>OY796862.1:17065046-19465046 GCA_963680765.1 Agrochola lychnidis
TTCATGAAGAACGCAATCAAATGCCTTGGACAAATCACAAAAGATGCCCAAAGCATCGCATTTATCTTCCCATGCATTATAAATATGACCTAAAAGTTCAACACCGGCATCAGTAGTTGAACGACCCCTTGTAAAACCGAACTGTTTGCTATGTAATAATTTATGTCTATTAAAAAATCTTTGCAATTGATCTAAAATTAATTTCTCAAAAATTTTACTAAAAGTAGGTAGTACTGAAATAGGTCTATAATTTGTGGGGTCTGATGTACTATCTGACTGTGACTATCGCGTCTTACAGGCTTATGATAACCAATCTAAAATAAAATAGGACAAACTTGTAATAAAAGTACATAAAACATTTTATTACAAATCAAACGTTTATTTTCACAGCTCTTCTTTTCTGTTTCGTTTATTGTCACCTGACATCCATTTAGCGGACAGTAAGATCTCCTCGGGAGACCGCCGTAAACACGCTTTAGTTCCTGCCATGTAAAGTGAATCCAGACAAAAGTAACTTTGCTATTAGAACACTCTTCCTGGACTATATCCATTCAATATTCCTCCTTATTCCAATAGTAGTAAAGTCAACGGTACATACAACGGAAGATGAATCGTAAGTTTGTTACAGAATCTAAGTTGTTTCTATCACGTCTATCGCCACTTCGGTTTTATAGTATACCTTGATTTTTTTTTTAAATAGCTTTTTATTTATTGCGGATTGACCTTTATGCTTGCTGATATTAAAAACATTTATAGGTAAGTTTATACGTGGCTTGTTTTGTAAGTACTCATATATGTATAATAGAGCAAATACAATTTTGTGATGACAGGTATCATGTGGGGTGGGACTATATTATTATAGTTCTGGATTGTTCTATTATAATAAGTCATATCAAAATTAATCTGTCTAGCCTTTTCCCAACTATTTTGGGGTCGGCTTCCAGTCTAACCGGATGCAGCTGAATAGGTACCTGTATCTTACATGGAGCTACTGCCTATCTGACCTCCACAACCCAGTAACTGGCAAATACGATACCCCTTGGTAAGACTGGTTGTCAGACTTTCGGGTTTCTGACGGCCCGTAACGACTGTCAAAAATCCACGAATGACAGTCGGGACCAACGGCTTAACGTGCTTTCCGAGGCACGGAGGAGTCTCGGTATGTAAAGATGGCCACCCATCCACGGACCAACCTCGGCAAGCGTAGCTTAACCTGATGCATCGACCCGTGCGGCTGTTATTACTTAGCCACGAGCTACTCTGAATAATAGTCTTTATAATATAGCCATATATATAGGTAAAACCTTGGTTGCTCCAGCTGTTTGTAAAGGGAAAATCTTCCTCATTATATTTTTCCGAAAGTAATTTTCACTATTAGAAAGAAAGAAAGAAGAAGAAAGAAAAATAGGTTTATTTGTCACAGAAATACGTGCATACATAAAAGACAAAAGTAATCAGAGAACAACACAAAGTACATAACAAATAACGAGCAAAGAACAGAAATTACAACTACTAATAATAACTACTACTACTATTAATTATAACTTTATTACTCTACACATATGCAAATTAACTTTATTTACATTGTGAAAACCATAAAGTACCTCCCCAGACATACTCAGTAGATATTTATTTTGAATTAGAATGCTAATATTGTTATTAGCGCAAAATAATCTTGTTTATCTAAAATTACTTCCATTAATTATGTGTACACTTGCTTCCTTTGCTTTCCATGCTCCTTTAATAAAAACGAGGGTACGAAATTCTCTTATTAAATTTAACGTTAATTTGCTTTAATTTTAACAACGTATTTATAGGCACTTAGCGAAGAATTAAAAGGGTAACAACATAATATTTGCCACGAAAAAAAAAATGAAGCAGACCTTTTTTATTCGATAGGTACATTTTCTCATATCTACAGCAATTACAGCCAATATTTCGTGTTTACCGTTGCTGTGTAAAAAGTTAAATCAAATAGAACTGTAACGTGGAAAATTTTATATTAGCTTCTGTACCTACTAAGGTTTGATAAAAATGGAGGCTTATTAAATATGTTATTGAAATATACCTTAGGGACCTTTGGCCACGCACAACGAAACAGCCAACTTTATATTATGTGAGCTAACATGCTGAAACACTTTCAACACACAATATAAAATGTTACAAAAAGTATTCGTTATAAACCAACAAATTGTAAAACAACACCACTGCCGTAGTGTCGGTGAGTAAGTTATGACATCGTAAATTAGTCGGATGTCAGCGTTGTTCGAGCATAACGTCAGCATTATCCTACCATTGCTGCATTGTAGACTATTACGGTATTTACAATTCGACGGAGAGACGAGATTAGAAGCGAGAGCTTGATGAATTGCTAGTCTCCTGGCTGGAGGCTCTAAGTGTAATTAGCTTATGGCACCCACAGGAAAATCCGGTTAAGCAGCCAAAACCTTAGTGGTCAAAAACAGCGAGATGCCAATTTAAAAAAAAAGTATGAATTGCTAGCACTTGACGAAGAAACAATTGATGAGGTAGAGATGAGTCAAGATATACTTTTTGTGTTGGATCTGAGGGAAAATAATAAAGATATAAAAGTGTAGGTCTTTTTGCACAAGACGTGTTCCATGAATTTGTGATACCTACATTCTCTCACCGACGTTCCTGCACAGCAAATACCTAGCATTACATAGCTGCAATCACTGGCGGTCAGTGATGTGCAATAATACCTCACGAGTCACTGCGTATTGTCTTACAATCTATAACTGAAAGGATTTTTTATAAAATTCTGCAGTTACTAATGAAGTTGTTATTTAAATCGAATAAATGTTCTGTACCTACACGGAACGACAGTAATCGAGAAATCTGTGACCGGAAAATGTTCACATCATCATCGCGATAATCGTGAAAGGACGTCGAACAATATGCGTTGTGGTATAAAGTGGCGAGGTCAATGGCGGCCGGTGGTGAATATCGGAAATGAGGCGAACTGTACTCTAGTGAACTGTACTATGTTACAACTTGTGGCCAGGGTCGTTTTGTGAATTAATTCATTATGACAATCTGATATTTTCAGTTATAATTGTCCTTTTTAGGGTTCCGTAGCCAAATGGTAAAATCTAAACGCTTACAATTTTGTTATGGCCGTCTGTCCGTTAGTCCGGAAGATAAATAGCCATTTATTTAAAAAAACCGGTCAAGAGCGAGTCGGACTCGCGCACCGAGGGTTTCGTACCATTTCAAATTTTCATCGGCGAGGCCTATATTCGTCAGAGAATTTTAACAGTGCACACTGCTGTCTAAAATATTGCAGTTTTATGTCAGCGCCATCTCTTGACCGCTAGTGGAACTAATGTATTTTTTTAATGATTTCTGAAAAAGCGTGCTATTTAGAGACATCGTTTTATTTTTCCTGTAATCTTTACATAAACTTCTACCACATAGAATAATTTCAGATTTTTATCTTTGCAAACTTCGGAGACAAGGGACGAACGGTATTTTTTTAAATTATTCGTCAAAAGTCGAAAACTGTGCGCTCGAAAAATATTTGAGAATGTGCAAATAGCGCTCTTTTGTATGATACCTCATACCCCAGTAATAAAAAAATTATGCAAAAAAATAAAATATTTTATATTTGCAAAATAGTTGGGCAAACGTCATCTAAAACTATTCCAAATTTCAAGTTGATAGCCTTAGTTTTACCATTTTAGTACGGAACCCTAAAAAGAGTCACGGGACAAATTTGAATAATCTGTGATATCTTTTAAACTATTCATTTGAATAAATGATAATTATGATGTCAAAGCATATTTTAAAATAAAAGCATAGACATATTGGCATAAGTGCGTCTGTGTTTTGATTTGGCGTATTTTTTATTGACCAATTAAATAACATATTTTATTGGATAAGGATTAATATGATACCGGTCAAAATAGCTTCAGAAATAACAATGAAATTTTTATTAAATTCTGAAAGATAATAATGGTTACTGTGGGTCATCCTTAGAAGATAGGCATGTACCATCACGAACTTCACACGGATGATGTTGAACTTTTTGAGATGTTCAGACCTGTAGAGCATACATTTTATGTATTTCTAACGGTTTACGCCGTTCACGCCAGTAAAGCTCTCAGTTGACAAGCTTTTTTCCAACATTCCGTTCAGACAGACAGACGGACGGACATCGCGGCGAGGGACTTTGTTTTATATGTAAAGTTTCATTAACAGAAAAATGCGCGTTTGTTTATTATGTCTTAGATCACTTTTAAAGACATTACAGACACAGTTTTTTTGCAATAACCTTTAGTTATTCAAAATACAAAATCAGTTTAAAAGCTTAAGTTTGCTGTACGGTTAACAAGTTCTATCTCGAACATTTGAAAACTTCCTAACCAGTTCAGCCACCACACTAATCCAACTTGTAATGAGAAAGACCACATCAAACCAAATGTAAATAAACAAATTGTTAAAGTTTCACACCTCCCACCACCCCTTCAGACACCCCTTAAATAATTCCTCATTTATTTATTTATTCCGCGTCCGTTCTTCTGAAACTGTTTGTAAAACGAAAGGCAAAATGTGAATATCTCGACTTAGCATTGTGTAATTAAATATCTCGGGAGCCCGCGAGAGACAGAACTGTTGATTAGGTAGGACAGAATTAGTATTCAAGAGCTTTAAAGCACGAATGGGCGGATTTTTTCAAGTCAATGGAGCATGAAATCAAAAACTGAAGATGTTTTGAAATACTTATTTAATTTATCGGTTTTTAATTAATTCTTTGTTAATCTTAAAATCATGGACGAAAACTTTTGAAATATAAAAAATCCGTAGTAATAAAACAAAACTGTTTTCTCATCATATAACAATTTCGTTTTGAAACTAAGATATTTAATTAAAATGTAATAATCTTATGTGTGTGTTTATGATAATCCGGTCCGTTCTCCGGTCGCTTTACCAGCTAATCACCGGCGGATATTCCGGTTCACCTTCGCCACCGGCTGCTACTGAGTATTTATCGTTAACAGGGCAGCTGCCGAAATATATTATTATAAATTAATCCGGATTATTCTCTTTGTAATTAGAATTCTAAATGCAGAACATATTTTGGATATAGGTTTTCAATTATGTCAGGTATTTTCTTAGACTTACAGAAGCTTAGTAGTAAGTACATATTTGTACAAAAAAATTTGCTCCTAATAAACATTTCAAATTTTTCTTTGTTGTTTTATATTTTCGGCACACAGTCGCGTGAAATTTGTAATATGTAAGCAATATTTGTTAATGTAATATTATAATGTAATATTATTAATTATTGTAATATTATTAATAGGCTTTCATATCAATGCCTAAAAAGGCTACGCTACGTACTTACTCGTATTTTCAAAGAATACCTACATAATTATTCTAATGTCTAATAGAAAAGTATGGAAGAAAAAGACATGTTGCGTCGATCCCAAATATGAAAAAATAAGGGCACGAGTCTATAAAGAAATTAAGTTGGCGTTCTATACAGACTACAATTTACATTTTATTACCTTATATTACGTTAGAACATAACGTTGTAAATGAATAGAAATGTCTCGACGTGATTCTAGACATGAGGAGACTCTTGTAGCAAACTACGAAATCAAAAGTCGTATATATATGAACATAAAATTGTGCGAAATGTTAGCTTGTAATAATTTTGTTCGTTTATTTTCGTCTCCTTTTAGATAAATACAGCTTTTCACTATCGTACGGGTCTTAAACGTAAATATTAATTAATATTTAAGACAAGTGCAAGATAATACTTATATAACACGTTACCGTCAGAATAAATAGAAAGAAAAAGGAATAGTAGGTAATTATAAATGAAAAGCATAGCATGTGAAAATAAATTGTGGCTTACTGAAGCTTAAGACCGTACAAAACGTTTGAAAATCTAGGTTAACTGAAAAAGTTGGAAATATTATAGCGAACCGACCCAACCAATGAAAATGAGAATGTAGTGAGGAAACCTTTTTTATTTCCATGAACATTCTATTATATTTGTGTCTATTCTCGCATAATTCATGTTTTTATGTTAACTCGCCAGTTCCAGTCTTTACTTTAATTCGTTATTATAATTTACTGCAAATAGTGTTTTTACGATGCAATTTATTTGTATTGAATTTCTTTTTTCTGCGTCATTTAATTAAACGACTTTGGATTTCCAGTTTTTTTCGTTCTAATAGGCATTTATTTTTAATCTGTGGCAAGCTGAGTACTTATAATACAACATAGAAACATAATAACTTCCCCATCTAACAGTTTTTGATTGACTGCTGGTGGTCGCGCACCGTCGTCGTTTTATAACAATGTCAGACAAATAAATATGCGGTCCACGCGCCGCGCTTATCATTTAAAATCAAACGTAATAATAGAATACCTGACCTTATTCTCCTGACAGTCTTAATTCAGAGGCAGATGCATCATGTTGGATGTCAATCGTACTCCAGAATAAATAGTCATCCATTACTTCCCATTGCTACTTACAACATTTTTTAATTTTCACCTGTCATTTAAAATAACATCTTTGTCTTTTGAACAAAAATGCATTGAATATTGAAACATAAAGAAAATGAATGAATTTATTTTTTTTCATACCTAAGACTTTTTATTATATCACATAAAAACATCGCGCCATTACATTTAAGTAGTCAACTATCACAACAATAATTGCCTGAATTCAAAATACACTTGGAAAAATCCTCCAACATTTATGTAACTACATCTGAACTTAACGAAATTAAATGGACGTGAACTGAACAAACAGAAACTTCAGATAGAATGTAATGGAGCGTTTATTTCAGTCTTTATCTATTAGTGTGTGATGCATCGCCAACCTTTCCACTCAGTCGACTCCCTCGGGGCACCGGAGCAAGCATTTGAAGATAGATTTACAATTCATACTCTCGCCAATCTAGAGATGAAAGAGAATGTGGAAAACAAATGGTCGTATAAAGTCAAGTTCACGAAACGTTTTCAAGATAAGACATAACATGTGCCTACCTATAAGTATGTAAATAATGTAAAGGAGATAAAAATACGATACCTACAATTCCTAATTTTTCAAAAAAAAAAATGCATAACAAAAAGCCACGATTATAAAAACATCTAACAAACACATTTTACGCATTCCAAATCCCGCTTGAATCTGTGGTTATCACAAAATGCATAAAACCGTGAACGTTCCATACAGTCACACAGTCATGTAACAGTTAACAGTCGGCACCTTTCACACGCGCGCACTTAACATTGTGACGGCTTCTACAACGCCACAACGTCTGTTTGTAATGTCAAAATAACAGCTTTTTACTAAATGCATGAAAGTATATATACGATACCTACTTATAACAAAAAAAAAAACACTTTTTATTATTTTTGTCTGTTTGTTCCGGTTTGACGGAACTTTCACTGGCAGATGGCTAATGTTATAAGGAGTAACGTAGGCTACTTTAATTATAGAAAGAGAATTAGGGTTCACGCGGGCGAAGCCGCGGGCAGCAGCTAGTTGAAAGATAAATTTCAAAGTTAACGCATGAGAGCAAAAAAACAAATAGATCGCATTTACGGCTTAAACATCAGAAGCGCGAGGTACAGTTATTACAAATCAAACTAAAACTCAAAGCATTTATTTTAATTAAAATATTTACAGGCACTTTTAAATTGTCAAAGAGTCGGTCAGTTAGTCAGAAAGTTGATGCTGTTGAAGTTGTCCATTCCAAAACGTAGATCTCCATGGAGAAGAACGGGCAAGAAACTCCAAGGACCCTCTTTTAAATATAGATATTACAAAATCCTGAGTACATTATTCTTGTGGCTTCTATATGTGAGAGCAATGCAAAAAAAAAAACTCTTACATAATAGTTATACATAACAAAAGGTTTACCGAGGTATAAACAACCATGCTAACAGCGGGTGCCAAGAGCGCGGAAAGTTAAATAGTACCCAGTAGGTAGTTACTTATTGTTTAAAAAGTTCAACAAACTATATTTGGGTTCACCATTTAAAATACAACATTTTTATTCCCCAGTCAAAAAGAGAAAGGGGCTGTATTTAGAAAGGAAATGAAAAAGTTAAACCTACGAACTTCAGCATGAAACGTGTTTCTTTTTTTCAATGCGTAATGTTCTGAAATCCGCGCATGTAGGCTAAGTTAACATTACGCTTTATGATTTCTAAACGAGTTTCGGCTTATCAATGTTTCGGTGAATTTAGTATTCATCGCTCGTTCTTTGAAAGATGCCGAACTGAAAAAAACTAAATTTTTAACCGGATTTGTATTATCAAAGATTCTCTCGCTCGAAGGATTTGAAGTTATGTTCCTTTTGACGGTTTATTTTGTTTTAGTTTCTTGTCAAAGGCTGTTTTGCAAGATTTTCACGGCTGCGAAAATCTTGCTAAACAGCCTTTCATCATCAACATGAAAGGTTATGTTAGGAAAAATATCAAGACTAGCAGCCGGAAAATTGTGGGGCTCACCAGTATAGTGGCTTTTATTCGACCGTATCGGTTTTGAGTGTAATGTATTATCCGGTAATGTATTTCGTTAAGAACATTGCTAACGTTTTTCCAATCCCAAAGGACAATTTATTTGCTAGAAAGTTACAAGTTAACTACAGCCTCAATACAAGCCCAAAAAGTTTTAAGAGCTTCATCAATTTAAAAGCGTGCACCATTAGATGGTCAATAAGTTTTTAGAGGATCAGTTCAAAATGTGATATGTGTGTTTGTGATGTGACGTGTGTGATGTTAAAGGCTTGTGTCGCGTCGCGTGTCGCACTGGTCTGCACAAGCCTTAATGTGTGTTATATGTGTGGTTCAGTGTAGACCAAACCAAAGTGAAGGCGAGAAATTCAAGGGTTGCAATAGTATCGGTTTTGTCCAAGTCAACGCTTCTATAAATCTTGTCTCTGAAACTCGAACACCTAACTTACATTGCCACTTGGCACAGAAACCTCGATGCTAAACCGCTTTACCATCGTCAACTTCTTTAATATCTGTCATGACGACGTAAAGTTTGTGCTGCGATGAGAATGTCTGAGATATTCTGAAATAATCGAATTTTATGTTTAATTGTTTGAACGGTTTTAATAGATTTCTGATGTCGATTGTTTTATTCACATTAACGATTATGTTATAACTTTAGCAATTTCTAATTTATTGCTGGGGCTTCGGTGACGTAGTTTTGGTCAATGGAACTTGAGCGTTGTTAAATTCATTGTTTCTGAGTGTTATTTTGACTTGCACTTTTGGAACAAAAAAATCTAACTTAATTTTAATTTTCTTCATTCACATTTTCTCAGGTAATTCGAATAATATTTTTGTTTTTACCAATTGTTATGTCTACACATACGTCCATCAAACTTGAATGTTTCGTAGATATGAACTAAATCACCTTGTGTCTTGTGAATGCTCGACTGCTCTCTTAGGTTTATGTTAATTGCCTATTCCTGGCAGTGCGGCCTTCCGAGAACATGTCTATAACGATGAAAGGATATCGTCACCACAGTAGAAATAAGTAACAGTATTATGTCTTCATGGAAAACGACCGAAACGACGCGCTTCGAAATCTCAGTGTATATCAATACGCAACAGTCTCGTTTGCGCGGCAGTTATCTACTGAGCGGTCGTAAGCAATTATTAATTCAAGGTCACTGCCGAAACATAATACTGTAACTTTATTATACTGTGTCGTCACTGAGCCTTTGTCATTGGCTTCTTTGACCAACTATTAAAGCTTTTCTTGCTGCGAAAAGCATGTGAGCAAGTATGTGAGAACTTTAAACATACAGCATCTTTTTACCCTGAAAAAAATATATTTAACTACGGTCAAAGAATTTTTTAAAGCAATTATTATGATTTTTACACCTTTTTAGGGTTCCGTAGTAAACAAGGAAACCTTATAGTTTCGTCATGTCCGTCTGTCTGTCTGTCCGCGGTCTTGCTCCGAGACCCTTAGTACTAGAAAGCTGTAATTTGGCATAGGTATACATATTAATTACGCCGACAAAGTGGTAAAACAAAATTATGAAAAACTTTTTTTTTTAGGGTACCTCTCCTACACGTAAAGTGGTGATGTTTTATTTTCTTATTTTTTTATCGCATAGTGTAGAGTATCATTGGAAAGGTCCTTTAAAAACATTTGAGTTTGCGAAAACCATTTTTTGATTCAGGGATCCGTTTGCGAAATATTAAGCTTTAGTGCTAATATTTGTTAGAGTCAAGTGTCCCCCCCCCCTCGCTGCCAGCTAAATGTTTGATTTTGGATATGCGAAAAAAATCACAGCAGTAGGTTATATAACGAAATTAAAAGGAAAACTATCACAGCTAAGTAGGCTCTACAAGTTAATGAGTGATAATCGACCAACTTAACTTTGCAGTTGTAAAAACATGTTTTCCCATACATTCCGTATGGAAAATATTTTTTTCAACTACAAAGTTAAGTTTGTTTTTGGGATAAATTCATCCCAACTACGGAATCCTTCATTGTGTGTGGTCCGACACGCACTTGGCCGGTTTTTTTATTATTAAATTCGTCTTTTGTTTTTACCAACTGTCGGAAGATTTCAATTTACGCTTCACGGGTTTCTATTTCGGTCGAAATGTTGTTCAATGTATTTGAATTCAGCACACAGTTGTTGCCTTTATCTACCAGTTCTAAGGCAGATGTGTTTCAGTATAAAATTCATTTTAAATTTTTATTTAGAACACAATTCTGCTTGCGCTGTTGGGCGGAAAAGTCCCGGGAGAATGGAATACGCTACAAAAACCTTCTTATGGTATGTCCAAGTAAGATCACTATAGGAAAGAGAAGGATTTTACTTTGAAAATCCTTCTCTCCTTCTATGAAATCGAAGGTAATTCTATGGAAACATCTTTTTGAGCGAGCTTAAACGATATACCTACCTAAGTAGTAACCAATATAAATGAGTACCCACTACTCATACTTCCTTATAATAAATTTATCTGCAGTCAACCATAAATCTGTTCTTCTTTGACAACCCCATACGACAATTTCGTATGATTTGCGATCGGTTTGCCGCGTTTAGTTGATTAAATTCGTGTCAAAATTAACTGTTCCACCCGATTCGACCTACAATCTACATTGATAGTCTAACTTCCAAGCTTTGATATCGAGAACATTGATAAGATTCGAGTAAAATAGATATTAATTAACGGAAAGCTGATAACGAGTTGGTAATTAAGACAAAAGTGTTCAGGGAAATTATATGAAAAAGGTAGTGCGAGGTAATGCTACAATGTAATGTATAATGATGTCAATAAGATGTTTTTATTTATCAAATCATCGAATTCCCATTTTATACTCAAATTACCCTATTTCCCCGATTTACTTCAAAAGGAAATATTTCCACAAACTATATTCCTGAAAAGCGATTTTCACTTATCAAAACAAATGTTGTTATATTCCACTGTAAAACACTGGTATTCAGCTGCATCCGGTTAGACTGGAAGCTGACCCCAACATAGTTGGGAAAAGGCTAAGTAGATTGATTGATTTTGATTCCACTGTACAGGAAAATTATCCTGTAAGGCACGGAAACTGAATCAGTTTTTTTTTTCTTTGTGTCAGTAATTGTTTTCCTGGTTAATGTGATTCTTGCAATTGTTATTTTAAAGTAGAACAACAAATGAAACTTTAAAATAAATATTGCCAAGTACACAAGGTTTTTAAAAACAATAATGTTTTACAGAATTATTTGTAATGAAAACGAAATAATAACATAAGGCAGCAGATACATGGGCACGCCACAATTGCGGCGATAAGACCCCTCTTTGAGGAGTGGCTTGAGAGACGCCACGGCGTCCTCACCTTCCGCCTGACGCAGGTCCTCACCGGACATGGCTGCTTCGGGAGGTTCCTGTTCAGGATAAAGCGGGAGGAAACACCTGGGTGTCACCATTGTGTGGATCGGCCTAAGGACACGGTGGAGCATACGGTGGAGGTCTGCCCGGCTTGGGCAGAGCAACGCCGTGTCCTCGTAGAGGCGATCGGCGGCGGTGATCTCTCGCGTCCGGCCCTGGTTCAGGCCATGGTATGGAGCGAGAGGAAATGGCAGGCCGTCACCTCCTTCTGCGAAGCGGTAATGCTCGCGAAGGAGGAGGCGGAACGCGTGAGGGAGAGGCAAAGTTCGCGCCCTCACGCCCCTAACCGCCGCAGGAGGAGACGCCCGGGGCGGGAATCGCGAGCCGATTTCCAGCCACCGTAGGCGCGGGCTTGCGGACGGTGAGCAATGGGTAGCTCGCTGTCCGATAAGGACCAAGCCTGGGTCGACGGTGCGTTGTGTTCCACGCGCGCCTTAAGGAGATGTCAGCAGAATTGACGGGGTCCGCTAGGGCCAATGCCTGCCGGGGGTTCGAAGAAAACCGATAGGGACATCGTGGCCCCCGGCAACAGGGCAACCGAAGGAACACGGGTGGGTTTTAGTCAGTAACCGTCTTATTACAAAAAACTGCTTAGGTACTGGTTTAAACCAAGACTTATAGGTCTTGGATTGTTACGGTAATAAAGCTAGTACCAGACTCAAAAAGCGTTCTTATTACAAATCGAAGACTTTTCGAGGATCAGTTAGTACCAAAGAAGGTTCATGGTTTAAATAATATCCACAGATAAGCAACAAAAATGGCATTCCTTCATTCGTTCACACAGGCTTTATTTGAAGCAACGTTAAGTTTCTCGCGATACATGACGCCGACTATAATTCGTGTGAACTTGTGAATATTGTGTTTATTGTATTGTTTACGTGTAGTATTTTTTTTTAGATATAAAGATTGACATTGAAAAAATTAAAATAAAAACATTTGAAATCTTTCGTTTTTTTAAATGCTTTTGAAACAATGCATCATGTTGGTGGTACAATAATAATAGGCGAGTAGGTAGGCATATCATTTGTTTCTAGTGATAAAAGAACCTTTACATAAATACCTTACAGACTCATAAATAAATTCAGTGTACACCCAAGTATAAACAATAAAAACGTATTCACACCACACATGGGAGTTTAGTTTTGGACATGCTTCTCTGTAACATCTAAACACAACTCCAACCGGCCAAAATTCATGTGCTGACACCCATATAATACAACAAGGAATTACAATAAATACAAGCCCGCCGTACTGTCGTTCTGACCCATGCCCGACAAACCCGCCTTGTGTGTGTGTTGAGCTTTACTGTGACATGGTTTGTTCACGAGTTGAATCCAACTTATCTACGTAAAGAAGGGAACAAACAAAGACACCTGTGGCGAAAAACCACCATCACCTTCTCCTGAGGACTTGGAAATAATGATGATTGCTCCTCACGTCATTGAAGTTGTCTAGATCCTAGATTTGTGCTAGGTTTATGGCAATAGGCTTGCCCCCTATTACATGAGACAAACATAACTGGCGAAATGCGGGTGTACTATTTATATGGTACACCTCTGCCTAACCCTTCGGGGAAAACAAGCGTGATGTTAAATGACTACGATAGCAATGCATTGGCACAGATAATATAATACTACGACATTGGTAAATGAAATTAATATTAAACATTTAATTAAAATTGATCGATTTTAGATACTTTACATTATTTATGTAGGAAATGTGTCTGTGTGTGAATATGTGTCCATTCTATTGCCCTAATTACTGTAGGAAAATAAGCAATACAGCGGAATTTCCTAATGCTTTCCTCCTGTTTATTTAGAGTAATAGGCATTTTATAAATCTTCGGGGCTTCCGTGACGAGTTTTTACATGTTTTGCTGAATACTAGTTGAGATACACCATGTTAATCAGCTGTATCGTCTTGAATCTACGAATAAAACAATAATATTAGTATATTATTTGGATTTTGTCTAATGTTAGGTTAGTATTGACCAAGGTTAGGTACTTACATACTTAATGGCGAGCCCAGTTGCGTAATGCGCAAACCACTTGCACTTCAGGACTCAATGAGCATCCTCGAGGGTCGTGGGATAAATCCTCATGTAAAAAATCCACTAGTTTTTCTCCAAAACGTTTTTTGAACCTACACTTATTCTAAAATCTTCGTCACTCAATTCAAAAGGATTCACACGACGACGATGTCTGTAAAATTGCCGAGACGTCTCCAGCATATCCAAATCTTCAAAATCCATCAAGATAACCATATATCCATTTTTAACGATTTTTGTATTATTTGACACACAACAATAATCAACGCAAACGTCAAATAAATAAGTACCAAAGATAAACTAGGGGACTCGGCGGACTAACTTTAGTACCATAGATAGTTGAGGAACTATAGATAAACTTCATTTTATAATAACGTTTTATTTAGTCATGGGACTAAAGCTAGTACTAATCCCAGTACCAAATTTAGACCGTGTTTTGGAATAAGACGGTTAAGAGTCTGACACGCCCTCCCGCTCCGCCCAGAGCGAGAGAAGTTATTTGATAATTTCCCACCCAAAAAAAAAGGCAGCAGATACAAGAGAATTAGCTGTCTGTTAAAATTACAATAGTGACCAATATTTTCTACTTCCTAAACATTTTTATTGGTCCAACCCATGTCTACTTGACATTTATTTCAAAGTACCTAAAGGTGAGACCAAAAGTAGTACATAGAACTCAGAAGTAACGATATAACAAGTATCTAAGTGTTGTTTATAGTTTAATTCTATGAACTAGTCTAACTTTGCATGACGTAAATTAGTTTCGTAGGCTTTCAGCGAAGTTAGCTCACCTAGCCACTACTGCGTTACAACGTTATAATTGCTCACATACAAGTTAGTTGTAGCAACTTTGCCGCCGATAAACTAACTACCTATATTCCTAATATTGGCTTTAATTTACAGTTTATAAGGAAGCCACTGTTTATTAGTTTCACACACAAAGTTTGTTCACTAAAGAAGTTTAAGCATAAACTAACTGCAGAATGTTACAACAGTGCGTTTTTTGAAGAAAAATAAACGGTACAATACGGTAAACTTACAGTAGTCGCATATGATGTGTAACATCTGACATCTCACCTTGGTAATAAGCATCACTAAAGGGGCGGGGCCTCGTCAAGGTCGTTTCTGACGGCCAACTCAAGCACCGCGCGCGCTCATTGGTCAAATCAAATAGTGCGCGCTTTCCCAGCTTCCTGTAACACACTTCCGTCCCTTTTCACGAAGTCACTCCCACAGATTTGATTATTTAGATTTTTAAATCTAAATCGATTTAGATTTGATTGCAGAAAAGTGAGAGGAAAGATGTTACTGTTACACATCAAAAACTTTTTTTAACGTAATTTTAACAATAATGAAACACATAAAAAACTTTATTACACACATAAAACTTCCGGAATAAATTCTCTAAATGATAGTGAAAACTGATTCAAAAAAAAAAAAAAAATTCAAATAGGTTACAGACGAGAATACATTATTGTTGTTATGGTTAAAAATTAGGTAAAAGATGGATTACAACTGGCTGGTATAAGAGTAATGACAGGTATTACATAATTATGCGTGACCACAGGGTCTGTACATGAATTGGTTGAACCCTGCCTCTTAAACTAGGGTGACCTGTATCTTAAGAGACAGAAAAAAGAAAAACCGAAACAACAGAAAAATCCATTGTGTAGTTTAAATTAACAACGTGGTCACACAGACAGACATGAAAAGCGACATTAATTTGTAATAAGAAGAGAATTACACATTAAGGCCAAACATTTACAAAAAAGTGATATTAGAAGAACGGTTCAAGTCCAAAACTTATGTATTTTCCGATAGATGGCGTTGTCCGCTCAGACTCAATTCCTGAATCGCGCTATGGTTTCGTTCCCAACGTTGAATATGACGGAGTACTAACAGCTCACTAACTTGTTATAGCTGTATGAATGAATGCACTGCTTTCGAGAATTTTTGAACGGTTGTGCAGTTTGTGCACAATCTTATAATTTTATCGTAACCCTTCAGGATAATTTTCTTTGAAAATACAAACTTGCAAAATATAGAAAAATATTCGTAAGTAATAGCTATGGTCTGCATACTAAAATATTAATCAATCCTTGACTTCCAAAATCTATAACGCATTTTCAGTATCAAGTCACGTCAACTAAAAAAAAACTCAAAGCGTCGAAGTATCGTATTTTGGAAAAAAAAATTACAGTAATATTGGATTTAACCATTTCCTTGGTCCTTAGTAATTTTTTTAGAGCCGGAGACGCGCAGGGTCGACGTATTTTATTTACATGGATTTTTTATTTTTGTATGGAAAATAAGAAAAAATATTACCTACATGTAGAGTCTTAGGGGTTTAAGGTTTTATAAATGGGGTCGAAATTTTCATTATTTTTGCGATTGGACACGCCATTTTCGAGATATAAGCAAAAGAAAAAAAAAGATACAGTACTGTTTTTGCACCTGAATTCGAGGTGTTGGTGTGAATTTTAGTTCATATTTTATTCCACACCTTTTTAATCGCGATTAGAAATAGATTTAGTTAGACAATCAAAATTATAAAAACGCTCTCCTGTACAATCATGATTTTGTAGATAACCGTATATACTTTGTGGCCGTTGAGTAAAAAGTTTTCTACTGTCTTTAGCATGACGATTACATAATCAAAATTGTCTTCACTACCTTAGTGATTTTGACAGTTTGGGAAAACTTTCTTCTGAAATAGTCTACATGTAAAAGGACCTAGACAAAGATCGTTACAAACGAAAGACAAAATTACAGATTTTAGAATGATTTCTACGGTGCGATGTCAAAAATAGAGAAACGAAATGTCACTTTGTTTAGAAAGAGCTATGTCTATTCTTCGTAGAGATAGAAAGCGTGATGCTATGCATGCAATACTGTTTCGACCCGTAAATAAAAGCACCCTTATCTCCTAATTGCTCTGAGAGCATATAAAAAATAAACAATCGTGAATCATTACCGGCTTACATAGTGAGAAAATAATTAGTTTATTAAAGCTTGAGCCTTATTTTTTGTACAAAAGGGTATCTCGAGTGTTCCGTACTGCGATGGTTGCTACATGATAATTCTGTCAGAGCACGATTTGTTACAAGCTGCTATTACAATACACTAAAGATTAACACGAAATAAAGTCTAACTAACGAGATTGTTCACAACAGTATGGAAATAATGTGCGGGAACAGTAGGTGCTGTATAACGTGACATCTCAGCGGATATGGCCGCGAGGGTTTATAACCGAATCCGTGTCATCCGCCAAAGTGGCAATGCCGTGTTAGGAATCGCTGTTGTATGACTGAGGTGGCAGGAACGGCGATACGCGCTCCAGCGGTGGCATGGGGCCTGCAATATTCGCGTAAGCGCGATGTTGAAGCCGTCCTACCGCACTTTGAAGCCTGGCTGAAAACAGAGGAACGCATTTCATATAGTCTCACTCAGGTGCTGACCGGGCACGGTTACTTTGGTGAGTACCTGAACAAGATTGGGCGAGAGGCCACGAAAAATTGGCACCATTGTGAAGGCGGCTTATATTCTGCACAGTACACGCTCGAGGAGTGGCCTGTGTGGGCTTCTGAATGACGTGTCCTGGTCGCCAGGATCGGGCGAGATTTGTCTCTGCTAGCTGTAATTAGGTCTATGCTGGCGGAGTTGGAAAACTGGAGAGAAATTGCCTCCTTCTGGAAGACCGCGATGTCGATTTCCCGCCTGTATCCTATAAGGCAGACGGGAATTTGGGGTCACGGGTGCTCAGAGTGGGGACTCTGTCCGCCCACTGAGTAACCTCAGGGAAGATGGCACACAGTGGTCACGTGCTGCCTTGCACAGTTAGGTTTCGGGGAGACCCCTTTACAGTCTCCCCAGAGATGTGCTCTAACAGGCATAGTACTGAAGGAGGAGTCTTTTGAGAGGTAACGGTGCCACTTTCATGTGCAGATGGTGACCTCTGGGGTGATTATAGTGAGGTAAAAAACCCACACTCCCCGATTCTATCCCCTATGCCCGGACGCCTTTTACAGGTTTTAACCTAAACAAAAAAAAAGGTGCTGTATAATGTGCGATGTGTCATATATGCTCGTAAAACTATGGCCCTCGTCAGCGACCTAGACTAATTTTCTTTCCTATCGTGAGCTCTCTGATAATTAGCAAAGTCAAATTTGGTCTTGAAAACCCAGTCACATCGTGGACAGAAAAGTTGGTTAGCATGGTGTGGTCATGAACAGCGAATGGATACCAGTAGACTCCCTAAACCCACTTTCAACTGATCTACCACTAGTCTAGTACATACAGAAGTTTTGATATTCAAAACACCCAAATTCCTAAATTGCTGAATAAAACAATCGCAGTGTTCATGCTGTGTGACACTTCCGGCACTGAAGTTTATCGAGCATCCCTGCGTTGCTGAGAGCAACATGCATTATATTTGCCACACCAGCTTCCATTAGCAGCCTTTTATAGCTCATCTGAAACCGCTTAAGCCTCACCTATAAATTTTGATATGCTTTACATTTCTTGTTCTACCTCCTCACACGCTATTCACTTGTGTAGTTCCGTTTGACTTCACAATCGAATCGGATTGGAATGTATTGCAAGAAAAGTTTTAATTATACGCAACGAGAACTTGAAAATGTGGAAGCGATGCTAAAGAAAGCATTATGACTTACTTGAAATGTGGTTTTAGTAAAAGAAATAATTCAAATATTGTGCTATGAAAACGATTTATCATAAAATGTCGTTTGCTGCATAATTCACAGATAAGGTAGTTTTAAAAAAAACAATCTTTGATTGAATTACGCAAAATTGTCTTGAAACTTGTAATATTCACAAAGGATAAAATATCCACAAAGAGCCCAACCTTCATAGTTTTTTGATAAGAGTAACCCGTGTAAGTTATGCCACCAATTTTCTGGCGCTTCAATGTTTTTGCTAAAAAACAAAATCCTTGGCGCGGAAGTTACTCAATTTTTAAACAAACTTAATTTAATCGAAATCACCAATCAAGTGATCAAGTGAGTTTCAAGTGTTCTTAAAATATAAAATGTCAATATTTAACACCTGCCCTGTTAGCCAAAACGGGTCGGTATTTGTAAATTAACAAGTACTCCATTTATCATCCTCCGTGATAGGGACGTATCTTCGGTAATCAACAGATGGCGAGTAAATGGAAATTCCCTTCACGAGAAACCTCTGAATTAATTCAATAAGATTAGGGTCACCTTTAACGTTTTTAAATACCCTTAAAACACTTTCCTGTGATTATCTGTACGTAATTCGGTTTTAACAGGATTGCGTTTAGCTACTTGTTACGGAAATAGAAAAAGATAGATAGATTTATACCATAAAAATTACAGATATAAATGAAGAAAGTAGAATGCTCAAAAAAAAAAAACCGGGAGCGAACAGATACAGGATGTAGCTCAGAATTTTAGTGATATTTAGTGATATGACTGTAAATATTTCATTATAAGATTCGATGGTTAAATGTGTGATATAGCTATTTATTTTTCATCAGGGGTGTTTTTTTTCAGGTCTTGTTCTAAGTCCACCTGGCTAGCTACCACCATCTTATCTAAGTTTATCGCCATAACAGCAATTTGAACAGCATTGTGCTGTTGCGACTGCCACGCTTATACAGGGCGTCGGCAATGTTTACCGACGCGCGCACTGACTGCTTTGACGCAGTATGGTGCATGAAATCTGCCTCGTTACTTCGCAGGTTGCGTGACAGTCCCAACATCATTCTGCACTCGATAGCCGCCCGGGTAGATAGTCCGCTTGTTTGGGCGTTAGCCGATCGGACAAGATCTGTTTTAGTTATCCTTTCAACTGTCATTAACGAGACACAATAGAATTTTAATTGTTATCCACCTTAATGAGGCGTCGTAACAGATGATGGGTTATTAAGTACTAACATAGGCTAAGTAAGATTATTACTAACAAAATGGACCTCGTTTGTAGTCTGAATATATAAAATAAATAATAATAATAAATTGTTGTGTTTTGGCAGTTAGAGGTAAGATAGTCAGTTCCCCTGTAGTTGAGGATTCCGGGTGAACCTCGCTTCTACTTTTGGCTTGTTCATCACTTACCATCAGGTGAGATGCAGACCAAAAGTAGAAGCGAGCTTCAGCTTCCCGGTAGTAGTTAAAAAAAAATACACCTACTATGTATTTTAAAAATAAACATAATATTTTTAAATGTTTTTTAATGATCTTTATAAAAATATTTAAAAATGTATTTAATATGTAAAAAATTAAGAAATGAAATAATACAACATTTATTTATTACTTATAAAGACTATTGACTTTTAAACATAGTAGATGCAACAGAATTATTTCAGCAGAAAAGCGGCGAAAAGTGGGCTGTGGATAGTTAATTTTGCCAATCTGCAGTCTGTCTACTCCTATGGGATTATGGACGTGAGTAGTATTTATGTACGTATTTATATCGTCGGGTTTAACCAATTCGAAGACATATTTAAGAAAAAAGAATCACCCCTGATGAAAAACAAATAGCAATATCACACATTTAGCCATCCAATCATGTAGTGATGAAATATTTACAGAATGATTTCACTAAACATCACAAAAAATTGACTTTGTAAGAGGAAAACTGCGCAAACTTAAAAGTAGATAAACATAGTTACTATAATGGCGCAGTGATGTATCACATCCACCTGGGTATGATACTTTAGATCGTGATACTTGCGTTTCATAACTTTCTTCTTCAGCTCGTGGCTAAATAATAACAGCCGCACGGGTCGATCCGACAGGTTAAGCTACGCTTGCCGGGGTTGGTTCGTGGATGGGTGACCATCTTTCCATACCAAGACTCCTCCGTGCCTCGGAAAGCACGTTAAGCCGTTGGTCCCGGCTGTCATTCGTGGATCTTTGACAGTCGTTACGGGTCGTCAGAAGCCCGAAAGTCTGACAACCAGTCTTCCAAAGGGTATCGTATTACACAGTTACTGGGTTGTGGAGGTCAGATAGGCAGTGACTCCATGTAAAATACTGGTACCTATTCAGCTGCATCCGGTTAGACTGGAAGCCGACCCCAATATAGTTGGGAAAAAGATAGATAGACTTGTATTTCATAACTTTTTTGTCTACCTTCTCCATGAAGTGAATTACCAACGGTAATAGAACTTAATTGCTTTGAATGTTCTTGCTCTATAACAAACTACCCTCATGATGTCGTGTGTACTCAGCAGAACTAAGTTTATCTGTAATTACAACTGAGAGGCTTGTCTCTGTTGCTAGGTAATTTTCTGTCCCATGTTAGGTCATTAGGACCCCGCTGTTCGCAGGGCTATTATACATACAGCCGACGTTGCACGTTATTGGCCATTTACCTGTACAGTACCTATAAACATAACGTTACTACGTTTATTACTATGAAGAAATATTATTTGACCGATAAATTAAAAATCTACATAAACTAGAAGAAAATATCTACTCTCTAATATACGATGTATTGAAACTTCCAATCAGTATTCTTATGGTATCCTAACCAACCATTTGTTCCGTCTCACAACAAGGAAAAATCTCATTCTTGTTCAAAAAGAGGACGTAAACTGATACTAAAATCCTATCGTTTTGGGCTTTTAGTTTTCATCTCATGAATACAAATTTTTGGAACGTATATCGACACGGTAGTTATTTACTAGCTTGTATAAAATGCCTTTGCCGTTGAAAACCTAGCGCTAGATACGATATTTTTTGTACGAAGAATGTACCTACTACATTCACGTAGCATATTTTGGCCTTTTACCGGTAAAAAGTGGTCTGCGGTTATGTGGTTCGCTTTAATTAAAGTGAGCCACTCATCTATTTTAGCCGTTGAGGAAAAAGGTGTGTAGTTTGAATAGCAGCAATAGATAGCTCCGCATGCCTTATATTAGGCATTAAGCCTTCACTTTTTCAAATACCGATTTAGACCATCATTTAACTCGGCAAAAAGGTTTATGATACCTCTAATGAATTTTTTTAATAGAACCGTAGCCAATCATCAAAAGAACTATATTTCTGAATGAGAAAAACATCAATTACGACGAAATACCTATATCGATGAGATTCGGAGAAATGCTTTTATTGAAGCCTTTTCCGATAACGCGTGGAGTGAACGACACTTAAAGGTAACAACCAATACCTATGGGCTTATAAACAAGAGTAGCAACTACGTAGAAATGTAGGTATTTGAGCAAATAACCTTTTATTCCAAACTGCTGAACAACAAAACTCCCCAGACACATATTGGTATTCTCTAAATAACATGTTGCAAATTCACACGAGAAGATTCATGAAACAGTTTAGAAGAAGCAATTTTCAGTAGTAGTCCGATTTCCCTAAGGAATTATTGCAAATTGACTGTATTATATGGGAAAACTTGTTGCTTTTTCTTTCGAAGGTCTTCCATATCGATAATTTTAACGAATTTAGTCTACACTATATTATAAAGAGGTAAAGTTTGTAAGTTTGGATGTAGGAGGTAATCTCTGGAAGTACTGATCCGAATTGGGAATTCTTTCACTAACAGAAAGCTACATTATTGCTGAGTGCCATGGGATATGTAAATGTCGTGGCCAGATCTTAGAATTAATCATTTCATGAAATAATCGACTATTTCATGAAATGGTTGTGTTTCATGAAATGGCCAGCTAAAATTGACCATATCGTTCAAACTTCAACGTTTAATGATATGTCAGTCGACGTTTGGCCATATACGAGTGAAAATTGACAACTGGACTAGTGACGAACTTTCTGTGCATTATGGAGTTCCGCAGGGCAGTGTTCTGGGTCCTAGCCTTTTCCTTGTGTATATTAATGACTTGTGTCAACTCCAACTAAAACAAGGAAAATTGCTATCTTTTGCGGATGACACTGCGTTATTTTTTTGTGGAAAAAGTTGGGAAGATGTTTTCCAATATGCTCAACATGGTCTTAATGAGGTATGCCAATGGCTTAAAGACAATGTTTTGACACTAAATGTATCAAAAACCAAATATATTGCCTTTGCACCTAGGAAAAATCTGCTGCCACCCACAACTCTCAATATTACTGCTCACACTTGTACCTACTTGGCCCCGCCTTCGTGCCTTTGTTCGCCCCTTCAAAGAACTGACGTTATTAGATATCTTGGAGTGTATATTGATCAGACACTAACTTTTAAGCCTCATATTGACATTCTCGTCACTAGGATTCGTAAGCTAATATACATTTTCAAGACACTGAGACATGTGGCGGATAATAAGACTATCAAAATGGTGTACTCAGCACTCTGCCAGTCAATAGTCAATTATTGCATAACCTCCTGGGGAGGAGCAGGAAAAGTGCACCTTCTGGAAGTTGAAAGAGCACAGAGAGCCGTACTCAAGGTTGGAGCTGGGCTCCCCTTTCGCTATCCAAGTGCTGAGCTATATAAACGTTGGGATACTCTAACAGTCAGGCAGACCTTCATATTCACATTATTACTCAAAAAACATAAAGAAATAAAATATGACCCTAATCTCAACAAAGATAAGCGAAGGAAAGGTAATGTCTGTCCTACTAATTTCTTTCGCACAATTTTCTCTCAAAGGTTTTATTGTTTTCTTGGAGGATATCTGTATAATAAAATCAATACAACACTTTCAATATACCCCATGTTTAGATCGACTTTTAAACTAAATGTATGTAAATGGCTTAAAACTCTCGACTATCAGGCAACTGAGAGTCTTCTGATCCCTATTCGCTAAATTTATATTTCCTTAATAAACGTTCACTATCACACATACACACACACACACCACCAGACACGCACACACCCACCCCAACACACCCCCATGCACTCACCCCCACACACACACTCACACATACGTACACACACTTAAATCTATATTTGAATGTCCAGCCTAGATTTATTTTCATTTTATTTTTTCTTTATATTGTTACTGTACCTAGAAAATAATTTAACTTCATCACTTGCGTTTGCTAATTAATCTAAATTAATATGTACATTTTTAAGTATTGTGGGGCCTGGTGACCCGTAACACAGGTATTTTATGCCTTTTTCGGGCACCAGTCTCTCACAAATGTTAACCCAATTTTTAGATTAAGCATTTCCTGTACAAATCTGCATTTGTGATGAGAAAAATAAATAAATAAATTATAAATTATAATTATATCATTAAGTAGGATATCCACGCAAATATTACTGGCATTCATTAACTTTAAGTAATCTGGGTCAGTAGATAAATTTCAGATAGCTTTCATTCCAGAAAATTAATAATAAATTTCAGATAGATTTTAGATAGCTTTCATTCCAGAAGAAAAATAATATGATAAGATTTGAATAGTTAAATACTAACCTGTAAAATACGTTCCAAACTCCATAGTTTATTAAGATTGCGCTCGTTTTTCGAGTAAATTTCATAAAAGTCATGTAGCTTGGTATAATAACGATACTTCACTGCACTTTTATCTTCCATTTGTATAATTATTTATAATTCTTTTTCCAATCGAATTATCGTCCGCCGCCATGATGCACAACAAAAACAAAGCAACATCAACGCCTCTACCGGTGGATAATCTAACTATATTTTATGATATGATCACTAATATTTGGCCACATCATGAAGTAGTCGTGCGTTTTACTATTCATATCGTCAAACGTTGAGTATTCAATGATCTGGCCAGACCACATCATGATGTGGCCAGCGGTCGATGTTCTATTTCATGAAATGCAACCATTTCATGAAATGGTCGATAATTTCATGAAATGATCAATTCTAAGATCTGGCCATGACATATACATACTTTATAAAGTAGTAACTTATAAATTAACTAGCAGCGCCCCGCGGTTTCATATGGTGGGAATGTCGGGATGAAAAGTATCCTTTGTTGTAATTCAGGTAATAAACTACTGGCTTTTTCCCGCGACTTCGTCCGCAAACCTATAACCTTCCTCAAGAATTGGGCTATGATTGATTATAGATTCCTGGAAAACTTATAAAAAGTCTATGGTCGTAAAATACTATGAGTTTGTTCTTGGGATAAATAATTGGTATAAAACATGGATGCTATTACGATTTGATAATTAATTTTCATCATGACTACAATTTTTATGATTTTCGGGGGATAGTGCTGATATCGAATAAGATGAACATTCTGGATTTTAAGATGGCGGCCATTCCAAATAATTATAACATTGTAGATAAATTAATAGTTATTATTTATTTATCTACAATATTATTATTATTTTAAACATGCCGATTGTAAAAAAACGGCCCTCTTAATTTCGTCAAGTCCGTCTGTCCGTGCGTCCGGATGTCATACAGCCATTTTACACGGAGACTATTTACTCTATCGATGAAAATTTGGAAAAAGGTGTATTCTTTGCACCGCTAAACAATGGTGTAATGAAATTACGATAAACATAATATAGGGGGTGGCATTCCCTATACATATAACCACGATGCATATAACCAAGGGATGAAAAAAATCTATGCACATAAAGCGTGTATTGTCGGATCTCTTATAAATTAAAATGATAAATATGTTTCTAATGGGTTTACTTTTTAAGTCTTTGAGAGTACTAGTTTTTGAGATATGAGTTATTTTCGGTTACAACCGCAGAATTAACTTTGTTCTTTATAGTTTTTTCGAGAAATACAATCTTATTTTTACTTTCGATAAAATTTATGCTGTGTAATATTTATGCGTAAATATTCATCCCAACTACGGAATCCTTCACTGTGCGTAATTCAACATACACTTGGGCAGTTCTTTTTTATTTCGTTGGGAAACCACCACAAAAAAAAACAATTTCTATTACTTAAGTAAGAGTAACCTATTCAAAACAAAAACTACCCAACTCATACAACTAATAAAAAATATGGACGTCATTTAAAAGCGTTTGCAGAATACCCATCCACCTTATAGAATTAATTTATCATCATTCCCAAACAAAGTTTTAAGCCTACCTAAAAAATGCATACTGGGCATTCTGTAGCAAAATCAGAAAGAATCAAAAACAAAATCCACAGTAAATAATGTCCAACAATGGTTTTGAACAGCGAGCGCATTCCAAATTTAAATTCAAATATAGAAACAATTCAGCGAAAAGTTCAATAAATGAGGTAAGTATCTATCCCCGTCCTGTCTGTTGACTCATTTTATACATAATGTACAAAAAACGATTAAAATTACATTAGAAAAGTATAAATAATTATTTTAAACAATGCTTAGTGTATTTAATGCTTAAAATAATTTTATTTCGATTTTCAAGTATTGATTTCTGAAATTCGACATATTAATTAATCGAGTCGACCAAAATTGAAATAAAAAAAAAAATCGTTTGGCATAATCGTTTTTGCACATCACTACAAAAAGAAACAATAATGGTCGGAAATTTTTAACACAAATTGAGTAGTGGTAATGAATATTACGTATTATTGGACCTGTGTTCGTATATTACGTTAAGATCTGGGCATTTTCTAGTTGTTTATAACATTTTTAATAATATTTGTCACATTAAATCGTATCTACATGTGTATGTGTGATATTTGTAAAAAGTTAAAATGTAAACACGCACGATTGGCGCGAAACTTCGACTTTGGATATCAAAAACTTCATTACAACTACTTATTTAACTTGAACAATGGATGAATTCGTCAAATAATTAAATGATGTAGTATTTACTGCCCCTGTGGTGGAGTTCCGATGTTCGAAATCCTCAATTTTTATAATTTTTATCCTCGACCTCGACTGTCATCAAAATGGCGATTTTCGCATTTACAGACTTGAATTTTATAAAGGTAAATTAATAATCTTGCACGCTAAATACGAAAGATTTAATGGTGTAAACATTTGAGTTTTTATTCAACTCTCTTAATTAACGCACATTCATAAGATTTAATGGGTAGCATAATAAATGTACATAACCAATTAAGGGTGTCGTATGTGGTAATTCTGGGGTCCAATTGGACCCACTAACGAGCCGGCGGAGGTTTGTGTGTTAGGTTTCAATCGGGGGCGCTTCCGAACTATACGGTTAAATGTCATTCTGGCCAGTTTAGATGAAAAAAAAGTGGATTGCCATATAAAAAGTAAAGAAAAATAAATAAAAACTAAAAACCTAATGGCATTTCAACAGTTTTGAGAGCAAGTGGCGAGTATTAATTTTTTAATGTACCCAAGTCTAAAAAGGTTGCACCATATTTTTAATACAAATTTATTGTTGCAGTGTTTGCCAAACTTCTTGGCAGTATATGATTAGGTATAAATGAGACAAAGGATGTAGTATAGTCTAGTTATAATTATCCAAAGGTGCATCTTATATACCAACGACTACGTGCCGATAACAGACAGTAGAAACACTTAATAGATATTGAACGTGCGATAAAGAACATAAGATTGCGATGTAGATTGCAGATACAGCACAGAGATATTGTACTGCAACACAGTGTATGGTACTTATATGCATTTTTTGTATTGGATGGAATTGGATTTTACAATGATCATTTTGCTTTTTTTTTCAAGTTAATTGTAGGTTGTTAGGTAGTCTATACATATAATAAAATCGTAGCGAAGTCAAAACTGTACATTGAATATTTTTAAAAAAAAGTAATTGCTACGAGGTCTAGGATCGATTCTAATGCCGAAAATATTTTTTTTAGAATTTTTGTCTGTTTGTCTGTTTGTCTGTATGTATGTTCCAGCATCACGCAAATTCTACCGGACAGATTCTGTTAAAATTTTGCATAGATATTCCCTGTGTGTCTGGTCAAACTATAGGGTATAAACTATCACGCTATTTACTATGGGGGCCGAGCAATATTACATTATGTTGTATTTTTATGTTCTAGCATGACGCAAATTCTACCGGATAGATTCTGTTAAAATTTTGCATAGGTGTTCCCTATAAGTCTGGTCAAACTATAGGGTATAAACTATCACGCTATTTACTATAGGGGACGAGCAATATTATATTATGTTCGTATTTTTGGGAAAAAACGCGCCAAAATTTTAGGATATTGTAGATGGTTATCGATTTAACTTTTTAAATGATTATCATCACGCTATACCTTTATGGAACTAAGCAGTCAATCAAAAACTATATAGGAACGGCTATTTTAGACAAGTTTCAACAAAGCAATTAGCTCAGCGGTTGGGCGGTTGCTTTGTAAACGTGGGGTTGTAAGTTCGATTCCTACCTACGGTTTTTTTTTCTTTTTTTTCACATTTTGTTATACGATTATTATTTTTTTTGATAATCTACCTATAATCTATAGATATAATAAAATCGTAACGAAGTTAATTTTTTTTAAAGAAAGTTATTGCTAAGAGATCTGGGATCGATTCTTATGCGGAAAATAAAGTTTTTAGAATGTTTGTCTGTACCAACCGTAGGGCATAAACTATCACGCTATTTGCTATGGGGGATGAGCAATATTACATCA
The DNA here is from genome assembly GCA_963680765.1 of Agrochola lychnidis. Lineage (NCBI taxonomy): Eukaryota > Metazoa > Arthropoda > Insecta > Lepidoptera > Noctuidae > Agrochola > Agrochola lychnidis. The sequence goes on from OY796862.1 coordinate 17,093,444, forward strand.
TGTTCGTATTTTTCTCTGCAAATTGTAAAAGGACGCGCCAAAAGGTTGGGATATTGTAGATAGGTAGTTACCGATTTAACTTTTTAAATGATTATCATCACGCTATCTTTTATATAGGAACGGCTATTTGAGCTAACTTTCAACAAAGCGAATAAGTAAGCGATTGGACGAATGATTTGAAGTCCTGAGGGCCTACCACCAGCTTAAAAGCAGTATTATTTTAATATTACTTTAGTTTACTTCAGTGTGGGAAAGAGATGAAGCTCTACAGGATGTATAGCTCCATCTCTTTCTCCCACTGAAGTAACATTAAAAAAATACTGCTTTATGAGCTGGTGGTAGGCCGCCCGGGGTAGTAAGTTCGATTAAAGGCTTGTGCAGACCAACGCGACACGCGACGCGATACAAAGGCACCGCTCGTCGCGCGACGAGCGGTCTCTTTGTGTCGCGTCGCGTGTCGCGTTGGTCTGCACAAGCCTTTACATCTGTTTTTTTAAACTCTTTTTGTAAAACGATTTTTTTTTGGATTGTGTATGTAATAGTTCATAGAATGTATTAATTCACAAAAAATGGAAAACTTCGTAAGCTATGGGAAACTACTAAGTTACAAGTACTTTACAGTCACAAAACATTCAAGGTTGTATTCTGATCATTTTAGAGCAAAAGACTGTAGGAATAAAATGTTTTTTTACAGATTTTGACAGCAGATTTGTCCTAGCGATTTTATAATATGTATGTGGATCTTCTGGAATCGCTGCCACACTGCTTCCTGGTGGCAAAACAGCGCACGTCATGTTTAAGATTCCCATCGATTTAGAGAGCAACGAAACACCTGTTTGTGGGGTGTCACGCAACAGTAACAAGGGATGTGTGCTTAGGGGATTGCGCTTCGTCGTATGGGATGAATGCGTTATGGCAAAAAGGAAAGCAGTGGAAACTGTAAACAGAACCCTGCAGGACATCCGCAGAAACCAAGATATGATGGGTGGTGTCACAGTTTTGACAAAAAAAGTGAAAACTTCGTTGAAAAGGTCGACTCTATGGTCGAGAGTTCATAAACTGCGCTTGACCATCATCATACGAGCTCGGCTTGGCGGTAATTCAAATGCTCAAGAATTCTCCGATGTTCTTCTAAAAGTTGGTGAAAGCACTCTACCAGAGCCTCTTGGTAGAGTAGATCCCACTTTAGAAGATCTTATTTGTCTGATATACGGGGATATCAGTCAAATACCGTACCAAGAGAATTCTTAGGTGTGTTTCCGTTTTAACTCCGAAGATGATCAAGCTACAGCGATCAACCACAGTATTCTCTCACAAATTGAAGGGAGTGAAGTGATATACACCTCCATTAATAGTGATGTGGAGGAAGATGATGCCAAGTATCACCCCGTAGAATTTCTCAATTTACAAATAGAAAGAAAAGAAAGAAAGATAGAAAAAACATTTATTTGGACACAGTTCGCGAAACACAAAACACAAATTACAGTGGAAATAAAAAATAGTGTTTTTAAAACAATAGTGTGTGCCTCACGGCTGCGCCAAAAAGGTTCATTTCAGCATTAAATGGCAAGTGGACTTCCGGTTGTATATCTGTGTAACGGAAACCAGCTCAAAGTCATGTCTTTGCAGAGAAACGTCATCGAGGTGGAAATTCTAACAGGTTGTGGCGATGGTGAGACAGTGTTTATAGCGCGTATAAAGTACAAATTCCCCACCATTACCAGTTAAAGCGCGTGCAGTTCTCTGGGAGTGTATGCTTTGCGATCAACAAGTCACAGGGGCCGACACTAAAGGCTGAAGGCTGCGGGTGTCGACCTCAGGATAAGCTACTTCTCACACGGACAACTGTTACGTCGCTTGCTCCCGAGTCACCATTCCTGACTCTCTGTATATTTTGGCTGCTGAGAATAAAACTACAAACGTAGTATACAGGGAAGTTTTATAAAAATGTGGCTGTTATTGTAGTATATTGTGATGTCTTACGATTTCCATGCGAACGAAGTCGCGGGCAGAAGCTAGTAGCCAATAATCTGTTGTTTTTTAATGTGTCGTACTTAACTTCCACGTACCATCACAAACCTTTTGAATAGAAAAACCCGAACATTAGAAATCACATTTGTCTCTGGTATTGTTTATGTGTGAACTATAAATATCTACACAACGCCAGTTGAGAGTCTCAGGCCTAAGATGAGATTTAAGATACCTGCTAAGACGTATTGCCAGTATGAAAGCACTATCATGTAGGTTTAAGGATCGGATCTGCATATTACCTATGTGTCTACAGTATTCTAGAAGTTTTGAGAATACCACACTATGACCCGTTTCTTTGCACAAAAGCTGCAAATTAGTCAATTTAAAGGATTTTTGTTCAGACAATTTCATGTATAACCCTAGGCGAAGAAAAACTCATGTAAAATTTGAGAATAGTTTTATTATTGCTTAGATATTATTCAGCTAGCAATATACATACAAACCTTTCTATTATACTCCACAATTTACATAAACGCTGATGGTTTTTAAAAGAGCAGTTTCATTCTATATTATCAAAAATTCCAGCACATAAACACTTGTCCCGAGCCGCCGGTGTGCCCCGAGCTTCAATATACCCAAGGCTTGATGCATTTCGCTTCAACTGCATCAAAAAGTTAATCTTTGAAGACTACGGGCAAAAATGCTGTGTTCGTTGTTCTTCAAATACCTGGACTACCTATGAAAAAAAATGACTACTTACTTTAAAAAAATTTGCTGTGTCTATATTATGTTCATGTAATAATTAAAAGGGTTCACCCTTGGGCAATAATACCGGCCGTCCGTCCGCACAAATAAAGCCTCGGAATTAAAAACTGTTTGCCCACACCACACAACTCTACTGAATACTGTATGCGCTGATTACTCAGCGAATTATTCCCTTACCTCAGCGAAAGGCCAATGTATTCCTATATACCTGTAAACAAGGCTACTTACTTAAAGAGGTAGTTTCACCTACACTGAATTTCCTACAACAAGGTTAGACAGCATTCAATATTTACAAGGGAACACAACTTGAGTTCTTTTCGTTCCTCCGTAATGAGAATCCAGTGTTAATAGTACTGAAGTAAAGATTTTTTTTGAGACTAGCGAAAGAAGCAGATACCTACCATTATTATTGATAGCTTGATGAACTCAGTGAATGAGAAAAGTTCAGTAAAAAACTTACTAGTTTAATAAATTAATTATCTTAATTTCTATCTGCTGCTTCAAAGCGGATCGTGACTGTTACCTATAAATTTCAATGTAGACCAAATGCCGCTCTCAATAACTTCATCCAACTTTACTGAAATAACTGCTGAGTTTTATTCGAAAGTGTGGACAAGGCTTTACTTGTACGAGAAATGAGGCTAAAACATGGAATTAGTAAGTACAGTTAAAACGAGTTCGTGTGAAAAAAAAAAACTGGCTTAATAGAGCGTGTTCGATTTTCAAATGTTCAAATTATCTTTCATTTGTTTTTGTGGTTACAAAAGTAAGCCGTGTGCTTATTTTTTTTGTTATTGTTAATGTTAATTTATTGATTGCTATTAATGCTATTTTCAGTGATATTATTTTAAAATGGCGTCTGGAAATTGATTTCATAAAAAACAAAATAGGGAAAACTAACAAAGGAGACATCGAACGATCAGGTATTTATGTAGGTAATTATACTTTCAGAAAATACATAGCAAAAATAAATTTAGCACTACAAAACATACAATGAGCGGTATCCTAAACATGATTATTTAGATTACGTATTTGACCAATAATTCTATTCCTAAATGCTAAACTGATTATAAATTTGCCATGACTATTTTATAAATCTGATACTTCTGTTTTTCAAACAATTATTGTTTGTGTATTGCCGATATGGGTGGATGAATTAAGCTTGTATTTATATCTGTAATGTTGTCACTTTTTCGGATGAGTGCATTCGCCTGGTCACTAGCCAAACGACGGGTTCATACAATCAGCACGCTAGGTGAGAGGGTCGTGGCAGAACTACGAATGTACACAATCAGTTACTAGCTTCTAACAAGACGATAGCGACGATTTGAGACTTTCTGTAGATTTATAACGAGGCGTGTAACTTTGAAGTGAATTTACAATTTGTGTTTTAATATAAAGCATGTAGTTGTATATCTTTACATATATAATTCTTCTGTGAGTGTGTATGTCACTGAACTTCTCTCAAACGACTGGACCGATTTTGATGAAATTTTTTGTGTGTGTTCAAGGGGATCTGGGAATGGTTTAGATTCACAATTTTGTCCGCTGGACAATGTTTTGACAGGACAACGTCTGTCGGGTCCGCTAGTACAATATGTAAAACCCTACCCTATCTGAAAGGGGCGTATAGGTACTGTAATAACATTACTCAAAAGTAATAAAAATCTTGTTATTATTGAAAATAAAATGTTATTGCTATTTAAAAATCACATTTTTAGTACCAAAACTAACCCAAATTTTCAACTAGGGTCATAGGTTATGACTTGCAGACCTAGACACCCGCTAAATGACGACTCCCCGCGCCCCATCTAATAAACCCGGTAACTTTTTTTTACGAATTTCTTTTTTTCTTTTTTCCTGAAAATTACTACATAAATCACTCTCAGAATTATACCTAACAACACCCGCACGGATCGGACAGGTTTTTTTTTTACTTATTAAATATATTCCTGCAACTTTTATTTTGACATTTAGTTTTCCTTTAATCTCTTTTAATTTTGTACTGTATAGAAAGTGGAAATAGGAATGTGGATAGAAATCGTAGTGGAAATAGACTAGAGGTCTGTAGTGCCTTTGAACGCAATAGAAATATCTATCAAAACCTACTTATTTCTGATTCTTATGTTGGTAAAGTAAGGTAAATTAATGGATAAGCAAATTGACTACCAACTTAAATTGTCCGAATATTAAAACCACACCTGAATTCACATGATTAACGTAGGGTGTAAATTTGCTTAACAATTAATTCCCCTGACTGTACTTAGGAACATTATAAGGATTATTGCGATTAATTTTAATCTACAGTGCACATTTTGTCTGCTAGGTTTGAGACCAGTATAAGTTAGTTTTCATAATATCCATTCCAAACTACGCTGAAATTATATCCAAACAGTGGTGATTTTTTTTTTCTCGTGTGCCCTGTTTGTAATACCCATCGCGCTTGGCCGCTTTGCTCATGCTAGCAAGCCTGGTAAACTTCAGCATATCTGGAACGTTTTGATATCTTTTTTTCTACCTAGTTGATTCAATTAAGCTTGACTTTCTTAGGACAGCGGTGGCCGCCACATAACGGCCGTCATGAAAATGATGGCATCAAACAAGTCTGCCCATCTCTTCCTTTGGCGACCCCCAGACCTTGTTCCTTCTTTGGGATCCATTCTACAATTTGATAGGTTCATCTATCATTAGCCATTCGAGATAATATGATCCGCCCAGTTCCATTTTAGAGCCCTCACTCTTGTCAGCAATATCAGTCACTTTAATAATTATTCTAATTTCTTGGTTTTTAATTGTCTGATAGTTTGATTCCTAACATAATTCTTTCCACTTTGCGTTGACATTTTGCTAGGCTGTCTTGACAAGATCAACTTCAATAGCTCATGCATTACAGCCTCTATACAAATTAGCACTGACAGTCATATAACTTTTTTACAAAAGACTTTGTACATCTTCTTTTGCTATATTTAGGTTTTCCCCACCGTACTGAAGTAATATTTGATGCCCATAATATAAACACAGTACAGCCAAGTGTGTTGTGTTACAATGCCTCATTGTCTATTTTATATTCGTTTGTTGCAATATACAAATTATGCTCGTGAATCGTCGTGAACTTATTCAAATCTTAACGATCATGGATCCAAAAGTGCTGTGGAAATTGCTGGCCCCTTGTGAACTCGTAAATATTGCAGCACACTCGTTTATATAAAACTCATCCACCGCAATATGTGACTTTTATTGCTCTCAAATAAACAGTAAAAATATTAACACAACCTTTTGCAATTTAAATGTAAATTTCGCTCTAGGGAGAAATACGATATTTACAATTCGAGAGAAATATAAATCAGTTTATGCCCAAAGAAATTGTAGCTAGTTTGTTTCTACTTAATCGTGTCATGTTAGCTGGTCTTGTTACAATCATTTCTCTTACAATATTATCAAGAAGCTTCCAGTTTGCGACAGGGAGAGAAGAAATATTTTCTTCGTCTGGAGATTTGCCAATTCCTATATTATCGTGTCTAATTCTAAATTCACGTTCTCGTAGAGATTCCAGCGCTGACGAAGAAGCACGGAGTCTGACGAATATCTTCATAGATAATACGAAAGGGCATTTCTTTGAAGTATGTCTCCTTTGTTGTTGAATTGAGAATGAGGCTGTGAAATAAACGAGAATTGCTAAACGCTGACCTTTATCCAAAAATGTATTCGAGCATATCGTGATCTTTCTTGACTTCTTTAATTATGAAGTACTTGGGCGATCGAGCTCTGGTGAAAATAGAGAATGCTCATTTAAAGTAAAGTAATACTAATTACTATACTATACCATGTATAGTACCTACTTATTACATGTTGCCATGTCATTATTCTAATGTCATTAATCTCATGTCATTATTCATTATCTTGTTTTAAACTTTGTGCGACCGAGCTTTGCTCGGGTGAAAATACCGAGAAAACTAATTTTCCCAGACCATTTTTCATGAGATTTTTCACCCCCATAAACCCCTAAATTGCAACTTTCATCGAAATCGTTCGAGCCGATTTCGAGAACATGAGTACAAATATTTATATGTATAAACAAATATTGCTCGTTTAATATTATAGGCTACCGATGAATATGAAATAATAAAGGTATGAGAGCTCTTGTGTAAACACTGAAGTAAGATGTTTAACTCGACTTACTGTTTAATATAACATTTTGCACGAAAATTACGAATCTTTTGAGGTTTGCAATGTTGTAAATCCCTTAAATAATTAAAATATTTGATGCCATACGTACGAATTTGAATATTATTTATAATGTTTGCTTTCATGGATAACTTACATTTTTTGATAGAGATAGGAAAATAATTTCGTGAAAATAAATACTGGGAATAAATAATAATGACGACAATAATCATTTTAGTATATTTCTCTACCAGGTTTAAAATTGTGATTTTGTTTCCAGGTCCAGAGTCCAGTGCTGGTGGTGGAGCTAAATCTGAACAGACTCGAGGGCACACAGCTCAGGGCGCTGGGTCTGTTGTCCGTGTACGGGTTCAACGTGACGTATGAAGTGCGAGGAGCAGCGCAGTCACCGGGACCGATTATTCACAATATTTAAGCCCTTCTCTCACTAGGGCGTTTTTATTGCGCGATAATAACGTTAGCGTTATTGCGATAATGCGTCCCAATTCCTTGCACACAGCTGCGTTTTTAACGTGCGGTATTTCTAACGTGTTCTCCACCATAGGCGAGTCTTTATTGCGCGATTATAACGCAGGTGTATAACATCGCATGCGTCCTAATACAACATGTTCTAAAAGCACTTATCGAAATATCGCAGGACGGAGAAACGCGCGTCCTACTCCTCCGCGCGGCGTTATTATCGCAGCAGTGTGTAACTTCATGGCAGTTCTAATACAAAATGTGCTGAAAACAGATATCGCAATAACGCTATTATCGCGCGATAAAAACACCGCTATGGGGGAGAGGCATTATTGCTGACTCCACAATATTTTCCGCATCACAGGTAATTTTACTCTTTGTATTTCGGTTACTCCGGAGTGAACTGCGAAGAAGGTCCGCTGTGCCTAAGGACCTCCATCATGTGTAATAATGGTGAGTGAACTCGTGACCTTCTGTTTGCTTTCGTTCTGTACACAAGTTCTCATAATTTACGAATAAGGATTGAACATTGAGGTAAAATATGCCATGACGAGTATGTAGATTGTATACTTACTTGTGACGTAGCGACCCCCACTCCCCAACTTTAATGAGTTTTATCCAAGTAATTTTTTATGAATATGATAAAGCAAAAAATACGTGTCTAATATTTTTTATTTTCTGTCTGACAATTTTTTTTTCTACCCAGGCATCATCCCTATTTGCAACAATAAGATAGGGACAGATAATGCGTTTTTTGTAGTAGCAAAGCAGGAAAATGTGAAGAAAATACATATTCTTTTATTTTGTATCACAGTTCTAGTTGTTTAATTTTCCGAGACAGAGTCACAATACATTATATCTGTTTGTAAGGATCGTATAGTTTAGAACAATTTTTCTTTTTGCGTCGTGTATCATCAATTTCGTCGGATTTTTGTTGGGGAACAAAAAAAGAGGTTAGAATGAAAGTACCATAAACCTATGTTTATGATACTTATATTCTAAAAAAAAATATGCCTGGAATTCCACAAAATAACGTATACAAGCCTATGGTATATACGTTATTTTGTATAATGCCAAGCATACTTTTTTCAGTTTGGACAGAGATTTGTAAATGAGTGTTTTCTAAGAGATAGAGGAGAGTATGTCAACTGTCGACTCGATCAATTATTCTTATAAAAAATCAACCTTCAGATGTTATTCATTGAATCATATTATACAAGCTATAATTATCTCGTAATAAATATTCAGGTTTTCATAGAAGTGGCAGTAAAGATACGGCTCGTCGTGGTAGTGGCACATTTACCGTAAATGTTTTCACATTCGTACCTATAAACCTAAGTATTTCTTTTTTCTTCCTGAACCATAGTTTGCGTGTAAAGTCTGAACGAAACTCGGCCTTTGATCTTATGTAGGTACCTAAAGCTCGTTACATTAGGTGTGATAAATTGTAGCTTGTTTGTAACAAAGATTGTTGAGTGATTAACATTATTTTCTTACCCTATCAAATTATGTTCGCAAGATGTAAAATTATCTTTGTTGAAAAATTGTCTGTTGAAAATGGCTGGGAGCTTGATTAATGCGTTTTATTGTAAAAATATCTTATGGGAGGGATAAAAGGGTGAAATTGAAAAACGCTTGGGATCATAATGATGTTCTAATGGTTTCTTTGGTATATTGGATGACAAGCACAAATTTCGAATATGAAATAGTACAAAGCTTTTCTGGGACATTGTTTTGTAAGACAGAAATAATTTAATTACCATAGAGTCAGCACTCTAACCCAAGACTACGCTTCCTTTGACTATTAAGTACACTTCTGGTACTCGCCTATAAAAGTAAAACCTCAGAATTAGATAAATCAATGCAGTAGGCATAATAAGTACCAAGCAAATATTCTAATTAGAGCTTTGGAGCGTGTTAGAGTTTCAGGCAAAAAGCTTGAGTAAGACCTGAATAATGTTCTTAATGTTTATATTATCTTTAGCTGTGTGACTGTGCGAGAGTCTTATGAACATACCCGGTTCTTTTATTATCATAGTAGATTAATTAATTAATTGTAGGTACTACCATGACAAGCTGTCATTTAGTAACTTCTGACCCTTGCCTTACAGGACACTTAACAAGTAGGTTATACCTGAATATACTTGAAGAAAGGGTTACTTATAAAGCCCCATTTTGATGTTCCACTACGCAGTGTCTGATGTGATTGTCGCATGTATGTGAGGCGTGTGTGAAGTGTGTGCACGTTATTAGTTAAAGGTCTCGGGAGAGTAGGTAATAATGTTGGACTTTGGTTCACGTGCGTGTCCCCGGGGACAGACGTGATCGGTTTGCGTGACAACTCTCGCTTTCATATTTACACTGTAACGAGTTGTGGTTGGTAATTTAGTATGTGTTGTATTACAATAATGTTATCGATGTGTTTTATTTAATTGGAAAAGACCCGCCACCTGACGGCGGCATGCATCTCAAGAGTCCTAACTCAAGACACTGTTCTGCAGATTGTGGTAAACAAACAAAGGTTAATATGTCTATTTACCTTTGTTAGTACCTATTGTGTCCAATAGGTTCTCCTAGTATAGCCATATAAGGCAGGAAATGCATTATTTAAGTACTCTATGGAAACAAAGAAGATTTTTTTAGTAATAGTTTTTATTGCATATCAACTTTAAAAAACTTACAACACGAATGAATGAATAAAATGCACCGATCCCAGCGTGGTTTAACCAGACTCGATAAATCGAATGAACCCCAAGATTTGCACTAGCTCCTGAAGCCTCGCATGTTTCATGGGGCTACAGATGCCATTGCATATCAAGGAGTAGACCGGGAGGCTGCTTTTATTGCTTATCACAACACGACACAATATTCTGTAGAATAGATTACATTATCTTTAGTGGTAACATTTATTTGTCAGTCCGTAATCACACAGGATTATCTCGCCTCACCATCTCTGCACAGACGTGATGAGAAATTGAATTATTTTCAATTTGTCTCCATTGGACTGTGCCTAACCAGTTTATCTATTAAACGTTTAACACGGTTGAACATAGGCGACAAAGTGTGTAGTTAGTTTGGAAAAAGTTGTTGTGTTGTACTTTAAAGTTACCTTTAACACTCTAAATAAGACGAAAAACAGAATATGTGGAATACATCTTTACTGGTGGAAAGACTTTGTAAACACAGGCCTATAAATTAATTTAAAAAATCTCGGATAAAAAGGTACCAAGTGAGTATTCATTTGAAATTACTTTCTGATAGATTTGTTTGCTGGTATAGGTAACTTTTTTCATTTGTTTACACTGAGACCGTCAAGTGACCTAATTGTTTGGTGCTCGAAGTATTTTATACCTCCACTATTAAAATTATGTAGGTACATATTACTTTTCCTTTCTAGGAGCTGTGACAAGTTTCTGTTTGCTCAGTTCACACTTTTTTAGCTTCTCATTTTTGTTAAATATTTTCACAAACAATGAGGCGCGACGAGACTGGAATTATATTTTAATAATATTGTTTCTCATGAAGGTTCGTAAATATTTTTGTATCAGGGTTTTGTTTCAGTGTTGGGAAAGTGGTAATTCGATTAACCACTTATAGGAAAAATCCATTAGCTTATGTAAATTATTATGTCGCTTGCCATCGTTATGTCATGTATATCTATGTAGATTTTATAAGTTGGTATGGAATTAATCTATCTTTCCTAAAATTAGTTGCTACGAAGCGCTTTAGATGAGCTGGCGGTTTTTTTTTTAACTAGGTATTTAGTTCACGAGTTACGCCTGTATAAGTATTAGGTATAGATAGTAATGTACTTTGCTTATGACTACAACATGTCTGAAGTGCTATTCTGTAAAAATATTACAGTAACAACTTAGGTGAAGTGAGTTTGAAGTGAGCCACCAATAGTGTCTATTACTAGCAACAGATGACTGACAGCTCACTTAGCCTAAGTTTTCACCTTAACATTTTTACGGAATAGATCGGCTGTTGTAGGGGCGTAGAATTAAAGTAAGCCGACGTTCGTACGGACGTAATAAAATCGCGGCGGGATTTTATCGCGCACCGGATTTTCAACTCTTAGTGTTAAGCCGAGCGTTAAGAATCCAACGCGCTGGGACGGACTCTCGTCCCAGCGCGTTGCAAAACACACTGTTGGATTTTCAACCCTCGGCGCTAAACAGAGCGTTGAAAAACAAGTATACGAAAAAAATTGCCGTGATTTTATTACGTTTGTGTGAACATCGGTTAACTTATGGGGACTGGAAATCTCTCCCGGATTTCCACTTTACAACATCAAAACTTCGGTACGGCGTCTGCCGTAGTGAAAGAACGTTTGCTCTGTCTCGTCTCTCTGTGTTTGTGATATGGCATTTATTCTCTGAAATAAATGCGTTTTTTATGTTCTTCTTAATAAATGTAAAGTAAGAAATAATATGTTAGTAAAGTGGGAGCGAGATTTTTTTTTAACTGTGTTTAAAACAGTTTTAAAGCTATGGGCATACAAAGCTGTGAAATGTTCACAGCTTCAAATGTTCTTACGTTTTTGCAATTTACAGGTTTGCATGATGCAGATAGATTTGTTCCTTATGAATAAAGCTCTTATGGAACAAATCTATCTTAGAGGGATATGATTCTAATGATCATAGTTCTGTATATACCTACAGTCATACCTATTATAGTCGCGAATCATATTTTGATCATGATACAACCTGATACTGACCTGAAAATTGCAAAAAAAGTAAAAAAAATAATTTTGCGGGCTACAACTGCGGATCCACCTTAAAGACATGCGTTCTCGTCCTTAAAGCTGACTGGTTTAGCTGCAGTACAGGAACGAGATTGCAGTTGTCACTGAGATACGTTATAATTGATGAGGTGCCAACTTGCATGCTTTGAGTATATACCTACCGAGGTATGAAATTTTAAATACTGATTTTATTCCGTATGAGAAGGCACATGTATCTTAGATGAAAAAAACTGTGATTTGAAACAAAAAAGATTTTCAAAGGAATCGAAACAGAATACTTACCTAGTGCTTAAGTACTTGTCGAGTCTGGTTTCTAAAGTAGACACTAGATAGCCTTGTTCAATCTGTTTTGTCTTAACCGACATGCTAGGATGCACTCAATACAAGCTTGACAGCTTTTATTAGCAAACATTGTAAAGTTATTTTAATTCAAACGAAATCGTGAGGGACACCATTTAATTGGACTTAACTTGTAACAAACATTGAAAATCAAATTTCAATTTAGACGAAATGATTACCTACAATCACATTAGGTGAGAGCGCCGCGTCGAGTGATTACGAGTGTCACATGATGATAATTGGATTTGAGGATTTGTGAATATATTCGCGTTTGCATGGAAACGTGTCACTGTGTGGGTGAGTCAGGACTGGAAACAATCTATTTTAAGTAAGAATGTTACCATCGTAGCTACCAGTCATAAAGCATCAATGTTTGCTTCATTCTAAGTGGAATCGATTATGACAGCATTCCATTTTTTTGTAGCTCCTACCTCCCGTGTTGCACAAATACAGTAACGCCGTTCTATTAAGCGTGAGTCGGTTGCAGGATTTAGGAATGCATAAACATGAGATAGCTAAGCTATTTTTGTTGGGGTTGGCTTTAAAAAAGTCTTCTTTATGAAATATTCATTAACCTCAAAATTACTCAGAAAGTCAACTAACCAGCTAGGTTACTAACCTAGTTGTACTTTACTAGTTCAGTTAACTATAATATTAACTAGCTGGGTCTGCGGTTTCACCCGCATAAGTCTTGATCCCATGGGAAACCCATGTGCCAAATTTAATTAAAATCTGTTCAGCCGTTTTAGCACGGAAGCGTAACAAACAAACTCACTTTCGCTTTATAATGATTAGTTATAGGATAGTTAGGATTAGGCATTGAACCTACTTTAACCATACTATTAACAATGGGATTTTATTTCTATCGCCAATTTATTTTGCAAAAAGGCGCGGCGGAACAACTTTACAAACATTATCTTTCTCTTCCTTATTAATGTCAAAAATTCTTTGTTTCGGTTGTTTTTTTTTAAGCAAGAAAAGAAACAAACAATTAACGTAGATCAATCAAGCTGCCATCATTTTACTTGGCGCCTTTTTGGTTGTTTGGCGCCGACTCAAATACAAATACACGGATTTAGAGGAGCTTAGTCAAACTTTAAGGTTTACATTTGATTTTTCGCTTTTCAGTATTTTTTTTTCCCGATAGCCTTCCATCTCTATCATCAGACCCTCGATGACAGTCATACCCCAGCTAGGTCTATAGTTTTATCAAGACGAATGAAATAAGCCCAAACAAGATGTAGCTGCTGCAAACTGTTGAGGAAGTCTATCCTCTGTCTTCCGTCTCCATCATCAGGTCAACTTCAAGTCTCTATTATGTTGTAGTATCATCGTAACTACATATGTGGTCCAAGTTTCAATAGAATCGGTTTACAGGTGAAAATTCATCATCATCATCATCATTTCAGCCGAAAGACGTCCACTGCTGGACATAGGCCACCCCCAAGCACCGCTACTTCGACCGGTTCTGTGCTACTCGCATTCACCGGATTCCTGCAGCCTTCACCAGATCATCGGTCCGCCTTGTGAGGGGCCTTCCAACGCCCTTTCTAACGTGGAAATTTGGTAGGTGAAAAATCAACAACCCCTTTTTTCTACCCTTAGAGGTGGAATTTTATTCTTTTTAATGGGACAACTTCAAGGTATATCCAATAAAAAATAATTGTCAAACTAGGACTGCTCTGTAAAAAGTTATGCGTGGTTATTCGTTTTCACGTAGTGTGTCAACTTGTTAAACAATTAATCTACTCGGAAATCAACTTGTGAGCCTTAGTAAAGTAATCTTAACCCAGAGGTTGCTTGATTGAAACAGCTGACTCGCTCTGAGCTGAGCTGAACTCTCGTGTTATATTAGACACAGTGTTCGGATTATACTGGTGTTATTGCTAAGTGTGGTGTAGTTGGAAAACGTTGGTAGTTTGAGAAAGTCCTTGGGAGAATCTTATTTATTTACATAGAATATGTTAAGACATGACTTTTAATATGTTGCAAGTTGCTACTAAAGGAAGTACAAATTTTCCTCTCTCCTTGTTTTGTAATCTACGTGTTCACCTGAAGCTATTTGACCTCGACAGTCATAAAAGATGTTAGGGCGCCTATAGGTATATTCCCGAGTCGCTCCAAACTAATTTTCTTCTGACATTTGCTCACGACAATACAAAGGTTAAGTACGGTCTAGACAGACTTACGTGGGATGACAACAATCACTAAGGTCAGACTTTACTAACTTGATTGTGAATAGTGAATGGTGGTTCTATTAGCGACTTTCTTAGGGAAATTATCTGAAGATATTTTGTCTATTTTGTTCAACTTTGTTGGAATTTACACATAAATATAAACGAACTAACACAGTAACATTTCGGAAAACTTAACTTTTAGCAACATAATCTAATTTCAAATAGAGGGTATTCGCTCTTATCTTTAATGTCATAGTGCTGATAACGATTTTCAGTTCTGCAAAGTCTATTCCGTTCAATTATGCAGTAATTAAATAAAGGTAACTTAGCTACTGAAACTGTAAGTACAACGTTAAAGGATATTGCTTTAATTAGCTCTGAACAATTCGAGTTCATTGCTATAGCGCAGGTAAATGAACGTGGCTATGTTAAATAGGTACCTACACAATTATTTGATCGTAAACGCTAAATATATCCACTTAATGCTGATAATATTATTGTACCTACTCATATAATATTTATATCATAATTAGTGACAGATATTGCATTCATATTACCTTCGTGTCATCAAGTTTATTTTACGAGTCGTTTGCAAGGTTCTTCAGAACACTGATTTAGTTAGAGCTCTCAGTCACAGAAAGTAGCAGTATTATATCTCGGCAGTGACCCTAAAATAATTACTTACCGTTGCTCGGTAGAAAAACCTTCCACGTCCATGCGTAACTGTCGCGCACTCGATACTGTTGCATACTGATATACACTGAGATTTCAAAGCGCGTCGTTTCGAGCGTTTTCTATGAAGACTCTTACTAATTATTTATACTGTGTCTGAGTTTAATCGATGTAATATACGTGTTGTAATATTTATAAACATACAACTTTTTTCACCTTGACCAAGGTATTGTAACAGTATAAAATTGGAATGAGTAGATGGTTCTAAGTCTACATGGCAAGCATTATGCATTATTAAGGTACTCGTAAAAGTATGTCCACTACAATCCACTACAGAACAAATTATTTTTCATGAGCTTTCATTTTTCTCCATAACCTGAAAAACAACGTTATTTTTGGTAAATCATTTAACTGTTTCTGAACTTATTGCCTATCTCCGTAGCTCACCAACATTTGTACGTACCATGTACGAACTAAACAATTACATTATCTTCATTTTGTTGTCTGCTCATTACGCTATTTCGTGGTGATACGTAAAGTTTGTTGTCTACGAGCTTCGTCAATGCTTCCTCTCAGAGTACTACAGATAAGGGTAACTTTCCAGATTTTTCACTGAATGCAATTATTGCTGTTTGAGAAAAATTTAACGCTCACTTTTATCACCACATATCCTCTAAACTTTCAAGTGTTTTTATAATGTCTCAGCAGAAATATTCGCTTCAAATAACAGTGTGATGATGTTGGTGCAATACTCTCCATTATTACAAACCCTTTGCTTAATCAGATCCTCTGTAGTTAAGTGTACAATTGAGCACTTTCAGTTTATCGGAAGTCCGGTCTGTATTTTATGTGCGGTATCTATTCCCCCAATAAGAATCGGACACAATTTTTCGATTTCTATCCCGATTGTATCTCGATACCAAACCACCATCTAGAGACGATTAAATTGGATTTCAGATGTAACATAACTAGGATCCTGTTGCTAGAGATTATGAAATATCAATGACGAATCGGGACTTTTGTGGACTAAAATTTTTATCATTAACAAAATAGTGACGTGCCGGGTCTAACATAAAAGTTTGTGATCCTGTGAATACATGCTTCACCAACCATTGTAACTTAAGAAGGATTGTCTGTTATGGGTGCGTATTAACCCAATTTTAAATTAAACTCGCGATTAGTAATTTTGCTTTGGGCCCGCTCTTAACCCTTATTAACTCAAAATGTTTGAATGAGAACATTGTCTCATGCAAACATTTTGAGTTAACAAGGTTTTATTCAAATTCGTAAATAAGCTCCGCATATTTGTCTAGGCTGTTTATCTAGGCTGAAAATTATGTGATTCATATACATCATGCGGTGATTATGTAGTGCAGTCTGAAGCGAAAATGAGTATTTCCAATAATCAACGAGATATCAATATAATGAGACAAGTTTACGTAAATATGAAGACCGTAATAACAATATTTTGTGTTCATGAATTCTTCTGATCTAATTGTCATCACCACCTGCCAGACTGCAGCTCGTTGTTAGGCTCTTTTTTATAAAAAATGTGATTCTGTAGTCAATTATAATAGCTACTGATGTTGCTCAGGACGTCGTGTAACTGACGATGACCTATAAATAGGATCTGAAAAGATTTCCTCATAGAAGGTAATCTTAAACAACTCTATTGGTACATGTTGGTATTCTATATTTTAATAGAGTATTTGACTACTATCATAAATATACATGAATTATTAGCCCGGAGTCTGGATTTGTGCCCGGTTGATGGCAATAGGCTCGCCCCCTATTACATGGGACTTAAACATAACTGGCGAAATGAGGGTGTACCTGCTACAGGGACACCTCTGCCCAACCCTTCGGGGAAACAAGGCGTGATGTTATGTTATGTTATTTAATAAAGATATTACAAAAAGAAGATTTGTGAATAAGTCGATAAAATCGGTGGAAAAATAAAGAAGTAACACGCTTATGAAATTATTCTTCTTTCTATCCTTGTCACGTACCTAAAACGATCATTGTACATACTGAATGGCACGAAGTTACTATGACGTTCCCGTGTTGTGACAACAGATGCTTGCAGTGCTGTCTCCGTCTAGGATAGAACTTAAAACACATACAACTTCGTTATTTTTTTGATATATTTAATCTTTTTTTTTACTGTAGCTTAACTTCGAAAAGTCCAGTCAAATACCTGAAACAAAATGCAATCTAAATTATCAATACATTTTTCATTGATACAAAAAAGCAATAAAATCCTTACAAACGCAGGATGATCCAGTAATCTGCTAGAAACTCAACGTGATATCATAAAATGTGCCACGAACCACACATGGCTCATGTTATACATAGGTACCTATGCATTATCTTGATTTTATACGTTAAAAAGAAAATTTCTTTAAATATAAAATTCATTAATTTGTAAGCAAAACTTCAACACCCGTAGCAGTATTCAGAAAACACAAAATCTTTGGAATGAACATAACTCCGTCTGAATGGTAGTGCTCAGTATTTCTTGTACTTTGTTCTGTGTCGTACACCCTGTGCACCGGAGTCAGTATTAATCACGACTCAGTTCAACCGCAACAGAACAGCCTTCTTCATACAGTATTAACATCTGAAATCTGTTATTACTAGTTAAGACAAATGTTAACCATCGTTAGCTGGTTATTGTGTATTAATGTGCTAAGTTATGTCGTTAATTTGATGCATTACGAAATGTTTAGGTGATTAACGTATATTACGCAGGTTATAACAATCGCGAATTGGCATGACGTTTTGATTTTACAGTAACGCAAAGTCATCTATTATAACTTTTTAAATATTATTTTGTTAAACAAGTTATTTCTATTATTTAAGACTACCTATATTTCACGATTGCGTAGCGATGCATCTAAACGGTCACAAAAAGTTATGTTATGTAAATACATCGTACAACCCGAGATGGGCGCGGTGCCGCTCGAACCGGAAAGCTTCGATCCGGGCAACGGAATAAATTATGCATTGAGTATTAAGCGCTGTTCCTCACGAAAAACTTGTAAACGGTATGTAGGTCACCGCCATCTAAACAGTACAGGGATAAGTGCTAATTGTCGTGCAGTACGAGGCTACTGAAGATAAATATATACAAACGAGAGTATGAAATAGATGCAGGGATGAAATAAAACAAAAACACACTTGAGATTACATTTCATTGCGTAATGATTCAATACATAAAATATTTTTCATACATTTATATTCATTTTATGTAAATTGAAATCTATCTGTTTGCTCTCTGCAACGTTGTTTATTTGACGCTTCAGTCGCTCAGCTTAACATAGATCCACTAAAAAATATCTCATTTAAAACAATAATTCTTTGTTTTCTTTCAAGTTGAAATAAACAACTAGATTGGAATCTAAGTAGAAGCAGAAACAAGATATTTTAAATATTAAAATGAAGATATTTAGAAGGATAATGTTTCAAGTATTTTATATTAGTTTGTAAAAACAAGCCTGTTTATTTGATACTGTTTTTGAGTTTCAAGTTAAATCTATAAAAATTATAAATTAAAGTCGCTTTTCGTTTGTCTGTGTGACCGCGTTGTTATTCTAAACTACGCATCGAATTTTGATGTGGTTTTCACCATCATTTAGAGAATTTATTTCGGTATTATATGTGAATAATACATTAATATTTAACTTACATATAGTAAAGAAATTTCTATGTTTTGTTAAGTCGTAAAACCGTGTGAATCAGGAGTGGGTCGCTAGAAATAATAAATTCTTAACATAAATTTAAAAACATGCTTCGAGACAGGTCGCTTAAAAAATATTTTATCATGTTTTTTATTAATTCCAAAATTTTACTTATTTAATTAGGGTAAGTCCATAACAGCTTACCTATTAGCACATTCATGTCGTTTACACAGATCCTCATACTTCACGTGAACCTACGGTTTATGACGACGGTTGACGGTTCGAGCACCCAGCTGCCCTCGCACCGGTAATGCTTTATGTATTTGCGTTAACCCGAAAAGATTAACCTGTGTTCCTTCCTAATTAAGTAGGCTTCAAATGGTACTGTATGCAGCGTTTGCGAAGATTACTTGTATAAGTAAAGGAGTACACAATAGTCGAGTTAGGACGTTAAACCAAAGATAAGTAAGTTAATACAACAGATTTTTTCATGCTCGTTCATTTTCTTACTCAATTGTGTTGGTAATAAAGTCCGTTTCAGAAATTCAACTGACATGAAGGTATTCTCGAAACCTATTTTGTTACAACGCATTTTACATTTTCAGCTACATATTAATAAATAGGAAAACTTATTCTATTTCAGATACGTGATGTGATACGTGATTATTCTGCAATTTATTTCTAAAAACTTGCACAGAATGTAGCGCTGACAATATCATAACTTTTATTACGTGAGAAAATTGTTGTAACAATTAAACCCTTTTGTTAAGCGCTACACCTTAATGTTTCCGCAGCGTTTTCTTAATGAACTACACACTTCAACGACGGCTGCATTGTGCTCGTTAACTTCAACTCTTACAAAGGACTGCTAACCGTTGTTACTGGAGCCTGTTTGTACACTGAGTCTATTAGGCAGCGCGGCACCACTGCAGGAGACAATTACTGCTTTTTCGCCTCTCTTTTATTTCTTCCTTTCTATAAATATATGCAAATCTACGACGAGGTGGCGGCCATTACAAAATGCACAACAAAGTTAGCTCGCCGAAGTTTTTGTATTGCGAAACTTTTAATTATTGATTTTCGAAAATATTTTGTGCTAGTTACGCTTTCAGAACACATAAATAGTAGAATTGTTTGTTGTTTTACGTTTTTTGTGATTCTTTTTAATAATTATGTACTGTGCAGTTTGGGGCAGTGACAAAATAACATCGGTTTATGTCTAGCCGGAGTCACACGTCAGTATTAAATATGTCATGTATAAAATTTAAGGCGAAATCGTACAGTTAACGTGTGAATCTGACCATACGAATGTTATTTTGTTACGATGTCCTGTTTATACCTTTTTAGTTGGCGTTTTTGTCAAAAATTTAAACTTATAAAACTATTAATTTCAGGCATAATTATAATATTTACACAACCTTACTGAACTTTTACCTCTTTTTTTAGTGGATGTAGAATAATCGACAGTATAAAGGTAAATCAATCTATTGATACGTTTATTAAAAAAATCTAATAAAAGAATTCTATGTGGTTTGTTCTATGGTTAGAGTGGTTCATAGATTTCTAACTACTTGAGTGGGAAGAAGAGCATTCACAAACTCTCACGTAGAACATTTAATCGACGTTTTAGAAAATTAGTGCTGAACACACATTCTTTAACTGTGAACTATCTACAAGCTTACAGACGAGAATTTAAGCTGTTTTCGGGAACGGTTTAGTGATGGAAATAGTAGCTGCAAATGTGGGTTAAAAACTTCAGCTGAGAACTTACACAGAAGTTAGGCTATCTAAAGTAGTAAGAGTCGTTTTTTTATATTAAATTTAAATAATTTTAAAAGTTTTTTTTGTAAATTTGGCACACATATAGTTTATAACTTGGATTAACCCACACTTTGAATGCCGGTAGTGCCGATTCCTGTGGGACATTTTCTCACATCCCCGCGGGCGAAGCCGAAAGCAAAAGCTAGTACAATATAAAGAGTTAATTAAAGGTAACACTGAGCATGAACATCTATTAATTCTATCAAGTTCATTGAATTTTCTTCGCTTCACTATTTAAGTTAACCCCATTTTGAAAGCGTGAACACTTCCCGCTAGATAACTCAAGGTGTTCAGGGTTTATTTGTTCCATTCAACTCGACCACAGCAATGAGGTTGGTGCACCTCTAGATAAGTTTAGCTCGCTCGCTTTGCACAGTTTGCTAATAGTTGGTTGCAGTTTATTGTTTCGAACGAATACCGTAACTCATAAGCATTTGCACACTACATTTCCGACCCGAATCCAAGAAATGACGGTCAAACAAAATGTTCTTAATAAATTAAAGGGGATCCGTCAAGGTAGCCCGCGATTCCTACCTTTTCGTCATTGATCACTAATTCTTTGTTCTCTTTATGACGATTACTTTTAAATACCTATGTCGAAATCAGAGGAAATAAAGTAGCGCAGGTACCGAGCAAAGTAGATCATCAATCAAGTAGTTTGGACCTAGCTTGTTAGATGTAACTGGATTTGAGTAGAAAAGTCTTATCGCTTTTTAAAGTTCGCTATCATCTACTTTCGCTGAATAAACGATGAACTCGTTTTTCAAATCGAGATGAAGTTATTTTTAGAAGAGAAAATGTTTATTATTGACAAGAAAAATTAAGAATGTTCAAAAAAAACTGGATCTTATCATAAAAATACGAAATACCTATCCAAAAATTAAAAAATAAGTCAATTATAATTATTTAATTTCGTACCACGGACCAAAATGTCCATTACCTAAACTTGGCGTGATTTTTTCCCGATTTGTCCAATTTTCTCAAACTAAAATTAAGCCTGTACCTATACACGAGCTTCACCGCGTCGTGTCGTCAAGCCACACCGTCTGGAGAATCGTCTCCTACTAATGAATAAATTAAATTAACGTTGTAGTGTTCATGTCGTACTGTTTAACGTGGATTTACTTATTAATGTATCTTCGTGACAAATTGTATAAGTATTTGCTTCGGTGCTTGGTTTAGGTATTTTAGAGGTGAAATTGAACGAATAATGTGAGAAATTCAGCTCTATCGTGCTGCTTTTGTGATTCGTCAATCGTAATATGTGGCTACCGTATTATTTGTATATTTTATTAATGATATACACAAAGCAAAATGGTAAATAGTATTAGGGCGTTTGTGCACTTATCCGTATCCGGTTTGTATTCGATTCGTGTTAGTTTCTGTTCAGGTTTGGTTGCCCTAGTAAAATAGTAACGTATTGTATGGTCGTTTGTGCACTCATACGGTTTGTGTTTGATTTGTAGATTCTCACTTCGAGTCGTTTTTTGACGGATCAAAACCGAGAATATCAAATAAAACGAATCAAATACGGATAAGTGCGCAAACGCTAGGATGTGACTTTCCCGTCCGTCTTTTTCACGTATCGAACACGAATCGAATACGAACCGGATACGGATATGTGGGCAAACGCCCTTACTGTGGCAAGTAATTTCCTTTCAAGCCAAGTAGAACATAATTTATCGATTGTGAATAAATACCACTACAAATAAGTAGCGTAGAATAAATTCAAAGTACAATGTCTGTGTCTCTAACGAGACGATATTGCACCCCACAGGCAGTGGAACGTTCAGCAAAGTAGTGAAGTTTAATTCACTGTTCATTTGTTCATTTAAATAATTGCATCCTATTTTACAGAAGTTTTCTAGAAACCTGCAACTGTACGTTTGTTTAGCAAAATGAGATTGTTGAAAAAAGGAACTTGCACAGGTATTAAACAAAATGAATTATGTAGAAAAACAAAATGGGCATTATTCGATTTTCGTTTTCTATTTCCACGAAAAATTAGGCCCTTGCAAAGAACTGATGAATCTTTTTCTATTATTTCTCTATTATTATAATTCAATAGAAGTATTATGCATTTGCCGAGTTAAATTGTGGAGGGAGAAATGGATTGCGATGGTCACGGCTTAAATTGGTCCATGTTTAAAACTGAGTCTAACTTAAATTAATTTCAGATTAATTTCAGAAAAAGAATAAATTTATAATAAGTTAAATGATCCTAGGTTGTAATTTCTAAATCAGTTGGTAGTTGTTGAGTGGTTTATGCTCTACTTTTCATTGTTTAAATAAATAGAAAAGCAATTAAATAACCAATATAATTATTGGTTATTTCATTGCTTTTAAAACACTAGAAAGCATTGTTTGGTTGAATGTAATTAATATTAAAACTCTCGAATTATTGGAAACACTGCAGTGGATTATCGAAACAAGCATTTACATTAAAGTTCATTAACATTACGTTCACAAATATATTTGAGGTTAACAAATCACTTTGAGTAATTTAATCCATTGAAACCACAGAAGATCTACAATTTATACAATTTACTACTGTATTTGGTAGCGGATTATTATCTCTGTAATCATCGGGTGTAATACCACCGCAGAATTTTCGTATTTACGACATAAATCATTTTGTATTAAACTGAAACACTGCGTGAGGTATGTGAGGATTCACAAGGGTGTGACGTTGGAATACAATGTTATTTAGAGTCCGAATAATCCTACCGAATTTGAAAAGTTTCCCGAGCGTACTGGCTGCATATCCTCTTCTGTTTATTTACGACACAATTAGTATTATATGAGCTCTTTGTAGTCGGTATTTTTTTATTGTGTTTATTTGTTTTAAGGCAAATCCTTGTGGTTTGACGAAAAAAATAATGTTCAATTCAGGCTTGAAAATGATTTTCTTCAAAATTTCCAATATAAAACAAGATCTTTTGATATGGTGTCAAAATGGCAGGTTGGCGTAACTGCGATCTTGGCAATCAAGAGCAGGGGAAGGTCGTTTCAGACTAGCTCGGCCGCAATCTTCCATTTCATCCCGATTATTTTGCCTCGGTTTCGCAGCCTGGAGAACTGCTCGGTCCTTATTTTCGTTTTATTTGCTGTCCAATGTGAAAACCAGGCAAAATCTACTTTTTGTCCACCGACCCAAACGATTTGGGTCAAAGGAACGGTAATTAAGGCTTTAGTACCTGGTCGACCGAGCTCTGCTCGGATGAAAATAGAGAAAACTAATTTTCCCAGAAATGAGACCTAGTTAGATCGATATTTCGGTCCCGTAAACCCCTATATTGCAACTTACATACAAATCGTTAGACCCTTTTTCGAGAACGTAATTACAAATATATACATACTAGCTTCTGCCCGCGACCCGTCGCATCGCATCGCCCACCCACGCTATTACTTCGTTTTCGCTTAACGTTCTTTCCGATTTTTTTTTTATTTGCTCGGCTCCTAAGGGTCCTAAGGGTCTAGAGTGATGTAACAGCATAATAATCATAATCATAATCATCATTTATTGCATTCATGTAGTTTAAAAGTTATTACAAGTTTAAATTGGTTTCATACATGAACCCTGCTAGGGCACAGCAATATACATAGTTTAATGTGCTACAGTGTTACAATATTAAAACCATTGTGCTTAATCAATTACCTAATACTAATTTTACATAGTTATTAGATGTCCATCATTTATCATTTGAATATAATATAAATAAGTTATTATCATGATAAAATATAGAATAGGGTAAGAACAATTAATTGGTCGTCATTTCCACTATAAATTAAAATAAAATAAAAAATAAATTCAATTAAAACAAATAGCGATAACAATAATAATCATGAAACAACACATCATAACATAGGTAGGTAGTAAGTCAAGGTTGTAGGTGCTGTGTGTATTGTGTACAGGTCAAAATTTCAATGTCAAGATTTACTTATCGTCAAAGAATTCCTTTAGAGTGTAATACGATTTTAATATAAGGTATTTTTGGAGACTGTTTTTAAATTTATTTTCGTACTCTATGTCCTTAATTGAATTTGGAAGCTTATTATATATTTTCACGCACATGGCTAAAGGTCCTGAATGGAACATAGTTAATTTTGAGCTTGGTAAGGCTAATTCATTTTTGTTTTGGCGTCTAACACTGCGATGTTGCGGGCGAATGTCCTTTGTGAGTGAGAATAATGACTGGTGTTTTCTTACAAATTTGCTAACTTCTAAAACGTAGATACCAGTTAGTGTAAGGACCTTGTATTTTAAAAAGAATGGCTTGCAGCTTTCTGTGTTATCTATATTGGCAAGAATTCGTATACATTTCTTTTGTAGAATAAAAAGTCTGTCTCTGTCTACACCATTTCCCCACACCACGATTCCATAATTTAGCCAGGAGTATGCGTAGGCATAGTATGCTGTTAGAGCAGTTTTAAAATCGGTAGCTCTTTTAAGCTCCTGCAAGGCATATATAAAGCTGGCTAGTTTGTTTGCCAACGCATCTATATGGGCTTTCCAGTTTATGTTGGTATCTATGGTTAAACCCAATAATTTAAACTCGTTTATGCATTGCAGCTTAATGTTGTTGTATGAGTAATCCATATCCAATTTGCGTTTTTGGTATGGTCTATATTGCATTAGCTTTGTTTTGTCAAAATTTAACTCTAAGTTATGATCCTTTAACCATGCTATTATTTTGGAGAGCTTCTCGTCTAGACTTAAGTTTAGGTTTACTTTATTGGTGTATGGAAAAATGATAGAAATATCGTCAGCAAATAAAATACTTTGAGCGTCAATTTCTTTAGGCAGGTCATTAATATAAATTAGAAATAACAAGCATCCCAAAACGCTGCCTTGTGGTATTGACATTGTTGTTTTTGCTTTATTAGATCTTACGCGTGTTATTTGGCCAGTGTGTGGGTCACTATGTTCTACCTCTACAAATTGTTCCCTATTTTCTAGGTACGAGCAGAACCACTTGTGTGCTGTACCTCTAACACCTATTGCATATAATTTATTAAGTAAAATTTCGTATGAAACTCTGTCATAGGCTTTGCTCATATCCAGTAAAATCCCTACTGCATAATTTTTGTTATTGATTATATTTAAAGCTTCCTGGATATACTTAAATATTGCTAATGTCGTGGATCTATTTTTCCTGAACCCATTTTGGCTATCATTGAATATTTTATATTTTTCGCAATAAGAATAAAGTCGTTTTGACATTGCAGTCTCCAATATTTTTGAAAAGGTTGGTAGCAATGCTATCGGCCGATAATTACTAGTGTCAGTCTGGTCTCCCTTTTTATAGATTGGTTTCACTATCGATATTTTTAGCAGGTCAGGGACTGAGCCTTCATCTAAAGACTGATTTGTTAAATAAGTTAGCGGCAACGTTAATTCTTCAGCGCATGCTTTTATAAGTATAGGCGGTATCTCGTCATGCCCATAACTTCGCTTGTTTTTCAATCTTTTTATAATAAACTTAATTTCGTTAGGGTCAACAGGTCTTAGGTAAATGGAGTTTTCGCTTTGGGAGGAGGTAGGACGGCCAGTTGGACAAACGTTCCCGTTTGTGGTATCCATTTTTCCCACTGACACAAAATAATCATTGAAAGCGTTGGCAATAGTAGTCGCGTTTTCTGTCACAGTGTTCTGTACACGCAATTTTAGGTTATTTATTGGCTTTTTGTTATTCTTATTTGTGCGCTCTTTTATTATTTGCCACATTGTTTTAGTTTTATTTTCAGATTTACTCATTATTCTTATGTAGTTTAGTTTTTTAGAGTGGGCTACTGTTCTCTTAAGTAATTTTTCGTAACGCTTATAGTACCTTTCCAATATATTGTTATTAGTTGTAGTCAATAATGCTTTTAGTTGTCTTTTATGCTTGCATGCTACTCTTAATCCGGTCGTTAGCCATGATTTAAATGATCTCCTTTTGATTTTTACGGTTTTCTTTGGTATACACTGATTTAATATGGTTTGTAAGGTGTTATGAAATGACAGATAGTTAGTATTTATATTTTGGTTTTCGTTAATTATTTTACTCCAGTCTAGTTTTTTCAGTTCTTTTTTAAATGAGTCTATGCTGTGTTTATTATAGATCCTCTTTAAAGCTAATATTTGTTTTTTATTAATTATTGGGTCGTGGGTAGGTATAGTGATTGTTATTCCTCTGTTGTACTTGGTCATAGTATTTAGAAGATTAAATGAATTGCGATTTTTCTCAAGGATATTCACGTTGAAATCCCCGCCTATAATTATGTGTTTATGTTTGTCCTTTATGTTGATTTTAAGTAGTAGTTTTTCCAAGGATGTATAAAATATTTCGGTTTCCCTGTTTTTTTGTGGCCAATAGATGACTATTAGTAAAAGATTCATTTTAGGAATTTCCACTGCACACGTTTCGAATATAAATTCAGTTGTCATTTCCGTTAAATCTTGTCTTTCCTTAGATTCAATATCATCTTTTAAGAATATGCACACACCACCTCCCGCATAGTTTGGGCGGCAGTATTTGGCGGCTACAGTATACCCTTCCAAACTTAGTAGGTCTTTTTTAAATTCTGTAATCCATGTTTCCGTAAAGCAAAGCGCTTCTATTTTATGTTCGTTCGTGATTGCTTCTAATAGGTAACGTTTATTTTTTAAGCTTTGTATGTTTTGATATAGGATGTTTATATTACTACATGTATGTGTTTGTGTACTGTTTTCAGATGTGTTGTTGTTTAAGAAAAAAACTTAGTGCTGGTTTGTGGTTGTGAGTCCGTAGATATTTCTGTTTTATCCGACTGTGAATACTCTACCTCAAAATCTTCATTATTTAGGTTGCTTATTGTCATAACAATATCCTGTAGGTCCGATATCACAATTTTCTTGCCATTACTATTCAGTGCGCCCGTGCGCTGATTATACATATCGTAGTTATAGGAAAGATTTAGATTAGAGTCCAATAGATATGCGTAATTAAATGTCTGTGTATCCATATATAAAAGGTTATTAAAAGTTTCTATTCTACTATTGTACAGAGTATTGCCATAATTTTGCTGTTCTACATAATAGTTATTATTAAATTTAAATTTATAAGTTGGTAGACAAATAATTATATTAGTATGGGTTAATGTAGCTAATTTTTCTCGAATAAACATGACTAGTTCTACATAGTTTTGTGTTCTTCGGAAGTCCTGTTCGCCGATGTAAATAATACAGTAGTCCTTACTTGTTAGGTTTTGAACTTTTACGTCAATATTCTCAAATATTTGCTTCAGTCCACATTTTGGTTTACGATAGTGGCAAATCTCGAAGTTTTGCAGGTTAGTTTCCTCCGTAGCAGTGTATTAGAAGTTTCGCTGCTTAGCAAAAATATTTTTGGTTTATCTATAGTAATAGTCTGCTTGCTGTGGGTTCTGCTTGGCGATGATAATCGAGTAGTATTAGAACGTTTTTGTGTTATCTCAATTATATTAGTCTCATCTTTTGTATTTAAATTGTCTGTTTGTGTCTCTTTACCATTTGTACGTCTGTTTGTAGTTTTCTTTGGCGTAGATCTTGGTTTGGCTGGGCTATTAATTTTTTTAAGGAGTTCGTTTCTTTTAGCTAGTTCGTCGTTTTGTTTCTTCAATTCGCTATTCTCCAGTGACAGCACCTCGATTTCATTACGCGCACTGTTTAACTGCGATATGAGTCGTTCGATAGTGGTTTTTGATGTCTTGAGTTGTGAGTCATCGTCGTCCTCAGACATGTCGGGCATGCTGTTAATTGTTACATTTTGAGACGTATTACTATCGTCTTCTGGCTCTGAGCGGGTGGCCGTGCGACGAAACGTAATATTCTCCAGAAAGTTCATGATTTTGCCAAAACAATCTCGTGTGGTGAGATTCGAACCAGAGCTCTTTGCGTTAAAGTCTAACGTGCAGGCCTACTGGCTACCTGTTCATTATGTTGATTTGCGAAAAAGCAGGTCACATTCTGTTGTTGTTGATTTCTTAATCAATAGATGTCGCTACTTGAGGCGTGTGCGATGAATGTTTTATTTTGTGACAGTTGCAAACTTTCTATTTGGTATCAATTGATGACATGTCAGTTCGCAAGTTATCCACAAGATGGAGTGGTTTTAACAAAATTTCAAATAAAAAACGGATCCTTACAATTTGATTTCGTGATTGAGTTTAGGATTAATCGTTTATTCACTTCGAGTTCACTTTATACTTTATTACACTGGTTTGGAGTCTTCACACATCTCTGATCGATCACTGTTTATTAGCAGTTATCAGCATTTATAACTGTTTGCAGGTCATTTGTTTACCCGTATTATAAATCACTTTTGTTGTTTTTTCACTTCACGGACGTCATTGATAACACTGCTATAGTTGATTTGAATATCCTTTTTTATTTTTATGCACAGTTTATGGTATTTTGAGAACTTTTAATATTTTTAGAAATATAATTTACGAGAGCGCAATCAATTACAACACGCGATAGACGCGACCTCTCGCGGAATTCCTATTCCTATTATTAATTAGTCTATAATGTTCCCACTGCTGGGACACAGGCCTCACTGTGAGAAAGAGTGGACCATAATCCACCACTCGGGCCCAGTGCGGGTCGGCAGATGTCACATGTCTTCGAATTTTTGGTTCTAGGTCATGCCGGTTTCTTCACCATGTTTTCCTTAACCGTTTTGAAAGCAGTGGTGATGAAATAATTTACACAAAGTAAAGTGTCTGCTTGGGGTTCAAACTCATGACCCACAACTCGTAAGTCGCAGCCGTTACCACTGGGCCACCACTGCTCAACAACCAAAAAGCAATATAATGTTAATAGGATAACTTTTTTCTCGGCAATTTTGAATGATTGTGATTACTTATATATCTATTGCGAAATATTTGGAAAGCTCAGCGCCTGCCAACAGGAACCTGACCACTAACTAGCTGTTAGTACAAGCTATAAATTCCTAAACACAAACATCGCTTGCAGCTTGAATTTTGGGAATTTCCGTAAAATAGTGAGTGGTCGTAACACGGGACATTTCCTGTCAAGTGACACGAGCCTTGATAAATATTCCTTTACTTACAATTTAACTCCCAACCTCTCAGTCGTAAGGGCGCATTTTACGCGTCCGTACTGTGTTCAAGCGAAGTAATTCCTGAATATTTCACGAGATTTCCGTGGTTTTGGAAAGTAAATAAAGATTGTAGCGCGCACGTTTCCGAACGTCTTAAAAGCATAATTCGCAGCGTCGTTAAGTTGGCAGTAAAGCCGATATCTAACATTTTCGGTTGGCACAACGATTGTCTAAAAAATATGGCCTTCATAGAGGAGTTTCTTTGCTGCTTCATTTAAAATAATATTGTTTAGATCTAATCTGCCTTCCACCAGCGAAGGGACGATAAGTGGCTGCCCAACGTGCCGCGAGTGGTAATAAGTGCTCGTTCGAACTCAATATTTTCGTATTAACTGCGTTATTCGCGTGTATTCGCCATCACCATGCCGCGGACGCGCGGAGATCGGGCGGCAGCGCTCTCAGGTGATGAAACTGAGATCGACGGCGACAATGAAAACGCAAGTTTTTCATCAGGACAAGTGGCCGCCATGATGGCCGCCATGCAGCAATCCCAAACGGAAGCGTTCGAGCGCCTGTTGGAAAAAGTTATCAGCCGCCAACCGCCATCCCCAGTTCCAAACTCTGCGTCTGCATCACCGGCCGTCGGCAGCGGCACCTTCACGCACTGCACCGCCCGGTTCGGCGGTGACGCCGACGAGTCCGTGGACGCCTTCATAGACGCCATCCAGAGCTACAAGGACTGCGCAAATGTCTCAGAGGAAAATGCCCTCAGGGGCCTTTCTATGGTGCTCACGAACAACGCCGCAATTTGGTACCAGGGAGTGAAGAAAGAGAATCATACATGGAACGATGCCATAGAATTGTTAATCAACACCTACGGTGATAAAAGACCCCCGCACCGTATTTATATTGAATTGTTCGAACAAAGACAAGGCAATCAAAATACGGACGTGTTCGTCGCTAAATGCCGTGCGTTACTTTCAAAAATTCCCGCCAACGAAATATCCGATAAAGCGCAAGTCGATATGGTATACGGCCTACTCGACGCACGGATACGAAAACACTTGAGGAGGGAGGATTTTACGAATTTCTCGGGTATGCTTCGCCTCGCCCGTTCCATTGACCTTGAAACACGTACTCAGACGCAGCCGCAGCCTGGCCCGACATCCAGCGGCCGCTCCACAAAGTCGACGAGCGCCGGCCCCGCCAACCGCAACGGCAGCACAACGCGGGCGCCCGCTCCGCAGCCGCGCCGCTCCACCGCGCCAACAACGCCGAGCGCGGGCAGCGCAGCAGCAACAGCGTCGTCGAATACGGATGTTAACGATAACGCGTCGAATCAACATGCGAAACCTAGATGTGTTTATTGTAAACAATATGGACACGTGCGTGACGAGTGTAATAAATTAATTAATAAGAGCCGTGGTAATGATAAGTCTCTAAATTGTTAACAATAACATGTCATTTTCATCTGTTACAATCGAAACTTATTCGTCAGATTTGGTAAGCGATTACAAAGATATTATTCCTCCTACATTCTCAGATAACACTCCAAGTCATAACATTGCCCGTAGTCGTAGTAATAGCGTTTATCTAAATAAACAAAACCGCGATGTGCATTCTAATAGTTGTCGTAGATCGCCGTGTTTACAATCGCAACCATGCGAACGCATTAATAATAATAATTTCTGTTGCGATTGTCGAACTCGTAATATTTCATGTAAGTCAGGTGAATGTTATCCGTGTTTTTGAGAAAATTTACGTTCGGAAGTTCCAGTATTAACTAATCAACCGATCTCAGGTACTCTTATCGACTTATCTCATAGGGTAGATGTGCCTGTTATCGTTCATTATGATAGTAACTCACCTGATAGGGTTGATGTTCCTGTTATCGGTAATAATAATAGTTACTCACCTGATAGGGTAGACGTGCCTGTTATCGTTCATTATGATAGTAACTCACCTGATAGGGTAGATGTTCCTGTTATCGGTAATAATAATAGTTACTCACCTGATAGGGTAGATGTTCCTGTTATCGGTAATAATAATAGTTACTTACCTGTTAGGGTAAACTCACCTGTTATCGTCTCGAATCGTGGGTTGTGCTGCTTAAACGTCGACCAGTCTGACACGCCTTCAGTAGTTTCTGAATTTTGCGCTGACACTACAGCGACTACTACCTGGGGTGATGTTACGTCTACGGTCTCTCTCTCTGCGTCACACGTTCTGCCGACGACGACACGTTCAAAGCAGCAGAGGCCAGTGCTCAGTATCCAGGTTCTTGGTCTACGGGGCATGGCTCTCATTGATACAGCCGCTAGGTGCTCCATAGCGGGACATACACTTTATAAAATATTTAAGGAAAAGGGACTTACCTTTGCTTCCAAGCAGGTTAATGTGAAGCTGGCTGACGGTGTCGTCCGTTCCCGCGAAGTCCTGGTGGCGAGCGTTGACGTCGTCATCTCTGTGGACAGAAGTGTTCGTGTGGACTTCGTGATTTTTCCGGAAGCTGATAACAACGATACTCTTCTTGGTATCGACTTCCTTAACGCTGCAGGTATGGTTCTTGATTTTTCTGCTTCTTCCTGGCACTTCTCTGGGTGCACGCAGACTTACCCGCTCGAGTATGAGGGTGAACCAATGCCACAGCCCAACCCAATCTCTGTGTCTTCTATGTCGTTGAGGGCTGACGAAGGTTTGTTGCTTACCGCTGATCAACGACAGCAGCTTACTGATTTACTTCAGCACCATGAAGACGCCTTCCGTCTAGGAGGAGAGGCTACTCGTTTCGCCGAGCATCATATTGATACGCAAGGTCATGCGCCTATTGCAGTGCCTCCTTACCGCCTCACGCCCGCGAAAAGGGCCGCAATGGAAGCCGAGATCAACAAAATGCTGGACGATGGTATTATTGAGGAGTGTGAGTCAGCATGGGCCGCACCCGCTCTCCTCGTCCCTAAAAAGGATGGCTCGACTAGGTTCTGCGTCGACTATCGTCGACTGAATGCTGTTACTAAAAGCGACACTTACCCTTTGCCGGTCATCGAGGACCTTCTTCACGCTACCAAGAGGGAAGGGTACATGAGTACCATAGATCTCCGGTCAGGCTACTGGCAAGTGACTGTATCAGCTGCAGACCGGGACAAGACAGCATTCGTGTCGCCTTTTGGTACGTACCGTTTTATTCGTATGCCGTTCGGCCTCAAGAACGCTCCCGCCACTTTCCAGAGGTTAATGGACCGATTTCGATCTGGAAGTGCCTTGAAGGACGTTACGCTATTAGTCTATTTAGATGATCTGCTGGTCCTGTCAGAGGGGCCATTCCAGAAACACCTGGAAGACCTGGACGCTGTGTTCAACCGCCTCCGTGTTTTTGGGTTGCGTGCCAACAGGGACAAGTGCAACTTTGCCTGTAACCAAGTTAAGTACTTAGGCCATCTTATTACTCCCACGGGTATAATGCCCGATGAGTCCAAGGTGCAAGCTATTCAGCAGATGAATGAGCCAACCAACCTCAAACACCTGAAATCCTTCCTACAGACCTGTTCGTGGTTTAGGAAGATTGTGCCAGGGTTTTCCGAAATAGCTCAACCACTCACAAAGCTTACTAAGAAAAATGAACCATGGGCTTGGACCGAAGACCAGCGGCGAGCCTTCAATGAATTGAAGCAGAGGCTCATTACAGCACCAGTCCTCGTACAGGCGGACCACAGTAAACCTTTTATTATTCATACAGATGCCAGTAATAACGCACTGGGTGCCGTCCTCTTGCAAGGTGAAGGTAAAGACGTGCACCCCATCGAATACTCAAGTCGTTTGCTGACTTCTGCAGAACGTAAGTACTCAACTACAGAGCGAGAAGCCCTCGCCGTAGTCTGGGCCGTAGAGAAATATCGCCCATACATTGAGGGTCATCCAGTAATTTTACGTAGTGACCATCAACCACTGAGGTGGTTATTAACCTTAAAGTCTCCCAGTGGCAGGTTGATGCGCTGGGCCCTGAAATTGCAAGCTTTCGACATCAAATATGAGTATACTCCTGGTAAGGTAAATGTCATTGCGGACGCACTTAGCCGACCTAACTGCAATGAGTCTTCACAAGAAAGCTGCGGGGTCTGTTCGGTGATTATAGATGTACCACGCAAGAGCCCAGCTGATCTGCGATCTGCTCAGCTAGATGATCCTGAGGTGAGCAAGATCATCAAAGATATAGAAAACACCACTGACCTTCTGTCAAAGTCAAAGTCAAAGTCAAATCATTTATTTCAAATAGGCCCATGTATGGCACTTTTGAACGTCAAAAATTACAAAATAATAAAATTGATTCTAGTCGCCCCTTCCAAAAGGTAGTTTTCGTATGGAGAAGAATGGGCAAGAAACTCCACCGTTACTCTTTTAAAATGTTTTACAATATTGTTTGTATATCTACGTACATTTGTTAAATAATTATTATATGTGAAGACGATGCACCTAGAATAAAATTACTATACCACAATAGGTAAAATAATTAAAAATGAAGCAACGATAGATAATTTAATTTGTGACAGATACATGGTTCTCACATATTTACAAACATTGTAAAAGTAGACGATTTTCCTAAAATGTTACAATTAATAAGTCAGTGTGTAAGGAAGTAATCACAGAATGTAAAATCAATGTCATACTTAAAACACAAAGTAATAAATTTTACAATTAAATTAGCAACCAGTTTGATTTTGTCTTGATTCTAAATTGTCCTATGGAGCAGGACCAGCATGTTTCCAAGCACTCTTATCTTGGATATAATCCTCTAATTTGTAATATGCTTGTTTACAAAGTGTACTTTTTATATGAGTTTTAAATTTTCTTTCATTTAATTGCAATATGTCACAAGGTATTTTGTTGTAACATTTAACACAGTACCCCATAAAAGATGTATGTACTTTAGATAACCTGAAAAATGGTTGATCTAGTTTATCTTTATTTCTAGTATTAAAATTATGTCTATCACTTATTTTATTAAAGAGATGTGGATTTTTCCTTACATACATAATATTTTCATAAATGAATTGGCAAGGTACCGTCATAATATTAATTCTTTTAAAAAGTTCCCTGAGAGATTCGCGGCGACGTAGATTATAAATGGCTCTGACAGCTCTCTTTTGCAAAATAAAGATGGATTCAATGTCAGCAGCCCGACCCCACAGTAAAATGCCATATGACATAATGCTGTGGAAGTAGCTAAAATAGACCAAACGCGCGGTTTCTACATCTGTTAACTGTCTTATCTTTCTAACAGCATAAGCGGCCGAGCTTAACCGCCCCGCAAGAGATGTTATATGAGGTCCCCATTGTAATTTCTCGTCTAGCGTGATTCCCAGGAAAACCGTTTGATTAATAAATTCCAGTTTTTCTCCATTCAATATGATGTCACATTCGCTACTTTTAACATTAGGTAATTTAAATCTAATGCATTTGGTTTTTTTTTTATTAAGTACCAGATTATTTACCGTAAACCAATCTTGGACTTGCAGAATAGAGCTATTCACGTCGTCAAGATTTTGTGATTGTCGGTTTATTTTAAAGATTAATGATGTGTCATCTGCAAATAACACCATCTTCGGTTGATTTTGAAGTATTTGGGGTAAATCATTAATGTAAACTAAAAAGAGGAATGGACCCAATATCGAACCTTGAGGAACGCCCATTGCCATTTCAGACCCTAATGAGTTTACGCCGTTTACCTGAACTTTAACCTTTCTATCTTTCAGGTATGATCTTAGTAAATCAAGAGTTGTATTCCTAATCCCATAGTGTTCTAGTTTCAGCAGAAGTGTCTCATGGTCTACACAATCGAACGCCTTCGAGAGGTCGCAAAAGATTCCAATGGCATCTTGTGCTTCTTCCCAGGCCTTAAAAATGTTCTTTATTAGGGTGACACCGGCGTCAGTAGTACAACGCCCTTTGGTGAAACCGTACTGTTGTTCATGAAAGATGGAATTTTTATTAAAGTGACGTAACATTTGATTGAGCATCAACTTTTCAAACACTTTACTGAGAACTGGCAGAATTGACACAGGCCTATAATTGTTGGGTTCTTTACTATCACCGGATTTGAACAATGGAACTACTTTACTGTGTTTCATGAGATCCGGAAAGACTCCTTGGTCTACACTGGTATTAAATATGTAAGCTAAATAGGGCGCAATGGTTTCGATAATAGATCTACAGACTTTTACAGACATTCCCCAGAGATCTTCTGTTGATTTAATTTTAAGATCTTTAAAAGCTTTTATAACAGCCTGGGGGTTTGTATGCTGAAACCTAAACTCCAAAGGGCATGCCTTCACATTCTGTCTAAGTAAGGCAGCAGAAAGCGCGGGTGAGGAATTTAAAGCTTCAGTAGTTTTAAGAGGAATATTAGCAAAAAAGTTTTCAAATTCTTGAGCTATTTCTATATCTGAGTTAATGGGGTCATGTGCAGTGTCTTCTACTCGCTGGTTAGAGCGCGGTTACCTTATGGACCAGGGTGTTCTCTATCGTCTCGCTCCTGACTCGGAATCCGAGGAGCCGCAATTAGTCATTCCCATATCCATGCTTAATGACGTTATGGATGAATTCCATAACGCCCCTACTGCTGGTCACCAGGGTGTGGATCGTACAATTGATTGCATCAGACAGCGATACTACTTCACAGGTATGCGTAAATACGTTACCGACTATTTAAAGAATTGTATCGACTGTCAAAGGTATAAGTTCTCCAATCAAAAGCCCACCGGTCTTTTGCAGACACCTATTCTACATCAAAGGGGTGAAGTACTGGCTGTTGATCTGTTCGGCCCCCTACCCGAAGCTGAAACCGGAGAAAAATGGGTATTTCTTGTCGAGGATACTGCCACTCGATGGGTGGAGTTATACGCCCTTAAGGAGGCTACAGCTGAGGTATGTGCCAAAATTATGATTGAAGAGTATTTCCTTCGATACGGTTTTCCCAGGCGTGTCATTTCTGATAATGGAGTGCAGTTCATATCTGCAGTGATGCAACAATGCATGTTTCTATTCGGTGTCAAGCAGAATCTGATACCGCTCTATCATCCTGAGGCCAACCCGGCCGAAAGGAAGAATCGGGACTTGAAGATCCAACTGGCAATGCTGGTCAAGAATGAGCATCGCATTTGGCCCCAATTCTTATCACAGGTACGTTTCTCTCTCAACACTGCTACTTGTTCGACCACAGGATTAACACCAGCATACATGACGTATGGCCGCGAAATGCGGACACCATTCGATGCACAGCACGATATGCGTGCAATCCTGGATAAGGAAACGTATGTACCTCAGGCTACGCCGTACTTGTCAAAATTCATCGACTCTTTGAAGGAAATACGAGATCGAGTTGAAAGGCGCCAAGACCTTCGAAAACAGTATGCTGACGCTTCCCGACGCCAATCTCCAGTTTTCCAGGTTGGTGACCAAGTATTGCTAACCACTCATTCTCTAAGTAATGCATCAAAGGGTTTGACCCGAAAGTTTATGCCTCAGAGAGATGGACCGTACACCATCAATAAAGCTATTAGCCCCACGACCTACGAGTTGATCGATAGTCAGGGTCAGATGTTAGGTCGTTTTCATGTTTCGGACCTTGTAACCAAACTGACACTATAGAGCCGGTAGAGCCGGTCCAACCTCGCCGTTTACGAGGACGACCGCCTAAAGCCCAAAAGAAAGCGCGCTCTTAGTTTTATGCCAAATCACTCTCGGGCCGAAGTCGTGACTTGGAGGAGGAGAATGTAGCGCGCACGTTTCCGAACGTCTTAAAAGCATAATTCGCAGCGTCGTTAAGTTGGCAGTACTGCCGATATCTAACATTTTCGGTTGGCACAACGATTGTCTAAAAAATATGGCCTTCATAGAGGAGTTTCTTTGCTGCTTCATTTAAAATAATATTGTTTAGATCTAATCTGCCTTCCACCAGCAAAGGGACGATAAGATGTATATTTACTACGGCTTCAAAAAATGTTTTACGAATTTACAGTCACCGAAGGCATTTTCAATGTTCAGCCACGAGGGCTGAAATATTGTGTGTAAATAGATTTTCTCTAGATTCATCCCGAAATTGTTTTCCTTATACCTAAATGCTCGTAGAATGTGACCACATTTATAGACGTTGTTCACAATACCACGTTCATAGATTTTTTTAATTACAATTATATAGGTTTTGAAAAGGCTCCATCTAACACTCGGTATCTGTGAAGTTTATCTTTTGTAACAGGTGCAATATTACTGATTTAAGTTTTGTAAAAGCTATTAGACTAACAGTTGGTACCTAGTAGCACCAAACGCCGAACATTATTATACACTTCTTTTTTGTGTGGGAAATTATCAAATAACTTTTCCAGCTCTGGGTGGACCGGGAGGGCGTGTCAGACTCTTACTGACTAAAACCCACCCGTGTTCCTTCGGTTGTCCTGTTGCTGGGGGCCACGATGCCCCTTTCGGCCCTTATTCGCAGCCCCGGCAGGAACATTATATACCCTAAGTTTGGGAGAAGGTTACAATGTAAATAACTTGTAAAAAAAATCGGAACATCCAAAAGTACACGCCTCATAACGCTCATTCAAAAATTTTCTCACTCGCTCAAAAAAAAAAAGTTTTTATGAATATCAATCAAACGACATTGAATTAAACAGACATTTTCAATACGAACTCACGGGAAGCAAGTCTAAAGTGAATTAAAAAAAAAATGTATATTGGCCCATACATACAGACACGGACGTCTAGATGTTTTCTTCAATCGGTTTTTAGGGTTCCGTAGTAAACAAGGAACCCTTATAGGTTCGTCATGTCCGTCTGTCTGTCTGTCCGCGGCTTAGCTCAGAGACGCTTAGTACTAGAAAGCTGTAATTTGGCATGGGTATACATATTCATCACGCCGACAAAGTGGTAAAATAAAATCATGAAAAATAATATATTTTTTTAGCGTACCTCCCTTACACGTAAAGTGGAAATGTTTTTTTTTTTCTATCCCTTGGTGTGGGGTATGTTGGAAAGGTCTTTCAAAAACATTATGAGTGTGCTAACACCATTTTTGAATTTAGGGATACATTTGCGAAATATTAAGCTTTAAAGTGAAAATTTTTGTTAGAGTCAAGTGTCCCCCCCCTGCCAGCTAAATGGTTGGTTTTATATATGCGAAAAAATTCACGGCAGTAGCTTATATAACCAATTTAAATGAAAAACTATCACAACTGAGTAGGCTTTACAAGTTAATGAGTAATAGTCGACCAACTTAAATTTGCGCTTGTAAAAACATATTCTCCCATACATTCTGTATGAAATATTTTTTTTTTCAACTACAAAGTTAAGTTTGTTCTTCGGATAAATTCATCCCAACTACGGAACCCTACATTGTGCGTGGTCCGACATGCACTTGGCCGGTTTCTTTATAATTATAATCCGCAATAAATGTTAATTTGTTTTCATAATTGTGTTAAAAGGATAGTTTTTCTACATATCAGTGTACTCATATTCAAGTATAAGTGCGATATGCATAATAAGAGGTATCAAAGTTCAAGACAGCGCTTGTTTTTGTATTGGCAAGTTGAGAGCAGTAATGCACTACCTCAAACGCTTCGCGTTATGAGGCGTACAATTAAAGAAAAAAATACTAGGAGTCACTTAAAGGAATGTTTTCCAATCAACGTGTAACGCAACGCGATATATAGTAGTTTGTTATTAATTGGTAATAACATAACATCACGCCTTGTTTCCCCGAAGGTTTGGGCAGAGGTGTCCCTGTAGTAGGTACACCCACATTTAGCCAGTTCTGTTTAAGTTCCATGTAATAGGGGGCGAGCCTATTGCCATCAACCGGGCACAAATCCAGACTCCGGGCTGCTTCCGAGAAATTTCAGATAGAAAAACCCAATAACACTGCCCGACCCGGGAATCGAACCCAGGATCTCATGCTCAGCAGTAGCGCTTGCGACCACTACACAAAAAATGTCCAAATATGGTAATACGATGAAAAAAAGTAGTAAGGTTTTTAGAAATGATGTTTCATTAAGAACTAAACCATTGCTCTAACTCATGGTAGAAGCCTAGAATAACAGACAGTTTTACAGCAAAATACCTAATTATCTGTAAAGTTTATCTAAATGCTAATAAATTATTATTGCCAGTTTTGTGTTTTCCGCGAATTAACGTTTATTCGACAAACGAGCTTCAATAAAATGTTTGATCTCCATGATAAACTTTTTTTATTCTTTTTATTGGAGTTGGTTGTTTATCTACGGACTTTTCACCTTGAAACAACTTTTCACCTCGTGATTTTGTTAACTTTGAAATTCACGACTTTTTGTACCTACGGATACCTATTAGATTTTACTTAATGATGTGTTATTTCCTAAGGGTCAACCGAGATAGGTTTTTCATTCCCGGCCGAGACCGATACCGAGACTGAAAATAAAATATAATCTCGGCCGAGACCAAGAGCCAAGACCGAGAATAGATAAATGTGAAAAAAGAAGAAAATACCGGTGGTACAGAAAAAAACTTTTTTGCCGCGGGCCCAATTACTTTATAAGGTGACGAATACCAGTACCGTACACAAAACAGTTTGCATTTCTTTGCAGTCTTGGTTCTCTAAGAAAGCTATCAAGTGCTATTTCGATTACAGCATTTAAACTGTTTTCGTCACTTGTCATTGGCTCATCTTCACACTTTATGAAATCATGAGCGCGGCCATTTTTGATGAGCTAGCGGACGATGCAGTAAATTGTTACCGTACAATGGTTATGGCCAAAGTCAAAGTCAAAGTGAAATCATTTATTTCAAATAGGCCCATGTATGGCACTTTTGAACGTCAAAAATTACAAAATAATAAAATTGATTCTAGTCGCCCCTTCCAAAAGGTAGTTTTCGTATGGAGAAGAATGGGCAAGAAACTCCACCGTAACTCTTTTAAAATGTTTTACAATATTGTTTGTATATGTACGTACATTTGTTAAATAATTATTATATGTGAAGACGATGCACCTAGAATAAAATTACTATACCACAATAGGTAAAAAGAATTAAAAAATGAAGCAACGATAGATAATTTAATTTGTGATAGATACATGGTTCTCACATATTTACAAACATTGTAAAAGTAGACGATTTTCCTAAAATTTTACAATTAATAAGTCAGTGTGTAAGGAAGTAATCACAGAATGTAAAATCAATGTCATACTTAAAACACAAAGTAATAAATTTTACAATTAAATTAGCAACCAGTTTGATTTTGTCTTGATTCTAAATTGTCCTATGGAGCAGGACCAGCATGTTTCCAAGCACTCTTATCTTGGATATAATCCTCTAATTTGTAATATGCTTGTTTACAAAGTGTACTTTTTATATGAGTTTTAAATTTTCTTTCATTTAATTGCAATATGTCACAAGGTATTTTGTTGTAAAATTTAATACAGTACCCCATAAAAGATGTATGTACTTTAGATAACCTAAAAAATGGTCGATCTACTTTATCTTTATTTCTAGTATTAAAATTATGTCTATCACTTATTTTATTAAAGAGATGTGGATTTTTCCTTACATACATAATGGAGACAAGAATCTCGGCGATGTTTTGCCGAGAACCGAGACCGAGTTCTCGGTTGGATTTGTAACCGAGAATGCCGAGACCGAGATCTGGGTCGAACCTTAGTTATTCCAAATCAATTATAATGTTTTACCAAAAATTCTTTATTTCGTTATACCAAGCAGGACAGTTTTATTCTCAATAAAAAGTAAGGCGAAATTCATCCGACAAATAGACGACGTTTGTCTTCGCAAAATGTAGGTATATAACTTTGCATTAACTTTAAAATACAACATCATTTATAGATGATAAGTATCATCAACTTGCATTTGTTCAAGTCTTTTAAAAGCCCTTTAATCTCTTACTGAAAAATTGCTTCGGAAAAACAGATTTATCTTTATTCCAAAGTTTGTCTTTCACATAAATCAAAATGTTGATAAAAGTATTATGTTTTCCTCTCGGTCCCAATTAGTAGTAGGGTTCGGGGCAAAAATTGTTGTAATTAAGAGTTTAAGTGACTTTTATTTTACGACATTTTTAGTTTTAATTCCGTTACGTGTCTGAAAGTTGGAAATTCGCATGAATAGGTACAGAGTAGATAAAACAGGACACTACATTTTTCATCGCATATTCATACAAAGGACGTACCTAGCTATATTCATTTACTGTTCATGAACAAAGGTAGAGAGACAACTATAACGTTACTAAAACTAACTCCGAAATTTTCATAATTAAAATATTCAGCTTCAGTTAGTTTTGCACGTTCCGCAACTTAATTTGGGCCAAATAATTGGTCACAATAATTAAAACAAAATTAATTTCGCTATTACTATAATCACAGACCTAATATTGTTAACTAAGCCTTCATAATTTATGCCTAGTGTGTGCCTAAGTTTTCCCATCCAAAAGCAAAATAAGGAAAGTTTAGAACCTATAGTAAACTGTAGCATCTCTGAAGTCTATTTGATGCTTTCACGCAGTTTCAAAATCGATAGTAATCTAAGTTTGCTTGTATAACATTGAGAGTCGATTAATAACTGTTACTGAGGAGCTCGTTATACATTTAGATCAGAGCGCAGCTCACCCATTGATTGCCTAACTCGATAAGTTAGTAACATCACTCAACTGATAAGATTCTGTGTGTCTATTGATTAATCTATTAATTGACTTTGTCATAAACTATGATAGTTAGTGATTCATCCCTTGACTAATTTCTCAATTTTTCTACTGTTTTCCTGTAAATAAGTAAATTAGGTTACAACACAGCATCTACTTAATAGTTAGGTTTCTAAACAATAGCTTTGAGGTCTGCGTGAAACTTGGTAGCAGAACAAAGCTCGTGTAGCTGAGGCAAAATCTCAAAACTTTTATTAATTAAACTTTCTCAAAAAACATCGCATCACAACATTTAAACGAGCTTTCAAATAATTGAAGATCATTACAATTGATACAATGGATCGTACTTTAAAGGTACCATGACGAATTCTTCGCTTTCATTTGATTTGTAAAAAAGTATTTTAAATAAAAATGGGCCGGTGAAATTAATTGGATTGGATGATTTAATTAATATTTTGAGGGACACTAAACGCCTATATGCGTTTTAACAATAAAATTTCAATTGTGTCTCACTCAGTATTATATTATAAACGTTGCTTAAATTTGTTTTTTTCGTTGCTAAGGTTGACTGGTAGAAAATGCCTCAGGCATTAAGTCCGCTTTTGTACAGTATTTTTTTTACTTGTGCATAAAGTTTTAATTAATAAAGTTATGTAATGATTAGCGACTGTTTAACCATACATTTTTGAAGTTTGAATGTCACTTGACTTCAAGCAATGATTATAAATAAACCCCTTAATGTTTAGGAAACGTATATTTAAGTATAGACTTTCATTAAAAAAATTGCAGGCATATGTTTTAAAGTTAACTGTGAACAGTGAAGTCAAACACAGATTTTTACAGTAATATTCTTTCGTATATTCTATAATAATATATTACACGTCATATAGTATAACATCACGCCTTGTTGGGCAGAGGTGTCCCTGTAGCAGGTAAACCCACATTTCGCCAGTTATGTTTAAGTCCCTTGTAATAGGGCGCGAGCCTATTTCCATCTACCGGGCATAAATCAAGACTCCGAGCTGCTACTGAGAAATTTCAGTTAGAATATATTATTTATATCAAAATGGTTGTTGGTAAACTCCAACACCGTTTGACCGATCATGAAAGTTGTCACATAATATTATGTATTTTTCAAGCAAGGAGAAGGTTTTTAAAAGTTGTTTTGCTGAACTCCACGCTAATAATAACGTTTCAATAGAAAAAGTATATAGTTTACTTACTAGTTACTTCCTAGGTAGGCAACCTAGTTAAGTTTGACTATATTAATGAACAAGAGCCTTCTTTCAAAGTTTATCACAAAAATAACTTATTTGCTGAAACTAGACCTCAATTCCCCCCTATCTCCCATTAGAAATATTTGAACCACAATCACCATGCTGAATACGTCATCAAACTAATCCAACTGATGTCGTTAAGAGAACTGTCTTGTACATAACAGATCGATTAATGCTTACATTTTCTCTAGCCGCTTTTGTACAACATAATGTTCTCATGAAAGACAATGGAGCGTGCGACTGGGTAGCGATAAGTTGTTTCCTGTATGATGTTTTATTTTTAAGATGCTACCGGATATATAAAAATACAAGTTATCATTATCTTAAAAAGGTAGGGGAGATATTCTGCATCAATGAAAAAGGGTGAACCTAAAATAACTCGTGTTGGATTACCTTCAACGCTGCGGTGTTGTCAAAGGAAATACTATCAACATCAAAGGTGATCTATTAGTGCGCTTTCTAATTGCTTGCAAATTTTAGTTAACCAGGACTTGCCTGAAATTTAAAAAATGTGGAACTTGAAACATTAGAATTTTATGATGTCCTAAAATCTGACGAAATGCACTCACCATGAGCATTTTGCCTCACGAATTTGTTTTGCAAAGACTCGTTGCGCAAACTTAGAGAATTTGTTTTTCGTGATTCACGTACGCACAAAACTGTTCGTATCGCGAGTGAATC
This sequence comes from Agrochola lychnidis, assembly GCA_963680765.1. Lineage (NCBI taxonomy): Eukaryota > Metazoa > Arthropoda > Insecta > Lepidoptera > Noctuidae > Agrochola > Agrochola lychnidis. Next base: position 17,137,956 of record OY796862.1, read on the forward strand.
GTCGTTCAAATGTTCCCGCAAATAAAGTTTGAAATTCTTAAGGTGAATGCTCGCGGTGAGAGGAAAACTTTAGCATCCGTCAACATTCCGAGTTAAATAAAATAATCGGACACACGCGGTTGTAACCCCGAAGATTGTTGGAACTACTCCGAGGGATGTGGAATCTTCACAAATATGCTTTAAGTCCAATAGTAGGTACTGACTCAATCACGGTAATAAGGTTACGAAAGGGAGAAAGGTTTACCAAAAGGGTTTTCTTTAGGAACTTAGTTGCAGTTGCTACTTTTATTTTGATCCTTTATAACCTTTAGTTTTAGCACAAATATCTTTAAATTTGTAACTAACTTAACCATTATTCAGGTGATAAACGATTATGAACATAGTCTTACTCCAGCTAGTATACAAAGACTCTACAATAGAAACTTTCAACAAGATCACTAACATTTAGAAACACGCACAACTGCTACAAGCTTATCTCCACGCGACAGTCCGGTGTCGTCCGAAGTGAGGCTGCCCATTATAAACAAGCTTCCTATCTCAACTCTCCACTCGATTAGCTAATATTTAGTGTTACAGCAGAGCAGGTCGAGTTGCCATCTCGCCTGATTGACTTCCCGAGCTACTAATAAGTATGAGTACTTGATCCGAGTCCCAGTTAACGTGAGACATTTTATACAAATCTGGTAAGTTGGTGCTTGAACGAACATCTTATATATTACGGGTTTAACTGAAGTAAAAAAAGGTTGGATCATAACAAAAGTATAGTTTTGGTATTTTGATAAACAACATGAAATAATTCTATAGATAGAACAGACTGTATTTTACACAAAAATCAAGTTTAATGCTTTTAAAATAAAATAAAAGTTTTTTTTAATTTACGTTCCTTAATTCAGTACTATAAAATCTTTTGTATTCTCTACTGCCAACCCATGAGCTTAGTTTTTTTGATGTAGAAATACCTATTCGTGCTCACAAATATCTATTTTTACAACAAAAGGGACTCGTTTGTGTAAACTCGAACATTCTGTATAATAGAGCTTCATCATTACGTAATGAAGTGGTTTTATTCGTGAGTACAAATTAATGTGCTGAGCATGCATAAAACACATCGTTAATAACATAATAATATTAATGTGTTATTTATTTATTTAAATGCTGTATAAATAGATCAGAATAGTAACGTACAAAAAATATACTTGAAAATATTCATACTGTAAAAGTGTTTCTCGTTAAAATATTCACTCACATTTTAAATAACTTTCTCCGTTTTGGCATGAACCTTCACTGTAGTCAAAGTTGTTAGTCTCTTAATTACAGTCACAATATTTTGCAAGATACACAGTAAAGTAATTATTAAACCTAAATGAAAACCAAATCACATCGAATTAATTTATTGTAGAGCGTTTTCCTTTTGCCGTTACTAACTGCTACACTCAGATACGTCTAATGGTTACTTAGAGAGCTCCTTAGTAAAAATTAAAAAGTTCATCCTCAGGTCAGATGAACCGCCCAAAGAGGTCCCTTATAGTTACGTACAGCAAAACCTTTACTTAAGTTTTTAACGATTGATTTTGACATTATTTTACGTTTAGGGTTATATTTTTTTTTTCCAGTGAATTCGCTTTCGCATTCAGCGTTTATTAAAATGCAATAATTTCTGGTTTCGCAGACTTTATTGAGTTTGTGGTCTTTCCCAGAAAACATAGATAAGTAGGACCGAGGCGGTATTTACGAGTTTATTCTGATCCCTTTACAAAATACTCAATTCAAGAATTCCACTCACGATATAGATGAAGATGTAGACAAAATAAAGAAATAAAACAACTTTTTTTTTTTCAATGACATTTCACATTGCGTTCGAATATAATCCAGCATGAAACAAAAGTATTAGATGCACAAATATTATCAGAATACATGCAATTTAATTGAAATTAGAAAATAATCTATATGGATTTTTTTTAGTAAAATAATTGCAAACATAAAATAAAAAACCTTATGTCAATAAATTAATAGCAAATTAAACGCAAACAATAATCAAAAAATAAATTTCCTGATTTGAGATTGACAGTTAGCAGTTATGCCATACGAAAAAAGTCGCAATCGCTTTATTTTAGTAGCTGTTTCGCTTTGAATTTAGTAAAAACTTATAGTAAAAGAACTGATTGTCATTTAAATTAGACTTTTTGTTAATGAATATCAACACTTTTTAAATGTGGCTACACAAAGGCTTTATCGATATGCAATTGATAAGGTGATTTGATGACGCTTCGCCTTAGGGATACTTTAAACTGTCATTAGCTAATGAAACCCTTAAATTATGTCTCTGGGATGTACCGTTGATTAACGGATTTAATGCTTTATGTACTAATTATGACTAATTTTATGAACCTTTCTGAGTGTGGCTGTTACAACCGTACTCAGAAGAACTCTGAAGAACATCTAACAACTAATATTATAATGCCGAATTTGGATTCAATTAATTAAATCGATTGGTAAACCTATTTACATATTAATGCAATTGGTTACCGTTCTAGAACCAATTTTAGTAGTGTCAATGTTTGTTTATTCAAACACCAGTCAGGAAATTATTAGTAAGTTGCAAGTAATTATTTCTGATTAGGTACCAAATCAAAATCTATCTTTTACTTATATATAGAACTAGCTTCTGCCCGCGACTTCGTCCGCGTAGAGTAGCTACTTTGGGCTAACGCTATCTTTAATCCGCGACTTCGTTTAAATAAAGGTGTTTTTTTTTTAATAATGCGTACCTATGTTAGCTATTTTAGGTACCTACATCACGCTTTAATCAGTAAGCCGACGTTCGCACGGACGTAATAAAATCGCAGCGGGATTTTATCGCGCACTGTATTTTCAACTCTCGGTGTTAAGCCGAGCGTTGAGAATCCAACGCGCTGGAACGCACTCTCGTCCCAGCTCGTTGAAAAAACACACTATTGGATTTTCAACTCTCGGCGCTAAACAGAGCGTTGAAAATCAAGAGCACGAAAAAAAGAACCAGATCTCGATAGGGCAACATATAGTTTCCCGTGCGAAAAACACTCTAGGCGTAAATCTATTCCTACGTGCTTAAATGTTTGCCCCTGGGCCTTATTAATTGTTACCCCAAACGATACCTTCACTGGAAATCGCGCGCAGTACTTGATCATTATTTTGCTGCGATGTTATTTTAAAACTGCGATATCTCCTAAGATATTTATTGAAATCGAATGATGTCAACGGCAATTTTGTTTTAAATTAAATACTTGTGATGAATAACGTATTTATTTGGATAAGGATTAATGTCATGTTTATAAAAACACCTTCGTAAATAACGCATTACTTTTGAACAAATTTGGTTAGCATAAAAAAGGTTAGAGTGAGCCAACCTTAAAAGATAGACATATGCTGTCGCGGACTTTTTTTTAGAACTTTTAAAGGGGAACAATTCTGTCATACATGATTTTTGCGAAACTTTAACTGTTTACGCAGCGCACGCAGCGGAAGCTCTCAAAAGGAAAAAATTAATCCCGATTTTGAAACATTCTTCATTGGTGCTCCGCTCCTATTGATCTTAGCGTGATGATATATAGCCTATAGCCTTCCTCGATAAATGGGCTATCTAACACTGAAAGAATTTTTCAAATCGGATCTGCAGTTTCTGAGATTAGCGCGTTCAAGCAAACAAACAAACAAACAAACTCTTCAGCTTTATATATTAGTATAGAAGTATAGATAAACTGAGGCATATTGTCTCAAACAGAAAATCGTATACCTCAAACTGAAAATATGAGTAGTTTGACGTTTTAATAACGTTTTATATGGAATTTCAGCTGTTTATCCTAGAAAAATATACGGGTTTAATGTGTTACGCGCAGCTGCGTAAGGGCAATCGCCGACTTAGCACTGTGCTCAATACGTGATGTATATTATCGATACATCAAATTTATTGAACGATAGAAACGGCGAGCTGAGCAAGCACTTTGTGACGCATGAACCTAGTTTACCCAATTATTGTAATTCTGTAAAATTGCACTCCATATTCATACTTCGAATAGGTAGTCGCTTAGGCTAATTTAGTTTATAATTAATGTAATTCTTTTAAATTTAAATAAATTAAGTTAAATCATTTTTGGTTTTTTTAATCCTCCGATTGCAGCTAACGTAATTAATGTATAATGTCATCATCGAGACGAATTTATTATCTTCGCAAATGTCTTATTTTAACATCAAAACTCATCTTAAAAGTATCTAATAGAAAAAGTTTTGTAATAGCCCAAGATCAGCAAAAAAACATGATATGTCAGCTGGCAATCAGGCCGCTAAAGTTCTAATAAAAAAACAACCAGCTGAACAAACAGAACAAACAATACATATACTTAGCAAAATATTTGACGAGCAACTTATACATTAAATTTTTCTAAAAGTCTTTGTCCACATGCAGGCTTATGTAGACTGTAAACAGTAAGTCCTTAAAATGACGGAAGTTTTTTACAAAGTATACTGAAATCCTAAATTATTGTTTGTTGTTTCCTGTTTATTAAATAGAAAGTCATTACAAATTAAACAGCATATTTTACCATTTTATTTATTTTAGCAAAGACGTAAGAAAGTAATGTTTTTCAGGCGTATCTATGTATATTAATTGTGTGTGGGGATTTTTTATACCCTTGAAGCGCTCTAACGGCTGGATGGATTTTTAGGGTTCCGTAGTAAACAAGGAACCCATATAGTTTCGTCATGTCCGTCTGTCTGTCTGCGGTCTAGCTGCGAGAATCATAGTACTAGAAAGCTGTAATTTGGCATATACATTTTAATTACGCCGACAAAGTGGTAAGACAAAACTAAGAAAAAAAAAAATTTTAGGTTACCTCCCCTACGTGTAAAGTGATGATGTTTTTTTTTCTATCCCATTGTATGGAATATCATTGGAAAGGTCTTCAAAAACATTGTGAGCATGTGAAAACCATTTTTAGATTCAGGGATCCGTTTGCGAAATATTAAGCTTTATAAGTGCTAATTTTTGTTAGAGTCAAGTATCCCCCCCCCTGCCAGCTAAATGGTTAGTTTTGGATGTGTGAAAAAAATCACAGCAGTAGTTTATATAACGAAATTAAAAGAAAAACTATCACAGCTAAGTAGGCTCTACAGGTTAACGAGTAATAATCGACCAACTTATAATTGCAGTTGCAAAAACATGTTTTCCGATACATTTCGTATGGGAGAACATGTTTTTCAACTACACAGTTAAAAATTTGTTTTTGGGATGAATTCATCCCAACTACGGAACCCTTCATTGTGCATGGTCCGACACGCACTTGGCCGGTTTTTTTTAATAAATGCGACGTCTATCGAGGTCACGCGATGGGGTTTTGTTATAAACAAAATGGCAGCTTTTAGAAGTCAATAAGTTTAAAAAACATTAGTACTATGACCATGTGGCGTAACAAAATAAAGTGCTTGAGGAGACGATTCCAAAAATATAATAATAAAAAAAAAGGACTGCAACTAAAAAGTTCAAAACAAGCTCACGTTTCAAGCAGTCTGATGTAGTAAGTTGGTGCCATTAAATCTGGGATTGATCTAAATTAACTGCCACGAACTGCTGCTGAATTAATTTGGTGTGAAATCTTCGCACCAACCGTTTACAATTAAATTCAACGATCTCTAAAGATACTGCTAGCTCTAAGTAGTGTTCATTATTTACGCGTTAATGTTCTTGCATAAGTAACAAACATACGCGGATCTATTATAATCATGTTTATTATTTCAACTATTTTTTATTCTCTGCTACACCGGAATCTACAGAATTATGCTTACATTCAAGTAACCAACATTGATTACATAATCACATCATAATGAATGTACATAATGAAACTAGTAGACATGTTTTCGGTAAACAGTGAGCTCTAGAACTTAACTCCAGCTGACACAGTTCCTCCAGCTGACAATCATAGATCATAGAGATTCAATAAAAACAGGTCGGTAATGTCTAACAATAGATCAGGCAACTTAACATAAAAACAAATAGGAATACATTTCAAATCAAATTATAGATATTTTAGGCTGCCAATCTTTTCATCTGCCGAAATTACACGAAAGTAATATTTTTGTGAAAGCTATAAGCCTTCGTCAACGCAATAGTTTTGACTCGAGCAACATATGTAGCTATAATGTAATACTCTGAAATCTTCTCGAAACGTTCATTTAGGAACGGTCTAATTCATTCAAGATTCATCACTTGGCATGTTTCTCTACGCAGTCCGTACTCCCTCGGTGTGGTCAAGCGCAAGTTTAATTTTCGGCTAATTGTGTACAGGTGCTAGTCGTAAAATGTGGGTTCTGAGTCATGGTCGATGAGATTCTGTGGTCGGGTCGCAGGTTTAGTTTCATAAACCTGCGACTCGACCGGCTTTGTGTATTCTAGTTGCTAATTGGTTGAGGCATGGAATATGTATATTTTTTTACATGAATCGTATGAATATCTATAAAATTGTATTTACTTCAATCGTAATAAAGTTTCGTAGGTATTTGTTTATAAAATATTTTCCATTGTATCCAATTTGCCTGATGAAATGAAAAAAACTACATGGTATGTATATTTATGTGTGATGTAACTAATTTAATTTACCGACCGATCCCGGTAACGCTGCCTGGCTTCAGTTCAATGGAACGCCAAATAGATTTTTTAAATTCAGGTCACTGTTGTGGATAACGATCACGTGATAGAAAATCTACGAACAAAACAAATATCGCACTCACACAACCGTAAATCCATTAAGTGGTTTTAAAGCAACCCTATGAATTTGATACGGTACCTTTCATTTCACGACATATATTAATGTTACGAAAGCAACATTAAAGACGAAATTAGAGACGTAGATAACATCTGCGTAGGTAGTAGATACTTAAGCAAATATTTTTTTGGCATACATTACTTTGAACATAATTACCTCCATGTGTATGTCTATGTTACTTATCTAACGGAATATTATGAATATAAATGTGAAATAAAAACGTAGAATTATTGTATATTTATATCACACTAGCTGACCCTGCAAACGTTGTTTTGCCATAATAAATGTTTGGGGTGGACCATCTTTATCTCTTTATCACTTACTACTCTACCTACCCTACCTACCCTACCTACCCTACCTACCCTACCTACCCTACCTACCCTACCTACCCTACCTACCCTACCTACCCTACCTACCCTACCTACCCTACCTACCCTACCTACCCTACCTACCCTACCTACCCTACCTACCCTACCTACCCTACCTACCCTACCTACCCTACCTACCCTACCTACCCTACCTACCCTACCTACCCTACCTACCCTACCTACCCTACCTACCCTACCTACCCTACCTACCCTACCTACCCTACCTACCCTACCTACCCTACCTACCCTACCTACCCTACCTACCCTACCTACCCTACCTACCCTACCTACCCTACCTACCCTACCTACCCTACCTACCCTACCTACCCTACCTACCCTACCTACCCTACCTACCCTACCTACCCTACCTACCCTACCTACCCTACCTACCCTACCTACCCTACCTACCCTACCTACCCTACCTACCCTACCTACCCTACCTACCCTACCTACCCTACCTACCCTACCTACCCTACCTACCCTACCTACCCTACCTACCCTACCTACCCTACCTACCCTACCTACCCTACCTACCCTACCTACCCTACCTACCCTACCTACCCTACCTACCCTACCTACCCTACCTACCCTACCTACCCTACCTACCCTACCTACCCTACCTACCCTACCTACCCTACCTACCCTACCTACCCTACCTACCCTACCTACCCTACCTACCCTACCTACCCTACCTACCCTACCTACCCTACCTACCCTACCTACCCTACCTACCCTACCTACCCTACCTACCCTACCTACCCTACCTACCCTACCTACCCTACCTACCCTACCTACCCTACCTACCCTACCTACCCTACCTACCCTACCTACCCTACCTACCCTACCTACCCTACCTACCCTACCTACCCTACCTACCCTACCTACCCTACCTACCCTACCTACCCTACCTACCCTACCTACCCTACCTACCCTACCTACCCTACCTACCCTACCTACCCTACCTACCCTACCTACCCTACCTACCCTACCTACCCTACCTACCCTACCTACCCTACCTACCCTACCTACCCTACCTACCCTACCTACCCTACCTACCCTACCTACCCTACCTACCCTACCTACCCTACCTACCCTACCTACCCTACCTACCCTACCTACCCTACCTACCCTACCTACCCTACCTACCCTACCTACCCTACCTACCCTACCTACCCTACCTACCCTACCTACCCTACCTACCCTACCTACCCTACCTACCCTACCTACCCTACCTACCCCACCTACCCTACCTATCCTATCTTTTAAGTTGGATCAAATTGCATACGGTGTGCAAATTTGATTAAAATCGGTTGAGTAGTTTAGGAGTCCATCGCGAACAAACAACGTGACACGTAATTTATATTAAGATTTTATGTTGCACCGGTCGATCTCATAACGTCAACGCCGGTTGTCGCTGAAAACCAGCGCTGGGGCTTTGTCTCGCATAGGGTCGCAGCATTATGCTGAGTGATGGCCATTTTGCGTGGATGTGATGCATATTCCAGCAACTTATTCTTTTTTGTTTTGTATTCTTTGCGTCATGTTTACCGCAAATAAACGTATTTCCTTTCTTTCTTCTTTTTCTTTCTATGTTACTTTTCTTACTAATAGTACTATTGGATTGTATACTAATATTGAATTCAATATTAACACCACAAGTTTAGATTTTCACGTTTAGTACCACACTGTGTGAGCTGATCATACAATTTTCTTACAATATGCGAGAGGACCCGATGATATGTGACGACACTCTCACACAACATACCGGATTGCTATATTTGCATGTTGATATATCTATATGGGGAATTGGTTAGTGTTACACAAGTTTGAGTACCTTTTACTTAAACCTTTAAGCAATAACATAACATTACGCTTGGAAGGGTAAGACAATGGTGTATCAATAGTAAATTCACATTTCACCAGTTATGTTTAAGTCCCATGTAATAGGGGACGTAACGCTTGCGACCAGCTTTCAGGAGGACCAACGAGGCAGTCGAAAATCGATAAGTATAATTATTTTAAACTAACTAAAACTGAAGTCTCCCGGAAGATGGTTGTCACGCTTCATAAAGTTGTTGATCGCTCCGAGGGGAAGATCTACATTAGCATTTTATTGCATTCATTGGCAGAGAATATGGAGTGGCCGTTGTCAACGGTGATTTCCTTGTTGTATTATAATGTGAGGAATAGAATTTGCATTTTAAATTAAGGAAAATATAGGAGTGGACACTGACAGCATTTTTTGAGAAATAAATAAAGAGTAAGAAATCAAATCTAAATGATTCAACATCCTGCTCGCATAACTTTGCAAGCAACGGAAATATGCGCGTAGTGGTGTCGCTACGACGTAGCTCACACTGAGTTGCGGCTAGTTGACACGCTGCGCTCGATGATTTCGTGTAAACGTTATTTTTGGGGAATCCAGCCATTTATCATTCATCGCTTGCCATCAGACGAGGTCGCAGTTCAGAGTGGACAAGAAAACCTTTGTCACTTTTCAATTATGTACGTTTCACAAAATGTAGTAAGTAGACAAGCGAATACAAACTTAGTTATACAACCCAAGAAACTGATGAACGCCAATAACTTTATACCAAAGCTAATCAAATTATCTATATCCGATGAAGTTAAATCAACCGAGAATCCCTAAACATAAAAGTTGTAGTATTGGTTAGTATCGCACCTTAATTCCAAACTTGGTTAAAGTTTCAGGTGTAGTGTCATGGGAACCGAAACTTTAATAAATAAGTTACTAAACTTAAGATCAAGTATCTTTAAGATCATTACACCTTTAATTATTGCGAAAATAGCACCATACTATAACCTTTTAACTGTCATTAACGAGACACAATAGAATTTTAATTGTTATCCACCTTAATGAGGCGTCGTAACAGATGATGGGATAAGCGAGCAACCGTAGATGATAGCACATTAATATGTATCGTATCACATTACTCGATGTCCTATGACCGACATCGACGTCGATGTGGAACATTTACAATGTTATTGGCACTTCGGCAATCATCGCACCGCACTGTGTGTGAATGTGGTATCAGATAAGGAGTATAGCGTGTGTCGCGTTGGTTACTATCCGGAGTTTCTCCTAAAATGGCAGACGTGCATCACAACAAATTGAGGAAATAATCCTGACCACTTGCTTTAAAAAAATACTGAGACGCCATAAATATTTGTAATTTTTGTCTTTTCTTAATTCACGGTTAGGGACATTTTTTTAATGAAAATTAGCCAGAATATTATTTAAAAATTTGATTCAAAACATTTTGAGATTTTAAAAATGATGAATGATGATGTTATGCAAAAAAAAAAAACACCTAAACGTTCAATGCAATGAATAAAAAATATGTTTACTTTTCTCTATGAACCGCAGCTCAAAAGTTTTTGCGGTTCGATGTTCCTTGTGTACGAATATAATGAGCCGATTCAATTCAACCGTAATCACAACATTTACACAATGCTTTTTCTGTTTAATCGCTGAAAGGCGAATAAATTAAACTGAAAATAAACGTGTTCGTAGCGTAGGGCTGTCACATTGCAGCCAGATGACATACGTATTACTCATTGATTATTTCTCACTGCAATAGTAGCGTATGTATGAAATTTTTTCAAGATATTTAAATTTCTGTAATGCAAATTATAATTTATGATCATAATAAGAGGAAAGCGATAGAAAATTGAGTAGTATCTTACTGAAACATTGTCACGATATTATAATTTAAATTTCTGCAGTGTAAATAATTTATGATTATAATAATAAGGCGAAACAGCTATTGTTTATTAAGCTGCCCTTTTAACACCTCTCACCTTTATAAAATTAAAAGGGGACTTTAATAATGGCCTCCTTATAATTTGTAATAAATATCTAAATCTTGCTGAAATAATTATGTATTTATTTATTTATTTAACAGGTTATGTACACACATATAAACAGATAAGAAGAAAGGAACAGAAAAGTACGTACAAAGGTGATGCTTTCAAATAGGTATTTTAGTTGTTAAGGACTGGATTTATCGATATTATGTCCCAGGATTTAGATTTATCATGGAAAGTAACATGTGTTTTGTACATAACAAACAACAATATAAGTTGATATAATGTAGTATGAACAAAATGAGCTTAAGCTGCCAACCCTGGCAATTTGTGATACTCAGCAAAACAATTTTAGTGTACCTTCTTTTCAATAATGGCCGCATTTAATTGAATATTAAATACGATCAGTGTGCGCACTAAATTATAACTAATATTAGTAATTTCCTTTGTCATTATTTATGAAACTATTCGTTCCAGATTTTCATACTTTATAATGACACAGGTTACTTTATTTGTCAAATCAAGTTATATTATGGAGATATTAATTATATTTTAGTGTTTGCTTCTTTGTATTTCGTTGTTGGAAAGTGTCCGTATGAATTGAGGAGCCATATCTCATATTTAAACGCGGGTACTACCGTCTCATGTTCTACATTTATCGCTCTAACTCCTTTCCTGATTATAGTGAACTAGCTTCTGCCCGCGACTTCGTATGCGTGGAAGTCGTAAGACATCACAATATACTACAATAATAGCCACATTTTTATAAAACTTCCCTGTATACTACGTTTGTAGTTTTATTCTCAGCAGCCAAAATATGCAGAGAGTCAGGAATGGTGACTCGGGAGCAAGCGACGTAACTGTTGTCCGTGTGAGAAGCAGCTTGTCCTGAGGTCGACACCCGTAGTCTTCAGCCTTTGATGTTGGCCCCTGTGACTTGTTGATCGCAAAGCATACGCTCACAGGGAACTGCACGCGCTTAAACTGGTAATGGTCGGGAATTAGTGGTATACGCGCTATAAACACTGTCTCGCCATCACCACAACCTGTTAGAATTTCCGTCTCGATGACGTTTCTCTGTAAAGACATGACTTTGAGTCGGTTTCCGTTACATAGATATACAACCGGAAAAGATACTTGCCATTTGCGAATTGAGAAATTCTACGGGGTAATATGTGGCATTAATGGAGGCGTATATCACTTCACTCCCTTCAATTTATGAGAGAATACTATGGTTGATCGCTGCAGCTTGATCATTTTCGGAGTTAAAATGGAAACACACCCAAGAATTCTCTTGGTACGGTATTTGACTGATGTCCCCGTATACCAGACGAATAAGATCTTCTAAAGTGGGATCTACTCTACCTACCAAGAGTCTCTGGTAGAGCGCCTTCACCAACTTTTAGAAAAACATCGGAGAATTCTTGAGCATTTGAATTCCCGCCAAACCGAGCGCGTGTGATGATGGTCAAGCGCAGTTTATGAAGTCTCGACCATAGAGTCGACCTTTTCAACGAAGTATTCACTTTGTTTGTCAGAACTGTGACACCACCCATCATATCTTGGTTCCTGCGGATGTCCTCCAGGGTTCTGTTTACAACTTCCACTGCTTTTCTATTTGCCATAATGCATTCATACTATACGATGAAGCGCAATCCCTATGCACACATCTCTTGTTCTGTTGCGTGACACCCCACAAACAGGCGTTTCGTTGCTCTTTAAATCGATGGGAATCTTAAACATGGCGTGCGCTGTTTTGTTACCAGGAAGCAGTGTGGCAGCGATTCCAGAAGATCCACACACATACATATTTTAAAATCGCTGGGACAAATCTGCTGTCAAAATCTGTAAAAAATCATTTTATTCCTACAGTCTTTAGCTCTAAAATGATCAGAATACAACCTTGAATGTTTTGTAACTGTAAAGTACTTGTAACGTAGTAGGTTCCCAAAGCTTACGAAGTTTTCCTTTTTTTGTGAATTAATACATTCTATGAACTATTAGGTACATACATAATCAAAAAAAAAAACGTTTTACAAAATGTAAAAAAAGGAGTTTAAAAAAAAAACAGATGGAAATCGAACTTACTACCCCTGGACTTCAAATCATTCGTCCAACCGCTTACTTATTCGCTTTGTTGAAAGTTAGCTAAAATAGCCGTTCCTATTTAATTATGTCATGATTGACTGCATAGTTCCATAAATTTTTAGCGTGATGATAATCATTTAAAAAGTTAAATCGGTAATTATCTACAATATCCTAATTTTTCGGTGCGTCCTTTTACAATTTGCAGAGAAAAATAAGAAAATAATGTAATATTGCTCATCCCCCATAACAAATAGCGAGATAGTCTATACCCTACAATTGGAACAGACAAACATTCTAAAAACTATATTTTCTGCATAAGAATCGATCCCAGGCCTCGCAGCAATAACTTTCTTTCAAAAAATTTAACTTCGCTACGATTTTATTATAATATATTATAGGGACATAATAAAAAAATAAAAAAATCGTATAACAAAATGTGAAAAAAAAAGAAAAACAAAAAACCGTAGATGGGAATCGAACTTACAACCCCTTGTTTGCAAAGCAATCGTCCAACCGCCGAGCTAATTGCTTCGTTGAAATTATTCTTAAATAGCCGTTCCTATAGATTTCATGATTGACTGCTCAGTTCTATAAAGGTATAGCGTGATGATAATCACTCTAAAAGTTAAATCGATAACCATCACAATATCCTAAAATTTTGGCGCGTCTTTTTTCCAAAAAATACGAACATAACATAGTATTGCTCGTCCTCCATAGTAAATAGCGTGATAGTTTATACCCTAAAGTTTGACCAGACTTATAGGGAATACGTATGCAAAATTTGAACAGAATCTATCCGGTAGAATTTGCGTCATGCCAGAACATAAAAATACGACATAATGTAATATTGCTCATCCCCCATAGCAAATAGCGTGATAATTTATACCCTATAACTTGACCAGACACACAGGGAATATTTATGCAAAATTTTAACAGAATCTGTCCTGTGGAATTTGCGCCATGCTGGAACATACATACAGACAAACAGACAAAAATTCTAAAAAATATATTTTCGGCATTAGAATCGATCCTAAACCTCGTAGCAATTACTTTTTTTCAAAAATATTAAATGTACAGTTTTGACTTCGCTACGATTTTATTATATGTATAGATCACAGCTGAGTGCACTTTGATTTTGCATTTTTCACCATATAATATGCACTAAAAGGTCAAAATTAAAACAAAGCCACGAATGCCACGATTATGATGAAATAAAGGAATATCACCGTCGATCAAGATTAGCATATCAAAAGCCGCATGAGGAAGCACAAGAGTGCGGGTAAAACGGTGACGCAAAACTAAACTGTGACGTCATAGAGCTCGAAGTTACTTACTGTGACTGCGGACACAACGCGGCGAGATTTAAATGTCAAAACACAATTAGATTTTAAAAAAAACCGTTTTGCTGATATCTTGTCTTTGTTTATAACATTGTAAGGTTCTGTTTTGTGGTGTCGACTTTCTAGCTGGAAATTTTCATGAAGACAATTTTATTTTGCAACGCTAAGGTGATCTCATTATTATAATAAACTTTTTACACCACCTGTTCGCTAATGTCAAATGATATGTGATGAAAACCAGACCTAAAGCAAATCATTATTACACCAGGCCCTAGCCGGATAATTATATTGTACTGAATTTCATATTGTTTGAATATGACCTGCTGGTGCGTACTGAGATTTGAATTGGGAAGGTTAACAAAAAAAAAAGAAAACTTTTACTAGACAGGAGCGGAAATGTGTGCTAGCTAAAAGTTGGATGTTAACGAATTTACGGCGCTGCTCACTGCACGCCGCTCACATCTCTTCTCGACTCCACTGCACGCCGTCGCCAGCTTGCGAGGCACAGCACACATCTCCACTTCGATCGCAACATACAAATATTAAACATCTCCGCTCAATGGTATCCACTGAAGCTGAGTTGAGACGAGATGTGTGAATAACGAAATTCTATTAGTTGGTTAAAACACATCTACTCTCCTCTCGTCTCGTCTCCGCTTTAGTGGAGTCCGGGCTTAAGCTTAGTAGAGTCCACACTAAAATCATCTCTCAAACAGTTTCATCGCATCTGAAAAAGAAAAATGTAAAAGAATTCTTGAACCAGCGGTAATTAAAATCGTTCATTGTAATTAAATCTTCCATCGCAGAATTTCATGGATTAATATTATACTTCATAAAATTAAAAAGTAATTTTAAAGAAAGAAGGTTTGTAAGCTCCGTTTTTCAAGGAAGAACAACTTATAAAATGTGATTTTCTCAAAAGATAAAAAAAGAAAGTCCGCTCACTTTACAACAGATAATCCTTGTAATGTTCTTTTTTATTAGAACTGTATTTGCAAATTGTCAACACGATTGGGTTTCCTTCCGCTTTTATAGTTGAAAAACAAGAGAACGAACGTTTTCCCCAATGTACAGTAAAAACTGTTTTAAATTCATGTAGTTTGTTGAAAGTACCAATTTTTTTTAAACAGCTCTTTGTAAAACATACTGTATTGTTTTAACGTATTTTTTTCGATTTTTATTTCACAACTAGTAGGGGCTACCTACTTTTATGGTAAAGCTCTGTGGTAAAGTAATACCACAGAGCGGTGCTTATGGAATACCATACACAGGCAGCCATGAGGATAAAAACTCAAAAGAATTTCACAGTGAACAACTACTAACGCTGACTTGGCTTTGATAATTATAGGACAATACATTTAAGAAACGATTTCATACACACGTGAACTATAAACACAAGTAAGGAACTTTTATATTTAGTGCTGGTATTAATATTGTCATCATCATGCGCATCACAGCAGTGTCCAGCAGCCTAGTGGTGTGACCGTTGGACTGCCAAGTCATAGGTCTTGAGTTCGAACTCAAGTCTAAAGCTTGTTTGTACCTCTGACTTTTCGTTCATGTGCGTATTGTATAATTATCACTTGCTTCAAAAAGGAAAACATCGCATCGTGGAACTGTGTGTCTGAGATATTTCTCGACGGCAGGTGAAGCCAAGTTAGCCATGCCCATGGGCAGCAAATCAGGAATCCGCTGGATGCGGAAAGCACAGAATCGGTCGAAGTGGCGGTGCTTGGGGAGGCCTATGTCCAGCATCGGACGTCTTTCGGCTGAAATGATGATGATGAATGATGGGCGGCATATAAACTCTGACACCAGGTAAATCAATAACCACACGAAAAAGAAAGAATGCTCATCATAATTTTACGAAATCATCACATTGCTCACTATTTTGTTGTGAACGGTCGAAGGGAATAATTTAATCTATTTATACACTAGTTTAATCTATTTATACATAATTATAAATTAAAGTCGTTTTTCGTGTCTGTGTGACCGCGTTGTACTTCTAAACTACGCAATGGATTTTGATGCGGTTTTCACCATCATTTAGAAATTGTATTCTGGAAGGTTTACGTACATTTAATTTTACATTAAACTTACATAATTACAATAAAGAAATCTTGATAATTTCAGCTCATCTGAAAATTTCGCTGTTCATGTGTAAATAAGGAAAGTCTCCGTAGATCCCACGTCCACCACGTCCGTCCATTCTTATACCACAAGTTATGCATGAGCTCAGGTGGAGCTTCTGTCTTTATTTTCTATGTTCCACCAGGAACATGTTTCATGACGTTTTCAAATTCACAAAGCAATTTATCTCTGTAAAATATACACTGACGAGCAATATAAAAAAGCCACCTGCAAAGTGCCACAATGATCGAAATAACTCCTAAACCACACATCGTCATCATCTGCCTAGCCTTTTCCCAACTATGTTGGGGTTGGCTTCCAGTTTAACCGGATGTAGCTGAATACCAGTATTTTACATGGAGCCACTGCCTATCTAACCTCCACAACCTAGTTACAAGGTAGATCCTAACACGATACCCCTTCGTAAGACTAGTTGTCAGATTTTTTGGGCTTCTGACGACCCGTAACGACTGTCAAAGATCCACGAATGACAGCCGGGACTAACGGCTTAACGTGCTTTCCGAGGCACGGAGGAGTCTCGGTATGTAAAGATGGTCACCCATCCACGGACCAACCCTGGCAAGCATAGCTTAACCTGATGGATCGAACCGTGCAGCTGTTATTACTTAACCACGAGCTCCTCGAAACCACACAAGTAAAGTAAAAAAAAAAAACACATGAAGTAAAAAACAAACTTGAAAACCGTTTTATAGATGTTTTTTATGTACTATTGAACACACTTGAATGTTGGTTTTTACTTCAAAAAGCTATCTTAAGTGCTTTCGGAAATATTTCATGATAAGTTAGTGGCTTTTTATATTGCTCGTCTGTGCAGTGTCTTTCTAACGACTCTACGCCTCTGCGCTGTTAAAAAAAAAACTTAAAAATAAAACTGTAATCGCAAAAATCCCGAGAGGTAAAAATACTTTCCTGTCGGCTGACGCAGACGTTGCTTTGTAGATAGCAAAACAGTTAAAAGGTTTCGATTGGTGAACTCCTCGAATTAAACACGGGGTTCAAAAGGCTAGTAGCTTTATTTCTTTCTACTTGGATATAAAACCGTTTACCTTTTGAACCCCGTTAATGGTATTAAGGCCATTTCGTCACAGGAATAAAACACAGCATCGTTGTTACCGTGGCAAAACGTCCAACAAAATTTGACATCAAAGCTACTCCGAGACTTTGTTGTAGATTTGCTACAATCTTGCACAAATTTTAATTAGTTAAGATAGAGAGGCAAGCACTGGTCTGCCTTCGATCGGTAATCGAAATGTTACATTAATCATTCATGTCTTTTACAGGCCTGCAAGGTTTCCTACAAATTTTTGACGTTTCAGTAATTACACTGCACGTGGAAATTATCTTCAGATTATGTAGGTATTGTTACAAAAAAAACTGATGTTTTTGTAATAACGCTCTTAGCTAAAGACGTGCGTGCAATGGTACCCTGTTTTATTATTACACATTTAGTCTTCATTTAGTTTTGTAATTATCTCGCAAAATAATATTATGCTCTTCGACAAACTCAAAGTATAAATGTAGTTCATCAGGGAACAATCAAAAGGGACTGGAAAACAGATACCTACTGCAGAAAAAACAAAAACAGCGTTGTCCAGACTGCTCTTGAGTAGAATATTTTTTGATATTATACCTACAGACTATCATAATGATTGGTTTTCCAGTTTGAGTTATTATTTCCATTATTAAGTATTCGAACTTGCATCTTATACCTAAATAAGTATAGAATGTTTCGGAGTTTTCCTTAGAAAACAATTCCTTTGATATCTAGGTACTGTGTAATACATATTAGACTGATGTACATTAGGTACTCCGAGTCTTCATAATGAATTGGATATTATTTCTACGTCGTTCAAACATTTTCCTTATTACCCAAAACTCCGCTGACCAAACTACACGTCCATAGCGGACTTAAAAAAGCTTGGAGGTATACTCTCATTAACCTCACCTAAATCATTTCGCGCCATTACGCCATTAGCTAGTCCGCACGTCTCGTTAGCTTTATAGAACAGATGAACTTTTTGTTTGAAAAATAAATCTAGTCTCCAAAATAAGATGACTGACAAAGGCAATAAATGCGAAAAACTCGATGTAAGAGAATTGAGAATTGATGCGAGAATTGAAGCTTGGAGTGCTTATAAACGATTTGTGAGCGTAACTGCTAGTAAAAAAGATTTATGACACTTCTTGATACGAACTGAATATTCAGCAGGTTACCCTATCGCCTTTGGATTCGGTATATAATCTGAAGACATTTTGGTAATAAAGTTTTGCGACTTACGTGCTCTTGAGTTTGGGCGTTACCCTCACATCACGCTATTATGAATTATGTTAAACCAAACCAACCAAACCAAAGCCACAGCCATATAAAATGCCATAAAAAGCAGACTTTTTCCACACAAGGCATTTTTTTTCCTTTTGTGTGACGTGTAAAAGACCTAACGCAGTTACCCTACAGACGGACTCTTTTTGTGGTACAGTGCGTCGAACGATGTCAACCGCCACACTGTAGCTATATTTTGTTCATGTGGGTTACGCAACGCAAGAATTTTAAATAAGCGGATTCCTCTCCTTTGGAGCCTTAAAAAATAAGAGGACAAAAATATTCTACCAGGAACAGGAAACCAGCAGAAATTCTATGACGTTACAAGTTTATTCCGAGGGGATTTCCACATGTCCAGGTGCACAAAGGCGACCACTGTGGACGACTTAGATCACGTGAACCCGATCCGAACCATGGTTTAATTTAAACTCTCGACGGTTTCAGAAAACAGAGGATAATTAATAGAAGCTTAAAAAGTTAGGAAGTAGCTCTATAATTTATGAAATGTAAAGGATAATGTTAGGCGTAGGTTATTATTGTGATTGAATGCAAAACAGCTACTAGATTAAAAAAGACGTGATTAATGTACCTACATACATAAACTCACGTCTCACCAACGTCTCACCAAGGGGTATCGTGTTACCCAGGTACTGGGTTGTGGAGGTCAGATAGGCAGTCGCTCCATGTAAATACTAGTATTCAGCTGCATCCGGTTAGACTGGAAGCCGACCCCAACATAGTTGGGAAAAGGCTAGGCAGATGATACATAAACTCACGCCTTCTTCCCATGGGGGTAGGCAGAAACTACAGAACGCCACCTGCTACAATCTTTACATACTCCTTTTGCCTCGTTTACGTTCACACATCTGGTCATATACGTACGCTGGTCGCGAGTACTACGTACCTGACGTTTCTGAAGAACATCACCAATAAGTTAGTAAATATGTCCTTCTAGGAAGTTCCCTCTCGGTGTTTCCACTCACATCTGCCTTGTAAATACATTTTGTTAATCGCCTTTCATTCATTCTCTCAACTTGACCAAACCATCTAAGCATACCCTTTTGTAAGCCGCTCTCATGAGACGTATGGCGAACACGTCTCGTATACATTCTGTATCGCGATGAAATCCTTTGTTCAAAATCATGTATGTAATGAAACTAAAATCACAATTTTCATGTATGCAAATGCACAAACACAAAACCAGAACACAAAACCCTCTAGAGATGCTCTCAGATGGAAGTTAAATGGATCACTATAAATCTTTAGGGATACTGTATAATGTGAAAACAGATAAAAGATCATCGAGTAAACAGTAACAGAACAATGACTGGGTAAACATTGCACAAATAGTATCTACACTAATTATAGATAGTTTCAAAAGTAAAAACTGTATTATTTTATTTTTCCGAAGGCTTGAAGCTTAAGGCGACAGCAAACTGAAACTATTCGAAATAGTCGAAATACCTAATCAAAAATCCTCTCCATATCTACGTAATTGCGTGCATTCACAAAAAAAAACAACAAAATAGTATTAGGTATGTTTTTTAAATGAAATTTGGTAATTTCCAGTACCTTATAAAAACAATATAAGGAGCTACGTCTCAAAAGGGAACCACTTTCAGCGCAAGCCTCTAACACAATATTGTCCAAGAAATTATAAAGTTAAGAAGGTAAGGAGTAAACTCTCATAAAACTTGTACTGTAACATTTTTAGCCAATCTAATATCGCTCTACGGATCTCTGAACTTCGTCATGTTGCCAAATTAATTCGATACAAAAATTCCTTTTTATAATCTAGTAAATTGGGTGTCACTTTATGTCATAAAAAGTCGACCCGAAATCGTATTTTGAAACTTAACACCTAAAAACCTAATTATTCGTTTTCACGTAGTGTGTCAATTTGTTAAACAATTAATCTACTCGGAAATCAAATTGTGAGCCTTGTGAGTGTAAAGTAATCTTAACCCAGAGGTTGCTTGATTGAAATAGCTGACTTGCTCTGAGCTGAGCTGAACTCTCGTGTTATATTAGACACAGTGTTCGGATTATACTGGTGTTATTGCTAAGTGTGGTGTAGTTGGAAAACGTTGGTAGTTTGAGAAAGTCCTTGGGAGAAGCTTATCTATTTACATAGAATATGTTTAGATACGTAATGCTTAACTGCTTAATAAGACATCCATTTCATAGACATGACTATTAATATGCTGCAAGTTGCTACTAAAGGAAGTACAAATTTTCCTCTCTCCTTGTTTTGTAATCTACGTGTTCACCTGAAGCTATTTGACCTCGACAGTCATAAAAGATGTTAGGGCGCCTATAGGTATATTCCCGAGTCGCTCCAAACTAATTTTCTTCTGACATTTGCTCACGACAATACAAAGGTTAAGTACGGTATAGACAGACTTACGTGGGATGACAACAATCACTAAGGTCAGACTTTACTAACTTGATTGTGAATAGTGAATGGTGGTTCTATTAGCGACTTTCTTAGGGAAATTATCTGAAGATATTTTGTCTATTTTGTTCAACTTTGTTGGAATTTACACAAAAATATAAACGAACTAACACAGTAACATTTCGGAAAACTTAACTTTCAGCAACATAATCTAATTTCAAATAGAGGGTATTCGCTCTTATCTTTAATGTTATAGTGCCGAGAACGATTTTCAGTTCTGCAAAGTCTATTCCGTTCAATTATGCAGTAATTAAATAAAGTTAAATTAGCCACTGAAACTGCAAGTACAACGTGAAAGGATATTGCTTTAATTAGCTCTGAACAATTCGAGTTCATTGCTATAGCGCAGGTAAATGAACGTGGCTATGTTAAATAGGTACCTACACAATTATTTGATCGTAAACGCTAAATATATCCACTTAATGCTGATAACATTATTGTACCTATTCGTATAATATTTATATCATAATTAGTGACAGATATTGCATTCATATTACCTTCGTGTCATCAAGTTTATTTTACGAGTCGTTTGCAAGGTTCTTCAGAACACTGATTTAGTCAGAGCTCTCAGTCATAGAATAAATAAGTAGCAGTATTATATCTCGGCAGTGACCCTAAAATAATTACTTACCGTTGCTCGGTAGAAAAACCTTCCACGTCCATGCGTAACTGTCGCGCACTCGATACTGTTGAGTATTGATATACACTGAGATAACAAAGCGCGTCGTTTCGAGCGTTGTCTATGAAGACTCTTACTAATTATTTATACTGTGTCTGAGTTTAATCGATGTAATATACGTGTTGTAATATTTATAAACATTCAACTTTTTTCACCTTGACCAAGGTATTGTAATAGTATAAAATTGGAATGAGTAGATGGTTCTAAGTCTACATGGCAAGAATTATGCATTATTAAGGTACTCGTAAAAGTATGGCAATCCACTACAGAACAAATTATTTTTCATGAGCTTTCATTTTTCTCCATAACCTGAAAAACAACGTTATTTTTGGTAAAGCATTTAACTGTTTCTGAATTTATTGCCAATCTCCGTAGCTCACCAACATTTATACGTACCATGTACGAACTAAACAATTACATTATCTTCATTTTGTTGTCTGCTCATTACGCTATTTCGTGGTGATACGTAAAGTTTGTTGTCTACGAGCTTCGTCAATGCTTCCTCTCAGAGTACTACTGATAAGGGTAACTTTCCAGTTTTTTTCACTGAATGCAATTATTGCTGTTTGAGAAAAAAATTACGCTCACTTTTATCACCACATATCCTCTTAAACTTTCAAGTGTTTTTATAATGTCTCAGCAGAAATATTCGCTTCAAATAACAGTGTGATGATGTTGGTGCAATACTCTCCATTATTACAAACCCTTTGCTTAAACAGATCCTCTGTAGTTAAGTGTACAATTGAGCACTTTCAGTTTATCGGAAGTCCGGTCTGTATTTTATATGCGGTATCTATTCCCCCAATAAGAATCGTAAACAATTTTTCGATTTCTATCCTGATTGTTTCTCGATACCAAACCACCATCTAGAGACGATTGGATTTCAGATGTAACATAACTAGGACCCTGTTGCTAGAGATTATGAAACATTAATGACAAATCGGGACTTCTGTGGAATAACATTTTTATGACTAATCGAAATAGCGACGTGCCGGGCATAACTCATAAGTTTGTGATCCTGTGAATACATGCTTCACCGACCGTTGTAATAGAAGGATTGTCTGATAAGGGTGCGTATTAACCAATCGTAAGTCAAATTCACGATTGCCAATTTTGCTTTCGGCCCGCCCTTAAACCTTGTTAACTCAAAATGTTTGTATGAGACAATGTTCTTATACAAACATTTTGAGTTAATAAGGTGTTATTCAAGTTCGTAAATAAGCTCCGCATATTTGACAAAGCTGTTTATCTAGGCTGAAAATTATGTGTTTCATCCACATCTTGCGGTGATTATGTAGTGTGTTTATATGTTCAGTATGAAGCGAAAATGAGTAGGTACCTATTTCCATTATTCAACGAGATATTACAATGAGACAAGTTCACGTAAACATGATGACCGTAATAACAATGTTTTGTGTTCATGAATTTTTCTGATCTAATTGTCATCACCACCTGCCAGACTGCAGCTCATTGCTAGGCTCCTTAAAAAAAATATGATTCCAGTAGTCAATTATTATAGCTATTGATGTCACTCAAGACGTCGTGTAACTGTCGATGACCACCAAATAGAATCTGAAAATATTTCCTCATAGACCTTTTAAACAATTCTATTTGATCTCTATATTTTAATAGAGTATTTATTTGACTACTATCAAAAATATACATGAATGAGATGTTACAAAAAAGAAGATTTGTGAATAAGTCTATAAAATCGGTGGAAAAATAGAGAAGTTACACACTTATGAAATTATTCTTTTATCCTTGTCACGTAAAACAATCATTGTACTGAATGGCGCGAAGTTACTATGGCGTTCCTGTGTTGTGACGACAGATGCTAGCAGTGCTGTCTCCGTCTAGGATAGAATTTATAACACATACAACTTCGTAATTTTTCGATAGATTTAATCTTTTTAGGGTTCCGTACCTCAAAAGGAAAAAAAGGAACCCTTATAGGATCACTCGTGTGTCTGTCTGTCTGGCTGTCTGTCTGTCTGTCTGTCTGTCCGTCTGTCACAGCCAATTTACTCCGAATCTAATGGACCGATTAAGTTGAAATTTGGTACACATATGTATTTCTGTGACCCAAACACGAATGTGTAACGTAAATAAATGAATTTTGAATATAGGGGTCACTTTTAGGGGGCAAACAAGAAAATTAAAAAAAAAAGTTTTACTAACAGTACCGTGTGACATATCAAATAAAAGGACTTGTTATGAGGATCTTAAATATATTTTTTATATTATTTTAAAATAAACACTTTTAAAGATATTTAAGAAATTCAATGAAAATTGACCATTCCCCCCCCTTATCTCCGAAACTACTGGACCAAAAATTTTGAAAAAAATACACAGTATGGCTCTTTACTCATAGATAACAGGAAAACCTATAAGAAGTCCATGGTCTTAAAATAACATGGTAAATCTCTCAATATTGTGCGCGCAAACTTACATTTCGTCGCTCGGCATCCAATAGGCCCATCTCTCTAGCTATTATAATATCAACAACAAAATATCAAGAGTGTTTGACAGTCTGCTTAATACACAACTAAAAAATAAAACTGTAAATATTCATGACAACCAATTTGGGTTTCGGCGTGGTTTGTCAACAGAAAGTGCAGTGTTGTGTCTTAAGCATACTGTCACATACTATACACAGCGTGGGACGCAGATTTATGTTAGCTTCCTCGACTTATTCAAGGCTTTCGATCTGGTTGCTTATGACATATTGCGGAGAAAGATGGAGAAGGATAGATTGCCAACGGAGCTTATAAACATCTTTAAATATTGGTATGGTAACAAGATCAATAGTGTATGATGGGCTGGAACTTTTTCCAGGCCATACAGGTTGGAATGCGGGGTGAGGCAGGAAGGGTTGAGCTCACCCTCGCTTGTCGAGCGAGCTAATTGGCGAGCTCAACAGCACCAGAGTAGGTAACTATATAGATGGTATTTGTGTAAATAATATTAGCTATGCAGACGATATGGTGCTTCTGAGCGCGTCAATCTGTGGTCTCAGAAAGTTGGTCGCCAAATGTGAGCAGTATGCCAAAATACATGGTTTGATGTATAACTCCAATACGTCGGAGATCATGGTCTTTGAGGCTTGGGGTAGACCAGGTTATGTACCACCTGTATTACTCAATGAGACTCCACTACAAATAGTATTTACATTTAAATATCTTGGTCATATATTGACCCCTGACCTCAATGACGGACTCGATATTGGCGGGAACGAAGGGTGTTGTCGGTAAGGGCGAACATGCTGGCTCGCAGGTTTGCACGCTGCTCACTTAAAAAGTCAAAATTACTCTGTTTCGAGCTTATTGTACAACGTTTTACACGTACAGCCTATGGGCTAGATATACCCAAAGGTTACGCAACACCCTTCGTGTCCAATACAACAACGCTTTCAGGGTACCTATTGGTGGGGCTGCCCCGTTTTTGTTGCGCATCGGGAATGTTCGCAGACGCACATATTAATTGCTTTTACGCAACGATGCGAATGAGGTGTGCATCCCTGTTGCGCAGAGTGCGGGCCAGCTCCAACAATATCCTAAAAATGATCACTAGCAGGCTGGATTGCATGTACATCAATCACTGCAGTGCCATCTCCCATGGGGTGAAATAAATTTAAACTAGATTATGTGGGGCACTCGGAAAGATTTGCGATACTAAAAAAAAAAACTACAGGGTATGTTATTTTTTTTATTGTATCTTTAATACACAGTTTCATACGTCTAAATCAATTTTCATAACACATTTTCCAGTCCACATCAAACACCTCTTCAATCTCCTTCTCAAATGCAGCCAGTACAGCTTCCGATGATGAAAACTGTTTTCCTTTGAGTTGGTTTTTTATTTTGGGGAACAAGAAATAGTCGCACGGAGTCAAATCGGGACTGTAAGTAGGATGACCTATAAATTTGACCGGTGTGCTGTCCAAAAATTCCCTTGTTTTGAGCGCCGAGTGAGTCAGCACGTTGTCGTGGTGAAGCAGTAGCCCACGGAGGCCAGTGTTCGGTCGCTTGCTGCTTGCAGCAGTAAAAACTTCTGGCAAACATTTGGTAACATACCATTTAGTATTGATGCTCCTTTGATCTCGTAAGGGTACTGACACCAGATAAACCGTCAAAGAAAAAAAACTTGCGATCAAAATTTTGCCTGCACTTGGTTGCACACTGGCTCGCTTCACTTAGGTAGGCGTTGGTTCATTTTGAAACGGCCACATCGTCGACTGACGCTTAATTTCTGGATCATTCTGATAAAACCAAGATTCGTCAGCCGTAATGATATCTTAAACGTGCCGAGACGAGCCTGCTTCAAATTTTTTATCATGTCTCGGTACCATTCTATCCGAACCTTCTGAGCCTGCGTTGGATTTTGCGTTACCAGCGTGAAACTATCTTCCTTACCCGAAGATGTCCATGTAGAATTTCATGCACACTTCCCGGTCAAATCTGCAGTATATGGTGAACCATTTCATATATAATTCGCATATTCTCTTGAATTAAATGTTCACAGCCAGCACGTTTTGTTATGTAACAGCCGTCATAGGGTGGCCACTTCTTTCTTCGTCCGCCAAAATTACTCGACCACGCATAAATTCGTTGAACCAGCGGAAAACAGTCGCTTTAGAAGGGCTTTTTTCTATGAACACCATTTGAAGTCTTTCAAACAATTCTTCTGGTTTTAGTCGACATTTGAAATCGTACAAAATCATCGCGCGAAAATGTTCTCGTTGTAAATCCACTTTTCAGTAAGACAGTATTTTGATTTTGCTCGTAAAAAAATGTGGAGGGAATTTAGAATGTTATGTTTTTTTTTGTGATAAATAGTCATATTTTTTATCGATATCAAAACCAGCCAGTATCCCATAGACAAAAACTGTTAGTTGCAAAACTTTCTGAGTGACCTGGTAAAATAAGCTAACATAGTTCATAAGTTTACTAACACAATGAGTCCTTGTTACTTGAATAAAGTATTTTTCTTTATTCAAGTAACAAGGACTCATTGTGTTAGTAAACTTATGAACTATGTGACCATTTTTCTTTTTCAACGACGTTTTCTAAAAATTAAACCTAGCTAGATCGATTTATCGCTCCCGAAACGCCCTGCGTACTAAAGTTCATAAAAATTCTTTGAGCCGTTTCCGAGATTCAGATTATATATATACATATATTCAAGAATTGCTCGTTTAAAGGTGTTAGATTTATATTATTATTATATTAATACCGCGAATGTGAAATTTTTAACGAACATCAGATTTTTGTTTTATTTCATTCTACACGTTCAAATAAGAGATATTGCAATTAAAAAAAAACGTAAAAAAATGTCACATTCGTGGTATTGGATACCGAGCGACGATTTATAGTTGGAATGTATGGGAGAACATGTTTTTCAACTACAATGTTAAGTTTGTTCTTGGGATAAATAAATTCATCTCAACTACGGAACCCTTCATTGTGCGTAGTCCGACACGCACTTGGCCGGTTTTTTTTTTAACAATACCTACATAATCTGAAGATAATTTCCACATGCAGTGTAATTACTGAAACGTCAAAAATTTGTAGGAAACCTTGCAGGCCTGTAAACGACATGAATGATTAATGTAACATTTCGATTACCGATCGAAGGCAGACCAGTGCTTGCCTCTCGATCTTAACTAATTAAAATTTGTGCAAGGTTGTAGCAAATCTACAACAAAGTCTCGGAGTAGCTTTGATGTCAAATTTTGTTGGACGTTTTGCCACGGTAACAACGATGCTGTGTTTTATTCCTGTGACGAAATGGCCTTAATACCATTAACGGGGTTCAAAAGGTAAACGGTTTTAAATCCAAGTAGAAAGAAATAAAGCTGCTAGCCTTTTGAACCCCGTGTTTAATTCGAGGAGTTCACCAATCGAAACCTTTTAACTGTTTTGCTATCTACAAAGCAACGTCTGCGTCAGCCGACAGGAAAGTATTTTTACCTCTCGGGATTTTTGCGATTACAGTTTTATTTTTAAGTTTTTTTTTTTAACAGCGCAGAGGCGTAGAGTCGTTAGAAAGACACTACACAGACGAGCAATATAAAAAGGATAGCTTTTTGAAGTAAAAACCAACATTCAAGTGTGTTCAATAGTACATAAAAAACATCTATCAAACGGTTTTCAAGTTTGTTTTTTACTTCATGTGTTTTTTTTTTACTTTACTTGTATGGTTTCGAGGAACTCGTGGCTAAGTAATAACAGCCGCACGGTTCGATCCATCAGGTTAAGCTATGCTTGCCAAGGTTGGTCCGTGGATGAGTGACCATCTTTACATACCGAGACTCCTCCGTGCCTCGGAAAGCACGTTAAGCCGTTGGTCTCGGCTGTCATTCGTGGATCTTTGACAGTCGTTACGGGTCGTCAGAAGCCCAAAAAATCTGACAACCAGTCTTACCAAGGGGTATCGTGTTAGGATCTACCTTGTAACTAGGTTGTGGAGGTTAGATAGGCAGTCGCTCCATGTAAAATACTGGTATTCAGCTACATCCGGTTAAACTGGAAGCCAACCCCAACATAGTTGGGAAAAGGCTAGGCAGATGATGACGATGTGTGGTTTAGGAGTTATTTCGATCATTGTGGCACTTTGCAGGTGGCTTTTTTATATTGCTCGTCAGTGTATATTTTACAGAGATAAATTGCTTTGTGAATTTGAAAACGTCATGAAACATGTTCCTGGTGGAACATAGAAAATAAAGACAGAAGCTCCACCTGAGCTCATGCATAACTTGTGGTATAAGAATGGACGGACGTGGTGGACGTGGGATCTACGGAGACTTTCCTTATTTACACATGGACAGCGAAATTTTCAGATGAGCTGAAATTATCAAGATTTCTTTATTGTAATTATGTAAGTTTAATGTAAAATTAAATGTACGTAAACCTTCCAGAATACAATTTCTAAATGATGGTGAAAACCGCATCAAAATCCATTGCGTAGTTTAGAAGTACAACGCGGTCACACAGACACGAAAAACAACTTTAATTTATAATTATGTATAAATAGATTAAATTATTCCCTTCGACCGTTCAAAACAAAATAGTGATCAATGTGATGATTTCGTAAAATTATGATGAGCATTCTTTCTTTTTCGTGTGGTTATTGATTTACCTGGTGTCAGAGTTTATATGCCGCCCATCATTCATCACCATAATTTCAGCCGAAAGACGTCCACTGCTGGACATAGGCCTCCCCAAGCACCGCCACTTCGACCGATTCTGTGCTTTCCGCATCCAGCGGATTCCTGATTTGCTGCCCATGGGCATGGCTAACTTGGCTTCACGTGCCGTCGAGAAATATCTCAGACACACAGTTTCACGATGCGATGTTTTCCTTTTTGAAGCAAGTGATAATTATACAATACGCACATGAACGAAAAGTCAGAGGTACAAGCTTTAGACTTGAGTTCGAACTCAAGACCTATGACTTGGCAGTTCAACGGTCACATCACTAGGCTGCTGGACACTGCTGTGATGCGCGTGATGATGACAATATTAATACCAGCACTAAATATAAAAGTTCCCTACTTGTGTTTATAGTTCACGTGTGTATGAAATCGTTTCTTAAATGTATTGTCCTATAATTATCAAAGTCAAGTCAGCGTTAGTAGTCGTTCACTGTGAAATTCTTTTGAGTTTTTATCCTCATGGCTGCCTGTGTATGGTATTCCATTTGCACCGCTCTGTGGTATTACTTTACCACAGAGCTTTACCATAAAAGTAGGTAGCCCCTACTGTTTGTGAAATACAAATCGAAAAAAATACTTTAAAACAATACAGTATGTTTTACAAAGACCTGTTTAAAAAATTAATTGTACTTTCAACAAACTACATGAATTTAAAACAGTTTTTACTGTACATTGGGGAAAACGTTCGTTATCTTGTTTTTCAACTATAAAAGCGGAACGAAAATAAACCCAATCGTATTGACAAGTTGCAAATACAGTTCTAATAAAAAAGAACATTACAAGGATTATCTGTTGTAAAGTGGGGGAGCGGACTTTCTTTTTTTATCTATTGAGAAAATCACATTTTGAAAGTTGTTCTTCCTTGAAAAAAGGAGCTTACAAACCTTCACTTTAAAATTGCTTTTTAATTCTATACAGTATTTCATTAATCCATGGAATTCTGCGATGGAAGATTTAATTACAATGAAAGATTTTAATTAACGCTGGTTCAAGAAATATTTTACATTTTACTTTTTCCAGATGCGAAGAAACCGTTTGAGAGATGATTTTAGTGTGGACTCTACTAAGCTTAGTTAGGCCCGGACTCCACCAAAACGGAGACGAGATGAGAGGAGAGGAGATGTGTTTTAACCAACCAATAGAATTTTGTTATTCACACTTCTCATCTCAACTCAGTTTCAGTGGATACCACTAAGCTGAGATGTTTTATATTTGTATGGTGCAATCAAAGCGGAGATGTATGTTGTGCCTCGCAAGCTGGCGACGGCGCGCAGCGGAGACGAGAAGAGATGAGAACGGCGTGCGTGAGCAGAACCGTAAATTCGTTAACATCCAACTTTTAGCCAGCACACATTTCCGCTCCAGTCTAGTAAAAGTTTTCTTTTTTTTTTGTTAATCTTCCCAATTCAAATCTCAGTACGCACCAGCAGGTCATATTCAAACAATATGAAATTCAGTACAATATAATTACCCGGCTAGGGCCTGGTGTTATAATTTATTATTTATTTATTTATTTATTTTATTAAGGTCAACCAACAATTGTTTACGCCAGTACATTAGCAGTGTATTATGTATAATAGGATACAATTGCGGGTGCAACAATTAATTATAGGTTAACACCGCTAGCAATAATGACTTGCTTTAGGTCTGGTTTTCATCACATATCACTTTGCGTTGACATTAGCGAACAGGTGGTGTCAAAAGTTTTATTATAATAGAGATCACTTTAGCGTTGCAAAATAAAATTGTCTTCGTGAAAATTTCCTAGAAAGTCGACACCACAAAACAGAACCTTACAATGTTATAAACAAAGACAATAATAGATCTCAGCAAAACGGAAAATTTCTTGAATCTAATTGTGTTTTGACATATAATTCTCGCCTCGTTGTGTCCGCAGTCACAGTAAGCAACTTCGTGCTCTATGACGTCGCAGTTTAGTTTTGCGTCACCGTTTTTCCCGCACTCTTGTGCTTCCTCATGCGGCTTTTGGTATGCTAACCTTGATCGACGGTGATATTCCTTTATTTCAACGTAATCGCTTCATTCGTGGCTTTGTTTTAATTTTAACCTTTTAGTGCATATGATAGCTGAAAAATTCAAAATCAAAGTACACTCAGCTGTGATTCACTATAATCAGGAGAGGGATTAGAGCGATAAGTGTAGAACGTGAGACGCTTTTCACCAACGAAATACAAAAAAGCAAACACTAAAATATAATATCTCCATGAATATAACTTGATTTGACAAATAAACAGTTATTATAAAGTACGAAAAACTGGAAGGAAATGACTAACATTAGTTATAATTTAGTACGCACACTGATCGTATTTAATATTCAATTATGTGCGGCCATTATTGAAAAGAAGGTACACCAAAATTGTTTAGCTGAGTATCACAAATTGCCAGGGTTGGCAGCTTAAGCTCATTTTGTTCATACTACATTATATCAACTTATATTGCTGTTTGTTATGTACAAAACACATGTTACTTTCCATGATAAATCTAAATCCTGGGACATAATATTATCGATAAATCCAGTCCTTAACAACTAAAATACCTATTTGAAAGCATAATTATTTCAGCAAGA
The DNA here is from genome assembly GCA_963680765.1 of Agrochola lychnidis. Classification (NCBI taxonomy): domain Eukaryota; kingdom Metazoa; phylum Arthropoda; class Insecta; order Lepidoptera; family Noctuidae; genus Agrochola; species Agrochola lychnidis. The sequence continues at coordinate 17,169,779 of OY796862.1, forward strand.
TATTTATTACGAATTATAAGGAAGCCATTATTAAAGTCCCCTTTTAATTTTATAAAGGTGAGAGGTGTTCTTTTAACACCTCTCACCTTTATAAAATAATACCTGTTTCGCCTTATTATTATAATCATAAATTATTTGAATTGCTGAAATTTAAATTGAAATATCGTGATAATGTTTCAGTAAGATACTACTCAATTTTCTATCGCTTTCCTCTTATTATGATCATAAATTATAATTTGCATTGCAGAAATTGAAATATCTTGAAAAAAAAATCATACGTACGCTACAATTGCAGTGAGAAATAATCAATGAGTACTTACGTATGTCATCCGGCTGCAGTGTGACAGCCCTACGCTACGAACACGTTTATTTTCAGTTTAATTTATTCGCCTTTCAGCGATTAAACGGAAAGCATTGTGTAAATGTTGTGATTACGGTTGAATTGAATCGGCTCATTATATTCGTACACAAGGAACATCGAACCGCAAAAACTTTTGAGCTGCGGTTCATAAAGAAAAGTAAACATATTTTTTATTCATTGCATTGAACGTTTAGATGTTTATTTTTTTTCATAACATCATCATTCATCATTTTTAAAATCTCAAAATGTTTTGAATCAAATATTTAAATAATGTTCTGTCTAATTTTCATTAAAAAAATGTCCCTAACCGTTAAATAAGAAAAGAAAAATATTACAAATATTTATGGCGTCTCAGTATTTTTTTAAAGCAAGTGGTCAGTATTATTTCCTCAATTTGTTGTGATGCACGACAGCCATTTTAAGCGAAACTCCGGACAGTAACCAACGCGACACACGCTATACTCCTTATCTGATACCACATTCACACACAGTGCGGTGCGATGATTGCCGAAGTGCCAATAACATTGTAAATGTTCCACATCGACGTCAATGTCGGTCATAGGATATCGAGTAATGTGATACGATACATATTAATGTGCTATCATTTACGGTTGCTCGCTTATAGTATGGTGCTATTTTCACAATAATTAAAGGTGTAATGATCTTAAAGATACTTGATCTTAAGTTTAGTAACTTATTTATTAAAGTTTCGGTACCCATGAGAACCTTGACCTGAAACTTTAACCAAGTTTGGAATTAAGGTACGATACTAACCAATACTACAGCTTTTATGTTTAGGGATTCTCGGTTGATTTAATTAACTTCATCGGATATTGATAATTTGATTAGCTTTGGTATAAAGTTATTGGCGTTCATGAGTTTCTTGGGTTGTATAACTAAGTTTGTATTCGCTTGTCTACTTACTTATAAATTTTGTGAAACGTACATAATTGAAAAGTGACAAAGGTTTTCTTGTCCAGACTGAACTGCTACCTCGTCTGATGGCAAGCGATGAATGATAAATGGCTGGATTCCCCAAAAATAACGTTTACACGAAATCATCGTGCGTAGCGTATCAACTATGCCGCAACACAGTGTGAGCTACGTCGTAGCGACACCGCTACGCGCATATTTCCGTTGCTTGCAAAGTTATTCGAGCAGGATGTTGAATCATTTAGATTTTATTTCTGACTCTTTATTTATTTCTCAAAAAAATGCTGTCAGTGTCCACTCTTATATTTTCCTTAATTTAAAATGCAAATTCTATTCCTCACTTTATAATACAACAAGGAAATTACCGTTGACAAATGCCAATCCATATTCTCTGCCAATGAATGCAACAAAATGCTAATGTAGATCTTCCCCTCGGAGCGATCAACAACTTTATTTCATTTATTTTTATTTTATTTATTAGGGAAAACAAACAGTGACACATTACATTTTATACGAATAAATAAAAAATACGGCCAAACGTGCAACCAACAACATTTTCCACGGAATACAAATAAAAATAAACTTTACAAACCATGCTATTTAAAACTAAAACTAACAAACTACAATAATTTAATTAGAAAACATTTTTGTGCTAAATAGTAAAACAAATTTTAGCAAACAAAGAAATACTTATCAAGGCATGCAAATCTTAGCAGAAATTACTAAGATATTTTTATAATGAGTTAATTATAATGAGTTAATGACTAAGTGTTTTGAGTACAATATTTTTGAATTTACCAGCAGAATGAGCAAACATATCAATATGATGGAATTGCTTGTTGTAGTTATCAGTTAGTCGACGCATACCTGTGTTACTGCGACAAGAGGTAACAGCAAACAGTGGCCGTGCGCGCACCCCGCGGCATACTGTCGTTCTAGGAACTATGTAACTTATTTTATTACGCATATCAATACAGTCATATACATTGCTACACAAATCAAACAAAAATACCGTCTCTAGGAGAGTGCGTCTTGATTTTAGACCAAGTAATTATACTTCTTAAATAAATCATCATATGATAAAACTGTGTGGAAGCAACGGTAATGCATGGCTTTTAGGAACTTTCTTTGAACCTTTTCAATACGTTCTGAATACTTATTGTAAAAGGGATTCCACACTGGCACTGCGTACTCGACCTGTGATCTGATCAGAGACTTATACAGATGTAAATAGGTAGAGGGGCGCACAAATTCCTTCGCAGATCTCATCACAAAACCGTACATCCAATAGGCATTATTTACTACTTTATTAATGTGGGCATCAAGGTGAAGTTCTGTAAAATTGTAGTCGCTGAATAATCTCCAAGAAAACTCTCATATGAGCCTAGACTCTCTCCATGTAAGCTCCAAAGTATTGCCCGCGCTATAAATACCTTGTTAATTGAAAGTCTCTGTCTTGTGTTTTGTAAAACGTGTAAGCTCGTAAGTTGAATAAGTTGAACGAAGTGATTAATCGATCTATACTGTTTGATTTTCTGTGTGTTTTAAATTGTGTAAATTGTAACATTATGTGTATTATAAACGTGTGATAAATTGTAAAGTAAAGTGAATAATACAGTGTTTATACAATCGTGACTCATGGTTGATTTATTTCAAACCCGATCTCTGAACCCCCGCCTGCCTGCTATCTAAGAGTCAGTTCAGCAGACCTAGGCTTAGGGTCGTCTACAGACAGTTTCCACAAACTTATTGTATAAAATAGGCGCGGTAACATATTTCTCTTAATAAATTCGAATGCTGAAAATTGATGTAAATTCCTGAATTTCATGACTGAATTCGCAACACCCCGTCGAGTCAACTGATGTGTCACATGTCAAAATCTTGTCGAGCAGAGAGGTTAATAACTAAGCCACTTCAGTGAAAATGGTTGTCAAGAGTCACCTTGACTTGCTTTCTCTGTATCTTACAAAATATTGTGACTTTAATTAGGAGACTCACAGCTTTGTCGGCAGTGAACCTTCATGCCAAAATGGAGAAAGTTATTTAAAATATGGCTGAATATTTTACGAGAAACACTTTTACAGTATGAATATTTTCACGTAATTTTTTTAGTACGTTACTTTTCTGATCTGTTTGATTTAAATAAACAAAAAACATATTAATATGTTATTAATGATGTGTTTTATGCATGCTCAGCAAATTAATTTGTGCTCACGAATAAAACCGCTTCATTAACGCAATGAAGCTCTATTATACAGAATGTTTGAGTTTACACAAACGAGTCCCTTTTGTTGTAAAATATAAATATTCGTGAGCACGAATAGGTATTTCTACATCAAAAAAACTAAGCTAATGGGTTGGCGGTAGAGAATACAAATGATTTTGTAGTACTGAATTAAGGAACGTAAATATAAAAAAAACTTTTTTTAATTTTAAAAGCATTAAACTTGATTTTTGTGTAAAATACAGTCTGTTCTATCTACGGAATTATTTCATGTTGTTTATCAAAACATTAAAACTATACTTTTGTTATGACCCAATCTTTTTCTACTTCAGTTAAACCCGTAATATATCAGATATTCGTTCAAGCACCAACTTACCAGATTTGTATAAAATGTCTCACGATAACAGACTCGGGTCAAGTTCTCGTAATTATTAGTAAGCTCTGGAAGTCGGTCAGGCGAGATGGGGACTCGACCTGCTCTGATATAACACTAAACATTAGCTATTCGATTGGAGAGTTGAGATAGGAAGCTTGTTTATAATGGGCAGCCTCACTTCGGACGACACCGGACTGTCGCGTGGAGATAAGCTTGTAGCAGTTGCTGCATGTTTCTAAATGTCAGTGATCTTGTTGAAAGTTTGTATTGTAGAGTCTTTGTATACTAGCTGGAGTAGGATAATGTTCGTAACCGTTTTCCCCTGAATAATGGTTAAGTTATTTAGTTACAAATTTAAAGATATTTGTGCTAAAACTAAAGGTTATAAAGGATCAAAATAAAAGTAGCAACTGCAACTAAGTTCCCAAAGAAAACCCTTTTGATAAACCTTTCTCCCTTTCGTAACCTTATTACCGTGATTGAGTCAGTACCTATTTTTGGACTTCAAGCATATTTGTGAAGATTCCACATCCCTCGGAGTAGTTCCAACAATCTTCGGGGTTACAACCGCGTGTGTCCGATTGTTTTATTTAACTCGGAATGTTGATGGATGCTAAAGTTTTCCTCTCACCGCGAGCATTCACCTTAAGAATTGCAAACTTTATTTGCGGGAACATTTGAACGACGATTCACTCGCGATACGAACAGTTTTGTGCGTACGTGAATCACGAAAAACAAATTCTCTAAGTTTGCGCAACGAGTCTTTGCAAAACAAATTCGTGAGGCAAAATTTCAGGCTAGTCCTGGTTAACTAAAATTTGCAATTAGAAAGCGCACTAATAGATCACCTTTGATGTTGATAGTATTTCCTTTGACAACACCACAGCATTGGAGATAATCCAACACGAGTTATTTTAGGTTCATCCTTTTTCATTGATGCAGAATATCCCCTCTACCTTTTTAGGATAATGATAACTTGTATTTTTAACTTCCAAAAAGGAGGAGGTTATATGTTTTTTTTTATTTTTTTTATTTATGTCCACCGATTTCTCCGTCGATTGTGGACTGATTTTGAAAATTTTTATTTGTTTGAAAGGGTATGCTCTCGAGGTGGTTCCATATAAATTTTATTAGGTTTGCTTTGACAGTTTTTGAGTTAGCTTCAATAATACGTACTTTTTCCCACTAAGTATGTGGATGATATGATAAGTTCCTGACACTGTTATTTACATAGCAGGTAGTGGTTTTCAAATTTGTGTGGGGTAAGTACCACAGCTAAAAAGTGAAAAATAAAAACTTTTTACAAAAAAAACAACCGACTTCCAAAAAACACTACAAAGAGAAATGTGCTCCCTGTGTGGCTTCGCATCGCTGCCAGTGCGGTGAAGGTGTCGACTGTCTCGGACACCATGGCCTATCCTGCAGTAAGAGCGCAGGGCGGATAGCACGGCACGCCAGCATTAATGACATCATCCGTCGTGCTCTTGTCACCGCCGGAGTGCCAGCTGTTTTAGAACCCATTGGCTTGGTACGCGACGATGGGAAGAGACCAGACGGAATGACCATAATGCCTTGGAAGGTAGGTAGGCCTTTGGTGTGGGATGCAACGTGTGTCGACACCCTTGCGCCATCCCATCTTCCTAGCTCGGCGAGCTGTGCTGGGGCTGCTGCTGCAGGTGCGGAAGACCTCAAACGGCGCAAATACTCCAATCTTATTGGGACTTATATGTTTGAGCCGTTTGGGGTTGAAACACTAGGGCCATGGGGTCCGAGTGCCCACCTTGTTTTTCAAGACATCGCCAAGCGGCTGGTCGACTCTACACGTGACCAGAGGGCTGGCCTATTCTTTGGCCAAAGAATCAGCATTGCCATACAACGTGGCAATGCTGCCAGCCTTTTGGGCACTTTTCCTACTGACAGCGATGCGGACGAATTTTTTGATGCCCTATGATTATTCCCCCCCCCCCCCCTTTTATATACTTGTACATATTAATTATTATTTTAAGTATGATAGTTTTTAAATAATGTAAATGTTCACTTTGTAGTGTTTTTTGGAAGTCGGTTGTTTTTTTTTTTGTTAAATTTTTTTTTATATGTCCGATAGAATCTTAAAAATAAGACATCATACAGGAAACAACTTATCGCTACCCAGTCGCACGCTCCATTGTCTTTCATGAGAACATTATGTAGTACAAAAGCGGCTAGAGAAAATGTAAGCAATAATCGATCTGTTATTAGGTTAGTTTGATGACGTGTTCAGCATGGTGATTGTGGTTCAAATATTTCTAATGGGAGATAGCGGGAATTGAGGTCCAGTTTCAGGAAATAAGAGTTATTTTTGTTATAAACTTTGAAAGAAAGCTCTTGTTCATTATTATAGTCAAACTTAAATAGGTGCCTACCTAAGAAGTACCTAACTAGTAAGTAAAGTACATACTTTTTCTATTGAAACGTTATTATTAGCGTGGAGTTTAGCAAAAAAAAAAAACCTTTAAAAACCTTCTCCTTGCTTGAAAAATACATAATATTATGTGCCAACTTTCATAAGCAGTCAAACGGTGTTGGAGTTTACACATCCATTTTCATTTAAATAATATATTATTATAGAATATACGAAAGAATATTACTGTAAAAATGTATGTTTGACTTCGCTGTTCACAGTTAACTTTATAACATATGCCTACAATTTTTTTATGAAAGTCTATATACTTAAATATACGTTTTTTAAACATTAAGGGGTTTATTTATAACCATTGCTTGAAGTCAAGTGACGTTCAAACTTCAAAAATGTATGATTAAACAGTCGCTAATCATTACATAACTTTATTTATTAAAACTTTATGCACAAGTAAAAAAAATACTGTACAAAAGCGGACTTAATGCCTGAGGCATTTTCTACCAGTCAACCTTAGCAACGAAAAAAACAACCTTTAAGCAATGTTTATAATATAATACTGAATGAGACACAATTGAAATTTTATTGTTAAAACGCATATAGGCGTTTAGTGTCCCTCAAAATATTAATTAAATCCTATAGATTTCACCGGCCCATTTTTATTTAAAATACTTTTTTACAAATCAAATGAAAGCGAAGAATTCGTCATGGTACCTTTAAATTACGATCCATTGTATCAATTGTAATGATCTTAAATTATTTGAAAGCTTGTTTAAATGTTGTGATGCGATGTTTTTTGAGAAAGTTTAATTAATAAAAGTTTTGAGATTTTGCCTCAGCTACACGAGCTTTGTTCTGCTACCAAGTTTCACGCAGACCTCAAAGCCATTGTTTAGAAACCTAACTATTAAATAGATGCTGTGTTGTAACCTAATTTACTTATTTACAGGAAAACAGTAGAAAAATTGAGAAATTAGTCAAGGGATGAATCACTAACTATCATAATTTATGACAAAGTCAATTAATAGATTAATCAATACACACAGAATCTTATCAGTTGAGTGATGTTACTAACTTATCGAGTTAGGCAATCAATGGGTGAGCTGCGCTCTGATCTAAATATATAACGAGCTCCTCAGTAACAGTTACTAATCGACTCTCAATGTTATACAAAAAAACTTAGATTACTATCGATTTTGAAACTGCGTGAAAGCATCAAATAGACTTCAGAGATGCTACAGTTTACTATAGGTTCTAAACTTTCCTTATTTTGCTTTTGGATAGGAAAACTTAGGCACACACTAGGCATAAATTATGAAGGCTTAGTTAACAATATCAGGTCTGTGATTGTAGTAACAACGAAATTAATTTTGTTTCAATTATTGTGACCAATTATTTGGCCCAAATTAAGTTGCGGAACGTGCAAAACTAACTGAAGCTGAATATTTTAATTATGAAAATTTCGGAGTTAGTTTTAGTAACGTTATAGTTGTCTCTCTACCTTTGTTCATGAACAGTAAATGAATATACCTAGGTACGTCCTTTGTATGAATATGCGATGAGAAATGTAGTGTCCTGTTTTATCTACTCTGTACCTATTCATGCGAATCTCCAACTCTCAGACACGTAACGGAATTAAAACTAAAAATGTCGTAAAATAAAATTCACTTAAACTCTTAATTACAACAACTTTTGCCCCGAACCCTACTACTAATTGGGACCGAGAGGAAAACATAATACCTTTATCAACATTTTGATTTATGTGAAAGACAAACTTTGGAACAAAGATAAATCTGTTTTTCCGACGCAATTTTTCAGTAAGAGATTAAAGGGCTTTTAAAAGACTTGAACAAATCCAAGTTAATGATACTTATCATCTATAAATGATGTTGTGTTTTAAAGTTAATGCAAAGTTAAATACATTTTGCGAAGACAAACGTCGTCTATTTGTTCGAATGAATTTCGCCTTACTTATTGGGAATAAAACTGTCCTGCTGGGTATAACGAAATAAATAATTTTTGGTAAAACATAATTGATTTGGAATAACTAAGGTTCGACCCAGATCTCGGTCTCGGCATTCGCGGTTACAAATCCAACCGAGAACTCGGTCTCGGTTCTCGGCAAAAAATCGCCGAGATTCTTGACCATAACCGTTGTACAGTAATAATTTACTACATCGTCCGCTAGCTCGTCAAAAATGGCTGCAATAGATGAATCCAACTTATGGGCAGCTCATGATTTCATAGAGTTGAAGATAAGCCAATGACAAGTGACGAAAACAGGTTAAATGCTGTAATCGAAATAGCACTTGATAGCTTTCTTAGAGAGCCAAGACTGCAAAGAAATGCAAGCTATTTTGAGTACGGTACTGGTATTCGTCACCTTATAAAGTAATTGGGCCCGCGGTTAAAAAGTTTTTTTCAGTACCACCGGTATTTTCTTTTTTTTCACGTTTTATCTATTCTCGGTCTTGGCTCTTGGTCTCAGCCGAGATTTTATTTTATTCTCAGTCTCGGTATCGGTCTCGGCCGGGAATGAAAAACCTATCTCGGTTGACCCTTAGGAAATAACACATCGTTAAGTAAAATCTAATAGGTATCCGTAGATACAAAAAATCGTGAATTCCAAAGTTAACAAAATCACGAGGGGAAAAGTTGTTTCAAAGTGAAAAGTCCGTGGATAAACAACCAACTGCAATAAAAAGAAGAAATAAAGTTTATCATGGAGATCAAACATTTTATTGAAGCTCGTTTGTCGAATAAACGTTAACTCGCGGAAAACACAAAACTAGCAATAATAATTTATTGGTATTTAGATAAACTTTACAGATAATTAGGTGTTTTGCTGTAAAACTGTCTGTTATTCTAGGCTTCTACCATGAGTTAGAGCAATGGTTTAGTTCTTAATGAAACATCATTTCTAAAAACCTTACTACTTTTTTTCATCGTATTACCATATTTGGACATTTTTTGTGTAGTGGTCGCAAGCGCTACTGCTGAGCATGAGGTCTTGGGTTCGATTCCCAGGACGGGCAGTGTTATTGGGTTTTCTATCTGAAATTTCTCGGTAGCAGCCCGGAGTCTGGATTTGTGCCCGGTTGATGGCAATAGGCTCGCCCCGTATTACATGGAACTTAAACAGAACTGGCTAAATGTGGGTGTACCTGCTACGGGGACACCTCTGCCCAACCCTTCGGGGAAACAAGGCGTGATGTTATGCTATGTTATTACCAATTAATAACAAACTACTATATATCGCGTTGCGTTACACGTTGATTGGAAAACATTCCTTTAAGTGACTCCTAGTATTTTTTTTCTTTAATTGTACGCCTCATAACGCGAAGCGTTTGAGGTAGTGCATTACTGCTCTCAACTTGCCAATACTAAAACAAGCGCTGTCTTGAACTTTGATACCTCTTATTATGCATATCGCACTTATACTTAAATATGAGTACACTGATATGTAGAAAACTATCCTTTTACACAATTATGATAACAAATTAACATTTATTGCGGATTATATAAAAAACTGATTGAAGAAAAAATCTAAACGTCCGTGTCTGTTCGTATGGACCCCGGGTATGGTCACGATAGCACCCAAAATACTCCACATACAGTTTTTTTAAATTCACTTTAGACTTGCTTCCCGTGAGTTTGTATTGAAAATGTCTGTTTAATTCAATGTCGTTTAATTGATATTCATAAAAACTTCTTTTTTTTGAGCGAGTGAGAGAGTTTTTGAATGAGCATTATTACGCGTGTACTTTTGGATTTTCCGATAGTTTTTACAAGTTATTTACATTGTAACCTTCTCCCAAACTTAGGGTATAATAATGTTCCTGCCGGGGCTGCGAATAAGGGCCGAAAGGGACATCGTGGCCCCCAGCAACAGGGCAACCGAAGGAACACGGGTGGGTTTTAGTCAGTAAGAGTCTGACACGCCCTCCCGCTCCACTCAGAGCGGGAGAAGTTATTTGATAATTTCCCACACAAAAAAAAGGGTATAATAATGTTCGGCGTTTGGTGCTACTAGGTACCAACTGCTAGTCTAAGCTTTTACAAAACTTAAATCAGTAATATTGCACCTGTTACAAAAGATAAATTTCACAGATACCGAGTATTAGATGGAACCTTTTCAAAACCTATATAATTGTAATTAAAGAAATCAATGAACGTGGTATTGTGAACAACGTCTATAAATGTGGTCACATTCTACAAGCATTTAGGTATAAGGAAAACAATTCCGGGATGAATCTAGAGAAAATATATTTACACATACCTAATATTTCGGCCCTCGTGGCTGAACATTGAAAATGCCTACGGTGACTGTAAATTCGTAAAACACTCTTTGAAGCCGTAGTAAATATACATCTTTATTTACTTTCCAAAACCGAGGAAATCTCGTAAAATATTCAGGAATTACTGCGCTTGAACACAATACGGACGCGTTTTATAAGATGCGCCCTTACGGCAGAGAGGTTGGGAGTTAAATTGTAAGTAAAGGAATATTTATCAAGCCTCGTGTCACTCGACAGGAAATGTCCCGTGTTACGACCACTCACTATTTTACGGAAATTCCCAAAATTCAAGCTGCAAGCGATGTTTGTGTTTAGGAATTTATAGCTTGTACTAACAGGTAGTTAGTGGTCAGGTTCCTGTTGGCAGGCACTGAGCTTTCCAAATATTTCGCAATAGATATATAAGTAATCACAAACATTCAAAATTGCCGAGAAAAAAGTTATCCTATTAACATTATATTGCTTTTTGGTTGTTGAGCAGTGGTGGCCCAGTGGTAACGGCTGCGACTTACGAGTTGTGGGTCGTGGGTTTGAACCCCAAGCAGGCACTTTACTTTGTGTAAATTATTTCATCACCACTACTTTTAAAACGGTGAAGGAAAACATCGTGAAGAAATCGGCATGACCTAGAACCAAAAATTCGAAGATATGTGACGTCTGCCAACCCGCACTGGGCCCCAGTGGTGGATTGAGGTCCACTCTTTCTCACAGTGAGGTCTGTGTCCCAGCAGTGGGAACATTATAGGCTGATTATGCTGTTACATCACTCTGGACTCTTAGGACCTTACGATCCTTAGAAGCCGAACAAATAGAAAAAAAATCGGAAAGAACGGTGGGCGATGCGATGCAACGGGTCGCGGGAAAAAGCTAGTATATATATATATTTATAATTACGTTATCAAAAAAGAGTCTAACGATTTGTATGTAAGTTGCATTATAGGGGTTTAGGGGAGCGAAATATCGATCTAACTAGGTCTCATTTCTGGGAAAATTAGTTTTCTCTATTTTCATCCGAGCAGAGCTCGGTCGACCAGGTACTAAAGCCTTAATTACTGTTCCTTTGACCCAAATCGTTTGGGTCGGTGGACAAAAAGTAGATTTTGCTTGGTTTTCACATTGGACAGCAAATAAAACGAAAATAAGGACCGAGCAGTTCTCTAGGCTGCGAAACTAAGGCGAAAAAATCGGGATGAAATGGAAGATTGCGGCCGAGCTAGTCTGAAACGACCTTCCCCTGCTCTTGATTGCCAAGATCGCAGTTACGCCAACCTGCCATTTTGACACCACATCAAAAGATCTTGTTTTATATTGGAAATTTTTAAGAAAATCATTTTCAAGCCTGAATTGAACATTATTTTTTTCGTCAAACCACAAGAATTTGCCTTAAAACAAATAAACACAATAAAAAAATACCGACTACAAAGAGCTCATATAATACTAATTGTGTCGTAAATAAACAGAAGAGGATATGCAGCCAGTACGCTCGGGAAACTTTTCAAATTCGGTAGGATTATTCGGACTCTAAATAACATTGTATTCCGACGTCACACCCTTGTCAATCCTCACATAGTGTTTCAGTTTAATACAAAATGATTTATGTCGTAAATACGAAAAATCTGCGGTGGTATTACACCCGATGATTACAGAGATAATAATCCGCTACCAAATACAGTAGTAAATTGTATAAATTGTAGATCTTCTGTGGTTTCAATGGATTAAATTACCCAAAGTGATTTGTTAACCTCAAATATATTTGTGAACGTAATGTTAATGAATTTCAATGTAAATGCTTGTTTCGATAATCCACTGCAGTGTTTCCAATAATTCGAGAGTTTTAATATTAATTACATTCAACCAAACAATGCTTTCTAGTGTTTTAAAAGCAATGAAATAACCAATAATTATATTGGTTATTTAATTGCTTTTCCATTTATTTAAACAATGAAAAGTAGAGCATAAACCACTCAACAACCACCAACTGATTTAGAAATTACAACCTAGGATCATTTAACTTATTATAAATTTCTTCTTTTTCTGAAATTAATCTGAAATTAATTTAAGTTAGACTCAGTTTTAAACATGGACCAATTTAAGCCGTGACCGTCGCGATCCATTTCTCCCTCCACAATTTAACTCGGGAAATTCATAATACTTCTATTGAATTATAATAATGGAGAAATAATAGAAAAAGATTCATCTGTTCTTTGCAAGGGCATAATTTTTCGTGGAAATAGAAAACGAAAATCGAATGATGCCCATTTTGTTTTTTACATAATTCATTTTATTTAATACCAGTGCAAGTTCCTTTCTTCAACAATCTCATTTTGCTAAACAAACGTACAGTTGCAGGTTTCTAGAAAACTTCTGTAAAATAGGATGCAATTATTTGAATGAACAAATGAACAGTGAATTAAACTTCACTACTTTGCTGAACGTTCCACTGCCTCTGAGGTGCAATATCGTCTTGTTAGAAACACAGAATTATACTTTGAATTTATTCTACGCTACCTGTTTAAGTGGTATTTATTCACAATCGATAAATTATGTTCTAATTGTCTTGAAAGGAAATTACTTGCCACACTAAGGGCGTCTGCGCACATATCCATATCCGGTTCGTATTCGATTCGTGTTCGATACGTAAAAAAGACGGACGGGAGAGTCACGTACTAGCGTCTGCACACTTATCCGTATTTGATTCGTTTTATTTGATATACTTGGTTTTGATTCGTCGAAAAACGACTCGAAGTGAGAATCTATGAGTCGAACACGAACCGTATTAGTATGAGTGCACAAATGTGCATACAATTAGTAGAGCGGCCAAACCGGAACAGAAACTAGCACGAATCGAATATAAACCGGATACGGATAAGTGCGCAAACGACCTAATACTATTTACTATTTTACTTTGTGTAGTATATCAATAATATAAATAAAATATATAAATAATACGCTAGCCACATATTATGATTGACGAATCATAAAAGCAGCAAGATAGAACAGAATTTCTCACGACATTATTCTTTCAGTTTCACCTCTAATATACCTACCGAAGCAATTACTTAAACAATTTGTCACGAAGATCCATTAATAAGTAGATCCACGTTAAATAGTACGACATGAACACGACAAAGTTAATTTCATTTATTCATTAGTAGGAGACGATTCTCCAGACGGTGTGGCTTGACGACAAGGCGGCGGCGCGGCGAGGCGCGTGTATACAGGCTTGATTTTGGTTTAAGAAAATTGGACAACTCGGGGAAAAGATCACGCTAAGTTTTGGTACACACGGCTACATATCAAGCTATATATTACGTATTACGTATAAGTTAACCTCGCATTGTACGGAAATCCTACACAATGCGAGATCAGCATAAACTGGAAATGTATATAGCTTGATGTGTAGCCATGTGTACCTAATGGACGTTTTGGTCTGTGGTACGAAATGAAATTATTGTAACCGATTTAATGTTTTACTTTTAGATAGGTATTTCGTATTTTTATAATAAGATCCAGTTTGTTTAAACATTCTTAATTTTTCTAGACAGTAATAAAGGTTTTCTTTTCGAAAAATAACTTCAGCTCGATTTGAAAAACGAGTTCATCGTTTATTCAGCAAAAGTAGATGATAGCGAACTTATTAAAAAGCGATAAGACTTTTCTGCTCAAATCCAGTTACATCTAACAAGCTAGGTCCTAACTACTTGATTGATGATCTACTTTGCTCGGTACCTGCGCTACTTTATTTCCTCTGATTTCAACATAGGTAGGTATTTAAAAGTAATCGTCGTAAAGAGAACATAAAGAATTAGTGATCAATGACGAAAAGGTAGGAATCGCGGGCTGCCTTGACGGATCCTCTTTACTTTATTAAGAACATTTTGTTTGACCGTCATTTCTTGAATTCGGATCGGAAATGTAGTGTGCAAACGCTTACGAGTTACGGTATTCGTTCAAAACAATAAACTGCAACCAACTATTAGCAAACTGTGCAAAGCGAGCGAGTTAAACTTATCTAGAAGTGCACCAACCTCAATGCTGTAGTCGAGTTGAACGGAACAAATAAACCCTGAACACCTTGAGTTATCTAGCGGGAAGTGTTCACGCTTTTGAATTGGGGTTAACTTAAATAGTGAAGCGAAGAGAATTCAATGAATTTGATAGAATTAATAGAAGTTATCGCTCAGTGTTACTTTTAATTAACTCTTTATATTGTACTAGCTTTTGCTTTCGGCTTCGCCCGCGTGGATGTGAAAAAATATCCCACAGGAACGTACTACAGGGATTAAAAGGTATGAGTTAATCCAGGTTATAAACTATTTGTGAGCCAAGTTTACAAAAAAAAAACTTTTAAAATTACCTAAATTTTAGGGTTAGAAGCGTTACGACTACTTCTCGATAAGACTAAATCAAATCAAATTATTTATTACCTACTTTGCAAACATGGGTATTAGCAAAAAAAAAAATAGTAGATATTAACCCACATTTGCAGCTGCTATTTCCATCACTAAACCGTTAACGATAACAGCTTAAATTCTCGTCTGTAAGCTTGTAGATAGTTCACAGTTAACGAACGTGTGTTCAGCACTAATGTTCTAAAACGTCGATTAAAGGATCTACGTGAGAGTTTGTGAAAGCTCTTCTTCACACTCAAGTTAGAAATCTTTGAACATATCCAACCATAGAACAAACCACATAGAATTATTTTATTCGTTTTTTTTATAAGCATGACTGTCATCAATAGACTGATTTACCTTTATACCGTCAATTATTCAACATCCTCTAAACATAATCTGAGAGGTAAAAGTTCAGTAAGGTTGTGTAAATATTATAATTATGTCTGAAATAAAAAGTTTTAAGAACTAGAATTCATTATTTTAGTATTAAGTTTGATATCACCAAACATGGACTATTCTGACAGATATCCCCAAAGTATTATGAAAGTCAGCTGAACTTCTTATGTAATGTTCTTATGTATTTTACCAATAATGTCTTTCATTTTTCATGGAACTTTGTTGTGCTCAAAGTGATTGTCGCTCGTGTAGACATAATCTCATTAAATTACGAGTTACGTATTTTTCTTGAGTGTTTTCTTTAACAAAAAAAGTACCTACTTTGGATAACAGAAATGTTTTATTTTTGCATTTGGTGACGTTTTTGAACGTAGCTAGCGTGTAAAATAAAATGGATTTAATAATTGGTATCTTTAAGTCATTCCACTAGTAATGAGGAAGTATGTTCGAAGCTATGTCTTTGTCATAATTTTATATGAACCTTCATTTAATGATCACCAGATAAAAAAATACAGGACTTAATAATTTATTATTGGTGTTAAAAAACACGCAGCCTTGCATCGCCGCCGGCGGCGGCGGCGGCGCCGAGCCGTGCTCATCGTATAACCGCACTACCCTACGTCACCATTAACCAAGGCATTTCACGGTATTTCTGTAATATTACTGAAGTTTAATTAAGTGAACTCTTTATTTCAGCAATTATGAGTTTCCGTTGTGTGATACATGCGCTCATAAATTTATTTAATTTATAAAGTCACTTTTATAAATATATGGATTGCAATGTTATTGAACTGACCACACTAGATGATACAAATTAACAAAAGATAAAAACTGCGTTTCTCTAAGCATACAATTAAAACAAAAGAAAATCGTAAACCCCTTTATTCACAAACGTTGCTTAAAGTTAAGTAATGATTAGCGACTGTTTAACCATATACATTTTTGACGTTTAAACGTCTCTTAACTTTAATCATCGTTGATGAATAAACCCCTTAATGTTTTCATAGCATCTGCTCACCATTATAAGCGATCTGATTCTATTACCCAACTCCGGTTTTATTGAAATCTCTGTCGCAAACCACTGCTCCTGATTTTCGAACTGTTTTATGGGTAGACTTTTAGTTTAGAGTTCGATTCATACAATTAGACTAGAGTTCTCGATCAATTACCTATATTATATTATGGGTTTTACTAACTCGACTAGACAAAATAACATCATTGTTTGCATAGCCGGAATCACACATTAACTGTACGATTAATTTATGACTTAAATACATGACATATTTAATACTGACGTGTGACTCCGGCTAGACATAAACCGATGTTATTTTGTTACTGCCATAAACTGTACAGTACTTTTAATAAAAATAATCACAAAAAACGTAAAACAACGAACAATTCCACTATTTTACGTGTTCTGAAAGCGTAACGCAAAACATTTTCGAAAATCAATAATTAAAAGTTTCGCAATACAAAAACTTCGGCGAGCTAACTTTGTTGTGCATTTTGTAATGGCCGCCACCTCGTCGTAGATTTGCATATATTTATAGAAAGGAAGAAATAAAAGAGTGGCGAAAAAGCAGTAATTGTCTCCTGCAGTGGTGCCGCGCTGCTTAATAGACTCAGTGTACAAATAGGCTCCAGTAACAACGGTTAGCAGTCCTTTGTAAGAGTTGAAGTTAACGAGCACAATGCAGCCGTCGTTGAAGTTTGTAGTTCATTAAGAAAACGCTGCGGAAACATTAAGGTGTAGCGCTAAACAAAAGGGTTTAATTGTTACAACAATTTTCTCACGTAATAAAAGTTATGATATTGTCAGCGCTACATTCTGTGCAAGTTTTTAGAAATAAATTGCAGAATAATCACGTATCACATCACGTATCTGAAATAGAATAAGTTTTCCTATTTATTAATATGTAGCTGAAAATGTAAAATGCGTTGTAACAAAATAGGTTTCGAGAATACCTTCATGTCAGTTGAATTTCTGAAACGGACTTTATTACCAACACAATTTAGTAAGAAAATAAACGAGCATGAAAAAATCTGTTGTATTAACTTACTTATCTTTGGTTTAACGTCCTAACTCGACTATTGTGTACTCCTTTACTTATATAAGTAATCTTCACAAACACTGCATATACGGTACCATTTGAAGCCTACTTAATTAGGAAGGAACACAGGTTAATCTTTTCGGGTTAACGCAAATACATAAAGCATTACCGGTGCGAGGGCAGCTGGGTGCTCGAGCCGTCAACCGTCGTCATAAACCGTAGGTTCACGTGAAGTATGAGGATCTGTGTAAACGACATGAATGTGCTAATAGGTAAGCTGTTATGGACTTGCCCTAATTAAATAAGTAAAATTTTGTAATTAATAAAAAACATGATAAAATATTTTATAAGTGACCTGTCTCGAAGCATGTTTTTAAATTTATGTTAAGAATTTATTATTTCTAGCGACCCCCTCCTGATTCACATGGTTTTACGACTTAAGGCTCCGTGCCGCCGCACCGCACGAAATCACTGATTTTGATCAATTTTGTTTATTCGTTGTGAGAAAGGGGACGAGAATTTAAACAAAATTATTTGTGATTTGAAAAGTCCAATTCTTCGTCTTGTACATAGGGGAAAGGGATTTTTGAAATAAATTAAGGATTCGTGGGAAATCACTAAAATTCGCAACAAGTTTTCCAAAAAATGACGCGAGACTGACGTTTGATCGTTTCGTTAGAAGAAACTGCTTTTGATGTTGAAAATTAAAAAATATCATCAACATCATTATATGGTCTACTTGTACATAGGGGAACCACTTTTTTCAACTTTCATACAAAATATAGCAGAAAAAAAATGTTGAAATAACGTAACTTTCTCAAAACTTCAAGCCAAATAAATCTTTTTTTCTAATACTTAGAAACACTTTTAAGAAATTTAAAAAATTCTATATTAATTTTAAGTTAATTGTTTAATAGAATCTAAATTTTATTTTATAAATAAACAATTACTTCATTACGTAAATAAATGGCAAAGTGAACTATATAAACGATCGCGGAAAATCTATTCCGTCAGTAGCGAACGGGCCTTCCCAGCGTGAGGACGTATCACTTTGCGTCGCAGCACGCACACACGCACGTACGTGTCCGATGTTAACATATTCCAGAAATTGTACGTCGACTACCACATTTTGATCCGCATTTTATTTTAAAGTACTTTGCTTGTTTTTGAAGAACATTAAAATTTTGCATGCCTGGCAATAAATAAAATACCGGTGTACGTGTGTTCGTAATTCTTCTTATCCTAAACGGCTTGACTGATTTAGATGTTTTTTTTTTTAATTCTTTTTGTGTAACTTGGATGGTTCATAACTATAGTTGCTGTTTGACGCTGTTGTCGCAGGACAACATCTGCCTGCTGGGTTCACTAGTTATATTTTGACTTTAGATTTCATAGTTTTGAATGATTTTTGGTAGGGGAAAAAGTTATGGGTTCGCGTCACCGATATGCCCGCGCCGATATGCTGTTGTAGCAATAAGTGAAGTATTTTTGGAACGAAGTTCTTTAACGCTACTGAAGACTACTTTAAGTCAAAATAAAGATCCAAGATGACGGCTGCGAACATTTAAAAATATTTCGTCATGGGTATCGTTTTCATAGTTTTCGAGGATGCTAAAGCTGATAGTGAGGTCAAAATATAAATCCAAGATGGCGGCTGTGACAATATTCAGATTTTTCGTCATAGGTGTCTTTTTCATAGTTTTTGAGGATTCTAAAGCAGATTTTGATGTCAAAACGTAAATCTAAGATGGCGGCTGCGAAAATTTTCACATTTCTTCATAACATCACGCTATCAATTTCAAAGTGTTGGGCCCTTTGAAATTGATGGCGTGATGTTATGAAGAAATCTCATTTCCGCAAATTTTTCGCGCAAGTGGGTTCGCGCAAGTGTCTTTCGCGAAAATGTCTTTCGCGCAAGTGTCTCAGATCCCTTTATGGATACTGGTGCCAATTCTCTTGTCACAAATTAATGCCTCAAAACTAGACTAAAAATCACCAAAGTTTCGTTCATTCCTGTCAAACGATGATTTCCTATCGTGAAATAATTTTAGAATATATTTTATTTTGACAGCACTAAGATGGCAATATGGTGCCGATTCTCTTGTATACCGAACTAAACTTACTAAACTATCACTAAAATTCCTTACTTTTGGCTATGAAAATCTTGAAGCTATTCTGCAACAAAAATTTTCTAAATTAAATTTAAATATATTTTGACACACTAAAATTATATTTGACAATCGCGAGTCCACGTGGTACTTATTTGCCCTACCCCGTGAATTTTTTTTAGAGCTGGAGGCGCACAGGGGGCAGCCTTGACGTTTTATAAAGAATTTTTACTTTTTGTAAGGAAAATAAGAAAAAATATTACCTACATGTAGAGTGTCAGGGGTTTAAGGGTTTTATAAAGGGGATCGAAATTCTCATTATTTTTGCGATTGGACACACCGTTTTCGAGATATATGCAAAAGAAAAAAAAAAGATACAGTACTGTTTTTTGCACCTGAAGCGAGGTGTTGGTGTGAATTTTAGTTCAAGATAACTAATTTTATTCCGCACCTTTTTAATCGCGATTAAAAAAAGTCATATTTAGTTAGACATGGGTGCCGATTCTCTTGTACAGACGCCAGCACATCAAGCTACTACAATCTGTCAAATTTATTTAATAGATTTGTAACTTTATCGCTGAAGTATAAGGTTCAAAGTTGATTGGGAAAATTTGACAGTTTCGGGTAGCTTGATGTGCTGGCGTCTGTACACCGAACTAAACTAACTAAACTATCACTAAAATTCCTTATTTTTGACTATGAGAATCTCAAAGCTATTCTGCAAAATAAATTCTCTAAATTTAAAAATAATTTTGACACGTCTAAATCGAATTTGACAACCGCGACTCCACACGTGATACCTAACCACGTGAATCTTTTTAGAGACGGAGGCGCGCAGGGGGGGCAGCCTCGACGTGTTTTATATGGATTTTTCACTTTTTGTGTGGAAAATAAGAAAAAATATTACCTACTTGTAGAGTGTTAGGGGTTTAAGGGTTTTATAAAGGGTGTCGAAATTTTCATTATTTTTGCGATTGGACACACCGTTTTCGAGATATAAGCAAAAGAAAAAAAAAATTCTGTACTGTTTTTTCATCTGAAGTCGAGGTGTTGGTGTGAATTTTAGTTCATGACAACCAATTTTATTCCACATGTTTTTAGTCGCGATTAAAAATAGTCATATTTAGTTAGAAAATCTAAATTTTAGGTTAAAAACGTCAAATTCAGAATAGCAAAATTGCCATTTTCACTAAACTAATATCTCAGTGCCATCTTAGTGCTGTCAAACTAAAATATAGTTAAGTTGTGTCACTTTAATCTATTTCAGAATGGGCAATCGATTTCCCATTCTGAAATAGACTAAAGTGACACAACTTAACTAGATTTTAATTTGACAGCACTAAGTTGGAACTGAGATTTTCATTTAGTGAAAAAAGCAACTTTACTATTCTGAATTTGACGTTTTTCACTTAAAATTTAGATTTTCTAACCGAATCTGACTATTTTTCGCGATTAAAAACGTGTGGAATAAAATTGATTGTCATGAACTTTAAATTCACACCAACACCTCGATTTCACATGCAAAAACAGTACTGAATCTTTTTTTTTTCTTTTGCTTATATCTCGAAAACGGTGTGTCCAATCGCAAAAAATAATGAAAATTTCGACTCCCTTTATAAAACCCTTAAACCCCTTATACTCTACATGTAGGTAATATTTTTTCTTATTTTCCATACAAAAAGTGAAAAGTTCCATATAAAACACGTCGAGCGTGCGCGCCTCCGGCTCTAAAAAGATTCACATGGTTAGGTATCACGTGTGGAGTCGCGATTGTCAAATTTGATTTAGATGTGTCAAAAATTTTCTTAAATTTAGAGAATTTATTTTGCATAATTGTGCCGATTCCCTTGTTCACAAACTAAACTAAATTTAAGTGCATCTTTTTCTTTCTATTTCATTAAGAAAAGGACAGAAGATAAATTTTAGTTTAGTCCTGTCAAATTAATCAGCGCTTGACGTTAATTGACGTAATTTTAGTCGGCAAGTTTTTAATCACATCTAAACTTGTATGGGTGGTGATTAATTTGACAGGACTAAACTAAAATTTATCTTCTGTCCTTTTCTTAATGAAATTGTAAGAAAAAGATGCACTGAACTTAAATTTAGTTTAGTTTGTGAACAAGGGAATCGGCACCAATAGCTTTGAGATTCTCATAGTCAAAAGTAAGAAATTTTAGTGATAGTTTAGTTAGTTTAGTTCGGTGTATAAGAGAATCGGCACTAATCAAAATTTTAGGTGAGAAAAGTCAAATTCAGATTGGTGCCGATTCTCTTGTCTCAAATGCCTCTAAACTAAACTAAAAATCACCAAAATTTAGTTTATTCCTGTCAAACGACGATTTCCCATTCTGAAATAGACTAAAGTGACACAACTTAACTATATTTTAGTTTGACAGCACTAAGATGGCACTGAGATATTAGTTTAGTGAAAATGGCAATTTTGCTATTCTGAATTTGACGTTTTTAACCTAAAATTTAGATTTTCTAACTAAATATGACTATTTTTTTATCGTGACTAAAAACATGTGGAATAAAATTGGTTGTCATGAACTAAAATTCACACAAACACCTCGACTTCAGATGAAAAAACAGTACCGAATATTTTTTTTTTCTTTTGCTTATATCTCGAAAACGGTGTGTCCAAACGCAAAAATAATGAAAATTTCGACACCCTTTATGGAACCCTTAAACCTCTAACACTCTACATGTAGGTAATATATTTTCTTATTTTCCACACAAAAAGTGAAAAATCCATATAAAACACGTCGAGGCTGCCCCCCCTGCGCGCCTCCGGCTCTAAAAAGATTCACGTGGTTAGGTATCACGTGTGGAGTCGCGGTTGTCAAATTCGATTTAGATGTGTCAAAATTATTTTTAAATTTAGAGAATTTATTTTGCAGAATAGCTTTGAGATTCTCATAGTCAAAATTAAGGAATTTTAGTGATAGTTTAGTAAGTTTAGTTCGGTATACAAGAGAATCGGCACCAATAGCGAATTTTTCATTTTCACTAAATTAATAACTCATTCAGTTGCAAAAACTGTACTTTATCTTTTTTCTGTTCTTTTGCTTATATCTCGAAAATTGTGTCTTATCGCAAAAATAATGAAAATTTCGACCCCCTTTATGAAACCCATAAACCCATAAAACTCAACATGTAGGTAATAATTTTTCATGTTTTCCATACAAAAAGAATAAAATTCCATATAAAACAGAATTGTTATAAATATACTAAATGAATATACACAAACATTCCAGACTTATTTCATAAGCGTACCTACGTAACTTAACAAAATACCGTCTATAGGATCAAAACTGTTTAAGCGATCACTACGCTCGATGTTTAGGCGTGTGTGCGTGAACGGTGCACACAAACATAGCATCGCAAGAATTTACCTAAACTCTGTCGAGTGAAGTCACGGCCAGGAGCCTTAACAAAACATAGAAATTTCTTTACTATAGGTAAGTAGAATATTAATGTATTATTCACATATAATACCGAAATAAATTCTCTAAATGATGGTGAAAGCCACATCAAAATTCGATGCGTAGTTTAGAATAACAACGCGGTCACACAGACAAACGAAAAGCGACTTTAATTTATAATTTTTATAGATTTAACTTGAAACACAAAAACAGTATCAAATAAATAGGCTTATTTTTACAAACTAATATAAAATACTTGAAACATTATCCTTCTAAATATCTTCACTTAAAAATTTAAAATATCTTGTTTCTGCTTCTACTTAGATTCCAATCAAGTTGTTTATTTCAACTTGAAAGAAAACAAAGAAATATTGTTTTAAATGAGATATTTTCTAGTAGATCGATGTTAAGCTGAGCGACTGAAGCGTTGGATAAACAACGTTGCAGAAAGCAAACAGATAGATTTAAATTTATATAAAATGAATAAAAATTTATGAAAAATGTTTTATGTATTGAATCATTACGCAATGAAATGTAGAGTAATCTCAAGTGTGTTTTTGTTTTATTTCATCCCTGCATCAATTTCACACTCTCTTTTGTATGTATTTATCTTTAGTAGCCTGGTACTGCAGGACAATTAGCACTTATCCCTGTACTGTTTAGATGGCGGTGACCTACATACCGTTTACAATTTTTCGTGAGGAACAGCGCTTAATACTAAATGCATAATTTATTCCGTTGCCCGGATCGAAGCTTTCCGGTTCGAGCTGCTCCGCATCGCGCTTGTACAATGTATTTACGTAAAATAACTTTTTGTGACCGATTAGATGCATCACTACGTGAAATATAGACTTAAATAATGGAAATAACTTGTTTTACAAAATACTAAAAAAAAGTCATAATAGATGACTTTTCGTCACTGTATAATCAGAACATCATGCTAATTCGCGATTATAATACCTGCATAATTCACCTAAACATTCCGTAATGCGTCAAATTAACGACATAACTTATCACAAATTAATACACAATAACCAGCTAACGATGGTTAACATTTGTCTTAACTAGTAATAACAGATTTCAGATGTTAATACTGTATGAAGAATTGAAGAAGGCTGTTCTGTTGCGGTTGAACTGAGTCGTGATTAATACTGACGACACAGTACAAAGTACAAGAAATTCTGAACACTATCATCCAGACGGAGTTGTGTTCATTCCTAAAATTTTGTATTTCCTGAATTTAACTACTGCTACGGGTGTTCAAGTTTTGCTTGCAAATGAATGAATTTCATATATTTTTTTTTCTTTTTTACGTATAAAATCAAGATAATGCATACCTATGTATAGCATGAGCCATGTGTGGTTTGTGGCACATTTTATGAAATCACGTCGAGTTTATAGCAGATTACTGGGTCATCCTGCGTTCGTAAGGATTTAATTGCTTTGTTGAATCAATGAACAATATAATGATAATTTCGATTGCATTTTGTTTCTGTAATAGGGTATTTGACTGGACTTTTCGAAACCTTGACAGAAGTTAAGCCACAGTAAAAAAACCGGCCAAGTGCGTGTCGGACTACGCACAATGAAGGGTTCCGTAGTTGAGATGAATTTATTTATCCCAAGAACAAACTTAACATTGTAGTTGAAAAACATGTTCTCCCATACATTCCAACTATAAATCGTCGCTCGGTATCCAATACCACGAATGTGACATTTTTTTACGTTTTTTTTTTAATTGCAATATCTCTTATTTGAACGTGTAGAATGAAATAAAACAAAAATCTGATGTTCGTTAAAAATTTCACATTCGTGGTATTAATATAATAATAATATAAATCTAACACCTTTAAACGAGCAATTCTTGTATATATGTATATATATAATCTGAATCTCGGAAACGGCTCAAAGAATTTTTATGAACTTTAGTACGCAGGGCGTTTCGGGAGCGATAAATCGATCTAGCTAGGTTTAATTTTTAGAAAACGTCGTTGAAAAGAAAAATGGTCACATAGTTCATAAGTTTACTAACACAATGAGTCCTTGTTACTTGAATAAAGAAAAATACTTTATTCAAGTAACAAGGACTCATTGTGTTAGTAAACTTATGAACTATGTTAGCTTATTTTACCAGGTCACTCAGAAAGTTTTGCAACTAACAGTTTTTGTCTATGGGATACTGGCTGGTTTTGATATCGATAAAAAATATGACTATTTATTACAAAAAAAAACATAACATTCTAAATTCCCTCCACATTTTTTTACGAGCAAAATCAAAATACTCTGTCTTACTGAAAAGTGGATTTACAACGAGAACATTTTCGCGCGATGATTTTGTACGATTTCAAATGTCGACTAAAACCAGAAGAATTGTTTGAAAGACTTCAAATGGTGTTCATAGAAAAAAGCCCTTCTAAAGCGACTGTTTTCCGCTGGTTCAACGAATTTATGCGTGGTCGAGTAATTTTGGCGGACGAAGAAAGAAGTGGCCACCCTATGACGGCTGTTACATAACAAAACGTGTTGGCTGTGAACATTTAATTCAAGAGAATATGCGAATTATATATGAAATGGTTCACCATATACTGCAGATTTGACCGGGAAGTGTGCATGAAATTCTACATGGACATCTTCGGGTAAGGAAGATAGTTTCACGCTGGTAACGCAAAATCCAACGCAGGCTCAGAAGGTTCGGATAGAAT
The DNA here is from genome assembly GCA_963680765.1 of Agrochola lychnidis. Taxonomy (NCBI): domain Eukaryota; kingdom Metazoa; phylum Arthropoda; class Insecta; order Lepidoptera; family Noctuidae; genus Agrochola; species Agrochola lychnidis. Next base: position 17,195,442 of record OY796862.1, read on the forward strand.
GGTACCGAGACATGATAAAAAATTTGAAGCAGGCTCGTCTCGGCACGTTTAAGATATCATTACGGCTGACGAATCTTGGTTTTATCAGAATGATCCAGAAATTAAGCGTCAGTCGACGATGTGGCCGTTTCAAAATGAACCAACGCCTACCTAAGTGAAGCGAGCCAGTGTGCAACCAAGTGCAGGCAAAATTTTGATCGCAAGTTTTTTTTCTTTGACGGTTTATCTGGTGTCAGTACCCTTACGAGATCAAAGGAGCATCAATACTAAATGGTATGTTACCAAATGTTTGCCAGAAGTTTTTACTGCTGCAAGCAGCAAGCGACCGAACACTGGCCTCCGTGGGCTACTGCTTCACCACGACAACGTGCTGACTCACTCGGCGCTCAAAACAAGGGAATTTTTGGACAGCACACCGGTCAAATTTATAGGTCATCCTACTTACAGTCCCGATTTGACTCCGTGCGACTATTTCTTGTTCCCCAAAATAAAAAACCAACTCAAAGGAAAACAGTTTTCATCATCGGAAGCTGTACTGGCTGCATTTGAGAAGGAGATTGAAGAGGTGTTTGATGTGGACTGGAAAATGTGTTATGAAAATTGATTTAGACGTATGAAACTGTGTATTAAAGATACAATAAAAAAAATAACATACCCTTTAGTTTTTTTTTTTAGTATCGCAAATCTTTCCGAGTGCCCCACATAATCTAGTTTAAATTTATTTCACCCCATGGGAGATGGCACTGCAGTGATTGATGTACATGCAATCCAGCCTGCTAGTGATCATTTTTAGGATATTGTTGGAGCTGGCCCGCACTCTGCGCAACAGGGATGCACACCTCATTCGCATCGTTGCGTAAAAGCAATTAATATGTGCGTCTGCGAACATTCCCGATGCGCAACAAAAACGGGGCAGCCCCACCAATAGGTACCCTGAAAGCGTTGTTGCATTGGACACGAAGGGTGTTGCGTAACCTTTGGGTATATCTAGCCCATAGGCTGTACGTGTAAAACGTTGTACAATAAGCTCGAAACAGAGTAATTTTGACTTTTTAAGTGAGCAGCGTGCAAACCTGCGAGCCAGCATGTTCGCCCTTACCGACAACACCCTTCGTTCCCGCCAATATCGAGTCCGTCATTGAGGTCAGGGGTCAATATATGACCAAGATATTTAAATGTAAATACTATTTGTAGTGGAGTCTCATTGAGTAATACAGGTGGTACATAATCTGGTCTACCCCAAGCCTCAAAGACCATGATCTCCGACTTATTGGAGTTATACATCAAACCAAGTATTTTGGCATACTGCTCACATTTGGCGACCAACTTTCTGAGACCACAGATTGACGCGCTCAGAAGCACCATATCGTCTGCATAGCTAATATTATTTACACAAATACTATCTATATAGTTACCTACTCTGGTGCTGTTGAGCTCGCCAATTAGCTCGCTCGACAAGCGAGGGTGAGCTCAACCCTTCCTGCCTCACCCCGCATTCCAACCTGTATGGCCTGGAAAAAGTTCCAGCCCATCATACACTATTGATCTTGTTACCATACCAATATTTAAAGATGTTTATAAGCTCCGTTGGCAATCTATCCTTCTCCATCTTTCTCCGCAATATGTCATAAGCAACCAGATCGAAAGCCTTGAATAAGTCGAGGAAGCTAACATAAATCTGCGTCCCACGCTGTGTATAGTATGTGACAGTATGCTTAAGACACAACACTGCACTTTCTGTTGACAAACCACGCCGAAACCCGAATTGGTTGTCATGAATATTTACAGTTTCATTTTTTAGTTATGTATTAAGCAGACTGTCAAACACTCTTGATACTTTGTTGTTGATATTATAATAGCTAGAGAGATGGGCCTATTGGATGCCGAGCGACGAAATGTAAGTTTGCGCGCACAATATTGAGAGATTTACCATGTTATTTTAAGACCATGGACTTCTTATAGGTTTTCCTGTTATCTATGAGTAAAGAGCCATACTGTGTATTTTTTTCAAAATTTTTGGTCCAGTAGTTTCGGAGATAAGGGGGGGGAATGGTCAATTTTCATTGAATTTCTTAAATATCTTTAAAAGTGTTTATTTTAAAATAATATAAAAAATATATTTAAGATCCTCATAACAAGTCCTTTTATTTGATATGTCACACGGTACTGTTAGTAAAACTTTTTTTTTTAATTTTCTTGTTTGCCCCCTAAAAGTGACCCCTATATTCAAAATTCATTTATTTACGTTACACATTCGTGTTTGGGTCACAGAAATACATATGTGTACCAAATTTCAACTTAATCGGTCCATTAGATTCGGAGTAAATTGGCTGTGACAGACGGACAGACAGACAGACAGACAGACAGCCAGACAGACAGACAGACAGACACACGAGTGATCCTATAAGGGTTCCTTTTTTTCCTTTTGAGGTACGGAACCCTAAAAACTGCTGTTTTTGTAATAACGCTCTTAGTTAAAGACGTGCGTGCAATGGTACCCTGTTTTATTATCACACATTTAGTCTTCATTTAGTTTTGTAATTATTTCGCAAAATAATATTATGCTCTTCGACAAACTCAAAGTATAAATGTAGTTCATCAGGGAACAATCAAAAGGGACTGGAAAACAGATACCTACTGCAGAAAAAACAAAAACAGCGTTGTCCAGACTGCTCTTGAGTAGAATATTTTTTGATATTATACCTACAGACTATCATAATGATTGGTTTTCCAGTTTGAGTTATTATTTCCATTATTAAGTATTCGAACTTGCATCTTATACTTAAATAAGTATAGAATGTTTCGGAGTTTTCCTTAGAAAACAATTCCTTTGATATCTAGGTACTGTGTAATACATATTAGACTGATGTACATTAGGTACTCCGAGTCTTCATAATGAATTGGATATTATTTCTACGTCGTTCAAACATTTTCCTTATTACCCAAAACTCCGCTGACCAAACTACACGTCCATAGCGGACTTCCATATTCTAAAAAGCTTGGAGGTATACTCTCATTAACCTCACCTAAATCATTTCGCGCCATTACGCCATTAGCTAGTCCGCACGTCTCGTTAGCTTTATAGAACAGATGAACTTTTTATTTGAAAAATAAATCTAGTCTCCAAAATAAGATGACTGACAAAGGCAATAAATGCGAAAAACTTGATGTAAGAGAATTGAGAATTGATGCGTGAATTGAAGCTTGGAGTGCTTATAGACGATTTGTGAGCGTAACTGCTAGTAAAAAAGATTTATGACACTTCTTGATACGAACTGAATATTCAGCAGGTTACCCTATCGCCTTTGGATTCGGTATATAATCTGAAGACATTTTGGTAATAAAGTTTTGCGACTTACGTGCTCTAGAGTTTGGGCGTTACCCTCACATCACGCTATTATGAATTATGTTAAACCAAACCAACCAAACCAAAGCCATAGCCATATAAAATGCCATAAAAAGCAGACTTTTTCCACACAAGGCATTTTTTTTTCCTTTTATGTGACGTGTAAAAGACCTAACGCAGTTACCCTACAGACGGACTCTTTTTGTGGTACAGTGCGTCGAACGATGTCAACCGCCACACTGTAGCTATATTTTGTTCATGTGGGTTACGCAACGCAAGAATTTTAAATAAGCGGATTCCTCTCCTTTGGAGCCTTAAAAATTAAGAGGACAAAAATATTCTACCAGGAACAGGAATCCAGCAGAAATTCTATGACGTTACAAGTTTATTCCGAGGGGATTTCCACATGTCCAGGTGCACAAAGGCGACCACTGTGGACGACTTAGATCACGTGAACCCGATCCGAACCATAGTTTAATTTAAACTCTCGACGGTTTCAGAAAACAGAGGATAATTAATAGAAGCTTAAAAAGTTAGGAAGTAGCTCTATAATTTATGAAATGTAAAGGATAATGTTAGGCGTAGGTTATTATTGTGATTGAATGCAAAACAGCTACTAGATTAAAAAAGACGTGATTAATGTACCTACATACATAAACTCACGTCTCACCAACGTCTCACCAAGGGGTATCGTGTTACCCAGGTACTGGGTTGTGGAGGTCAGATAGGCAGTCGCTCCATGTAAATACTAGTATTCAGCTGCATCCGGTTAGACTGGAAGCCGACCCCAACATAGTTGGGAAAAGGCTAGGCAGATGATACATAAACTCACGCCTTCTTCCCATGGGGGTAGGCAGAAACTACAGAACGCCACCTGCTACAATCTTTACATACTCCTTTTGCCTCGTTTACGTTCACACATCTGGTCATATACGTACGCTGGTCGCGAGTACTACGTACCTGACGTTTCTGAAGAACATCACCAATAAGTTAGTAAATATGTCCTTCTAGGAAGTTCCCTCTCGGTGTTTCCACTCACATCTGCCTTGTAAATACATTTTGTTAATCGCCTTTCATTCATTCTCTCAACTTGACCAAACCATCTCAGCATACCCTTTTGTAAGCCGCTCTCATGAGACGTATGGCGAACACGTCTCGTATACATTCTGTATCGCGATGAAATCCTTTGTTCAAAATCATGTATGTAATGAACCTAAAATCACAATTTTCATGTATGCAAATGCACAAACACAAAACCAGAACACAAAACCCTCTAGAGATGCTCTCAGATGGAAGTTAAATGGATCACTATAAATCTTTAGGGATACTGTATAATGTGAAAACAGATAAAAGATCATCGAGTAAACAGTAACAGAACAATGACTGGGTAAACATTGCACAAATAGTATCTACACTAATTATAGATAGTTTCAAAAGTAAAAACTGTATTATTTTATTTTTCCGAAGGCTTGAAGCTTAAGGCGACAGCAAACTGAAACTATTCGAAATAGTCGAAATACCTAATCAAAAATCCTCTCCATATCTACGTAATTGCGTGCATTCACAAAAAAAAACAACAAAATAGTATTAGGTATGTTTTTTAAATGAAATTTGGTAATTTCCAGTACCTTATAAAAACAATATAAGGAGCTACGTCTCAAAAGGGAACCACTTTCAGCGCAAGCCTCTAACACAATATTGTCCAAGAAATTATAAAGTTAAGAAGGTAAGGAGTAAACTCTCATAAAACTTGTACTGTAACATTTTTAGCCAATCTAATATCGCTCTACGGATCTCTGAACTTCGTCATGTTGCCAAATTAATTCGATACAAAAATTCCTTTTTATAATCTAGTAAATTGGGTGTCACTTTATGTCATAAAAAGTCGACCCGAAATCGTATTTTGAAACTTAACACCTAAAAACGATGTCGAGGGTCAATAAGTTAGAAGTTAAAAGGATTTTAAGCAGACAAAATAACACGTACATTTATCACGAAGTGGACTGTTAAAGTAACGCAAGGGACATCTAATAATGACTTCATTTTAGTATCTGTCCCTTTTTCCATTACTTTTTCCACAAAAATAATTATTGTTTTTTATTGAAAACGTTCAGTAGCTTGCCATTTCAAATATACTTAGAGATGGTTTAAATATATTTCAATAGAAGATTAGTGAGGAGTGGTCGAACAATGTCATCAATGTTTAGTTTCAAGACTAGGATAATTCTACATGAGTTTTGATCTCGCCGTAATAATAATTTTAAAGTAACGACCTACATAATCTTAACAATAGTCTCTCTTGTTCTAGGCTCGCTATGCGACAAATTAAATCAATGTGATGATTTTGTTTCTGATTCAAATAATAATAACAAAGTACATATTATTATTACAATAATTTTAACCTTGTGTTGCTTGTTGTTGAAACCACAAACTAAATTCAAACTGCAATAATACATTGCAATCAAATAAAATATTTTTCTTTCTTTTTTTCAATCATGCCAAAATTGTTCTAATTAAACATTGTGGTTCTAGAAATTGTTGTTATTGCTATTAACTCTAAATAAACTATTGATGTTTACTGAATTAAATATATGTAGGATCAGGAGTGCCGAGAGGTATTTCGTCAGGGTTTGGAGTTCCCATTTTATTGGGATAAACAAGAGTGTATAAACAATTACAGGGTATTTATTATAGTAGGTACTAGTTACACTATAATAAGGTAAAACACAATACACAAATGGTAATTAGTAACAAGGTAAAGTAGGTGAATAGGTAGTAATAATCGAACAGACTTTTAAGGTCTTATAGTTCGTATAGTGGCCAAGCCACCCAATGACAATGACAAAGTGTATTACTCGCTATCAGCAAGCCAATACAGCTATGTGAATATACAGCAGCGCTGTACCAGGTAAACCGACAGTTTTGTCGGGAGCAGGGGCTCTTTATAGATTCGCATCCGAAGATCGACTGACGACTCCAATACTGTGGATCGACTGACGACTCACTCGTGTACCGAATGCACGCTCTTTTATAAAACGATGCCCCCACTTTGCAATCCCACTACGACAACTCTGTCCGATGACGCGCGGTAGTGCGTCACGTGTTTACTTGATACAAAACACTAAAATGTGGTAAATCTAATAAGACTTACATTATAAAGTAATCAAATAATACAATAATAATTGTCGTAAATAAACAATAGTGAATTGACAACGTAAATCATTTAAAAATTAAAGTAACATGTCATTAATTGTTTTGAACAAAACCATTCGTTACAATTATCGAAATAAGTAGCCAAAATCAATTAGCGAGTACACAGAGTACTTAATAAATTATGTCCGATTTATTAGACAATAGTTGATAGTAAAAATCACATAAATGAATAATAAGAAAAACAAATCATACCAAACTCTGTTGACTACCCACAATTGTAATTAAAAACCATCTCCGACACGGCCAGAACTGACGTTCTACACGGCCTCGTGTAATCCTGAGAAAAAAAATCACTTTGTGAATATCGATCGGCCTTTCTGACAAACAAAAGCCATAACAGAAGGTATGTTGAAAAGAAAAATCCTGAATTAGTCAAATCAAATTATTATCAAAAGCAGTTGCATGGCAACCATTCAAAATGACCATACTGCTGCAGACAATACATAGCTCAATTAAAGTAGAGACATAGTCTCCCAGCTAAAATTACACCATGGGATTCGACAAGTAATTTGGGAGTCGAATAGACAACCCGCATAGGCGTCAACATAGACAACCCGCATAAGCGTCAAATTTCAACGTCCAAATCCAGGAGTCAACATAGACATCCAAATAAGCGTCAAGATAAACAAGAGTCAACATAGACATTTCATCAATTCAGCTATAGTATGTGAGTCAGCAGATGAATCAACATCAGTGTCAACATTGACATCATCACTAACAGTAACTAGACATTCAGGCAATTTTCGTACACAATACACAATCATGGGCATATTTGTAAATTCTATTGGTACTCAAAGATATTAACAAATATCTATCACCATAAAATTTTAGGATCTTGTTTCATCCCTCATTAGCAACAAGTACAAAGTCTCCATATCGGGCTTTATCGTATTCAGCACTTTTAGTTATACCCAGGGCTGATGGGTCACAATCACATATAATAAGAATAGACTAACTTGCATAATGCATTAGTTACAGCACGTTGGGAAACACTAAACCGAATGGCATAGCCAAATATTTAAATTGGCCATCGGGTGTAACAAAGGCAGTGGCCTCAACATTCAGCCCTAGAGTCATAACAAAATGAAAGCGACGCACCAGATTGCTGTAGAACACCAGTGATCGGTTGTACATCACAAGGTACAACTCGTTTCACGGATGTTTGGCTGCTCGAAGGCCAACTCCTACGGCATCTTCACTTGGACCTTCCGGCCGCCTTCCGGTCATCTTTGGGCAGCGAGGAGCGACGTGTCCCGACTCCCCACAACGGTAACAGACGATCTTTGGTGTCGCCTTATGTGGCGAACTGGCTGGTCCAGGATATTTAGTTTTCTCGACCTTCTTGCGACAGTTAGTACATTTATGCCCCAATAAACCACAAAAGTGACATACTATTGCACCTGGTTTGAACCTCTTAGGTTGAGAAGAATCGTGCTTGTCAGAGGAAATCTGGGACAAGACACGCAGTTCTTGCTGAAGTTTATGCCTAGTATGTACTTCGGTTGTAAATGCTAGTCGATGAGCACGGGAATCAAATTTGAAGACATGTGCCAGTTCAGTAGAAACACCAATGTGTTCGACACTCAGGCTATTCCATTTAGAAGTCAGTGAAGTGACCTGTCAACTGGCATATTAATGGCAACAGTTTCCGAACCGTCATAACAAGAGAGGAAGAGACTCTTAAAGTCTGTCTAGGTCATGCCTGCATTTGATACTTTGGAAAACCATACACTAGCACTGCCCTTTAAGAGTTTAGTGAGGGCAATAATAAGAGTGCCACTTAGAAGAGGCTTTTTCCGATAAGCTAATATCAACGCTTGTACTCAAAGATTGAGCATTGGAATCAGGTAGGTCTGGGTCAAAATCGGGCAAGCAAATTACAGTAGACGGAACGAATGCGTCTTAACTGCTTCAATTAACTGAGCCATATTATGGGTCTGAAGCTCTCAACATTGCTCGCCATGGATCACCAACACCTTACGATTCCTGGGCTAAACCTAATCCCACTTCTGATGTAGGATCAGGAGTGCCGAGAGGTATTTCGTCAGGGTTTGGAGTTCCCATTTTATTGGGATAAACAAGAGTGTATAAACAATTACAGGGTATTTATTATAGTAGGTACTAGTTACACTATAATAAGGTAAAACACAATACACAAATGGTAATTAGTAACAAGGTAAAGTAGGTGAATAGGTAGTAATAATCGAACAGACTTTTAAGGTCTTATAGTTCGTATAGTGGCCAAGCCACCCAATGACAATGACAAAGTGTATTACTCGCTATCAGCAAGCCAATACAGCTATGTGAATATACAGCAGCGCTGTACCAGGTAAACCGACAGTTTTGTCGGGAGCAGGGGCTCTTTATAGATTCGCATCCGAAGATCGACTGACGACTCCAATACTGTGGATCGACTGACGACTCACTCGTGTACCGAATGCACGCTCTTTTATAAAACGATGCCCCCACTTTGCAATCCCACTACGACAACTCTGTCCGATGACGCGCGGTAGTGCGTCACGTGTTTACTTGATACAAAACACTAAAATGTGGTAAATCTAATAAGACTTACATTATAAAGTAATCAAATAATACAATAATAATTGTCGTAAATAAACAATAGTGAATTGACAACGTAAATCATTTAAAAATTAAAGTAACATGTCATTAATTGTTTTGAACAAAACCATTCGTTACAATTATCGAAATAAGTAGCCAAAATCAATTAGCGAGTAAACAGAGTACTTAATAAATTATGTCCGATTTATTAGACAATAGTTGATAGTAAAAATCACATAAATGAATAATAAGAAAAACAAATCATACCAAACTCTGTTGACTACCCACAATTGTAATTAAAAACCATCTCCGACATATATATATATTTCTATAATGATTGTTTCGTTCACATTATTTAGTATGAGCACATGAGTGATAATTTTAAAACAGTTCTTTCGATGAATTGAATTGATACATTTTCCACTATCTTATTATTTATTTAAAACTATATTTTGTGGAATATAGTTTTTCGGTTCGTTGTGGAATAAATGGATAATAAATGAAACAACATTAAATAGAAGAGAGATATAGTGTTCTATATATTGTATCACAAGTTTCGAGCAACATTATAAAACTTTCGTCAGACAAAGGCAAAATAGATGCCTCTGCGAGATGCCTTAATTTGAATCTATACATATAATAAAATCGTAGCGAAGTTAAAACTGTACATTGAATATTTTTGAAAAAAAGTAATTGCATCGAGGTCTAGCATCGATTCTAATGCCGAAAATATATTTTTTAGAATTTTAGTCTGTTTGTCTGTATGTATGTTCCAGCATGGCGCAAATTCTACGGGACAGATTCTGTTAAAATTTTGCATAGATATTCCCTGTGTGTCTGGTCAAGTTATAGGGTATAAATTATCACGCCATTTGCTATGGGGGATGAGCAATATTACATTATGTCGTATTTTTATGTTCTAGCATGACGCAAATTCTACCGGATAGATTCTGTTCAAATTTTGCATACGTGTTCCCTACAAGTCTGGTCAAACTTTAGGGTATAAATTATCACGCTATTTACTATGGGGGACGAGCAATATTATATTATGTTCGTATTTTTTGGAAAAAAACGCGCCAGAATTTTAGGATATTGTGATGGTTATCGATTTAACTTTTAGAATGATTATCATCACGCTATACCTTCATGGAACTGAGCAGTCAATCATGAAATATATAGGAACGGCTATTTAAAAGTAATTTCAACGAAGCAATTAGCTCAGCGGTTGGACGACTGCTTCGCAAACATGGGGTTGTAAGTTCGATTCCCATCTTTATGGTTTTTTGTTTTTCTTTTTTTTAACATTTTGTTATACGATTTTTTTTATTTTTTTTATTATGTCCCTATAATATATTATAATAAAATCGTAGCGAAGTTAAATTTTTTGAAAGAAAGTTATTGCTACGAGGCCTGGGATCGATTCTTATGCAGAAAATATAGTTTTTAGAATGTTTGTCTGTTCCAATTGTAGGGTATAGACTATCACGCTATTTGCTATGGGGGATGAGCAATATTACATTATTTTCTTATTTTTCTCTGCAAATTGTAAAAGGACGCACCGAAAAGTTGGGATATTGTAGGTAGTTATCGATTTAACTTTTTAAATGATTATCATCACGCTATACATTTATGGAACTATGCAGTCAATCATGACATAATTATATAGGAACGGTTATTTTAGCTAACTTTCAACAAAGCGAATAAGTAAGCGGTTGGACGAATGATTTGAAGTCCTGGGGTAGTAAGTTCGATTTCCATCTGTTTTTTTTAAACTCTTTTTTTACATTTTGTAAAACGATTTTTTTTTTGATTATGTATGTACCTAATAGTTCATAGAATGTATTAATTCACAAAAAAAGGAAAACTTCGTAAGCTTTAGGAACTTACTACGTTACAAATACTTTACAGTCATAAAACATTCAAGGTTGTATTCTGATCATTTTAGAGTTAAAGACTGTAGGAATAAAATGATTTTTACAGATTTTGACAGCAGATTTGTCCCAGCGATTTTAAAATATGTATGTGTGTGGATCTTTTGGAATCGCTGCCACACTGCTTCCTGGTAACAAAACAGCGCACGCCATGTTTAAGATTCCCATCGTTTTAAAGAGCAACGAAACGCCTGTTTGTGGGGTGTCACGCAACAGAACAAGAGATGTGTGCATAGGGATTGTGCTTCATCGTATAGTATGAATGCATTATGGCAAATAGAAAAGCAGTGGAAGTTGTAAACAGAACCCTGGAGGACATCCGCAGGAACCAAGATATGATGGGTGGTGTCACAGTTCTGACAAATAAAGTGAATACTTCGTTGAAAAAGTCGACTCTATGGTTGAGAGTTCATAAACTGCGCTTGACCATCATCATACAAGCTCGGTTTGGCGGGAATTCAAATGCTCAAGAATTCTCCGATGTTTTTCTAAAAGTTGGTGAACTACCAGAGACTCTTGGTAGAGTAGATCCCACTTTAGAAGATCTTATTCGTCTGGTATACGGGGACATCAGTCAAATACCGTACCAAGAGAATTCTTGGATGTGTTTCCATTTTAACTCCGAAAATGATCAAGCTGCAGCGATCAACCACAGTATTCTCTCACAAATTGAAGGGAGTGAAGTGATATATACCTCCATTAATGCCACATATTACCCCGTAGAATTTCTCAATTCGCAAATGGCAAGTATCTTTTCCGGTTGTATATCTGTGTAACGGAAACCGGCTCAAAGTTATGTCTTTACAGAGAGACGTCATCGAGACGGAAATTCTAACAGGTTGTGGTGATGGCGAGAGTGTTTATAGCGCGTATACCACTAATTCCCCACCATTACCAGTTTAAGCGCGTGCAGTTCTCTGTGAGCGTATGCTTTGCGATCAACAAGTCACAGGGGCCGACATCGAAGGCTGAAGACTGCGGGTGTCGACCTCAGGACAAGCTGCTTCTCACACGGACAACAGTTACGTCGCTTGCTCCCGAGTCACCATTCCTGACTCTCTGTATATTTTGGCTGCTGAGAATAAAACTGCAAACGTAGTATATACAGGGAAGTTTTATAAAAATGTGGCTATTATTGTAGTATATTGTGATATCTTACGACTTCCACGCGAACGAAGTCGCGGGCAGAAGCTAGTAATAAATAAATTTAGGTATTTAACAAAACATAACATCACGTTTGTCATCCCTAATGAGTTAGGCAGAGGTGCACCTATAGTACACCCACATTTCGCCAGCTATGTAAGTCCAACGAAATAGGGGCGAGTTTTTTGCCATCAACAGGGCACGAATCCAGACTCCAGTTGGTACTGAGAATAGATCATTGGCAGTCCTCGCAGTGTTAGCAAGTTGGATAGTACAACCTTGCCACCAGTTCTCTTCAATGGTTCGATAGTTCCTTTTGGCATTGACGTGAAGGACTTAGGTTTGCACATTGATAGCTCCCTGAACTGGCGTACTCAAGTCGCTAAGGTAAGCCAAAAGGTTACTGGAATGCTGCGGGCTCTGTACCGTTTGAAAAATTTATTACCGTCGAGTACGAAGACAATGCTTATGCAGACCTTAATTTTCCCTATCATCGATTATGGTGATGTGTGCTACTATGACCTGAATGCAGATCTCCTCGACAAACTTGACCGTCTTCTCAATAACTGCATTCGATTCGTTTTCAATCTGCGTAAATATGATCATGTCTCTGCGCATCGTTCGCTTCTAAAGTGGTTGCCCATACGCCAGCGTAGAGAGCTAAGGGCGCTGACCACCTTGTTTTTATTTCTTAACTCTCCATCTTCCCCAAGTCCCGCACTTTCAGTACATTTGCGACAGCCACAATAGAAATCTACGTTCATCTCACAATCGTCTTCTTCAATGTCCCACCCACCGCACAGACTTCATTCACTCTTCCTTTTTCGTTCAGTCTATCTCTCTGTGGAATGCGCTCCCCCAGGAAATCAGGATGGCGACCAACCGATTATCTTTTAAAGTTAAAGTTCGCGAGCACATTCGCAAGAAGCTGGCAGTATCATCACAACGGTAATGATTTCCCATTGTTTGTCTTATTTGCTTTAGTAGTATTTTTATATATATTTAATTTTGTTTATATTTATATATAATTGGAAATATATGTTTATGTATATCTTTATATTTAATAGTACATTACTGCCGCGGTCTATAATGACTACTTTGCTGGTCGCGCTGATGATGGCCGACAGCGCAGCGTAGCGCAGCTCCAGGCCGACACAGCGCGGTCAGCGTGCAGCACTTGATGGACGAGCTGAGATAAAGGCCGAGGCCGTAGGTCGAGGCCTTTACAGCGAGGACAGCAAGGGCTGCAATGATGGCCAAGCTGGAAGGCCTAGAGCGTAGCTAGGCTAGCTCGAGGCAATCATAGCGTGACCAGCGAAGCAGTCATAGTGGGCCAAAGCTTGTATAGTGCTTTACTCAAAAATGCAAGTACCTAATCTAAATAAAAGCAAGTAATTTCAATAAAATATATATTAATTAACTAGAAGTTGGCGGTGTTAAACACATTGAATCGGAAGAATTTTCGCTTTGAAAGCTCATTTTTAGCAAAAAAAGTAACTAAATAAAAATAAAAAAAAATCGCTGAACCGCGCTTTTGTTACTTCTTTGCTTTTTTTTTAACAATGGTACTTGGACCTATACAGCCAAATATGGAATAAAATCTTTTTGTACCTATCTCTATAAATACAAACAGCTGTGTTTTAAATAAAATCTTTTTGCATTTGATTTTTAAAACGTTGAAACGTCAAAATAGCGGCCGGCAATGTTTTGCCGGCCTATTAGAGCGACCAGCAAAACTTTGCCGGCCGCTCCTTGAAACAGAACGGCAAGGTCGACTTTGCTCAAACAAGGTTGTCAAAATAATGACCACATTACATGCATTTTTGAGTAAACAAATATTTATTCCTCAATTCTCGCTATTGTACCCACCACTGTTTGTCTCTGCATCACCCAAAGGTTGACTAGTAGAAAATGCCTTTGGCATTAAGTCCGCCTCTGTACATTTGTGTGCTTGAAGTATTAAATAAATAAATAATAAATATATATTTCGCTCATACCCAATATTAAAAATTTTTTTTCGTTAGTATTCCTTTTAGAAAAATAATTTTTCATAAAATGAAACACAGAATACAGCCAAATTCCTAGAACCCAATTATACTTTCCCTGAAGCGATTTCTTTTTTTTTATCTCAAACAAGGACCCTTTAGAACAAACTTCTACAATCTCATACAAATTAAATTGATCCTGAAATACAAGAACGATTTTTTCTCCAGATTCTTGTTTCCAAACGAGATGATTTTCTATTGCTTAGTTATCCGTTTAAGTTTTTTATATTATTGCGTGTGACAGGGGTCGAGCGACCGAGACCTTCGTCAGTTGATCGGTGAGTTACCAACCGTGAAGGAACCAGTTGGCAGACAAAAGTGGGGTCAAACTTAAAATAGTTGAAGTTTCTATCGTTATGTTTACATTCTTTATCATAATGACGAGGAAATGTTAGGCAAAATTAAATAATTCACCAATAAATAATAATATAATATTATTATCATATTTGAACACAAAATGAACAAATGAATTTGAATTTGAATGACCAAGCTGCAAAAGTTGGGTAACTACTTGACTCGCGAGATAACACAATAAGCAAAATTATATTTATTCTAGTTGATTTTCATTTGATCCATTTGCTTGTAATTAAAAGTTAAAGTAAACAGATTATGTGCAGGTGTACGTTGTCTTTTTTAATTGGATGTGAATCTTTTGTTTGCGTATATAATTTTCAGGTCGACGCGGATAAGTGCTTTTCCACAACACCATACAATTCTTCATAGCCTAAAAGTTATCCTTTTATAGTTTCCCAATTTCCTAGAAAGACATGTGAAACATAACTTCCACTCGTTACTTAGGTATGTCGATGTAATATAACAAAGTTAAATATTTTTGTAACGTGTTATGCTACACATTTTGAAACTCTATTTCAATCACAGTTTTTGATAAAAATATTTCGCGGTTAATCCGATAGCGAACTTTAACTGAATATCTGGATAAAAGGAATCCTATTATATTCTTTTCTAGGTCATAGTCAACTGTGTGCAATTTCATCCAAATCCGTTCTGCCGTTATAGCGTGAAAGCGTTACAAACAAATAAACAATTCTTCGCATTTATAATATTATTTTTATATTATTTAGGATTTGCACACTCAAAGTCCATTTACCACTTGTGCAGCTGTCAGTATAAATCATCGTTTGTATTTATTCGATCGTTCCACTAAGCTGTCTAACGCTCGGCTTAGAGGACGAAATGGACAATTTGCGCACACATAACATTTTACAGCCACACTCGTCTACAATTTTACTGGAATACTCTATGCGCTGAATGGAAACGGGATTTTTATTTCAATTGAAAAGTATATTCAGAGAAAATTCGGAAAATACCTTTTTGGTGTGTGGAAAACTGAATACCAGCCAAACATGGATTGTTTGTCGAAAATATAATCGTAATTCAAGATTTTGAAGTGTTTTCAAATTTATACAAGTATACAAAATTAACATTATATACAAAACCAACAACATCAAGATTAAAACATCTCGACTTAGTAAAAACTCAATGAGAACTCCAGTCTAGAAACAATCTTGGTCAGATCACAATGACATGATCTGTCATGTAATCTGACCAAGTTTTACCAATAATAATATTATATCTTGACAGCACGCGTAGCATGAAAACCATAAATACGGGTTTTGTACGGGGTTTGTCGACGGAAGAATAGATAAAATGACAGATTGCGATTGTTTATCTGTGATTTTGTCTATTCTTCCATCAAAAAAACCCGTTTCTGTTGTGATCATGCTAAGCGTGCTGGAGTTGAGCGATCTCCTCTAAGTTTGTTTCGGTCTTCCTTCTCAAAGTAGTCAGATAAGAAACGCCGAACTCATCTAGTTTTTAAAAATGCTTCCAAAATAATATCATCTTGTAAATTAATTTCAGTTTATTTCTGATCACTGAAATTCAGCTTTATTTATTGAATAAATTGCCGGTATCCTGGGTAAACGTCAAAATGTATATCCATTTTCGTTAATTAAGTGGGTACATACGTAGGTAGGTACTTCACAAAATAATTTTCTTTAATGTGACACAGCTCAATAGGTCTACAACCGCATTCATTATTAGATCGGTTTAACATAGTTTACGTTGGATAGTAGACAATGTTTTATGGAAGCTGCATTATTATAAACAATGCAGAAAAAGACGGACAATAAGTGAAAAATCAGTACTCGTACATACATGCTTGAAAGTTAATAATTTATCATCAAACAAACTAATTTCAGCATTGTTTAATCTAAAATTAATATTCTGAACCCTTATTTCTACTTCAAAAGGGTTACACTAATAATCTTAACATTTCTGCTACCGAGAAAATTATTTAAATGACATCATCGCTTACAAAGCCCGCACCGGTACATAATGAAGCAGCAACTTAAAAGTTCGTGGTTCCCCTCAACTAATAAGATAAAGAAGTTAAAAACCGGCCAAGTGCGTGTCGGACCACGCATAATGAAGGGTTCCGTAGTTGGGATGAATTTATCCCAAAAACAAACTTAACTTTGTAGTTGAAAAATATGTTCTCCCATACGGAATGTATGGGAAAACATGTTTTTGCAACTGCAAAGTTAAGTTGGTCGATTATTACTCGTTAACCTGTGGAGCCTACTTAGCTGTGATAGTTTTTCTTTTAATTTCGTTATATAAACTACTGTTGTAATTTTTTTCACATACCCAAAACCAACCATTTAGCCGGCAGGGGACACACACACTTGACTCTAACAAAAATTTGCACTTTAAAGCTTAATATTTCGCAAAGGAATCCCTGAATCCAAAAATGGTTTTCACAAACTCACAATATTTTTGAAGGACCTTTCCAATGATACCCCTCATCATGGGGTAAAAAAATAAACATCACCACTTTACGTATATGAGAGGTACCTTAAAAAAAAATGTTTTTCATAATTTTGTTTTACCACTTTGTCGACGTAATTAATATGTATACCTATGCCAAATTACAGTTTTCTAGTACTAAGGGCCTCGGAGCTAGACCGCGGACAGACAGACAGACAGACGGACATGACGAAACTATAAGGGTTCCTTGTTTACTACGGAACCCTAAAAAATAATGCAAACCTACACATCGCACATGGAGCCCCCAGTCGGAGAGGAAATTCGAAAACTTTATTCCGGATTCTTCAGAAATCTTTTAATTAAATGTAATGTCGGCGCGAGGTACCCGGATGTTCTCTGTTTGTTTCGCAAACTCTTATTGTCGGTGTGTTTGATAAAAAACCTTATCCCTGAAGTAATAAAGTAAAAGGTGACGACAGAATAACAGGTTTCAGTTGAATCCTATAGTCTTTCGACAGTCCAAAATTCTTCCTGTTGGAACTTAGCCTCACTTTTACGCTAAAAGGCTCTTTTCTGATAAAGGATGATCCACGAATGACTCTTTTCTACATCCACTTAAACCTTTTTTGGGGAGATCATTTTCGTTTGAAAGAGGATAGGTTATTTATATTTGATCGCATGTTTCCTCGGGGTTATACCGTAAAAGGAATTTATATTTTTAGCTACTGATCTGAATGAATTACAAAATGCCTCTTACACATTTTAATGTAAGTCATCATCATCTGCCCAGCCTTTTCCCAACTATGTTGGGGTCGGCTGATGCAGCTGAATACCAGTATTTTACATGGAGTGACTGCCTATCTGACCTCCACAACCTAGTTACTAGGTAACACGATACCCTTTGGTAAGACTGGTTGAACGGTCTGGTTGTTTTAAAGTATGGGAAACAGTTTAAAATAAATCACCTGGTGCTAATCTGTAGCTATGTTACTAGGGCGGCTATACTCACACGATTCCTTCTTTATTGTTGCAACATAAGAGAGAAAGAGAGATGAGTAGAATCCGACTGGAACTGGTTTTTTTTTCCGGCCATAAACCGAATTATAAAAAATATTGATTCTTTTGGTTTTCGATAAGTTTTTCTTAGGCAAAAACAAAAAAAGCAGTGTCAATATTTTAATTATTATATTTAACCGTTTAAATTGAATCACACCAAAACTTTGTTCAAACTTAATGCAAGAAAAAAAAAACTGCATTTTCTCAATTATTGTGCTTTTAGTTGTTAGGACTATTGATAATCTCTAAATAACTGAATTGACAGTATTGATTTGCCAGCACTTCATTTATTTTTGGCCACGGCCGAAGACGAAAATTGCCGAAAACCGACAACAAAATTTGTGCAAACTCTTATTATAAGAACATTCCCACGTCATTGGGATACATACTTTCACACAAAAATACGAACATATTCTGCTTACAGTTTCCG
The DNA here is from genome assembly GCA_963680765.1 of Agrochola lychnidis. Classification (NCBI taxonomy): domain Eukaryota; kingdom Metazoa; phylum Arthropoda; class Insecta; order Lepidoptera; family Noctuidae; genus Agrochola; species Agrochola lychnidis. The sequence continues at coordinate 17,213,955 of OY796862.1, forward strand.
TTTTGTAATTGGAAATGCACTTGCTGAAACTGTGGAGTGTACGGAGAGACGAACGACATGCAACATTCGTTGATGGAGTGTGTCCGGTCGATCAGTCAGCTAGACAACTGCAGTTGATTGAAAGTTCAAACGTTCTGGAAATCGGACATATTTCGTGCTCAGATAACTAATGTTTACGCCTATTGATTCAAAGGCACGGCGTCGACGCTCAGTAGTACTTACAGGAACAGTTATTGACTGCGTATCATGTTTGGATACCTACTTCGAAGCTTTGGAATATTGATTGCAGAACTAGAGTATATCAACCCTCCGATATTATATAATTTCACAGAAAATGGAAAATCACATTCCAACTGTGCCTAGCTATACGACCCGCTAGTAATTTGATACATTTCCTAGATAATGAGGCTTTTATGTGGCTCACAAAACTTAATAGTGCTTTATATAGTTAATAATATGAACATAGGCAATTTCCTAGTGAGTTTGTGTGCGTCATTTATTGCTGCATTCATTGGACACCCCGTATTCATACATTTCCATAAGTAAGAGGGTAATTTTATAAATCCCGTACATCCGGTTAAAAATTCAAATGGGATGAGTTTTTATTGTTTAAATAGCAGAGAATGTTGGAATTCTTAACTTGTTATGTAAATGCAACATAACGATTGTTATGTTAATCCTTCCAATCACCTTAATTGGTTTGCTATGCAAAGGAAGCTCAATATAATCAATTTGTATGCAGTCGGAGACGTGCTACGAACCGCTACGATATGCTACGAACCACTATGACGAGCTACGAACCGCTACGGCGTGATACGAGCCGCTACGCCACGTCTTGCTACGAACAGCTACCTCGATAGTCACTGGTACGATACGTACGTGCCTTTTTTTTTCACAAACAAAAGGCATTTCTCCAATGAAAAAAATAATACAGAACATATTGACGCAATTCTTGATATTTTCAATAACTTTTCTGAATATTTTCCATGTTCTTGTCGACAATTTCATTTCCGATTTATCAATAGAGTTTAGACTAACAGTTGGTTTAGTAACAAATATTGTTACGTAAGCCTACAACCAGCATTACATAATGCGGTACAAATCAAATCATTTATCAATTTAGTCTCATCCATTGTGCCGCATGCATGTTGTTTCTACGGGGTTTATAAACGTTAGTTTCACAATGTAATTTGATACGGACATTGTTCGTGACTCGAAAATACACATTTGATATTCGGTTGACCTATTTGAATGGATTTGATTTTACGATAGAAATGTATTCGAAATCTGTTAAATTATGACTAGTCAAAGTTCACTGTATTATCCTGTTTATGTTTTCACAAATTAAAGCAAACATTGAGAAAATGTAATATTAATTTCCTGAAAATAGTAAAAACACCGTACTGACCCGGTGTTGATTGTCAAACAACAACTTTTTAAGAAGGTACCCAACTATGTGTATACTCGGACTTTGATCCACTCACACAGTCTTCAGTGTCTGGAAACATTCTGTGGTCTTCTAAGGAAGATTTTCGAAACCTTTCACGTACTTAGATGGAATTTTCTTTAGCAACAAGCTGGCAATGTTTGAATTGTTTTGGGCCGTACAGTCTGATATTTAATTAAAGTTAAATTCTAATTTATTGCGGGAAACGAAAACCTTGGTCTGCTAATGCTATCATAATTAATTAGTTCAGAAAATAAATTACCTAAAAGACCCTTGTTCATTTTACTTTTACAAAATGGAAGTTAAGTTTCCACAGCAACATCATGAATTTTAAATGAGAAACCCAATAGGAAATAAATCTTAAACGGCCGAAACGACCTTACAAAATGGTTTTTACGCCGCAGTAGTATCGTTATACCAAGTGTTAATCGAAAAGCTATCTCGCACTACAATGCCGTAGCTTGTTTTCTCTTCCCCTTCCCAACACTACCACATAATACCGACCCCCATTGAAATAATAGCCCAATTACTGTGCTCTTTTCTTTTTCCCTCGTTTTAAAAATCAATCCACTCTCGTATTCAGTAGATAATCGTTCTTGACTTGATCCCTGTTTTCATCTAGTCTAGTGTACTCGACAATATTGTTTTGATATTCGGATTAGAAATCGTGAGCCGCAATCTGCTTGTCTGTCGCCTCAACACTTGACACAACAACTGTTTAGATTGTGAGCTTCTGAATAGTGCACTTTCATGTTTGCTGCGGATAACGTAGAGAGGATTTCGATCTTTAACTTAATTCATTGTAGTATTTCTATTTATTAGTTAGTATAAATGAGTGAAGTTTTGAAGTACATCTTTAAGGTTTGTACTTTCTGCTATGTTCACTAAATACAAAATTCAACACGGTCCGTATCATTTCACTATTTTAAATTAATATATAGCAATTTTTTTACAATTTACTTACTATTTTCAATTTTTGCTCTATACGTAGTACATAGATGTATGTTGAGAAAAATGCAGTCATTCGAGTACCTATTTATCAAATTTATTACAAACTCAACAGTGCCAATACAACCATAAATTGTTGCTTAAAATAAATTATATTGCTTACCCTCGTCTGAATTCTGCCAATAAGATACTGTATGTTTACTTCTTCAAATAGATATAGGGAACAAAGTTTCGACACTCACTGTCACAAGTAACATGCCACTTTTGAACATTAAACAGTGTCAGTATACAGATAAACAGAGTGATAATCATAATTTCTTATAAGTCTACTGAAATTTTATTTACTAAGCATTTTCATTGTTTCAGTTACGTGATGTCACATTATCAATGGAGGTAACCAGCAACCGACATAATGATTGTACCTACTGTATAAAAAGAAAATATGCTGCGGACTACGTAGCATTATTCGTCACGTGTAGCTTGTGATACAGTACAAAGTCACATGTGAACTATGTGAAGCTCTGTTATTGTAAACTGTTTCATGCTCTGCTCACGTTATTTAGTCTGCGGTCTTGAGTGTATTCATAGAAGCCCAAACGTAATATTTTTGATTTATTACGTATGTACATATTCGCAATGAAATGCGTGGGTGTAAAGTCTAGAGGTTTCATTGCCGAATAACTTCGATATGCATGAATTAAATCTCAAAGTTCAAGCTTGGCACCAAAAGCATTTGGTATCTATTCTACTGTATTCAAAGAAGCTCATCTCAAACGTAATGCGATTGATTTATTGAATACACTTTCGTAATTAAATGCGTGGTTTTAAAATTTATACCATACCTAGGCTTAGTGCATGAATTTTCAAAATAGAAATATAAGTTGAAATCACTTATAATCATTTATTTAACAGAAAATACAGTCCAATTTGATAGTTATTGCATGAACACTAGTACACATACATTTGTCAATAATAATGTCAAAGTCATCAAGTATCAATAATTAAAATACATTAGTACATAAACATTTATTTATTTAACAGTTTATTTACACACATATAAACAGACAAGAAGAAAGTAACAGAAAAATACGTATAAAGGTGGTGCTTATTTCTAAAGAAATCTCTTCCAGCATACCTGCGATAAGAAAGTAGTTAAAGAGATGTAGACAACGTGTGTAAGAAGAGAAAAAAAGAGAAATATAGATATTACCTAATCCAATTAAAGCCTTCTTCCTCTCTTTTACTTTGCTGTGCCCAACATGGTTCACAATGCTCGTGTCTTTGTAAAACCTACCTTCTGAATTCATATTGTGGAAATAGATTACATTGAGAATTGTCTTAGGTGTTATATGGATCTTCAGACAGGAGCTGTTGAGCAAGCATTGTTCCAAGCTTACAAATTGTTCCAACCTTTACATTACAAAAAGCCTCCCTCAAATTTAAAGCACTCAAGAAATGGTTCTCCTAATCTCCTTTATTAAACTTAGCCCGCTCACCATTTCGCCTCTATTACCCAATTATGTTCCTACAATAATGTGTGTACCGCGTGATATGACATGTACCCTTGTCATGGAAGCCACAATCACGTTTTATTTATGGTTTATTTGACTGGATAGCACGCCATTTTGCGATTAACACATTGAATAGTGGAAATAAATGAGGTTTTTCTCATGTGATAAATATGATTGGATTACGGGTATTCTGTAAAAGTAGGTTTTATAATTTATGGTTTCTAAGTTCCTAAAACCTTATTTTTGTTTAACTTATTCACTCTTTTTCTTTTAATTGAAAAAATAATTAAGAAAAGCCCTCTTTCATTGCCCAAATTTGATTTGACTACGCAGTGGACTAATATACTGCGGCAAGCGGAATCCAGATCTCAGAATCAGCACTGAATACCTACTACACCCAACTCAGCATATAAAGTGGTCTCTTTCATTCCTCTAATTAAGTGATATTATTTCAGCAATACTAAGTCATAAAGATCCACCTTTTCGAAGCCCTATCTCTTTTATAATTGCAGACATAATTGGGTTGTCTAGGGTAATTCATTTCTTAATTGGGTAATATGCAGTCTGCAAGGTTTTACTCGTTACTTTATTGAATTGCATAGCAACAATATAACTAGAAATCCAAATAATGACAATTATATAAATTACGAATATTTTTATTAAAAGTAATGGTTGAAGAAGTCAGTAGGAGTGCCTGTGTATTATGAAACAGGAATTCTCACCATAACTATTATTTGTATTCTTTTTAATGACAGCACAAGACAGCTGTCAACTGTAGTTAACATGAAATTAACTGTAACGAATTTCGTAAACTTATATGAGCCACTAGAAATAAAGGATAAACCAAACAACTCGTGTCACAGCAAACATATTGCATATTATGTTCAAGTACGGACTAAAATAATGTTATCTCGATGTATGTCTGTTCAGTTTATTGCTCTAATTTATTCAGGCGGGTTGGATAATATTCTCAGCCCGTTTATGGTCACAGGACGGTTAGGAGGGTTTTATGACACTAAAACAGCGTACCTAGAGACGATTTATTTCTATTCAAAAGCAATAAACTTACATACAGTAGCTATTGCGGTTTCCAACTTATAAAAAAATGTTTGAATGTAGTTCGAGCTACTCTACTACAGACCGGGCCACGGGCTGTTACATTAACCGCAACCATTTCTTTCAAGTCAACTAAAAGTAAAAGGTGTAAAACAACAATAGCGCTATATTTCAAACAAGCCTCTCCGAGAAGCGAGTTAGCTAAAATACAAATAACAAGCGGTTTATTTAGAATATACAAAAAAATCGGCTCCAAATATATTGACAGAAAAATAATTAGAAAAGATTTTTTAAATATTTTTCTATTAATGCAGGTCGAGCTCCGAACTTTTTCTCATTTAATGATGTTCTTCCTAATATGCTGTGGAGCAGTACTTTATTATAAACGCCGTGTCTGGTGTAGTAATTAGACTGTTCATATTTACAAAATTAGTTGGGTAACCTAAACTAATACACTTTGGTCGCTCGTCCGCACGTGTCTGTATGGTACACTTAACTAATTATACACAACGCTACCTCTGTAATGAAGCGTCTTCTTGGTCTAAATATAATGTTAAGTGTATAAATTATAATGGAAGCTTTTTCTCGTGAACTTCACTAAGGCTGATAGCTCAGATGAGTTCCTCAAACAAATAAAAATAAATAGGAATGCCTAACCCTATTGGAAGAAGGCGTGGGTTTATATATGTATGTATCTAAATCGTTCACTTCTTTCCATTTCTAAATCTTCATCGACTATTTATTAACATGTCAGCCCTTGAGTGCTATAGGCGTCATTATAAAATCAATTCATTAAAACGCGAGTTTCACTTGCCCTGAAGTATCGGCATCGAGGACGCATCCGAAATGGGTCCACCCTTTATAGCAGAACTTTTTATGTCATAATATTATTTTGCATAACAGCGGATAGCATAAACTTCATTTCGCAGAAAATCTTTTGGCAGACACTCATTTATCATACATTCAAAACTCATAATTTTGTAAGTCAGAATCATCTTTAGGTATAAATTTCATATCCATAATAATTAAAAAGTAGAACCATCATATCGCAGAAAGTTCACAATCAGAATCGTCGAATCGAATAATCATTAAAAGGCAGAACTATCATATCTCAGAAAATTTACAGATATTATCATCTTTTGGCATACATTCCATTATTAAATTGCCTATGAAATTTGTATAAAAAGGTAAATCTGCATATAATACTCAATAAAACAGTTGATTGTGAACATATATGGTTTTTATTTCACTGTAAGAAGCATGCAGCAGGCATTGTTTCTGTCACGGCTCCGGCGCTGCGGCGCTGCGGAGTCTTGTCTGCCCTACCCCTAGAGTGTAATTTAAACCCGCGTAGGAGCGGAGGGGCGAGGTGGCCCTCGAGCTTCCTCCGCTCCTACGCGGGTTTAAATTACACTCTAGGGGTAGGGCAGACAAGACTACGTGGAGTTAGTTTTGTAGCGATTCGTTTCTGTCACTAAATTTTGTAGCACAACATATTGACATTTTAATACAATTAAATTTTTTATTTAAGGTTAAAAATGCTATTTTATAAAAATATAATTTAAGGTTAAAAATGCTATTTTATAGATATGGCAATATGCCTTATAAAATTATTCTCTGCTGTCTTCATAGTATGCCAAGTGAAATTGTACCAAATAATTGTTATGCGGAATTTTAACTTTGCCAAAGGTAATTATGCCAAATAAAATTCCACCATCTTAAAAGTATGCCATTGTAAATTTGGACATATAAAAATTCGTTCAATCAATAATTATATTAAATAATTTTTATGCCTTCTAAATATTCGTTTAAAGAAGATTATAATAATAATAATAATAACCCCACCGCCGTATCTCTACGTTGACGTCGTGGTGGGGCTTGCGCGCTTCAAACTCTAGGCCTGTGCCGGTAGAGTTTACTTTGCCGGAACAGGTCTGGGATGAGGAGCCAGACCAAGAGAGATACAAAAACCCGCAGGGCAGCATGTGGCGAGCTGTTGGGCAGTAGCGACCCCACGGACCCTATCTCCTGGGAGAAGTCTTGTTCCTCACCTCTGGCTTGCCTTTATTGGCCGGCTGGAGTGAACAGTGACGAGGAACGGCACTCCCGCCTCATTCTTGCCTTAATTGGCCGGCTTGAGTGAAGATTCGCAAGAGCAAACGTGCTCGGAGGAAGGAAGTATTCCAGTAAGATGCTGGTAGGGATCTTAACCGTACTTCCGGAATTGTCCTGAAAGCCGTGGAATACCGCTCCAGTCCTCATAAGCACAACAGGACGTGTTGCCCCCTTGTCGCTACGACACTATGTGCTAGCGACCGTTTTCGGGGGCCCATTATTGAGCGTGCAAGTCACCCTCTGCCATTTTATCTGTGTATTTCATATAAAACATTAATCAGGCAGGGGCCATAGTCTTTCTATAGTCCTAGATAACCAGTTCACTTTAGCCATCCAAACCCATAATCTAATATCTTTGTTTCCATATCCTGCAATACTCCTACACCAACCGGGGGTTGTCCTTGGATGCACTTACGTAGTGCGGACAGGGATAATCGTCGGTTGGTGCCTCATTTCATTAAAAATGTCTAACGGGCCTCTGCGAGTTGGCTTCGGCCTCTCGTACGCCTTCCAAAGGACCGGAACCCCAGGGTCCCGAGATGTGTCAAAGACATATAAAAATAATAATAATAATAATAATCCATTTAATTCAGGCGACAGAGGCCCATAAATAAATACCTTAACCTAAACATACATATTTTTTTAAATTATAAACAAATCTTGTGTTAGTAAATAAGGCTTAGACTATGTTAGTAGCACTTCACTATGCACTAGCTTGACTTAGTGCCGTCTTGTGGAACTTGTCCGCGGAAGCGACGGAACACCACGTCCTGTGGCCAAAAGTCAAAGTCAGTATTATGCCAAGTGTGTTATGCCCAACGAATTTCGGAGCATTCAAATTCTACCAGATAGAGGGAACCCATCCAGAATAAATGTGAAATTTATTCAAGAGGATGCCACTGCTGCGACTAAGTTTTGCAACTTATTGCTCCAATACGTCCAATGTGTATGGTCCCGGTATTTGTATACTAATTATAAAATATACTAGATTCACTCTAGATACTGTCCGTGCAGTACCTATTGGAAAGATAAAAAACCATAAAACAAATAGGTGCTTGTGAATTGCATCGAATAAAAAGAGTCACAGCAACTATCGCAACTTTTATAACAAATCATAAACTAAAATAGGACAAACTTCGTAACACATTTTAGTACCAATCAAACGATCCCTGTTTATTGTTACAGCTTTTGTTTGTTTTTTGTTTCGTTTATTGTCATCTGACAAATCTGACATCTATTTACTGGACAGCACTATGTCCTCGGGCGACCACCGTGAACACGCTTTATTTCCTGACACGGAAAGTGAATCTAGCCAAATTAAATATTATCACCTTTCAATGCTCCGCCTTATGCCTATAGAAATATAGGTGATGTAAGCAAACGTACATAAAACGAGATATGAAATTAACACGAGTTGTTGAAATAATCCAAATTGTATCTTTATGGTCTATCGCCAGTTCGGTTTTTATTGCGATCCTTGACAAATTGTTTAAAAAGCTTTTTATTTATTGCGGTGTGACCGTTATGCTTACTGTTAATAAAGCAATTATTGTGATAGCACACGGGCTTGTGTTGTAGGTAGGTTCGTATTTAAACTCAAAGCGATAAAAATGAATCCTTGTAATGGTAAAAATAGCCAATATATAGACTTTTGTTCATAACGTTCGACAATATCAAAAAACCATGACACGTGCTGTTATTTCTCGAACTCGTTAGTTTAGTGGAATCAACAGTTAGTAATGTCGGTGAGCCCTCAGCGTGCGCCACGTGCGAGCACTATACATCATAGCACTTCATATGTAAGGAAGCGTGGGATATGTAACGCGGGTCATCGCACAATTACATCGTCAATCATATTTCCAGGTGATTTATGTGAAGGTAAATAGAGTGAGGACAGGTCACGTGGAATAAGGTGGGTTTTTTCATTTTCGGGAATATTCATAGATAAATATAGATTTTAGATTGATAGGTATATAAATTTGGATTCCACCTAATTGTATTTCCGCGATAATAATTCCAAAATCTAACACGGTTGTATAATTTCAACGCCGCTCCTAAGTGCGACAAGCATAACGCAAAACCAGCAAATTACCATTCCACTCGTGATTTAGGCAAATGCTTGTAACGCGGAAATTATGCAGGTGTTCAAACAACTTTAATAAGTAAGTTCAGTGGATTGCATTTGATCACATTGTGTCGCTTCAAATATTGTGAAGCTTGTTTGTGTGTGCATAAACGAGGGTGTTGTCAGTTGATGGCGGTTTAAGTTGTTGGAAGGAAAGTGTTTCTCTTTAAGTATGGTATTAATTATAAACTATTAAGAAATTTGCTCATCATCAGCCTATAAATGTTCCCACTGCTGGGACACAGGCGTCCTCTCTGTGAGAGGGAGTGAGCCGTAATCCACCACGCGGGCCCAGTGCGGGTTGGTAGATGTCACATGTCTTCGAATTTTCAGTTCTTGGACATGCCGGTTTCCTCACGATGTTTTCCTTCACCGTTTTGAGAGCAGTGGTGATGAAATAATTTACACAAAGTAAAGCGCCTATCTGGGTTCGAACCTACGACCTACAACTCGTAATTCGCGGCCGTTACCACTGGGCCACCACTGCTCTCTAATTAAGAAATTTGCTCGGAGCTACTCAAAGGCGTTAAGCACAGAAGTTCTGTGTTGTTCAAAGCAAAATAAGTAAACTAAAACTACATACTTTTGAATTAACTGAGCCATGAAGAAGGTAAAATCATTGTTGGGGGATAAGATCTTTGAACAGTCAGCCAGTTGCCACTATTGCTGCTTGATTCATTGAAATGTATACCGTATGTCTGAAGAATAGAGCCCATATTACGACAAGAGTGAACTCTGTATGGAGCTGATCGATCGATTGCTCTGATGACATCTTATTGAAAGGGTAGGCTTTACACTGCCGCACTATTGATGAATGTTATCGAACAACCGTCATTAAAGCAATATTTATTATTAATAGTACCTATTTATTGCATAGTAGGTACGTGTCAGATTAGATCGTTAGTATTGTAATTTAAGAAAGTTAAGAATGTGTCTCCTCCAATTTCATCAACCAAACTTGTAAGTTACAAGTTTTACTTTAATTCAGCGAGATTTAAACGGAAGTTTTTTAACATTTACTGCCAAATTTTGCTGAAACCGAAGCGAATAGCCTTTTAATTCAATAGTTTAACGATTGGGCAACCCCCATAAAAATTGTACCAGGTCCCCTGCGAAGCAAAATGAGGAATTACCGAGAACTAGGATAAAGTGGTTCTTATTAATGGTTTAGTGTAGGCCAAAGTGAATGCTATAAATTCAAGTCATACAATAGAATCGGTTATGTCCAAGTGAATTCTCCGATAAATCTTGTCGCTTGCCGCAATGAAGGACGTCCAAGTTTGACGTCTTACATTGTCACTTGACACAGAAACCTCGATGCTAATCCTCCTTCTCTTCTACCCCTCTTTATCAGCATCGTCAACATAATGTGTCATGATGACGTAAAGTTTGTGCTCAAATGAGAATGTCTGAAACATTCTGAAATAATCGTTAGTTATGTTTTATTGTTTGAATTATTAAACAGGCTAGCAGGGACATCGACGCGAAAACTGTTACCATGGATTCAGTACATGATTTTGAACAACCCTGCGTTGAAATTTTTCGTCGGTTATTTAAAAAAAAAAAACATTTGTTTAATTGAAAAGTGCAATACCTACGCGGTCAAAATGTATGGAACTGTAGCGGTTACACCACCACATACGAACTACGCATCATAGACATGACGTCACACAAATTCTGTATCGCGCAGTTAGAGTTTACCGAGCGATCGACATACATTCAAACCGATGGGCAGTTGCTCGCCAGACACAACACCCGTCTGGTCGGAGGATCCTCCCTTTTCTATGGTGGATGAGTGAACTTTACACCCTGTTCCTCATACCACTAAATTGGTGACCCCGACGTGATGAACGTCAATGCAGCCTTCGTGCAAATACTTCGGCGTAACGTCACCATCATCATCACTCCCGCAAGCTTTCGTGAGGCGAGTCATACAGCCAGCACCCATGGTTTCAACGGGTATCCTGACATGCGGCGAACGCGCATTCCTGGTCATCACCCTCAGCCTCAATCACCCCGACTCACTGGGGAATCACCACAGACAGTTCTGACTCACCGCGAACTATGTGGCACCCGGTTCCGACTCACTGGAACCACAGCTGGCCCTGTGAAGCATCGCAAGATTCAGCCCACTATCGATCTCCAGTCTCCGGAGGGGAGTGATGTAGCGGTTACACCGCCACATACGAACTGATAGACATGACATCACACAAATCTTGCATCGCGCAGTTAGAGTTTACCGAGCGAACTTCAAACCGATGGGCAGTTGCCCGCCAGACACAACACCCGTCTGGTCGGAGGATCCTCCCTTTTCTATGGTGGATGAGTGAACTTTACACCCTGTTCGTCATACCACTAAAGAACAGCTGATTTTTTTTAATAGACCGACGAAAAATTTCACCGCAGAATCATGTACGGAATCCATTGTAACAGTTTTAGCGTCGATGTCCCTGCCACCCTGTATAGCAGATTATTCAGTTAGGGGATAAATCAGTATCTTATGTCACGGACGCTATATTGAATCCCGAACGTAATGAAGGATTCCTCCTGAGTGAAGCGAGGGTGTTAAGATAAGAATCCTGAATGCAATAAGGGATTCAAGGTTGCCCAAGACGAAGACAACTTTATCCTCAAAGATAATACTTTACTGTCCTCACCTACTGTGAAGTAATAAAAACAGCTTCGCTTTTCGAATTAGTAGCTGAGAAAGATGTGTCCTACAGATGTCAAATGTGACAAACGCGGTGTATGCGCGGTGCGAGGAGTTTCTCATAGAGTGATAGATTATACAGTGATTGTATAGAGATCATTCATGAACTAGGAACGTATCAGTTATGATATCGAGAACGTTGTATCCTGAAATAATGTTGGTGACCAATATTTTCTGCTAGATTTTATTGTTTGCCCAACCCATGTCTAATTCACATTTATTTCTGTAAACAGTTTACCACACGCTTTTCTTCCTAGAAGAAATGGAAATTTCTACACTAGCTGTGAGCCCAGTGGCAACAAGTTTTCATTTCATCGTAATTATTAGCCATTTTTGGATGTTTTGCCACAGTACCTAAACTCGTGTTCATTCGGGAAATACAGTTGTGAATGGTCGTGGAGTACGCTACGATGCAATACAGCGTGTGTCTCATAACACAGCTCCGTTCTTTTGTTACTGTAACGAGTGTCACACGGTGATCGCTGCAGGCGTGAACTGCAGGATAATGACATAGAGATGTGGTCGTACGGAACTATTTTTTTTTCTCTCTTATATTTTTATACGCGTTGCAGAGGCCAGAAACTGTTTCATTTTGTCCTTTATATTTGTCATTATATCGTCGACAACAAACAAATTATATTTAAAGTCAACCTTTACCGTTAGAACTTACCGTACCGTTATATTACTTTTACTGAGTTAGCCCACATAGCCACTTCTGCGTCAGAACTAATAATTGCTTAAACACAAGTTAGTACACTTGTGGCTGATAAACTAACTATACTCCCAATATTGACTTAACAGTTTACAAGAACGCCACTGTTTATTAGTTTCACATACAAAGTTTGTTGCCTTAGAAACTTAAACCTCGCTTAAACAAATCTATGCTAAGCTTAACGTACCTACATATGTGTTGGATTGTATAGTTTTTTGAAAGCCTTTCCTGCATTTTATACTCCCTAATATCCACAGATTAGTATTTCATGCGCCGCACAGATCTATAAAGAACTTTCACTGCGAGTCTTTATCTGCAATAGTATCATGATCTAAGGCAGCTGCTGCTGTGGTTATTAGGATCTGATTGCCTTGTTAGTTTATACATGATTTTACTTGATTGACGTTAATGAGCCCTTGGTTTAAGTGTAAATCAATGTGCATCTCGACGTAGGTTACCAACCTATAGTATCCCGGAATGATAGCAATGTCATTACTAACAAGTTATGGTGAAATTATTTATAGCTTGCTTCCCTTAAAGTTATGGCACTAAATAAGATTTATTGCCATAATAAAACACGACTGCATGAAAGGAAATACAGGAAAATGTTGTAAAACACATTGTTTGTGTTTACTTTCCTTTTTCTATGATTGTGTCGATACTTTTTGCGTGGATAAACAACTATACTTGTTGACATACAAGAAACACATGTCCAAGTTACATCATTACGTGTTTATTTTATATGTTACAATAATATTGTGAACAGAACCACTCTAAAACACCTTGTTCTTCATTAGTGTATCTACCTACCTAAGCGTTACTACTTTTTATAAAACATGCGCTGAACAGTGAACGCTGGCTGCACAGTTGCTGGATTAAAGTGGAACTAGGCTGGCCACATCTGTCGCATATCGTGGCAGCTATACGCAAAAACTACCACTTAGTAGATCCCAAATAGCAGGAAACAACTACGCGGCAGGCCCAGAAAAAGATGGTGGGATGAGCTGGACTCCTTCTTAAAGCTCTTGGCCCGTAATCGCAGGAGACCAGGAAAAGTGGAAAGAGGGAAGGAAGGCCTTTGCCCTGCAGTGTTACATAAAAAAGAACGATAATAACGTAATCCTAAATGGGACTTAAGCATAACTGGAGAAATGTGGGTGTACTATAATCTATAGGTAGGTACACCTCTGCATAACCCTTCGGGAAAACAGGCGTGATGTTATATTATGTTAAAAAAGTAAGCAGTGCTTCTACAAACTTTGCCATTAAAGCTTCTAACTTAGTCTCTACATAGTCAGGTTTCAATGGAATGCCTGTAGAAATCACAACCACCACAGGTTATTATATACCACGCCTTTACTTTAATTCACGATTGCTTTAAATGAGAAGTAACCATTTTGTCCATTTTAATGTCTATCTTAATAAATTGTCATATCCCTTGGTGGTTGCATCGTTTATTACGAAATTTTTTCGCTAAGACCAGGCTGGAGGCTGGACATTCAAATCGACGAGAATTAATACAAACAGGTCTCGACTGTTGCCCGTGACATCAATTGTATTTCACAAAATACATAAAACAATGAACGTTCCATACGTTCACTGTTTTATAGCAGGTGAAAATGAGTGACGATAATAGATGGGAAGCATACCTGCTTCCCATCTATTATCGTCACTCATGGATCCAATATTGCGGAGTACGATTGTCACCCAGCATGATAGATCTGCATTAAGACAATCATGTGAATAGGCTTGATCACGTAATAATGGAATACCCGAGTTTTCCATTATATAAACGCGGTGCGAGACGTATTTTTCGTCTGGCAATGTAATAAAAAGACGACGACGAACAGATGAAACTCTTTCAGTAAAACTATTTTCTAACGTTTTGTCGTACAAATTCTTATCTAAAGTCAAACGATCGTAATAAGCAGCGTTGTGCTGACATCTGTATGACGTTATAATGTCTTGTGCTGTCACGCCTGTAATGTCGACTAAAACGCTCCAGTTAGCAGCTTATTTATTTTCACATAATGCCTCGCTTTTCATTTATTATTATTAACCTACTTCTTCTTTTTTCTTTCCCTTTAGTCTGGCAGAAACACGTTAAGTTTCTCTTTTCTTCAATGTGAACATTTTTATTTAAGATCTGTGTGACAGTGGACAGCTGTATTTATATAAAAGGACACAAAGATAAACATATTACGAGCTAACATTTTGCACAAGTTTGTGTTTATGATACTTACAACAATAGATTTCGTATTTTGTTACGAGAGTCATGTCTAAAACGTCGCTGAGGATTTTGTGTTTCTGTTCATACACGGAGTAATATTAAACATTTATTATTTATAAGGGTAATGAAATGTGTAAATTGTAGAGAGCAAGGGTGCTCTAGGTACTGAATTTCTTTGTTTACTTGACTTTTGTTTAAAAAAAAAATGAATATGTTACGAATCGTTCTCGGGATTCTGCTGAAAGAACTGTTTTTGTAAGATTATACTGTTATACTGAGTTCAGTCAGCGTCACTAAGTGGGGACCCCTCAAGTTTTAAAATATTATACTGCTTAAACATTACTTTTATTTATTACAATTAACTAAAAGAAAATTTAAAACTCATATTAATAGTACTCTTTGTAAACAAGCATATTACAAATTAAAGGATTATATCCAAGATAAGAATGCTTGGAAACATGCTGAGAGCTCCATAGGACAATTTAGAGTCTAGACAAAATCAAACTGGTTGATAATTTAATTGTATAATTAATTATTATAACATTAATTTTACATTCTGTGATTACTTGAACTCACACACTGACTTATTAGTATTACTTGTAAAAATTTTAGGAGTATCGTATTACAATGCTTGTAAAAATGTGAACACCATGTATTCATCACATAATTAACATTTCGTAATTAATATTTCTGTATCGGACTCCCGAGATATTTAATTACACAATGCTAAGTTGAGGTATTCACATTTAACTTTTCGTTTTATAAACAGTTACAAAAGTACGGACGCGGAGTAAATAAATAGAGAATTATTCAAGGGGTTGGAGAAGGAAACTTTAACAATTTGTTTGTTTGCGTTTGGTTTGAGTGTTCTGTCTGCCTATTCGGTCCAGTCTATCTCATTACAAGTTGGGTGTAGTGGATGTTGAACAACTGATTAAAAAGTATCTGCTGGGTATATTATTAATGTTTACAAATGTTTGGTATTTTATTTAGCGCTGTTTTCCGCGGAGCAAAAAATCAATTTCGTAAATCATTACGTGATATTTTTGTGTACAGATCATGTAAATACTACTATTAACATGCACTTTTCACATTATTATTTGGCATGAGCGATATAAAAAGCAAGAACAAATTCTGAAGCAATCATTCTAATAAATTGACTTACAAAACGACGCAAGCGCCATGTGGTATATACAGTTCATATTTGTCTGTATTCACACCCACACACACTGCATTGCTATGCACTGGAGCCTAATATTCACTACCGGCCTCCATTGTGCTCGCCACGTAATAGTACAACGCATATTGTTCGACGGCCTTTCATGATTTTCGCCATTACAATGTGAAAACATTCCGATAGGTATTTCGTTTACTTTCGTTCCATATACATTTTTGTGCGGAAAACTTGATAAATGATTTTATTTCTGTAAGTAGGTTTGTACAAACACTTTTACACGTCAATCATATTTTAAAAACTAGATGAGCTCGGCGTTTCCTATCTGACTACTCAGAGAAGAAAGGCCGAAACAAATTCAGAGGTCACAGTCTCTTTTGCTGTTTTGATAAAAGGAAATTCTGTACAAAATATTTGATAACATTTTAAGACCTTATTCAAACATTGCTCATTAAGTATTTATAAAGAAATGAGTCAGCAAATCGGTTTTTTTTTTCATCAGAAAGAAATAAATAAGTTTATTTGTCACAGAAACACGTGCATAAAGGTAATAGGAATCTAAAACGGTGGGATGTTTGCCTTAATATTGCTAAAATAATAATTATCGTCTAATGAGATAAATACAACAGACTACTTAATTTGCTGACTTGGCAGTAGTATTCAGGGTTAACTCTGAGATCTGGATTCCGCTTTCCTCAGTACTACTCCACAGATTAGCAAAATCTAATTAGGCCCACGAAAGAGTACTTTTTTCTGAATTAACTATTCTATTATGAGAAAAGAGGTGAAAAAGTTAATCAAAACTAGAAAAGGTTAAGGTTTTTAAGGCTTCTATGAACTTAGAAAATAAATCTACATTGGTTAACTTAATATTTAACTTTTTCAAACATTTAAAGAATACGTACCTACGGCCTACTGTAATGCGTAGTTTCGTGGCCCCCGGCAACAGGGCAACCGAAGGAACACGGGTGGGTTTTAGTCAGTAAGAGTCTGACACGCCCTCCCGCTCCACCCAGAGCGGGAGAAGTTATTTGATAATTTCCCACCCAAAAAAAAAGGCCTACTGTAGGTACGTAATTGGATATTATGGGGAAAAATTTGCAAACTGGTTTAGTTCTACTGTGGATAAGTTTTGGGGAAAGAATGTCAAAATTGTTCTCTATTCAAAAGTTTTTTTTTTTTAAATGAAAAAAGTGAGTACTCTTTTAGCTAATGATTTTATGCAATAGTAGAACTAAAGAAGACTAATTATTGAAATTGAACGTTAAGATTAAAACATATTATCTAATCTCTGTTTTAAAAGTTTTTATGATTTACAAACCCTATTCTATAGTATTATTAGATTTGAGCGCTTCATTAAGAGAGCTGAGAGCTGTATTAAGTAATTCCAAGAATCTCAAAATTTAGTTCGGTTCCAACCCACGCGGTGGTCTGAACTTTACCCACGTATTTAATTACGATAGCACATAATATTATTTTATGCAATAAATCAAGCGTATTATGTTTGGGCTTCTATGAACACACTAACAGACCGCAGAACACGAACCTCTGAGTGAACAGAACACATGAAACAATAAACAACACAATAAAGTTACAATAAAGTTTCACTGCGAAGTTTTACTATTATAACACAACTTCACAAGCTACGCGAGACGAATAATCTCACGCAGTGTTTTATAGTTTTATGCTACGCACTAACATTATTACCATGTCACATGTGGTAAATACATACAGTTTATTATCCGTCTATATTCCCGCTCACCCACGCTGCACTGCTGCACTGGAGGCTCTGTCACTTCCGATATTCACTGCAGGCCGCCATTGTGCTCGCCACATTATACTACAACGCATATATTGTTCGACGGCCTATGATTTCGGCCATATATCTAATAATTTATTGTTGTAGGTACTGTTTGTGTAAAATACTTCCTGCACTTTTATTTTAGTTCGGTTTCTACATTTATTACGGTAAAGAGCCCCTGATACGATCAAATGCAATTGTCAATTATTACGTGATTGATACATATTGATGCGCAAATTGTTCGTCTATCAAATGCATTTGAAGCGATTGACAATATTATCACAGTAAAAATTGATAGCACTTGATCGTTTCGGAGACCCCTTACGCTTACGAGCTATTAAAGATAAAGTATTGTTGAAATCATACCCGTTCAATGCATTGCAGTGCATGCATTTTCCATTTCCTGCAAACATGATACAAGCAAACAAAATACCAGTGCATTGTGTAGTCGATGCGATACGATGTGTGTTACGATACTGTGTGAGGAATGCCAAAGGTTGCTGCTAACGAAAAAAAAATCTAGTAGGTACTTTTCACAATAGATCCCAAGAGACCCGTTTTGTTTATTCTAGATATGGAATGCACTGAAATTCAAAAAATCACAAATAACTACAGAAAACTATTAAAAAGTGTTTCGATCAATGTCACATTATAAAAATTTGTAAGTAGGTATTACTGTTATGTATTGTGGTCATCCTTTAGTAACCTCCAGTAACTGGGTAGTGGAGGTCTGAAAGGCAGTTGCTCCATGTAAAATACTGCTGTTCCGCTGCATCCGGTTAGACTGGAAGCCGATCCAAACATATAGTTAGGAAAAGGCATTTGAAGATTGTGGTCCTCCTTTACATTTCATACATCATTGCTCTGATGGGAAGGAGCAGGTGGAGGTAGTAACTCACGAGGTATTATTGCACTTCACTGACCGCCGGAGATTGCTGAGTATTCGCTTCGGAGTAACACTGGTGAAGGAATCTATCTTGCAAATAAACAATTTGAATTTGAATTTGAATTTGAATATCTTTAATTCATGGAACGGGTCTTGGATGAAGACAGGTTTTCTATTGAGTCTATCATAATAACTTATTCAGTAGGCGCCTTGCCTAAATAGCTTTTGTTTTTAGAGACGTTAGATTATTAACATTCGCACGGCTCGATCGAAGGTTAAGTAGCTTGCCTCGGCCATTTCGTGGATGGGTGACTATCAATTACTTATCGAGACCCCTCCGTGCCTCGGAAAGCTCGTTAAGCTGTCGTTTTCGGCTGTCATTCGTAGATCTTTAATAGTCGTTACGGGTAGTCAGAAGCCCAAATGTCTAACAAACAGTCCTACCAAGGGGTATGCAATGTGGTTGTGGAGGTCAAATAGGCAGTCGCTCCATGTAAAATACTGGTATTCAGTGGCATCTGGTTGGACTAGAAGTCGACCCCAGCATAGATAGGAAAAGACTAGGCAGCTAGTAAAAACTGTGAAAAATTACAACCTTCATCATCATCTTCATCGTAATTACGATTTACTCAAACACAGCAGTATGTATTACTTTTCTTTATTTATGCTCGAACAACGCTGACATCCAACTAATTTGCGATGTCATAACTTACTCGCCGAGACTACGGTTGTGATGTTGTTTTGTAATTTGTAAGTTTATAAGCGAACGTTTTTTGAAAGTTTTTTATTGTGTGCTAAAAGTCTATTGTGTGAGCGACGAGGGTTCAGCTTTTGTGTTTCAGTAAGTTAAATGTACACAGGATGAAAAGTTTACCATATCGTTGTCCATGGCCTGTGGGATAGTAGTTTGTGCACTAAAATATTTATAAACCGCAATTTTTATGAAAACAAATCCATTGGTTTTCGGGCATTTCTTATTGATTCAACTATATCAATTTTAATTTAACTATGTAGTAGTAACGGTAACTAAAAATATTGGCTGAAATTGCTGTAGATACGAAAAAATATTCCTATCGATTAAAAAAGTCAGCTACTAAATTCTTCGCTAAGTGCCTTTAAACGTTGTTAATAATTAAAGCAAATTAACGTTAATTTTAATAAGATCGTTTCGTATATTTGTGTTTATTAAGAAAGGAGCGTTAAGTGTAAATATAATTAATGAAAGTAATTATGGATAAACACGAGAAATTTCCTCGTAAATGCGGGGGAATGTACGGTAATGAGCGGTGTTGACGTGGAAGTAACAATATTAGCATTCTAATTCAAGTTGATTTTCCTCTTAGTAGCTTTGTGGAGGGACTGGTTATAAATTATTTTAGAGCAGGTTAACTTTGTCAAGTTATAACCAATTATGCCACTTTCGGAAAAGATTTACTGTTTAATTGTCCAAAAATACATTATAGGTCGATTCGCATTCAATGAAAGATCGTTTTAACGATTTGTCAAGGTTCGCAATAAAACCGAACAGCAATAGACCAGATAGATACAATTTGGATTATTTCACCAACTTATGTTTCATCTCTTACTTTATGTACGTTTGCGGACATCACCTTTATTATTTTATACATAAGGCGGAACATTGAATGGTGATAATAATAAAGTTTCGTTTTCTAATAGCAAAGTACATTTTGTCTGGATTCACTTTCCGTGTCAAGTAATAAAGCGTGTTTACGGCGGTCGCCCGAGGACATCGTACTGTCCACTAAATGGATGTCAGATGACAATAAACGAAACAGACAACAAATAAAAACTGAAACAATAAACGGGGATTGTTTTATTAGTTATAAAAAATACGCTCTTTTATTTAAGGTTTGTCAGTGTATCAGACTATAATGGTCGCGTGGCTTTCATTTTTAACCGACTCCCAAAAAAGGAGGTTCTTTTTTCAAAGCGTATGTTTTTTTTTTTTTTAAGGGTATGTATGTTCTCGAGGTGGTCCCATATAAATTTTATTAACTTTGCTGGAATGGTTTTTGAGTTAGCTTTAATAATACGTATTTTTTCCCACTTAGTATGTGGATGATATGGTAAGTTTCTGTCACTGCTATTAAGTTTCGTTTATTTTGTATTCGAATTTGTTCGAAGAAGGTTAGAAGGTTCCATAACTAAAAAGAGAAAAATACAAAAAAAAAAACAACCGTGTTTATAAAAGGTGAAAAATAACTTTAATTTTGGAAGTCGGTGGCAAAAACGAAAATTTAAAACCAAAGACACCGACTTCCAAAATTAAGGTTATTTTCCACTTTGTAGTGTTTTTTTTTTCAAAGATCGGTGGTGTGATGTAAGATCCAAGCAACAATTTTATTTATGGTTTCAGTATGTCAACTGTGCGTACGATTTTCCGAATACTGCGCAGACGGAATCATAAGCGATGCTAGTATACTTTGTATAAGAAGCACACAAATACTGGACCACACGCGTATTTGAGCAAAACATTACTATGTTAAACTTAGTTTAAGCATTGGCTCTCGTCTTCCCTTGAATAAATTTCACATTTATTCCGGACGCGTCCTCGATGAGACACTTCAGGGCAATGAAAGTGAAACTCGCGTTTTGATTAATTATTGTTGTGACGCCTATGTCAGACAAGTGATGACATGCTTATCCTATTTAATTTAGACGATGAAGGTTTAAAAAGAGAAGTGAAACTTACGTTGGAAATGTATTTTTATTTAATTGCAAAATTAGCATGACCCTTGGAAAAGCTTCCATTTTGAGTGTAAATAATGCACACTTTACTATGTTCACAAAAAAAGAGGCTCCATTACAGAGGTAGCGTTGTGTATAGTGAATTACGTGTACCGTACATACACGTGCAGGCGAGCGACCAGGGTGTATTAGTTTAGGATACTCAACTTACTCCGTAAATATGAACAGTCTTATTACTACACCAGACACGGCATTTATGATGAGGTTACTACTCCATAGTGGAAGAACCTAATAAAATAAGAGCAAGTTCGGAGCTCGACCTACATTGTTAGAAATATAAGAAAACGTTTATCTAGAATTTGGAATCGAAAAGTTTTTTGTAAGACAGCGCTTGCCTCTTGTCTTTTAGCCAGTCTGTCTGAATAAATTAGAGCAATAAACTGAACAGATCTATTTACATCGAGATGGCATTATTTTAATTACTTTAATATAATACGCAATATCTTTGCTGTAACACGGGGGGTATTGGGTGTAGTTTATCGTTTATTTCTAGCCGGTCTTTCTACATACATAAGTGTATGAAGATGTTTCTAAACGCATATTTTGATCATTATTATGCCTACAATAATCAATTTGAATTTGCAAGACTCTCAGCGTGTCAAAAGTTTAGACATCTCCATTTAATTACTTTTAAAGACATTTCTTCAACTTTGAGTGAAATCTTCGTTACTTACATAATTATTATTAACTAACTTCTGCCCGCGACTTCGTTCGCATGGAAATCGTAAGACATCACAATATACTACAATAATAGCCATATTTTTATAAAACTTCCCTGTATACTACGTTTGTAGTTTTATTCTCAGCAGCCAAAATATACAGAGAGTCAGGAATGGTGACTCGGGAGCAAGCGACGTAACAGTTGTCCGTGTGAGAAGCAGCTTATCCTGAGGTCGACACCCGCAGCCTTCAGCCTTCAGTGTCAGCCCCTGTGACTTGTTGATCGCAAAGCATACACTCCCAGAGAACTGCACGCGCTTTAACTGTAATTATGGGGAATTTGTACTTTATACGCGCTATAAACACTGTCTCACCATCGCCACAACCTGTTAGAATTTCCACCTCGATGACGTTTCTCTGCAAAGACATGACTTTGAGCTGGTTTCCGTTACACAGATATACAACCGGAAGTCCACTTGCCATTTGTGAATTGAGAAATTCTACGGGGTGATATTTGGCATCATCTTCCTCCACATCAGTATTAATGGAGGTGTATATCACTTCACTCCCTTCAATTTGTGAGAGAATACTGTGGTTGATCGCTGCAGCTTGATCATCTTCGGAGTTAAAACGGAAACACGCCTAAGAATTCTCTTGGTACGGTATTTGACTGATGTCCTCGTATATCAGATGAATAAGATCTTCTTAAGTGGGATCTACTCTACCAAGAGTCTCTGGTAGAGTGCTTTCACCAACTTTTAGAAGAACATCGGAGAATACTTGAGCATTTGAATTACCGCCAAGCCGAGCTCGTATGATGATGGTCAAGCGCAGTTTATGAACTCTCGACCATAGAGTCGACCTTTTCAACGAAGTATTCACTTTTTTTGTCAAAACTGTGACACCACCCATCATATCTTGGTTTCTGCGGATGTCCTGTAGGGTTCTGTTTACAGTTTCCACTGCTTTCCTTTTTGCCATAATGCATTCATCCCATACGACGAAGCGCAATCCCCTAAGCACACATCCCTTGTTACTGTTGCGTGACACCCCACAAACAGGCGTTTCGTTGCTTTCTAAATCGATGGGAATCTTAAACATGACGTGTGCTGTTTTGCCACCAGGAAGCAGTGTGGCAGCGATTCCAGAAGATCCACATACATACATATTTTAAAATCGCTTGGACAAATCTGCTGTCAAAATCTGTAAAAAAAAACATTTTATTCCTACAGTCTTTTGCTCTAAAATGATCAGAATACAACCTTGAATGTTTTGTGACTGTAAAGGACTTGTAACTTAGTAGTTTCCCATAGCTTACGAAGTTTTCCATTTTTTGTGAATTAATACATTCTATGAACTATTACATACACAATCCAAAAAAAAAAATCGTTTTACAAAAAGAGTTTAAAAAAACAGATGTAAATCGAACTTACTACCCCGGGCGGCCTACCACCAGCTCATAAAGCAGTATTATTTTAATGTTACTTCAGTGGGAGAAAGAGATGGAGCTATACATCCTGTAGAGCTTCATCTCTTTCCCACACTGAAGTAAACTAAAGTAATATTAAAATAATACTGCTTTTAAGCTGGTGGTAGGCCCTCAGGACTTCAAATCATTCGTCCAACCCCTTACTTATTCGCTTTGTTGAAAGTTAGCTAAAATAGCCGTTCCTATATAAAAGGTAGCGTGATGATAATCATTTAAAAAGTTAAATCGGTAAATACCTATCTACAATATCCCAACCTTTTGGCGCGTCCTTTTACAATTTGCAGAGAAAAATACGAACATGATGTAATATTGCTCATCCCCCATAGCAAATAGCGTGATAGTTTATGCCCTACAGTTGGTACAGACAAACATTCTAAAAACTTTATTTTCCGCATAAGAATCGATCCCAGACCTCGTAGCAATAACTTTCTTTAAAAAAAATTAACTTCGCTACGATTTTATTATATCTATAGATTATAGGTATATAATCAAAAAAAAAAAAATCGTATAGCAAAATGTGAAAAAAAAGAAAAAAAAACCGTAGGTGGGAATCGAACTTACAACCCCATGTTTGCAAAGCAACCGCCCAACCGTTGAGCTAATTGCTTTGTTGAAACTTGGCTAAAATAGCCGTTCCTATATATTTCATGATTGACTGCTTAGTTCCATAAAGGTATAGCGTGATGATAATCATTTAAAAAGGTTAATCGATAACCATCTACAATATCCTAAAATTTTGGCGCGTTTTTTTCCAAAAATACGAACATAATATAATATTGCTCGTCCCCCATAGTAAATAGCGTGATAGTTTATACCCTATAGTTTGACCAGACTTATAGGGAACACCTATGCAAAATTTTAACAGAATCTATCCGGTAGAATTTGCGTCATGCTAGAACATAAAAATACAACATAATGTAATATTGCTCGTCCCCCATAGTAAATAGCGTGATAGTTTATACCCTATAGTTTGACCAGACACACAGGGAATATCTATGCAAAATTTTAACAGAATCTGTCCGGTAGAATTTGCGCCATGCTGGAACATACATACAGACAAACAGACAAACAGACAAACAGACAAAAATTCTAAAAAAAATATTTTCGGCATTAGAATCGATCCTAGACCTCGTAGCAATTACTTTTTTTCAAAAATATGCAAAGTACAGTTTTGACTTCGCTACGATTTTATTATATGTATAGATGTAGGCACCTACGGTAGCTAACCTAATAATCTACCTTTTCAATCATTCCAAGAACACGCATCACGCAGAATGTGCGCAACAATTCGTTTATAATATTCTTTTCTATACATTCCAGTAATCTAATACACACACATCACGTGAGGAAAAACCTCGTTTATTTCCACTATTCAATCTGTTAATCACACACTGGCTAGCTGTCCGGTCAATTACACCATAAATAAAGCGCAGTTGTAGCTTCCATGACGAGGGTGCATGTCATGTCGCCGTCGTCGGTCCACCCACTTAGGTACGTAATTGGGTAATAGTGAGAAACGTGGCAAACGGGTTAAGTTTAGTAATATGAGGAGAATCCATTTATAAAGTGCTCTGTATTTTGCTGGTGTCTGTAAAAATAAACTTATTTGTAAGTTTGGAACAATGAAAGCTCTACCTATCACTAAAAGTATTTTGAACCTATGAACCATTCTGAGAATTTTTAAAGAAACCTTGGGTCTGAATTTCAAACCCACGCATTTAATAACGAAAGTAATGAATAAATCAAGCATACTACGTCTGAGTTTTGATGAATAGTACGAAACGCTTTTGGTGCCAAGTTTGGGCTCTGAAATATTAAGTCCTGTTTATCGAAGTTGTTGTTCGTTCTGAGTATTAGGTAATAAAACCCCTAGACTTCAAAACACGCATTTCATAACGAATATGTATGCAATAAATCCGTTTTGCTCAGAGGACCAAAGCCTTCTCAGAAGAAAACTTTCTACGAGCACGAGCATCAAAGTTTTGTAGGCATCTGCGGTTTTGAGCCCCGAATCCTCGAATGAATGTGTTCCAACATTGTGAGTTACTTATGTTTTGTTTGAAGGTCATAAGAGGCCCGAGGCCTGAGGCCTGAGGTCATAAGACCGACACAGATGCTACCTATCTATATATATATAATAAAATCGTAGCGAAGTCAAAACTGTACATTGAATATTTTTGAAAAAAAGTAATTGCTACGAGGTCTAGGATCGATTCTAATGCCGAAAATATATTTTTTAGAATTTTTGTCTGTTTGTCTGTTTGTCTGTATGTATGTTCCAGCATGGCGCAAATTCTACCGGACAGATTCTGTTAAAATTTTGCATAGATATTCCCTGTGTGTCTGGTCAAGTTATAGGGTATAAATTATCACGCTATTTGCCATGGGGGATGAGCAATATTACATTATGTCGTATTTTTATGTTCTAGCATGACGCAAATTCTACCGGATAGATTCTGTTCAAATTTTGCATACGTGTTCAACTCTGGTCAACTCTGGTCAAACTTTAGGGTATAAACTATCATGCTATTTACTATGGGGGACGAGCAATATTATATTATGTTCGTATTTTTTGGAAAAAAACGCGCCAGAATTTTAGGATATTGTGATGGTTATCGATTTAACTTTTAGAATGATTATCATCACGCTATACCTTTATGGAACTGAGCAGTCAATCATGAAATATATAGGAACGGCTATTTAAGAATAATTTCAACGCAACAATTAGCTCAGCGGTTGGACGATTGCTTTGCAAACATGGGGTTGTAAGTTCGATTCCCATCTACCTACGGTTTTTTGTTTTTCTTTTTTTTTCACACTTTGTTATACGATTTTTTTATTTTTTTATTATGTCCCTATAATATATTATAATAAAATCGTAGCGAAGTTAAATTTTTTGAAAGAAAGTTATTGCTACGAGGCCTGGGATCGATTCTTATGCAGAAAATATAGTTTTTAGAATGTTTGTCTGTTCCAATTGTAGGGTATAGACTATCACGTTATTTGCTATGGGGGATGAGCAATATTACATTATTTTCTTATTTTTCTCTGCAAATTGTAAAAGGACGCACCGAAAAGTTGGGATATTGTAGATAGTTATCGATTTAACTTTTTAAATGATTATCATCACGCTATACATTTATGGAACTATGCAGTCAATCATTACATAATTATATAGGAACGGCTATTTTAGCTAACTTTCAACAAAGCGAATAAGTAAGCGGTTGGACGAATGATTTGAAGTCCTGGGGTAGTAAGTTCGATTTCCATCTGTTTTTTTTTAACTCTTTTTTTACATTTTGTAAAACGATTTTTTTTTTTTGATTAGGTATGTACCTAATAGTTCATAGAATGTATTAATTCACAAAAAAAGGAAAACTTCGTAAGCTTTGGGAACCTACTACGTTACAAGTACTTTACAGTCATAAAACATTCAAGGTTGTATTCTGATCATTTTAGAGCTAAAGACTGTAGGAATAAAATGATTTTTTACAGATTTTGACAGCAGATTTGTCCCAGCGATTTTAAAATATGTATGTGCGTGGATCTTCTGGAATCGCTGCCACACTGCTTCCTGGTAACAAAACAGCGCACGCCATGTTTAAGATTCCCATCGATTTAAAGAACAACGAAACGCCTGTTTGTGGGGTGTCACGCAACAGAACAAGAGATGTGTGCATAGGGATTGCGCTTCATCGTATAGTATGAATGCATTATGGCAAATAGAAAAGCAGTGGAAGTTGTAAACAGAACCCTGGAGGACATCCGCAGGAACCAAGATATGATGGGTGGTGTCACAGTTCTGACAAATAAAGTGAATACTTCGTTGAAAAGGTCGACTCTCTGGTCGAGAGTTCATAAACTGCGCTTGACCATCATCATACAAGCTCGGTTTGGCGGGAATTCAAATGCTCAAGAATTCACCGATGTTTTTCTAAAAGTTGGTGAAGGCACTCTACCAGAGACTCTTGGTAGAGTAGATCCCACTTTAGAAGATCTTATTCGTCTGGTATACGGGGACATCAGTCAAATACCGTACCAAGAGAATTCTTGGGTGTGTTTCCATTTTAACTCCGAAAATGATCAAGCTGCAGCGATCAACCACAGTATTCTCTCACAAATTAAAGGGAGTGAAGTGATATATACCTCCATTAATGCCACATATTACCCCGTAGAATTTCTCAATTCGCAAATGGCAAGTATCTTTTCCGGTTGTATATCTGTGTTACGGAAACCGGCTCAAAGTCATGTCTATACAGAGAGACGTCATCGAGACGGAAATTCTAACAGGTTGTGGTGATGGCGAGACAGTGTTTATAGCGCGTATACCACTAATTCCCCACCATTACCAGTTTAAGCGCGTGCAGTTCCCTGTGAGCGTATGCTTTGCGATCAACAAGTCACAGGGGCCGACATCGAAGGCTGAAGACTGCGGGTGTCGACCTTAGGACAAGCTGGTTCTCACACGGACAACAGTTACGTCGCTTGCTCCCGAGTCACCATTCCTGACTCTCTGTATATTTTGGCTGCTGAGAATAAAACTACAAACGTAGTATACAGGGAAGTTTTATAAAAATGTGGCTATTATTGTAGTATATTGTGATGTCTTACGACTTCCACGCGAACGAAGTCGCGGGCAGAAGCTAGTATGAAATAAAAGAAGTAATCTGAAACACTAACTTATAAAAAAACTTTTTCTTAAAAAAGGTTTTCTAAATGAAAGCTAGGAACTAGTGTTTTTTATTATCACTGTAACTACAAGCTCCACTCGAAAACTTACTTTATTTTTCGAAAGCTGTTTAATTGCTCGAAATATTTCCACAAATTTACGATTCCGAGTGTCGGATAAATATGCAGGGGATAAGGCACAAGCTCTGGCCATAGTCAACGTTTTTAACCGACTTCCAAAAAGGAGGAGGTTATACGTTCGTCGCGTATGTTTGTTTTTTTTTTTTTTTTATGTATGTCCACCGATTTCTCCGTCAATTGTAGACCGATTTTGAAAATTCTTTTTTTGTTTGAAAGGGTGTGCTCTGGAATTGGTCCCATATAAATTTTATTAACTTTGCTTGGATAGTTTGTGAGTTAGCTACAAAATACGTTTTTTTTCCCACCTAGTATGTAGATGATATGATAAGTTTCTATCACTGGTAACAGGTAGTAGTATTCGAATGTCTGTGGGGTAGGTACCACAACTAAAAAGTGAAAAATAAAAACTTTTTACAAAAAAAAAACAACCGACCTCCAAAAAAGAACACTACAAAGTGAAAAATAACTTTAATTTCGGAAGTCGGTGGCAAAAAACGAAAATACAAAACCCAAGACACCGACTTCCGAAATTAAAGTTATTTTTCACTTTATAGTGTTTTTTTTTTGGAGGTCGGTTGTTTTTTTTTTGTAAAAAGTTTTTTTATAAACGCTATTTGACAGCGTTCAGTAAACATCAACGTATTCAACATACGAGCCTTTAATCGTGCAATATCCACTCTATTTGCTGTATATACAGAGTTCAAACTAACATTTTACCTACGAGTCATTAGTCTATAAACCACCATGCATCTCATTGCCAAGTTTGACCAAAACCACATTACATTTAGCAGATAATTTTAAACTTAGTTGATAAAACTTGGTGATGTTTGCTGAAAAAGCAGGTTATTCGAGCAGGGGCTGCAGTCTTGACATAGATAGCGATCGCTATATGACTAAATTCGATCGCAAAGTCCAACAGGGTCGCAGTGTACGGTTTCTCTGCGTTCAGCGCTCGGTGTGGCAACACGCCATGTTCGGGTTCGCGACAAGTCAATCGTCATCCTGAGGATGCCTCGTTAAGAGGTGAAACACGTGTCGATTTCTTTCAGGGTTTTTGTGGCTCTTTAGAAATAGCTAAGCGGAATAGGTTACTAAATATATCCACGTCTATTGTATTTTATAATGAATTTCCGCAAGGTCACGCCTAAATCAATTAACTATGCTGTAATTCGATTAGGTATATTTAACGACATTAAATGGATTACAGTTAAATAGTATTTACGGAGAGGAAAAACATCTCCCAAAATGAAATGGGTCAAACTCGGCGTAACAACCGCTTTAACTTTCAATCGAAACCTATTTATTCGCTTTTTCTTGTTTCACCCTCTAATAGCCGTTTACAGTAAAGTTTAGTAAACGATCTTATGAGTGCTTAAGCGAAATCATCAGTAGGAACAAGTTTAATCTTGGGAAGGCCATAACCATTACGAGTAATTGAAAAATGTAGGAAAACATCCCCGTTTCCTATAATAACCAGTTGTAAAATAACTGTTGTAAAGGAGAGACTTCATGTAATAGGCTCTTTTTATGATTATTGTGTCAATATTTGCCTGCGATTTGTGTCTAAATTCTCAGATTTTTTAAGATTCGTCACCAAAAGAAGTATACTTATTTGTACCTTTTTTCATAATAATAAAGTATTTTATTGTAGCATAAACCAAAATCTTATTTCATCGAAGTTATGAAATAAGATCCGTATTACTGCAACATCAGGATCTAGTTTCAGTCGAGTCATATACTATGGTTGTAGATGTAATTTTGTGCTGCAGGCTCTGCAGAACGTGAACGTGTGGTGGTGGTGGTGGTGGTGGTGGTGGTGGTGGTGGTATTGACTTTTGCATCGTGAAATGTTCATTGTCAATACTACGAAATAAACAGCAGTTTGGGTATATTTCTTCCATCCATATGGATGGAAGAATTATAACGCAAACTACACGATTTTATGCAATAAAAAACTTTTTACAAAAAAAACAACCGACTTCAAAAAACACTACAAAGTGAAAAATAACTTTAATTTCGGAAGTCGGTGACGAAGAACGAAAATTCTAAACCAAAGACACCGACTTCCAAAATTAAAGTTATTTTTCACTTTGTAGTGTTTTTTTTTTTAGTTTTTTTTTTCACTTTTTAGTTGTGATACCTACCCCACACAAATTCGAATACCACTACCTGCTATGTAAATAACAGTGACAGGAAGTTATCATAATATCATCCACAAACTAAGCGAGGTAAAAATACGTATTATTGAAGCTAACTCAAAAACTACCCAAGTAAAGTTAATACAATTTATATGGGACCACCTCTAAAGTATGATCTACCAAACAAAAAAAGAACCATCAAAATCAATTCATAATTGACGGAGTAATCGCGTAATCGCGTAACAAACATACAAAAAAAAAAAACAACATACAGTCGAATTGAGAACCTCCTCCTTTTGGAAGTCGGTTAAAAATAAAATCATTTATCAATTTCCTCGTTTCTTAAACAACGTTACGTGTAATTTTGTATGTACGTGAAAATATATTATGTCAGAATAAACTCAGGGGCTTTACGGACTTTAAGACCTTTGATGATGTCGTGCACCTCGTCCGGAAGGACGGGTGGCAGTGGACAATCAGGGTCATCGACGGGAGGGAGGGAGGCTCTACGTTCGACTTCGGCGTCGACCTTTTTCAGGTGAGCTTTGTCTACAGGTAGGGAACTGGGAGTGCATTGGGCCTCGAGGCTGTCTGCGAGGCATTCAGCCTTTTCGGCATCGTCGAATGCAATGGATTTATCGGAACGGGTCAGGGGGGGCATGGCTGAGACCTGGGGAGACCTGAGTTTCCTCTGGAGCTCCCAGAAGGCCTGATGGGTGGGCTCTAATTCGCCAAGTAACTTTCCCCAGCTTGCGTCCCGCAGCTCCGCTATACGTGTCTTTACAGATCTCTGTAAATAGCGCATATGGGCTTTGTTGGCGTTACAGGGAAAGCTATCGTAGGCACGTATGGCCGCGTTCTTCTCAGTCAGTAATGCACGCACGTCATCCGGCAAGTTCCAGCGACGGTCGTCCGTCGCTGGAACTTCCCTTGAACAATCGTTCAGGACGGTTTGTACGTGATTAGTGAGTGAGTCGATCGCGGCCGTGGTGTCGGCGACCGAGTCGAAAAGGTCGTGGATAGAGTCTAGTTGAGGGGACGTGTTGGATTTCAGCTGTGTGCTTACTTTCTTCCAGTCCGTGATCCTCTTAGTGATAGGGGGGGCGTTCGGGTCGGAAAGACCTATGCGGGGGTATAGTCTCATGACTACCGGGCGGTGATCAGAGTCTAGCTCTTGTACCGTTTCTATCGAATCTAACTTTAAGTTGACGTTCTTAAGGAGCGCCACGTCTAAGATATCGGGGGCATGATTTGGATTCGTGAGCGGAAAATGGGTAGGAGTCATGGGAGCGATGACGTCAAAGGTCAGGGAGTTTGAGAGGTCGAACAGGTGTTGACCTCTGAGATTGGTTACCGAACTGTTCCAAGAGGGATGTTTGGCATTTAGATCGCCCGCTATAATGAGCGAGTTACTCATAGCGAGTAGAATCGAGAGGTCGTTTGAGAGGCGTTGGTGATGGTAATGCCCCGTGGTGTTACCGGGGGGATTATAGACCGATACGAGAGTGATCGGCTCGTGACCTAACATGCCTAGACGACAGGCGGAGACTTCTAATACCGAGAGGGGGGGAGGGTCTAGTGGGATGCAGTGAAGCTGCTTTCTATAATAGATCAGGGTGCCACCCTTGTGACATCGCAACCTGTCATTGCGAACTATCCGGTAATTGGCAAGTGACGGATCACGATTGCAAGGCTTTAGGAAAGTCTGTTGTATTAAGAGAACGTCTATTTTATGATCGCGGGGGAATAGCCCTATTTCTTCCCTTTGGGATTTTATGCCGTTGGCGTTAAAGTAACCTATTATTAGGGATCGGGGTTTGAATCTAGCTAAGGCCTCGTTATCCATTGAAAGATTTAGGTCTTTGGGCGAGGGATTCTAGGGCTTGCGTAATATCCGGATACGCATTATAAATGGATTGGATCCTAATGATATCGCCTTGGGCGGCGACGATGAGTTTTGCCATTTCCTTAACACGCGGGGAGGCAAAACTCGCGTAATTTGACGTGATTATGTTGAACGAGGCAACACCTGACATCTGCTCGGTCACGGGACCGGCAGTCGGGGGACGCGGAGCTTGGGGAGCAGGCGCGGGTTTAGCGGGGGGCGCGGCGGGCGCGGGGGGCGCAGAGTGCGCGGGACGCGCGGAGGGCGCGGGTGGCGCGGTGCCACGGAAACGGGGGTCCCTAAGGTGGGGGGGAGGAGATGGGGGGGCGGCGGGGGGGGGGGAAATGACCGTAAGAGGGCACCAAGGCAGGGAAAGACTGCTGGTGGTGGAGATAATTCCACGGACTAGGCCTCTGAGGGCTTAGTCGTTGGGGCATAAGGGCGGAGGGAATCCTATAAGAGGATGAGGAGGGAGTTTCCCTTTGCTGGCGGGCGCCGGAGCGCTTCCCCAGCATGGGAGAAGAGGCCTTAGGGGCTTTTGAACAACCCCGGTAGTTAGCCGGGTGGCCCTCTTTGCCGCATAGAACGCAGCTAGGAGGTACGGTACATAGGGTACGGTCTTTGGGACGGGGGCAGTCGGAAGTGCTATGCTCTCCCAGGCACTTTACGCACCTGGGTGTAGCATGGCAATTCCGCTGTGAGTGGCCGTATAACTGGCACCTGTGGCATTGACCGACAATGCCACTCTTTAGGGGTTTTTCAATCTCGAACCCTGTGAGATGACACAGAGAACGAATTTGAAAGATCGGATGGTAGCCCTCTACGGGCGGACAGATAACGAGGACCATGTCGTAGAGGTCACCGCCTCTAGAGCGGTGCATACGATGGACCTCGTCTACCGGGACGTTCTGCGACTGAAGGTCGGCGAGAATTTCAGAGGGGAGGATTTCCCTAGGGATGCGTTTTATGACGACGCGAACTTGTTTCTCTTCTGGGAGAGAGTAGGTGTGGTATGACACACCTCTCGCTCTCAGTAGTCGGGTTAGTTCCCTATAGTCGCGCGACGTAGGGACTAGGACTTTTATACCCTGCTGGGTATTTCGGGCGCTGGTGAAGCTGATCTTTTGATCAGCGCACCATTTTGAGACGTCCGTCCACTTCCCCTTGTCCTGTACGAACAGGGGGGGTGGAAGGGGGAATCTTTTTCGCGGGGGGCGCGGGGCAATCCATCGCGGTGGATGATGCGGTCGGGGAGGCGGGGGGCGCGGGGGGATCCTTTGCGGAGGATGACGCGGTTCGGGGGGCGAGGGGCGCGGGGGGGGCCTTCGCGGTAGACGCGGTCGGTGGGGCGGTGGAGGGGGAGGGGGAAGCTACGGTAGCGCAAGTTGCGACGGTAGCGCGTTGCTTTACCACAGCGGGTTTGAGGGTGACTATGGACGAAGAGGAGTCAGAGTCCTCGATTGCGGCGACCTTACAGGCCTGCGCAGAGCTCTGCTTCCTGTTCTTCCTCTTTCTCCCCTTACCTTGGACGGCTATGAAGCCGTCGTCGGATGGGGAGGAAGAGGTAGAGGAAGCAGCGGACTTTACCTCGTCTTCCTCCGAGCCAGAGGGGTACAAGGGTTGCTTTGAAGAAGCAGCGGGAGCGTCGGTGTCCATTGACTCCGACGGGGGGGAGGGGGGTCTGGGCGACTCTACGGTCGGAGGGGTATCGAGAGCGTCGCTGAAAGTAGCGACGCTGTTATCATGGTGGGGGTTTTCGCCTCTTGAAATGCTCAAGAGGCTGGAGAGTCGATCCCCATATTTCCCGTGGAGGGAAGGCTCCGAGTCGAAGATAACTTCGAGGAGCTGAACTAATTGCTTCGAGAGCTCGAGGTTTACTTGGGCAGCCATAATGGCGGGGGGGGAGGGAATAGCCTATCTATGCCTATCTCCCCGGTGGGAATGCCGGGGATGTGTACAATCCCTCCCTGTCGGGTAAGACAGGGAGGATGAGTGCCTATCGGTGAGCCCTAAGCTTGATTTGGCCCGTTGCCTATCTTAATGTGCAACGGGGTCCTATCCAGTCTATTGTGAAGGGTATGAAGATACCCGACCAAGCTAGGTGTGTCGCTGTGGAGGCAAAACTGTCACCACGTGTTGACTAGGAGATCCCCCAAGGCCAAACACTGGGACCCGGCCAATTCACTGCCTTACCCTGAAGGGGGTCGGCGGGTGTGTTGGGTCAACACCCCACTCGGTTTCGTTGGCACCGTATGGTATCCATCGAGTGACCACGAAACTGTGGTTTTGCCCGGAAGGGGCCTAGTGAATTTACAGACGAGTATTCTTGTTAAAGAAATAAGATAGCCTTGAAAAAGGCCTTTTTGGTGGATCTATGCCCGATCGATAAACGATCGGAGATCGGATGTAGTCGAGCGACTACGAAAATCGTTACGAAACGCAACGGAAATATGACTCAGGGCAATGAGTCATGAACGGGAGAGCGCAAGCACACAACCGTCCGTGACCGGTGCCGAGCGTCGAGTGAAACCCACGGCACTTAATTGTTCCTTTATAAATACCGAGAAATGCTCTAACAACAAGAATGAACCTTTAATTCAAAGGGAACGCCGTCTTATTATTGTACAATACCTGAAATTGTGAAATATCATACCTTCATTACACACATTTTGTATGATATCTTATTGTAATACGTATGGTACGAACATTTAAGCTCCTATATTATTTGCAGTTTCAGGTTATAACAAACCATTGACTTCTTAGAACCCTATTTTGTCTTATTATAATTTTTGTATATAAAACTAAGTAAGATTGAGCAAAAAATGATTAGGTACTGGGAAACGACTTTTATTTTTAGTGTGAAAATCGCTGTTCACACCAGCGCACAATGCTGAAAAATACTGTGTTTAAAAGAGCATGCTACGGTGCAGGTGTGGGGGTATTTCAAGCTAAGTTATAAGTATAACATTTAAAACCTGTTTGGAAAAACAATAAAAAAAGTTGGAACCTTCAATATATCCGTAACCAGAAGGTTCCCAAGTACGATCGGGTATTAAAAAAAATTACAATGACGAGGAGAACAACTAACAAGTGACTCTCGGCTACGTTAAGCGTCTTTTTACACCCGTTATAATAATGAGTCAGCAATGGTAGCACCGGATGGGATAGCTGTTAATATTAATCTGTAGGTACACTTGACAAGTAGTCAATCAAATTATGACACCCTCAGAACTTTTCACACTTACGACAACATGTATCACAGCGATAAAGTAAAAGCCAATTAAAATAATGTCACAAGATCGTCATGTCAACCGACTAAACCTGGGCACCTCTAATATTTATTGAAACATGACCACCGCACAGGATTCATAAGGATTACACAGACTTATCTCCGGCCAGCTGCTTTATTATGTACCGGTGTGGACTTTGTAAGCGATGAGGTCATTAATTGTTTCCACGATAACATAAATGTTAAGTTAATCAGTGGAACCTTTTTTGAGTAAAAATATGGAGGTTCAGAATATAAATTTAAGAGTAAATGTTGTTTAAATGCTGAAATTAGTCTGTTGGATGATAAAATACTAAATTACTGATGTATAGTTTATACCTACTGGTATTTTCGCTTATTGTTTACCCAAGTAGAATTTACTTTTTGTCGTGTGAATGAAGTACGTTCTGTTTCATTTTTTTGACATACTTAAAACCACATATGAAAAAAAAAAAAAAAAAAAAAAAATGTATATCCTGGGAACGAATTGTACTGCTGTGCTGCTAGGGAGTTTGTTGCGCCACTTCTTCTTCTCAGCTAAACTACTAGGAACTAGTGGTCAAGGGCGGGCGTTTTGGGGACTACCTTATAATATATGTAATTTCGACGTTTGAAAAGTGCTGATTCTCAGCCTAGTTTCAATAAATGACTTTAGATTTTATACAGTATAAGTTTAATGGTTTTTATTTAATTAGGAGTTAATAAATTGTACACATAATATTATCCAGAACACGAGTTAGTTATTCCACACGTTCATTAAAACAATTGCATAAATGTTTAATACATATTGCTATCCAACGTACATTATTATGAGCCGAGCTAATAATGTGCGTACGATTGAAAAGTTATAATGTGATGTCGTTCGGAAGATTAATTTGTAATATAATTTTATGTAACCGAATACAATAGGTATCATCAATTTAAGTGACTGTTTAAATTATTTTTGATTTTATCAAATTTTCAGTAAAATAATTGAACTGTTATAATTAATTTGAAAACAGTCCACAGCGTTGATGAAGCGTAGCTGTGACCCAGCCTCACGCTTCATCGGGTATTCAATAGTCATTTCCAATAACCGATAGCACAATTAAGCAATGAAGGGTTCCGTTGAGATGAATTAGGTCGAGTTGGGATGATTTATCCCAAGAACAAACCTAACATTGTAGTTGAAAAACATGTTCTCCCATACACTCCAACTGCAAATGTAAGTTTGTACGCACAATATTGAGAGATTTGTCATGTTATTTTAAAACCATAGACTTTTTATAGGTTTCCCTGTAATCTATAAGCATTGAACTATGTTCTCTAATATTTTTCATAATTTTAGGCTCAGTAGTTTTGGAGATAAGGGCGGAGGAATGGTTTTTTCATCTATTTTCTTAAATAACTATAAAACTGTTTATTTTAAATTTTCATTTGATATGTCACACCCACACGGTACAGTTTGCAAAACATTTTTTTAAATAGGTCACAGGTTCATTAGATTCGGAGCAAATTGGCTGTGATAGACCGACAGACAGACAGACACTCGATTGATCCTATATGGGTTCGGTTTTTTTTATTCGGAAAAAAATATCTAATGGTATTCTAATTAAACAATAAAGACTTTATTTCTCTTTTGAAAGAATTGAAATTTCACGTCATATTTTGGTGGTCGGGTGGTAACGTTACGTCTGTGATAGACGTGTTGCTATGAGGGATATTCAACTATCTGTAAAATGTATTGGCAGGACAGCTTGCTCTGAAATGTTAATGTTAAACGGTTGTAATGAGTAAAAATTTTTTTCTTTACTTAAAGTTTTTTAGTGACGCAAATAAACTATTTGACCTGTTTCAATAACACAAGTAGATTTAATTGAAAATATTTCAAAATTCTGGATTACGATACTTTCGAACAATCAATCCATTTTCGGCTGTGGTATACCTATAAAATTTTCAGTTACACATCAAAAAGGTTTCTGTACATTTTTTACTGAATGTACTTATTCAATTGAAATAAAAATTCCGATTCCATTCAGCGCACATAGAATATTCCAGTAGAATTGTCGACGAGTGTGGCTGTAAAATGTTATGTGCGCACAAATTGTACATTTCGACCTCTAACGCTCGGCACAGCTAAATGAAACGATTGAATAAAGTACGAGTGGTGATTTATACTGTTAGCTTAGCTTCATAATGGACTTTAAGTGTGGCAAATTACGTTTATTATTTTGTTATTCAATTTGTTGGTTTGTTTTCAAACGAAGGGAAATCGGAAAGACTAAAATAAAAAAATGTCACGAACATCTTCGTGGTTGTGACAACGCAAGATAAAGAATCGTTGTAGAGGAAATGGTAAGACTCATATTATAAAGCCCACGCGCAGAAAAAGGGAACCTAACAAACGTATGTACGTACCAATTACATGAAACTGTTTCAATTCCACATAAATTTTGCTTAAAATAAAAGAACGATACGGTTAGAAGTCAAATTCGGTCAAAGTCGCTCCCGGAACCGAGAAATCTTTTTACCAGACACTTTAATTGAACAAGGGTCACAAAATGTCCTACACAACAACGTAGCAACAATATTTAACTTTGTTACATTTTATCGACGTAACAAGAGATGTGTTACGGACGTATTGTGTGACTTATTGACAGGCTGTCAATAAGCTTTGCGGGTCCAACACAACAACGCATTCCGTTTAGCAGCGCGTCCACCATGTTGATGGAGGCACGAACAGGTACTTTCGCGGCAATCTTACACAAGCAAGTGGCGTCACTGCTGCACAGAGTGCGTGTGAGTAGCAACAGCCTCTTGAGTGTGATAGCGGACAGGTATGACTGTCCGTTCTTCAAACATTGTATGCGTTTAGTGTGAACCAACATAGTTTTAAGGACTATTTTACTAACAAAATGGATCTTTTGACTGAAATATATATAAATAGTTATGTCTTGGAAAAATCATAACAGAACTACGAGTACGATACTGTTGACATCTTGTAAGATACAGTGATAAAGCCCGTCGATTACTTACAATACCAGATTTCTTTCAGATTCCCATTATTAACCTGAAAATTACGAACACATCAAATTCTAATCGCATTACAATTTATTATGCATTGATTTTACTGGACACTTGCGCATTGTTTGTCTAAATAACTCGCAAATGGGTCAAATTCAAATAAACTTATGGATAACATTTACATTTTTGGTTTGTTTGAAATTTTGCCAACTGATACCTACCATTTCATACAATTCTATCACTTTTGTAAGTTACTGGCAGTTAAATCATTTAACTTAAATGATTAATTTTGCTGACATTTTCCCATCATATAAATGAAAGCAAAACCATGGAAACCTCAATCATTTTAAGTTTGACTTCACTTGTTTGCCAACTCCTGCCGCTCAACTGTCACACGCAACAAAACGAGAAACTGAAACGAATAATTGATAAATAAAAAATCATCTCGTTTGGAAATAATAATTTTGTGGAAAACTCATACTTGTATTTCAGGGTTTGTGTAAGAGATAGTAGAAGTCCATTCATAAAGGGTCCTTGTTAGAGGCAATAAAAGAAATCGCTTCAGGGAAATTATAATTGGGTTTCAGGAATTTGGCTACTTCGTGGTTTTTTTTATGAGCGAGTATTGAGTTTTCCAATTGTTGTGTCCACTTTTTACGGCTAAAATATGACAAAACATTCCTAACCATGACCATGGCGTTTCGTAATACTGAAAATTCCCAGACTCCTGCAAAAGCCGGCGATAAATAAGGTATTCAGCTGGTATTGCATAAACAATAGCGGTGATATCAGTGGGAGTAAACGGAAGCCGATATTCAAAGCCGTGAACTAATAGAACAAAAAGCAGCTAAACCTGGACAATTGTGTTCCGCGCCGGTGTTGTACTCGACTGTGTTAATTTGGTATCGGTAAAGCAAAAAGGCTTTATTACTCGCGCCTGCGTGTGTTTTTAAGGTTTACGATTTTATCGCCCGATATTAGGTTCAAATATTACAAAAATTGGATTTTGACGTGAGAGCAAAAAGAAAGAAAGAAAGAAAGAAAATAAGTTTATTTGACACAGGTACACAGTTTTCAAAAACAAAAAACAGAAAAACAAAGAAAGCTTAAAACAGTATTGTGTGGCTCACGGCTGCGACAAATAGGCCCAGTTCAGCATAAATGCCAGACAACTAGTGCCTGACGCTGGTTTTCAACTGAACCTTATGTTACGAGTACGTTTCAATAACACGCCTGTGTACTTACGGACGTTTTAGTACGAAAATAAAACTGTAAAGTATGTCAGTATTTTGGTCAACAGCTGTTGCATAATATAATATATAGACAATCCTATAATGTTCCCACTGCTAGGACACAGGCCTCTTTTTGAGAGGGAGTGGGCTATAATCTACCACTCGGGCCCAGTCTGGGTTGCTAGATGTCACATGTCTTCGAATTTTTGGTTCAAGAACATCTCGGTTTCCTCAAGATGTATTCCTTCATGGTTTTGAGAGCAGTGGTAATGAAATTGTTTACACAAAGTAAAGCGCCTGCCTGGGTTCGAACCCACCATCTACAACTCGTAACTTGGGGCTGTTACCACTGGGCCACCACTGCTCTCGCGAACTGCCTACGTACTGACGTCATCTGTGATACTACTATTTACAGTATCTACCTTCATAACAATGCAAACTCTTTTTTCAGTAGTTATATTTCCTCAAAATAAAGTCGGAAAGTTTCCGTCAGTGGCGGTACCTCCATAGAAGCCGAAAAGCCCGGCTTGCATTCAAAGATGAGCCCACAAAAAAAAAAAACTACACCCGTAAACTTGTAAGCAACCAAGTAATTCATTCATGTCGCAAGAATTGATAAGAATAATAACATTAAATTCCGCGCTGCACCGTATCAGCCGCGCGCTTTAGAAGCTACGATGCCAGGTTTACGTACTCAAAGAATAATATTTAAATTCCGCGCCGTTTTCATCACGCACGTTGCCAAACTATCTCGAATGCCGCAGTTGCGATCTCACTCTAACACTATAGCGTTAAGCAGGACGCGAGATCGCATCGATGAATGAAAACGTCAATTCTGTGGTACATTGCATTGCTTTCTCGCTCACACAAGGGAGCTTCTTATGAGGCTTCATACTACTACTCTCATCTTTCGCATGGAAAATTGTTAACGTTGTTGGTACCATTAGTATGTACTCATTTCGCAAAATGTTCTAATTTTTAAGCCCGGCTTTTGATTTTTTATGAATGGAACGAATCGTGTATTTGATTATGAATAGTAGGAGTAAAGCAACTACCTATGTCGTTGCAAGACGCCTGCGCAAGACGCTGCGCAATGCGTGATTTTCTATAGAATGATACAATTTTCAAGTTAGTTCAAATTTGTTTTGAGCGGCTACTGGCGCTTTTTTTTTGCTTTGATATTTTTTTCATTTTCTGTGAATTTAAGTGTTGTGAATTGTGATTAGTTTTTGCTGTGATTATTATCTTTATTTTGAAGTGATTAAAAAGTTTCTTATCATTAAAATTAATTCGGAAACGCATGCAATTGTTCCTTGTGAAGGACTAAAGTGTGTGAAATTGTTACTCGGAAAGGTAATTTTATCATCAAAATGGGAATACGGAAACTGTGTTCGTAAATATATTTATATTGATTTTTCTGACAATAAGTAACTCTTTATTTCACCGTAACCAACCTCAAATTATTGTAAGTACCTATTTCTCGGAAAAAAAAACATGTATTTTTGTCAGTCGAAGAATAGATTGAAATAGGCATTCCAATGTCTATTACACAAACTTATGTAAGTAGCTAGTGCCATGAAAGCATTTGACTATTGTTTTTATGGCAATGTAGTTTTGGAAAACTACTAAATAAACCATCCTATTATGTTTAAGTACATCTCATTGAGATCACAAAACAATAATGTTCGTATCGAAGAGATTCTTCATACGAGTAGGTGTTTTGAAATAAAGATTAAA
The DNA here is from genome assembly GCA_963680765.1 of Agrochola lychnidis. Classification (NCBI taxonomy): domain Eukaryota; kingdom Metazoa; phylum Arthropoda; class Insecta; order Lepidoptera; family Noctuidae; genus Agrochola; species Agrochola lychnidis. The sequence continues at coordinate 17,255,660 of OY796862.1, forward strand.
GTTGGCTATTGTCATTATGATTATGATAAATTATAAAATTTTGTTTAGGTAGGTAATATCTCATGTTAACATTTTCAATCGACATTAAATTTTAAACTCATAAAATTATGCGTTTGGCAATAGAACAACAAATCGATACTATGGGAGCCATCTAGTGGCTTTTGATTGAAAAAATTTGCATGAGACAAGCCAATATGAATTATGGTAAAAAGGTTCGACTAAGCGGTGTAATTACGCGCATTCGTGGCGATAGATGGCGCTTATGACAATTACGTGTCTGACATGTCATGACCTTTTCGCATTTAAAAGGTTTTCTAACCAAAATTATAATAATGTTGTACCATGTACAACATAAATGAAAATAAGTCAATCCCTCACTTGGCAGATTTTATTTTCGTAAAAATTCTGGCGGCTTGCCCTAATTTTGACCCCTAGGCACGCCACTGGTTTCCGTATTACACTATCTAGTACATACGTGCAGATCACACTCTGCCCCTAAGCTACAAAGCCGATCACACAAGCGAGCCGGCAAATTGGACGCCAGTGCCAAACCCCCTGTCCCCTGTCGGTCGTCTGAGTCTCGTTGTGTAACCGCATTGTGCAACAGAGCTGATTACCTACAAAGCGGCATTAAGAAGAGCCAGTCGATTGTTTGATTTGACACCACTTCTAGCTAGTTTACGAAACGTACCTAACTAGATAAATCGTCCCTTCTCATTCTGAAGGAAATTGTTAATACCATCACATAATTAAATTTTGATAAAATGTTCTATTCCACAAATCGACTAATTTTCTCTTAGAGTATTAGATAGTAAATGTAAACCAATTGCCAAGTTTATTTATACAGAAAGAGATTGCCTGTGTGTTGGATTAAATACCCCTTTTCTTGTTTCACTAGGTTAACGACGGAGTCTGATTCTAGGCGATTCGGAAAGTACAGATTCTGCTTTACCTAACCCTTTTTTTCCAATCCCGTAAATTGGGTAGAGTGTGCTTACTTAACACGAACAAAGGTTAGATTATATTCTAACCTTTGTTCGTGTTAAGTAAGCTTATTTCACACAAACAGAGGTCAGATTATATGGTTTTCACTTCAGTTTATCTCATCACTTGAGACATAGGTTTCCAAACAGTACCAAATTAATGTTTTCTAAGTCTGTTTTTAAACTCATTTCCTCTGTCTGTAAGTGCAAACTGTTAGGTTAGTTCACAAAGTTAGTAACTTCTCCCACATGTTGTTGTTCTCCTACAGCCTCGCTTGTTACAAACAAAGCAACGGCAACGTGCAGGTGAAGTTTACAAAAAAAGAATTGCGTTCCGTAAGGAGGTAATTAGTCAAGTGGTTGACGTTTAGCTCTTACACATAATATGTGAGAATCTTATAATGCTAAGACATTATGTTTGGTAAGAGCTCCTCGAAACTCTTACTTAATTTGCAGTGTAGAGTCACACATATTTGAGCAAGATGCTATCAGAGCCTCAAGATATCAACTTGGTAATAAGTGTTTGTGAATGTGTGAGAAGAAGGAGGAATAAACGTGGGGCAACGTTTAAAAAACTCGTTTCATATGTACATTCAGCCTCAAAAAGATGCATCTACAAGAATTAATTTAACTGTCTAAAATCTTTGTTCTTTAATATTATAACAATGTTTAGCCTCAAAAAATATTACAAATCGGGTACTTAATGTAGCTTAATTGTTTGGAAAATAATGTCCAATCAGATCTACAAGTTAGTACATTTCTTCTAACATAATTGGCAAAAATGAAAGAAACATTGTGAAAATCGCTTTTGTTACTCACAAAAGCGGATTTTACTTTAGTTAAAGCACAAAAGAAAATCCGGCTTGAACATACTTATAAAAAGAAGGATACGATTCGTAACACTCCCATTGTTCGTATCACGTTGCTACAATAAATATTACTGAGAAACTTTAAATTTATTAAGCTGGCTTCCAACGCGTGCGTGAAATGGCGCACGCACGCGCACCGGCCCGCACGACGCACCGTGGGAAGGGTATCGTGCGTGGTAGCGAAGACGCGTGCGTCGCGGTGCGTCCCGGTGCGTCCGAGTTTGGATACATTCCCTTTGAAGTTACCGACTCGGTGCGGATCAGCTCGCACGGACACGCACCATGGGAAGGGTAACGTGCGTGGTAGCGCAGACGCGTGCGTGGCGGTGCGCCCGATCCGCGGCGAGTCGGTAGACTTCAAAGGTGCGCGAGGTTTTGCTCGGTTCCTATAAACAAAAACGAATCGTTTTGCTTACCAATGGTAGCGTTTTTATTGCCCAACTTGGCATATAAATCGGGGATGTTCGCGCTGTTTCGCACTGATAGCTTTCATGCCATCATTCGCAAGAGAACGGTATCCCTGATCTGCAGAATGCGTGGCAGCCGCATCAAAATCTAGAAGACAATAGCCAATAAGATCTCATCCCCGCTTTGGAGGTCACTTGTTGAATCAGTCATCTACTCGTAGACTAGTTTGACTGATTCTGACTTTTATTTTTATTATTTGTAATTTTTACATAATGAATTTTTGGATTTTAATTTTAATGAATTTAAAGAATGTAAATTATTTTAAAGATTTGATTTAATTTAAAGATCAATTTATTTTACAATTAGATTTTATGAAACTTATTAATTAATTTTACAATTTGATTTTATGTACAGACGCCAGCACATCAGGCTACTACAATCTGTCAAATTTATTTAATAGATTTTCAACTTTATTGCTGAAGTTTAAGGTTCAAAGTTGATTGGGAAAATTTGACAGTTTCGGGTAGCTTGATGTGCTGGCGTCTGTACGTCTGTCTCTATTTCAATTTCTATGTAGTTATTTATTTTGATTATAATAATATTTATTATTGTAGCATGTATCTTTGATTAAGTACTAACGTAATTTTTAAGTAGGTCTACTAACATTAATATGGATCACTGTATCTGATTTAAATAAATAAATTAAAAAATAAATATGTATGTATGTAAATTCATAAGAATTTTTTTAGACATGGGCGTTTACAGATTTTTACGCAAACGGTTAAATATTCGATTTCAGATTATGAAATCGTTTTCAAAATTCATTTTTAGAAATCAATTTCCGGAGCTGCTCTGGCGCCTCCAGCTCGCAGTTTCGATCGTCTCTAGTAATATTATAATTCGGTTGTAAGTGCATCGATCAAAACTATCCAAACATAAACAAATACTTGCTTACGCAAATCTACTCTTGCCGTAGTTTTGTGAAATCGGTTTGTCTAGTTCGGCTTATCTATACGATACAATTTGTGACTAAAATCGGATTTTAGATACGTTTCGATATATCTGACGCATGTCTACTAATTTTACCTTTGACAGCTAAGTAGTTCCATAATTTGCGTATATGTGCATATCTGCAAAGCTATGAGTTTTTGCATCATTATTGGTAAAGATACAAAAAAGTGGTAATGCAACTATTTATTTATGATTTTTTTGTGAAAATATCAAGTACTTATTTGATATTTTCGTCGAATTTGAAAAAAATAATTGTTATGGTTATACTTTCTAGTTGGTTCCATTGTCATTTGATCAGGATCTGATGATGGGATCTTGGAGAAATCGAGGGAACTCTTCAAATATTATAGGCACACCTATAGCGATTTGGGTATTTTTATAGTAACTCATAGATTTGCTCTCAGAAAGCACCATTTGGTAAAGCGAAACTGATGATGAAGGACACAGATGGCCAACGGAACTTCTCAATAATAAGTAGGTATTTCACGGGTTTCAATTTGATTACTTTATATGGTGAAGAGTGGGCGTTTTGGGGGACTGTCTTATGTAATTTTGACGTTTGAAAAATGCTGATTTTTAGCCTAGTTTGAATAAATGACTTTTGAATTTTAATTTTTTTTTAATGTTTATGGTTGCTAAGCAATTTATCTTCGTCACAATGCATATGATATGGAGAAGTGTTTGCGATCAACAAGTCACAGGGGCCGACACCAAAGGCTGAAGGCTGCGGGTCTCGACCTCAGGACAAGCTGCTTCTCACACGGACGACTGTTACGTTGCTTCCTCCCGAGTCACCATTCCTGACTCTCTGTATATTTTGACTGCTAAGAATAAAACTACAAACGTAGTATACAGGGAAGTTTTATGAAATGTGGCTGTTACTGTAGTATATTGTGGTGTTTTACGACTTTCACGCGAACGAAGTCGCGGGCAGAAGCTAGTAATGTAATATTGCTCATCCCCATAGCAAATAGCGTGATAGTCTATATCCTACAGTTGGAACAGACAAACATTCTAAGAACTATATTTTCGGCATAAGAATCGATCCCAGACCTCGTAGCAATAACTTTCTTTCAAAAATATTCAACGTACGTTTTTAACTTCGCTACGATTTTATCATGTGTATAGATATAGATAATAAAAAAATAAAAAATCATAATAAAAAATGTGAAAAAAAGAAAAACAGCAAAACCATAATTGGGAATCGAACTTACAACCCCATGTTTGCAAAGCAATGGTCCAACCGCTGCATTAATTGCTTCACTGAAATTTACCTATAATAGCCGTTCCTATACAATATGTCCGGTTTCGGACTGTACAAACTTAAAGGGGTGGTAGTTTGCTCTATTCTATCAATAAAATTATTCTACATGTAGGGTCGGAACCCATCCCCCTCCTGAATGGCAGCCATTTTTGTGTTTTGATCGCCTTTTATGGAGCGTGCATACTAAAAGTACAGTAACTTTAAAATGTAAAGCCATAAAAAAATACTTTTAGCAACGGAAAAGTATTACTAATGGGTTAAATAACTCAAATAATAACATTGAATGCTGCATCATATTGAAATAAATGCTTTTTTATCTACTCGTCTAACAAATGTTTAGTTCACCTAAATAATGATACCAAAAAATCGATTCTATGACAATTAGTTTAAGAGATATTCTTGCTTGAACGCAGCCATTCCGTACGTGCGATATGAATGAGCGCTGCATTCCATGTGGTAGCAGCCAGTAGCAGGTACAAAAAAGATTTTCTGCATGTTATTGAAGTGAGAAAGGGATAAAATACACATTTCGGGGGATGACGCGAAAACAAAAGAAGTATTCATCAAATTAAAACTTAACTAGTTTTTTTTTATCAGTCCGTTTGTTCTATTCTCCGTTTGAAATAAGATTAGACATTTAAACAAACCTTTTTTACAGTCCTTTCGACCGATTTTGACTTCTATTGCGTAGGCATAAGGATGGCATTAAAAGCAAAAAAAGTGGTTAAAAACCAACTGTTTACTGCAGCTGCCATTTGTCATGCCACCAACGCAATAGAAGTCAAAATCGGTTGAACGGACTGTAAAAAATGTTTAGTTAAATGTCTAATCTTATTTCAAATGGAGTATAGTCATTGAGACTACACCTGTTGTTCCAACAACAATATCTCTTAAACCATTAGTCATAGAATCAATTTTTTGGTATCATTATTTAGGTGAACTAAACATTTGTTAGACAAGTAGACAAAAAAAGGTAGTTCTCCGGGGTGAATTTTATAATACTTAACCGTGATTAACAAAAAAAACCGGCCAAGTGCATATCGGACCACGCACAATGTAGGGTTCCGTAGTTGGGATGAATTTATCCCAAGAACAAACTTAACTTTGTAGTTGAAAAAAAAAAATCTTTCATCCGGAATGTATAGGAGAACATGTTTTTACAACCGCAAATCTAAGTTGGTCGATTATTACTCGTTAACTTGTAAAGCCTGCTCAGCTGTGATAGTTTTTCTTTTAAATTCGTTATATAAGCTACTGCCGAAATTTTTTTCACACATCCAAAACTAACCATTTAGCTGCCAGGGGGGGGGACACTTGACTCTAACAAAAATTAGCACTTTAAAGCCTAATATTTCACAAACGGATCCCTTAATCCAAAAATGGTTTTCACAAACTCACAATATTTTTGAAGGACCTTTCCAATGATACCCCACATCATGAGATAAAAAAAAAACATCACCACTTTACGTGTATGGGAGGTACCCTAAAAAAATATGTTTTTCATAATTTAGTTTTACCACTTTGTCGGCCGGCGTAATTAATATCCCATCAAAAACATAAATGTGAAAATGGGAGCCAAATTCCATAAATATGGTTGTCGACTTCGCCGACAAAAGAATTGAAATCTAAATGGGTGCCAAGTTCTGTAGATAATCCTGAAATTTATTTATAAGAACATGCAACTTTCTAAAGTAAAATTAAAACACAAATTCTTGTTTTTTCTGCTATAACAATGTTTGCTATTTAAAAATATAACTTCTTAAATTTGAACAGTCGAATTATTTACACAAAGCACTTAGGATAAATTGAAGCTCAATATTTGACTTGGCTAGTTTTTACATACAAGTTATCTTATATTTGGCTAATCAATTTATCATCTTTATATTTGTCTACAGTGTCGCGGTGCAAAAGAACTAAAACAAACAGGGTAACTTTTTTATGCTGGTGTGCATTACAGCTACGTCTTACACTCGCGCCACGTCATTGTGCTGTAATTTTACTTTTTTAGTGTGCGTGCATTAAGCGGCTAACAGTTGGACGCTATTTTTTTATCGAGTTTACAGCTTTGACTGTCTACCTAGGCATATTTAATTATTATTATTTAATTTTAAGTAGGCACTCAACATCAAATAAGTAATTCATGATGTGCTTACCTGTAAGAAATTTGTACACTAGTCTATAAGTTTATTGCATGTATCTCATATCTTTGTATCGGTGTACTTAATTGTTGGTGAGCCAAATAAATAAAGTAAAATATTCATATCTTTGTTCTTTATGTTATGCGCAAGTTACTGTTTCTTATTGTAACTGTTTACAGCTTTGACTGTCTACCTAGGCGTATTTATATATTTGTTCTTTATGTTATGCGCAAGTTACTGTTTCTTATTGTAACTGTAAGGTCAAAATATCTTCTTTCTCTAAAATTTCAGCTTGCTGGTAAAAACTAGCCAAGTCAAATCTTGAGCTTCAATTTATCCTAAGTGCTTTGTGTAAATAATTCGACTGTTCAAATTTAAGAAGTTATATTTTTAAATAGCAAACATTGTTATAGCAGAAAAAACAAGAATTTGTGTTTTAATTTTATTTTAGAAAGTTGCATGTTCTTATAAATAAATTTCAGGATTATCTACAGAACTTGGCACCCATTTAGATTTCAATTCTTTTGTCAGCGAAGTCGACAACCATATTTATGGAATTTGGCTCCCATTTTCACATTTATGTTTTTGATGGGATATCATTACTTTTTGTAAAGAAATTATTATTATTCGTCAATCAAACGTGATCTATTAAATTCTTTTTGTAAATATGCGTAGCAATATTGTGTAAGAATGTAGGTATTTCTTTCGTAACAATTGTTACAATTTTCCGCAATGATGTCAGATCGCTGAGCCGGCGCGGAAAGTATTATTATTTAAAAAAACGTGTACAGTCGGGGAGCCTTATGTCGTATGGTATTTTACTGTGGGGTCGGGCTGCTGACATTGAATCCATCTTTATTTTGCAAAAGAGAGCTATCAGAGCCATTTATAATCTACGTCGCCGCGAATCTCTCAGGAAACTTTTTAAAAGGATTAATATTATGACGGTACCTTTCCAATTCATTTATGAAAATATTATGTATGTAAGGAAAAATCCACATTTCTTTAATAAAATAAGTGATAGACATAATTTTAATACTAGAAATAAAGATAAACTAGATCAACCATTTTTTAGATTATCTTAAGTACATACATCTTTTATGGGGTACTGTGTTAAATGTTACAACAAAATACCTTGTGACATTTTGCAATTAAATGAAAGAAAATTTAAAACTCATATTAAAAATACACTTTGTAAACAAGCATATTACAAATTAGAGGATTATATCCAAGATAAGAGTGCTTGGATACATGCTGGTCCTGCTCCATAGGACAATTTAGAATCAAGACAAAATCAAACTGTTTGCTAATTTAATTGTAAAATTTATTACTTTGTGTTTTATGACATTGATTTTACATTCTGTGATTACTTCCTCACACACTGACTTATTAACTGTAAAATTTTAGGAAAATCGTCTACTTTTACAATGTTTGTAAATATGTGAGCACCATGTATCTATCACATATTAAATTATCTGTCGTTGTTTCATTTTTAATTCTTTTTACCTATTGTGGTATAGTAATTTTATTCTAGGTGCACCGTCTTCACATATAATAATTATTTAACAAATGTACGTACATATACAAACAATTGTAAAACATTTTAAAAGAGTAACGGTGGAGTTTCTTGCCCATTCTTCTCCATACGAAAACTACCTTTTGGAAGGGGCGAATAGAATCAATTTTATTATTTTGTAATTTTTGACGTTCTAAAGTGCCATACATGGGCCTATTTGAAATTAATGATTTGACTTTGACTTTGACCCCGTCAGGAACAAAATTCCTTCTCACGTATGATTTAATTATTTAATTTTTGCAGCCGCCCTTTTTTTTTTTAAGTATCTTCTCCCGCTCTGGGCGGAGCGGGAGGGCGTATCAGACTCTTACTGACTAAAACCCACCCGTGTTCCTTCGGTTGCCCTGTTGCCGGGGGCCACGATGTCCCTATCGGTTTTCTGCGAACCCCCGCAGGCATTGGCCCTAGCGGATCCCGTCATTTCTGCTGACATCTCTTTGAGGCGCGCGTGGAACACAACGCGCCGTCGACCCGGGCTTGGTCCTTATCGGACGGCGAGCTACCCATTGCTCACCGTTCGCAAGCCCGCGCCTACGGTGGCCGGAAATCGGCTCGCGATTCCCGCCCCGGGCGTCTCCTCCTGCAGCGGTTAGGGGCGTGAGGGCGCGAACTTTGCCTCTACCTCACGCGTTCCGCCTCCTCCTTCGCGAGCATTACCGCTTCGCAGAAGGAGGTGACGGCCTGCCATTTCCTCTCGCTCCGTACCATGGCCTGAACCAGGGCCGGACGCGAGAGATCACCGCCGCCGTTGCAGCCACCCCTTGGATTTACATTTTGACCTCACTATGGACTTAACTATTCGTAAGTTTATATTAAAAATTAAACGACAATAGTCCCTAAAACAATAGTCATACGATCTATCAATTCAAAAACGTCTCAAGCATAGTACCAACCTACCAACTACCTTGAACATACCAACCTGACGTTTGTAACAACGTTTTTCAAGATCAGAGAATGAATGAAATGAATTCACTGCCGCCTAACATTAGGGACCAAGATTTTGACACGTGACACATCAGTTGACTCGACGGGGTGTTTTGAATTCAGTCATAAAATTCAGGAATTTACATCAACTTTTGGCATTCGAATCAAAAATGTATAGTTAGCTGTCAAATTATAAGACGCTGGAGATCAGTGCCATCTGAAGTGAGCAAGTGGCAGTTTTTAACCCCATTTGAAAATTTGTCGTCATGACTGTCATTTTCATAGTTTTCGGGAGATAGTGCTGATATCGAATTAGATGGACATTCTGGATTTTAAGATGGCGGCTATTCCAAATAATAATAATATTGTAGATCAATTGTCATAGACATCAATTTCATGCCAATTGTAAACTTGATAATCAAAATCCGTAAAAAAACGGACCTCTTAATTTCGTCAAGTTCGTCTGTCCGTGCGTCCGGATGTCATACAGTCATTTAACATGGAGACTATTTACACTCTATCGATGAAAATTTTGAAAAAGGTGTATTTTTTGCACCGTTAAACAATGGTGTAGTGAAATTACGATAAACATAATAGTGGGGGTGGCATTCTCCATACTTACATATAACCGAGAGATGAAAAAAATCTATGCATATAAAGCGTGTATTGTTGGATCTCATAATTATAATGTTAAGATGTTTCTAAGTGACTTTGCTTTTGAAGTCAATAATTTTTGAGATACAGTTTATTTTCGGTTACAACCGCAGAATTAACTTTGTTTGTTATAGTTTTTTCGAGAAATACAAACTTATTTTTGCAGTCGATAAAATTGATACTATGCAATGTTTATGCGTAAATATTCATCCCAATTACGGAACCCTTCACTGTGCGTAGTCCGACATACACTTGGGCAGTTTTTTTAAATTTCGTTTTGAAACTACCTCAAAAATAAACAATTTCTATTACTCGAGTAAGATTATCCTATTAAAAACAAATACTATCAAACTCATACAACTAAAAAAAAATGATTGTTGGTTTTATGAAACCACGGTAAAAGTGAAACTTTACACGGTCAGCTGCTGCGAACTATACGCACCGCCATATTGGCCTTGGCTGCTCTGACGATCGCCTTTCACTTTATCCCTACTCCGCGGCCGACCGACACGCGACATGCAACACACAGACGAAAAAGTTTGAGACGATGTAATAAAAGTTTAAATTTAAAAATATAGACGTAATTTAAAAGTGTTTGCGGAATACCTACCTAATTTATATAATTAATTTAACATCATTCCCAAACAAAATTTTCTTAAGCCTACCTAAAAAAATGTATACTAGGCATTCTATATCAGAAAGTATCAAAAATAAAATCCACAGTAAATAATTGTCCAATAAATTAAAAATAATTTTGAACAACGTTCCGAATTTAAATTCAAATAAATAGAAACAATTCGGCGCGAAATTCAATAAATGAGGTAAGTATCTATCCTTGTTCTATGTGTTGACTCGTTTTATATTGAATGTCCTAAAAACGATTAAAATTACACTAGAAAGAAAAGTATAAATAATTATTTTAAGTAATGTTTATTGTATTTAATGCTTAAAACAATTTTATTTTAATTTTCAAGTATAGATTTCAGACATTCGACATAATTATAAATTAATCGAGACAATCAAAATTGAAAAAAAAAAAAAAGTTTGGCATAATCGTTTTCGCACATCATTACAATAAAAAAAAAAAACAATGATCGACGATTTTTAACACAAATTGAGTAGTAGTAATGAATATTACGTGTTATTGAACATGTGTTCGTATAATAAGTAAAGATCTGGGCATTTTCTAGTTACTTATAATATTTTTAATCACATTTGTCACATTTAAAGTCGTATCAGATATGTGTATGTGTGTTAATTGTGAAAAGTTAAAATGTAAACACGCACGATTGGCGCGAATCTTCGACTTTTGATATCAAAAACTTCATTACTACTACTTATTTAACTTGAAAAATGGATGAATTCGTCAAATAATTAAATATTGAAATAGTCGCTGTCCTTATGGTGGAGTTTGGATGTTCGCAATCCCCAATTTTTATGTTTTTTAGCCTCGACCTCGACTGTCATCAAAATGGCGATTATCGCATTTACAGACTTGAATTTTATAAAGGTAAATTAATAATCTTGCGCGCTAAATATGAAAGATTTAATGCATAAACATTATTTTAGCCAACTCTCTTAATTAAAGATGAATAATCTCATTGGCAGCAGCATTTTCAGTGCTTCTATAGGAAGGTTTACTTTAACAAATAACACAACAATACCTAAATACTAAAAACATTTTATTTCTCATAGAATTTAAAACGGCTGCAGCTTCATTCTCATAACGTAGTCATGGTATGAAAGCAGCGTAGGTACAGTAGATGGTAGATGTACGCTTTCCCACAAAACAGTAATAAGCAATGATGATCTCTTAAACAATTTGTCCTATTTTGCTCACTTATCAATAATTATGTACACTAAGTCCTGCTGCTCACATGTCACGATTTGATTCTGGCCCTAACCAGATTATTGTTTTGATCTATTATGGGTAAATCTTTTACACTCTAGGGTGGCTCTGTTTTTATCATCACTTGCTTGCCTATAAACATCTCTGGTAGCAGCCTCTCTCAGTAAGCATGACAAACTTTATCCAAATGTATACCTAACCTAGAAAGTAAGAAAATACTCTTTTTGTTGTTTATTTACTTTTGTATAATAATTATATCACTCATAGTAATTCTGCCATTTTAAAAACACTAACCTGATGACTTCTGTGACTTGCAATTGACATGCCACATACATAACATAATATGCTTAGATTTTCCTGAGCAAGTAATACTTGGGATAGAGTTGTAGATAATATAATCAATAATGTCAAGTCTTGCAATAACACATGTCATCGTCATACCTGAAAAAGGTAAAAAAATTCAGTGTATTTACTTATGCTATATAATTACATCATACTATAGACATTTACAGCTGACGACGCGCGACGTACCCATGACTGAACATAGGCCTTCTACTAATAGGCTGCTAAAATCAATGAGGTTATACAATACGACGGTGTTTATAAACATTTAGAGAACATAATAAACTTACCCAGGGCCATGGAAAGATAAGCAATAGTTCCTCTGGCTTCAATTTAAATTGACAGCATTAAATCGTAACGTAATATAAGTATAAAGTAAATACGGAAAAATAAATTCAAATCAACGTAAAACAAACAGCCAACAATGCCATTGATCTGACAGATTTTTTTTGACAGTTTGACATTATGCATGGTGTCAGTGTTACCAGGTTTAATTATTTTGGTAATCGATTGACGAAATCGATTGGGTGATTATCAGTGATCGGAGTAGGTAGATTGATTTTACGTACTCGCATCATGAATAGTCATAGAAATCATAACATGGATAAGCCTTTTTTCCGGGATTTCATTTTGGTACTTACGGGATTGAATCAAATATTGTTAAAGTAAGGATTTTTAAACTACTACATTAGAAATTTATAGAATGCGATAGATAAATATTTAAAATATATTATATTTTTTATAGTATATCTATCCTTTTCTTGGAGTCCGATCACCTATATACTATTAAACAGACAGCAAAAGGGTTGAACATTTCTTATTCATATTGATGTATTCTTTATTCTACACATTACAATATTTGAAATTCCTTAAAAAATCTTAATAATTTCAAAATCCCGGAATCCCGGAGGCGTATCCATACTAATATACGTGCCAGTTCATTGACCTCAAATCAATCTACTTACTCTGATCACTGGTAGTTTATAAAATAACATTACTGCCTCGAAACACTTTTAAGTTGTTGAGTATATTCAGACCATATAATATTTTATTTATTGTAAAATCATAATTTTACAGTATAATATTTGAGTATAATAAATAGCATTTAAAACATACTCGTGTAGTGGATACTCCACCTACTCCATGTGGGTTAGTATCGATATTTTCAATCGATTACAAATTATTTTATTGGATTAGTCTGTCATCTGGCAACATTCAGGTTAGGATTGAATGGCGGATGTAGTTCTTTAAGTATCAACAAAATAAATATTTATTAGGTTCTCTAATGCTAGAAGAAATAAATTTTGATAAAACGACTTGAAAAAAATACGACATAATTTTTGATAAATAAGCTTTGACACAGTATCATACCATGGGCCTGCTTTCGGGAAATCTCTTTTCAACTTTCTATGTCACCCGGAAATGGGTTAAATGGTTTTGATGTCTAGTGACAGGTCGTTGATAAAAATGCCGATTTTGATACGTTAATATCTCAATAACCGTTTTAGTTTTATTTATGAAATTTGGAGTTCTAGTTAATCTAAGGGGTTTTTATAAATAAACCAAATTTCATGAGTCTATGTTACATAGATTTTGAGTTATTAAGGGGTCAAAAGTGGCTCCAAATGGTTCGTGTAATATAACACACTGCAGCCGTGTCTTGCCTAGTACTTGGCTCGACACGCTGCCGCGTGTCTAGATGTATACCTATGCCAAATTACAGCTTTCTAGTACTAAGGGTCTCGAAGCTAGACCGCGGACAGACAGACAGACAGACAGACGGACATGACGAAACTATAAGGGTTCCTTGTTTTCTACGGAACCCTAAAAACGATATTATTTTTAATATAAAATTGATCTTAAAATTCTTTTTCTTATAATTTAAGCATAAGCAATGTGATGCAGCATTCAATGTTATTATTTGAGTTATTTAACCCATTGTTAATACTTATCCGTTGCTAAAAGTATAATTTTTTATGACAATTGAGCTTTAAATTTTAAAGTTACTGTACTTTTAGTATGCACGCTCCATAAAAGGCGATCAAAACACAAAAATGGCTGCCATTCAGGGGGATAGGTTCCGACCCTACATGTAGAATAATTTTATTGATAGAATAGAGCAAACTACCACCCCTTTAAGTTTGTACATTCCGAAACCGGACATATTGTATATTTCATGATTGACTGCTTAGTTCCATGTATAACGTGATGATAATCATTTAAAAAGTTAAATCGATAACCATCTACAATATCCTAATATTTTGGCGCGTTTTTTTCCAAAAATACGAACATAATATAATATTGCTCGTCCCCAATAGTAAATAGCGTGATAGTTTATACCCTACAGTTTGACCAAACTTATAGGGAATACCTATGCAAAATTTTAACAGAATTTATCCGCTAGAATTTGCGACATGCTGGAACATACATACAGACAAACAGCCAAAAATTCTAATAAATATAATATTTTCGGCATTAGAATCGATCGTAGACCTCGTAGCAAATACTTTTTTCATAAATATTCAATGTAAGTACAGTTTCGACTTCGCTACGATTTTATTATATGTATAGATAGATGGTCTTAGCAGATAGAGTTAGAAAGAAAGATTTTTTTTATTTGGGACACGTACAGGAAATACAACATCAAAACTGAGAAAGTTATAAAAACAATAGCAATTTCAGAAAAGAATATTAAAATTGATTGCCTTGTTGGTCTAGTGGTTGCAAGCGCTACTGCTGAGGTCCTGGGTTTGATTCCCGGGTCGGGCAGTGTTATTGTGTTTTTAACCGACTTCCAAAAAGGAGGAGGTATGTTCGTCGCGTATGTTTTTTTTATTTATTTATGTCCTCCGATTTCTCCGTCAATTGTGAACCGAGTTTGAAAATTCTTTTTTTGTTTGAAAGGGTATGCTCTCAAATTGGTCCCATACAAATTTTATTAACTATGCTTGGATAGTTTTTGAGTTGTACACAACACGTATTTTTTTCCCACTTAGTATGTAGATGATATGATAAGTTTCTGTCACTGGTAGCAGGTAGTGGTATTCAAATGTGTGTTTTAGTTGTGGTACGTAGGTACCCCAACTAAAAAGTGAAAAATTAAAACTTTTTACAAAAAAAAACAACCGACCTCCAAAAAAACACTACAAAGTGAAAAATAACTTTAATTTCGGAAGTCGGTGGCAAAAAACGAAAATACAAAACCCAAGACATCGACTTCCGAAATTAAAGTTATTTTTCACTTTGTAGTGTTTTTTTAGAGGTCGGTTGTTTTTTTTTTGTAAAAAGTTTTTTTCTATCTGAAATTTCTCAGTAGCAGCTCGGAGTCTGAATTTGTGCCCGGGTTGATGGCAATAGACTCGCCCCCTATTACATGGGACTTAAACATAACTGCCGAAATGTGGGGGTACCTGCTACAGGGACACCTCTGCCCATGTTATGTAATATTAAAATTTAAAAAAAATTGTGTGTTCAAAAAAGTTGCTCTTCTTGGAAGATTCCTCATAGATATCAAGAAAGTATTTCCTTGAGGATCATTTGGCCATGAGCCTGGATGCACTCCACCTTCATTTTCAGTATCAAAAGTACCGGTATTCGTGGTTAATTTTTAGATTGCCTTAAAAACTTGTACAGTAAACAACTCTTCATAACAATATTGGATAAGTACTTTTGGTTCCAATAAAAATGGTTTCTTAAGTACCCTAAAATAAAAATAAGGACCTATTTAAACCAAATAACGTGATTGCCACTACAGCTGTAACAAATCTAATTTGATAAAAACAATATAGAAAACTAGCTTTTGCCCGCGGCTTCGCACGCGTAAAGGTCGGAAAATATCCCACAGGAACGTACTACCGATATTCAGAGTACTTATCATATGTCCTAACCCAGGTCATGGCGTATGCCTTTCATCTAAATCTGTTCAGCCGTTACGGCATGAAAAGGTAACAAACAGAAAGATAATAAATCTGTTTTAGGGTTCCGTACCTCAAAATGAAAAACGGAAACCCTTTAAGGATGACATCGTTGCCAGTCAAGACACTTTTTCTCAGAAACGCGTAGAGGTATCAATTTGAAATACTAGGTATTTCAAATTGATACCTCTACGCGTTTAAAAACGCATTAAAAACTTAAGCTAAGCGCGCACTACGGATTTTGATCGTTGCGGATAATATTTCGTGTTGTTCTATCTCCTCTCAGGCTATTTTCCTACGAAATGTGTGGAAAGTTTTTTGTAATTTCTGAATTTTCTCATACTCAAACCTCAGTTGGCCCGATATAGTTTTTGACCCTCGTAATAAGAAATAGGATCGACTGGCATCAAAAAAGTTTTTGTGAAAATTGCCCATGTTCTTGCTGACTGTACAATTTTTTCAAAATCTGTGAATGTAGATCAAAATGTTTCAAAAAGTTAAGGACAGTCTCCTAAGACCGTTATCTTATAGCGATAACGGTTAAGGTACCTGCCCTTATTGCCCCATATCAACATCCACCCTGTATATGTTATGATTGACTACTTAGCTCCATAAAGGTATGGCGTGATTATGATCTTTTAAAAGGTTAAATCCGTAATTATCTGCAATATTCTAACCTTTTGGATAGTCTTTTTACAGTTTGCAGTAAACTATAGAAGAATACGAACATAATGCAATATTGCTCATCCTCCGTAGCAAATAGCGTGATAATAATATTTTTTGAAAAAGTCTATTATGACGTTTCCATTATTTGATATAGATTATTTATACCAATTTTCAAGTTAATCAAGCCAAACAGTAAAATCCTCCCCTGTAAAAATGAATACCCCCTTTCATCCCGTTAGGGGTAGATTTTCAAAAAACCCTGATATACGTTTTTATTTGTTTTCAGTCTTAAGTATAAATATTGAGTTTCGAGTTAATCAGACCGCGCGTCTTCCATACAAACTTTGACACCCCCCAATCCTCCCTTAGGGGTAGTTTAGAAAAACTAAAAATTGCAAACTTTATAATTTACATAGATGAGTATTTGTGCCAAGTTTCAAGTTTATTAACTAAAGGAATAAGATTTTTCATACAAACAAAATCCCCCCTTTTCACCCCCTTAAAAGTCGGTTTTCCAAAAACCCTTTCTTAGTGGATGCCTACGTCATATTATCTACTTGTGTGTCAAATTTCAGCCCATTCCGTTCAGTGGTTTGAGCTGTGCGTTGATAGATCAGTCAGTCAGTCATTCAGTCAGTATTACCTTTTATAGATATAGATTGTAGGTATATAATGTCAAAAAATTAAAGATTATGTCAAGGAAGAATGTAAAAAAATTTAAATAATCATCGTAATTTGGGAGCAGCTAATAGACATTTACATTGTTATGCCGTTAATGAGGTATCTTTCTTTTGTTCCCTTGGCGTGGAGACGGCTTCAACATATTTTCAGTGAGAGAAATGCACTATCTGCCACAAACACGTAGGGAAGTGGTTCCTCCTTGAAGGGCAAATTAGTCGATGCTGGAAAATACAGTACATTTCTAAAAAAAAACTATACATCTCTGTATTTCTGCAAACACCGCCATTATTTATTCTACCATAACATCCGCAATCCACAAATGTGAAGTTATATTCAGCATCCACCAAAGCTAACAGAACAATGCTAATGTAGCTTCGAATCTCGAGGCCCACACAGACCGACACACACCGTCGGAAAAGGCATGGTGTGTGTTTTGTAGCTATCTGTGGTCGTCAGAATACAATAGAATAGAATGGAATCATTATTTATTTGCATAGAACGTAGGTACAAAAAATACAGATGTTTGTGTGGGCTGGTGCGCTTGCGTGCGCAATATCGCGCACCGTCGGAAGACCCTTCGTGCGCGGTGCGTGGTCGTGCGCTGTGCGGGCCGGTGCGCGTGCGTGCGCGATATCGCGCACCGTGGGAACCCGCCTTTACGTGAACGTTTGGTTCGAAATAAAGTGTCACGGCCAAATTTTTTTTTTTTTAAAGCTAATATTTTATAAACACTTGTCTTTTTATCGAATTTTGCTGTGTAACGGACAGAATTTGCCAAAACATATTATTATTCCAATGCCTGGCATCAACTAGATTCCAAGTCAAACGAATGACGTTAAAAAAGTGAGCTACCACCAATATTTGTGACCAAGAAGTGTGAGCAAATAAGCACAAAACTTTAGACAAAGCTATTCGTATTAATGAGTTATGAGAGCCGTGAGATGATTTTTATTCCCGTCACGTCTTTGAGACACAAACCTCGTTCTAGGTAAAAATAAAATTAAACAGAATATGCTAATAGGAATTGAAATTGTTATACTGTAAAGGGGATTTTGTCATAACGATGCAACTATGATTTTATTATGAAAATTATTGTCATTTAGTTGCGAAGAGAATAAATAGTAATGGTAAAACTTAGATTAGATTTATATTCTATTGGCGTCACCAATAGCAATCAATCATCATCTGCCTAGCCTTTTCCTAACTATGTTGGGGTCAGCTTCCAGTCTAACCAGATGCAGCTGAATACCAGTATTTTACCAATGGCAATCGATAAAAAAATACCGATTGGGTTCTAAACAACATGTGACACTGAACTGAGATTGCTTCACAAGAACACTACAAAGTTTAATAATTTTTATTATTAATCCATTTTGTTATCTACTTTAGTGTACATTCAAAATGGATTCATTATATTGAACGCCAGTAATCTAAAAGGTTTTAGGTTCGATTCGCGTACAACGTTTATCGTCCAGCATGCATGCGACACACCCGGATATTCTCACGGTCAATATTTGATTTCCGACCCGAGCGGGTCACGCGTCGTTGTTTTTCAATAGCGTTACTCGGCTCGGTGAGCTCCAAGCCTATTTCAGTTGCAGTTGATACGGTGCGGATTTCTGTTTCGTGTGTGGAAAAGCCAAAACGCTGTGGAAATGAATGAATATTTTATGCATAAAGTTAAGCTGCTAGTAGTTTCGGTGTTGAGCTGGTAATTAATGGAATTTTGTTGCAAGTACATTTTTATTTAAGTGCAGTATGAAATTGTTTACCATGTTAAATGCCAACGGTATGCTTTTGTTATTAAATATTTCAAAGTTGACATAACGATTACATTTATTTTGGTAAAGGCTCGCCCCCTATTAAATGGGACTCATAACTGGCGAAATGTGGTTGAACAGGCGTGATTTTATGTTATGTAAGTTATGTTATTAATTAAATTCGTTTCTAAAGTGCAAACAGAAATATAACTAAGTAATAAAAATCTTTTACTAAAATAAAATTACACACAAGCAAAAGTAAAGTTGAGATAGAGTCTAGTTATTGAATTATTTCTTTAGAGCATCTAATACGACGGGCATACTGTGTGGCACTGTTAAATACTAATTTTATAAGAATAAAAAATAAAAAAACTGAATTTTGTGCTGATTTTATAATTTATAAAGGCAATGAAATATTTGCCTTTGTCTAACGAAAGCAGACCTACGTATGGAAAATTTAATTAAAATCGTCCGCTATCGTTGAGGGCTCACATCGTACATTCCTTCCTCTCTCCACTTCCTCAGTCCAATCCTATTTAGCAGGAATTAAATTACTGTTGATCTATGCAACTCAGCTCTATTATAGCTTGTAATATAGCTCTATTTTCCTTAATCTTGAATTGAACTTGTAATCTTGTATCATTCGCTTTTTCTCATTTTGCCTGATTTTTTCTAAGAAAACCCTAATTTTAAAGTAACTGGTGATGTTGCGTGCTTTTCATTGTGATACAGACACAATAGGTACCTACTTTACACTATTCAACTACATTATGCAGCAAAATATACATTCGAATAAATTACGTAGTTGAAAATTAATCGATTCAATTCAATCAATCTGCCTAGCCTTTTCTCAACTATGTTGGGGTTGGCTTTCGGTCTAACCGGATGCAGCTGAATACCGTATAATACATGCAGCGACTGCCTATTTGACCTCCACGACCCAGTAACTGAGTAAAATGATACCCCTTAGTAAGACTGGTTGTCAAACTTTCGGGCTTCTGATGACCCGTAACGATTGTCAAAGATCCACGAATGACAACCGGGACCAATGGCTTAACGTGCTTTCCGAGGCACGGAGGAGTCTCGTTATGTTAAGATAGTCACCCATCCACAGACTAACCCCGGCAAGCATAACTTAACCTGATGGATCGAACCGTGATCGATCGATTCAATTCATAGAACAGTAATTCAGTCGTTTTTTTTTTCTTTCTTTGTAATAAAATGCCATGCCATTTCAAATTGAGTTTAATTAAATAAGGTATCGATCACCCGAAATCACAGACACACGAGCAGACATGTCATGTATAAAAATAAAGCTAATACGACAAATTATAAGCCAGTAAATGATGTCTACTTATCTTGCTTAACACTTTTTGTGTTAAGTGTAATTTACTTTTGACGTAGTGAGAATCGACGTGGAGGTAGTCTCTTTCTTCTTCTTCTCATGTGGTTAGTGACTAACCTGGTGTCACAGTTTTAAAGCCGCCCATGGGCCTCTGACTTGGCTTCATATGCCGTCGAGAAATATCTTCACGATGTTTTCCTTCACCGTTTTTTAAACAAGTGATAATAGATCTGATTGTGAAATTAGGATTTAAAGCATTCCTAGCGTTCTATCCATCAAAACAATTGTGTGACTAATACACACTTTTATTTTAATTTCTATCGATGTTTTTCAATAGTTCATGCCCCTGACCTGACACTGAATCAAACGACGTACAATGGGAATAAATACGCACACATACACACAACACACACATCACACATACACTAACATACCAAATATACCATACAACACCTGAAATCACCACTGTGGAATTCGTACGCCAAGCTCCAAGA
This sequence comes from Agrochola lychnidis, assembly GCA_963680765.1. Classification (NCBI taxonomy): domain Eukaryota; kingdom Metazoa; phylum Arthropoda; class Insecta; order Lepidoptera; family Noctuidae; genus Agrochola; species Agrochola lychnidis. The sequence goes on from OY796862.1 coordinate 17,276,538, forward strand.
TATAGACTAACTAACAGCTGTCTAGTTTGGGTTCACTGGTAAATAATATATTGTAACATAGCTATAAGTAAAAATTTAAGCTATTTATGTCGTCTTAACTTGGTGTTAACCTGTAAACCTGCACTGTATTACCTAGACAGAACTATTTCTGTTTTCTATTTCCTCTATAACTATTACTACAATCGTGGGTGTGCAGTGTGGATTACTATGGGTGATCCTGGCATGGATGATCATCAAATGGGTGACCCGCACGGGGCGCCTTATTTTTTTTAATGTAAATACGTTTATTTGTGGTAAAACATACCAAAGAAAAAACACAAAAAAAAAATGCGTCACATCCACGCAAAACGGCCATCGTTCAGCATAATGACCCTATGCGAGACAGAACCACAGCGCTGGTTTTCAGCGACAGCCGGCGTTGACGTGATGACATCAACTGGTGCAGCATAAAGTGAGATACAAAAACAGGACAAAAAAAAATACACAATACAAGTAAGTAGTATTAGCTTCAGTAAAAAGAAAACTTCTTTCAACTGCGGATGGTTTTACTAAAATACGTTCTAACCTCCAAACATATTTTCTGTTCCATTTACTTGAACGTCGCTGAGACAAATGTGCTCAAGTTTTAGCACCAGAATGCCAACGAATGTGTCTATACATCTCAGGGACTGTTGCTGAATGTTGATAAAATACATGAAACCTTAATAACGAAAGGGTCTGCCATAAACTTGTCCTTCGAGATTTTAGGTGTACTTTCTTTTGCTTTCTTAAAATTCTTAGTTGCTTTATTATTGTTTCTCTTTTCGTTGTAGATAGGCACTTGATTTGTTCCCATCTTCATAGGGGTATACTTTACGTAAAATATAGCTAACTTTTTGTTTTTGTACGTAAGAAAAGGCCAGGAAAAAAATAAAACACAAACAACATTTACAAGATTTCGTTTTGCCAAAAAAGATGCTGTTCCAGTAAATAACAGAAACGACATTATCAACCGTTCACTACGGAGGCAAGAGCCATACATAATAGACTGAATATCTTTGTCTTACGACGGAAACGATCGAAATTCCTTAAATGTAACATCGAAACACGGCTTCGTAGATTCTAGGAACTGGAATCAAATTCTCCGTCTGTTGAAAATATTTTCACATTCACCGCAGCGCTGGAGTCAACGCGAGGACGCTGCAATATTTCATGGACATGTTTCAGAGACTGCGCACTTTTACGCACATACGAACAGTTTTCAAATTATGAGTAGGTAGAAAGAGGATACTGAAATAAAATTGTAGCCAAGTGGATTTTTATTTTCGTAGACAATATTTAACAATGTAAACTATATATATGTACTATACCTACGTAATTACGTGCTTTCACAAAAAAATATCTAAGTATCATTCTGTGTTTTTGATACAATTTGTTAAATTCTGGTACCTTATAAAAACAACATAAGGCATTATCTTTCAAAAGGGAACCACTTTCCTTAATTTGTCCAAGAAATAATAAAGTTATGAAGGTAAAGAAAAACTCTAACTTGTGCTGTTACATTTTTGGCCAATCTAATATCGCACAGCGGACCTCCAAACTTTGTCACGTTACCAAATTAATTTGATACAAAGTTTCTCTTTGTACGAGTACCTACGCTTGTACGATGGAGCTCACTTAAAAGTTTATCTTAAAAAGACGAATCGTATCATCTTTCTTACCTAATTTCTACAATAGCGGTGACGAGGGTCAATGATTTGGATTAAAGGATTTTATAAAGAAAAATTAGAAGGATAATTATTATAAAGTGGACACTGTTAAAGTAACACAAGAGACATCTATTAAATGATTTTTAGTTTAGTCTCTGTCCCTTTTTCTGTTACTATCACCACAAAAGTAATGATCGCATTTCATAGGATATGTTCAGTAGCTTGAAAATATAAAGAGACGGTTCTTATAGATTTGAGTAAAATATTATAAAGTTGTGAGAAAGATCGAACTCATATCATTATGTTTTTTGACAATTCATGAATTTTGGTCTCAGCGGGTCCGAAACATTTCTGAAAATTATGTAATTTCATAAAAATATTTATAAAATATTGATTGACTATTTTCCCTTTTTTTCAGGCTCGAGTTGCAGCCCTGTACATTATCACTCTTCTTAGCATCGCCGCGGAGCACGCACATGCGCAGCAGCGCGACTGGGAGCACCAGGGACCACAAACATGCGGCGGACACTGAAAGGTTCCCGTGGGCACGATAACGACACCAAACTTCCCCAACCCTTTCCCCGTCCCGATAAAGTCTAAATGGATAAAAGAATATGACATATTGAATAGAAATATACAGATATAATGTGCTTAGCAATATGATTCAATTTAACAAGGTGCATATGTATGTTAAGTATCACTTATTTCTGTATGAAGACTGTTAGTTGTATTGATAGTTTCAGTCCCAATTCTCAGAAATCGCCTCTGTGAAACGGTCTATCGTTTCTTATGGGCGATTTATGAGAATTGTTTGATTTAGTTTTGCGTTTAAAGTATTTTCATCATGCTTGCTAATACACCCATGCTCTAAATCAATTATTTTTCTATGTTATGTTATGGTTTGTGAAATTGAAACATTTGATGTTAGCAAGTTCAATTTCTATGAAATATCTAAGGATGTAAAAGCACTAGCTTACTTAAGAGAACAACAGATTTATAGCGGCTATCATCATTATTTCAGCCGAAAGACGTTCACTGCTGGACATAGGCCTCCCCCAAGCATCGCCACTTCCACCTGTTCTGTGTTTCTTGCATCCAGCGGATTGCTGCGGCCTTTACAGGGTCCACCTTGTGGAAGGCCCTTCAACACGATGTCTTCCGGTACGCGATTTATAGTGGCTATAAATCCTTATATGGCTACTTTAATATTTTATTTGGTAATATCAATAGCCAATCTAAACTACCGCAGAAAATGCCAATATAACTCAGTATAATAGAATGGAAATGCACATTTATATTCGTTAGTTTTTCATATGAAGAGGAAGTACACGTGAGACAAATAGCCGTATATTTTTATTATGAAAGAAAATTGTGCTTGTTCCTACCTTGAGCGGCTCAATGTGGGGAGGAGGTTAATAACGTGCCACATTACTGTAATTATTCAACGTTGTCGTCGAGGACTGTACCGCGGAATGAGAAAATAATGTTGTTGACTTTTTATATGCTCAGAGTAAACATGATGCTTGACGTCGGGTTTATTTTTTCCTTGTTTTAGTAAGAGCTTATTATTTTGTGCTCACTTTTCATTTTCACAATAACTTTTTTTTTATAAACTTTTCAAAGCACTGGCATTATTAAAGCTTCTAGTATACAGTACAATTACAGGCAACCATAGGTACAATCAAACATTAAATAACTTCTAAACTGATCTAAACATCACTTTATTCGTAGCATAAAACTGAGATAATACCTTTCAACGTTTCATGAGCAGCGTAACGTTTAATAATGGCGAAGCGGAACTTTCTGAGTAAAGAATCGTGTCTCGAGCAACGACATCAAACAACCGTGATGGTTCGCATTCACAAAGCCAGAACAAATACATCTTACTTTTGTCTTCCAGTTAAACTTTACACCTCACCACCTTTACTCACCTTTCTTCATTTATACAACACTAAACATAATATTCTCGACATTTTCTTAAGTTTTCTGGACTCGGGAAATTGGAACTTATTACTCTGGCTTCGCGTGTAGATGTGGATACTAACTCAAGGTAAACTACATGATACTTAATTTCTAACCGACTTCAAAAAGGAGGAGGAGGTTCTCAATTCGACAGAATGTTTTTTTTTTTGTATGTTTGTTATACAATTACTCCACCAAATACAGTACCTAGTTTATTACACAAATGACTTCAAAAAACACAACAAAGTGAAAATTAACTTTAATTTCGGAAGTCGGTGGCAAAAAACATAATTCAAAACCAAAGACACCGACTTCCGAAATTAGACATTAAATTAGGTGACAGACTCATTTGTTGTGTTCTTTTATTATTTTTTAATGAACTAGCTACGGTTTTCACGATTTGATAAAACATCACTATTATGTATACAAGCTTAGTTTTTGTTTATACTAAACCTCTTAAGGGGTCATTGTACTCATCATTATGAACAACTTTCACTATAGGACATTTATATTCGCATAACTCGTCAAAATGTAGGGAACAGCTGACATTTTTTTTCGCGATTTCAGCATTGGTCCATAGTGAAAGTTGTTCATAATGATGAGTACAATGACCCCTTAAGAGGTTTAGTATAAACAAAAACTAACGTTGTATAAAAGCTCCGGCAGAAATTTTCTAAATGGTTATGAAAACCGCATTCAAATCTGTTATGTAGTTTAAAAGAAAAACAGACAGACATGAAAAGGAACTTAAAATTAAAATGAAGATGTAATAGATTAAATATCAGCCTTTTCCTATAATTAAAAATTCATACAGCGACATGATGGTTTTTTCCTGTTCAGTTATAATTACAATAAAGCTTTTGTTCCTAAAATGACATTAAATTGATATTTTATCACTGGCTGTTATTCAATGAAGTTTAGTGAGTAATTGAAACTAATTTCGCGTCACCACGTTCACCGATTGCGGAAAACCTTATTTGTAACTTTGACAAAGAAAAGTATCAAAGTATTTTTCCTTTTTTTTTCGGTGGAAATAACCAACAAGTTAATTTATCTTTCCCATGCATTGTACACAAGAACAATAAAACAAGTAACACAACAGGAATTTATTTAAAAAAATATTTTTTTGCAATAAAAAAGAAGAGCTCGAATGTAGTCGGATACAGAAATTTAAGAAACCAAGAAAAACAGTGAAGGAATGTGTGTGTAGATAACTAGGTATTTATGAATAAAAAAAGAAGGAAATATGCACAAGTAAGAAATGAAGCCATCTTATTAGGACTGCTACAGTAATATATAAGTACATAAATAAGTTTCTTAATTTGCTGATATTAAGAGCAACAATTTTACTAAGTCAACAGCTATGCCTTGTGAAATAAATACTTTCCTATTTATTCTTATTTGTTCAAAGGATTTAAAATTAAGTAAAATTCACAAGGACAAAATACTTTTAAAATTAATATGCGTCAAGCTAAAACATTTCCCTAACGTTATTTGTTTCCTGCAAATGTTGAAATTCCGATATGGACTGTGAATTTTAAAATAGAATTGAAAAATTTTTGGATTCAAAAGGTATGAGTTTCTAACATATTACCTACCTACGCTGTTTATTGTAATTTTTCTATAAAAATTCTCATTTTCAGCCCAGAGTTGGGATTTTTACTCGACAAAAGGCTCTTTTGCTATACCTACCAGTAATATCCTGTATACCAGTTGGAAGCAGAAACGAAATGATTTGTTGTGCAAATAAATCCGTTTTGTTCTGCAGTTCGATTACAAGAGTTCGTTCGTTTTGTTTTGTGCCCTCATCGTCTCTCACTACACACAACTGCTAACAGATCTGTGTCGAGAGACTGACGTACGTTTGCCAATGACGACATTGACGTTTGTTCGTTAACCAATGGTCAAGTTCGCGAAGGTAATCTTTTGTTTACAAAAAACAGTATTGTATTTATGGTGCTTCATCGTGAGGTTTTCAATTCTGTAGAGTGGATGAAAGAAAGAAATGTACACATGGAGTATATTTGGCATACATAATTATTTGGCATTTGTCCTTTAGCGATTTTAAATATTGTTTGACAGATACGAAATACCGATGAACTTGTGAAGACTGCGGAAATCAGCTAAATGCAAGAAGAACAAGAACAAGCTAAATGCAAGAAGAACAAGACCGATCGATGTGGTGACGCTTAGGGGAGGCCTTAATCCAGCAGTGGATTTCTTGCGCCTGAAAATGATGATGATGATAAGAAATAAGCTTGCGGCTAAGTAATAACAGGTGTACGGGTCGATCCATCAAGTTAAGCTACGCTTGCTGGTGTTATTCCGTGGATGGGTGATCATCTTTACATACCGAGACTCCTCCGTACCTCGGAAAGCAGGTTAAACCGTTGGTCCCGGCTGTCATTCGTGGATCGTCGACAGTCGTTACTAGTCGTCAGAAGCCCGAAAGTCCACCAACCAAGGTATCGAGGGTATCGTAAGGGTATCGTATTACCCAGTTACTGGGTTGTGGAGGTCAGATAGGCAGTCGCTCCAGGTAAAATACTGATATTCAGCTGCATCAGGTTAAACTGGAAGCCGACCCCAACATAGTTGCGAAAAGACTAGGCAGATTGAGATTCACTGATAAGATTAATATAATTGTCTTACTGGATATTCATTATGGGAAAGTCTGAAAACAAGCCCTTATCTTTATAAATATACTTGCGGACCCGACAGACGTTGTCCTGTCCGAACAGCGCCGCCTACTGAGCACAATTGTATTTTCAAACCATCCAGGAACCCACTCAAATATACACACACAATTTAATCCAAATCGATCCAGCCGTTCAGGAGGAGTCAGGTGACAAACACATTTACAAAAAAATTGTATGAATAAAGAAGATACCTACCTAATTCTAAATTCGTAGTATTCATAATTCTTGAGAAACATGGTTTATTTATTCTATAAAACAATTTCGATTACATTGTTACACTGACACAACAAATTGCTCAATATCGTCTACTTCACAGACAAACAAAATTTATTGCGGAGCCCATTTTCCTCAACCAATAAAAATATACGATTCCCCTCGGATTCCTTCTTGAACATAAATCGAGATGATGAACAAATGGCATCAATTAGTTATTTCAGAACTCGATTATTGAATAATCATGAGTCATGACGCTTTGATTATTGTTGAGTACCATAGCGTTTTTTTGCATTAAATCAACTGTAGGTATTCGTTTTCATCTTTTACTGTAAAATCATTATAATCTGTGATTTTTCTTTGTATAGAAAACAATACAAAATAATTTAAGGAATTATCTACCTACCAGCATCCTGTACCTACTGAAAGTTTAGGAAGCTTCAATTAATGGCTTATAAAAGATACTTTAAAATTTATTAAGAACAATCAATTCAGAAAGTCCAAAGTCTGGCTACTACCAGAAGTTATGCAGACAAGAATATTTGTTTTGTTTTAAGTTTGCTTTACAATTCCCAACAGTAGTTTATTGTATTGAAGTACTTTGCATTAATGGTAGTAGAGCATGATAAAGTTGATCAGTAAAAGTTTCAGTACCTCTGCGTAGCTTTAAGTTTCAAACGAATTTTGATAAAAATAAAAAGCCACCCAAGTGCGTGTTGGACCAACACGCACTTCACGCGTCAACGGGAAGTACCCTGTAGGTTTTGATTTATTTGCGAGTTTTAAAATTATGTCGCATAAATGGCCGTATTTTTTATTGCTTTGACTTATAAGCTTGATTTTTCTGAGCTCCAAGGGACCATAGACACCGACTGGACCGGCCGATAGGGACCGTATTTGAAATTAATTTCAACTTGATATCTTCACGCGTTTCTAAGAAAAAGGGTCTTGACAGACTGACAGACGGACAACGACGTGATCCTATAAGGGTTCCTTTTTTGCTTTTGAGGTACGGAACCCTAAAAACAAAAATCTCTTTTAACACAACACACATTGTTTGAAAAAACTCATTCCATTGTTCGTACACAGGTACATATATATTACTGTTAACCCGATCACATTTTCTCTGTGTTCACATCACGCAGCATCCCTCGAGATGTAAAGTGATCCATTCTACTTCCACCTGACTTAGGGCTATCTCTAGAGGATTTTATTCGAGTTGATAACACTTCAATAACTTTGCATACCTACATGCAAACAACAATTTCAGTATCAATTTATTGTGAGCTTTCGATAATAAAATTTATGCACCTTTAAAATGTCCAATTTGTTGTAAGAACGGCTTTCATTTGTCACGACCAATGGATTTGACGGTCTTCCATAACCTTTATATTTTATAACTTGAAGCTGCATCAGCATTCTCTTTCATCTTCACCTCTATTCTCTGAATTAATCGAGAGTTTCAATAAAACAACGTTTTGATCACGTTTACTTGATTTAATTCATCCACAATGGTCCCCTTTGAGTACCTGGATGTGTGGAAATTCTGCTCGGAATAAAACCTATAAATGTCGCAGTTTTCCAGCAATTTTCCTTTCTCTCGTAAAGTAATTTTTGCCTTTTCCATTTTCACATTTTTAAGGCTCAAAATGGAAAAATATCCGCTTATTTAACATTCTTTTGTTACACATTTTAACAAAGTATTCGCAGAGAATCGTGTGTAGTGGACGACGCCAACCGACGGAATGTTCCTACCTACCAATGAGCATCCGTCTGTAGGTTTACTGCCCTGGGTTTTTGATACGTTACACAAAAGGAAAAACTGCGTTCTATCTATACAACGCAGTTTTTTTCTTTTGTGTAACGCAAATGTAACGTAAAAGGCATAACGTTTTCTAAAACGTTATGCCTTTTTTGATATTGTATGGCATTTAATGGCAATAAGTGACAAAAGGATTTACCCGAAATGTAATATAGTAGCTTGATGTTAGGGAACAAACCTAACTCAAGAACACGTAGTCACTCGTAAAACTTTATAACTAAAAGGTATACAGATTATATACCGTTCAAAAGAAGACAAGACAAACTGCTAAATAATCAGCTCGTATCAGGAGGCGTTGTAAATCTTTTTTAGTTCCACTCATAAATCGTCTGTAGGAACTCCAAGTTTCAGTTTGCTTATCAATACTTAATTCTCTTTATATCGATTTCTTCGCACCTTCTTCTTCACCTGTTATTTAGATTAGCTAGGTTTTTTTTTTCAAATAAAAGTTTGTTTTGTTTTCTCTTTTAGCGGATAGCTAGCTAGTGGTAGCTACCTAGCGGTGGTATTGGTGGTATTGTTGGTGGGCCTTTTATAGCGTGGAAGTCTGCTAAAGGGACTGCAGTTGATGTGTGTGAGACATGAAAGTCTGGAAGGTCTTGTTAATGAAGGCAAATCTGGTCAAAGATTGTTTAATGATACCTAAGGATTAACAGGGACATACCATTTTATCGATTAATCAAAGCATTGTTGATTCGAACGACTCTTAAATTAAATTACTTCATGATTTAATTTCTAACCAGTTGAACAGTCGCGACAAGATGCAAATGAATCAAATAATAAACCGTAATTGGTGCTGCATATTAATGTCAGTAAAGACTTGCAATATCCGCTGCATGTGTCGCCGATATAAGCGTGGCGCGACTGTGAGGTTCGTTAATTTGGTTTCAAGATTATTTAGCGTTGGCGTGCAGTCGGCTACCAATTAGGAAGAACAGTGAAACCAAGAAATTATTAAATTCTATTCGTGTGGTTAGTGAGTAACCTGGTGTCAGAGTTTTTAAGCCGCCCATGGGCAGAGGACAGAGGACTTGGCTTCACATGCCGTCGAGAAATATCTCTCAGGCATGCCGGTTTCCTCACGATGTTTTCCTTCACCGTATTTGAAGTAAGTGATAATTATACAATACGCACATGAATCCGAAAAGTTAAAGGTGCGTGCCTTGGGTTCGAACTCGAGACCTAAGACTTGGCAGTCTGATTATTTAATGAACCGCTGTGACTGTCTCCAACAATTAATTTTATCATTATTTTTATTAGTATTGTACCAGTCTATTATTGTCCCACTGCAGAGCAAAGGCCTCTTCTCATAAAGAGAAGGCTCGGGCATTTATCGCCACGTTTGCTCAAGACAGGTTGGCCATTTCTATGATTCAAGGTCCTCACGATGTTTTTTCTTCACCGATGTCAGTAATATATTGAAAAAATCATATTGGTACTTGCTCGGATTTAAATCCACAACCTCACGACATTATACATAGAGCCAATCTTATATATAAAATTCTCGTGTCACAATGTTAGTTACCTTATTCCTCCGAAACGGCTTTACTGATTTTTACCAAATTTTGTATGCATATTCAGTAGGTCTGAGAATCGGCTACTATCTATTTTTCATACCCCTAAGTGATAAGGGTTGTCCACCCCAAACAAATAATTGGCAAAACAACGTTTGCCGGGGTCAGCTAGTCTATATATAAAATTCTCGTGTCACAATGTTAGTTGCTGTACTCCTCCGAAACGGCTTGATCGATTTTTATGAAATTGTATACGTATATTTGGTAGGTCGGTCGTAATCTATTTTTCATACCTCTAAGTGATAAGGGTGGTCCACCCCAAACATAAATAATTTAAATGACAAAACAATGTTTGCCGGGTCAGCTATTAATTAAATACAAAATAATGTTACAAACTATTATTTAATTAACTAACTATTTTTACACTTACTAACAAGCCCGGTGAATTTAATTACAAGCTTTACCAGAATATAGGACCATTTTTACAATGATTAATGAGAATGAAAAGATTTTCGATAATTATCTCTAATTAATTTATTACTCGAGCTTTTCTAATTAGATAAGGCCTTTTCATGACGGCATAAATATCCATCAGCATACAACGTCTCTGAAAAGTAAATACTTCCTGTTGTATAGTCCGCAGGTACTACTTTTAGACAGTGAAATAAAATAAAATGACCAAATGCGTGTCGGACCACGCACAATGAAGGGTTCCGTAGTTGGAATGAATTTATTCCAAAAATGAACTTAATATTGTAGTTGAAAAACATGTTCTCCTATACACCGATATAAGTCGCGGTCAACCAACTGCAAATATAAGTTTGTAATCGCATTTTTTTTTCTAATTTGATAAAACTACAAATAAACAATTTTCGGACTTTTTTCTTTACTTGTAATAAGAGACCTTGCCTATTGCCAAATTTCATGGTTCTAGGTCAACGGGAAGTACCCTGTAGGTTTTGATTTATATGCGAGAATCAAAATATGCCGCATAAATGATCGTATCTTTTATTGCGACGACTTAGAAGCTTGATTTTTTTAGAGCATCAAAGAACCTTAGAAAAAGCTTCTTGACAGACTTACAAACGGACGAAAAACGAAGTGATCTTCTAAGGGTTCCCCTTTTTCCTTTTGAGATACGGAACCCTAAAAATAAATTAACACTTAATATAATACTCTACCCTACTCTAGCGAAAGTAATTCATCTGAATGAAACTCAATTAGCATAATCATTAATTAAAACTCAGATTACGTAAGTTTCTTATTATTTACTCTGAACACTCAGCTACATAAACATTAGTTCTCTTGATCTTAGTAATCCTGGTGGACAACGAATACTCTTGAATAATTTAACATTGTGGTCGGAGCTAACCTTGCCTTCTCAGCCTCTTAGTGGTATCTCGGTTATCTCGACGAACATCGAATATATTGTACCTACAAGAGAACGCTCAGCAGTTTGGTTTACATTGAATATGTGTACACCTAGGTGATGTTCTGGCCGAGATTGTAGCTCAAGTAAATGTAGTGCCTGGTATACAGCGTGGCGCTTTAATGGTGACATTAATTTAACACACGCATACGGATAAACGTTTTCTTTTTATGAAAATATTTTAATTTCATTAAACGTTATTATTTATCGATTTATTTTCATTTTTCTAAAATGGCATCTTGGTGCAAACTGTACTTAAAAACTGTAACACAGAGGTCATTTACCGAAATCACGGATCATAACATTGCATCAATGAAAATAAAACGAATAACGTGCAAAGAGAAGGCGAATTGAAGGAAAGGGATAGCCTTATGTTGGCGAGTGTTTGAAAATTAAAAAAATTCAATTAACGTATTATTTATTCTTAATATATTTTTATGATAACTGTACCCGTATACCCATGTGTTAAATTAATGTCGCCATTGTAGCGGCACGTTGTATAAATGTGGGGTGCTATAATAAACACTAACGTCAGAGTGTAACCACATTCAATCTAGGCTAATTTATACATGCATGAAATTGTGCTATGTGAAACCCGTAGATATTGATAACGTACCACACATATGATTTTTTTTTGCATTTGCCTTTTATTTATTACTAGCTTCTGCCTGCGACTTCGTCCGTGAGCCTAACCTTCCTCAAGAATTGAGCTATCCAATTAAAAAATATTTTTTTCAAATCCGACTGGTTCCGGAGCTTACATACAAACTTACAAATAAACAAATTTGACGTCTTTATAGTATTAGTATAGATATTAGTATCTTTAGATATAAATTAGTATCTTATAGACCAGCTGCACCCCGCGTTTTCACCCGTATAAGTCTCGATCATGTGGGAATATCTGGTTAAAAGTATCATAAGTCCTAACATAGATCTACCCGTGTGCGAAATTTCATCTAAATCCATTCAGCTGTAGTCGTTAACAAACAAACAAACTCATTTTCGAATTTATATTAGTTAGGATTATTTATTTTATAAATAAAAGGTAGTTTCACAACTGACCGTAAGTACAAAGAATTATACACATGCTAGAAAGAACTTGGTAATTTAACCGAATGGGTTACACATTGTTAGTTTAAGATGAAGTTGGAAGTTTTGCGAGCATTTGCACAACCTTCTGAGGAGAGAAAGTTTAAATGCATTGCCAAGCTGTAGAATTTACGTGTATAATGCAGAGAAATTGTTCTTAAGACATCAACTTAAAAGGAAAACTACCTGCATGATAAAAAGAAAACAAGTCCGTGCAAAATAATTTAAGGTACCTACTTGTAAGTTGTAGCTGTATCCATGTAGTCAATATGCAACCAACTGTGATCATTGTATGAATGTGTAATTATGTAATGCAATAACATGAAACAGCATGTGCAACACATTATCTTATTACAAATCAAAGTCAAAGTAATCACTTTGTCGGAGAACTTTATTAATGCACACATGCTTTTAGAAATAACAGAAAGACACGAACGCTTATATGTTGCTTAATATGAAAAACGTCGTGTTACAAAAAAGACATTTTCTGAAAATTTTACGAATAAGGTCGACAAGTTAACTAAAATTCTGCACGAAGCTTCAAAAATGAGAATTTGTGAAAGCAGTACTTATCCACGGTGATAACAAAAAAACAATCACTTTGATTTGCTACTCATTATGTTCTCATTTAAGCCTGTCAAGTGTCCCTAAGCCATAATTAATAAGACCTTCAACATATCAATTACAACTTTATTCCGTACAAGTATGGTTTAAACTCCAGTGGAATATTAATAATGAGTCCATAAATCACGCGAATATTAAATAAGGCTCAATTTACAATGAGATGACAGCGGCAGGCAGCGAAGCGGCGAGTAGTTTCAGTTTCAAATGACTTTAACTTTATCTTCATAAGTAAAAATGTTATACCACTTGAGAGACTCGAAAAGGTCACACTGCCGCCTAGCTATTATTAGTGTATCATCTATGCTGCCGCCTGCAGCGCCGCGAGATGTCAAGCGACCATACGCAGCGGCGGCGTGCGACTACACGTGCAGACGCGGGCATGTAAGCTGTCCCAATGCATTGCATAGCGCCCGTCCGCAGTCGCGCACCTCCTCTTGGCAAGTCGAGCTCTACGCTACCGGTCGCTGCCGGTCGCTGCCGTGTCAGTGTAAATTGAGCCTAAAGTGTCTGGTGTGATAGATGTGCCTCAAAGCTAACGTAAATCGCGTGCGCGAGAAACTTAGTTAATATCAGACAAATATTGCTTATGGTAATTTGTTATTCAGACCTCACAAAGGGCTGAGTTATAACATATAAGCCCAAGTATGAATAGAGCAATAGGTACTTATGTCTAAAATGTTCCGTCTTGTTGAACGCTGCGGGATATTAAAAAATTTCCAGGAAGTACTTTTAGTTTTAATGGGAAGCAAATACCGAACTTTGGGAATACAATTATTTAACGATAACCAAATATTTTTACGAAGCAAAAGACATAGCAAAACACACAAGTTAAGACCTTCCTTTTTATCTGCTTGCATTTTCCTATTTTCAAATGATTTAGCTTTTCGTACATTTTGTTAGATTGCATTTTTCAAAACTTCATTCGCTATCCATCTTCAGAGCTTTTTTCTGGAACCAGCGAGTAAATACATCACGGCTTAAGCTACTTTAGAGAATACTTTGCAAGTTGCACTAGACATACCTATTAGTTTATTACGGTCAAAAATTTCTTTTAAATGACAGGAATATCCAGCAACTAAATCAAATAAATTTATTTAATTTGTATTAAACAAAATTTGTTTATCCTTCCTTCCAAAGAAAGCAATATTAGTTTGTGTTCATGTTACGAGCCGCAATTAGTGCCAGATTCAAAGTTTAATTACGCGAGGCTTGTAAGTAGTTTTAAATTACACCACCCTGCTTGAAAATGAATAGACTATAGTTTGAGGCAATTTCACTTGATCACATGTATCTGGGAGTTTGATACTACAATTAATGATTTTTCAATACATAAATTACATTTTGTGAAATAATAACTGCAAAAAGCCATTTAATAACGAACTAAATAAGTATTACTACTACATATTTCAGACAGTCAGTTTCTCCTTTTAAATATATAGATTTTTCAATAAACATTCCATCATCACCATTTCTCCTGTATTTTAAAGAAATTTTAAATATTATTTGTATATACAAATTTTACGATATAGCACACTATCCTTGTTCATTTTCATTGGTAATAAGTTTATCGTTCGGACAGTGACCGCAATTTCGATCAATATCTGACCGAAGAAAAGGGTCTCAGACGCATAAAATTTCGAAGCCTACCTAACCTAGATTCCCAAGCACAAAGGATCCTGAATCTTTGAGAGCCTTTGCTGGCGTTGACTTTTATTCCGAATCTTTTAACTCAGTTTTTCAGTAGTTTCGATTAGCTAGGAAATCTTACAATATTTATCTACAGAAAAGTTTTAACACTAAAGTTTCTTCATATAACAAAACAACAACGTGCAACACTAAGGCTGCGTTTCCACCAGGGATGTGACAGGATGCGTAACGAGGGATGTTTTTGTTAAGAAGGAACCAATAGATTCGCTTCATTTATCTAGCCTCGCTTAGCGCAGCTTTAGTGGAAACGGCTTAGCAGAGTGAGGTTTTTGTACGTACAAAACAAGCGAGGGATGGGTGCGAGGAATGGATGCGAGCAAGAAATCGCATCCAAAACAGCCCGCTACACATCTTCGCACCGCTCATCTGCACACCGTTTCACAGCGTCGTCGCTACGTATCCTCACACCACTCAGCTATCTCCCACATCTCTGGTGGAAACGCAGCCTAAAACGGTAAGAAGTGACAACATTTGATGTAAGGAGCACACGCGTCGTGGAGCGAATATGTCGATGTCCAGACGAAACATATTGTTTGTGAAGCAACATACGACGGCTGTCAGTCATACCGACATGAAAATTATGACAAAACTTCTTCAAATCATGTGAAATTACTTGGTTCAACTTATAAATAAGTTGCAGCCTCATGTGTAGGAAAAAGCAACAACATGGTAAGTTTCCTGAGAGGTGAATGATTTAAAAAAGCCTAAGGAATGTTTCTAAATGCCAAAAGTAATGAAATTTAATTTAAAAAAAACAACCGACTTCCAAAAAAAAACACTACAAAGTGAAAAATAACTTTAATTTCGGAAGTCGGTGTCTTGGGTTTTGTATTTTCGTTTTTTGCCACCGACTTCCGAAATTAAAGTTATTTTTCACTTTGTAGTGTTTTTTTTTTGGAAGTCGGCTGATTTTTTTTTTTTTTCGTAAAAAGTTTTTATTTTTAACTCTTTAGTTGTGGTACCTACCCCACACACATTCAAATACCACTACCTGCTACCAGTGACAGGAACTTATCATATCATCTACATACTAAGTGGGAAAAAAATAAGTATTTTGTAGCAAACTCAAAAACTGCCCAAGCAAAGTTAATAAAATTTATATTGGATCAATTTGAGAGCTCCCTTTCAAACAAAAAAGAATTTTCTAAATCGGTCCACAAATGACAGAGAAATCGGTGGACATACATAAAAAAAAAACTAACATACGCGACGAACATATAACCTCCTCCTTTTTGGAAGTCGGTTAAAAAAGCTACTACTATTATTAATTTAATTATAATTATGTCGCTTCTCTATGTGTTTTACTGTGTGTACATAAATAATAAAACAAATAAATAAATAAACTTTCGAAATAAAACATTTTAATTGAAAATTAAATTAAAGGATGAACATTTATTTCTATTCCAAAGAACTTATTTAAATGACTTTGTAAACTGGTGAATGGAGCTCGACTATTTTGTTCATAATTAAATGAAGTAACTAAATATTTATTCACGGAGTAAGACCCTGATTTAAGTAACTTATTCTACCTTCCAATTAAACAACACGTTGATGAACTTATAAATTGACTTTCTTAATACTTTCAGGTTCAATACAGAACAGAATCTTCGTCATCACGAAATACCTTTTCTTAATAAAAACTTGTTATCAAAGAGCCGCATTTTACTTTAATTACATTGTCATCGCGTTTAAAAGTGTCCACATAGTGTCGCGAAGCACGTCATTTGTGACAGAGAGTAGCTTTGTTCAGTGAGGAGAGTCATTTGTAAGAACTATGCGTTATGGTGGAGGAAACTATAATATGCATGGATGTGCTATTTTAAAGAGCTGTGTTCATATTGGCAGACGTCAACAAAATGCAAAGGCAATTCTGGAACATTGTTTACTGTTTTAATAACGGCCGGAGTTTGGCTCGATTCAATACGATATTACGTTTGACGAAATTTATCCTGTGTATTTAACAGGCATCAATAGTTTTAACATAATTATTCTGCTGAGTAATTAAGCAGTAGACACCTACTTGCACGTTTTCATTGAACGTTGTTATTTAGTACTTGTATGAACTTAGAATATTGATTATACCATAAATATATTTCGTGGAACACTACGCGGCACAACTGCCGTCTGCAAAAAAGCTAGGGAGCTATCAATAGAACTCTAATCAATTACTGGTACCAGGCATATACGGTGACGAGATGAGAGAGACAACATAATTATTATGTTAGGCTTCCATTGCGTCTCTACCTCACGTTGATATAATGAATATCCTATAAACCACGTAATGTTTGTGTCGCACTACGTGTTATCTTTATCACACTACGCGCTCCGTCTCCGACAATTTGATTAGCTCTGTGACGTCACTGAGACACGGACGTGCGGTTCGGTCAGCAGAGTTCCGGATAATTGAGGAAAATGAATGAACGACGAAGAAACAAGATCCAATTAATAATTAAGACACGGAGCGTAAGTACATCAGTGTTATTTTTATTATATTTTGTAGATATCAAAGGACTGGCTTTGTGCAGATTAGAAAAAATATAACAATTTTTTTTTGTGAATTAATTACAATTTTAAAATGGGGCACATTGTTTGCCAAGAGCGTTATTAAAAAACCGCAGATTATATGGTAGCAATAGGTAGGTATCAACATGCATAAGGCTGCCTGTCCACTGGAGCGAAGCGAGGCAGCGGAGCGGAGAAATGTGTCAATATATTAACCAATAGAAACGGAGCTCTGAAGCGGAGTTTAGATTCTATTGTTTTAAAATTGGCACATTTCTCTTCTCCGCTGCCTCACTCCTCTCCAATGGACAGACAGCCTTATATACATAATAGGTACTCAAACGTCATTAATCGTATGTCACAAAAATTGTCGCCTGTAAACAACATTAATAAATTTATCAATAATTATCACCATTCGATTAGATACGAGTACGAGCCAGACTAGCACCTGGATGTTTTTAGCGAACTCAACATTTCCTCATAGAGAAGAGAAGGAGCAATAAATAAATAATATTTCCACGCTTATCATTCGTGGCATGTTGCGTGGCATTACATTCTGGTGACATAATCTCCTACTAAACCGAATGCTGTCATATTCAACCTATAAATAAAACAGGTAACCTTATAAATATTTGGGCATCAATCAATCGAAAGCTTTCAATTGTTTTGCGATGCACAAACGCCCGCTAGCCGATCACGAAACTATTTTTATGCCCAGAGCTCAGATTTTTATTCAAGGGTGTTTATAGTGCAGAGGCATAATAATTAGTTGAAAGCCAGCAACAACATTTTAAAGAGATTGAAGAATTGCCGGCTTTGTGAATATGAACAAGTTATAAAACATGTTCCATGTGGGAAGCAAGAACATTAAATAACGACAGAAGCTCGGCCTAAGCTCGTGCATAACTTGTGGTATACAGATACCATGATGTAGAATCTACTGAGACTTTCTTTTACTTGTTGTTCAGACAGAGACAGTGGCGATGGCAGGCGCGGTGGCAAACAATTGTAATATACTCCGCATGTGTTTGAATAGCTTCATATCAGATAGTACATTACAGCTGTTCACCACCGCGTCCGCATCCGCATCCACGCCCGCGATCGGACCCGCCACACAGCCGCCATTGCAAGCCGCCTGGCTATGCACATTACTCACTTGCACACGGACAAGAGTATTTTGAGGTGTGCTAGCATCGACATAATTAAACTATGATCAGCATAATTCGGAAAAAACTAATCTAGGTAAATAGATATATACAGGGTTACTGGTAACTCGACGTATTCCTTGCAGGAGGTCATAGTAGGGTTAAAATGCAACAAATTAAGCCACCAAATGTTCTACCGAAATTCAGTAGTTTTTGAATTAGTTAAGAGTTTTAGTTTTTTTATAAAAAATCCCAGATTAAATCATTTGAAACCAATTTAAAAATGATTTACGGCGCGACTGTACTGAAATTTAAGTTATTATCATAGTTGACGCCGTAGCAGACCTTTGTTAATAATTAAAAGTTCAATAATGCCTAAAACTTTGGCAAATATCACTAACCAAACATTTAATTTTTTGTAATTTTTGCTATTACTTCATAAAAAATGTAGTCTAGTGCAAAAAAAAAAATACTACACCTGGTGTACAAATTACTAGGAAAATATCCTTGTCTTAGAAGATTCTTAGAGGATTTGACAGCTGAGAGGGCGGTGACATCGCGTCGCTGCGATGGCGCTGTCAGTGGAAGGGGTGACACACCGTGAGCCGTGTGCTCACTCGCCTCGATCACTTTTGCTGCGGAGCTCGGATGTGACGGACGCGTATTAGTGACCATATTAAATGATTCTGTTGTAACGGTTTTTCTAAAATTAAATAAATAGTTGTAGGCCGCTCGTGTTTCTTTTTAAAAAATCAATTAGGCTTCTGATCCCTAAGATCAGAAGTGGGATAGGCTTAAATTACACGCGATTTAGATTGTTCGCCATCTTTTAACCGGAAATAGTGTTTTCGAGACTGTTTAAAATTTTTTTTTTCACCACGTGTTGTTGATTTTGTTCGTGTTAGTTTTTGTGAATTTTAACGTGATTCACCAAGTGTAGTATTCTTTCTATTAGATTATATGTCGTGCGTGTTTTTGAAATAAACAACCACGTGTTAATTATTTTATTCCGCGCTTAGTTTGTTGTTCACGTAGTGATAATTTACGTTGCCCATAGTTATAATCATGTCGAGTCGTGAAAGCACGCCATGTGAAAATACACCTAGGCGTAATTATCGGGAAAACGATTCGCATAACGATCGCGATGTTCGAAAAAGGCGTCGTGGATGCAATAAGAGTGCTTACATACGAAGTGGACTCTATATCTTGACTTCCAATACCGCGCATACGGCGATAGGTGGGAATTTTATTTAAACTAGAATGCTTTAAGACAGAATCAGAAATCAGCGAAATATCAGAACCAGAATCAATCAAAACGTCAACAGGTACATTCTGTATAACCGCGGACATCACATTGTTTTGTCTGGTGGAGAATCTGAGCAAAAATTTACGTTACTCGAATTATTTTTATTATTTGATTTCGATTCGACACGTTCCTTAACAAAACAAGTTTCAACTGAATGCCCAATCTTTTTACAGAATGTGCAAGTCTTAGCAGGTTTAGAATTCGACTTTGTTGATTGAAAATTAGAGCTAGTCGATTCGGTTCTTGACGAAGATTTATCAGAACCCACATCAATTTTTGCTGACTTTTTAGGGCAGACGGCCTGTTTGTGACCTACGTTTCCGCATGAAAAGCACACTAATCGATCGTACTGCGGGAGCTTACGTTTACGCGGATCAGGGGAATTTGCGTTTGACGTGCGAACAGGATTGTTATTAATAAGTGTCGCGCCCTTAGGCTTTAAATACACTGACAAAAATTCTACTAATTCCCTTGACTGTAGCTTAGCATTGGCGGTCGCGGCCTTCACTTGGGGATCGGAAATGCCACGGATCACAATAGCGGTTTTTGTTCCTCTGAAAGCCCCTTAACAATGGTCAGTCGCAACAGGGACTTTCGCGCATATTCAGCATAAGTAGAAAATTTATCAGAATTCACACTCATGACATCGTATTTAGCACAGTAGCCATATCCACTTCACGTGGGCACAATGATCGGAATTCAATTTTAAAATTGGACCACGACCGATCACTGGTCACCCAATCGTTGAGCCACGTCTTAGCATCACCCCGTAAACACCCACCAATGCGTCCCAGGCATTCCCGATCGTCCCACTGACATATCTCGCGCCCGCGATCGACTTCCGCACACCACATATCAAAATCATGCACACTGGGGTCAAAATTTGAGATATAGTAATGCTTCGATCTTACTTGAATTAGGGAAGAAAGTGCGCCCACAATCCTGTCCGCAGCGTCAACCTCCCGCGATGCCTCAGTGGTCACGGTTCTAACCGTAGCACTTGTTTCCGTATTATCGGTAACAGGTGCCCTGGCAACCACCGAAGTTGTCAGCGGCGGAGTGCCGCCCGGATGTGACGACGTGGGACCAGATGTACGCATAGTGTTTGAAGGAAGCCGTTCCTCAAAAGCGCTCAATCGGACCAGTATTTCATTTAAAGGGTCGCGACGAGGGCTATCCCGACGCCCATACGAACTATCCCGGCGCCTACGCGATCTTTGAGAGTACTCTGATCTATCACGACGACCTCTAGAAGATCTACTTCGCGATTGTCGATAACGGCCACGACGCCTTTTTCGAACATCGCGATCGTTATGCGAATCGTTTTCCCGATAATTACGCCTAGGTGTATTTTCACATGGCATGCTTTCACGACTCGACATGATTATAACTATAGGCAACGTAAATTATCACTACGTGAACAACAAACTAAGCGCGGAATAAAATAATTAACACGTGGTTGTTTATTTCAAAAACACGCACGACATATAATCTAATAGAAAGAATACTACACTTGGTGAATCACGTTAAAATTCACAAAAACTAACACGAACAAAATCAACAACACGTGGTGAAAAAAAAAATTTTAAACAGTCTCGAAAACACTATTTCCGGTTAAAAGATGGCGAACGATCTAAATCGCGTGTAATTTAAGCCTATCTCACTTCTGATCTTAGGGATCAGAAGCCTAATTGATTTTTTAAAAAGAAACACGAGCGGCCTACAACTATTTATTTAATTTTAGAAAAACCGTTACAACAGAATCATTTAATATGGTCACTAATACGCGTCCGTCACATCCGAGCTCCGCAGCAAAAGTGATCGAGGTGAGTGAGCACACGGCTCACGGTGTGTCACCCCTTCCACTGACAGCGCCATCGCAGCGACGCGATGTCACCGCCCTCTCAGCTGTCAAATCCTCTAAGAATCTTCTAAGACAAGGATATTTTCCTAGTAATTTGTACACCAGGTGTAGTATTTTTTTTTTGCACTAGACTACATTTTTTATGAAGTAATAGCAAAAATTACAAAAAATTAAATGTTTGGTTAGTGATATTTGCCAAAGTTTTAGGCATTATTGAACTTTTAATTATTAACAAAGGTCTGCTACGGCGTCAACTATGATAATAACTTAAATTTCAGTACAGTCGCGCCGTAAATCATTTTTCGCCGTAAATCGTTAATATCAAAAAATGCCGAAAGTGTTGTAACGCGCGAACAATTGCCAATGTCTCGAGTTCGTAACTGTGGTAACGGGACTCGGCACCCAGTGTAGATTTACTAAAATAGCCGACAACTCGCTTCCGTCTACCCTCATGTTCCATATTTACTCATGGCCAAGTGGCAGTGGTCACTGGAACCCAGATAGTGGTTGCCAGGTGATTTTGGTCACTGGAACCCAGATAGTGGTTGCCAGGTGGTTGCCAGGTGATTTTGATTACTGGATCCCCTATAGTGGTTGCCAGGTGATTTTGTTATTGTTTCAGTAATGATTGAGGTCCGGAACTCTTTCATTGGTGTTACGATAACCTATCTGTTACCCATTTTGATGTTATTGCTTGAAGTTGTGGTAAAACGCTGGTAGTTTCATTGCAATGGGTAACTTCAAGTTAAGCTTTCAGAATGTTGTGTTGATTTTCCTATGTTGGTATGTTTTAGGTGACGAGTCAAATGAGGATGACCAGGCGCAAGAAAGCCTACCATTGGAGAACCCATCCAGTGGTGGCCAGACGGACGAGGAGCTGAAGCCAGGAAGCCAAGCTGACGGGGACGTTCAGCTGTCAGGAGAGGCCGTCTTAGAAGATTCTTAGAGGATTTGACAGCTGAGAGGGCGGTGACATCGCGTCGCTGCGATGGCGCTGTCAGTGGAAGGGGTGACACACCGTGAGCCGTGTGCTCACTCGCCTCGATCACTTTTGCTGCGGAGCTCGGATGTGACGGACGCGTATTAGTGACCATATTAAATGATTCTGTTGTAACGGTTTTTCTAAAATTAAATAAATAGTTGTAGGCCGCTCGTGTTTCTTTTTAAAAAATCAATTAGGCTTCTGATCCCTAAGACTTGTCTTATCAGTTATTCAGAAAGGTATGATTGTCAATACTTTTGCATGTGTGCCAGGGAAGAGAAGAGTTTTATGGGGGGCAGGTAAAATTGCGAAACGGTCAACCTATTGTTTCGTATTCGTATTATTCGTAGTTTTTACCTGCGCTTGAACTCCAAACACTCGGGGAGCTTTGTGATTGGTCGCTATTGTTCTCTCGGCATGACAGGGGGTGCGATTTTGCAAAATTTGGTCGTCAGCGTTAGTTAGTTTCAACTCTATGTCGCGCAAGCTCGTGTTTTGTTACTGGCTATTTCCCTAACTGTTGCTGCGTATCTTGCTCTTGTGCTGTGCTGTGCCTTCATAAGCGCTGACTATGGCTGCATATTCTAATCCTGAATACGCTGACATAATGTACTGTTACGGACTTTGTGACGGTAACGCTGCTGAGGCGCGGCGAGAATATCAACTTCGCTTTCCCAACCGCCGACTACCCCACGTTAGTGTCTTCGGATCGACTTATCGGCGAATATCTGAAACTGGCAGCGTCCAAAGAAGCAGGCAAGTTGACACTGGTCGTTCCCGGAGATACACGGCTGAGGACGAGGAGCTTATTCTTCAACGTTTTATTGACGATCCTAACACATCGACAAACATCGTAGCGCGTGAGCTTGGTATGCCACAGTGGAAAGTCTGGTCTGTAGTTCACTTGTCAGGCCGATATCCATACCATTACCAACCAGTCCAGTCATTAGAAGAAGGAGATCCGCCGAGACGGCTTGAATTTTGTCGTTTTATGCTAAGTGCCGACGCCGACAGCGAAAACTTTTTAAAAAACATTCTGTGGACCGATGAGTCATGTTTTGATCGTGATGGTATCACAAATTACCACAACTTACATTACTGGGCACCGAAAGCAGAAGCAAACCCTAAAAAACTGAAACCAACCGCATCCCAGCGAAGGTTCTCGCTTAATGTTTGGATGGGTATTATTGACGACAAATTAATTGGCCCACATTTTTTACCCCGAACACTAAATGGGGAACTTTATGAAGATTTCCTCACAAATCATTTATCAGCACTGCTCACGAATGTACCGGAAGAAAGAAGAGCAAACATGATTTACCAACATGACGGATGTCCAGCCCACTTCCCAATCACAATTCGACAATTGCTGGATGAAAACTATCCAAACCGATGGATAGGGTGCGGTAGGCCGATTCCGTGGCCTGCACGAAGCCCTGATCTGACGCCGCTAGACTTTTACGTCTGGGGTCATATGAAAGATCTAGTTTATGTGACCCCAGTAAATTCAATTGAAGAACTAAGGGAGAGAATTACAAATGCGGCGGACCAGATGAGGGCAACAATCACATCAAGAATAACAAAAACCGAAGTAAGGAAGCGAATAAGAACATGTATTCGAAACCGAGGGCAGCACATCGAACAAGACGTGTGAAATGTGTGTAATTAAAGTTTAAAATATTGAAAAAAGAATAATAATGTTCACGATTTTGTTTTTGATTTTTCGAATAATCACCTTTTTGTGAAACGCACGCCTGTACTAAATCAAAAACGATTTTCATAATGTAGTCCATGATTTTGTATTAACTTTCATACCTTTTTGGATAGCTGATAAGACAAGGATATTTTCTTAGTAATTTGTAGACCAGGTGTAGCATTTTTTTTTGCACTAGACTACATTTTTTATGAAGTGATAGCAAAAATTACAAAAAATTAAATGTTTGGTTAGTGATATTTGCCAAAGTTTTAGGCATTATTGAACTTTTAATTATTAACAAAGGTCTGCTACGGCGTCAACTATGATAATAACTTAAATTTCAGTACAGTCGCGCCGTAAATCATTTTTAAATTGGTTTCAAATGATTTAATCTGGGATTTTTCATAAAAAAACTAAAACTCTTAACTAATTCAAAAACTACTGAATTTCGGTAGAACATTTGGTGGCTTAATTTGTTGCATTTTAACCCTACTATGACGTCCTGCAAGGAATACGTCGAGTTACCAGTAACCCTGTATACCTATTTAGGATTATGTGAAATTACAATCAGTTCAAACTGTATGCGCTGCTGCGGTCGCACACACCTTCGATGTTAGCTTGAATGATAAGTCACGGATAGCCAAAGATGATGGTTTATATTTAACTACCACGTAACGAATGCTATATAAATGTTGTCTGAATGAGTACAGCTAACTTTGAACGCTGATCGTGTACTGGCGCGTTGCACTATAATGCATCCGGCTCGAAGGACCAAAAAGATGTATGCGCTGCTGAATGGGTCGCACATACCTTGGATGTTAGCTTGAATGGTAAGTCACGGATATCCAAAGATGAAGGTTTATTGAGTATATCTAACTACCACGTAATTAATGCTATATAAATATTGTGTGAATAAGTGCAGCTTACTATGAACGCTGATCGTGTATTGTCGTGTTGCACTATAATTTGTGTAAGCCGACGGAAAAGTGCTGATGTATGCAATGCGCGCGTGCCATGTACGATACATGACTCGTACACAAAAGTTCTAAAAAATACGCTAATTATCCCGTTTGCTAAGCGTAGTGATGAAAACAATATTCGTAGTGATTTAAAAGGTTTAAAAACAAAAGTTTTATCCTAAAATTATCAAAGCTAAGTTGGCGTTACTAGTTGTTTATTGTGAAATTCTTTTGGCGAGTTTTTCTCGACTTGTCAGCCTGATTTATGGTTGTGTTCTGGGGAAAAATGTAAAGTCGTGGATGGTATTTCCATTTGCACCACTCTGTGGAGTTAAATTAGTGTAAAAGTAAGTTGGACTGCTTGTTTTGAATGGCAAATAGAAATTAAATTCTCCTCGTAAAAATCTCCAGCTAACAAAGTCAACACACACATCTTCACAGTGGTATAAACTAAGACAATGGATCTCAACAAAGCAGAATACTTGAATGTAATTGTGTTATGAGATTTAAATCCGCCTTCAAAGACGTACTTTAACCTCTATGACGTCACAGTTTTGCATCACCATTTTTCTCGCACTTTTTACCGGGCAATGCGGCTTTTGATATGCTAATCATACTCGGCGGTGATATCCCTTTATTAATGCTTAGTTTTAGCGTAATTGTGGCTTCACTTAATAAACTGTTGACATCATTTTAGGGCTTATTATAGATGAAAACTTTCAAGATGCACTTAGCTGGTATTCACTATAATGGCCTCTCCATCAGAGCTATTATGGTAGAAAGTAAAGTTAAAAAAGCATACACAAAATAACCCCATGATTCAAACTTTGTTTGACAAATGAAGCAACCTGTGTCATTACAATAAATGATGAAAAGCTAGAACGAATCTATACATATAATAAAATCGTAGCGAAGTCAAAACTGTACATTGAATATTTTTGAAAAAAAGTTTTTGCTATGAGGTCTGGGATCGATTCTAATGCCGAAAATATTTTTTTTAGAATTTTTGTCTGTTTGTCTGTATGTATGTTCCAGCATGACGCAAATTCTCCCGGACAGATTCTGTTAAAATTTTGCATAGATATTCCCTGTGTGTCTGGTCAAATTATAGGGTATAAATTATCACGCTATTTGCTATGGGGGATTAGCAATATTACATTATGTTGTATTTTTATGTTCTAGCATGACGCAAATTCTACCGGATAGATTCTGTTAAAATTTTGCATAGGTGTTCCCTATAAGTCTGGTCAAACTGTAGGGTATAAACTATCACGCTATTTACTATGGGGAACGAGCAATATTACATTATGTTCGTATTTTTGGAAAAAAACGCGCCAAAATTTTAGGATATTGTAGATGGTTATCGATTTAACTTTTTAAATGATTATCATCACGCTATACCTTTATGGAACTAAGCAGTCAATCATGAAATATATAGGAACGGCTATTTTAGCCAAATTTCAACGAAGCAATTAGCTCAGCGGTTGAACGATTGCTTTGTAAACATGGGGTTGTAAGTTCGATTCCCACCTACGGTTTTTTTTTTCTTTTTTTCACATTTTGCTGTACAATTTTTTTTATTTTTTATTATGTACCTATAATCTATACATATAATAAAATCGTAGCGAAGTTAAAAGTTTTAAAAGAAAGTTATTGCTACGAGGTCTGGGATCGATTCTTATGCGGAAAATAAAGTTTTTAGAATGTTTGTCTGTTCCAACTGTAGGGTATAGACTATCACGCTATTTGCTATGGGGGATGAGCAATATTACATCATGTTCGTATTTTTCTCTGCAAATTGTAAAAGGACGCGCCAAAAGGTTGGCATATTGTAGATAGGTAGTTACCGATTTAACTTTTTAAATGATTATCATCACGCTATATCTTTATGGAACTATACAGTCAATCATGACATAATTATATAGGAACGGCTATTTTAGCTAACTTTCAAAAAAGCGAATAAGTAAGCGGTTGGACGAATGATTTGAAGTCCTGAGGGCCTACCACTAGCTCAAAAGCAGTATTATTTTAATTTTACTTCAGTGGGAGAAAGAGATGGAGCTATACGTCCTGCACGCGTAGCATGACCACCGTAGAAACGAGTTTTGTCGACGGAAGAATAGACAAAATGACAGATTGTGATTGTTTATCTGTCATTTTGTCTACTCTTCCGTCGACAAAACTCGTTTCTACGGTGTTCATGCTACGCGTGCTGTAGAGCTTCATCTCTTTCCCACACTGAAGTTATATTAAAATAATACTGCTTTATGAGCTGGTGGTAGGCCCCCTGGGGTAGTAAGTTCGATTTCCATCTGTATTTTAAAACTCTTTTTTTAAATTTTGTAAAACGTTTTTTTTTTTTTATTACGGGTGTAATAGTTCATAGAATGTATTAATTCACAAAAAAAGGAAAACTTCGTAAGCTATGGGAAACTACTAAGTTACAAGTACTTTACAGTCACAAAACATTCAAGGTTGCATTCTGATCATTTTAGAGCAAAAGACTGTAGGAATAAAATGTTTTTTTTTACAGATTTTGACAGCAGATTTGTCCTAGCGATTTTAAAATATTTATGTGTGTGGATCTTCTTGAATCGCTGCCATACTGCTTCCTGGTGACAAAACAGCGCACGTCATGTTTAAGATTCTCATCGATTTAGAGAGCAACGAAACGCCTGTTTGTGGGGTGTCACGCAACAATAACAAGGGATGTGTGCATTAATACCATACGATGAAGCGCAATCCCTAAATTGCGCTTCATCGTATGGTATGAATGCATTATGGCAAATAGAAAAGCAGTGGAAGTGAAAGAAAAAAGTGAATACTTCGTTGAAAACGTCGAGTCTATGGTCGAGAGTTCATAAGCTGCGCTTGACCATCATCATACGAGATCGGCTTGGTGGGAATTCAAATACTCAAGAATTCTCCGATGTTCTTCTAAAAGTTGGTGAAGGCACTCTACCAGAGACTCTTGGTAGAGTAGATCCCACTTTAGAAGATCTTATTCGTCTGATATACGGGGACATCAGTCAAATACCGTACCAAGGCGTTCTTGGGCATCTTTCCGTTTTAACTCCGAAAATGATCAAGCTGCAGCGGCCAACCACAGTATTCTCTCACAAATTGAAGGGAGTGAAGTGATATACACCTCCATTAATGCCACATATTACCCCGTAGAATTTCTCAATTCGCAAATGGCAAGTATCTTTTCTGGTTGTATATCTGTGTAACGGAAACCGACTCAAGGTCATGTCTTTACAGAGAAACGTCATCGAGACGGAAATTCTAACAGGTTGTGGTGATGGCGAGACAGTGTTTATAGCGCGTATACCACTAATTCCCCACCATTACCAGTTTAAGCACGTGCAGTTCCCTGTGAGCGTATGCTTTGCGATCAACAAGTCACAGGGGCCGACATCGAAGGCTGAATACTGCGGGTGTCGACCTCAGGTCAAGCCGCTTCTCACACGGACAACAGTTACGTCGCTTGCTCCCGAGTCACCATTCCTGACTCTCTGTATATTTTGGCTGCTGAGAATAAAACTACAAACGTGGTATACAGGGAAGTTTTATAAAAATGTGGCTATTATTGTAGTATATTGTGATGTCTTACGATTTCCATGCGAACGAAGTCGCGGGCAGAAGCTAGTAGATTACTAAATAATAACTAACAAAGCGAAATTGCTAACGTTAGTTATCATTTAGTGCACACTCTGATCGATTTTAATATTCAATTAGGTATGTGCGGTTATTACAAGGATAACACTATAGTTATTTATGCAACTGTTGTATAATTAGGGGTATTAAAACACGAATGTGGGTTTATCGCACGAGGCGAAGCCGATAGTCTCACATGAGTGTTTTAATACCGAATTATAACAGTTGCATACAAGACTTTATCTACACCCATGATATGAATCCTCTATAAAAGTTTCTGAAACCATTGGGTGTTTGTAATTCAAGATCAAGAATAAAGAAATTCCCACGAAATTAAGTACAAGTCCCCGTATGTATATCGCCTGCAGCAGCACATCACACACACGTTTGAAAATTGAAACGAGTTGTATAATGAAATTTAGTACAACATTATGACACTCGTTTGGATGATGTAATGGTTACTATAACACTGGCTGTTATAATGTTGCCAATAAGCTAATTGTTTCAGAAACTTTTATAGAGGTTTTATAGCATGGGTGTAGATAATTTTTTTTTATAACTGGCTGGTTAGAAAAAAATCTCATTAAAAATTTGTTTATATTTCGAATTTAGAACTCCTTGGTAACCTGGTAATATTTATTGTATTCTTCTGTCATCTATTCCTTTAAATTGGCGGCTATTTAAAAAGTATGTGTAGCGCGTCAAAATAAATTTTATTCGTAGATTTAACGCGAGAAAACTTTAGCTCTAATTGTAGGTAGTCTTAGTCAACAACAAAGTTATGATATATTATACTTTTATTTTCTAACAACTTTCAGTATGTCCCACGTACTGTAACGGAAGCATACAAAATTGTTTCGGTGTGTATCACAAATTGCGAGGGCTGGCAGCTTAAAGACTTATAATATATTTTTAACATTTATTATGTCATGTACAAAAAAACAGGTCCAACTTTACATGACAAACCTGAAGTCTGCGACACATCAATAACTTCTAACCAACATAAATATTTCAAAGCATAATTCGTACCTCGCGAAGCTGGTTCAAGATTCAGATATTTATCAAATTAAATTAGGAGGGCATTAAAGATCCCTTTTAAATTTATAAAAGGTGAGAATATTAGCAAGGGAGCTTATTAAACAATAAAGCTTTCCCGTAATTATGATCATAAATTATAATTTGCATTGAAGAGAGCGAGGCATTTGATCATTGAAATAATGTTATAATGTTTCAATGAGATATTTCTCAAGTTTCCATTAAGTTTCGTTCAAAATTCTTGTACTCGTCGAGTTTTCACTGGAAACCGGAATCAACACAGTACGCTAACTGGTTATAATTTTTATGAGAAACTCCTAAAAGCTGTACAATGCTTCAATTCAACAATCAACGAGTATGTATGTCACTCGGCCCCCAGTGTGACAGCCCTACGCTACGAACATGTTTATTATCAGTTTAATTTATTCGCCTTTCTGTTTTCATTCTAACAACGAATGATTGAATAGAGAAATCATTGCGTAAACATTGTCATTATTGGATTGAATCGGCTCTCAATTATACTCGTACACATGGGACAACGAATGGCAAAAGATTTTGAACTGCAGTGCTAGTTGTTTTCTTCTATATACAATCATAAAAAATTCTAGCAATGAACATTTAAGTATTTTTATCTTTTGAATCTTAAAAAGTTTCAATCAAATATTTATATATCATAATTATCATCCTGGTCAATATTTTTAGAAAATGCCGTTGAATAGGAAAGAAAAAAAAAAATAAAAACAAAAAACTTAATGGCATCTCTATGATTATTTTTGAGAACTAGGCCAGTATTTTTTAAGTAAATCTAAAAAGGTTGGGCCAAAACAGTATTCGATACTTTTTCGAAGCTGTATATGGAAAAAAAATTGCTGTAGTTTGAGTTGATAAAACTATTCAGTTTACCAATAATCTTGGAAAGTAAATAATTTAACAGAACATTGAATTTCCGCAATGACTGGTTGTAGAGATTCACGACAACCCGGTATTAAGCGAAACAGCGAACATTATCCATAGTGATGTTCTTCTTATCTGATACCACATTCACACACATAGTGGAGCGATGATTGTCGATGTGACAATAACATTGTAAAATATGTTTCACATCGACGATGTCAGTCATAAGAATGCAAGTATAAGAGAAGGAGTCATGTGAACTATACGTATACATAATTATTAACGTGTTATCATATTTTGTGGTTGCTCGCTCTATATCTATCAAAGATTTGATTGTCGCTGTGTAAGTTCATTCGTTCCGAAATGTTAAAATTATACACATGCATGAATCATTTCATGCTGTTGTAGACCGTGGTCTTAGGTTAGAAGTTGAGCTTAACTTTAGTAATTTATTGATCAACAGTTCCAATACCCACGAGACTACACCTGAAAGTTTAACCAACTTTGGAATTAAGGTACAATCAAAACAAAGATCTTGATTCAATTTAACGGATCTTAGTATTTATTAATTCTACATTCGTTTAATTTACATTAATGTTTAAAATAATTTGCATAACCAGCCTATTATTATTGTCCCACTGCTGGGCAAAGAAGGTACGAGCATAGGTCATCATGCTTGTGGGTTGGTGATTTCAGACTTATCACACTAATATTATAAAGGCGAAAGTTTGTGAGTGTGTGTGTATATTTGTCTCTTCTTCAGGCTCAAACAGCTGAACGGATTTAGATGAAATTTGGCACACAGATAGTTTATAACCTGGATTAACACATAGAATACTTTTATCCCGATATTCCCACGGGATCGAGACTTCTGTGGGTGAAACCGTGGGGCGCAGTTAGTATGGACACACGATTATTAGACAGGTCCTCACCGGACACG
This sequence comes from Agrochola lychnidis, assembly GCA_963680765.1. Classification (NCBI taxonomy): domain Eukaryota; kingdom Metazoa; phylum Arthropoda; class Insecta; order Lepidoptera; family Noctuidae; genus Agrochola; species Agrochola lychnidis. The sequence continues at coordinate 17,308,265 of OY796862.1, forward strand.
GCTGCTTCGGGAGGTTCCTGTTCAGGATAAGGCGGGAGGAAATACCCGGGTGTCACCATTGTGTGGATCGGCCTAAGGACACGGTGGAGCATACGGTGGAGGTCTGCCCGGCTTGGGCGGAGCAACGCCGTGTCCTCGTAGAGGCGATCGGCGGCGGTGATCTCTCGCGTCCGGCCCTGGTTCAGGCCATGGTACGGAGCGAGAGGAAATGGCAGGCTGTCACCTCCTTCTGCGAAGCGGTAATGCTCGCCAAGGAGGAGGCGGAACGCGTGAGGGAGCGGCAAATTTCGCGCCCTCACGCCCCTAACCGCCGCAGGAGGAGACGCCCGGGGCGGGAATCGCGAGCCGATTTCCGACCACCGTAGAAGCGGGCTTGCGGACGGTGAGCAATGGGTAGCTCGCCGTCCGATAAGGACCAAGCCCGGGTCGACGGTGCGTTGTGTTCCACGCGCGCCTCAAAGAGATGTCAGCAGAATTGACGGGGTCCGCTAGGGCCAATGCCTGCCGAGGGTTCGAAGAAAACCGATAGGGACATCGTGGCCCCCGGCAACAGGGCAACCGAAGGAACACAGGTGGGTTTTAGTCAGTAAGAGTCTGACACGCCCTCCCGCTCCGCCCAGAGCGGGAGAAGTTATTTGATAATTTCCCACCCAAAAAAAAAAAAGGAATGCTATGAAATGCAAATATGAATCTTCGCCTCGGAGTGATCAACACTTTTATGAAGCGTGACACTTGTTTTCCCGTAGAGTAGGTACACTTTCATTTAATTTTGAATTATTATAACGATTGAAGTATTTAAAAGAAAGTTGCCTCTTGAAATTAAGAAACTTTAAATTGAAAAATAATGTTTAATCCGAGTGATAATATGAGAGGGGTATATCACGATGATTTTATAACTTGAGAATTAGGACTTCAACAAGTCAACAGCATGGTTTACCAAACGTTGATATCGTATATACTGAAACTTGATATAACGCACTTCACCAAATAGTTATTAACACTTACAAATACCACAATTCAGTATATTGCTGAGATGTCACACATCGTCGGATAATATATTATAAACACATACATATTGCAAGGAAATAATAGTATCAGCTCACACAGTGAGTACGTCTTGTGAAATAGAGAGATCTGGTTGAAATGGTAATCTAAACGTGTGTTGTTAATATTGAATTCAAAATTAGTATGAAATTCAATCGGTACTTTTGGTATGAAAGTTACTAAGTTAGGTATTGACATGGATGGAATTGTGTTCAAAGTTGAAGAAATATTATTTGTTCGAGTATCTACTCTCTAATGACTTTAATGTGGGTGAATGTTGTTTTCGTAACATTAATATCCGTTCGTCGTGTCATGAAGATAATATGACTGTACCGTATCAAATTCAAAGAGATGCTTTAAAACCACTTAACGGTTTTATGGTTGTATGAGTGCGGTATTTATTTTGTACGTATATTTCTATCATAAGATCGATATCTAGGAAAGGGAAAAATTAGCCGATTTTTAAAAAGCTCATCGGCTAGGGCAAGTGCAAAATATTCAAAAGATTATGATTGCAATGAACTGAAGCCAGCGCCACCAGGGTGGATCAGTAAATTAGTATATTTTCATAGCACATACATACCAGCCTTTTTCGTTTCATCAAGAAAATCGGATGAATTCGAAATATTGAATAAACAAATACGTTACTGTATTACGACTGCATTTTTATAGGTATTCATATACCGAACGAAATATAAATATTCCACACTGGCCCAGCCAATTAGCAACTAGTATACACACTGCCTGAAACATGGTATGGAGCACATGAGTACATGGCACATTCATGGTACAGAGACATTTTCGACCTGTTTTATTAAATTCCTACACAACTGTATCAGCTGGAGTTAAGTTCTCAAGAGCTTCTTAGTAGTTTGCTTATGTACATAAATACAGGGTGATTGAAAGATGGGTGCAAAGCTTTAAGGCGAAGATAGTACAGACAATTTAGAACCATTTAAGCCATGGTTGTCTTAGACGAAGTCTTACCAAATATTTTTAACCAAATTTTTAAGTTTTTTTTCGGAAATTCTCAAAATTTAATGTAAACTGCATAATTATGGCCAAATTGAATGATAAATGAATTCATTTTTTATTTATTTAATTAAAATAATGTGTAAGCAATCAAGCAAAACATGTTTTAGGCTTCTGTGTCATCAGACATTTTTTTTACAGACATTTAAAGCTCAGAAAAAATAAAAAAATTGTACAATACGTCTTTTAAACCTTATTAAAAAAAAACGGAGGGTGCTTTTTTTGTTCAAACCTTTTTGAAGACATGCTTGATAATCGCTCTTTCTTTTGAGGTATCATTTATGCGGATATCTTACAAATTATTGAAATTAGGGCCTACAAACCAATTTGAGGGTGAAATTTTTTATTTTAGGCAGACTAATTAAAACAACATTTGAATTAAAATTATTTATTTTTCATGTTCAAAATGACGGCCGTGATTCCTAATACAAGCACGGCCCCGTCTTCTAACTTCTGTAGTCGTTATTTTCAACATCATCTCCTGCTTCATTGTCTCAAACGCTGAATTTATTCTTTGTATCAATTCTTCTCTAGTGTTTATTTCTATATTGTTATACACCAGTTCCTTGGCCCGGCCCCACACGAAAAAGTCCAACGGGGTCAGATCTGGGGAGCGAGCGGGCCAAGGGATGGGTCCATCCCTGCCGATCCAGCTATCAGGAAAGCAATTGTTGAGGTGTTCCTTTACATTTAAAGTCCAATGCGCTGGACAGCCGTCTTGCTGAAAGATGACTGTTCGGTCTCTTTCGAAGATCGGGACACCTGATTCCTCTACCAGCAGTGGTAAATCAATTTGCAGAAATTGCAAATAATTTTCGCCATTCAATGGATCAGGCAAAAAGTGGGGCCCAATCAATGTTCTGCCAATTATTCCAGCCCATACATTCACAGAGAATTTCATCTGAAATGACACCTGCTTCTTAAAATGTGGATTGTTGTCTGCGTCGGCCCATTCATGGATGTTGTGAAAGTTTGTAATACCTTCCCTTGAAAATTTACTTTCATCCGTCCACAAGATTGATTTCAGAAACCACGCATCTTCGATGTCTCTGTTGAGGAGGAAACGGCAGAACTGAATTCTTCTTTGAGGATCTTGCTCTACTAGACCTTGCACACTCCTGCCATGGAACGGATACTTATCATTTTGGTGCATTGTATGCCACACCTTCCATTAAAAATGTTTAAATTTCGAGCTACTGCTCTAGTACTGGTAGTAGGATCCGCTTGAAATGCTGCTAAAATGTCTTCGTCGACGGCAGTTTCGTGTCTGCCCGGGTTGACTCCAGGTTCCACGCGGTGAAACCCATCTTGGGCAAGACGACAAAACGTGTTGTAAAACACTCGGACATTCGGTATCCTGCGATTCGGATAGCGCTCTTGATACATCCGTCGCGCCAAAGATCCATTGCCGTCTGCTCTACCGTACATAAATACGATATCCGCATATTCTTGATTGGAAAAAGTAGCCATAGTCACTTAACAATTAAGAAAAACGGCGTAGGAGCGCACTAAATGTCAACTCAACACAATTAAGTCAAAAATCAACACGTGCAGGAGCGCGAGGCTACGACTGGACACGGTGAAACAAAAAAGTTCAAAACTAACGCAAACAACACGTGCAGGAACGCAAAGGGCTACAACTGAATACGGTAAATTGTGAATCAACACGACAACGTCCACTCACAAGGGCAGTAGTTTGACTAATAAGTAAAAGATGTAACGGCTTCATCACAGACCGACTGACCCTGACTAAAGAAAAACGACTTTGTTGCCTCGGTAACTAAGACCGTTTTGCTGTAAAAACCAACTCTTATCGCTTTTTGCTATTCATTGGGCGTTCTACCTGGAAATGCCGTCGCACCGCGCTCGGTGGCCATTGTTTAGAGAATCCCCTCAATCGGTTCCCCTCAATTGGTTCCTGCATGTGCCAAAAATTCTTAGAATTGAACAATGTTATCATTTCGAGCACATAAAGTATTCTTTTAAGCAAAAATTTTGTGTTTTGTTAGACTGCCTAAAATTTAAAATTTCTCCCTCGAATTGGTTTGTAGGTCCTAATTTCAATAATTTGTAAGATAAAAGACGTATTGTACAATTTTTTTATTTTTTCTGAGCTTTAAATGTCTGTAAAAAAAATGTCTAATGACACAGAAGCCTAAAACATGTTTTGCTTGATTGCTTACACATTATTTTAATTAAATAAATAAAAAATTAATTAATTTATCATTCAATTTGGCCATAATTATGCAGTTTACATTAAATTTTGAGAATTTCCGAAAAAAACTTAAAAATTTGGTTAAAAAAATTTGGTAAGACTTCGTCTAAGACAACCATGGCTTAAATGGTTCTAAATTGTCTATACTATCTTCACCTTAAAGCTTTGCACCCATCTTCCAATCACCCTGTATAATGTGATTATATAATCAATATTGCTAAAACCAATGTAGGCATAATTCTGTTGTGGTGTAACAGAGAATAGTAAACAATGGTAGTAATAATAATCTTGATCATAATACGTCAACGTCTTATTGTTCCTACTCCAAGAACATTAACGTGTTCATAATTTACACTTGAGTGGCAGTATCCTTTGAGGTGGTTTAATTTAATTGTAAACGGTTGTAATTGAGTTAACTTGGTGTGAAATCTGATATTACACAATAGTTCAAAGGTCAATTTATTCAAGTAAATGCTGTGATTCAAAATTCAAAATTCAAAAAAATTCAAAAGTCATTTATTCAAACTAGGCTGAGACTCAGCACTTTTCGAACGTCAAAATTACAAAAGGCAGTCCCCCAAAACGCCCACCCTTCACCACTTCCTAGTGCCTTTAGCTGGGAAGAAGAAGTGGCGCAACAATTTCCCCAGCAGCACAGCTGTCTGTTCAAGTTAGAAAAAATGATTCTATACAATAGTATGCAAAATGCATAATGTAAGTTCATAATGCAACACAAAACATAATTTAAATGATAAATTATTCGCCATATGTCAGCTAGCACACGCCAATATACCAACCAAAAACATCGAGAACTATACTCAAGCAGAAATAAAAAGTAAAAACTAAACGTAAACAGAACTAAATACTCGTATCTAAATAAAAGCCTCCAGGCACAAAGGGCGTGCCCGCTTACATAAAGCTATTTAAAGCTATAATTGGAAGTTATTATAAATGATAAACTAGGACCATCGAGGTAAAATAAATAAACAGTTAGTTACTAGTTACAATAACAAAACCATGATCAGCAAGACGACCAGTCACCACAAGCAGCACCCGTTCACGAGCATAACGCAAAGATCAGCCATTACCCCCCTCGCCATATTTGAGGGAAGGAGGTAACCCGACCCCCGACGCTACCGCAAGCAGTGACATCTAAGGGAGCATGACGAACTTGCGGCTGGTTGCTCAGGCAAAAAAAGAAAATGATCAACTGTCGAGGTCGCTAGCTAACCACAAATTGCAATACAACTCATAACAAAAACATTGTAATGAGTAGATTATGTCAACAATAAAATAAAATAAATTGACTTATACATTAAAATAAAATAAACTGTCAATAGGTAAACTAATTCTGGAGAAAGAACATAAGTATTGTCTTGAGTTAATCACAGCGACCAACTATTCTTATCATTTAAGTAGTCGTTGATACTATAGTATGATTCATGAAATTATTTCTGGTAAGGAGATACGAGTTATTATATTTATTTCATTCCAATTTGGTGATTATTTCCGATTATTTATGTATCAATATGCTTATATACTTAACAACACTTCAGTGAAATATATTTTGCGAACAAAAATATTCAGTAATTCCTAAACATTTGTATGTCTTAAAAATTAAACCTTCCCGTTCTTCTTTAAACATACGAAGGACAAAAAATATAACCGGCTAAACTATGATGTCACAATAGGGTCACATATATTTTGCGTTTTGTATATAGCTGAGCTAATATGACTGTGCAGCTGGGTTATAAGAAATAAGTAAACACACAAAACCGCATGTGAATCACAGAGACGTTCAACTAAACCGAGAGCTAATGGAAATTATTCAAATAAGAAGGGCCGATCCCATTCCATTAGGACGCTCAAATGTACGGAAAATTAACGTGGTGGATAACAAATGTGAATACTCACTCACTTTTACTTACTATAAGTGGTAGGTATGAGGCCGCGTCCTAAAAACCGAAACGCGTGGACAGAGGGCACTTGCTGGCTTTCCAAACAAAACATAATTATGAACGCGACGATCGCGTGCTCGCGCGACGATCCCTTTTAGTTAGGACACGTGGTGAGAACATTGCTAATAGAAATAGATGAGAGTTAATATTGAAACGGAGTGAAATTTGTAAACTCTCATGGAATCTATTAATGAGTGAACACTAATGATGTGCATACAAAGAGAAAGTCAGCGAGAGTCTATTTAATAAATAAAATCGATAATAATAATAATATGTTGTTTCATTTAAAATGAATTGTGACTTTCTATTAATTAAACAGGAAACAACAAGCATTTTAGGATTCCAGAATGCTTTATAAAAGGCTTCGGTCACTTTAGAGTCTTAGTGGTTGCTGTGGCCAACAAAAGCCTGCATGTGGCTAAAAAGAAAACTTTTAGAAAAGTGAAATGGACAAGTTACTCGGAAACCTAACCTTTTTGGGTTATTTCAGTTCGCACTCGGTGTACCCCATTTTAACCGTTTCTAAACTTACGCATTTTGTATGTAGCTGAGCATACATGACTGTACAGCTGAGGTATAAGAAATAAGTATTTACAAAAATCAGCTTGCAAAGCTGCTCTTCCTGTTTCAGTTTGTGTTCTAGATATAATATATCACCTAAAAAAATATCAGCAAAATAGAACATGTTTTGCAACAAATGTTTTACAGTTACTTTCCTTCTGTACTTCAAATAATATTCTATGTTGCCAGCATGAAAATACGGTCAAAGATCTAGTAACAACTTGCGAAGAACTTTTGCGGCTTTCTAGTGGTAAATTACCTAGATAATCGCCACTAAAATCATTTCTTAATTAATGCTTAGGTATGTCATTGATTTAATTAATTACATCGAAATAATAAAGTATTATGTAGGTATAGGTAATATGAATCGATGTTAGGTTCTATAGATACTGCAGCCCTCAGTAACTTATAAAAGGGAATCGTTTCACGGTAAATTAATTCTATGAATATTTCACGTAGCGAGCTAATAAATCAGGGTCAGATGTTGTCGGAGAACTTTGGCCACCTTGATTTTGCTTGTAAAATATGGTGATTGTAATTAGGAGTCTTACAACTTTGACACGTCCAAAACTCTGTATTTTGACGTGTAATACTTAAACTGTATGTATATTTGTCACATATTTTTTTTATTAATGTATGTACATTATTATAACTACTCAAACTTGAAGCATTTCAATTATAGGCACTTTTGAATTGTTAAAGGGTTGGTCACTCAAAAAAATGATGCTGGTTGCCCATTTCAAAGCGTAGTAGGTTCCTATCGAGAAAAACGGGCAAAAAACTCCACAGACACTCGATTTATTTTATACAGCTCTTAAATATACAAATGGTAGTATTTATAGTTGATATCTAAATGTAAGAATAACGATAATAGTCCTTCAAACCGTATTTCGGCCATGGCGGTCAATCTGAACGGAGACTAAGCCTTCGGTGCGGGAGATATTATAGTGAACTAGTGAGTGCGCAGACAAAGTCACACACTTCCCTCACTCTCATAGTCCAATGGAATGGAGTACAATCCGACCCAACCGGAGTGTGATAAGGCGCAGGATCAACGGCTTTCCGAGGCACGGGGTATCATACCGCCAACTTCCAAACTCCGGGCTGTTATTAAGAAATTCTTAATGGAAAATCCCAATAACACTTTGCCCGCCCTGGGAATCGAATCCACAACCCCACGCTTAGCAGCCGAAATGTAAATACATTTCAACGATGTGTTTCATACATGCGCAACGCATCAATTTGTGTTCATAAATAAAACCACTTTATTAACGCAATAATGTAGCTCTTCCGTACATAATATTATGTAAGTATCACAAACGAGTCCCATATGTTGTAAAATGTATTTGTGAGCACGAATAAGTATTTCCACATAAAGTTTCCTAATAAAACTAAGTTAATTAGTTACCGATAGAGAATATAAATGATTGTGTAGTAGGTACTGTATTTTAAGAACTTAAATATCTTATCACCTTAATCAATCTTGACAATTTTTAAAACAATACACTTGTTTTTATAGTAAACATCAGTCTGTTACGGTAAAAATTATTGTAGTTTGTAACTCAATTTATACAGCATATAGCTAAACAAAAGTAATAACCGTAGTCACAGTGTTTAGTAAATAGAATAATTATCTTCAGAACTGCATCATCACCACCACGCCACCACGCCCACCACACTATCGCCACCACACCATCGCCACCACACCATCGCCACCACGTTATCTTTTGATAACTTTTTCTACTAAGAACAACATATTCACTAAGCTTCACAATCTTGTTGTACTCCTGTGAAGCACGTGATTTATCAGACGTTCCTTCAAGAGCCAACTCATCAAATATGTATGAAATATCTGACGTTAACTTGCCCTCGGATCAAGTTCTCGTACTTAACTGGTATGTTCGGGAAGTTGGTCAGGAGAGTTGGTGACTCCTGTTCTGACGTTACTGAACATTAGCTAATCTAGTGGAGAGTTTAGATAGGAAGGTTGTTTAATTTTATTGTGTACAGACTCACTTCGGACCACACCGGAATGTCGCGTGGAGATAAGCTGTAGCAGTTGCTGTGTGCTATAAATGTCTGACCCTGTTGGAAGTTTACACTGAAGATTATTTCGATAATAGCTGAAATAGGACAATAATGGTACCTATAAGTGCTACAATTATAGGTTCTAAAGGATCAAAGTAGCAATTGCATAAACTAAGTTCCCGAATAAAACCCTTTTAAAATAGACCTTTCTCTCTTTCGTAACTTGATTGGATCAGATCTACTGGACATTAAGTATATTTGTAAATATTACGTCCTTGTTCACATCCCTCGGGGTAGGTCAAACAATTCAGATTTTAATTAATTGAAAACCCATTTTTCAATTAGAATAAATACCTAAGTTTCTTCAACTTTTATTATGGAGCAGCTCAGCAGTTCAGCTACTCAATAAAGCTTGGTTTGCTGCCAAATCCCTCACAGAGATATCAAAATTATTATGTATATTACTATAGTAGCTGCTGTATTGTAATCTAAATAAGTTACCTATTTACTAAAAAGCAATAGAAAAATTGAGAAATTATAAAGTTACTATTGGTTACGTAATTCATCAAGAGCTCAATCACAAACTATGACAATTTATTACAAGATCAAAGAGATTAATCGGTGTACACAATAAATTTGATCAGTTGAGTGAACTTACTAAATCATGAGGTGAGCAGCGTTCTGATTTAAACTTAAAACTAGTTTCAACCAATCATAAGGCTTCAAACGAGTTTTAAGTAATGCTTGAGTTTTGAGTGAGGGTCTGTAATACGGGCCTTATATTACTATCGCTTGAAACAGCTGGGAAGCAGCTTTCAATTATGAATGAATCATTTTGTCTATGTCAACTGACAGCTCACTCCACGCTCACTTCACTTATGATAACACGGTGAGATGGTTACAGAATAGCACTACAGTAGTGCTATTCTGTAACCATCTCACCGTGTTATCTTAGGTGAAGTGAGCGTGGAGTGAGCTATCATTGCTAAGGATTGACACTATTGGCAGCTCACTTCACCTAAGATATCACGGTGAGATTTTTACAGAATAGCACTATAGGTTCCAAACAATAAAGACCGGGTGCTGTTGATACAGCATATCGAAAAACTATAAAATGTCAAATTGTCAAAACAACTTAAACAAAATGTGGTCACATTATACAAGTAAGTAAATGGGGAAAACCATTCTGGGATTGATCCAGCAAAAAATTAAATCCACGCAATATTTCAGTTCTCGTGGTTGAACGTTGAAATTGCCTTTGGTAACTGTAAGTAAATTCGTAAAACATTCTTTGAAGCTTCATCTTAGGTAGCTCTAGAGCAAATAAACTTCTTTATTTACTTCACAAAATAAAAGAAATCTCGTGAAAAATTCAAGAATTACGTCGCTTGAACAAATTACGGTTGTGTTTTTTGTAAAATGTTTCCTCTACCCGTGGAGTAGGGAGTTACATTCTTAGTAAGGGAATGTTTATCAATCTTGTCACTTGAGAGGAAATGTCCTGTGTGACGACACAATGTGAACTATAAACACTGATAAAAGTCATTCCGATTATATTTGAAACTTCTTCAAAATCTTAACCTAATTTGTAATACCAAAGGATGGTCATCTCAATGTCGACACAACTTTACGAGAAATGGAGGAATTTCAAAATCTATTATGTAATTTAGCGAGACATTTTATCTCACAGCAAAAATTATGCTATGTACTGCGGCCGACTCAAGGTTCCCAGCGCGACACGATGACGTCGTATGTGTAATGTGTTTTAACCCCGTCAAAGGGTGATCGATCGTATACCTATGTATGATTTTATTTGGAGTAGGATGACCGATCCCTACTTGTAATGTGAACGACAACGTAACTACCTACTTATATTGTCGTTTATTTACAATACAGTCCATAAGTTATTATCTATGGCTAAACTGTACCTAAACCGTAAAACTGTTCAATAATGGGTAAATAATGAAGTCATTACAGAGGAAAGTACCCCATTACTGCTTATTCGAACCGCATTCCACATTCTGAACCACATAAATATAGTAATAAATAAGATACAAAAAGAACACCAAAAAATTTATGTACTTTTATACCAGTCTAGCAGAAACTCAGTAAAGTGCTGAAAACGCCCAATAGTTTTCGTAAATCATACAAATGATGCCATTATAACAAAGTTATTGTTTTATGCATGTATAAAACAGCAGTCGCATATAATAGGGTTGGTTGAATGGTCACTGAGCAACAAATAAATACCAGTCCCAGCTAAATGAATAAAAATATGAGAAGCGATTTATAAAAATAAAGACTGTTCACAGCGACATTTTAAACGCACAAGAGTTTTTCTTTTATATTTGTACTCTCTATTCTTGCAATTTTTTTTTCTCAAACGTGCTTGGAAATTTTAGCATTATTTTGACAAACTTCTTCAAGATAAATTGAAAATGCTGTACTGGTCAAATACATGCGTGTAGGCGGCCGGCCGGCAATGTTACTATGAAAATCCATAGTTATCTGTCGTGTTTAGCGGCCGAATATGAAAACTCATATCTATCGTGTAATTAAAAAATGGAACGAATTGTTTACTATGACATAAGACAACCAAGGAGGTAATAAATATAACAAAGTTTTTGTAAACATTTCGATTTTGCTTTCAAAGAAAGAAACAAATGAACATAAAGGTGCGAGAAAAATTATTATCGTTGTTCGTCATTGATTCTGGAATTTATAATTTATTTACTTAGTTTAAATTTCCGCGCATTATTTGAGAAAAGTACTTACATGCCTTACGTGACACGTTATTAATTTGATCCTAAACCTATTTGTCCACAAATATATACCTAATGTAAAAATTTATTTATCTTTAAACTGAACTTTTTAATTGACTTGTAAATACTTAACTAAACAAAGGCGTTATTGGTAAACTGAATCCATTTCATACTCGCAATAAACTAATGATCAACAAACAATTTTACTGTAAAGTTTATACATGAAAGGTCGCAGTTCATCCATTAACTAACCACGGATACGCATGTAACCCCAATTTGTGGTTTGCTTAGGATACTAAACTTTGTAGTAAATTTTAAATTTACCACAATATAACAAACTTTTAAATGCCTGTAAATATTTGAATTATATGGGACTAATAGTCTCGATAAATACTTAGGTTGAATCTATATTGAATCTAAATTGTAACGAAAAATTTCCTACGCTGAACTTGACCAAAGAATATGCAGAGAAACCGGAACTAATCGAGAGATAAAACAAAACTGTTTAGAAACTTTTATTGTATTCCAGTAATGTTTTCCAACGGTTTTGTATAAAAAGTTAACATTATTGACAAGAAAAGGGTCAGTTTTAAACGCATAGTTGAAATGACAATAAGCATCTAACATCAAATATTGTGAACAGACTTTTTTCCCGAAAGCAATTCAGCAGAATGAGCTAAAACCATATTGCAAAGATAAACATCAATCTCCCTTTATTAGTTTATTTAGACTGATTGAGATCCAGCCGTAGACTATCTGGTAAAGGAAAAAAAGAGTGTGTGTGTGTGTCAGCTCCGACGCACGACTGGAGTTGCAATAGGGAAAGAGGATAGGTATATAAAAGCATATCTAAAACAAAAACCCACCTCTCCCTGTAAGTATATAAATACATGATTTCAAAGTGAAAGGATTTTCACTTTTCATAAAATTTCCATACCGAGGGCATTTTTTTTTTTAAACTGAAACCCACCCGTGTTCCTTCGGTTGCCCTGTTGCCAGGGGCCACGATGTCCCTATCGGTTTTCTTCGAACCTCCGGCAGGCATTGGCCCTAGCGGACCCCGTCAATTCTGCTGACATCTCTTTGAAGCTCGCGTGGAACACAACACGCCGTCGACCCGGGCTTGGTCCTTATCGGACGGCGAGCTACCCATTGCTCACCGTCCGCAAGCCCGCGCCTATGGTGGCCGGAAATCGGCGCGCGATTCCCGCCCCGGGCGTCTCCTCCTATTGCGGCGGTTAGGGACGTGAGGGCGCAAAATTTGCCTCTCCCTCACGCGTTCCGCCTCCTTCTTCGCGAGCATTACCGCTTTGCAGAAAGAGGTGACGGCCTGCCATTTCCTCTCGCTCCGTACCATGGCCTGAACCAGGGCCGGACGCGAGAGATCACCGCCACCGATTGCCTCTACGAGGACACGGCGTTGCTCCGCCCAAGCCGGGCAGACCTCCACCGTATGCTCCACCGTGTCCTCAAGCCGATCCACACAATGGTGACACCCGGGTGTTTCCTCCCGCCTTATCCTGAACAGGAACTTCCCGTAGCAGCCGTGTCCGGTGAGGACCTGCGTCAGGCGGAAGGTGAGGACGCCGTGGCGTCTCTCAAGTCACTCCTCAAAGAGGGGTCTTATTGCCGCAATTGTGGCGTACCCAGCGCGGGGTTGTGATAATCGCACTCTCCATGACGCCATGAGATTCCGCCGGAGCTCTGTCCGCTGTGCCGCGATTTTCTGCGGCATCGGAGCTAAGCCCCGGCGTTTCGCCTCCTCGCGCCACTCCCAGATGTGTGCGAGGACCTTTGCCTCCAGATCCCATGGCGGTAATCCGGCAAGGAGGCTCGCCGCCTCGCAGGAGACCGTGCGGTATCCTCGGGCCAGCCGGATGGCCATGACCTTCTGGGACGCATTCAACCGGCGGGCTGGCCGCAGCCTCAATGAGCGCGCCCACACCGGCGCCCCGTAAAAGGCCATGGACCGCACGATCCCCGCATAGAGCCTCCGGCAGGAGGCGTTTGGATCCCCTTGATTGGGCAGGAGCCGCTTCAATGCAGCCCCGGCCCGCTCCAGTCTGGGAGCCAAACGTCGGAAATGTTCTACGAAGTTCCACCGGCTGTCGAGGACGAGTCCCAGATACTTCATCGTCGACTCGACACCGATGTGAACCCCTCCCGCCATTACCTGAGATCCCGACGGTGGCGCATTCCGAGGACCATGAAAACCCATGGCCTCAGACTTATGCAGGGCCACCTCGAGTCCCAGCTGCCGGATCCTGTCAACGATTGTCGCAACCCCGCGTGTCGCTAAATCGGCCGCTGCCTAGTACGACCTCCCCTGCGCCAGAACTAGCGTGTCGTCAGCGTAACAAACGACGCTGCCGCCGCTGGGAAGGTTGGCGCGCAGCACCCAGTCGTATCCGATGTCCCACAGATGCGGCCCCAGGACCGAACCCTGTGGGACACCGCACGACATCTCTTGCCGGTTCCACTCTCCCTGGTGACCGGAGTAGATGACGGCCCTGTCCGTCAGATAGGCCTCGACCACACGACAGAGGTAGGTTGGCATCCGGTGATACCGGAGTGCCTCCCTGATGCAACTCCAGGGTAGGGTGTTGAAGGCATTGGCGATGTCTAGAGACACCGCCAAGACAACCCCACCCCGGGCCACAGCATCCTCCGTCGTGAGGGCCCGTACGCGCATGATGGCGTCCACCGTAGAGCGCCCCCTGCGGAAACCGAACTGGCTCTTCGCCAGGTCCGGCCCCACTCGCACCAGCTGCCCGACGAGGCGGTCTGCAATGACTCTTTCAAAGAGCTTGCCCACCTCATCGAGCAGCATACCGAGGGCCTTATATGAAAATCGATTCTTAAGGAGTAAACTGCAAAAAGTCATTACTCAAAAGCAAATATAATATAAGGGAAGAGGTTTACTTCTGTATCTAACAGAAATACGATCGTAAGAATAACCCTTTATCGCGCGACTGTCCCACAAAATAGTAGAACTCACAATTTATCAAAGTTTTAATTGGTGACCGCCATAAAAGAAATTCCTAGCTGACCCTTACGTTTAAAACCGACATAATGGCTGGTACAGGCCGCAGAGTTGTCCTCAAGTCCTAAAATATGCACAAATTCCTAACTATAAGTGTTATTCAGTTATTTACGAGTATTGCGAGCGCTGTTCCGTTAGTGAGGTCTCGTTAGCTGCTGGTAAACAAAATCAAGAGATTATTAAAGGAGACAAGCAACTACTTTGCAGAATTATGATAGCCATTGAAATCCGCAATGAGTTAGAAAATAACGGAGTTTTTACAGCTGTGTTGACCTTGTTGGAGAAATATTTACACAAATGAAGTGCGAAGATAACAGGAAATGTTAGTAAGAGGTATTTGTTTTTCCTCTCCAAGAAAAGCTAATATAGCCTTCGAGACTGTAATAAAAATATGAAGATGTATTTAATATTTTTCGTTGGATTTTACTATGGTGGTTTTATAGAATTATAAAGGTAGCATAGCTTACTTTACGCTTTTTACGTAACAAGTTACGTAATCGGTACTCCCGACTGATTGTCATATTTGTATCCCTAACAATGCAAACACACGTAGATATAATTATGTGTATCACGATCTTACACTTGTTCCGATTCATTATTTAATACGAGTCTTGTATTTTAGGTCATCAGCTGAGCATCTTCTGAAGGTACTACCCGCGATTTGGATTTATTGTGGCACGTAAATCAGCAAGAGCAAGAGACCGTGTTATTTTACCTTTATATTTTTTTGTCAATTTTTTTCATAATAATGGTTTATTTAACAAATCATCATTGTACTTTTTGTGTTACATTAGTAGTTTTTACAATATGCCAAAAATCATTTGGGACTAATTAGCCGTCTCATACATTTGGGTCGAGTAGATATTGAAGTTTTGTATGGGACAGTTGACATTTTTTTTGCGATTACAATATTGGCCCCATGGACAAAGCTGTTCAGTTTTATGGTCTATACCACACCCTTATAGACCAAACCTTTCTCATTCATGCTGTATATGAAAGTGGTTCATTCCAACGATTAACAATTCACATTAGAGAGAGAACATTGAGACTTGAAACAAGCTACACACAGGTACGTTAGTAGGTACCTATGAAACCTCGTATCCACTAGGCAACATTTGGCGTGCGACATGTTACACAACATGTTGAAAGTTAGTGCGGAACTTTTGTTTAGCAGCGTTGTCTGTCTACACATGATAAATCGTCGACACCATGTCGCCTGAAGGAACTAGTGTTGATAACAGCGGCGGTAATATTATCGAAACATGCATCAAAAAGAAAAAAAAAGAAAACACGCTGGTGGGTTAGAAATTACTTACAAAATAAAGAAGATGTATTCAGTGATCTCCGTGTGGTTGATGGATTTGATGCTCAACTGCATGTTGCACGGAAACAAACATCAAATGTGCGTCATATTGCACGACAGCTGGCAACGTCGCGCGCTGTTGTGCAACGTTACCGAACATATTGAGCGTCACGTGTTCCGCGTCAATTGTTGCCTAGTGGATACGAGGCTTAATGTCCTTGACCATAGCTGTTTCTGCAAACTTTTTATGATAATAATGGATCAGCGGCAAAAGCTCTAACGTAAAATTCTATGACACCTCCGGGAGACATCATGGGAAAGAGGAAAACCATAAAAGTTCTCTTATCATATAGAGAGCACTTTATGATACGTTACAGACATTGAACAACAAAGAGATACTATAACGTTATTATTTTTGTTTAATATCTCGTGAGAAGGTGTTCTTTTCTCGGGTTTAAATTTTTTATTTTGACGATTACTTACACAAAATTCAGTCATGAATATAACGTTAGTGTTCAAAATCTGACAGTCACGCAAAGTCTGTTCAGTCACGCGATCATAATAATGGGTATCCAGACGTTATACTTATGTATGTATTAATAGCTAGCTTCCAAATTTTCTACAACGAATAGAAGCTCATAGTTTAATATATTTAAATACGATTTCGATGGCCCCAGCAACCAAGCACTAGCAGTCCGATTATATTATTAAAAAAACCACCTATCTTATAAGTAGGTATATAGTAAACAATTCTGTCTGTTTGGGGGAACCTTACAGACTGCCACATAATCCCTTGGGGCTAAGAAAAAGAATACGGGAAACCGTTCAGCTACATTTTACACAGAATTACCATAATCTGAGCAAATAACCGTGTTGACAAGAACAGGGGAGACTTTCGCAAAAAAACGTGTTTGATGACCCATTTTCATAAAACGATACAATTATTTGCTATGAAAACACTCAAGGTCATTTACAAGCTATTGAGCTGTACGCCCCCCTCCCAGAGAGGAGGCCTGTGTCCCAGCAGTGGGAACATCTATAGGCTGATGATGATGAGCTGTACGCCTCGTCTTGGCCCCTGAATGAATTTAGATTTGTAGGTGATATTTCTCTTTTCTTATTATACTTTGCTTGGGAGCAGTGGTGGCCCAGTGGTAACAGCCGCGACTTACGAGTTGTTAGTAGGTCGTAAGTTCGAACCCAGACAGGCGCTTTACTTTGTGTGAATTATTTCATCACCACTGCTCTCAAAACGGTGAAGGAAAACATCGTGAGGAAACCGGCATGTCCTAGAACCGAAAAATTCGAAGACATGTGACATCTACCAACCCGCACTGGGCCCGCGTGGTGGATTACGGCCCGCTCCCTCTCACAGAGAGGAGGCCTGTGTCCCAGCAGTGGGAACATTTATAGGCTGATGATGATGATTATACTTTGCTTAAGGGAGGGAATATGGAATATAAACCTTAGAACCTTTAGAATAAAACATTGTACAATCTTCATTTCAAGAATGTACACTTGTACAGAATATACATAGCTAGGTACGTACTTATTACGTTACTTAGTGCGTTATTTTCCACAAACATATAATATATGCATGTGCATCGTGTTAATTAGTCACTAGGTTGTGGAGGTCAGATAGGCAGTCGCTCCATGTAAAATACTGGTATTCAGCTGCATCCGGTTAGACTGGAAGCCGACCCCAACATAGTTGGGAAAAGGCTAGGCAGATGATGATGATATAATATATGCATGTAAGTAAGTAAATTAAGTTTTTTTAATCTGTCTTTTTGTTTGTAATTAATAAACTCTAAATATACGGTACCGATTCAAAAAATTCTGTCATCAGTTTAGTGCTATATTATCACTGAGTAACATACGTATAGGCTGTAATTTATAATAACAATGATATCACGCGGGCGAAGCCGCTGGCGGATCTAAGCTAGTCACTATATATGCTATATCTACATCTCCTGACGATCGCAGCCTCAATTGTCTAAGACGCAGCGAAAATACGTAAATCTCACTTAATATGCATAAATCTCGGAAAGTATTCGCGTCGCGTCGGCTGAAGCGCGATATTACCGTATTACCAACGAGTTTTTAACACCCATCGTGGAAATACGTCGAACTTTACCTTAACACGCATTTTTCCAAAATGATCGGAAAATGTAAATTGATCGTTGCTTTTACCCAATTTTGGGATTTTGTTGTAAGTAAGATACAAGAACACACAAAAAACTGTACCTAAGCTATGTTTATTCCTAAGTAATTAATCAATTGGATCTAGCTTCCCAGTCAGCGTAAAAACCCTCAACAAAATGTGCTTTACAAAGCCGTTTTTTCAATTTCATTTAGTGATTCTGTTCACTTCAAACACAATCATTTTATTTCATTGAATCGCCGTTTTCAAAGTAATCGCTTTCTTATTCCATTAAAATGATTAATGGATCTTAAAAGGTTTATTAATCTAAGAAGTAGGTAGGGCTCGTGAATAAAATTATAACATAAAAAGTTTATTATATGAAAAAATATGAGACTATATATTTTTTAAATTTTACTTTTAGTACCCAAAATCACAAAATAAAAGCTGTGACACTTCAAATTGATATCTACAGCGACGCGGACGGTACAAAGTACTGTTTGTACATAAACACCTCGCTACACAATAATCATAATCATCATTTATTGCATTCATGTAAGTAGTTTACAAGTTGTTACAAGTTTAAATAGGTTTCATACATTAACCCTGCTAGGGCACAGCAATATACATAGTTTAATGTGCTACAGTGTCACAATATTAAAACCACTGTGCTTAATCAATTACCTAATACTAATTTTACATGGTTATTAGATGTCCATCATTTATCATTTAAATATAATATAAATAAATTGCTGTCATGATATAATATAGGATAGGGTAAAGAACAATTAATCTATACATATAATAAAATCGTAGCGAAGTCAAAACTGTACATTTAATATTTTTGAAAAAAAGTAATTACTATGAGGTCTAGGATCGATTCTAATGCCGAAAATATATTTTTTAGAATTTTTGTCTGTTTGTCTGTTTGTCTGTATGTATGTTCCAGCATGGCGCAAATTCTACAGGACAGATTCTGTTAAAATTTTGCATAGATATTTCCTGTGTGTCTGGTCAAGTTATAGGGTATAAATTATCACGCTATTTGCTATGGGGGATGAGCAATATTACATTATGTCGTATTTTTATGTTCTAGCATGACGCAAATTCTACCGGATATATTCTGTTCAAATTTTGCATACGTATTTCCTATAAGTCTGGTCAAACTTTAGGGTATAAACTATCACGCTATTTACTATGGGGGACGAGCAATATTATATTATGTTCGTATTTTTTTGAAAAAAACGCGCCAAAATTTTAGGATATTGTGATGGTTATCGATTTAACTTTTAGAATGATTATCATCACGCTATACCTTTATGGAACTGAGCAGTCAATCATGAAATCTATAGGAACGGCTATTTTAGATTAATTTCAACGAAGCGATTAGCTCAGCGGTTGGACGAATGCTTTGCAAACATGGGGTTGTAAGTTCAATTCCCATCTAAGGTTTTTTGTTTTTCTTTTTTTTCACATTTTGTTATACGATTTTTTTATTATGTCCCTATAATATATTATAATAAAATCGTAGCGAAGTTAAACTTTTTGAAAGAAAGTTATTGCTACGAGGCCTGGGATCGATTCTTATGCAGAAAATATAGTTTTTAGAATGTTTGTCTGTTCCAATTGTAGGGTATAGACTATCACGCTATTTGTTATGGGGGATGAGCAATATTACATTATTTTCTTATTTTTCTCTGCAAATTGTAAAAGGACGCTCCGAAAAATTAGGATATTGTAGATAATTACCGATTTAACTTTTTAAATGATTATCATCACGCTAAACATTTATGGAACTATGCAGTCAATCATGACATAATTATATAGGAACGGCTATTTTAGCTAACTTTCAATAACTAAGCGGTTGGACGAATGATTTGAAGTCCAGGGGTAGTAAGTTCGATTTTCATCTGTTTTTTTTTTAAACTCTTTTTTACATTTTGTAAAACGATTATTTTTTTATTATATATGTAATAGTTCATAGAATGTATTAATTCACAAAAAAAGGAAAACTTCGTAAGCTTTGGGAACCTACTACGTTACAAGTACTTTACAGTCACTAAACATTCAAGGTTGTATTCTGATCATTTAAGAGCTAAAGACTGTAGGAATAAAATTATTTTTTACAGATTTTGACAGCAGATTTGTCCCAGCGATTTTAAAATATGTATGTGTGTGGATCTTCTGGAATCGCTGCCACACTGCTTCCTGGTAACAAAACAGCGGACGCCATATTTAAGATTCCCATCGATTTAAAGAGCAACGAAACGCCTGTTTGTGGGGTGTCACGCAACAGAACAAGAGATGTGTGCATAGGGATTGCGCTTAATCGTATAGTATGGCAAATAGAAAAGCAGTGGAAGTTGTAAACAGAACTCTGGAGGACATCCGCAGGAACCAAGATATGATGGGTGGTGTCACAGTTCTGACAAACAAAGTGAATACTTCGTTGAAAAGGTCGACTCTATGGTCGAGAGTTCATAAACTGCGCTTGACCATCATCATACGAGCTCGGTTTGGCGGGAATTCAAATGCTCAAGAATTCTCCGATGTTTTTCTAAAAGTTGGCGAAGGCACTCTACCAGAGACTCTTGGTAGAGTAGATCCCACTTTAGACGATCTTATTCGTCTGGTATACGGGGACATCAGTCAAATACCGTACCAAGAGAATTCTTGGGTGTGTTTCCATTTTAACTCCGAAAATGATCAAGCTGCAGCGATCAACCACAGTATTCTTTCATAAATTGAAGGGAGTGAAGTGATATACACCTCCATTAATGCCATATATTACCCCGTAGAATTTCTCAATTCGCAAATGGCAAGTATCTTTTCCGGTTGTATATCTATGTAACGGAAACCGACTCAAAGTCATGTCTTTACAGAGAAACGTCATCGAGACGGAAATTCTAACAGGTTGTGGTGATGGCGAGACAGTGTTTATAGCGCGTATACCACTAATTCCCCACCATTACCAGTTTAAGCGCGTGCAGTTCCCTGTGAGCGTATGCTTTGCGATCAACAAGTCACAGGGGCCGACATCGAAGGCTGAAGACTGCGGGTGTCGATCTCAGGACAAGCTGCTTCTCACACGGACAACAGTTACGTCGCTTGCTCCCAAGTCACCATTCCTGACTCTCTGTATATTTTGACTGCTGAGAATAAAACTACAAACGTAGTATACAGGGAAGTTTAATAAAAATGTGGCTATTATTGTAGTATATTGTGATGTCTTACGACTTCCACGCGAACGAAGTCGTGGGCAGAAGCTAGTTAATCATTAATTCCATTCATAAATTAAAATAAGATAAAAAAATAAAACAAATAGCGATAACAATCATGAAACAACACATCATAACATAGGTAGGTAGTAAGTCAAGATTGTAGTTGCTGTGTGTATTGTGTACAGTATCTTTCTCCTTTATGTGAACACGTAAAGTATCCTCTCTACGTAAAAACTGATACACTTGATACATGTACGTGACAGTTTATCACCCGCAACCATTTACAACTACCCACTGAACATCATTGTATGAACAACATTGTTATTGAATAAGAGAAACAGTTCACCTACGTTCATTTACCTACATAGGAAGGCGTAAAAAAATGAAAATTACCAATTCATTGGTTCTGCATATTCATATTAGTGAATCTAATTAGCAGGCGATAGCGAGACCTTAGGTATTAGCCAATTAGTTAGTCGAATCGGATCATGACGTGCATCGATTATTAATGAGACGTTTTTCACAGATCTCTTGCAATGAAAGGAGAGCGCAGTCCGTGTCAGAAAACATTTTAGATCAGTCGACCGTGAGCACAAACATACTAGGGCTGCCTGATGGAGATGTTTTCGATATCTGATCGTAAACTATCAGCCATTAATAATTGACCTGTGATAGCCCACTATTATAAATCTTCGTGGAAGAAGATTGCCAAAACCATGACGATGGTGCTTCGGTTAGTACTTCTAATGGAGGTAATATATAATTTTACTTAGGTACTTTTCTTAAACACAGAAGTAATGATTAAGTAGGCATCTTACACGGCAACGTGTAAGTGCACAAATAAATTATCGAGTAACAATTTTCCGCGTCACGTACCGTGGCAGGCCTGCAGCCTTATATTGCAGCAACATGGGAGAACAATAATTATTAAATTTTATGACTATTTTAAAGAATGTTGTCACGTATTAGGATTTATTTCTTCAGGAGCATTTACAGTCAAAAAGTTTAATTTCAAATGTGTGAGAGATATTTTTAATTGGTGCGCGACTGAGTTGCCGTGTTTTGCACAAATGTGGATGTCAAATACATCCTCAAGTATCATTAGATGATCCAAAACTCGTACTTCTGATTGGCAATTAGTCTACCTACCCCAATTGCCTATAGGCAACCAGCCGGGGTCTCGCTACTCGGGTTCCGCTGTAATAGTTATTTTTGACAAACTTCTCTACTTGTATAAATTATTGACTTTCTACGCTAACATCCAATAAAAGTCGCGTGTCGTTAGTGTTCAAAATCACCATACCATTAATTATTATCCCTGCTTACAGTAACATATTGAATTACCATTCATTATAACGAGGTATGAAATTTTATAATTTATTTCAACCAAAATTAAATATGACACTTTCGTTAATGAAAATCAAGCACAAATCTTTAGATAGAATAAAAAAATCGTACAGCCAAATATCATTTCTATTTCATCTCAATCAATATGTCCACAATTTTATCATTCAAATGTCGGAATAAAAAAAGATTCCATCTCTAATTTAGCATTTTATCACTCGAAGCGTTCGGGTGGACGACGTGACTTCACAAAAGCCTTTTTTATTCAAATAATGTTCGAGTATTGTATAAAGTAAATATCAGACTCGGCGAAATCCATTGTCGGAATCAAACAATCAGTTAAATTATTCAGATGGTCCAGTGATTCTTTCTCTGTGATGTGAAAGTAACAAAAGTTTAATTTGTTTAAAAAAGTAAATATAATTTTAGAATGCACGTCTATTAAGCGGTTTTCATTTCGTCATAAAAAATAAAAATTACCAGAACACCCGCAATATTATGATGATTTATATAAATATTTTTTAATTCTTATTCTCTGTGGCACCTTTTTAGGTCATGAACTCATGATCTATCCGAATATCTAAAAATATTTAGCCTAGGTCTAAGGGCGACGCGTGAAAATTGATTTGCCATTACAATGTTATATCTTTCAAACAATGTTACAAACTGATAAAAAGTTACAGCACATCATTTGACAATATTACGAGGAAAGACAAAGAAGAAAGATTTTTGGTTAAGATCAGCTTTAGAAATTCCATAAAGAATACTGAAATCTTTTTAAAATTTATTTTACAAGTTAAACGACCTACGCTTACTGAATTGTGAATGCTTTCTTTATGCTTTAATTAATTAATTATATTAATAATTCATTATTAAGATATGCATGTTTTCCAAACATTTAAATTTGCATATTTTTACGTGAATATTTCTGGTAGTTGTCAGTTTTTATCTTGTATTCCACTTCACTTCTTTATATAACCAATGATTTTTAAGTTTAATCTCGTAGCAACACGAAAAAAAATAAAACAAGTCTATTATATTTTACAGGATACATTAACATCTTCATCTCATATTAAATGTCAACTTCTTATATTAATAAAATCCAGTCATTTGGTTAAAATATAATTACAAAAGCCACTCAAGACAATTGCTTTTGATAACGACACCAACATCCCACTGCCATTGTCCGTATTATTGTGCTCACGACTTTGGAGACCTGCCAAAGACGGAAGCCGGTCTCTAAGAGTGTCGTTACAATTTTTACTGCGACTCCTATTAAACTAATTGCCTAAAAGTTTCTTTGAACGACAGTGTAATCTAATCTTCTTAGGGCGGATTTCAAGAACTGTCAGTGTCAATATTTCCATAGCAATGATGACAATGACGGCTATTGAACGTGGTTTAGATGTGCTGGTCGCGTTCAGTTTCATTGGTTAAAGTGGCATTTAAAAGTAATGATTAGGTACGCTTTGAAAGCGATGATATGATCGAACTAATTACTTGTAAGAGAAGAATATTGAAAACAAATGATACCCAAGAGTGGCAGATGTTTACCTACAACAGGCAGCCATCACGGATTTTATCAGAATCTAAACCATAAAAAAAATCGGTCAGGTGCGTGTCGGACTACACACAATGAAGGGTGCCGTAGTTGGGATGAATTTGTCCCAAGAACAAATTTAACATTGTAGTTGAAAAACATGTTCTCTTATACAGCTGCAAATGAAAGTTTGTACGCACAATATTGAGAGATTTACTATGCTATTTTAAGACCATAGATTTCTTATAGGTTTACCTGTAACCTACGAGTAAAGAACCATTCTCTGTATTTTTTTTCAAAATTTTAGGATCAATAGTTTCGGAAATAATTGCGGGAATGATCAATTTTCATCTATCTTCTTAAGTATCTTTAAAAGTATTTATATTAAAATTATAAAAACAATATTAATACATTTGAGATCCTCACAATAAGCCCTTTCATTTGATATGTCACACGAGTTCACACGACACAGTTTGCAAAACTTTTTTGAATTTTTTATTGTACACTTTGCCCCCGAAAAGTGACCCCCACATTCAAAATTCATTTATTTACGTTACACGTCCGTGTTTGGGTCACAGAAATCCATAAACCTGTACTAAATTTCAACTAAATTGGTCCAGTAGATTCGAGCAAATTGGCTGTGACAGACGGTGAGCCAGCCAGCCAGACAGACACACGAGCGATCCTATAAGGGTTTCGTTTTTCCTTTCGTGGTACGGAACCCTAAAAAACATGTTTGGAACAAGATAACCTTTGCACTGATCAAATAATAAGGGTTTCTAGAAACTACATTAATATGTGAGGCCGAACCCTCACAATAATTCGAAAAACTTCTGTTAAGCTTTTGTATCAAAATATCAAATCTACATAAATACTATTCCTTGCTGTTTATGTGGGTCAGATGGACCCCTCGCAGAACATATACAGTTTACGACTCTTGGAGTGTGTCCAGGAGACTCCCATCCGTTGCCAAAGCCTTCGTTAAATTGTCAGACCGATGCAAAAATGTTTGAGTGTGAGAATACTAAACAGTAAAGTATAATGTTATGTGCATGCTATTTCATGTGCGGGGTGAGTAGTATCATGTTAATTGAGTCTTGAAGTTTTAATGACTTTCAAAACTTTTATTTCGTTTACTGGCAAGCATGGATTAGGTACCTATCTAATGGAAGATTCTTTGCCTGATTGACATGGATACTTTAATTGCAGTGGTCTAAGCTTAGTTGTAACTAAAATAGTGTACGTTGTGTTTCCTCTTACCTGAAACAAAATGATAAATAACTACCTACATAACCTTTGTAACACTGCAATAAGATAATAAACCTCGATTTTAGTACAACAACAACAACAACCTAATTAGGTAAGTATCATCAAAATTACTGTCTGTATTAACGAGAAAATATATAAAAATGTGTGTTGCTATCTCTAAAAATAAATGTTACGAGAAAAATAAATATTATGTTCTCTCTCTATCATGTAAGTTCAATTAGAGTCACTCTCGGAGAAAAACACGATAGAAATAAAATATACTGGTCCAAATAACAACACGCTTCATTAAAGAGCACTTCACTTTTATTATAAGTACCTACCTACTTTTAAAAACGAAATGTGATACCATTTCGATAGAATAACGACTACACTTGAATTGGTTTTGCATTTTTTCTTATTCGTATTGGTCAAATAATTCTGTGCTAAGACTTTGACAAATCAATAAAAGTCCCTTCAATACATCAGTCAACTCAGGCAATGGCAGTCATATACTGCTGGACATAGGCCTCTCCCAGGCTGCAGCCTGTCCTCCGCCTTCTGCATCCTGTCTCTCCTAGTTACCTTTTTAAGGTTGTGCGGTCCATCTAGCTTGGGGGCGTCCCACAATTCGTTTGCCGATACGCAGTCTCCACTGGTCTTGGCTTTCGGTCCTGCAACAAACATGGCCAATTGGGCAGCCTACTGCCACTTCTGCTTACTTACTCTGCAAGCTACATATGTCAGTAACTCCGGTTCTTTTCTATTTCTGATTTTATCCTACAAAAAAACTCCAAGTTTAGCTCGCTCCATAGCTCCTTCAATACATATTAAATTGTATTTCGTATTTGATACCCTTCTATATCAGAGCTCATGAAAACGATGACTTAAAAGGAATACGAAATATCAAAAAGATCATAAATATACACGTGTTACGCCCACGTACAACATAAATTGGTCCTAGGAAAACCTTGATGGAATTGTGGTTTATTTAAGATTAATTTGTAGGTACCATGAGTAACGAAAATATTGCTTCATGTTTAAATTGAGGAATGTTTATTTATGTACGTATACTTGTTTAAGTGGATATGAGAGTACACGTTGCTCTATTATTCATTTAATGATTTTACTACCGGCAAAATAGACGTTTGCGCATCCAAGTTTAAATAGTGTATTTCATAGCAAGCGTAGCGTATGACGTATGACGTTACGTGTGCTACGTCGTAGCAACCGCGCATACGTTCACAACACTACTGCATTTTTTTAAACGGTAAAGAATATACGTTAATTGTTTCGCTTTTCACTTATTATACTGGATAAGGCATAATTATTACAGATCAACTATACATTAACACCTATCTAACACCTAAATACGTATCGTGAAACCTAATAAGACGTTCAGTTTAACATTTTCAACTGAAACTACAAGAGCAATGCCAGATGACTAAGCATCGAGCTTTAAACACGTCACTATATCTTAATGTCCCGATAGATAAATTAAACTATCAAACTTTTGTGTTTTCGTTACATTGATAGGTACACGGAAATAGAAACATTCTCAATATACAATACTTTCCGGTACCAACGTAATTTAATCCTGAAAAACTTTTTCTCATGAAAAAACAACCTACTTCCAAAAAAAACACTACAACTACTTTTTTGACGTCGGTTAAAAATAACAGAGGTGTAGGTACCGAATTAGGTCTTTTTTTTTTGTGGGAAATTATCAAATAACTTGTCCCGCTCTGGGTGGAGCGGGAGGGCGTGTCAGACTCTTACTGACTAAAACCCACCCGTATTCCTTCGGTTGCCCTGTTGCCGGGGGCCACGATTTCCCTATCGATTTTCTTCGAACTCCCGGCAGGCACTGGCCCTAGCGGACCCCGTCAATTCTGCTGACATCTCTTTGAGGCGCGCGTGGAACACAACGCGCCGTCGACCCGGGCTTGGTCCTTATCGGACGGCGAGCTACCCATTGCTCACCGTCCGCAAGCCCGCGCCTACGATGGCCGGAAATCGGCTCGCGATTCCCGCCCCGGGCGTCTCCTCCTGCGGCGGTTAGGGCCGTGAGGGCGCGAACTTTGCCTCTCCCTCAGGAGGCGTTCCGCCTCTTCCTTCGCGAGCATTACCGCTTCGCAGAAGGAGGTGACGGCCTCATTTCCTCTCGCTCCGTACCATGGCCTAAACCAGGGCCGGACGCGAGAGATCACCACCGCCGATCGCCTCTACGAGGACACGGCGTTGCTCCGCCCAAGCCGGGCAGACCTCCACCATATGCTCCACCGTGTCCTCAGGCCGATCCACACAATGGTGACACCCGGGTGTTTCCTCCCGCCTTATCCTGAACAGGAACCTCCCGAAACAGCCGTGTCCGGTGAGGACCTGCGTCAGGCGGAAGGTGAGGACGCCATGGCGTCTCTCAAGCCACTCCTCAAAGAGGGGTCTTATCGCCGCAATTGTGGCGTGCCCAACCGAATTAGGTCTCAAGAAGTGTGATTTTTTTAACCGAACGGTTAATTTCCGTTACCATGCCGCATGCCCCGAAATAGTAATCTGAAATAGTTTTTACTAGAAAATCTGGTTTTTGTGCGGCTTATAAAAGCGGGAGATAGCTAATAATAATTAATAAAATAAACAAAAATTAAATTAATTGCCAACTGTAACCACAAGTACAAAGAATGCAAATTAAAGGTTCCCGTTCGTTGAGTTCAGGATCCAAACCTCCGGCTCCGGGTTCCGGTGCCGCCATGTTGAAGGAAATGGATGGAAATTGGAATCCTGCGGTGACTTAGAGCTTTAATTTTGGCTGTACATTGAATGTGGATGTGTTCCGAGTAGGTTCTCGGTTTGCTTTTATTTGGAGTGCTGGTAGGAAAATATTTCTAATATAATTATTTTACAGTCTAACAATGCAAAATAAACTTTTCAGATGATCTCCCAAGGATTTCATTTTGAAAATATAACCTCAAACGAACCAATTTCTCATTAGATTAAATCCTTCCTTCATTAAAAAAATATCAAACAAAAACGGATGAGCAGTTTCAATAGCATTGTAATACGTCATACACTTCGTTAACCCCACTTATCTTACTCCACATTATTACTTTCAGTATTTTAATTAGTGAAGCATTTCTTTACTGCTGCCTCTCCCGTGGATCCGCATATTTTATGAATATTATGAGAGATGCGCTGAATGAGACGAGGGAGCGGTGGTATAAAAGATTGTTTGCAATTGTGTTACACAAAAACTGTGGATACATTCATTAAAAACTCTTAAAATGTTCCCTAATGAAGTAGTGAGCGATCGCGGCATTCGTAGCTAAATAGATGAGTCGTTGGACTTGGCAGCTGTTCACGTTGCATGCTCTAACATTAATTTTATAAGCTGATTAAAATGTGGTGTGTTGACATCAGAATCGGAGTGCAACTGATTTACGAACTAATATTACTCCTGCCAGTACCAGTAAGCGACTGTAAGTAGGTAAGTTACTGATGAATACTAGCAGATATGACAAACTCCTTGTTTTATCATCAAACTATGAATTCACCTTCGAAACTAGCAAGCAAAGATGATAACTACTATGCATTTTCTATTTATGAGACTACGCAATAGTAATAAATTATAAAACGTTGAAGTTTACAAGCAATATGCAAAGTATAACTCTCCTATTTGTGTAAGTAAGTATTCCGCGTTGAAGGACTTCCACATCAATTTCCCTTGATTATTCTTCTTTAATAATTTAATTTCCGCAGAAATGTGTGAAATTCGGAATATGACAGCCGCTGTGA
Organism: Agrochola lychnidis; assembly: GCA_963680765.1. NCBI lineage: Eukaryota > Metazoa > Arthropoda > Insecta > Lepidoptera > Noctuidae > Agrochola > Agrochola lychnidis. The sequence continues at coordinate 17,337,493 of OY796862.1, forward strand.
AAATAAGTAAGTTAAGTTGGGTTTCGCTCTCGTATCAAGCATAGCGACGATCTTCAAACGCCGCCGCATTACCGTCACTCTTAGGTAAAAATCATTAACATTTGGCAAAAACGATTTTTATTTAAGAAAAATGGTTCTATTTTGAACAGTTAAGATCTCTGGTAAATCAGCCCTTAAAAATTCACTGCTGTATACGTGTCTTTAATTGTTGTGTTGAATTAATTCAAACCGAACCAAAAACTTGACAGACAAATAACAAATTAAATAATAGAAAATCTGTTCGGAAGGGATACCCAAAGTAAAGTAGTCTATTTCATTTCCTTTTTTTTACGGTGCTTGGTCTAAAACTACGCCTACACATTGAGCCGATAAAACAAAAATAAAGAACGGACAATTCTATAGGATTGGCAAAAAGATCTGGGTCGGAGTGTGCAAATGTAGCCGAGCTAGTATCAATTCACTTGTTCCTGTTTTGCCAAGATCGTAGTTTAACGCAACCTGTCATTTGGCACCTGACCAATTTTTTTTTGTTTTATATTCTTATATAAATTTTTGGGAGAATTGTATAAATGATAGGCACTGCGATCGATTTCCATTTTATGTTGTGTTACGCATTTACCCCTCTCGACTTAAAATTAAACGAAATCTGAAATCGCTAACCCTTCTTGAGCAAGTATGGCGATCAATGCTCGTGCCTTCACTGTATGAAGCTCTGCCTTTGCCCTGGGAAAATAAGGCCGCTTGCCCTTAGGACACGAATTTGTATAGTACGTAAACGTACGACTGTGGTGGTACGAATTGAGTGTGTAATACTGAATATGTTTTTCTTCAAATAGGTAGTGTTCCGGTGATATTGCGTTGAACGCACGAAAAATCCCAACAAGTTCGGATTGTTTTCGGACGTAGGAACTATACGTACGTATACGTACGACTAACTCGCAGACAGTATGCGCGCTCTCTTAGTACTTGGAAGGTCTGGATCATTCGTGCGTGTTCGTATGTGTTCGCACTAGTAAAATTCGTACAAAAACGCGTCCAAAGTGCACGCTCATACGTTTACGTACGATACAAATTCGTGTCCAAAGTGCGCGCGGCCTGAGAGGCTTGTACTGGGTGGCCCAAAAGTCCTTTAAAATTTAAATTTCTAATGAAATGCATACGAAGCGCGAGGGGGGCTCGGGCGATGCAAAAACAGTATATTCGGTTTCTGGGAAATCAGTCGCCATGGAGCGTTTCACCGGTGCGGATCGTGCTTTTTGCGTGCGTGAGTTATATCGGAACAATGATTCGGCAACCATTGCGCGGCGTAAATTTCGAGAACATCACAATCTACACAACTTTAATGACACTCCAACTATTCCAACGATCAAGAACTGGGTTGCAAAGTTCGAAGAGATTAGTTCGACGTTAGATAAAAAGCGGTCGGGTCGAACAAGAACATCACGGACGAAAGAAAACATCAACATAGTGTTACACTCTGTTCGTGAAAATCCTCGGTCGCACGGTTACAGTTAATTCAGGGCGATATGTAGCAATGATCGAGGACTTTTTTACACCAGCGTTCCAGAATTTTCCAGGCTACAATACGCGGACCTGGTTTCAACAGGATGGAGCGACGGCCCATACCTCTAACACTGCTATGCCCGTTGTTTGACCATTTTTCCCCAACAAAGTGATCTCTCGAAGAGGAGACATTTCCTGGCCACCACATAGTCCGGATCTAACCCCAATGGACTTTTTCTTATGGGGTTATCTAAAATCTAAAGTGTATGACACAAACCCGCGGTCAATTGAAGCCCTAACCGAAAATATTCAAAGAGAAATGGCTAACATCACATTACTAACTTGCCGCGCGGTCATCTATAGTTTTAGATGTCGCTTACAGGAGTGCTGTGATCGTAACGGATTACATTTGGATGATGTGTAATTTAAAAAAAAAAAACCCATTTTATAAAGATTAATTCGAAATAAAAAGATATTTTTTATTTTTATTGGTTTTTTATTTATTAATTATTTACATGTCAAAGGACTTATGGGCCACCCTGTATTTTTTTTTTAAGTGCTGTTTTTCTCAATCGATTACCACAATTATTTCCAAATCAGCTTGAATGAAAATTACTTACAACACTAATAATGTTGCCACAGATTACGATTGACGAATCATAAACGCAGCAAGATTGTACAAAAAAACCCATATTAGTTATTCAGTTTCACCTCTAAAATATCCGTAGCAATTACTTAAACAATTTGTCACGAAGATCCATTAATTAAGTATCTACGACACGAACGAAGGTTAATTTCATTTATTCATTAGTAGCAAACGATTCTCCAGACGGTGTGGCTTGACGAAGCAGGACGAAGCGCGTTCAGGTATTTCAGCTTTGCTAGAAAATTAGGTACCTCGGAGTAAAGACCGCGCGGGGTCTCGATTATCAACGAACTGGTGATAGCTTTAGACCATTCTAAAAAACTACACTGGATAGCTTGTAAAACAAAAACAAATTGCAACCAAATAGTCTGTACAAAGCGAGTGCTTGAACTTTAGTCATCTCGATGTGCGCCAAACTGAATGCTGTAGTTGAGTTGAACAGAACAAATAAATCCTGAACACCTTCAGTAATCTAATGGGAATCGTTCAAGCGTCCGAATTAGGGTGAACTTTAATAGAGAATGATTTCGATTACAGCTAGAATCGGCTGTAAACTTGTAGATAGTTCACCAGTATTAATGAATGTGCGCTTAGCGCTAAATGTTCTAAAACTTTGAAGGACTGCGACATACTGCCGATCATTTAATGTTCTCTACATATAAGTAGGTATCTATTATAGTAAAGTTTAAAGTTTCTGAGCTACGGAACTTAATGACTACGAAATTATTAAAGTTTAATATCACAACGTATAACCGTAACCAAATAACTGAACTTAGGTTATTATACCAGATTTCACTGAAGAATTATGAAAGTCAGCCGAACTTCTTTAAAGTCATTGAAATAATTTAATAACAACAATGTATCTCATTGCTCTTGAAACTTTTTTCGTAGATTCAGATTGATAAATATTGAATATGTCGCCACAGGACATCGAGGAGGGGTCGTGCTCGGGCAATTAAAAGATGATAACAGCTTCTTACACTTAGTATATGAACACTTAGTTTATATAGTTCACAAATCACAATTAACAAGGACAAATAGAAATAAAATAACAAAACTTTGGATGAATCAGTATGCGCACGCGTCTCATAAACGTGTGACAGTTCCTAGGGCTGAAGGGTGACTGGCGCTCCTGTTGTTTCCCGCGCCCTCGCCCTCTAGTCCTTAGACTCCGTCATAGCGCACCGACTGTATTACTAACAGTCGGCAACGCTGTATTTCATACGACAAATAGATTAACGCTCTGTTTGATTTGTGCTCGTGTAGACTAAAGCTTATAAAGTTACGAGTTACTCGAACTTTTCAAGGAACTTTTCAAACAAATACAAAGAAAACTCTCCAGATAACAGAAGTTGTTGTTTATAAACTTTTTGTATTTGATCCTAGACATTGACTGGACAAAAAGTAAGCATTAGTCTAGATCTAAAAACCTATGTCCTTTTCGAAGAATCTTTGATTAAAGCTTAACTGAACTGAAGCAAGTATAAAACTTAACTGAACTTTTCATCGTCACAACTACTACCAACGGGATTTAAAACCTGGAGTTCAAAGCCACGCTGTTAAACACGGTCGTATTGGAAGCTCCAAAGCACGTCATTCCACAAATCATTTCACGGTAATTTTAACACTTCTGTGATTTGCTTAGAGTTTAATGAAGAGACCTTTTTATTTCAGCAATTTCAAAACTTTCAGAGAGATGTGACGGCCTGACTCCATTTTAGGTTAAAATATATTTACCTCTAAAAATAATTTACTACCACTAACATTCAGCTCATATTTCAGCAAATAACACGTACCGTAAAGCTTACACGTGGAAAAAAAAAACAAAAAAAGGTCTCGCTGGTCCCGTTTATGGCCATCGTGCGCACATTCGGCTTACTCAGCACTCAGTGTGCATAATGGTTACGTGAACGAGCTACAATTTGCATGTCGTTACAAAACCTGACTATTTATATTTTATCGATACCGTGTAATGCGGCCGGGTGTCATCTGTCACCGTAGATAGCTCTTATTGTGTGGAAATGTTGTAGAGCTTTTGCACATGACACAAATTAATTTCACACATGTGTTCAATAATATTTTTAGGAAAGCAAAATAGGAATTATTTGATGATCATATGAATTTTTGATTTCGATTGAATACTATGCTTATCGAAACCAAAACATTTTTCAAAATTAATAATGAAAATTTCCGCCATACGAAAACTTCTCCGGAATAACTTTGTAGTGCATTTCATTAAAGAAATAGCGGCACCTCACGACTTGCATATAGTTCTCGAAGGGAGAAATTAACGAGGCGAAAAATCAGGAATTGTTTCCTAAGTAGTGCCGCACTGCCTAATAGAGTGAGTGTACAAACAGGCTCCAATAGAACGATTAGCGGTGTTGTTCTCACGGCATATCATAGAGAAACGAGTCCTTTGTAAGAGTTGAAGTGAACGAGCACAATGCAGCCGCTGCTGAAGTTTATCGTTCATTAAGAAAACACTGAGGAGGTATTAAGGTGTAGCGCTAAACAAAAGCGTTTTAACTGTTCGCTGACACTATTACAACTTTCTTGCAAAATGAAAGTTATAATAGTGTCAGCTTGCAGCGCTTCATTCTCTGCAAGTCTTTAGAAACAAATTTGTGGAACAGTGCGGTGACATCACACATCTAAAATAGATCGGTTTCCCTATGTAATTGTAGCTGGAAATAGCGCTGCAATAAATAAATAACGATTTAATGTTGAGAAAACATGCCTGCATACCTTTCAAAACAGACTTTTCTTTACCTGAATAATGAGTAAGAACATAAACGAGCCAGGAAAAATCAGTTGTATCTACTGATGATTTACTGAAATCATTTTGTTTAACATCCCTACTACACATACATTACACATTGTATGTACCTACTACTTTACTAATGCAAGCTTTACAAACGCCGTTCCTGTACCAGTTTAATCCTACCTTAATTAGGATCACGAAGGAACATAGGTTAATCTTTTCGGGTTAACGCGAATACATAAAGCATTACCGGGTTCGAGGGCACTAGGTTGCTCGAGCCGTCAACCGTTGTCATAAACCATAGGGTCTGGGTCTAGTGAAGTATAGGAATCTGTGTAGACGACATAAATGTGCTAGTGCTGTGCTGTGTGTGTGTCACTAGGTGAGATGTTAAGGACGTGACCCAATTAACCCTAGACTACTGTTCATCGCCTGTGGGGCCAGTCGGTTTTTTATGGTTAATTTGAAATTGCGGGGATGCATCGGGTTGTACGTTCTTGCCAGCTCAGGGTATCCCACAACGCGTTATAGGGTGATCCCATGCCCGGCTAGCTTACACTGTTACCGAGATATTGACTATGCGATCGCCTGGGGGGTAATCATTAATATTTAACAAATCTCGGGACCATAGGTCCCGGTCCTTGGAAAGGCGTACGAGGGGCCGAAGCCAACTCGTAGAGGCCCCTTAGACAATTTTAAATGGAATGAGATACCAACCGACGATTATAATAATACCATTTATTGCAGGCGACATAGGCCCATAGAAAAATACCTTAACCTAAACATACATATTCTAATATAAACAAAAACTTGTGTTAATAAATAAGGCTTAGACTATGTTAGTATCACTTCACTATGCACTAGCTTGACTTAGTGCCGTCTTGTGGAACTTGTCCGCGGAAGCGACGGAACACCACATCCTGTGGCCAAAAGTCTTCTTGCATGACGAGGGGCAGATAAAAGTTCGGTATACGCACGACGAATGCCTTGAAATTGACGTTCCGGTGCGACTTTAATACCTGTACCCTCGACGCGTACCTCGTCTTTTGGCGCACGTACTCCATGATGTCTTCCACCTTAGTGGTGTAGTGCAGGCGGAAGATGTACACCGGTGAGTTCGGCTTTGCGGCACGCAGGCTTACTTCGAGGCCCTTAGGAGCTTTGCCGCAGCGGTTCTTGTTCGTTCGCGATCAGCGCTTCCCCCTTTGCATCGTCATGAAACCGTCATCATTATCAGCCATGTTCGGTGCCTTCTCAGTCAAGGGCTTGATACTAGGATATCCCTCTATGCACTATGCAAGTGCACCCAAGGACAACCCCCGATTGATGCAGGACTATTACAGTACATGGAAACAAAACATATTGAGACATGTGTTTGGTTGACTATAGTGGATTGGTTACCTTAAACTATGGAAGAGCTATGTCCCCTGCCTGATCAATGTTAGATTGGATACACGGATAAAATGGCAGGGGGTGACTTGCACACTGAATAATGGGCCTCCGGAAACTGTCGCTAGTACATAGGGACGTAGCAATAAGGGGGCGACATGTCCTGAGGTGCTTGAGGATCTCGAGTGGAGAGATATTCCACAGCGTTCAGAACAATCCCAGAGTCATTATTTATTTATTCAGACAAAATCTATAATTGTTAGTCACATAAATTATCATACAAGCTATGTTAGTATAGATATAAGTAACAAAAAGGTAGGTACATAAAAGGTGTAGTCATGAACCCTCCCGCTCGAGTTCAGGATAGATTGCCTCGCTATATAACTAGAATCCGAATGATAGCTTTGATGACTGCCAAGTCATACTTCTCAGCAATTACTTGAAGGATACTGTTAGTGCTGCCCCGCACTCTGCTTAGTAAGGAGGCGGTTCGCTTGCGCATTATAGCATGGAAGCCATCAACCTGAGCCTCCACAAACATACCCGAAGCGCTACAAATGCGGGGCAGCCCTAGTAGTAAATTTTTGGCGGAACTTTAAAACCCTTTTTTCATTTTTTTGGACTAAAATATCTAAGTATTTGCTACGCATATATTATATTATAGCCCCTAGCATAATCATAGCATAATCCGCCTATGATTTTCCCAATGGTGGGACACAGGTCTCCTCTCTTCGAGAGGGAGTGGGCTGTAATCTATGCCCAGTGCGGGTTGGTAGATGTCACATGTCTTCGAATTTTTGGTTCTATGACATGCCGGTTTCCTCAAAATGTTCTCCTTCTTCGTTTTGAGAGCAGTGATGATGAAATTAATTACACAAAGTAAAGTGCCTGCCTGGGTTCGAACCCACGACCTACAACTCGCAAGTCAAGGCCGTTACCACTGGGCCACTGCACTGCTCTTAGCCCATATAAAATAGTTATTTTTATATAAGATTTCCGTAAGGTTATCTCCGGTTGTGTCAAAAGGTGTGAATGTTTAAGGTTAATTTGTGGACAAATCAGAGGTACTCTGAAAAAAAAAACAACGTTTTGAATTTATCAAAGGTAGAATGCTTGCCTGATATTTCGTTTGAAGATTAACAAAATTTCGGTTTATTTATAAAATGTCCTCCCGGGCGATCGTTAGAAATAAGTAGTGATAAAATAAGATTAGGGTCTAGGGATTAGGATCTGGGGTTAAATGAAACAGCTTTTGATCCGATAAATTTTAAATAATTTTAAAGTGACCTGTCTGAAAGCCCAAATTGTGTTAAGAATTTCATATTATTTTCCTTTGAGACACAGAAAAAGTATCAAACAAGCGTTCTGATACAAACTTTAGAATTTAAAATATCTTGTTTCTGCTTTTTCTTAAATTCGAATTAAGATTAAGTTGTTTATTTCAACTTGAAAGAAAACAAACAAATATTGTTTTAAATAAGATATTTTCTGGTGGATCTACGTGAAGCTGAGCGACTGGAGCGTTGGATTAACAACGTTGCGAAAGCAAACAAAGCAAGATTCAAATTTTTATTCAAAATTCTAAAGAAGTCTATAGGCATAGAATGTATTTATATGGTTTTCGTTAACTCCGGTTCGTTTACTGGTTACAGTTGTGTACTAATTAGAAAACGATGGAGCGAACCATCAACGACGAACGTATCCGTGGTTTTGTTCAGAATCTAATTTATTCGAAAGCTTAGGTAATTGAAAATTTTCGTAATTCTGCTTGTATTTGCAATAAACCACCACCAGTAAACCAAATTAATGTTTTGCTGATGGACCAAAATCGACGATCGACCGTAAAAACACAGATTAGTTCAATAATGGATGCCTAAACAAATAGAGATTCTGGTTTAAATCAAAGCGATTACATTGATTCTGAAAATTCGTTAATTCCATGTGTGTTTGTGGAATAGAAAGAGAACGTGATAATGTAGATTGAGTTGGTACTTCCACATCTTTTGGAAAAATAAATTGGCGTTAGAAATAACATGTTATTGTTAATAGTATGGTAAGTAGGTACTGATATTAGGTCTTTACCTATGAAATTGCCGTTTTTCATGAAATAAGTTAACGCCCTTGTTTCTCTATGTTTTTTATATTTATTAATCAAAGTAATTACCCATGCAATCAATGCATTTTTGCTAACGTAGTGGTAGCTTATTGATGCCCTTTTTGAAAAAGTCTGCTGGACGGGAGGCAACAAATTCTTCAAAGGCATTTTGAACTGCCTTTCGGTTATTGAATTTTTTCCCCGCCAAGAAGTTATCCAAATTCTAGAAAAAGTAGAAGTCTGTAGGGGCAAGGTCTGGTGAGTACAGTGGATGACGGAGAACTTCCAACCCCAGCTCTTGTAATTTGGAGACCGTCTGCTGTGCAGTGTGAGGTCGCGTGTTGTCGTGCAGGAGCAGCGGAGCCGAACGATTGATCAAAGCTGGTTGGAGATGTGCGAGCTTCTCCATCATTATGTTCAGTTCTTCACAGTACACATCTGCAGTAATGCTCATCCCGTTTGGTAAGAAGCTGTGATGAATGACACCGGCGCTAGACCACCAAACAGTGACCATCACTTTTTTAGGGGTCAGTTTTCGTTTGGGGCATTGTTTAGGTGCTGAACCAGGATCTAACCAACTTGCTGAGCACTTGCGATTGTCTAAGAGAATCCATTTTTCGTCGCAAGTAACAATGCGATTCATATGCCTTCGTTTGTGTGCCTGTTGAGCAGTGCAAGGCTCAACTCGACGCGTGCTTCGCGCTGACGATCATTCAATTCGTGGGGTACCCATTTGTCAAGCTTTTTTACCTTGCCAATTCGACGCAAACGGACCAATATTGTTTTGATGCTAACATCGAAAGCTGCTGCTAATTCAGCTGTAGATTGAGAATCATCAGCTTCCACAATCGCCTTTAATTCGTCATTGTCGACTAAAGTTTTCGGTCGACCACGGGGTTCATTTCTTAGGTCGAAATTTCCAGAACGGAAGCGGGCAAATCAATAACGGGTGGTGCGATCGTTAGTAGTATTCGCTCCGTATACGTCGTTGATGTTGCGTTCCGCTTCTGCCGCTTTGCTGCCACGACGGTACTCATACTCCATAATCACTCGAATTTTTAACGTATCCATGATGACGAAAAACGTACAAATGCGATGAAAACAGAACGCTAACCATTAAACAAATTACTAATTTTCAAAAAGGAATTCCATATTTTAAAAATAAAAATAATTTACACTTGGAATTCTTAGCGAAAAAAGAAAAAAATTGGACTTGAAATAGCCAGTACAGCAGAACGGCAATTTCATAGGTAAAGACCTATTATATCTAAATAATAACTAAGTTTATGTTATTTGCAGTTCGGAGGTTTATAAATATTTATTAAGAAGTCTAATATAAATCCAACCTCAACAAAAACAGCTTAGCTATCTAATATTTATACAATCCTAAATCCTGCGAACGACTCACAATTGAATAAAACAGCGTTACTGTGTGTGTAGCACAGAGCTATAAACGAATGGAGTGCTAATAATTTTATACAATTCTACTTAGATCGAATACCACTGAATAGAAATGATTGCAGAAGGTCAGATTGATGCTTTCTGACCGGTAACTACAATGGCAACAAACTTACGCTGATTTTTTTTAAAATTTGGGCTCATTTAGGATTTCATTTGTTTATTACGCCATGGCGCACCCGCACAGTGTCACATGTTCATGCTAACGCGTATATCGCGAAACACGAACAAATCCTCAAATCCCCTCGTGTTCACACGATATGGTGATTCTAAATATGCGAGCTTAATCAGACTAATGTAATTATAGCTTATCATTTCATCTAAATTGAAATTGGATTTTCAGTATTTGTAGACAAGTTAAGGCAAATTAGATGGTGTTCCTCATGATTTCGTTAGAGCTTGTAATCGCAAAATGTCAGCTTCATATTTTCGATTTCTAAGACTCAACATTTAGTACGGGCGGAATCGTTAGTTTGAACAAGTGAAAACACTGATTGGAAATCATAACATAATTAGAATATAATGGAATAGAATACTCTTTATTATGTACGCCTTACGAATATTCTGTAGTACTAATAGTTTTCCCTTAGTGCATAACAGATCTGAGCATCAGCTGCTCCAATAGTGGGGAAGTCCAAAGTCAAGGCATTTCAAAGTTGTAATTTTTGAAGTGAAAACTTTTTAGGCGCGTTGGGCATTTTTGAGATGGGATTAAGCCATTGATTTTGCGACACAGTAACGACACCTCATTTTCGTCAACGCGATTGTGTACTTTATATTACGTTACGGATTAATGTTCTATGTAAGTATTTTACTTTAAAGGTTTTGTAAACGCTATTGTGCTCTTTATTTAGATAAGGTTACGGACCAATGTTCTATACAGGTATTTTTCTTCCACCAAGGCGATCTTGTTCAAGTTTTCACTTCTGTCTCCCGGAGTGCCACTTTTTTTTTAAATTCCTGGCTCAACCAGAAGCTTTTACGATCAACAAAAAATGCAGTTTTATTTTTCTTCAAAATTGACGTCATTGTTCCTTTGACCACGGTGGCCTACTACCCATAGTTTAGAATTCAGCTCTGATGTGCCATCGCAAAATTATAAATTCAATTACGCGTCTAACATAATTACATTCTCCCCACTTTCAAACGGCTGACTATTTTTTTTGGGATGAATATGATCCCAAATATCCTTTAAGTTTTGGCGAAGTATGAAAACACTTTTTAACATACTTCAAAAAAAGGAGGTTCTCAGTTCGCCGGAATCCTTATTGAAGTTTTTTTACAACTTAAACATGCTGTAAGTTTGGATTCCCCTTGGGTGCGGCAACTGACACTTATACTGATGATTATTGAATAATGAACAACTATATAAGCAATGTTTATTCGGTATAAAATTCATCGCAAATATCGAGCAGTACGGGAGGTACTATTAACGAACTTTGGATCACTGATAACTACCGAACTTGTCTCATTACTGGGAGACAATCGTACAACAAACACATATTGGAAAGACATTCACGTAAACTTTTCCTTCTTACTTACTTTCGTTACTTTTACATACCCACATTAGATATATTTAGCTATAAGTAGTAAAAGTAAAACGTATGCAGAATGTACTGCAGAGAAGAATCCAGTGCTACAGCGTTTATGGATTTCTTTCTTCAGTGTAACTTCGTCATTATTATGATTATCCTAACCCTGAAAAATTCATCAGGACTTCAAACATAAGCAGTTTGTCAAATTCAATATTGACTTAGAACAATACGAACAGTGAGTCTGGAAAACTAGTTTGCATTGTGAAAATGAATTAAACGTAAACTGGCTATTACTTTGTAATAACCTACCTACAAATACGTCTCTGATCAACTATTAATTTATCTGTTCGCAAATCAAAATAATTATTAGGAGCAAATAAAATAAATGTTGTTTTATTGGGACGATCCCTCTACCCTTCGCACAGTCCTGCAATATTATTACATTACTAATAATAACTTTAATTCCACTCAAGTTCAAGTTTCACAGCAAATAGTTGGAAACATTCACTTTAATGTACTACATAAAGAAGTTATGCGTTTTATGGTTATGATGATAACGTGGTCCGTAAGTTAAGACATCATGACGATACTTCATTTTGTTAATATTGGCAGTAATATTGCAGTCTAGTACTGTTATAGCATCGTGTGTAAGTACGTCAGTAAAGCGGTCAATATCGAACTACAGTTAGCACTGATTAGTATCTCAACAGCAACCTGTAAGATAAATTGTTTGCATCAAAATACCACCGCCTAATAATTGCTATTGTCATTTAAAGGCAATCACAAAAATAGGGTCAACCAAAAGAGAAATTCTATGAAAATACTTCCGTAACTTTTCATGAAAAGTGGGAAAAAGGTAACATCATTAAAATAAGGATTTAATTGTAACAGGGCAGGCTTTTGCCGAGGCTAGGTTGCATTTTCTTTATCACAAAATTCGAGGAGACTTGTGAAAAATTTGGACTCAAAGCCGAATTTCAAGGAGAAAAATACAAACCTACCGATTCGTATTTAACGCAATAAATATATAAATAAATCTATACATATAATAAAATCGTAGCGAAGTCAAAACTGTACATTGAATATTTTTGAAAAAAAGTAATTGCTACGAGGTCTAGGATCGATTCTAATGCCGAAAATATATTTTTTAGAATTTTTGTCTGTTTGTCTGTATGTATGTTCCAGCATGGCGCAAATTCTACCGGACAGATTCTGTTAAAATTTTGCAAAAATATTCCCTGTGTGTCTGGTCAAGTTATAGGGTATAAATTATCACGCTATTTGCTATGGGGGATGAGCAATATTACATTATGTCGTATTTTTATGTTCTAGCATGACGCAAATTCTACCGGATAGATTCTGTTCAAATTTTGCATACGTGTTCCCTATAAGTCTGGTCAAACTTTAGGGTATAAACTATCACGCTATTTACTATGGGGGACGAGCAATATTATATTATGTTCGTATTTTTTGGAAAAAAACGCGCCAGAGTTTTAGGATATTGTGATGGTTATCGATTTAACTTTTAGAATGATTATCATCACGCTATACCTTTATGGAACTGAGCAGTCAATCATGAAATATATAGGAACGGCTATTTAAGAATAATTTCAACGCAACAATTAGCTCAGCGGTTGGACGATTGCTTTGCAAACATGGGGTCGTAAGTTCGATTCCCATCTACGGTTCTTTGTTTTTCTTTTTTTTTCACACTTTGTTATACGATTTTTTTATTTTTTTATTATGTCCCTGTTTATAATAAAATCGTAGCGAAGTTAAATTTTTTGAAAGAAAGTTATTGCTACGAGGCCTGGGATCGATTCTTATGCAGAAAATATAGTTTTTAGAATGTTTGTCTGTTCCAATTCACGCTATTTGCTATGGGGGATGAGCAATATTACATTATTTTCTTATTTTTCTCTGCAAATTGTAAAAGGACGCACCGAAAAGTTGGGATATTGTAGATAGTTATCGATTTAACTTTTTAAATGATTATCATCATGCTATACATTTATGGAACTATGCAGTCAATCATGACATAATTATATAGGAACGGCTATTTTAGCTAACTTTCAACAAAGCGAATAAGTAAGCGGTTGGACGAATGATTTGAAGTCCTGGGGTAGTAAGTTTGATTTCCATCTGTTTTTTTTAAACTCTTTTTTTACATTTTGTAAAACGATTTTTTATTTTTTATTAGGTATGTACCTAATAGTTCATAGAATGTATTAATTCACAAAAAAAGGAAAACTTCGTAAGCTTTGGGAACCTACTACGTTACAAGTACTTTACAGTCATAAAATATTCAAGGTTGTATTCTGATCATTTTAGAGCTAAAGACTGTAGGAATAAAATGATTTTTTACAGATTTTGACAGCAGATTTGTCCCAGCGATTTTAAAATATGTATGTGCGTGGATCTTCTGGAATCGCTGCCACACTGCTTCCTGGTAACAAAACAGCGCACGCCATGTTTAAGATTCCCATCGATTTAAAGAACAACGAAACGCCTGTTTGTGGGGTGTCACGCAACAGAACAAGAGATGTGTGCATAGGGATTGCGCTTCATCGTATAGTATGAATGCATTATGGCAAATAGAAAAGCAGTGGAAGTTGTAAACAGAACCCTGGAGGACATCCGCAGGAACCAAGATATGATGGGTGGTGTCACAGTTCTGACAAATAAAGTGAATACTTCGTTGAAAAGGTCGACTCTATGGTCGAGAGTTCATAAACTGCGCTTGACCATCATCATACAAGCTCGGTTTGGCGGGAATTCAAATGCTCAAGAATTCTCCGATGTTTTTCTAAAAGTTGGTGAAGGCACTCTACCAGAGACTCTTGGTAGAGTAGATCCCACTTTAGAAGATCTTATTCGTCTGGTATACGGGGACATCAGTCAAATACCGTACCAAGAGAATTCTTGGGTGTGTTTCCATTTTAACTCCGAAAATGATCAAGCTGCAGCGATCAACCACAGTATTCTCTCACAAATTAAAGGGAGTGAAGTGATATATACCTCCATTAATGCCACATATTACCCCGTAGAATTTCTCAATTCGCAAATGGCAAGTATCTTTTCCGGTTGTATATCTGTGTAACGGAAACCGACTCAAAGTCATGTCTATACAGAGAGACGTCATCGAGACGGAAATTCTAACAGGTTGTGGTGATGGCGAGACAGTGTTTATAGCGCGTATACCACTAATTCCCCACCATTACCAGTTTAAGCGCGTGCAGTTCCCTGTGAGCGTATGCTTTGCGATCAACAAGTCACAGGGGCCGACATCGAAGGCTGAAGACTGCGGGTGTCGACCTCAGGACAAGCTGCTTCTCACACGGACAACAGTTACGTCGCTTGCTCCCGAGTCACCATTCCTGACTCTCTATATATTTTGGCTGCTGAGAATAAAACTACAAACGTAGTATACAGGGAAGTTTTATAAAAATGTGGCTATTATTGTAGTATATTGTGATGTCTTACGACTTCTACGCGAACGAAGTCGCGGGCAGAAGCTAGTATATAAATATGAACATGAATATTTTCCAGTTAACAAAAAGCCTAAAGTAGTCGTATACTTTCCGATGCCACATAGGAATCCAAATCTGTCGCGTGACAGTATAAACATATAAATTACGCATGGGCTATAAGTATGATGATTAAATCTACCTAAATAGTGTAATCGAAACTAGACGTAAAAAATGAAATGAAAAAATGACTCATGACTTTGTATAATTATGAACAACGTAGCAGTGTAAAAAAAAGAGTACAGTTGCACCATTTTCGAAAATGTGTGAATGCATGTAGTTATTGCCTACCCAGCTAATATGTACATTTGCCTTTGCAGTTAAGCACCTGGCTACTTTATTTTGGCTACTTTAGAAGTGTATTTTTTTTTGAGTATTATTTGTGCAGAAAAAACAATTTTTTTTCTTTCGAAGTCTAATTTGAGATTCATAAATGAAAGATTTACCAACTACTCTCCTTCATAATAACAGTTTAATTAGGCGCATGTGCTATACACAAAGTAAATTAAAGCATGGAATTTTAGTCCTTACGGGTATATTTTCAAGATTGAATGTTGGTGTTGATTCAAGCTGGCATAGTGAACAGTTAAGGGATTTAGGTGGAAGCGCCTCCAGCGCGACCTAATTGAGCGCTAAGTCTCAACTGTGCAACTGCGACAGGATGTCGGTACTTCCACAAAGTTGGACACTTTAATATTGCAGAAAGGAACAATTTTCTATACAAGGTACCAACGCAGTATAGACAAAGTTGTGATTTTTGGGCTAGTCGGGACAAAGTAAAAAATACAAAATGTAATGTCAAAAACTGAACGAGCTATAAATACAAAACAATTTATGAGTTCAGCGGGCTTTAACCTAGTAGTCATTACTTATTAGTGGTACATTCATCACTGTATAAACATAGATACTAGGCAGATAAACAGTTAACACGAGTATTTTAATAGTACGTAACCTAATAAATACCTCTCTCTCAGAGACTTACCCGAAGATACGCAGTGGCTTGCCAAAAGTTATTCCTTAATCGAAAACGAGGATCTTCTTCGCTTTGATTTATTTTTCCTTCTCCAACTGTGAGTAAAATTGAATTTGCATATCTTCGGAGAGTGCAAGCGTTAAATTAAGGATTTATTTGCCGCCTTCAACCGACAAAACGCAAATGATTAACATTTCGTTTTATAAATTGAATGTTTTATAGTCAGGATTTCATTCAGATTTGGGAGCCTAATCAGGAAACAAAATGTACGTATTACTTACTAGCTTCTGCCCGCGACTTCGTTCGCGTAGAAGTCGTAAGACATCACAATATACTACAATAATAGCCACATTTTTATAAAACTTCCCTGTATACTACGTTTGTAGTTTTATTCTCAGCAGCCAAAATATACAGAGAGTCAGGAATGGTGACTCGGGAGCAAGCGACGTAACTGTTGTCCGTGTGAGAAGCAGCTTGTCCTGAGGTCGACACCCGCAGTCTTCAGCCTTCGATGTCGGCCCCTGTGACTTGTTGATCGCAAAGCATACGCTCACAGGGAACTGCACGCGCTTAAACTGGTAATGGTGGGGAATTAGTGGTATACGCGCTATAAACACTGTCTCGCCATCACCACAACCTGTTAGAATTTCCGTCTCGATGACGTCTCTCTGTATAGACATGACTTTGAGCCGGTTTCCGTTACACAGATATACAACCGGAAAAGATACTTGCCATTTGCGAATTGAGAAATTCTACGGGGTAATATGTGGCATTAATGGAGGTATATATCACTTCACTCCCTTTAATTTGTGAGAGAATACTGTGGTTGATCGCTGCAGCTTGATCATTTTCGGAGTTAAAATGGAAACACACCCAAGAATTCTCTTGGTACGGTATTTGACTGATGTCCCCGTATACCAGACGAATAAGATCTTCTAAAGTGGGATCTACTCTACCAAGAGTCTCTGGTAGAGTGCCTTCACCAACTTTTAGAAAAACGTCGGAGAATTCTTGAGCATTTGAATTCCCGCCAAACCGAGCTTGTATGATGATGGTCAAGCGCAGTTTATGAACTCTCGACCATAGAGTCGACCTTTTCAACGAAGTATTCACTTTATTTGTCAGAACTGTGACACCACCCATCATATCTTGGTTCCTGCGGATGTCCTCCAGGGTTCTGTTTACAACTTCCACTGCTTTTCTATTTGCCATAATGCATTCATACTATACGATGAAGCGCAATCCCTATGCACACATCTCTTGTTCTGTTGCGTGACACCCCACAAACAGGCGTTTCGTTGTTCTTTAAATCGATGGGAATCTTAAACATGGCGTGCGCTGTTTTGTTACCAGGAAGCAGTGTGGCAGCGATTCCAGAAGATCCACGCACATACATATTTTAAAATCGCTGGGACAAATCTGCTGTCAAAATCTGTAAAAAATCATTTTATTCCTACAGTCTTTAGCTCTAAAATGATCAGAATACAACCTTGAATATTTTATGACTGTAAAGTACTTGTAACGTAGTAGGTTCCCAAAGCTTACGAAGTTTTCCTTTTTTTGTGAATTAATACATTCTATGAACTATTAGGTACATACCTAATCAAAAAAAAAAATCGTTTTACAAAATGTTAAAAAAGAGTTTAAAAAAAACAGATGGAAATCAAACTTACTACCCCAGGACTTCAAATCATTCGTCCAACCGCTTACTTATTCGCTTTGTTGAAAGTTAGCTAAAATAGCCGTTCCTATATAATTATGTCATGATTGACTGCATAGTTCCATAAATGTATAGCATGATGATAATCATTTAAAAAGTTAAATCGATAACTATCTACAATATCCCAACTTTTCGGTGCGTCCTTTTACAATTTGCAGAGAAAAATAAGAAAATAATGTAATATTGCTCATCCCCCATAGCAAATAGCGTGATAGTCTATACCCTACAATTGGAACAGACAAACATTCTAAAAACTATATTTTCTGCATAAGAATCGATCCCAGGCCTCGTAGCAATAACTTTCTTTCAAAAAATTTAACTTCGCTACGATTTTATTATAAACAGGGACATAATAAAAAAATAAAAAAATCGTATAACAAAGTGTGAAAAAAAAAGAAAAACAAAGAACCGTAGATGGGAATCGAACTTACGACCCCATGTTCGCGAAGCAATCGTCCAACCGCTGAGCTAATTGTTGCGTTGAAATTATTCTTAAATAGCCGTTCCTATATATTTCATGATTTTTGACTGCTCAGTTCCATAAAGATATCATTCTAAAAGTTAAATCGATAACCATCACAATATCCTAAAATTCTGGCGCGTTTTTTTCCACAAAATACGAACATAATATAATATTGCTCGTCCCCCATAGTAAATAGCGTGATAGTTTATACCCTAAAGTTTGACCAGACTTATAGGGAACACGTATGCAAAATTTGAACAGAATCTATCCGGTAGAATTTGCGTCATGCTAGAACATAAAAATACGACATAATGTAATATTGCTCATCCCCCATAGCAAATAGCGTGATAATTTATACCCTATAACTTGACCAGACACACAGGGAATATTTTTGCAAAATTTTAACAGAATCTGTCCGGTAGAATTTGCTCCATAGTGGAACAGACATACAGACGAACAGACAAAAATTCTAAAAAATATATTTTCGGCATTAGAATCGATCCTAGACCTCGTAGCAATTACTTTTTTTCAAAAATATTCAATGTACAGTTTTGACTTCGCTACGATTTTATTATATGTATAGATAATAATCCATAGTTTGTAATGTTCTCATTTGCTGGGACACAGGCGTCCTCTGTGTGAGATGGATTAGGGTCGTCATCCATTACGTAGGTCTAGTGCGGGTTGGTGAATGTCACGTCTTCGAATTTTTACAAGCCAGTTCCCTTACGATGTTTTCCTTCATTGTTTTTGAGAGCAGTAGTTATGAAATAATTTACACAAATTAAAGTGCCTGTCTGGGTTCAAACCTATGACCTACAACTCGTATTTAGCAGCCGTATCCACTGGACCACCGCTGCTCCACATAGGTATTATTATCAGCTCATATTATATTATTTATCTAGGATGTCATTTTAGTAGCATCGCTCGGCAGTCCATCTATCACTTCCATGTTTCCGCATGTGTACATTAAGGATACCTTACCGAACCGTACCCAAATATCTGAAGTGACCACGTATCACTCACTCAAAGTGAACACGAATGCCTTTCAGAATATAAAACGACCGACTCACTCCTTTCAATTGAGTGCCATTGTAAGATTTTAATAGCTCGTAAAATGTAATGTGGTCACATTTTACAGTAACTAACTCTTCATTTCTTACTTATTTGCCTACTGACAATGACATTTTTTTTTCTCATGAATTTAAAAGATTAAAATATCAAAATCTGGCATCACCTTTGTTTAACTTATAGAGCAAAGATTCTGTCTGACAGCTGGAAAAGGCTTTTGAGTTCATACCTTTGGACGGCTTACATTCACTAAACTGAAACTGGGCCTCGTGGCAGTGTCCTCCCTCACCATCAACATACATTACTTGACCCAGTTAGCAGGCATTCAAAGCTCAGTTAACCCGAGACTGCCATCACAGGGTACCGCTATAATACTTTTATGAAAGGAATCGAGGTGGGACTACACCTTTTCAAATTCACTACGATAGTGAAACTAGTTAAATTTAATTTTCCGGATATTCGCCTTCATTACTACTGTTTTGAAGTTGAAAATCAAATCAAAGTTGAAATGTTGCAAGTAAGATAGTCGTAATAAAAAGCATTGCTCTCTTGACAAGCGTTGCGGTATTATTTTAATTGCGGTAAATGCGGTTGAAGACCAACAGCCGCGTTATATTATTTCCAACAGATATTTCACGTGAAAGAACGGACTGTTTTTTAATTACTCCACGTAATTGTTACAGTTTGCATTAATTTATGATAAACATCAATACAACCACCGTACGAAAATATGCCGCAGACAAATGATTGTATTTACAAATCTTTATGTCTCTTAAACTTTACCGGACCGCGTCGATCGCTATTGTGCAAATTGTTAGTGTTACAACGTCGTTGTTACACAAATAAAGCCTAAATAAAGAAAAAAAACATGCAAGTGCATGTCGGAATATGCACAATAAAGGGTTCCGTAGTTGGGATCAATTTATCCTAAGAACAAACTTATTTTTGTAGTTGAAAAAAATTCTCCGTCTACGTCACAGTCAATTCTCCAATAGCAAAAATGTTGAAAACTGCTGTCAGAAGCACATACGCTCCTCAATTATTTTCGTGATTTCTTATAACGCTGTGAAGTTGTGCCTCAAAACATTATAAAAGTGTAGCCAAAGTGTTTCGGATTCCGTGTTAATGTTATCTAGTGTTATTAACAACTAAAAACCACATAAAACTAAATCGAAAGTTTCAAGTATCTCCTAGTGAAAAACATCTACCCACATAAAATCTCATTATTTTAAAACTTTTCCTGTCTCTTTTGAAATGTCACTGTCAAAGTGTCAATGTCAACTTCAAAGCAGTGTTACCACCTAAAAAGTTAAATTACCCCATAATCCATGGATTGCCAAATAGAAAATTCTAAAAAGAATAATGCAAATGCGACTAAAATACTAAGTCAGCAAATATTCCACAAAAGCCTATTTATTAGTCGAACTAGATCAAACTCTTGTAGTGGTACGATACCTACTAGTAACGTCAGTGCGACAATAGATCTGGTAGACTCCGACAATGCTCCTGAAGAAAACTGGGTGGAAATACCCGGACGCAAAAGACCTCGCAGCCCAGATGAACTACCAACTAGCCAAAAACAAACCAAACTAAATAGCTACTGGCTGAGTGCTCCCGTAACTACTTCCAACCGATTCTCTAGCCTTGAAGTCACAAATGACCCTCCTGAAACGGCTCAAAAGCCCATCAAACCACCTCCATTGTTTATAGACAAAGTTAGCAACATTCAGCCACTCTATGATATGCTGAATGACTCAGCCGCCGATCAGTACGAAATCAAGATCCTTCATGGGGAACAGGTGAAAATCCAGCCAAAAACAACAGAAGCATATACTAAAATTTACAAGGAACTTCAAAAACGAGAAACTGAATTCTATACTTACAAACCCAAAGAAGAAAGGAGCTTTCGAGTAGTCCTTAAAAATATCCACCCGTCTACTGACACCAACGATATAAAAGTGGCTATTGAAGAACTAGACCACAGGGTTTCAAATATCTGGAATATAAAGGATAGAAAAACCAAAACACCTCTTCCACTGCACTATATAGATCTCAAGCCAAACCAAAATAACAAAAACATTTATAACGTTAAGCGCCTTCTCCATTGCTGCGTTGTATTTGAACCACCAAGACCAAAAAGAGAGATCCCGCAATGTTCCAACTGCCAGAGATATGGACACACGCGTAGGTTCTGTCACCGTCAGCCCAGATGCGTTAAGTGCGCTGGAGCACACGCTACGATTGACTGCGCGAGAAAAGATCGATCAGCTAATGTGCGTTCTTTGTGAAGGAAACCACCCCGCAAATTACAAGGGATGTTCCGTATATAAGGAATTGCAAAAAGTTAAGTATCCGCCGCTGAGACCAAAAACCCAACACAGCAAAGAAACACAAGAAAAAAATAGCGGTACAGTCAAATATAGCCGATATGAAAGTGCTGGCAATAAATCATTCGCAGAGGTAACAGCTGGTATACCAAATAGAGAAACTCAACCAACAACACACCTGCCTCAAACAAAACAAATCCCGTCACATGACATTCAGGAATTTATGCAGTCACTCATGAACCAGATGATGTTAATGTTAATGACTAAGATGCTGGGAGATCTCATGTCCATGCTTCCAAATTTAATGCATTAACATTATGCATCTGGAATGCAAATGGCCTGTCACACCACTCAGACGAGTTAAAACTTTTTTTATACCAAAACAATATTGACATAATGTTAATATCTGAAACACATTTCACTTCAAGAAGCCATATGGAAATCCCTGGATATAAGCTTTATCATACCACACACCCTGATGGGAAAGCACATGGTGGATCAGCTATAATCATCAGAAGCAAATTAAAACATTACGAGTCAGTTTCGTACTGCAAAGCACCAATTCAAGCTACAACTGTCATAGTTGAAGATTGGGTAAGCCCCGTTACTGTGTCAGCTCTCTACTGTCCACCGAAACACATTATCAAACAGGAAGAGTTTAGCGAGTTCTTCAATTCTCTCGGCGATCGGTTCATAGCTGGCGGGGACTTCAATGCGAAGCATAGTTATTGGGGCTCAAGATTGACCCTCCCCAGGGGCCGAGAGCTACTTAAGACTTTGAAAAACTAAATATGGAAATCATATCAACAGGAGAGCCCACATACTGGCCCACTGACAGGAAAAAAGTACCTGACCTAATAGACTTCTGCGCTGTTAAAGGTATCTTCGAAAAATTACTTTGAGTGCCAGAGCAGCTATGAGCTATCCTCGGACCATTCACCAGTCTTAGTTACTTTATTAAGGCGTTTCAAAGAAACTCCAGAAACTTGCGTCCTTCACACCAAAAAGACTGATTGGGAAGTATTCCGATCAATGGTCGATCAGGCTTTGACGCCTACAGTCAATTTAAAAACAGAAGATGATATAGTAGCAGCAATAGAATATTTGAATAATTCGGTCCAAACAGCTGCCTGGCAATCTACTCCTACCAACAAATTCAATAAGAACAAAAAATCTACATCCTGGATAAAATAGCTAAAAAACGAAGACTTAGAAAACAATGGCAACAATTTAGATGCCCTGATGACAAAAGTAAATTAAACCACGCTGTTAGGAAACTCAAAAAGCTTCTAGACAATGACAGAAATAATAGTGTCCAGGCGTCCCTGAGTGACCTTGATGCTACAGCTGCTACCGACTATTCACTGTGGAAAGCTACCAAAAAACTAAAGCGGCCTAAAACGGTGTCTCCTCCACTTCGGCAAGCCAACGGGTGCTGGGCTCGAAGTGACGAAGAAAAATGTACAACATTCGCAGAACACTTAAAAGGCGCATTCCAGCCTCACTCCTACGAGGGGCCCCCAGAACACAAAGAAGAAGTTCTGCGAGAAGTCCTGCTAGATTGTGATTCATCTACAAGCCCCGTCTTAACGTTTACGAAGCAAGAACTAAAAAGAGCTATAAATAACTTAAAACCTAAAAAAGCCCCTGGCTATGATTTGATAACTGGCATGATTCTGCAACAACTTCCAGATTCTGGCTTAAACTTCTTACTGTCTATTTACAATGCCATGTCAAGACTTTGCTTTTTTCCTCCCCAATGGAAAACAGCTAAAATCCTAATGGTTCCTAAACCAGGAAAACTTCTTGATGACCCGAAGTCATACCGGCCTATAAGTCTACTTCCAATAACTTCAAAACTTTTTGAATCGCTTCTGCTATTACGTTTACTGCCTATAATTAAAGAAAAACGTTTAATACCCGACCATCAATTTGGCTTCCGACAGAGACATGGCACAATAGATCAAGTCCACCGGCTTATTAGTAAAATTCACAATACATTTGAGGATAAGAAATATTGTGCTGCTGCATTCCTTGACATCTCTCAAGCGTTTGATAGAGTTTGGCATGAAGGTCTCCTCTATAAAATAAAAAACAGCTTCCCAAACAACATCTTCCTAATCTTGACGTCGTACTTGAAAGATAGGTATTTCTTTGTGCAGAGCGGCGAAGCTTTATCAAAACTATGCCCTATTACTGCTGTGGTTCCTCAGGGCAGTGTGCTTGGACCGATTTTATATTTGATTCATACTGCTGACCTCCCAATATCAAATTTAGCGACTACAGGAACCTTTGCGGATGACACAGCTATTCTGGTATCCCATACTGATCATAAAGTAGCATCAGCTATGCTGCAGACTTGTTTGGATGACATAGCCCTCTGGCTCAAAAAGTGGAGGACAAAAGCCAACGAGACCAAATCGGTAAATGTCACATTCACTAGGAGGAAGGAAACCTGCCCACCAGTACACTTAAATGGAATACAAGTGCCACAAGCTGAACATGTCAAATACCTTGGTTTATACCTCGACAGACGTCTTACTTGGAAAAAACACATTTTCACAAAACGGAAGCAACTTGGACTGACACTAAGAAAGTTCTACTGGATGATTGGTCGAAAGTCACAATTACACCTGGAAAATAAAACACTCTTGTACAAAGCTATAATCAAGCCTATATGGACCTATGGCATTCAGCTATGGGGAACAGCATCACACTCTAACATAGAGATCATCCAGCGATTTCAGAACAAGCTTCTAAGAACAATCACAAACGCCCCATGGTTTGTACCAAATGAAGCTCTACACCATGATCTGAAAATACCGACAGTCCAAGAGGAAATAAAAAGCTATATAAAGTCATATAAAAAAAGAATAACTCGCCACCCAAATGTCCTGGCAAACCACCTAATGGATAAAAAAGGAATACGCAGGCTAAAACACAAAATTCCACAGGATTTAATCGGATAAAATTAGCTGTTGCTTCATGAATACTAGGATGCGTCACAGGACGCATACCATGCAAGACAATAATAGCTCGTCATAAAAATTACTGAATGTCCTATTATAGTGACAGATTGTAAGAAAATGGAGACAAAAAAAATAAAAAAATAATAATAATCACAAAAAAAAAAAGTGATAATACTACAAATTAATGATTTTCGGATATTTTTATTTAATTTTACTATGAGAACTTGCTTCTTGCCAAATTTCATGATTCTACGTCAACGGGAAGTACCACAAAGGCTTGATTTATTTGAAAGTATCAAAATATGTCGCATAAATGGCCGTATTTTTTAGTGCGTTGACTTGCTGAAAAATAAGTTTCTAGCTTGTTTTTTAGAGCTCCAAGGAACAGTAGATCTACTTATTTGATAATAATTAACTCAATACCTCTACGCGTTCCTGAGAAAAAGGGTTTTGATAGACGGATAGCTAATTGACCCTTTAATCCATTTTTTTCCGTTTAAGGTACGAAACCCTAAAAATAATATTTTCTAAATGTTATATATTTACAGCATACCTACTCCATCATGAATAAATAATTTAATTAAAACAACATTTTCGAAATATACAAAAATATAATTAATAATAATCATACACTGGAGAAGGCTTACGTTCATGGCAGTCCGAAAGATCACCGCTGGCTTTCGAACTGATGATGATGATGATTATATTTTTTTTGCAACATTTAACAACGGTCAGATCTATCGTATGAATCGTGTGATTGACAACAGTTTACTAATGTTACTTTTCTCTTTTTGTTCTTTTAACTAAACATGAATTTGTTCGTTGTTTTTGTGTAAATATATTATTATTACAATATTTATCTTATAATATCGACATCGACACAATTACTATAAAATGTTATGTACATTATTATCTCTAAGGTTGTCATATCACATCCCTGTATCCATGTCACTATAGTTTACTTATGTATATCTACAAACACTACTAAGTTGGCGCTTCTTCTATGCGCTGTGAGCAGTGGTCGGTGGCGCGGCTCGGCGTCCTGTTGAGTAGGAAGTCCAGGTCATGGGATATCTTGTGTAGCACTTTGTCAGTGTGTGTTTGTGTGGAGTGAGTAGTGGTTTTGTCGTGTGAGTGTGTGTTGTCTAGTTGTATGTGTGAGTGGTTGTGCTCGTCGCCGCACTCGCGGTGGATGGACGGCAGCGAGCTGCTGCTCGACAACTGCGGCGCGTGCTTCTTGAGACAGCTTTTGATCGGACGAGCCGACACGTCGGGCGTCGACTGACTACAGATCGTACAGCTCTCCTGGGAATTAGATATGTTAAGATTAGATTTCCAGTTCTCATTTTTAGTGAATTTACGTTTATTTGAACTTGCTCTACCTTGGGGGTGTCGGTGCTGTCCTTGTAGGTGCGCGTGTCTGTGTCGTGTGGCGGTGCGTGTGTCGCGGGCATCACGCGCAGCTCCACACACACGCGCGACACGTGCGATTGTGTGCGCGCGTGCACACCGTCGCCGTCTGCGGGAGTCACAGTGTAACTATGCTGTATGATGTCAAGTGTAACATAGGGGGTCTAGAAGTTAACGTTTTTCAGTTAGGTTTGTTACAAGTAACCAAAAAGCATTGAGACGTCAAATTATAGGTCACCAGAAGTCTGTAAAATGACTCAAGTTTTTAAACTTTCTCAGACTATACAAACAATCCTGACCTTAAAGAAGTATTCACATAGCGCTACCTGTGGGTATGACGTCGCACAGTGCGCGCGAGTGTGTGCGCGGCGACTGCAGCTTGTGCTTGTACTCCACGCACCGCACTATGTCCGCCACACACGCGCCGCTCGACTGACGCCTGCAGCAACAAGGGAACCAGTCAGGTCTTATGTAGAAGCTAATTCGTGATGGCGTCTCAGTATAGTGAAATAGTACCTCATTCCTCACCTGTACATGGTGTTCGGGCTCTCTAACGTCGGCGCTTGCCAGTAGGTGTTAGCGGGCGACACATGAGATGAGGCGCACTCCACCTCGCGAGCTTGCTTTATGTACACTACAACAATGTGATGACAACAGCTTAGAAGTAAGTACACACCTCTAAACATTCACGCGAAACAAGCCGAAAGAGAAGATAACTCTAATTAGGGGTTCAGGCAACAGGGTTGTTTGTTCTTTAATTTGACGATCGAAATAAGTTAACAAACTTACACCTCAGCGTGCAGCAAACGAGAGCCTCCAGTTATTGCTGGTAGTAAATTAAATGAAGTCGTGCATTCGGCTGATACGAATGATCTCAACCACTAACCATCTAAGACCAAAAAGAGTTGACAACAATGCAAGTTCTGGGAAAACATAAGTTAAGAGCAGAAGATATGTATCTGGTGATAGACCAATCCATTCAATTTTCGAGCTCTTTGTAGATTCTGGTACACACAGCTTCATCAACTGTGTACCCCAGCAAAAGACACCGACAGCTGCACTGCATCACAACTTTTTGTAATTCTACACAAACATTTTATTAAGGACATCGATTTGTTTTGTTTGTTGACAATATGTATATTGACAAGCAACAATACAGAACAACATTATAGTAATGATAGTATATGTCTATTTAGATCAGAGGTTTTTAAGATTGCTGGAAGCGGATATTATTAGAATAGAATAGAATAGAATAATTATTTATTTGCATAGAAAATAGGTACAAAAATGTAGATGTTTTATAATTAGAGATCCTTATACTTTCTACCTTAAATTAGGCATGCAGGTTCTATTCCCAGAACTTAGTTTTCTTTTTGACATTACAAAATTAATGTTTTTCAATGTATGTACTTCTTCCTACTTTATTTTGCGAGAGCAACAAAACAACTGAAAAAAGAGTAACAAGTAAATAAAGTTAACAACCTTACCTAAAAGCATGTCTTAATCATTGCTACATAATATCACAAACATTAGCATATTGTTTCTAAAACAATTATTGTTCTTAGAATTAGAAATTACTTTTATTAAATAATTTGATGAGAATCGTAGTCTTTTTTTTATTGAAACGAATTTATACCCTCAAATTAGAACAACCATTAATTATTAGCAGAGACCAAATGATGGAGTAGAACGTACGATAGTAGATTAAAAATTCATCGCAATCGCAACGAGCTTGCTGGTTTGTTTGTGAAAACTGTATTGAAATGAAATAGTTTATTTTCCAGAAATACATCCAACTTACAATAATGACATATAATAACACATAGCTATTGCATGGCTACGCATATTGAATGGCTACGTTGGTTGATGCGTTGGTTCGAATCCATGTCAAGCCATTGTTTTAAGTATTCTTTAGAATATTACAAAAAAAAAAAAATGTTAAAGCAGTATAAAATTTTAATACTGCGGGGTCCTCAAGTAGTAACGCTGACTGTACATCGAAATCGTGGCAAAACATATGTCAAAAACAAGAATCTCACTCACGACTATGCGAGGCGACTCCCTCGGGCGCGTCCTGCCACTCGCTGTGTGAGGAGAGAGTTAGCAAGCGCCGCGCTGCCTGCAGACACTCTTCGTCCATGATCACGTAGCACACCAGCATCGCTATACCCTGCACAAGCAATGGGAGATGTTGGTCGAGTGTATTGGTCTATATGACATTGATTCTTACGATCATTGAGTTGCCTCACATTAGCCAGCGCGGCGGCAGCCAGCACTACAACGTGCGGCATGCTGGTCTCTGCGGGCTGCACGTACGCCACTCCGGCCGCTTGCGTCGCGCACGTAGTCACCAGCAGCACTAGCGTGTGCCGCACTACTCGTGCTCGCTCGCGCACGTGCTCTTGTCTCCCCGGCTTGTGCTCGCGCGCTCGCCCTCTGAGCGCGAGCGCGAGTGCGAGCGCGAGCGCGGCTAGCAGCGCTTGGCCTGCAGCACACACGGCGTTGGCGGCCGCGCCCAGCTGCAGCGGCGCGCCGCCCCACAGCCGAGCTGTCAGCCAGCATAGTGTGCACACGCCTGCAACCAGTTCGCGTCAGTACAGCGACACGCGCGGCCCTCCTGCACATCGGCCGTCTGCACCTCCACGTACCGCACAGTAGTCCGACAGAGGGCGCGCGCGTGGCTGTGGCAGCCAGCTCGGCGTGCAGCAGCAGCGGCGCAGCACACAGCGCGGCGCAGCCCGCCATCCAGCACAGCGCCACCGCCCAGCCCACGCCGCCCGGACATGCTACGTCCTGCGCGACATAGCAACATCTCACTCACTTATTTTCTGAAGCATTTACACAGGACTCAAATTATTAATACTCACCTGCCTTGTATCACATTCAAGTAGAGCCAACATAGCTGCAGAGTGAAAGCCCGCAGTGGCAGCTTTGAGCAGCACTGGCAGCCTAGTCTTACTGCCAGCTACTAGGCTGAGGAGCTGCAGTAATGCCGCCACAAGACACATCGCACCCCCGAGGCTCACTGTGATTTTCACGATGCCTCGTAAGTCATTCTCTATACCTGTCTGATAAAATCACCACTCATCATCATCATCACTCTTTCATTCCAATCACTTGTCTTTTAGTACTCACGAATGTCTCCCGGTCCACAATGAAGAGTGCGACGGTCGCCAGTCCCCGACAGCGGCACGCGACGTGTGTGCGCTCCGGTACGCGCAGCTCACACGCCTGCGTGCTCCACACGCGCGGCGCCGAGCGCGCCCGGCCTCCACACGCGAGCTGAGGCGCTGGCACAGAACAACTACATGAGCGAGCGTACTTTGTAGATGCGTCGTTATCGAGCGTGGTGTTTGGTGTCTTACTCACCAATAGCGCTATAATTCTTGGAGTGCGCGAACAGTAGTGTGACAGTGTGAGGGAGCGTGGCGTCAACTCCCGCGCCACTCACAGACACCTGCACCTGTTGTGATGCTACTGTGTACTCTGTCGCGCGGCCGGACCTGGAATAGTTGCCGCTACAAGTATCGGGAGGTAAATGAAAAACAATGGAAAAATAAATAAATAACAGAACGAAACAAAAATACTCGAAGTCGGTGACAAAAACTAAAATACTGATCCAAAGACGTTGAGTTCCGAAATTAAAATTATTTTTACTTTATAGTGTTTTTTTTAATCCTGTTTTACAATTTGCAACAAATTGTTATAATGAACTGTAGTGCTGTCTGTAATAAAAGAAAGGGCTCCTTACTTATACTCGACGTATCTTCTCAACGACGGCAACCTTGCTCCCAGATCATGATACAGCACGGTGACCACGGAAGTATTGCCAGTTCTATCCACCAGCTCCACTCCTGCTGACGTCACGAGCCACTCCTCGCTCCCCACTGGAGCTGGCTGAAGCTCGAAGTGTGCCGCGTTGTCGTCGTGTACTGGTTTTGTTGTGACTGTGAACTCGTGATAGCGCTTGTCGAAGTCACTCCTCATGCCCGCTGTGTCCACTACCGCGTTTTGAAGATCGAAGATTTTCTATTAGAAATAGCATGGCCAATCAGTACAACATTCTAAACTAAATATAAACTTGACTTTGCTTCAAGCTAATCTTAAATTTCAGTAGTTCCTAACCTCTTCATCCAGGAAAGTATCAGGATGTGTGAGCAGGTGGTCATAGATATGCAGCAGATGTTCCGCGCTGTGGTACCTGTCGGCTGGCTGGGCTGCAGCAGACATGAGGTAGCGCAGCATGTGTGCTGCATGTGTGAGGGGAGGCTCGCCCTCGCCCGGGTGTGTCGGCAGGGAGCGCAGCACTGCACCGTACTGCCGCAACACGTGCGACACAGAGCGCCAAGAGTAGCCCAGCGATATCAAAGTGAACTGACCAACAACATAATGTAGGTATGTTTTAACCGGTTGTTATGAAGATACAAAAACATCTTAATTTTGTTGTTTTCTTTTACCTGTTCATAAATATCTCTGAGTGAGTCTGCAACACAACCAGAGAAATCTGGTAGCATCCACTTGATACCATGTTGACCGGTTTTCGGCTCACAGAACCTGAAAGTAAGTTACCGATATAAAAACTTTCACTACATGTCGTACAAATGATAAATTATTGTCTTTTGTTCGACTATTTATTTTAGTTTTTTCACTTGCCTGGTAGTCGCCCCACTGTATCCATGTGGACAGGAAACCGTCGCGTGCGCTCCGGGAGCAGTTTTCGGCCAGCGCAAGCCATGGGAGGCGTCACTCTCACACGCCACGTCGTCCGCTCCTAGAGCCCACATGGTCACGCCTTTGGCGTTGGTGCCAGCCACTGACGATACTTGACAACGAAACTCGCTGGATTTCTAATAAAAAAAAACGCCAAAAGGCATGTTGAATAGTAGGAAAACAAAAGAAAACAAAAATAAATATTTTTTGGATCGAAGTGCACCATGTAACTTACCTGTACATTGTAAAGCTTGAGCACGCTCCCCGCTGGGTACAGATCCTCCCAGACCACTCTGCCCGGCGCCATTGGTAGCAGCGTCCTCTCCCTCGCCCAACTGAACCCGAGCGCGCCGTGCACCCGCCCCGCTCCCGCCAGACATGTTATACTTACGTTGTCGCCCTGACACACATTTATATCAATTGTTAACTACAACTAATTGCTACTACAATTTGAGAATATTTATTGTTACTTTGTGTAAAAGTATGTATTCCACCACCAGATAATACCACAGGTCTTTATCGGTTCACCTTATCGACAGTGATTGTGGAAGGCACGAGTCGTATATCGGGTGGTCTCAGCACCGTCAGCCTCAGCGCTCTACATCGTCTCCTGCCAGCATCGTCTGCTGCACAGGACCACTTGCCACTGTCGGGCCTCTTCGCTTCTGATAGGCCTAACACTGACATGCGACGACCGAGCGCGTCTTCTGACACCGTGCGCGTCCAAATGTCTCTGGAAAGAGAACACTCTTATCTTGCATCAATGGTTGCTTTCTGCCATCTGCAAACTTGTTCGACTCGTTTTTGCAAGTAAGTATAGCGAAAAATTACAGTTCAAAAACGTTTTCAATTCTTCACTTCTGCTGTAAAATGAATATATATACTTATTTTCATATTGCGTTACGTATTCCTTTTGATATCCCATAATTCTATGGTATAAATGAGACCACGTCAAAGAATTAATTGGCATTATATGATATTTATTCAATTAATATTATTTATTTTCGTTTTAATTTTTCGTTCAAAATAATTCGACAAAGTTACGATTAATTATGTAAAACACCCTTACGTAAAATATAAAATTTAAAAAATACCATTGATACTGACTATTTTAGTCCATAAATAAAATACAACGTCGCATTCTCTTAGCTTTCAATTTGAAAGATTGGTTTGAATGAAAATGATTTACTTTTACTTATCAATGAAACTTAGATACACACATCGGGAGTATAGTGTTATGTTATCTTCAAAACTATGTACCTACGTTTGAATCACGTGTTTTAGGATTTTTTGTTCTATTTTTACATAAAGCTAAAAAAACCTTAAGAGTTATGGGTGATGTCCCATAAATCTAAGGTTTTTTTTTAAAGGAACAAGTTGTTTAAATCTAAACGATATGAAACCATCAGGAAGCGATCATGTTGGAAGTTAGCCGATTAATCGGTGCGGTTAAATAACAGTCGCCGGTAATTGGATGGGCGCTCGTTAGGTGCCGGGACTGCACAGGCTCGCTCACTCGTCGGTCTCGACGCCAGGCTATTAGGTAGCGTCCGATATGTCGAAATCTACCAGCCTGGAAAGTTTGTTAAGGCTTGTTTGTCGAAAAACTAGAAAATACAGTCTCACATACTCACTCAAAATACCTCACTTACCTCGTAGTACCATTGAAATTTATCTTGACACCGTCTTTGTACCAAGTGAAGGCGATGTTCGGAGATCCATACGCCATACATGTCAGTATGAACTCCGATCCCTCCCATATTTCTGGACGATGGTTCACAACCAGAGTCTGCAAAAGGACGTTACTTAATTGAAAATGTCCAAGCATAAGTTATCCTGTAAATGGAATTATAGCAAAGAATGCAGCGATGAATACACAGTTTGAGAATTATCAATTTTTTTATAATACTCCGGTTTTCTCATACCGAGCAATTAATTTCACTTAGGCCATGAAAGTATGAACATATAGAGCAGATAGACAAATTGTTGCAAATTATTATTTGGAATCATTGGAATGTTGTAGATAATCGTTTAAAATAATTAAAATTTTCAAACTCCATCTAGTTTCAGGAATCAAACTCAAGCCATTATTTACATCAACTGCGGATGGATACTTAGGAATTAATTAAGCTGAGATTTCCCTGAATCCCTGAAGCACTCATGATTGCTCTTTAGTAGATTTCACTGCGTTAAGATTGATGGTGTCGTCACAGTCGTTATGGTCGTGAGTCTTGGTAAGCGAATTATTATTAGAAAATTCTGTTACAAGAAGTTTAACGGTAATAAAGGATTCGTATTTTCAAGATTCTACAGAAAGACGTCTAGTGAATGATGGTTTTACGTTCACAGATAAAAGAAGAATAGGTAGGTTCTCACGTGCAAGCTAAGCGCAGGCTGCATGTAGAAGTGCAGCGTGTCGGTGCGCAGACGCACGTAGTGTGTGCGCATGTGCGCCAGTGCCGCGCGCAGTGCACCCGCGTCACGCCGCACGCCCCACACGCGCACCCACACCCCGCGTGCGCCGCCCGCAGACACCGCACTGACACATACATACGTGTACAGTGTAGTACACATCAGTTCAAACCACTACGAGATACACCAAAAGTGTTTAGAGAACAGAAACTTACCTTATGTTAAGAACTTCTATTTCATCTTCTAATGTAATGTTTGACGCCTTTAAATAACTTGTTAACTGAAAGAGATAAGATAGTTGTTATTAATTAACTTTCCCTCTAGAATATAATTAAGTATTCTGTTATTTAATTTATTTGTAAATACCTGTTTGATAACTTCGTGAGATATGTTTACATCTGCTTGATCCACTACTTCCAGTCTTGTTTCAAATCGTGCTGATGCTATAAACATACATCCCCATATGAATAAATGTGGGATTTAGTTATAACCTGCAGATTACCTACCTACCTACCTACCCAATCCCATAAATTTTTCGTGTGCTAAGTTTGGCATAACTATACGCCGCGTTTTTTGATGAGGGGAACAACGTTTAGAAACACAGTTATATAGCAGGTAGGTACTACTTAAATGAATGTATCACCTGCTTTTTAAGATTATCGAAATACTCACAGAAGTCTGTATCCTTTGGATTACAGTCACAAGCTGTTCCTTCCTTGCAAACTTCTGAACATTCTTCTATACCGCACTCTGAATCAAAATTCACACAATTAATATTAACATGGAAGACTTTCTTACAAGATTAGACTCTATAAAGAAAATCTTTAATTTTATTTCAAATGAAAACAGAAATAGTGATGAACACACATTGAGGGAGGCAGTGCTGTTTTTAGAAAGAAAAAAGCTATAAAACATAGAAATATTTCTCACCGGGTGGTGCTAGCTGCGCCTCGCACAGGTCGCCCGTGTAGCCTGGCGCACAGAGACAGCTGACGGCGGCCGGGCCCATCTGTCTGTCGATACATACAGCTTGTATGTTATGGTTTAACGAATAACGTCTAACGGTTGATGTTTAATGAACATTTTCGATCGAGTCGACGTTTGGGTTACAGTAAGTACTCCTCTTACAGAAAATACACATTTACAAAACTTCTGTACGTATTGTTAAATGTGCCAGAAATCCACGAAACAACGTTGCCTAAGTTTATGGTACTTTAATTCGAACCCCTTTTTGTTCCAGAACAAAAAACCAACGACTTTGAGGATACACGACGCAAAAAGCGAAATTGTTTCAAACGCTAAATGTGACCCTTATATACAGATGTGACTACGTCTCGTGAAATAAAAACCGGAACTATAGAAGTAAAGAAAAGAAAATGTGTTTTCTACACATTTTCCTTCTTTGTTGTAATGTTTTACATTGTATTGTCTAATAAATGTATGTTAACAGTAAAATTTATAATTAAACTGCGAACAACATAACTATAATATGACAATTGAAACATAGGGGTTAATATTATGTACCAAACGGTGCCAACCGGAGGGTCATGGGTTCACTCACCTGCAGGTGCCGCCATTTTTACACATGTTGTAGGTCCTCGGACACAGCGGACCATCTCCGCAGTCCGCTCCCGAGTAACCCTCGAAACACGAACAGTAAAACTCCCTGCGAAGTGGAAAATATTTCAGAGTTATCAAATAAATATTGTAAATACTGGCGTGGGAATATACGCCACGGCATTTTAATAATAATACGCGGTTTTTTGGTGTGCACACAAGAATTAGTAAACAGAGAATGTTGTGTTCTCTATATTTTGTCAGTGAGTTGAGTTGAG
The DNA here is from genome assembly GCA_963680765.1 of Agrochola lychnidis. Lineage (NCBI taxonomy): Eukaryota > Metazoa > Arthropoda > Insecta > Lepidoptera > Noctuidae > Agrochola > Agrochola lychnidis. Next base: position 17,372,300 of record OY796862.1, read on the forward strand.
TTCTGGCACCCGTTTTGATCTCGTTGGCACAAAATTTCCACGCATTTTTGCCTTCACTAATGGAGTTTTCAACTAAGACCTAGAGATAATTTATTTATAACCGACTTCTAAAAAAGGAGGAGGTTCTCAATTCAGGTGTTTATATATCTTCGGGCATAATCCGTTATTCAGACGGATTTTCAAAATTCATTTTTCTTCGGAAAGGGTATCTCTCGAGGTAGTTCCATATAATTTTTTTTAACGTTTCTTGGGTACTTTTTGAGTTAATTTCAATTATACGTGTTTTTCCATATACATAGACTAACTGCTCCATATGATGATGTTATAATAACTTCCTGTAACTGTTATTTACATAGCAGATTCTTAAGTATGTAGGTAACATAAGGTCTATGATTACATCAAGAAAATTGCAAATGGTTTCTTGATCGTTAGATTCATGCCCAACTTACTGATAATCTCGCCTGACGTAGCAGTGTCCCAGCAGTCTGCACTCAATGGCGCTGCATGAAGTGGGTCCCGGTGATTGCGCTGCTCCTCGCACCTCATACGTCACGTTGAACCCGTACACGGACAACAGACCTAACGCCCTGAGCTGTGTGCCCTCGAGTCTGTTTAGGTTTAGCTCCACCACTAGCACTGGACTCTGAACCTGAAAACAAAATTACGACATTAGCAACCTGCTGAAATAGTGCCACTAACCCTTCAGATAAACTTTAATTTCTCTGAATACAAAAACTGGAATGACTTTTCCCATATATTTATTTTGTGTATTATTTTAATATATTTTTCTGTTGTTGTTATAAAAACCTGTCTCAAAGTTGTCTTTACCCGTTTTAGTCGTCACCAATAAACAAAACCTACTATCTACACCTAAAATCTACAGGCCAAAATATTTTGTCAAAACATGAACGCTTTCCATGTAGGTAAATTTTATTTTAAACGCGCATGGTATTAAAATATTATTTAAAGGATTTCCAATATTTTCAATATCTGAAATATTTTGTATATCAGTGTTAACATTTATGCGAAAACATAAATATCTTATATTAAACAGTATGTCAATAAGAATATTTGACTTCAGTGTTCACAAGAAGAGCCCTTATTTTCATTTTACATACAAGAAACGCTCGAACATATTTTTGCATAGTTTCTAAGGTCAGCGTAATAATACTCGCTTATTTTGCAGCCTCATTCTCAATTTCACGACAAAGGAGACATACGTCAAAAAAATGCCCTGTCGAATTATTTATGAAGATAATTCGTCAGCCCGCGCTGGAGTCTACACGAAGAACGGAAATTACGATCTAGGAACGATAATATAGGAATTGGCAAATCTCCAGACGAAGCAATTATGTATTTTCTCCCTTTTGCAAACTAGAAGCTTTTTAATATTGTACAAGAAATAACTTTGATGAGAACAGCCACGACAAGATTAAGTAGAAACAAACTAACTACAATTTCTTTGGGAGTAAAACCAATTTATAATTTTCTTTAATTATAAATATCATATTTCTCCTATGAGCAAGATTTACATTTAAATTACAAAACTTTATGTTGTGTGCAATAAAAGTCACTTATTGCGGTGGATGTGATGACTTCTATGTATAATGAATATCATAGAGCTTTTTAATAAAAACAGGCATCGGAAGGAACAATTTTAAAGTCGTAATTTGCTAAGGAGACCGTCTTTTAACGACCCGACGACAAAGTATTAAGCATATGGGAAATTGAAAGATTCCATGATTAAATTTTCATTTAAATAACACCTACCTAACATAATTATTTTCGACTGAAATTAGACTTTGCCTTTTATTCTCAACATAAAATGTAATTTGCCACTTGGACTTGGGCAAATGAAATGACCTAAATACTAATGAGGTTGTTGGTCGCTAATCGAAACAACTAGGCGGAAAAAAGATATGAAAACGTTCCACATTTGCTGAAATGAAAGTTTACCAGACTCGTTAGCGCGAGCAAAGCGGCCAGACGCTATGAATGTTACAAACTGAGCACCGAGAAAAAATATAACCCAACAGTTGGGATATAATTTCGGCGTAGTCTGGAATGGATATTATGAAAACTAATTAAAGTGGTCGTAAACATAACCATCAAAATGTACACTTTAAACACAATGAATCACAAAAATCCTTAGGTCGAAAAAACTTATTTGTACATTAAAAAGTAGGTATGATTCAAGTTTCAAGTCAGCACTTCAACTAGATTGTCGATTGTATTAACTAAACTACGTTTGGCTAGCTGCCAGACAAGTGCTCGGTCATTTTAAAATTAACAACATTACATACACAAAAGGTAAATTTTTTCACCCATACCACCAATATACAAACAATAATCGCGTGAAAAACATAAAATGTGTCTGATTTCTAAAGTATTGCAAATTAATAATCAGTAGAATTTTTGATTGAGGACGTAATTTAAATTATAATGTTTAGCTTAAGTGATCGTTAGACGCCTGCGATACTTATTCCTATTTTTTGTTTAATAAAATCAATTTCCCGGCGTCATTTTAGAATAAAAAACGTGTATGGTCGGGCGACCCCGTCTGAAACGAAGTTCTTTTTCACGTACGATTTAAAACAAAAATATTTTTTTTGCAGCCGCCATCTTGGATTTACATTTTGTCCTCATATCGGCTTTAGAACCTTCAAAAACTATGAAAACGACACCCATGACGAACTATTTAAAAAAAATTGCGGCCGCTATCTTGGATTTATATATTGACCACACTATCGGTTTTGGCACCTTCGAAAACTTTGAAAACGACACCCATGACGAAAATTTTGAAAACTTTCACAGCCGCCATCTTGGATTTACATTTTGACCTTATATCGGCTTTAAAACCCTCGAAAACCATGAAAACGATACCCATGATGAAAAATTTGTAAATTTTCAGAGCCGCCATCTTGGATTTACATTTTGACCAAATTCATACTTTCTCTCTCTGATGCAGTGTACTCGGCCGATGTGTATAATTTTATCCCACGACAATATAATCACTTTACTCTTTTCTTTTATTTTTTGCCGGCGTTCTTTCTCTTTCTCTTTCTTTCTCTTTGATTAGAAGATGACAGTCGCAAGTATTAACACTTTTTAGCGTGACAATTTCTGAAAGTTTACAAGCCGCGTTAAAGAACTTCGTGTCACAATTTTATAGTCTAAGACTGAATATAGCAATCAATAAATTAACAATAACAAGATTGTAGAGACCATAAACAAATAAAAAACACTTTGAAAATTTGAAAATCAAACACGAGCCAGTTTTATTTTCACGAAGTCATTTTTTTTAAGCGTTACTTCTTGTTCAAGTAAAGCCCTGTACCTATACACTTTCGAATTCCACTCGGCAGTCATTTCAGTAAAGTTGGATGAAGTTATTGAGAGCTGCATTCTTTCTACATTATTCGCAACAGTCACGATTCGCGGCCGCATTAAGATAATTAATTTATTCAACTAATAAGTTTTACACAGAACTTTCCTCGTTTGCTGAGTTTATCAAGCTATCAATAAGAATGGCACTTCATTCGTTAGTCTAAGAAATGTTCTTTAACTTTAGTCTTAAATTGGGTTATTCATTACGGAGAAACCTAAACAACTCAAGTTGTGTTTCCTTGTTAATAATTAATGCTGACTATCTTTGGTATCCCAGTGGTAACGGTCCCGACTTACGAGTCGAACTCAGGCTAGCACTTTGTTTAAATAATTTCACCAGCACTGCACTCAAAAACGCTGAAGGAAAACATCGTGAGGCAACAAGTATGTCCTAGAACCGAAAAATTTGAAGACATGTGACATCTGCCAACCCGCACTGGGCTCGCGTGGTAGATTACAGCCCGTTCCCACTCGAAGAGGCCTGTGTCCCAGCAGTGGACTATTACGTCATGGTTAAAATTATACGCTGATTATTGTCATGGCCTTGTTGGTCTTCTTCTTCTTTTCGTGTGACCTTGTTGGTGGAAATTCAGTTGGCGTGAAATTACCTTTTTACAAAGTGGTTTTGTTTTTAGGCACTAGTAGGGATAATTATCCCAATGGGCACATAATATGTACACATTGGCCTTCCCTTGAGGTTAGAAAATGAGAAATAATTCGCTAAGCACTCAGCGCATACAATATTCAGTGAGTTGTGTGGTGTGGGCAAACACTGTCTTTAATTATGAGGCGGTTTAAGTGTGCTGTTGGACGGCCGGCATAATTGCCCAGGGATAAACCTGTTTAATTATTATAAGAATATAATCCCAGCACACGATTTAAAGTAAGTAGTGGTCGTAATATAGGTAAGAGGTATTCGACGAGATTTAGTTTGTACAAAAGTAGCGACATAATGACGAGGCATTTTCGCCCGTAGTTTTCACTGTTTAACTTCTCCTGTATATAAAATTCTCGTGTCACAATGTTAGTTACCTTACTCCTCCGAAACGGCTTTACTGATTTTTACCAAATTTTATATGCATATTCAGTTAATCTGAGAATCGGCTACTATCTATTTTTCATACCCCTTAAGTGATAAGGGTTGTCCATCCCGAACAAATAATTGGCAAAACAACGTTTGCCGGGGTCAGCTTGTTATTCTATAAAATATTGAGCCAAAACCACAGTTTAAATTAATATGGTATAGTAGTATAATATCCATATTTATACTGTGCCATTACGTTGTAGGTCTATGTGTGGTCAATCCAGTAAACCCACGGAGCAAAGTAAACCTATTTAAGCTAGACTTTGATGCAGTTGAAGCGGAATGCCTCAACCCCTGGCATGTTTGCGGGTATATTGCGGCCCGGGGCACACCGGCGGCTCGCCGCAACGTCACGGTGATCGCACATAGCGTGAGGAGATTTATGTGCCAAACTTTTTTATATGGCATTTCTACTGCTCTTTTTCAATAATACTATACAGTGTTAGGAAGACGGTGAAAATAAAATAAAAAATGTTGCCAGTGTGATTGTCTGCCATTTGCTTCTATTTTTAATAACAAAATATTATAATTATTTTAAAACCAACACATGGTTCAACTCAACTTAGAAACACATAAATTCTCTATTTAATGGGAAACAAAGAACGAAAAGTTCGAATGTAATATTTCACCGAATTCTAAAGAAATAGCAAAATATCCAATTTCTAATCTCGACTCACAATACCAGTGTCAGCATCTGGTAACGATTAAGTTGGCCTCCGGCAATTCAAATAGACCCTTTTGAAACAATTGAGAAATTGTACAAAAAAGGCCATAAAACTATTCTGCAAAAGTGTGGGAAGATGGGCCAAACGTGGTGTTTTAGGAATGTACGGGGACGGAGGAAGAAAGTCAAGGCAGTTGGTTTTGAGTCGCGATAGGCTACAGACGTGATAGTCCAGGCGAGTTAATTTAGGAGTCTTGGTGAATACCAAGGGGTGATGTCTGTGGGCTGTCTTAAGGGACCAAGCATAACCTATTAAGTTGATCGTGAATCGTGAAACACGTTAGGTAGCAAACGACGTAGTCTAAGCTAGAGTTAGTTTTGAGGTGCATCGGAGACGAGTCACGATCGAGGAGCGGTGTCTGAGGCGAAGCTGGTACGTGTTGTATTTTGTAAGTGTATTGTAATCTGATCCTATCTAAGGAATTGGTAAGTGTCAACTTTAATTAACTGTTATATTTAGTAGTAGCATGTACATTGTACTTCTAAATTCATTGACCTACACCATTGTGATTGTTCTTGCAATTTGATTTGTATTATTACTTATAGGTATCAGTTAGGTGATATGGCTGACTAGCTATTAATGATCGTTTATTCCAGAATGGCGAAATAACTCATATTTAGAATAGTGGTTTATAATTAACGCTACATTCCCGTGTATTACGTGTTCATATCCTATTCCACCCCTTGGCAGAGTAGTCACTTGCTTTTGGTTATAGGGAAGTGGCGAAAGCCTTCCACCATACTTGACACTGAGCACTAATGCTCCTGACCTTTGATGACTCTTGATCTTGACCTGACACACCACATTTGGAAGGCAGAACCATAAATACTCGCAGCTCATGTAAAGCTGAACTAGGCTATAAAGCCAATGTGCAATTGCATTATAAAACAATCAAACGTTAGTGATGATTTCTGTATCCAAAAAGGTCTCGCCACAGAATACTTTGCGTGAGGCTTGTTGACGTACATTTCCGGGAGAGGGGGTAGGCTTCACCAAGTACCCCAAACTGAATTGGTAGACGTTCAAAGAACGCTAGGGACCGTATCTCGATAAAAAACCCCGTCCGTTCTGTAGGACTATTACTAAATCGTCACTATTTATCGAGACACGCTATTGGGACGCAAGCCGCTTAAATGCCGCAACGCATCCTCTAAATGGGGCAGATTAACGAAATGAGAAGTGACGAACCACCACTTCGGCGTTCACCAGGTTCGATCGTAATGTATTCTGCTAGAGACTGAGTCTACGGTGCGCTTGTGCTAGTTTTATATTATCTTAGTAAAAAGGGGCTATACCGCCGTAAGGGTGTCTTTCACACAAGTACGCGATTAGAACTATCCGATACTTGTCTTCCTCAATAACAGATGGACTTCGCAGTACTCTGTCATAGGATTGAGTAAGACATTTATTTAATGCTTAAGGAACGTGTTCCGTTGGAATCGTATTAGTTCCTCAGAGGTTCTATGCGTTAGGTCTAGCAGAACACGTACATTGAGACAAAACGTTGTAAAACGGTTCCCGGTCTCACTGTGGGTTAATTGTAAACAGACAAATTAACGTAGCTATAAATAGTGATTTGAAGTGCAAGCGTAACGATCCCTTTACCTCTTCACCATATAAAGGTTATATTACAGTTATTGGTGCTCAACTGCGAGAGAGGAGGCGCTGGTGTTCCAACATTTATAATACTAAACATAATATTATATTATATACTTTTGCATACCCTCTTGTCTTCTTAGCTTCATATTATAACACTTATGTTTACTAACTGTGAATTCCCAATATTAACTTCACCTACTGTCCCATCCTTGTCCCTGAACTTTTATAAGCCGGGACAAGGCAGTATAGGTTATGGGAATTCATTTTTTTCTTATATCGGTGGGAGGGTGACCAGTCTGGGACGAGCCCTACAGAACTGTGCGGAAAGGAGGGGCACTGTTCTTCCCCTAAGGGGGAACCGACTTAAACACTAATGTTAGCATAATTAGGAAAAACGAAAATTTTATCAGCCTAGGGTATTTCGCGTACAGTCACACCAGTTTTGTTATTTTTAAATTAAATTATTGACGTTTGAAGTTTAAGCAACGACGGATTACGAATAAAATTTAAAAACAAATATTTAAAAACAAATATTTTAAAAAAATCCGTATCGCCTGGGTATTGTTATTCGGCCTAAACACGTAGCAGTTGGCCCCACAGATCCGCCATTTTCGTATGTTCAACCGTCTGCCTAGTGCCTAATACCCTGTATATATAAAAAACGATTTTCTTCTTAAAAGATTTCCTGTGTTTTACTACCAAGTATACAAATTTTCAGCTGTGATTGCTTTGTTACACTCAATTAAGGACAAAAGGTCGCCATAAAAGAAAGGTCAGAGTAACTAGGTACTAAGCTCACTGGTTTTGAGTAACTTTTGCTTGTACTAAATACCTGGCCGGGTTTATGTAGGTAGGTACCTACGTAGTACCTATTCTTTTCTTACCTTATTTTATTAGCTGTAACTATTAGAACGGTAATGATATTTATAACTCTGAGGTTATAACTGTTACATTTATATTGGTCTCAGATTATATTTATTTATCTGAAAGTCTTCGTTCTCGGGATCGGAACAATAACGGACGCGGTGCAGTGGTCGAATCAACATCATCATCATTTCAGCCGAAAGACGTCCACTGCTAAACATAGGCCTCCTCCAAGCACCGCCACTTCGACCGATTTTGTACTTTCCGCAACCAGCGATTTCTGCGGCCTTCACAAGATCATCGGTCCATCTTGTGGGAGGTCTTCCAACGCTACGTCTTCCGGTACGTGGTACGTGGTTCCAGCGGTCGAATGCGTGTGTTCAAATATTATATGAATCTCAAAAATATGGTATTGTGTGATGCATTTTGTGCATATTGTATGTAATTCTAGACGATGAGCAGCTACTGTAGACACATAATATAGATGCGATCCTTTAGCCGAACACGATACGGCTTTCAGATCGGCTATACATCTTAGCAGGTAACCTTAGAGTTTTAATTTAGCGTTCTGTATATTTCTAGTACCTACATTCATAACAATACTTACCAGTGACCAAACTTAAATTTAAAATAATATGTCAGAAACGCCAACAAAAAAGGTACAAACAAGACATCGTAACCAAATAACATCAGTTTTTTATAGCTGGAGTCACACGTCATTACTAAAATATGAAGCCATCAACCGTACAGATTACGTGTGACTCCGGTTATCAGTTTTTTCATCATATTTGGCCAGAATGGCATAAAGTATTTGATTGTACTTAACCTTATTAAGATTTCATAATTATTTGTATTTTATTTTTAACACAATAGGTTGAGACAGTTTTTATAAACTAACCTTGGGAGTGATGAAGTATGACTGAGTATAGTTCATGGGTCACAATCACAATCTTTAATAATGCAATGCATCGTCTCTTGAGTAGGGTACAGTGACGATGCTGGACTCAGACCTTAAAAAGGTCTTCGTAATAAAATGTGAGGTTTTCTGAAGAACCCTTGAAGGTACTTTATGGGGTAACCAAAGTAATCTTCAAACACTACGAGAGTTTGCACAGGAACTGCTGACACGTGCTTCTGATTTATTATCTGATGTAATGAAAGTTTATCTTTTTTACCTTTTCTCTCATTTTCGGATACCTACCCTTAAGTAGTTAATGATGAAGAAATGTTGACGGATTCGGTTTGAATTTCAATTATTCTAATAATAGTTATTCTCTCACTATGGAAGCCGATATTGATTCACGATCGTTCCCTTGCCTGAGTGTGTTTTATATGCTTTCAGAGAAATCGCGTGATAGTGGAGCTTTTATTTACATTTGTTATACCATTAGTTATACATAAACACGAACCTTACCGTCAATTCCCCGCGAGACTTTTAACCAGGTCCGAGTTTCGAGACCTCTGTGCGACACGAGTCGCATATTAATAATTGTATCCACTTCCATTCCAGCCTTTAGCAGCCTTTTTTGTTATTTGTTAAATATTTCTGTATTACTCACCGCATATGTAAACACATAACTCATTTTCGGTTTATTTTGTAACTTATGCAATTCAACTAACGGTATTTTATACGGCTTTTAAGTATAATTTCTCTGCTAGTGCTGTACACTTCTGTAAGTAACGAATTCACAATATCTAAAGCTGTATGTTATTTTTATTTGTGTATAAAAAATGAGGATTGATCAAAAGTTAGTTGCTTCCAAATCAATTTCACAGATACTTCTTGCCTCATTTTGAGTTCCTGAATTGAACAAATTCCGACTTTGATAATAAATAATCTCCACCATTCGGTTCTATTTGATTGATTTCTTTGTGCACTTTATTTAATTCACGAGATAGAACAAAGAGTGACCAAATTGTTGATGAGGTGGTTTCATGGCAAAACAGATGCCAGAATTGTATTTAAAGTTGCCGTTTCGAACTTAAAACAATAACTAAAAAGCGTATTTGTTAATTCCTCAGCAAATTCTCACGAATTTCAGACCAAAGTTTATAACCGAGGTATTTGTGACTTCGCTTGCAAATAATTTATCGTTCATGTTCACTGGTGAAGGAAAAGGTCCTGAAGCTTTTATGTACAATGCAATGTAGGTGACGTTGGGGAGTGTGATTATAGTTCGTGTAAATAAAACAATATCTGGATGACCGAGCACTGCTCGGCTTTTTTTTTTTGAAAGACGTTTTCTAAAAATGAAACCTAGCTTGATCGGTTTATCGCCCCCGAAATCCCCTGCATACTCATAAAAATCATTGGAGCCATTTCCGTGATTTAGATTATATTTTATATACATATATACAAGAATTGCTCGTTTAAAGGTGTTAGATTAGATGAAACTGTTTACTCATACAGTGTCTTATGTGCGGGTTAAACCCACAAAATTGATCTTAAATATCACATTTATGATTGCCAAAAGGTTATGAAGTAGTAAAACATAACTGTTCTTCAAAGACTAGCACCATCTAAGAAATGAATGTTTCTAAAGAAACAGTAATTCGGTGGACCTTGTTGCTTCAATGCGAAGCGAGGTCGTGACCTCACTATACTGCTCAATATTTTCTTATCCAAGTTAGAATTAGCATTGAGCACGACGAGATGTGGCAAAATGTTAGTATTTTGTAAAGGTCTAAGTGTTGCTATTATACTATTTTGATGTCAAAGCCGGATTTCAAAGTTTATTGAAGAACCAATTTACGTAATACGAGTATGTACTACTTTTAGCTACAGCTTATACACTCCCGTGTGTCCCATTTGATACAGTTTGTGCCACGTCTCAGTGACGCGAGTGTGAGCAGCTCTGTGTCGCTCGAGGCGGCCGGAGATCAAAGAGACGACACTCGCCACGGAATAGCTTTTATAACTAAATGTTTCGTGTGATACTCCCTGGCCGCGCCACAGTGGAAAATTAAAAAAACATGTTTCTAGATTAATTGTACCATTTATGTACTATACGGTACGTGTAATGAAAATAATTGTACCTCAACGAATAATGAAATATAATGAAGTTTTGGTGGCGCGGCTGGGGAGTATACTCCCTGGCCGCGCCACCACGGTTTTTGTAAACTACTAGGCGCACCCGGATATAGTAAACACTAAATAATTGTACCGGAATTGTTCTTTTCCGTACGCTATAAAGAGATTCAAAAATTTAATTACTTTATAAATTATAGCCTTGTGTTGGTGGCGCGGCCAGGGAGTATGCTCCCTGGCCGCGCCACCAAGAGTTGTTAGGCGTACCAGGACATGGTATACACTAAATAATTGTACCGGAATTGTTCTTTTCCGTACGCTATCAAGAGATTCGCAAATTTAATTACTTTAAAAATTATTGCCTGTCGTTGGTGGCGCGGCCAGGGAGTATACTCCCTGGCCGCGCCACCAAGAGTTGTTAGGCGTACCTGGACATAGTATACACTAAATAATTGTACGCAGTATGTACTACCCAAAAACGTAATAATATTACGGAAAAATGTAATATCTTAAGAGAAAACATCAAATCAAGATTAAGCGCATCAGCAGACTTGCTGATCTTTGTAGTTACTAGATGTGGCCTTCAAATTAGAAGTACAGGGAATTATCTCTGTGAGATGGGCGCATAACAGTGCTAGAATTATGCAACACAATACGAATCTAGATGCATAACAAGAATAATTGACCTTCAAGAAGAATATAAGGAGTTGATAGGTACTTTTTGTTAGGTACGGTCAGCAACGAAAGTCGTTAACTCTGCTACTTTTACATGACATCTAAAATTACACAAAAGTGCGCCGCGGTAGCGGCGGCGGACGAGCGCTACTTCCAAGTTGGTCGCAGTTGCATGTCTATTTACCCGACTACGGCGACGCAAAAAGGAGGGTTATGATTTTGACCGGTATGTATGTATGTTCATCTGTTACTTCATAACTTCTAAACTACCAATCATAATTTGACAAATGAGGTATCGTTGGAAGCGTCTTGGTTGTCCGGTGGTTATAGGATATGTGACGTTACATTAAATCGATGGGTCCTATGTATAAGGGCCAATGTGCAAATTGACAACTTTTCAATAGAGACTCTTCAAAGTTTCAAATTGATATATTTTTAGATGCTTCAACTGATGTTTGTGAAACTTTGCATAGTTACTATGAAACATATGTTCGTTATTCTAGATACATCGATTTATTTGTATATATATTAGTTTTTTAATTAATGTAGATATGCCTTTATACGTAATTTATTTTTATTTTTATTATGCTGAAAAAAACTAGTAAAAAGGCCAGTGTCACTTTAGACGATTTACTTGGCATAAGCTAATTTGGAAAAAAAACTTGTATTTAATATTTTTGAATAGTCCATTATTTATAGAAAATATTTAAAATAAATAAATAAACAAACAATAATAATATAATTATTTTAAGTAACGTAATATTCTCAAACCTCAGTTAGGTCACAAAAATAAAAACATTTTGACTTCTTTATTTGTTTTCTAATGAATTATCGAAGTTTCTGTAATAGAAAGGCAGTCAAATAATACTTAATGTTAAAAACCTCCCGTAATCACATTGGACTTAAGATCAATCAGCTTTTTATTGTAGATAGGTACTTCAACCTAGGTAAGTAATTAAAGTTTAAAATAATAACAAATTATACTTTTTTTATAAAATCAAAACTTGTTAAAGATAATTAAAGATTCTTAGAATATGATCTAAGAGGAAAAATTTATAAAATAAAAATTAACAAAATGCTTATCAAAAGAAAAAAAAAACATTAAAAAAAAAACAAAATCGCTCATTGTCATCATTATCACTAGTAATAATCATTGAATTATCATTAGGTGCTAACTTTTCGTAATACTCATGATAAACTGGTGGAATAATATTTTTGGGACATAAATCAATTGTCTTTTTTTTTTGCATGGATGTATTGGTAACAATTGATTGAAACATAGTTTTAAGGGTATTTCCGTAGATCTATCAGCCATTTGTCTTCTTGTTTGAAAAGAAAAATCAGAAATGTTAATGTGATTTTCGAAAGCATCTTCAGATAGATCTAAAACAGAATGTATAGTTCATGTTTACTGACACGAACTTATTTGATTTTAGACCAAGGCACTTTTTGTCCCTTTGAATTATTAGTCCAGTTAAAACAAGCACTCGCTTGCATCTTTTTGAAGTCGAAAACTATATTTTGAGATACATCTATAACATTATAAGGAGATCCTTTTACTTTAGCCCATCTAATTAATGAACTATACTCAGACGGTGTATAAATATTCTTATGCCTTGATGCTTTCTTAATTGTGGCATGTATGGAATCACCCTCATTTTGTGTATGTCCTTTTTCAAGGAAAGTATGTTTAATATTAATACTAAAACTAAGCTGTTTAGCTGCATAAAGGTTTAAGGTACATAAAAAACATTATCCTATTTCTATTTTGGCCAGTACAATTATCTGACCAAAATCTAAAGTCATCACAGCCTTCTTTAGTCTTAAGTTTGATAATATCGTAAACACAGTTAGCTATTTCGTTTGAGCCCAGATAGCTATTTGTTATTCCACAAGTAACAGGTACCAACCAAATTTCCAACATCAAACACGGCTAAATTATGAACTTTCAATCGCTAATAATAATAAACTAATTTCAACACTAGGAACCAGCAACACTTTTTAACCGACTTCAAAAAAAAGGAGGAGGTTCTCAATTCGTCAGGATATTTTTTTTTTATGTATGTTCCCCGATTACTCGAAGACGGCTGGACCGATTTGAAAAATTCTTTTTTTGTTTGAAAGGGTATACTTTCAAGTTGGTCCCATTGTCATTTGGTCACGATCTGATGATGGGATCTTGGAGAATTCGAGGGAACTCTTCAAATATTATAGGCACATCTATAGCGATTTGGGTATTTTTGATGAGCAGTTGACATAAGGCTATTGTAACTTAGATTAATTACAAACCAACCCACTAAAAAGTGAAAAAAAAACTTTTTTACAAAAAACACAACCGACTTCCAAACTACAAAGTGAAAAATAACTTTAATTTCGGAAGTCGGTGTCAAAAAACTAAAATACTGATCTGATCCAAAGACACCGACTTCCGAAATTAAAGTTATTTTTCACTTTGTAGTTTGGAAGTCGGTTGTGTTTTTTGTAAAAAAGTTTTTTTGTAAATCAAATGTAGCACAAAATATTTTAGGATTATTTTATGAGTCATGTTTATCGTTCTGTTTTAAAGATCTAGTCTCTAGTCTAGATCTCGTTGCAGTTTTTATTTGATACCCAACATGGCACAATTAAAAACATTTTTTTTAGTTCATGACTTTATGTCCTCTAGAGGGCGCCATATTGCATTTAATGTAACGCCACATAGTCTATAACCACCGGACGATCAAGACGCTTCCAATGATACCTCATTTGTCAAATTATGATTGGTAGTTTAGAAGTTATGAAGTAACAGATGAACATACATACATACCGGTCAAAATCATAACCCTCCTTTTTGCGTCGCCGTAGTCGGGTAAATAGACATGCAACTGCGACCAACTTGGAAGTAGCGCTCGTCCGCCGCCGCTACCGCGGCGCACTTTTGTGTAATTTTAGATGTCATGTAAAAGTAGCAGAGTTAACGATTTTCGTTGCTGACCGTACCTAACAAAAAGTACCTATCAACTCCTTAAATTCTTCTTGAAGGTCAATTATTCTTGTTATGCATCTAGAATCGTATTGTGTTGCATAATTCTAGCACTGCTATGCGCCCATCTCACAGAGATAATTCCCTGTACTTCTAATTTGAAGGCCACATCTAGTAACTACAAAGATCAGCAAGTCTGCTGATGCGCTTAATCTTGATTTGATGTTTTCTCTTAAGATATTACATTTTTCCGTAATATTATTACGTTTTTGGGTAGTACATAATGCGTACAATTATTTAGTGTATACTATGTCCAGGTACGCCTAACAACTCTTGGTGGCGCGGCCAGGGAGTATACTCCCTGGCCGCGCCACCAAGGACAGGCAATAATTTTTAAAGTAATTAAATTTGCGAATCTCTTGATAGCGTACGGAAAAGAACAATTCCGGTACAATTATTTAGTGTATACCATGTCCTGGTACGCCTAACAACTCTTGGTGGCGCGGCCAGGGAGCATACTCCCTGGCCGCGCCACCAACACAAGGCTATAATTTATAAAGTAATTAAATTTTTGAATCTCTTTATAGCGTACGGAAAAGAACAATTCCGGTACAATTATTTAGTGTTTACTATATCCGGGTGCGCCTAGTAGTTTACAAAAACCGTGGTGGCGCGGCCAGGGAGTATACTCCCCAGCCGCGCCACCAAAACTTCATTATATTTCATTATTCGTTGAGGTACAATTATTTTCATTACACGTACCGTATAGTACATAAATGGTACAATTAATCTAGAAACATGTTTTTTTAATTTTCCACTGTGGCGCGGCCAGGGAGTATCACACAATGTTTCTAACTTTGAGCTACTAGCAAAAATGCTGTGTGCACTTGAGAACAGTGCAAGGGGAAGATAAATAGAGCATTTGTATCATGATTCATGGCCACGTAATCTTCTTCTCGATATCCATAGTCAGGCCCAGGTATGTTTCAGAGCAGCCAATGCTTTTAACATCCTAAATATTGTATTACTGTAGGGTATGTTTATGTTGTAAATCATAGTGTGAACGAGTACTTACATTATTTTATGTTCTAAACCGTCGCTACGGCGTAGTACGCCTACGCAGCCACTACGTGAGATACGCTGTCGTAGCACAAAAATTTCGTAGCCAAGAGTGACTCAATGTTTCATCAGTAGTTTAACATTCAACTTCTTAACTATTTTGATTAAATTTAATATCCTAATTGTTGAAAAAACAACTTAAAACAACCAGATTTTTAAAACTTGCGAACATTTTTCCATTCTATCGTCGCCTGGTCGAGTGCTGAGTCGTTCGGTAATTCATTTGCTCCGTGGGTAATTCCCAGAACACAGATTTTTTGAAAATCCGGATAAAACTCTCAAGTCTCAAGACATGAATTATGCAACAACAAGTTTATTAAAGCAAAATTTGTATGAATACTTTCTTAATTCTGGAATAAAGCGTTTTCTTTGTAGGTAATATTCTGTTTTACCAAGGGGCTTCTTGGAACGCAGGTTAGGTACTTTTTAATATTTTATAAATGTTGAAAACAATCACGTAGTTTCCGATGAGTATTTCATATAAGATCGAAGAAAGGGTTAGGTGTACCCTGTAGTTTTTTTTTATTATTTAAAAATCATATTATTGACATTCTTCAATCATCAGAATAGGAAACCATTTAGACTTACCGAAATTTCACAATTGGGAAACCTTTTTCTTTGAAAATATATTTTTGCTAAAGAACGTTTTATCTTGCGGACTTAAGAGTAAAATAACCAATCGTAAATTAGATTTTTCGCAACACCCCACACATACCGCGGGTGCGTCAGCTAACGCTTGGTTCACTTATTTGTCATTTGAGATCTATTTAAAAAGATGGCAATCGATCGGCGTAAGAACACTACCTAAAATGCAACGGTGCCTCCCGGACCACAAGGTTTAAAGTTAGGACGAAATGATGGCTTTTTATGTTTGCTTTATGATAAGTAAGACAAAAATGGGCTATGTTTTTATCAGAGTATACAAGGTGCAGTTTTGGATCTGCAAAACATTTTAGGAGGTAATTATGTTAGTGATTCTCGACCCGAATCAACAATAAAATGGGCAGGTATTTTTTTTTTTCATTTTATTCTTATTTACGGAAATCGGTAAGTGTGAACTCCCGTTTTTAAAACGCGGCCAATCTGTACGTGTCCCTAAACTGCGCTTTCACACACACAAACAAACGCAACCGACATTTCTTTCATAAATTCAAAGCACCAATCCCCGCCCGCTCCCTCTCCCACTAGCCACGCCCCGCGGTCATCGCAAGCACATAAATCGGGTCAATTTATTAGTGTATTTGATGACGCCGGTGTGTGCATACGCTTGCAAATTCCGCCCCTCAAGTGCGCCTTCGATTAACGGTCGCGATAGGTACCTACTACCTAGTTGTAAAGATGACGGACCAATACTCCAATGTAGAGTTGGTGGAGATGGTCCGCTTGTATGCCATCAGTGGAGACAATGTATCTCGAGCCATCGAAATGTTCGCGGAGTTATTCCCCAATCGGCAACGTCCCTCACACAGGGTAATGCTAGTTGCTACGCAGAGACTGCGCGATCATCGGTAGTTCGACATTCCCCAACATGCTGAAGGTGGTGGCAACGAAGGCCTGCCTGTCGCCTTGCAGGAAGATATCCTGGAATTCTTCCGGCGAGAGCTACGGGCAAGCACGCGGGAGGCTGGTCGACGGTTTGGAGTGCACCACTCCACAGTGTGGCGGCTACTGCACAAAGAAATGCAGCATCCTTTTCACTACCGCAAGGTGTGGTGGGTGTTACCCAACTACGTGCAAAAGTGATCAGTGCTTTCGACACAATAAAAACGAATGTGTTTGTGTTACGTAAGCTGAAGGAAAATCAGCAACGTCGTGCTAGACTGTGCCTGGAGTGTGACGGTGGAAACTTTGAACAATATCTCCAGGTAACATAAGTAGGTAATTTATTTATTTGTACATAGACAATAATTTGTAAATACGATGTTAGCTAAATCAACTTGATTAGTGTAAATAAGTTGATTTAAAATTTTTAACTACGCCAAAAATACCTATCGGACAAAATGAATCACTTAAAATCCCCTTACACATGGGTACACTACTTAACTAGCACAAATTACCTATCTTGAGGTATTTTTGTCGGTCCTCAGCCCGTTAAAAAGTAGAAACGGAAATCTTAAATCAACCAATTTAAAACAAATACAAACAAAAAAACGAAAACCGTCCTTGGGGCTGAATTTACCTACAGAGCGCGCCGACTGCGCCGAGTACCTACATGCCTTATTATTATTATTAGGAACTGCTTACGTGCTATGTAAGGTTTATTTATCTCCGCCTATCATTTTATTCATCAGCTGATAGGTAACTAACGATGCCAACGTGAACTTTTTTTGGCGCAGTTGTATCTACTTCCTACTATTATTATTTATCGTAGTAGCCCAGTGGTTAAGGCGTTATCCTCTCATGCATGAGGTTACGGGTTCGCAACTGAGCAAGTACCACTTTGTTATTTTTTTAATTCATAATGACGTACCTAAGTACTTTTTAAATTTATCTAGGACATCATTGAAATCCCGTGTTTCGGTAAGCACTTAATTAAAACCTTTGGTTCGAATTGATTTGTAGCTCTCGGACAGTCGTTAGGTACCACACGGGTGCAACTATGACTATTTTCAAAGCATTTCTATTTTGAACATTTGTTAATTTTGCTGTGAATTCAAACCGTATTACCTGTTTACTGGGAGCGGTTGTGGTAGGAATAGTGTCCAATATTAGCCTCATTTGTTATTGTTAATTCCCAATCTGAGGTTCACTGAGCATGTTTGTTCTTAAAATAATTAGTTCAAACCAAAACTTTTTACGTCAAACTTAAATCATTTTCAGTTTCGTAAGTATAAATGGTGCAGTTTTAAACTTGTTTTAAAAGAGTCTCACGGAGTTTGTTGTGAAGCGCTACTTGAAGTCAATATCATTTATCTTAGCTCGCGCCCCGTAGGGAACTAGACTTGAGACCGAGTCGAGAGTGTCGAGACCAACTAGACGAAATCGTTTTGAAAAGCAAAACTGAACTGAACATAGTACTGGATTTTCTTATATTCGAATGCGAAAACAAGTAATTTTCTTGGCGTTGTCAAATTACTAATATTTATACTGTCAATTCAAAATGCAAAACCAGACCAAATAGTTAGCTTTTGTATAGAAAATTATATTTTATTAGTCAAATACTTAAACAAATAGTATCAATCAGGGTTAATAACGTTAATTAGGATTCAATATACACACAATTATGACCGCAAAACTTTATGAAAAGAATCTGTTTTCAGAATAACATAACCAGAAAATAATGCGAACGATTTTCTGCAACGATACTAATTAGTTACAGAATTAAAATAATAAGTGTGAATTAATTTTCATTGTTATGTACCTACTCAAATTGTGTGTGTGTGTGTATTGTACACGCTGTGATATTGTAAGATCATAATCATTTTTCATGATGCCAGTAATGTACGGTAACGTGAATTGGTACAGAGTTTTAAGCGGGTGTAGGTGTTAAAAGGTTTTCTTTTCAGGCTTGTCTCCCCGTAGTTGAGTAACTTTATGATGTAATCATTCCGTTAATAGGTATTTCAGTAGACAGCTGTTGTTCATTACATAAGAAAAGATTCAATGGAGTCTCCATGCACATGCACTGCAATACACCCTGAACGGAAAATTAAATAGTAGTAGATATTAGTTGTATTAAAAGTTTGGTTCAGTTATTATTTTTTCCGTTTATAATTCAACATCTGTATTCTCTAGAGGGGAAGAGAAACGAGCTGTAATAATCGAGTATGTGAAAGTACTTTTTAAATCCCCGCGTGTGGGCTAAGTTAAAATTAAGCTATATATTGCAACACGAGTTTCAGCTAACCGAATTTTCGGTGAATTTAGTATACATAGCTCATTTTGAGAAAATATGCTGAAAAGAAATAAAAGGAACCAGATATTTTATTTAAAGATTCACTCGTTCGGAAAATTTCAAGTTATACCAATTCTTTTTGACGTTTTATTCGTTTTATTTTCTTCTCAAAGGCTGTAAATTGAAGATTTTCATGGCTCCTTTATTACAAAGATGTCAGGGTAAAATATCAAGAGTTTGTTTCATCGCGATAGATGATTTAGTTTAAAAGTTACACCGCTTTGTAACATTTTTTTTTGTTAACCGTTTAAGACCTAAAACAAACAAACAACAACTTAAAAAACGGACACAAAACACTTGACTTTTTTTTTTCAAAGAATTCGCCATCAAATCAAATATTTCTAGATTTATATATTTTCGTTCCAACGTTTGCTCGACGTCACTCAAAAACAAATCGTTTGCAAGCTGGTAATAAGGTTTGACAAGCAAATATTTAATATCACATTATGCATGAATAAAGTTGAAATCTGGCATAACTCTGTCAAGGAAAAGAAAAGCAAAGACATGAATAACGTAATAAAATATTACAATCAAAAGTAACGAGGCAGACGTCGAGGTGGCAAATAATAAAAACATTATTCATTTAAACGTCTCGCGACGGACTTGTTAAAAGCAAATGAAATGAAATGAAATAATAAAACGGGCAGGTGACTAATAATTTGAACACGAAACCACAAATTGTTGTTTTTATAAAATTTCCAGAGATGGAAATATGCTGCTTTAGATGTAATTGTAGCTACGTTTATTTTAAAGCTCAATTTACAACGGTATGATCCAATATGCGGAGAAATCTAAAAATATGCAATGAAAAGACGCCCTTACTACCGCAGTTAGTTTGAGAAAGAAAAACCATGATCGTAAAAATACAAAAAACTGAAGGTTTTATGGACAAGTTAGCAGAAAAACAATATTTTTTTCTCGTACACTCGTTCAATACGTAGTTAAATCTTAAAGATTCACGATACTGGTGAATTCAATAGAAACGTTACCTTAATAAAAAAAAATTGACGCGTAGCTGGTGTTATGGTAGAAAGAAAGAAAAAGTGTTTATTGAAACTCCCATATAAAAATATAAATAAAACAAAACACAATAAAAAACAAATTAAAATAAAAGCAGAAAGTCCTGTACGAAGCCAAAAGGCTCATATCTCAGCATGACGCTGCGATATTTAAAAATAAATGTCGCAGCGCTGGTATTCTGATAGGGCCCGAGTATAACTTATGGCAGCTATTTGATACACTAGATGCTACTTTGAAAAAACACAGTAACAACACATAGACATAACGAACCACAACTGTCTGCAAATATTGATAACTCAAGCGGTCGTCCACAAAAGAGCATAATTTTACCTACAAATCTTTGAAAGAAAATATAAAATTCAAATCTTGCTACCTCTTTTCGACTAGTCTATAATAAGCTTGTTTTAAAAAACGACGATGAATGCAGATTTGTATGTATTCTGCGAATTGTCTGGTTCCACAATTATGTAAATGAATGATATTTTACCTGGTTACTTTTCTTTTTTATGATCTTCTCGGGAATGTAATATTTAATGCCTGGTTTTGCTTTCGGGAAATTTAAAAAAAATCGGCATTTCGTTTTTCATGTGTAACATCTTTCCTTTCGCTTTCCTGCAATCTGCCTGTAATACAGGTTTTTATTTAAACCTATTTCAGGCACCAGTCTCTCACAAAGTTAGCTCCTTGTTCGTGCACTATTGTCAAACACTAGCATTAAGTACATAACTTGTGTAGAGAAAATAAACGTCTTATATTTATCTACAATCCGTGAGATCCTGCAATCTGTGGGAGTGATTTCGTGAAAAGGGATGGCAGTGTGTAACATGAAATCTGGGAAGCGCGCGCTATTTGATTTAACCAATGAACACGCGGTGATGATGAAGATGATGACGATGATGAATATTGTTTATACTTATCATATATACGTCAGCCAAGATGTCAGAGTTACAAATCATAATACGAATACTACTGTAAGGCTAGCTGGTTTTGTTAAATATTTTTTTTACAATATTTATGACACGAATAAGAATTTATATTTATTAAAGCAATTCAATTGCCGGATTGCCGCCATGGGATCTGGAGGCAAAGGTCCTCGCGCACGTCTGGGAGTGTCGCGAGGAGGCGAAACGCCGGGGCTTATCTCCGATGCCGCAAGAAATTGCGGCACAGCGGACAGAGCTCCGGCGGGATCTCATGGCGTCATGGAGGGTGCGATTGTCGCAACCCCGCGCTGGGCACGCCACAATCGCGGCGATAAGACCCCTCTTTGAGGAGTGGCTGGAGAGACGCCGCGGCGTTCTCACCTTCCGCCTAACACAGGTCCTCACCGGACACGGCTGCTTCGGGAGGTTCCTGTTCAGGATAAGGCGGGAGGAAACACCCGGGTGTCACCATTGTGTGGATCGGCCTGAGAACACGGTGGAGAATACGGTGGAGGTCTGCCCAGCTTGGGCAGAGCAACGCCGTGTCCTCGTAGAGGCGATCGGCGGCGGTGATCTCTCGCGTCCGGCCCTGGTTCAGGCCATGGTACGGAGCGAGAGGAAATGGCAGGCCGTCACCTCCTTCTGCGAAGCAGTAATGCTCGCGAAGGAGGAGGCGGAACGCGTGAGAGAGAGGCAAACTTCGCGCCCTCACGCCCCAAACCGCCGCAATAGGAGGAGACGCCCGGGGCGGGAATCGCGAGCCGATTTCCGGCCACCGTAGGCGCGGGCTTGCGGACGGTGAGCAATGGGTAGCTCGCCGTCCGATAAGGACCAAGCCCGGGTCGACGGCGCGTCGTGTTCCACGCGCGCCTCAAAGAGATGTCAGCAGAATTGACGGGGTCCGCTAGGGCCAGTGCCTGCCGGGGGTTCGAAGAAAACCGATAGGGAAATCGTGGCCCCCGGCAACAGGGCAACCGAAGGAACACGGGTGGGTTTTAGTCTGTAAGAGTCTGACACGCCCTCCCGCTCCACCCAGAGCGGGAGAAGTTATTTGATAATTTCCCACCCAGAGAAAAAAAAAAAAAAAAAGGGCTAACTGGTTTTGTTAAATATTTTTTTTACAATATTTATGACACGAATAAGAATTTATATTTATTAAAGCAATTCAATTGGAAATCAACAAAAAGTAAGTCAATTTAGAGTAAAGGCGGTTGTATGCAACCGCCATAATTATGTTTCTACAGTATGCATTCCAATAAGGTTGTAGTTAAGTTGATTAAGTTTAGCATAAAATACGAGCAGCTACGCATGTAGGTACCATAGGTAATTTCGACACCGCTCCTAAGTTCGACAAGCATAATGTTTGCAAAACCAACCCATTATCATTGCACTAGGATTTAGGCAAATGCTTGTATTACGGAAATTATATTATTAAACAACGTTATTAAGTAAGTTCAGTTGGTGCATTTCGTCACAGTGTCTCGCTTCAAACATTCTGAAGCTTGTTAGACTGTATGGACAAGGGTACTGTCAGCCGGTGGCGGTAACAGCGAAGTGAAAATTGTTAGGAAAAAAAGTTTTATCTTTGTCTTGTATGCACACTGTTACGAAAACTGCTCGGAGCTACTAAAAGCTCTGTGTTTTGTTTGACACAAAATAAATAAACTCTCTCGTAGTTAATTCAAGAGTAGGTGGTTCTTCCAACTACTCTTGAATTAACTGAGCCACGAAGAAAATGCGCCAAGTTTTTCGTCAAATAATAAGAACCTACATAAAACGATGACGTCATTGTGGTGGATAAGAGCTTTGAACGGATTACCAGTAGCCAATATTGCAGCTTGACTCATTGAAATGTATGCTCTAAGTGTGAGGAATAAAGCTCATTTTACGATAAAAGTGCTGCTAGTGAAGTCTGTTGGTACAGCTGAACAATCGATTGCTCTGAAGACATCTATTGAAAGGGTAGGCTTTACACTACCGCGCTATTGATGAATGTTATTGAACAACCGTTAGAGTAATGGATAGTATTTATTTAAACAGTAGCTGTGTCAGATTAGATCGTGGTATTGTAATATTGCCGAATTTTGGTGATCCAGTTTAGATTGAAACAACGGAATGGCATCTGATTTCAATAGTTTAACGCCTCCATTAGACCCTTCATGCGGAACTTAATGGAGGAAAACCAATTCGTGGGTAAAACTGGTCGTTATTTAATGGTTTAGTGTAGACCAAACCAACGTTAATGCCATAACTTCAAGCGGTACAATAGAATCGGTTATGTCCAAGTGATCTCTCTGATAAATCTTGCCTCTGTAACTTGGGCTACTTAAGAGGGCCCTTCCCAATCCGATGGTCGAAAAGCTTGTTGTTTCATCCAGCGCAAGTGAGAACTGCTAACAAGCAAGTGAGAACGCGATAACATTGTACAAAAAATAACTGGTTTCAGGAAATACGTGTTTTTAAATACGCCTTACAAGTTTGTGAAATAATTTTTTGTCATTTAGAATCTCAATTACATGTGCGAGGTTTTTATTACTTTTACAATTTATAAGTACATTATGAACGGTCAAAGTTCAGGTAAAATTTGTGCAAAAAGCAGATCTTTGGAGGTTTATATTGAATTTGTTTCGCCAAATTTTTATTTTTTGCTTTCATAGAAACTTAAATATAGTGCACAAGATACCTATTAGTTTAAAATAATTAAAGAAAGATGTGTAACAATGCCATAATTACGTACGAGCGTTTGTATGAAAAGTATGACGGGTTGGCCGCTCTTAAATTATAGGCACAGAAACCTCGAGCTCTTTATCAGCATCGTCGACTACTTTAATGTCTGTCACGATGAAGCTTGTGTTCGATGAGAATATCTGAGACATTCCGGAACAATCGACAGTTATGTTTTATTGTTTGAACTGTTTTAATATATTTTTAGATTTCTGATGTCTATTGTTTCATTCAGTATAATGATTATTGTATAACTTTAGTAATATTGATATAATATTTATAGCTTGGGGCTTTAGTGATATATTACCTAAAGCATTTAAAAAAAATGATGGTACTGGATAATCGTAGAATTCTCCTTCTCTTTTATTTTATATAGCGTCTGTGTTATTTTCTGGTTTCCTCATGGGAAAATTGTGAAGTAAAATGAATAAATCTTATCGCATGTTGATGTGTAGGTTGTGTTCTTTTATAATGAATATAGAAAGTATGTTATTTTCCTACTAGGTTTATTATTATTCTCACTGCAACTCTCATCAAACTTGAACATTTTACATCAACTGAATCACTTGTGTCTCATGAACGCTCGACTGCTCTCTTAACCGTTACATTTAGGATGGTTTATGTTAATTGCCTATTCGGGGCAGTGCGGCCTTTCGGGAATATGTTCATAATGATGGAAGGATATCGTCTCTGAACTTTTGTCAATAGCTTCTTTGTCCGATGTCCGACTACACAAGCCTTTCCTGCTGCGAGAAGGAATTTATTTGAAAATAAAACACATACATATTTTAAACATAGGTTTTTTTGCTGAAAAAAATATACTTTACTGCGTAATAAAAATAAATAATTATCAAAAGCAGTTACAGTGATTTGTATTTGAAATTGTTAGTTCTGTAAAAGATCTTTTAACAGAAATTTTTATTTTTCTTTTTTTTCATCTTGTTTTTACCTACTGTCGGTTTGTCAATTTACACGCTACACGGGTTTCTATTTCACTCGCTATTTAAATACGTGAAATGTTGTGTATTTTAAATTCAACACACAGATGTTGCCTTTATTTACCAGTTATAGGCAGATGTGTTTCAGTATCGAATTCGTTTTAAAATTTTATTCGAACACAGTTCTCCCTAGCAGTCTAGTGGAAAAGTTCCGGCAGAATGGCATAAGCTACAAAAGCCTTCTTACGGAATGTCCGAATAAGATCGCTGCAAGAAAGGATTTTATTGCAATGCAGACCTATAAAGAATTGAAACGAAATCGTACGGAAACAGCTTCGTGAGTAAGCTTGAGCTTGCTTGGCGTTTGGTCGTTTTATATATTGAGATCTAACCTAAAATGTATGTATCAGTACCTACAGTAATAGTAGAATACAAATGAGTAGATAGGTACTAGCATTTCTCCTCAATTTATAGTCTGCAGTTCTTCATAACTCTGCTCTGTGACAACTCTGTACGACAATTTCGCATAATTTGCGTTCGGTTCGGCACAGTTAGTTAGTTTAATTCGTAACGAAGTTAAATGTTCAATCCAATTCAGACAAGATTGATTGTATAACGACCATTCACTGACTGGAAGCGTCTCAGCTTTATTATCGAGAACTTATGTGAGATGAGTCGAGTATAATATATAATACCTAGATAATAAAATGTAAACTGATATCTTATATTTAGGGAAATTCTATGGGATGGGTATCACGTGCACTATAATGTAATGTATCATGCTAATAAAAGATTATACCTAATTTAAAACAAATTGTCAACGAATACGTAAACTAGGTATTTCCCCCAGTTCCCTAAAAAGAAATTATTTCTACAATTTTTTTTTTCTATAAAACGATTGTTGAAAAGCTTATTATCACTTGACAAAATAAACTAATTTATATCCCACTATACAGCAAAAATTGGTCTGTAATGCACGGAAAATGAATCAGTAATTTTATTTTTTTTTCCTTTCCTGGTTAACGTGATTGTAGCAATTGTTATTTTAATACTGAACAAAAGGCAAAAAAGTAAAAAAAGTCTACTGCAAAATCTTTTGTGATGAGGCAATAAAAACTAAAAAATTTAATTAGGTTGGCTGTCTGCTGAAATTTTAGTGCACAAATTTTTTTGCTGAATCTTATTGTTTGCCCAACCCATGTCTACTTGATATTTATTTCTGTGGACAATTCGCCACACGCTTTTCTTCCTAGAATACAATGTAAATGCCTACACTGAACCACTGCGCCCAGCGGCAATATGTTATCGTGTAAAGCTGCGCTCAGTGTCACGGCACATGCGCACACGCGCACAATGTGCGTCACTTTGACGATGATACTCGTGCTATTGGTAAGGAACGAACCACAACACTACGAGCTACGGTGTTTCGTTTCTACTTCAAAAATTACAATTGGGCACAACAAAAGCTGCTATTAACTAATATGGCAAAACATATTTTCTCAAATTGACTCCGGTTTATAGTGGCTATTGGTTAAACCTAACCTAACTTTTCCTACTATATATAATAAGAACCATTCTGACTCCAGAATAATTAATTTAGTTCTGAATATAATTATTTAACCACAAAATGGATACTAATCCCCAAATTAATCTTAAAGTCGTTACCCCAATATCATAATTTAAACTGTTTAATAAAACTACATATTTACAATATTTCAGGGATAAGGAAAATAATATGAAACACCAATATATTTTGTCAGTCATTTATATTTCTTTGCCAACATCAAATTCAATATTCTACACCATACCATCACATCTCCTATTCCCCACATAATATCACTATTTAATAAGTATTCTAATATTTACCATAAAACTAATAGGTTACCTTAATTTTCAGTAGATCTTCAACCAATACCATGCCAATCTATCTTTTTACCGACAAAGTCACAAAGCACATCTTACCGTCACGAGCGCCAGACCCACAAGGCCGTTCCCGCGCTACGTTCTGACACATCGAATCTTTGGGTGTTGCCAGTACAATATCCAACAATTACGTATTTATAAATTGAAACCTAACATATACATACCCGTAAAGGTGTTCAAAGAAGATAACTAGGATACAAAAAAGTTAGACCCGTAACGACTATGTCAAAGATCTACGAATGACAGCCGGAACCAACGGCTTAACGTGCTTTCCGAGGCACGAAGGAGTCTCGGTTTAACACGAATCGGTCGGGTTTTAACACGAATGCAATAAAAACGAAAAACAGGAAAATGTTGTAAAACAGATTGCTTGTGTTTACTTTACACTTCCTAAGATTGTGATCGAGACTGCGAATTGTTTTTGGGTGGAATCTATAAGAAACAAAATGTTGAAGTTATACAAGTTACGAAGAACAATTTACTAATAGGTATAAACTTTAGATAATTAGCCATTTATATTTTTGCATAATTATGTTAGATTGTGTGTTAATATACCTAAAACCTATAGCCAAAATATAATATTCTGACTTAATAAGCTTCTAGAATTACAAAGAGAATAATCCGGACTAAATTATAACGTGTTTGACAGCTGCCTTGTTAACGATAGCAGCCGGTGACGCTGGGGCGAAGGTGAACCGGATTATCCGCCGGTGATTATCCGGTAATTATCTACAACGATCGGCGAATGGACCGGATTAACAAAAACATACACGTGGATGTTGAATCCTGCAACTAAACTAAGATATTTACTTAAGGCTCCGTGCCGCCGCACCGCACGAAATCACTGATTTTGATCAATTTTGTTTATTCGTTGTGAGAAAGGGGACGAGAATTTAAACAAAATTATTTGTGATTTGAAAAGTCCAATTTTTCGTCTTGTACATAGGGGAAAGGGATTTTTGAAATAAATTAAGGATTCGTGGAAAATCACTAAAATTCGCAACAAGTTTTCCAAAAAATGACGTGAGACTGACGTTTGATCGTTTCGTTAGAAGAAACTGCTTTTGATGTTGAAAATTAAAAAATATCATCAACATCATTATATGGTCTACTTGTACATAGGGGAACCACTTTTTTCAACTTTCATACAAAATATAGCAGAAAAAAAATGTTGAAATAACGTAACTTTCTCAAAACTTCAAGCCAAATAAATATTTTTTTCTAATACTTAGAAACACTTTTAAGAAATTTTAAAAATTATATATTAATTTTAAGTTAATTGTTTAATAGAATCTAAATTTTATTTTATAAATAAACAATTACTTCATTACGTAAATAAATGGCAAAGTGAACTATATAAACGATCGCGGAAAATCTATTCCGTCAGTAGCGAACGGGCCTTCCCAGCGTGAGGACGTATCACTTTGCGTCGCAGCACGCACACACGCACGTACGTGTCCGATGTTAACATATTCCAGAAATTGTACGTCGACTACCACATTTTGATCCGCATTTTATTTTAAAGTACTTTGCTTGTTTTTGAAGAACATTAAAATTTTGCATGCCTGGCAATAAATAAAATACCGGTGTACGTGTGTTCGTAATTCTTCTTATCCTAAACGGCTTGACTGATTTAGATGTTTTTTTTTTTTAATTCTTTTTGTGTAACTTGGATGGTTCATAACTATAGTTGGACTCGCGTGGCGCTGTTGTCGCAGGACAACATCTGCCTGCTGGGTTCACTAGTTATATTTTGACTTTAGATTTCATAGTTTTGAATGATTTTTGGTAGGGGAAAAAGTTATGGGTTCGCGTCACCGATATGCCCGCGCCGATATGCTGTTGTAGCAATAAGTGAAGTATTTTTGGAACGAAGTTCTTTAACGCTACTGAAGACTACTTTAAGTCAAAATAAAGATCCAAGATGACGGCTGCGAACATTTAAAAATATTTCATCATGGGTATCGTTTTCATAGTTTTCGAGGATGCTAAAGCTGATAGTGAGGTCAAAATATAAATCCAAGATGGCGGCTGTGACAATATTCAGATTTTTCGTCATAGGTGTCTTTTTCATAGTTTTTGAGGATTCTAAAGCAGATTTTGATGTCAAAACGTAAATCTAAGATGGCGGCTGCGAAAATTTTCACATTTCTTCATAACATCACGCCATCAATTTCAAAGTGTTGGGCCCTTTGAAATTGATGGCGTGATGTTATGAAGAAATCTCATTTCCGCAACTTTTTCGCGCAAGTGGGTTCGCGCAAGTGTCTTTCGCGAAAATGTCTTTCGCGCAAGTGTCTCAGATCCCTTTATGGATACTGGTGCCAATTCTCTTGTCACAAATTAATGCCTCAAAACTAGACTAAAAATCACCAAAGTTTCGTTCATTCCTGTCAAACGATGATTTCCCATCGTGAAATAATTATAGAATATATTTTATTTTGACAGCACTAAGATGGCAATATGGTGCCGATTCTCTTGTATACCGAACTAAACTTACTAAACTATCACTAAAATTCCTTACTTTTGGCTATGAAAATCTTGAAGCTATTCTGCAACAAAAATTTTCTAAATTAAATTTAAATATATTTTGACACACTAAAATTATATTTGACAATCGCGAGTCCACGTGGTACTTGTTTGCCCTACCCCGTGAATTTTTTTTAGAGCTGGAGGCGCACAGGGGGCAGCCTTGACGTTTTATATAGAATTTTTACTTTTTGTAAGGAAAATAAGAAAAAATATTACCTACATGTAGAGTGTCAGGGGTTTAAGGGTTTTATAAAGGGTGTCAAAATTTTAATTATTTTTGCGATTGGACACACCGTTTTCGAGATATAAGCAAAAGAAAAAAAAAAAATCTGTACTGTTTTTTCATCTGAAGTCGAGGTGTTGGTGTGAATTTTAGTTCATGACAACCAATTTTTGTTGTTTGTTCCATCTTAGTGCTGTCAAATTAAAATCTAGTTAAGTTGTGTCACTTTAGTCTATTTCAGAATGGGAAATCGTCGTTTGACAGGCATTTGTGACAAGAGATTCTCTTGTCACAAATGCCTCTAAACTAAACTAAAAATCACCAAAATTTTGTTTTATTCCTGTCAAACGACGATTGCCCATTCTGAAATAGATTAAAGTGACACAACTTAACTATATTTTAGTTTGACAGCACTAAGATGGCACTGAGATATTAGTTTAGTGAAAATGGCAATTTTGCTATTTTGAATTTGACGTTTTTAACCTAAAATTTAGATTTTCTAACTAAATATGACTATTTTTAATCGCGACTAAAAACATGTGGAATAAAATTGGTTGTCATGAACTAAAATTCACACCAACACCTCGACTTCAGATGAAAAAACAGAACTGATTTTTTTTTTTTCTTTTGCTTATATCTCGAAAACGGTGTGTCCAATCGCAAAAATAATTAAAATTTTGACACCCTTTATTAAACCCTTAAACCCCTAACACTCTACATGTAGGTAATATTTTTTCTTATTTTCCACACAAAAAGTGAAAAATCCATATAAAACACGTCGAGGCTGCCCCCCCTGCGCGCCTCCGTCTCTAAAAAGATTCACGGGGTTAGGTATCACGTGTGGAGTCGCGGTTGTCAAATTCGATTTAGATGTGTCAAAATTATTTTTAAATTTAGAGAATTTATTTTGCAGAATAGCTTTGAGATTCTCATAGTCAAAAATAAGGAATTTTAGTGATAGTTTAGTTAGTTTAGTTCGGTGTACAAGAGAATCGGCACCCATGTGTAACTAAATCTGACTATTTTTAATCGCGATTAAAAAGGTGCGGAATAAAATTAGTTATCTTGAACTAAAATTCACACCAACACCTCGCTTCAGGTGCAAAAAACAGTACTGAATCTTTTTTTTTTCTTTTGCATATATCTCGAAAATGGTGCGTCCAATCGCAAAAATAATGAGAATTTCGATCCCCTTTATAAAGTCCTTAAACCCCTTATACTCTACATGTAGGTAATATTTTTTCTTATTTTCCATACAAAAAGTGAAAAGTTCCATATAAAACACGTCGAGCGTGCGCGCCTCCGGCTCTAAAAAGATTCACATGGTTAGGTATCACGTGTGGAGTCGCGATTGTCAAATTTGATTTAGATGTGTCAAAAATGTTCTTAAATTTAGAGAATTTATTTTGCATAATTGTGCCGATTCCCTTGTTCACAAACTAAACTAAATTTAAGTGCATCTTTTTCTTTCTATTTCATTAAGAAAAGGACAGAAGATAAATTTTAGTTTAGTCCTGTCAAATTAATCAGCGCTTGACGTTAATTGACGTAATTTTAGTCGGCAAGTTTTTAATCACGTCTAAACTTGTATGGAGAGTGACAGGCGATGATTAATTTGACAGGACTAAACTAAAATTTATCTTCTGTCCTTTTCTTAATGAAATTGTAAGAAAAAGATGCACTGAACTTAAATTTAGTTTAGTTTGTGAACAAGGGAATCGGCACCAATAGCTTTGAGATTCTCATAGTCAAAAGTAAGAAATTTTAGTGATAGTTTAGTTAGTTTAGTTCGGTGTATAAGAGAATCGGCACTAATCAAAATTTTAGGTGAGAAAAGTCAAATTCAGATTGGTGCCGATTCTCTTGTCACAAATGCCTCTAAACTAAACTAAAAATCACCAAAATTTAGTTTATTCCTATCAAACGACGATTTCCCATTCTGAAATAGACTAAAGTGACACAACTTAACTATATTTTAGTTTGACAGCACTAAGATGGCACTGAGATATTAGTTTAGTGAAAATGGCAATTTTGCTATTCTGAATTTGACGTTTTTAACCTAAAATTTAGATTTTCTAACTAAATATGACTATTTTTTTATCGTGACTAAAAACATGTGGAATAAAATTGGTTGTCATGAACTAAAATTCACACTAACACCTCGACTTCAGATGAAAAAACAGTATTGAATATTTTTTTTTTCTTTTGCTTATATCTCGAAAACGGTGTGTCCAATCGCAAAAATAATGAAAATTTCGACACCCTTTATAAAACCCTTAAACCTCTAACACTCTACATGTAGGTAATATTTTTACTTATTTTCCACACAAAAAGTGAAAAATCCATATAAAACACGTCGAGGCTGCCCCCCCTGCGCGCCTCCGGCTCTAAAAAGATTCACGTGGTTAGGTATCACGTGTGGAGTCGCGGTTGTCAAATTCGATTTAGATGTGTCAAAATTATTTTTAATAGAGAATTTATTTTGCAGAATAGCTTTGAGATTCTCATAGTCAAAATTAAGGAATTTTAGTGATAGTTTAGTAAGTTTAGTTCGGTATACAAGAGAATCGGCACCAATAGCGAATTTTTCATTTTAACTAAATTAATAACTCATTCAGTTGCAAAAACTGTACTTTATCTTTTTTCTGTTCTTTTGCTTATATCTCGAAAATTATGTCTTATCGCAAAAATAATGAAAATTTCGACCCCCTTTATGAAGCCCATAAACCCATAAAACTCAACATGTAGGTAATAATTTTTCATGTTTTCCATACAAAAATAATATAAAATTCCATATAAAACAGAATTGTTATAAATATACTAAACGAATATACACAAACATTCCAGACTTATTTCATAAGCGTACCTACGTAACTGTTATGTTTGTAGGAGGAAGGCAAGTAATACACATGGAAGTGGTTTACGCACTGACTCTTTATTTGACAACAGGGTGGGCTTATATCATCCTGACAGTTGTGTCACATGTCAACTAATCACAGCTATAGCTGCGTTCACACATCATAACTTAATATACAACAATTCTCCCCTTTTAGTATGACACACAATAAATAATATTTGTACACTATTTCAAACTAGTACAAAAGAATGGTTTGTAATTAACATATCTATGGGGACGCAACACCCTATCTGATGCAGCCCTGACATCAATATCTGAAGCCTCGAAGAATTCTTCATCAACCGTTGCTGCAGAACCTGAGGACTGTTCTACAGTAGTTGTTGACTCCAGTTCACTCTCTCTTCCTTCGTCATGAAGTGGCACTGAATCGGTGATCTGTGTATGCCCACTTTCCCCCTCATTCTGAGACTCATTGACATTTGTGTCCGAGTACAATGTGCTCGCTCTGCTGCCCGGTGTTAAATCTGCTGTGTCGACAGGGCTGTCAGTAACCATATTATTGGTGTCGTTCGGTCCCTTGTAAGCTACAAGTTGGTTTTTATGTTTTTTTATTTGAACTAATGTTTGGCTATCTTTGATTAAATAGGTCATTTTACCCATGCGTTTTATTACAATGCCTCTATGCCATGAATATTTTTTATTTATATAATATTTTTTATACATTATGTTATCTCCGGGGTTGAAACATTGCTTGTTTGTGCCGCCATAAGCTTTACTCTGTGAACACTGATTAAGTTCCACAACCTTAGCTAGGGTGTTAGGTGAGAGATGTCACATGCGATATTCCATTGGACGAGCAAAATTGTACAAAATCTCCTGATAAAAAACATGTAGCATTGTCACTGACCAAAGTGTGAATAAGACCAAATCTTGACATGAAATCATATAATTTTGCTATAACTGCGGATGTAGAAGTGCTGTTAGTCTTATATACTTCAACCCATTTAGAATGTGCGTCAACTATTACTAAATAAGTCTGACCATTAATAGGTCCAAGGAAATCTATGTGTACTCTTTGGAACGGGTGTGGTGGATGCGGCCACACAGCAAGCGGTGCTCGTGCCGGAGACTGTCTAAGCTGTGCACATATGTTACAACCCCCGATCATCACTTCAATAGCCTTATCAATGCCAGGGAACCAAATTCTACTCCGGGCTTCACCTTTACATTTTACAATTCCTAAATGTGACTTATGAAGCTCTGATAAAATTTTACTTTGCAAAGTTCCCGGTATAACTATTTTGTGACCCCGCATTACTATATTATTTTCTACTGAGAGTTGACTTTTACATAAAAAGTATGGAAAAATACTTTGATCTGAAACTTTCCTCGGCCAACCATTTAAAATATACTCAGTAACTTTACCCAACTTAATATCTTTAAGAGTTTCTTCCCGCAATAAGGAAAGTGTAATAGGCAAGCTTGAATCCACTACAAAATTAATGTATGAGGCCCTATCCTCTGTAAGCTCAGCCGTGCCACTTACTTCATGGCCTTCTGTTTCATCGCTTAGACTCGCACGAGACAGATAATCGGCACAGTTATTAGCACTACGAATATATTCTATTTTAAAGTTGTAACCACTCAAAAACATAGCATAGCGTTGCAATCTATTTGCAGTAACTTCTGGTATTCCGCGATGGGGACCAAATATTGAGATTAAAGGTTTGTGATCTGTTCTGAGTATAAAGGGAATTGATCTACCATAAAGATATTGGTGATACCGGCGTACCCCAAATATAATTGCTGTCGCTTCTTTCTGTATTTGGGAATATCGACGCTCTGCCGGGTTCAACGTCCTCGACGCGTACGATACTGGGTGCTCCACTCCGGAAGCGTCAACCTGTGCTAAAATTGCCCCTAATCCAGTGGGCGATGCGTCAACTGTCAATATAACCTCTGCATTTGTATCAAAATGTGCTAAAACCTGATCCGATACAAGTATTTTCTTTATGGCATTGAATGCGTCGTTATGCTTGGTATCCCATTGCCATTTTGTATTTTTTTGAAGTAAACTATGTAACGGGCTAAGTATTGACGATGCGTTGGGGACAAAATTTCGATAGTAATTAACAAGACCCAAAAATGATTGTAATTTACTGACATCTTTTGGAATAGGAGCCTTTAAAATAGCTGTCACTTTCTGAGGCGATTTTTTTAACCCATGCTTATCTACTACGTATCCCAAGTATTCAACTTCATCCTTTAAGAAGTCACACTTTGCTTTTTGAAGTGTGAGGCCCGCATCCTGCAAGCGCCGTAGTACCTCATGCAATCTACTTAAATGCTCATCCCTGTTAATCCCCGTTATAAGCACGTCGTCTAACATACACAACACTCCCTCCATGCCTGATAACACACTCTCCATTACCCGTTGAAAAATGGCTGGCGCACAAGCTAAACCAAATACTAAACGCGTATACATGAACAATCCTTTATGCGTGTTAATACATGTCATTTTTTGTGATTCTTCATCCAAAACACATTGTGAGTATGCTTGAGACAAATCTAATTTACTAAACTGCTGCCCCCCGTGTAACTTCGTAAACAATTCATGAGCCGTAGGTAACGGATATTGGTCCACTAACAGCTGTTTGTTGATTGTAACCGAATAATCCGCACATAAACGAATGGAACCGTCACGTTTTAATACGGGAACTATAGGCGATGCATACTCTGAGTACTCGACCGGTTTTAATATACCTACGCGAACTAGACGCTCTAACTCCCTATCTATTTTATCCCGCAGAGCAAAAGCTATCGGACGCGGCTTGAAAAAAACTGGCTTGGCGTATTTCCTTAGATTTAATTTAATTTTATATTTCTTAAATATTCCAAGCTCATCAGAAAATACATTAGGAAATTGCATTTGAAGTTGCGCAAAAATATTTGTCGATTTTTCACAATAATTTACTGGCATCATTTCTAATTTATACACAGATATAAAATCTCTGCCTAATAGCGGTGGACCGCCGTCACGAATAACATAAACATCTAATGATTGCGTTTTACCCGCGTAGGTAAAAGGTAACCGTGCTATTCCTAAGCATGCAATGTTATTACCTGTATAAGATAATAACCGTTTATTCGTTTCGGTCAGTGACGCATCTTTAAAATGTTTTAAAAAAGTTTTTTCGGAAATCGCAGTAACAGCTGACCCACTATCAATCTGAAACTTCATTTGCACACCTCGGACATTAATTGTTTCAATCATAGGTTCTCCGTTACATGTACGAATGTTGTAACACTCACCGTCATCGCCGTTATCACTAACACCCTCGTTTTCTATAAAATTGACTTTTTTTTTACACATACGGCGCAAATGGCCCTTCTCGTTACATTTTTTACATTTATAATTTGCAAAACGACACTGCACTGATGTGTGGTTTTTGTACCCACACACTGAACACGACACTTTATCACTGGTTCCGTTTTTCTTTTCCATTTTGAAAAGTTGGTCATCGCGCCCCGCGGCCGAGACCGCTAGCGCCGCCGCCGCTCCGCTGCGCGCGCATCGCACGCTCTCGGCTAAGTCGACCGCCTTTACCAGCGTAAATGTCGCAGGGTCTTGTGCGAATAACTTTTCGCGTTCGGGTCCTGGCTGCATTCCCATAACAAAACGATCCCGTAAAGCTTCCTCCACCTTGTGAAACCCGCAGTTTGCTGTCAAACCACGCAGTCGGGCCGCCCAGTTTTGGTAGCTTTCACCATTGCTTTGTACGGCGGAGTAAAATTTGTACCTCTCGCCGAACCCACAGACCTTTGGCGTGAAATGGTTATCTAACAGCGTTAGAATGTCCTCAAACGGCACCGACGACAACACTTTCGGCCGCGCGAGATCCGTCGCGAGCTTGTAAGTTTGCTCACCGAGTGCGCTTAACAAAATAGCGCGCCTTTTAACACCCGCGGCGTCACTGGTTGCGCTGATTTCGTTGGCTATGAACCACTGTTCTAATCGTCCCTTGTACTCCTGCCACGTTTGCACATTATGGTCGAAACTGGTTATCACACCGAATAACGACATACTTTGCAACTTTTATTTTCCTTCACAATGAATAAAACGCGGGTACTTCGTCGCCACTGTTATGTTTGTAGGAGGAAGGCAAGTAATACACATGGAAGTGGTTTACGCACTGACTCTTTATTTGACAACAGGGTGGGCTTATATCATCCTGACAGTTGTGTCACATGTCAACTAATCACAGCTATAGCTGCGTTCACACATCATAACTTAATATACAACAAAATACCGTCTATAGGATCAAAACTGTTTAAGCGATCACTACGCTCGATGTTTAGGCGTGTGTGCGTGAACGGTGCACACAAACATAGCATCGCAAGAATTTACCTAAACTCTGTCGAGTGAAGTCACAGCCAGGAGCCTTAAATGTGGGAAATAATTATAAATTATTTCCTACATTTTCAGTAAATATCGTAGTTTAAACATAATTGTGTAACAGAAATCAATTTTGTTTTAATACTAAGATTGTTTTGACCATTTCAAAAGTTTTTGTATTTCAGGCTAACAAAAGTTAATTAAACTCAACAAATTCCCCCAGTATTTCAAAACATCTTCAGTATCCGATTTCATCCTCCATTGACTTGAAAAAATCCTACCATTCGCGCTGAAATGCTCTTGAATACTAATTCTGTCGAACTTTATAATCAACAATTCCATCTCGGACTCCGAGATATTTAATTATACAATGCTAAGTCGAGATATTCACATTTTGCTTTTCGTTTTACTAACAGTTTTCTGTTTGAAAACGGACGCGGAATAAATAATTATGAAGAATTAAAGTTAAAAATCCTACAGCGTACTTTTATGTAGGCATTAATTTAGGTGTCGCCTAGTGTTTGTGAAATCAGGCGTTAATGTAAAATTAAGTATGTTATGTGAGGCGGCGCAGTGCGAAACAAGCTAGTTTTTTGTCGGGGTAAGGGGAGGAAGTGCGGTGAAACGTTACTAATTTATTTGTTTGTGTGCAGTTCCATGTGGTCTCGCTCATTACAAGTTGGATCAGTGTGGTGGATGTTGAACAACTAGTTAAAATTTTCTGCTAGACTTCAATGTTTTTATGTTTGTTATTTCGTTGAAAAATATTTTCCGTGGGTCAAAGAAAACTATTTCAACAACAATACATGATGACTTGATATTTTTGTATACAGTTCATTGAAATAATAAATAATAACTTTTAGCACACACTTTCACATTATTATTTCATGGGTGACATAAAAATCAAAAACTACTTCTGTAACTATAAATTGACCGACAAAACGACGCAGGTCGCATACAGTTCATATTCGTCTGTATGCGCAATCACACACTCTGCACTGGAGTCTCACTTCCGATATTTACTGCTGGCTGCCATCATGCTCGCCACTCAGTCAGATCCGCCGTCCAAGGCATGTACTCTCCGACCCAGATGACCCCATTACACTCCTCCAGGAGCAGAATAGGGCCACCAGTACAGTGCACAGAAACAGACGCCTCCCGTCATTCCGACCTCGCCGCCGAGGTCCTTTACGTACGCGATCTACTCCCCGAGTAAACGAATTCCCCCCCCGACCCTTGCTCGAAAACGAGGTGCCAGCAGTTGTTGCAGCTGAGCACGTAGCTT
Organism: Agrochola lychnidis; assembly: GCA_963680765.1. NCBI lineage: Eukaryota > Metazoa > Arthropoda > Insecta > Lepidoptera > Noctuidae > Agrochola > Agrochola lychnidis. Next base: position 17,410,459 of record OY796862.1, read on the forward strand.
TAAATACCCCGAATAATAATCATGATGTTAATATAAATTTGATCCAGCCTGTCCCCTCTTGCTGTCCTCCTGTCAGCGATGCCCTAAGCCGAGGTCCGTACCCCACAGGGGGTGCCCTTAGCGAGCATTCGCTTAATTTTAATTTAGAATAGTTTAAAAAGCTCCTGGCTAGAGGCTCTAAGTGTAGAAGCTTATGGCACCCACAGGAAAATCCGGTTAAGCAGCCACGACCTTAGTGGTCAAAACTGCGAGAAGCCATTAAAAAAAAAAAAAAAAAATCATACTCGCCACATAATACAACGCATATTGTACGAAGGCCTTTCACAATTTTCGTAGTGATTTTTTTTCCGGCCATCTCTAGTTTACTTTAGTACCTTGTACAGGACATTTTGTGTGAAATACTTCGGTTGAAATAACAACTTCAAAATAACTATAGAATTTAATATATCAAATCCTTTCAATTTAAGATGATACAATACACAGTGATCCACAAGGTATTTTTGCACATAACTGACCGCCAGTGATTGCTATGTAACGCTAAGTATTTATTCTGGATGAACGTCGCTGAGAGAATATTTCACAAATTCGAGGAACCGGTCTTGTTTGCAGAGAAGATTTCCATTTATTCTTAACACATTTTCAGTAAACGTCTTGCTTAAATAGTTTTTTTTTTCATAGACGTAAGATAGCATTTGCTTGTGAAAAACAGCATAGCATAATGCATAACTTTTAACAACAGAAACAACATTTTTATTCAGTGAGGAGTCGTGTTTTAATATATCCGTACGCAAGTATTTTTGTGTTGCCGCAGGCACTACATGCCATGGTAGTACGAGCTTACAGAGTTTGTAGAGTATGATTTAAATTACTTATAATGTAAATAGACATTACATGACTATGTTGGAGACTTGGAAAGGTTTGAATAGCGCACAGAGACATGAACCTACAATAGTCTGCGTTAATTACACATATTCTTTTCTTCGATCCATACAACAAGGTATATCCGACTCATCGCCACCTCATCAATTGTTTCTCCGTCAAGTGCTAGCAATTCATCAAGCTCTCGCTTTTAATCTCCTTTCTCCGTATAATTTTAGATACCATAATAGCCTATAATGATAGGACTATGCTGAAGGTATGCTCGGACAACGCTATATTATTTAGTCTTTATTTCATTCAAGTCAATCCTCGTTCTACATTTTTTTCTTAAACTTCAAAGTTAAGTTTGTCCTTCAATCCGGAATTGGAAATTCACAGGCCGTGTCATATTAGTGAAGCTGTGGGCAGCACAGCACAGGTATTTGACGGAAGCCTCAGGGTGCTACTCGCACTTGTCCATTTATTTTAGTGAAATATTTATAAGCCTCCATTTTGATCCCAGTAAATATTAAATTACTACGATACGGGTATTTGGGGGAGCTCGTGGCTAAGTAATAACAGCCGCACGGGTTGATCCAATAGGTTAAGCTACGCTTGCCGGGGTTGGTCCGTGGATGGATGACCATCTTTACATACCGACACTCCTCCGTGCCTCGGCAAGCACGTTAAGCCGTTGGTCCTGGCTGTCATTCGTGGATCTTTGACAGTCGTTACGGGTCGTCAGAAGCCCGAAAGTCTGACAACCAGTCTTACCAAGGGGTATCGTATTACTCAGTTACTGGGTTGTGGAGGTCAGATAGGCAGTCGCTCCATGTAAAATACTGGTATTCAGCTGCATTCGGTTAGACTGGAAGTCGACCCCAACATAGTTGGGAAAAGGCTAGGCAGATTGATTTTGATACGGGTATTCGGAATGTTTCATTTTGTAAAAGTTTTAGCACAGCGATAACGGTACCTAAATGTATAAAATACTGTCTGAAAATATGAAAACATGTACTATCAAATTAAAAGTCTGCCTCATCGTCTTCATTGCAAATATTATGTTGATACCTTTTTAATTATGTGCGTAATATACGTTGTTAATCATTAAAGCAAATAAATTGTAATTTTAATTAGAGAATGTTGTTCCTCCTGTTTATTAAGAAAGGAGCGCTAAGTGTAAATATAATTAATGGAAGTAATTTTGGATAAACACGAGTTCGCCTAAATACGAGGAAATGTACGATAATGAGCGTTGTTAATGTAGGAATAACAGTATTAGCATTCTAATTCAAGTTGAATATCTACTTAGTATGTGAAGTACCTAAATCATAATGTTTATTTTTTGTTTCAGTTAGACTTTTAAGCTACCCCTTTACGGTCAAAAAAATACGTAAAACCTACTTTGAAAGAAATGAAGTCACAAAAAATGTAATGTGGGCGTCGAATCATGAACTGAAACTTTCGTGTTACGCAAAACCACGGAATCGGCTCAAATCAATGTAGACCACTCACGGTTTTATTTCAATAGCATCACGCATTATTTTAATGTGACTTTTTGGGGTTTCGGACATAATTTTAGTAGGTATAGGATTTTCACAGTTTTTTTCCTACAATGTGATATATTATTTACGAAAATAAATTATATCTCAGCGCAATTGAAAAATTGAGCGTGGTCATCTCGTTTCGAAAGAGCGATCGACTGATTTGAGAAACAAAAATACACGTGCGACGGAAGATGACTTTCCACGAAATATGAACGTAGTAGTTGCTAAAAGCAAAAATAAAAGAAATTTTATAAAATACCTTCACAATTTTTTTCGCCTTGTATTAATGCAATTAATCATCAAAATTTTATTGGTCAGCAAATTATGTGCAAATCGAAAATGCGTGAAAAGTAGAGGTATCTTCATGGTGTTTTTCCATAGAATTTTTTTTTGTTTCTGTTCCACAAAAGGTTTGGAAATATCACGTAGTTCCTCGTAGACATTATTAAAATTAAGTCTTTTCAATTTGTTTTGGCAAAATAGCCAATCGGCTATTTTGCTTTAGTCCTGCTCATAAGTACACAAATACCAGGACCATGCACGTGTTTGAGCAATAAATTGCTAAATTTAGTTGTACTAGTGGTTTCCCCTTGAATAAATTTCATATTTATTCCGGACGCGTCCTCGATGCCGACACTTTAGGGCAATGAAAGTGAAACTCGCGTTTTGATTAATTGTTGTGACGCCTATAGCAGACAAAGTGCCGACAAGTTCATATCTAACAGATGAGCGGAAAGAAGTGAACGTACCTTTATTTTTATTTGTTTGAAGAACTAATCTGAACAAATAGCCTTAGTCGCGAGGAAAAGCGTCCATTATCATTTGCACACTTAACATTAAGTTCACATTAGAAAGAAGCTCCAATACAGAGGTGGCGTTGGGTATAGTTAAGTGCACCGTACAGATGAGAGACCAAAAAGTATTTAGGACCCTTAATTAACTCTGTAAATATGAACAGTCTAATTGCTACACCAGACACGGCATTTATAATGGGGTACTGCTCCATAGTGGAAGATCTTAATAAAATCAGAGCCAATTCGACGCTCGACCTACATTGTTAGAAATATAATTAGAAAAATTTAAATTTAAGATAGAGCGCTTGCTTTTTGTCTTTTAGCTAACTCGCTTTTCTGAGGGGCTTCTTCAAAATACATGCTGTTGCCTGCTTACACTTGTTGCTTTTAGTTGACTTGGATAAAACTGGCGTGGTTAATGTAACATTCAGTCGAGTAATTAACGGTTTCTTTTGGTTAGTTTAGGTGACTTTTATAAAGGTGGCTTGAACTGCAACCAACCATTTTGTTAAAGTTTAGGAAACCACAACAGTCACTATAATTTTACAGCATTTGTATAGTAAGCTAGGAATTTGCGATTCAAGTCCCGTTTATCGAAGTTATTCGGTAATGTAAACTCTAGTCTTCATTTCATTACGAATATGAACAATAAATCAAGCATATTGCGATTGGGCTTCTATGAAAACACTAGTGAACCGCAGAGCACAGACCAAATACTAAATAACGCAATAGAGCTTCACATGTGACGTTGTACTGTGACTGTCACAAGATACGCGAGACTTATAATCTTCCGAAGCGTATTCTTCTTTTTTTATGCAGTAATTACAATTATTTATTGTGTAGGTTGCTTGTTACCTCCACTGTACACGTAGTATAATGTTACATCACGTACCTGAAACAATGAAAATACCATTAAAACTGTAAGAAGTTATAATGTGTTCAAATGTTGCTTGTAACTTGTGAGTGTCATATCTTTATTCCCTTTATTTATTTTGAGATGTAAACATACATTATTTTGCTGACAAAATTCAGATGACCCTCATCTGAAATCTGTCAGAAAAATAATGTATGTACGCAATATAATATATTTTTATCCACAATTTCCGCTGGTATCGGAATTATTTAGTTTATAATGAAATGGATACTCGAATGATAGCGCTCTGCTCAACAGCTTTTTTTTTTGAATCCTCGAATGGCTGATCCTCGTTTTTTTTTTTTGCAATGCAAGCCAGTTTTGTATTGGTATTTTTGAAGACCCAAATAGGTGGATAAATGTTTTAATAAGCTTTTTTATGACATAAATGTAAAAGCTTTACTGGGCGCCTACCACCAGCTCATAGAGCAGTATTATTTTAATATTACTTCAGTGTGGGAAAGAGATGAAGCTCTACAGGACGTATAGCTCCATCTCTTTCTCCCACTGAAGTAATATTAAAATAATACTGCTTATGAGCTGGTGGTAGGCCCCCTGATGTCTGGGAAAAAAATATGTGAAATTCACTGACGCCATAATTAATTTACGACAGTTGCAGAAAACTTTAATTTTCATTAATTTTGCAAAAATCATCTAGATCTCCCCTCCACCACAATATGCATCTCTCACAACGTTCTCCATTCGTTTCCATTCCTCGCCGTCGGCGTCGGCTGGTAAGCGAACATTCTTATTCAACCCGCATGTTTATACAATGTGTGTATCACGATCACTGTTTTTTTCAGGGAATCTTCTTTTGTGTTTTGTACTCTAGTTTCGTATCCGATCTTATGTGGGAGACAGGACTACGAAGGTTTGTATTTTCGAGGTAATTTCAGACCGTTTTGTTTTTATGCTACTCGTACAACCACGGTAGTATCTATTCTTTATAACGTTGCGAGACTTTTTAACAACATCATTAAGTATCTATCACTTCATATCCTAGAGCTCATGTAATCTTCAGTGATTCCTTATCGAGTATCTTTCTCGAGGTTTTCACTAAAGCGTAGTATTTTTCACGGACACGCCATGTGCGCATCTCTTTCAATTAGTGCTTAGTGATATAAGGAGTTTTATATAGGTATATTGTTAGTTAACGAAAGAACTTGTAGTTTATTTCGATGGGTAGAGGGGTGATAGAACTCAGAATACACAATATTATGCTATTTTTGTGTGCTAATATGAGGTATGTTGCTGTTCTTGCCAACTTATGGCATTCTAGTAAAGATACGGTTCCCGCGTTACGGTCGCGTAGGTGTGCAAGGTGCCATATAATAACACGAGCAGCGTCCGCCGCGCGGTAGACGCTCCCAGCTTTGCTTCCCGCCTCCCGCGTTGTGGTCGCTCAGGTTTGGCCGAAGCTTTATAAATGGGTAGGTATTTACCTACGTTTAAAAGCGCCATCATAATAATTATAACGTAGTTACGAGGTATGATTAGGATGATGATGTGGAGGCAGATTTTACATTAAGTACCTAAGTGGAAATAATTTATGTAACTAATAAAAGATTGCTACCTTAGTAAGTTGTATGTACCTACACAACTTAAATTTCAAATAAAAATAATTAATTTGTAAGTATGTGTAGAATTACTTACTTCCAATTATGGTTTAATTTACCTATTTTTTCCCACTATCCATTAAAAGACATAGTATATTATATCGTAATAATAATTAGCGATGAACTTGCAGTGGTAGGATAGCTGTTAATATGAATCTATACATTTGATTTGTAGTCAAGTCATTCAATTAAATAATTACGCCCTCAGAACTGTTAAAGCAAAAGCCGATTAACATAATATATTATCACAAGATCGTCAAGTCAACCAACTGAATCTGAGAACCTCTGATATTTAATAAACATGTTTGTCCACTGTCCAGCTGCTTTACTATATACCGGTGCACGGTGCGGGATTTGTAAGCGATGAGGTCTTATAATTAATGGTTTTCACGATGAATATGATAGTTTGATGAGTGGAACCCTTTTATGTAGAAATACAGAAGCTCAGACTACATACTTTTCAGAGTTTTTATTTTATTATTACTAGCTAGCGTGCACAACGCAGCTGAAGCGTTGCTTTGATCCTGCCTCACCTTTCATTGGGTATTCAATTGTCAGTTCCACCGACTGACAGCAGGATTAAAATTTTCATGGAAAATGTGCGAGTGCTTAATATTATTTTTCCGGCATTGTAGGAATTAAATAAATGAAGGTTTGATTTTTTCCATGAAACAATATTGACGTTGTTTTGGTGATCGAGTGGTGTTTACTGTGAAAAGTTAATTTTAAACGGCTGCAATATTTTTTGTTGTTTTTCCTTTACGGAAATATTTTTAGTAGCGCCGATTTTACCTATTTCAATAACTTGATTAAATTTGAATTGAAAACACCAAAAAATTCGATAATCCATGTTTGGCAAATTCAATTAAACACTAAAGAGGTATTTGTCGAAAAAAGTTAACTTACTGAGTGTACTTGTTCTATTGAAATAAAAATACCGATTACATTCAGCTGTAGTATATTAACTATCGACGAGTATGGCTGTAAAATGAGATATGTGCACAATTTGTTCATTTCATCGTGATGTTTCACATTGTAAATTTTAGAATTAAATAATGGGCTTTGAGTGTGGAAAATTACCAATTTTTTCTTTTGTTGTCAAATTTGTTTATTTACTCACATAATATTTTTTTTAAAGTCATTTCTGAATTTTTATTTTTTTTCATTTTTTTTATTTTTGTTTCTGGTCATAGTCTGACCAGGATTTTTTTAGCCAACCTACTTGCGATATATTTATAAACATAAAAAAGGAGATGGAAAATGTTGGGCCCAAGTGTATTAAGTTGAGATATGATATAAAAATTAGTCATATTTTTTTATCCTTGAATGTCAAAAATCAGCTCAATTCTTTGTCTGAAAGTGGAGAAATATGATAAAGATAGTTTTCGTGAGATCATCGATTATAGTAATCGATTACACAACTACAAAAAGAAAACCTACCCACTAGGTAACACTAGGTAATATAGTTAATTCAAAGTATATACTTTATACAATATATACTTTTATGCAATATAGTGCATTTAATTTAAATAAAACATCATTAATTACTGAAAAAACGATTATCAATTTCATATCGAATAAAATCAGTTTAATTTTTTTGTCTGTCACTGGCAGTACATATTCTGCACTGGCAGACTGACATTGACAATTTGATATTAGTAGTGGGTCATTCTCGAATTTTTGGCGACCGAAACCGTTTTCCCGACGACGAAAACGGTTGCAGAAAACGGTTAAAGGACGAAACTTATCCAACGTGGAATAGAATTGCGTTTTCGTCGAGCGCAGTTTCTTAAAATTATCAACGATTTTAAATGTATGAAATGGTTTTTTGACAACTGGTAATACATTACTGACTGTATTTCATTTCAAAGAGTTCACTTTTTATTGGAAGGTCTGTTTTACGAGTATGATAGATAGTTGAATCATTGTACCCGACTGTATTTTCTAAGATGTAAAAATCGCACCAAGTAATTCGAAGACTGGTTTGTGCAATGAAGACTGTTTGAAGTTGAACTCAGGATGTAAAACGGCTCCCAGTCGGCATGATTTTTTCTGACTTCTTCAACAATAATCGTCATTGAAGTCAATTTACACAAAATCTTAATGAATTATACACCAAAACCTTTCTCATGAATCACTCCGTCTATGAGTGAAAACCGTTTGAATATTCGTTCGGTAGTTTTTGAGTATGTCGTGTTCAGACAGACAGACAGACAAACAGACGCGGCGGGGGACTTTGTTTTATAATATGTAAGGATACGTTTCATCCATTTAACGTATGGGTGCAGGTCGTTCCTCTAAGGATCCTCTACTATAAGGAAATTGGAAAGATAAAATAAAATAGAATAAACATATCTATGTGCCACGATCTTCCTCGAAAAAACAACACAAGATAAAGAATCGTGTAGTTTCATGTTACATCATATATATAAAAATAAAATAAAATACACAGCTCTTTATAATACTCATACAAAGCTTACGCAAAGAAAAAGGTTCCTAACAAACATGTGGTACTTATTCCATTTAAACAGTTTCATTTCAGCAAACATTGTGCTTAAAATAAAAACGCTACCGGTGAACGGTCAAAGGTCACTTTCGGATTTATATCTAGGCAATATTTTTATCAAAAACTTTAATTGAATAAAAAAATTAAGTTTAAAAAACTGTAACCCGACTTCGGAAAAATAAAAGTAATCTCAAAAGTACGAAACAAGAAAATATTTCACACAGAAATCAAGACATGCTTTCCTTTTGGCTTTACTGTAGTCGGGTAAAAACGGTCACAAAATGTGTTACACAACGACTTAACAACAATATTTAACTTTTTTATACAAAATTGTGACGTTATCGATCTTATACGAAATAAAGTGATAAATAAAGCCCGTCGCATACAATAGCAGATTTCTTTCTGAATCCCTTCATTGACCTAAAAATTACGAAAATATCAGATTCCAATCGCATAACAATTTAATATGCATTCAATTCACTGGACACCTGCGCATTGTTTTTTGATATAACTCGCAAATGGGTCGAGCTCAAATCGCCGTTTGAAATAGATCTAATAAATACAAACACTATTGTAGTGAATTTTTGCAATATATCAAGTCTTACCGTTCTATATTGTAGTTTACCACTTTGTAAGTTACTGGCAGCTGGATGGTTAATTTTGCTTTTATTACCGCATCATGTAATTGCAAACTAAACCGTGGAAACTTCAACCATTTTATGTTTGACCCCACTTTTTTTCCGACATTTTGCTGGCCTCAAGGTCAGTATCTCACTGGTCTACTGACGAAGGTCCACTCGACCCCTGTGCCCATCACACGCAACAATACAAAAAACTGAAACGGATAGCTAAGTAATGAAAAATATCTCGTTTGGAAATAAGAATCTAGAGGGAAAATCGTGCTTGTACTTCAGGCTCAATTCAATTTGTAAGAGATTGTAGAAGTCTGTTATAAAGGGTCGTTGTATGAGACAAAATAAATGAATCGCTTCAGGGAAAGTATAGGTAATTAGGTTTTAGGAGTTTGGCTATATTCTGTTTCATTTCGTGGAATATGATTTTAACGTAAGAAAATGCTTAATATGAGCGCATATTGTATTGAGGTTTCGAATTGTTGTGTAAATTTATTACGGCTAAAACATAACATTCTGACCTTATTCTTTTTGGATTACTAAAAGTACCCCAGAATCCTGCAAAAGCCAACGGTAAATAAAATATTCAGTTGGTACCTGAATAAACAATAGCGGTAATATCAAGTGGGAGCAAACGGAAGCCGATTTTCAAAGCCGTGAACTAACAGAACAAAAAGCAGCTAAACCTGGACTATGCGTTCCGCGTCGGTATTGTACTTGACTCTATTGTCACCAGGCTCTGTTTCCGAGAACTTTTTGCAAACACTTTTAGTCTCGGTAAAGCAAAGAGGCTGTATTACTCGCGCCCGCGTGTATTTTTAGGACATTTTTCATCCCTCGGTATTAGATTCAAATAACTAAATAAATAGGATTCTGGTATGAGCGTGAGAGCAAATACACCGGTGTCCGTACTGATATTTTAGTAAAAAACTAACACGTTTTAAATTATTTCAGGATTTTGGTCAGCGAATTCACCGTGTCATTCCTAGCTGAGAACTAATTTGTTCTTGTATTGCTACCAGATAATACAGAAGATAAACATACAATTAGAAAAACTTGAGCCTTTGAATAAATACTTTAAAAGGTTAATTCATTACTTGGTAATGTTTGTTAAGTTCTCCACAAACACAGTAAATAACGCCAATTCAAACTTTCTTCTTTTGTAGAGTTGAGCAGTGAAAGTAGTGTAAGCACCCGCGATCTGCCTACGTACTCACGTCATGCGTGTAGCTAGTCGTATGTGAACATTGGAACCATCACAATTTAACCTGAAGCATTTTCCCTAAAATCGGAAGTGTTGACCAATACCACAGGACTAAGTGCCTTCACATCACACACTGTACCTCTATTCAGTTTAACCGGCTAATTGGATGCCAATCTTGCTATTTTGTCGGTTTTTCAGCGACACGGTACAAACTCAAACTGAAAGCATTTATTTCATGTGAAGGGGTCGGCCTTTGAGATGAAATAAATGCTTTGAGTTTGAGTCAGAAAGATGAAGCTGGTGGTACAACAAGATCGACGTGTTTTTTTAAAGGCTTTTGTGCCTTTTATACGTAAAAAAACGCCTGTGCTGTGTAATTCTGTAAATACTGATTTTGCTTTAACCCTTTTTTCCAATAACGATAAGTATGTTAATTTCACATGAACAAGGGTCAGATTGTAATATGTTTTTCACTGTAGCTTATCACATTGCTTCCAAGAAATAAGTTTCAAAGCAGTACTTTATGTTTTTTAGTTTGTAGCTCATTTCCTCAGCCTCTAACAGCAAACCGTAAAGCTACAAAGTTGGTAACTTCTCCATCATTGTGTTGTTCTCACTCTCGCCCACTTGTTACAGACAAAGGAATGATCGGGTCAAATTTACAAGAGTTCCGTTAGGAGGCAATCAAGCGTTGCTATTTAACGATATATTTTTGCAATATAGGCATAAAATATCTGGATGACAGACGTTTTTTTTTTGAATGACGTTTGTCTAAAAATGAAAGCTAGATCTATTTATCGCCCCCGAAACCCCCTGTATACTAAATTTCATAAAAATCGTTAGAGCCGTTTCCGAGATTCAGATTATAAATATATATACAAGAATTGTTTGTTTAAAGGTATTAGATATAAGAAAGAAACATGATTGTGAGGCAAGTTATTTACAAGTTTCACAAACTTATTATAAGTCTTTATAAGCCGGAAAGATTTCAAGGAATAAAACCGTATTGAATCTAGAACTTTAAGTAGGCACTAACATTTTACTTCTAACAAGAAAATCATGCATATTAAAACCGCTATTGTTCCGCACAAAGCCGTGGCTTGACTAACTTAAGCTAAAGAAAATCCGACTCGTAGGGACATACTAACAAAACCGGCCAAGTGCGTGTCGAACCACACACAATGAAGGGTTCCGTAGTTGAGATGAATGTATTTATCCCAAGAACAAACTTAACATTGTAGTTGAAAAACATGTTCTCCCATACATTTCAACTACAAATCGTCGCTGGGCATCCAATACCGCGAATGTGACATTTTATTACGGTTTTTTTTAATTGCAAGATCACTTATTTGATTGTGTAGAATGAAATAAAACAAAAATCTGATGTTCGTTAAAAATTTCACATTCGCGGTATTAATATAAAAATAATATAAATCTAACACCTTTAAACGAGCAATTCTTGTATATATGTATATATATAATCTGAATCTCGGAAACGACTCAAAGAATTTTTATGAACTTTAGTACGCAGGGCGTTTTGGGAGCGATAAATCGATCTAGCTAGGTTTAAATTTTAGAAAACGTCGTTGAAAAAGAAAAATGGTCACGATATTTTTCTTTATTCAAGTAACAAGGACTCATTGTGTTAGTAAACTTATGAACTATGTTAGCTTATTTTACCAGGTCACTCAGAAAGTTTTGCGACTAACAGTTTTTGTCTATGGGATACTGGCTGGTTTTGATATTGATAAAAAATATGACTATTTATTACAAAAAAAAAACATAACATTCTAAATTCCCTCCACATTTTTTTACGAGCAAAATCAAAATACTCTGTCTTACCGAAAAGTGGATTTACAACGAGAACATTTTCGCGCGATGATTTTGTACGATTTCAAATGTCGACTTAAACCAGAAGAATTGTTTGAAAGACTTCAAATGGTGTTCATAGAAAAAAGCCCTTCTAAAGCGACTGTTTTCCGCTGGTTCAACGAATTTATGCGTGGTCGAGTAATTTTGGCGGACGAAGAAAGAAGTGGCCCCCTATGACGGCTGTTACACAACAAAACGTGCTTGCTGTGAACATTTAATTCAAGAGAATATGCGAATTACATATGAAATGGTTCACCATATACTGCAGATTTGACCGGGAAGTGTGCATGAAATTTTACATGGACATCTTTGGGTAAGGAAGATAGTTTCACGCTGGTAACGCAAAATCCAACGCAGGCTCAGAAGGAGGTACGGATAGAATGGTGCCGAGACATGATAAAAAATTTGAAGCAGGCTCGTCTCGGCACGTTTAAGATATCATTACGGCTGACGAATCTTGGTTTTATCAGAATGATCCAGAAATGAAGCGTCAGTCGACCATGTGGCTGTTTCAAAATGAACCAACGCCTACCTTAGTGAAGCGAGCCAGTGTGCAACCAAGTGCAGGGAAAATTTTGATCGCAAGTTTTTTTTCTTTGACGGTTTATCTGGTGTCAGTACCGTTTCGAGATCAAAGGAGCATCAATACTAAATGGTATGTTACCAAATATTTGCCAGAAGTTTTTACTGCTGCAAGCAGCAAGCGACCGAACACTGGCCTCCGTGGGCTACTGCTTCACCATGACAACGCGCTGACTCACTCGGCGCTCAAAACAAGGGAATTTTTGGACAGCACACCGGTCAAATTTATAGGTCATCCTCCTTACAGTCCTGATTTGGCTCCGTGCAACTATTTCTTGTTCCCCAAAATAAAAAACCAACTCAAAGGAAAACAGTTTTTATCACCGGAAGCTGCACTGGCTGCATTTGAGAAGGAGATTGAAGAGGTGTTTGATGTGGACTGGAAAATGTGTTATGAAAATTGGTTTATACGTATGAAACTGTGAATTAAAGAACTCTCCATTTGCTCACGCAAATGGAGAGTTCTTTGAAAAGATATAATAAAAAAATATATAAACTGTAGTTTATTTTTTTCTAGTATCGCAAAACTTTCCGAGTGCCCCACGTAATCTAGTTTCAATTTATTTCACCCCATGGGAGATGGCACTGCAGTGATTGATGTACATGCCATCCAGCCTGCTAGTGATCATTTTTAGGATATTGTTGGAGCTGGCCCGCACTCTGCGCAACAGGGATGCACACCTCATTCGCATCGTTGCGTAAAAGCAATTAATATGTGCATCTGCGAACATTCCCGATGCGCAACAAACAAAAACGGGGCAGCCCCACCAATAGGTGCCCTGAAAGCGTTGTTGTATTGGACACGAAGGGTGTTGCACGACTTTTGGGTATATCTAGCCCATAGGCTGCACGTGTAAAACGTTGTACAATAAGCTCAAAACAGAGTAATTTTGACTTTTTAAGTGAGCAGCGTGCAAACCTGCGAGCCAGCATGTTCGCCCTTACCGACAACACCCTTCGTTCCCGCCAATATCGAGTCCGTCATTGAGGTCAGGGGTCAATATATGACCAAGATATTTAAACGTAAATACTATTTGTAGTGGAGTCTCATTGAGTAATACAGGTGGTACATAACCTGGTCTACCCCAAGCCTCAAAGACTTATTGGAGTTATACATCAAACCATGTATTTTGGCATACTGCTCACATTTGGCGACCAACTTTCTGAGACCACAGATTGACGCGCTCAGAAGCACCATATCGTCTGCATAGCTAATATTATTTACACAAATACCATCTATATAGTTACCTACTCTGGTGCTGTTGAGCTCGCCAATCAGCTCGCTCGGAAAGCGAGGGTGAGCTCAACCCTCCCTGCCTCACCCCGCATTCCAACCTGTATGGCCTGGAAAAAGTTCCAGCCCATCATACACTATTGATCTTGTTACCATACCAATATTTAAAGATGTTTATAAGCTCCGTTGGCAATCTATCCTTCTCCATCTTTCTCCGCAATACGTCATAAGCAACCAGATCGAAAGCCTTGAATAAGTCGAGGAAGCTAACATAAATCTGCGTCCCACGCTGTGTATAGTATGTGACAGTATGCTTAAGACGCACTTTCTGTTGACAAACCACGCCGAAACCCGAATTAGTTGTCATGAACATTTACAGTTTTATTTTTTAGTTGTGTATTAAGCAGACTATCAAACACTTTTGATATTTTGTTGTTGATATTATAATAGCTAGAGAGATGGGCCTATTATGCCGAGCGACGAAATGTAAGTTTGCGCGCACAATATTGAGAGATTTACCATGTTATTTTAAGACCATGGACTTCTTATAGGTTTTCCTGTAATCTATGAGTAAAGAGCCATACTATGCATTTTTTTCAAAATTTTTGGTCCAGTAGTTTCGGAGATAAGGGGGGGGGGAATGGTCAATTTTCATTGAATTTCTTAAATATCTTTAAAAGTGTTTATTTGAAAATGATATAAAAAATATGTTTAAGATCCTCATAACAAGTTCTTTCATTTGATATGTCACACGGTACTGTTAGTAAAACATTATTTTTTTAATTTTCTTGTTTGCCCTCTAAAAGTGACCTCTATATTCAAAATTCATTTATTTACGTTACACATTCGTGTTTGGGTCACAGAAATATATATGTGTACCAAATTTCAACTTAATCGGTCCATTAGATTCGGAGTAAATTGGCTGTGACAGACGGACAGACAGACAGACAGACAGACACACGAGTGATCCTATAAGGGTTCCTTTTTTTCCTTTTGAGGTACGGAACCCTAAAAATAAGGAAAATGATTCGTAACACACTCATTGTGCGCATCACGTTGTTACAATAAATATTATTGACAAACTATATTTATGTGCATTTTCTATGAATTATTGAAATTTGGACAGGACGACATCGGTCGTGTCAGCTAATAAATAAATAAAACGAGCTGACTCTGAAAAAGAAGTGATTTACTTTCAATTACACAGATTGATTCACAAGGCCACATTAAAGGCCAAATTTAATCCAATCAATCCATTTCATCAGATGACACACAAAATCGATTTGAAATATTGAATACCAAAAACTAAAAAGCTTATGTTGGATATCCCGTTTGCCATCCAGCATGCATGCGATATGCGATACACCAGGATATTCCCACGGTCAATATTTGATTTGCTTAAAACCCGAGCGTGTCACGTGTCGATGTTTTTCTATAGTGTTACGTACGGCTAGGTGAGCTCCCAGCCTATTTCAGCTGCAGTTTCTTCTTTCAGATTTCTGCTTCATGTGTGGCAAATCCGCGGAAATTGGATGAATATTTGTTGAATAAAGTTATACTATTTGTTTCCATCCTTAGTTGATAATTCATAGAAAGGTTACATCCAATGCACATAAATTGTAAGTGTAATGATATTTTAATGTCTTTAAAGAGTTCATTACATTCTAAATCGCAAACATAGGTATATTTAGGTAATGTCATTATGCAAACTTAAACAAAAGTAACAAGTTTATTTGAAATTCTGTCTAGTACCTACCTTATAGAAGGTTTTCTTTTGGACTTCCATTTCGATAAACTTTGCTATGTGAATAGCAATAAAACAAAATTATTGATGTGTAACATCATTCCTCTCGCTTTCCTGCAAATCTTTCCTGTTGCTTTCCAACAATCTGTGGGAGTGTTTTCGTGAAAACGGACGGAAGTGTGTAACAGGAAGCTGGGGAAGCGCGCGCTATTTGATTTGACCAATGAGCGCGCGCGGTGCTAGAGTCGGCCATCAGAAACGAACTTGACGAGGCCCCGCCCCTTTAATGTTGCTTTTTCATTTTATTTTATTTTATTCTAGCTTCTGCCCGCGACTTCGTTCACGTGTAAGTCGTAAGACACCACAATATGCTACAATAACAGCCACATTTTCATAAAACTTCCCTGTATAGGTACTACCTACGTACGTTGATATCTATTGCTTTGACATTATGAGATATTAGAAGTACACAAATAATTTCACATAAAGATCAAATTGATGCGAGGAAAAGGAATCATACCTGAAGCCACTTGATCCTGGTGATGTTCTCATCGGTGACAGTGAGCGCTCTCCTCTCGCCCAACTTGTAAGACTCGTCATAGTACATGTACTCAGTGAACGTCAACCCACTGGTAGTGTACTGCTGAGTAAAGTATATCGATATAGTCCCATTCACTATGTCGTGTTCTATTATCCATTTACACTTTATCGGAACGGGGAAAGGATTGGGGAAGTTTGGTGTCGTTATCATGCCCACGGGAGCCTTCAAGTGTCCGCCGCAGGTTTGTAGTCCCTGGTGCTCCCTGTCGCGCTGCTGCGCGTGCGCATACTCTGCGGCGATGCTGAGGAGAGTGATGCTGAACAGGTGCCGCATCATGAGCCTGCAACAAGACACACAACACTAATTTAATGTTTTATTTATTTTCAAATAAGATGCCTATTGATGTCAACCCGCTATAGCTTCCTTATTTTTATGTATTTGAAATTGCAAGACTGAACGTTTCCAAAAAAAGTAATCTTTACAAAAATAAAAGGGAAAAGGACAGAGACTAAAATGAAGTCATTTATTAGATGTCCCTTGCGGTACTTTAACTGTCTACTTCGTGATAAATGTCCGCCTCATTTGTCTTTTTAAAATCCTTTAATCCAATTCATTGACCCTCGTCATCAATCTAAGGTGGTAAGTTTTAAAAGACAACTTCGGTTCGTCTTTTTATGGTATAAACTTTATGTGAGTTCAAACGTACACGATCACAAAAAGATCAAATTAATTTGGCGAGGTGACTTTGTTTTGATTTCAGTGAAGTGATTTTAAATTGGCTGAAAACATAACAGTTCAAGTTTGTGGGAGTTCCTTCCTACTTAACTTTATTAAACCTTTGGAAAATATTGTATGAATTTGTTCTAAAGTGGTTTCCTTTTGTGTGGTTACGCCTTATGTTTTAACATCGGTTACGAAAGGTACCAAATTGTAAGAAAATGTGCTAATGAAATTCATTGCTAGTGTTTTTTCCGTTCGTTGTCCGTTCTTTATTGTCATTTGCCAAGGTTACCAAAGTTAAATCTATCATGAGAACAATGTTGATTTTCGGTCTTTCAAATCAATGTTTCCTTGATTGAAAAAACAGTACCCTTAAAAGTATAGCGTTAAGGAGTTTTCCAAAAGTACCAGGTTTTCTAATTTAGGTAAATTAACCTCTCTTGACTATATCTGGCACATGTGACTGATCTTGAAAATATTATCCGCACCAGGATGATCTATAAATGTAAATACCGCGACACACCCGACGTCGAGTAGCGGAAAGTGATCCGTTCAGCGCGTGACGCCACACAACGGTATTTATTTATCACCGACGCGACGCACGTCACTTATTTGTTTAATATAAGGTGCACGGGAATTATTTTTATTAGTTTCAATGGAACACAAAAAAGTCATTTTACAAGAAGAAAATAATAATGTTAACACACTTTATTCATTTCCAGAGCTTCTGTGCCTTTAAAATGCGAACCTTTACGAGAATGCTACAAGACTTCAAAGTGTGAAAGGGTAAACTCCCGTTGTTATTTTCCTTGCAGTGGGAAATATAAAATCCCAACGTTCTTCAAAGCTCCTTCGTGAGTAACATAAAACCTGTATATCTAAAACTTTCACGCGTGCTTTCACATATCATCTGTAGTAAGAATGTGAGTGAATATGTAAATGCCACTTAACAGTGACATCTCATCCCACAATTTATGTGTGATCTCGTATACCTATGTGACAGACTCATTTTGTGTGTTATTTATTTTATAATGGCTGTTGAGCATTACCTATAATGTATTAATATTAGCCTTTTCCCATCGTAAAACGTCAATACTTGATGTTTATATCCTATTTAGTTACCATTACAATAGATCTTTTGTTCCATTGATATACCTAACACTGGCTGTTATAATTTAATGGAGAAGCACATCATTACTTAGAATAGTGTTGTGTAAATTGAAACCGCACATTATGAGCGTACTGGATTTGTGCCAACAATGTCGGATTTTCATTGTTATATTGATTTATCTTTTCTAAAGCAATATTTATTTAGCTAAGCCTTATTGACATAGTTAGTTTTGCGTCATTTATGCGATCCACCAACTCTAGGAAACCTAATCTCCAACTTTGACAAAGAAAAATAAAACAAAAAGATTTTTGCTATTATTTCCTGCTATTATTTACACAAGGACAATAAAACAAGTAACTCAACAGGAGTTTATTCAAATAAATTATTGTTATAATAAAGAAAAGAAGAGCTTATTATAATCGGATGTAGTCGGCTACATAAGTTTAAGAAACTTTGCTCAGATACCAAGAAGAAGAAAAACAGAGGAAAAAAGTAGGAAAGTACATAACCAAGTATTTAATTTTATGAATAAAAGAAAAAGGAAATTCTTTACTAGTCAGAAATAAATACGTCGTACTTTTAGGTTTGTCATAATCTATATTTAACAATCACAAAATATACAGTTAATTAAGTTGGCTAATTAATAACAAGGATATTGAGCAACAATTTTATTAAATCAACGCCTACTTCTGCTATGCGAAAGAAATACCTTCCCCATTTATTCTTATTTGTTCAAAGCACATAAAATTAACCTGAAGCCACAACAAAATCATAATAAAATTTTAAACTTCAATAATTGACACTTCGAAGCGAAAAAAATCTCTAACGTTATGATTGTTTAAGAGCACTTTTTCCTACGAATATTAAAATCCTGATGTGGATTTTGAATTTTACAATTGAAATTAATAATTACGGAATCCGTCAGGAACCTTTGATATCTTACCTACGTTGTTTATTGTAATTTTCTATCGGAAAATTTTCACTATCGGCCCGGAGTTGGGATTTGTGCTCGGTAAAAGGCTAATAGTGTATGGTTGGAAACAGAAACAATACGCTCTGTCACGTAGATAAGTTTGTTTTTGATCTGCAGTTTGATTATAAGAACTTTGTTTTGTTATCGTCTCTGAGGTATAATGTTTGTCGTTTCAAAAAATTACGTATGTACCTGGTACTTAAGTAATTTTCCCAAATTTAATACCCATTATTAATTTAGGAAAGTTTGCTGAAGAAGACCTATTAAATATTTGAAAAAAAATAAATGAAATTTGTTGATATTACAGTGATCGCGAAACATAATAGTTCTTACGCGATTCGCGGTTTCAACGAATTTATGTAATTCTACCAAATAATTTCCATTTCTTTATTATGGTAACACAGCAAATAGCTCAATGTCGTCCACTTCACAGACAAACAAAATTGATGGTGGAACCCATTTTTCTTTAACCAATAAATATATACGATTCCCCTCGGATTCTTCCTGGAACATAAATTTGAGATGATGAGTAAAGTGATCAATAAGTTATTTCAGAATTCTGTTGTCGATTTGATGTTATAAGCTTTCGTTTTAGCAAGCTAGCTTATCGTAATGAAGTTCACTTTTCATTCTTCGATTGGAATCAAAAGATATTTAGCTAAACGTATACCAACACAAATGGTTTTTCTTTGTAAATTAAAACAATTTCAAATGATTTGAGGAGCTGTGGGTTTAAGTACAAGTTTCTTAAAACGAAAGATTCTATAAGATATCTTTCAGTAAAATCAATACAGAACGGTTTACTGTCAGAAATTCAGCAGACAATACTTTAATTTTGTTTGATAAGTTTGTCGTTGTATTTTATAGATAGTAGTAGAATGTGATAAACCCCTATTGTTTTAGTAAAAGTTTCGTTTAGTTTCAAGCCCTGGTTTTGACGAAAATAAAATACAAAATCCACTAGGTAAGTACTTTTCTTACCCCACCATATTGATTAAAAGCAAAAACTCACTCCATTGTTCGTACTTATAATTTCAGTTAACTCGGTCTACATCGCCACATGGGAACTACACACTGAAGTCACGCGAAATCCTGCATCGCGCAAGCAGCGTTTACCGCGCGATCAGCATATCTATACATATAATAACATCGTAGCGAAGTCAAAACTGTACATTTAATATTTTTGAAATGTTCTAGCATGACGCAAATTCTACCGAATAGATTCTGTTCAAATTTTGCATACGTATTCCCTATAAGTCTGGTCAAACTTTAGGGTATAAACTATCACGCTATTTACTATGGGGGACGAGCAATATTATATTATGTTTGTATTTTTTGGAAAAAAAAACGCGCCAACATTTTAGGATATTGTGATGGTTATCGATTTAACTTTTAGAATGATTATCATCACGCTATACCTTTATGGAACTGAGCAGTCAATCATGAAATCTATAGGAACGGCTATTTAAGATTAATTTCATCGAAGCAATTAGCTCAGCGGTCGGACGATTGCTTTGCAAACATGGGGTTGTAAGTTCGATTTCCATCTACGGTTTTTTGTTTTTCTTTGTTTTCACATTTTGTTATACGATTTTTTTTATTTTTTATTATGTCCCTATAATATATTATAATAAAATCGTAGCGAAGTTAAATTTTTTGAAAGAAAGTTATTGCTACGAGGCCTGGGATCGATTCTTATGCAGAAAATATAGTTTTTAGAATGTTTGTCTGTTCCAATTGTAGGGTATAGACTATCACGCTATTTGTTATGGGGGAAGAGCAATATTACATTATTTCTTATTTTTCTCTGCAAATTGTAAAAGGACGCACCGAAAAGTTAGGATATTGTAGATAATTACCGATTTAACTTTTTAAATGATTATCATCACGCAAAAAATTTATGGAACTATGCAGTCAATCATGACATAATTATATAGGAACGGCTATTTTAGCTAACTTTCAACAAAGCGAATACCTAAGTAAGCGGTTGGACGAATGATTTGAAGTCCCTGGGGTAATAAGTTCGATTTCCATCTGTTTTTTTAAAACTCTTTTTTTACATTTTGTAAAACTTTTTTTTTTTAAATTATGTGTGTACCTAATAGTTTATAGAATGTATTAATTCATAAAAAAAGGAAAACTTCGTAAACTTTGTGACCTACTACGTTACAAGTACTTTACAGTCACAAAACATTCAAGGTTGTATTCTGATCATTTAAGAGCTAAAGACTGTAGGAATAAAATGATTTTTTACAGATTTTGACAGCAGATTTGTCCCAGCGATTTTAAAATATGTATGTGTGTGGATCTTCTGGAATCGCTGCCACACTGCTTCCTGGTAACAAAACAGCGCACGCCATGTTTAAGATTCCCATCGATTTAAAGAGCAACGAAACGCCTGTTTGTGGGGTGTCACGCAACAAAACAAGAGATGTGTGCATAGGGATTGCGCTTCATTGTATAGTATGAATGCATTATGGCAAATAGAAAAGCAGTGGAAGTTGTAAACAGAACCCTGGAGGACATCCGCTGGAACCAAGATATGATGGGTGGTGACAAACAAAGTGAATACTTCGTTGAAAAGGTCGACTCTATGGTCGAGAGTTCATAAACTGCGCTTGACCATCATCATACGAGCTCTGTTTGGCGGGAATTCAAATGCTCAAGAATTCTCCGATGTTTTTCTAAAAGTTGATGAAGGCACTCTACCAGAGAATTTTGGTAAAGTAGATCCCACTTTAGAAGATCTTATTCGTCTGGTATACGGGGACATCAGTCAAATACCGTACCAAGAGAATTCTTGGGTGTGTTTCCATTTTAACTCCGAAAATGATCAAGCTGCAGCGATCAACCACAGTATTCTCTCATAAATTGAAGGGAGTGAAGTGATATACACCTCCATTAATGCCACATATTACCCCGTAGAATTTCTCAATTCGCAAATGGCAAGTATCTTTTCCGGTTGTATATCTATGTAACGGAAACCGACTCAAAGTCATGTCTTTACAGAGAAACGTCATCGAGATGGAATTTCTAACAGGTTGTGGTGATGGCGAGACAGTGTTTATAGCGCGTATACCACTAATTCCCCACCATTACCAGTTTAAGCGCGTGCAGTTCCCTGTGAGCGTATGCTTTGCGATCAACAAGTCACAGGGGCCGACATCGAAGGCTGAAGACTGCGGTTGTCGACCTCAAGACAAGCTGCTTCTCACACGGACAACAGTTACGTCGCTTGCTCCCGAGTCACCATTCCTAACTCTCTGCATATTTTGGCTGCTGAGAATAAAACTACAAACGTAGTATACAGGGAAGTTTTATAAAAATGTGGCTATTATTGTAGTATATTGTGATGTCTTACGACTTCCACGCAAACGAAGTCGCGGGCAGAAGCTAGTTATATATAACTTCCCGTCATTAATCGATGGGCAGTTGCCCACCAGACACGACACCCATCTGGTCGGAGGATCCACCCTTTTCTATGGAGAATGAGTGTACTTTACACCCTGTTCCTCATGCCTCTATAACCCCATCACATTTTCTCTCTGTTCGCATCCCTACAGACAAAGTGATTCGTTTTACTTCCATCTGAGGGCATCTCTAGAGGTTTTGTACGAGTTTACACTTCAATAGGTACCCCTGCATATATTATGAAAGTATCAGATGTATGGTTTCATTATGAGATCGTCACGTGACTTTGTGCGGCCCTCTACGTTCTTATTGCTTTATAAGACTTTGGTACGATCCCAGTTAGAATATGCCGTCCCCATCTGGAATCCTTTCTACGACAAATATGGCACTAGAATGGAAAGGGTACAGAAGAAGTTCTTACGGTCTATGAACTATAAGTGCTTCCAATCAAAGGTTCCTTATGTGCAGCTTTTAAAACGGTATGGCGTTCTGAAATTGAGATCTAGGCGGCTGTTACTTGATGCTATGACACTGCACGGCATATGCAATAATAAATTCAACTGTATTGACCTTACAAACAAATTGTGTTACAAGGTACCCAGAAGTGTTATTCGAAGGGGGGTGCGCGTGCCTCAACTGTTCCATACAGACATATGCAGGACTAACGCTGGGGAACGTGCACCTCTTCGTCGCCTTGTTGATTCTTACAACACGCATTTTATGGAACTGGGTATATTTTGTTTATCTGAGCAATTATTTAAGAAAATGGCTCTGGATATTTTATCAAGCGAGTAATTTAAGTTAAAGTGAGCTAAGCTAACACAGCAATATTGTGGCAGCGACTTTTGTTTTATTTTTATTTTTTATCACTTGTCTTCAGCACTTCTTTTAACCTTAAAACGTGGACAATGGTGTGGGTTACATGTTTGTTAAATCTTAGTTTATTTCTCTGTAATTTGTAACATGTAACTGTTTTTTGTCCCTAATAAATAAATAAATAAAGTAGTGATTGTTGTTTTTAGGTATACATTATCATCAGTTGAAGGGATAACCTCTATTCTCCTAATCTGGCGAAAGTTTCAATAAAACAATGTTCGGATCGCGTCCGCTTGATTTAACTCGGCCATATTGTTTCCGTAACCGTACGTTGTGTGCTTTGTTGCCGTACGTACCGCCTGGACATGTTGAAAATCCTTTGAATACGTTTATAAGTGCTTTCGTTTTCCTGTTTCTGGAAAACTATTATTGCCTTTTTCATTTCCATCTTTTTGTGGCTCGAAAAATAAAATAAGTTAACATTCTTGCGCTAGCCGGAGTCACACGTAATCTGTACGATTAAAGCCATAATTACATGACGTAATGACATGTGACTCCAGCAATACGAAAATTGAAAAAATCTCTTGTATATACATTTTTAGTTGGCATTTTTGTCGTAGTTGGGTTTTAGGTTTTAACTTTTTTATTTCGATTATTTTGGGGTTCTTATTTGGATTATGTAAAATTTTATATGTATGTAAAATTATAAATCATCATCATCTTCCTGCATTTGTCCCATGTTACTTGAGGACGGCTCAGCACGTTTTCTTTTTCCACTCTCCCCTCAACCGTCACGCTATCATTCACTCCCTTCTCTTTCATATCATTCCTCACACAATCCATCCATCTTTTCTTTAGCCTCCCTCTTCCACTTCATCCATCTAACCAATATATTTACAAAAAGTACTCGTTGAGACCTTTCATTTGATACCAAAGATGATAATTATATTAATTAATCTTTAATAAAGTTTTTCGGTATCACTTTACTTTCGCTATTAGCCACCATGTTGGATTTTATGTGTTATCCTATAGCCTATAACCCATAGAACAATACGCCACTTCCAAAGATACCTCGTTTGTCAAAATACAACGAGTTTAGGAATACTGAGGGAACATACATACATAAATACATACATACATAGCCTGTTAAATTATAACCCTCCTTTGGCTTTACCGTAGCTGGGTAAAAATATATGTTTATTTTGTGGCTAAAAGCATTTATCCAGAACATAATAATTATGTATACCTAATAGCGCGATATTAGGATACAACCCAAACTCAAGATCACGTAAGTCGCTTATAAAATTTTGTAACCAAAATGTCCTCAGATTATGCAGAGTCAAAAGAAGACGGGGTAATCTGCTAAATATTCAAATCGTGTCAAAGCCTCGTAAATCTTTTTTACGGGCAGTTACGCTCACAAATCGCCTTTAGGCACTCGAAGCGTCAATTCATGCATCAATACTAAATTTTTTATATCGACTTCTTTGCACTCTTTGCTTCGCTCGGCTTGGCTTATTTTAGTTACGAACCAGTTTTTTTTTTTTTTTTCAAATAAGACGTTTGTAAATTTAAAATTTATGTTGCTAACAGATGTGCGGACTAGGGATTTATATGAGGTTAATGATGGTGTGCCTCCGAGGTTTTTATAACATGGAAGTCCACTATGGGGGCTGCAGTTGATGTGTGTGAGGTATGGAATGATTTTCTATTTGATGAAAGAATGTTAACATTGAACACCTAGGACTTTAACGACTGAATGGAGCATTTCTGGTCCAGGAACACCCATTACTCGACTTTCATATTATAAAATTGCTTCAAGATTGAATAGCTAACCAATTGAGTAACAGCGTGAAGATCTAAATTAATCCAACAATAAACCGTAATTGGTGATGCATATTAACGTCTGTAAAGACGTGCAATATCCGCTACATGTGTCCCCGATGTAAGCGTGGCGCGCGGCTGTGAGGTTCATTAATTTGTTTGGTGGAAGGCATGGTTAGTGGTTTTGGCTTCACTGGTCTCAAGTTATATACGAGGGTATACTACAAAGTGCAATCACCAAAAAAAAAAATTGCTCAATACTTGTACCAATATCATTGGACGCCAGGCGTTACTAATGAAACACGAAGCCGGAGAAGTTCCAATATTTACGTTGTAATTACCAATTACAAAGGTCAGTAACACCAAAAGATAAATTAATTAACCGCTGTGGTCGCCTGTACCTAATGAGAAACCGTATGATTTATTTATGAATAGAATTTCTAATAATATGATAAAATGGAGTCTCCTTCCAGTAATTCAAATAATTACATAACACAAAGCAAATAAGTAGATTCTACTAACACCCATAGAAATTCAAACGTCATAAGTTTCTCATGATATTCGCTGAACATTTAGCTACGAGTACATAAACAGTAGTTCCCCTTGATCTTGGTAATCCTTGTGGATAGCAAATACTGTGGAATTAATATAAATTCATTTATTTTCAGGTAAATAACACCCATTGCCAAACATAAATTAATAGAAATGTTACAATTAATAACATTGTGGTCGGAGCTACCCTTGCGTCCTCAGCTTCTTCGTGGTATCTCGACGAACAACAAATATATTGTACAAGAGAACGCTCAGCAGTTTAGTTTAGTTATAATTTCTCAGGAAAATGTAGTGCCTAGTAATTGAAATGTATGCATGGTGTTGATAAGTAAATGTTAACGTCAGAGTGTAAACGCAATTACGCAATACATATTCACACTGTCGGAAGGTTTCTTTGTCAATGAAAAGTCTAAAAATCACTCATAACAGAAATAAACGGACGCTTTTGAAAAACATGGTGTTACAGAGAAGGCATTTTGTGATATTATTTTACGTGGATCCATACATCCATCTCTAAGAATGTTGACAAGGAGTGACGAAAATGGATGTAGTAAGATATGAGTGAGTATTTATGAGGAAATTTGACAGTGGCGCCAGTGACAGAAAAGTTTAAATGAAATCGTTTGGCTTGGTATGGGCATGTGATGAGGAGGGAGGAAACGCATGTGACTAAAAGAGTGATGAATATATGTAAATGTTGATAAACGGAGAGAGAGAGGGATGCCAAAGAAAAGATGAATGGACTGTGTGAGGAATGATACGAAAGAGAAGGGAGTGAATGATAGCGTGACGGTTGAGAGGAGAGTGGAAAAAGAAAACGTGTTGCTCCGACCCCAAGTAACATGGGACAAGTGCAGGAAGATGATAATATTATAAGTGGATGATTGAGAATTCAATTTATATTTTGCAAATTCTGCATAGAGTTCTGGCTTTATGCTAAGAATGACAGTTTGTATCAAGTGAATGAAAAGCAATATCCAAGATGAAAATGATTGCTCTGATTTACTCTTTTTAACGAGTTAATCCTTTGGTCATAATTAATAAGATCTTTAACATAATTGTTCAAATTATAGTGCAATATAAATTATGATTCCAAACATCACGTGAAGATTAAATAAGTATCTGGTGTGACAGATGTGTCAAATATCTACCATGGCTCGTGTGCGCGAGAAACTTAGCTAATTATCAGACATATTTGGTGATGTTATATTAGGTAATTTGTTATTCAGACCTCACAATTGACTAATGAGACTTAAGTAAGTCAGTACTTATTTTTTTAATTTTCCGGTCTGTTAAAAGCTGCGGGAAATGAAGATGAAGATTTTCAGGGAAGTAGTTTTAATTTAAATGGAGTAGTGAATACCGAGCTTTGAGAACACAAAAATAATTGTAGGTACGTTATCTAAATATTTTAATGAAGGAAAAGTTAAAACATAACAGAGGCTAATTTTTTATTTTCTATCTACTAGCATTTTCCTATTTTCAGGTGATTTAGCTTTTCGTTATTCTTTTCAGTTTGCATTTTTCACAATCCGTCACTATCCATCTTCAGCGTTTCCACTGAAACCAGCGAGTAATGCATCACGGTTTATAGCTGTTCTAACAAATACCTAGCAGGTTGCGCCAGACATGTTAGTTTATAAATGCCAACCAATTGCGTTAATACAAGGAAATTACAAAATTTCTTCGTATTTTCTACAACAGCAATTTGAAGCAGATTCGAAGTTAATTTATCTTGGTAAGTTAATATCTCAGAAGGAATTGTTATCTTAGTAAGTTACACAAGTAAGCTTGAAAAGGTTTGCTAATAGCATCAAATCAAATTGAAATATTCCGACTTATTATATTATTTTCCTTTTTCTTTTCCTCTTATAAAGTTTAACAACTGGTTATTATAGGTACTGTATTCACATTACAATCTAGCCTATTAGCTAATAAGTAATTTAAATAGAATAACCTAAACTGCTAAGTACCTATAAAATTAATAAATCGTCCAATAACATCTTTCTTTTTTACTTTATGTTAAGGGGAAGACACTTGATCATTGTGGATAGACTTGTTTTCATCCTAACTGAATAATGCAGTAATTATAATCACGAACATCGTTATGTGATACGTGACCAGCACGACTAGTATCTGAGTTTCATTCCACGAGTTTTGTTTTACAAAATAATGTACTGTTTCGGTAAACAGAATCCTGTACCTACCAATGTTAATTGTTACGATCAAAAATCGAGCATCACTCGCTGATAGTTATGTAAATGTATGTAATTAATCTGACTAAACACTGAACATGTGGGATGTGCCCGCTGATTGGTTCCAGGAAACGGATAACCCTCTCCTAAAATTTAACGTACCGTCATCCATCAAAATGTTTGCTGGAAAATTGGCCAAAAACCTTCTCGTAAATATTTGCAGCAGAGCTTTTCTTATCTTTGCGTCGAAGGATCGTAAAATATTATCCACAGAAATGATCAATCATCAGTATTGTTCCTTTACTGCAGTTTGTTTTAACTTTACCATCGCTGTGTAGCAGCAGTCCTGATTTATCTTTATAATTTACTTGTGCAAACTATAATATTGAAAGAAAGGATTACCATTACATCTAGAAATATTGGTGAATAGATGTCAGTGAAATAAATAAAACTTAAAATTGTTGAAGGTGGAAATTCAAACTCAACTTGATGCTTTTAGATTTAGTTAAAACTCTTATCATATTTTCTGCTAACCATCAGCATGCTATTTTTAATTTTGTAGATTTCTATTTGTCTATCCGATACCAATAATAATGGGTTGACGGAATCGTAAGTTTCATGTGAATTGAGATCACCTTTCAGAAATGGATACTTCGTAGAATCAAAGGAAGACTGTTTTCCTGCGAATAAGAATTTTTGTTTTGATAACAATTGAACTTTATTCTCAGAAGCAGTGGAACTGAGAACCTTCAAACATTATTATCACATAGTTCTCTACATCCACATTGTATTGTTTGGCAAGTCAACTGTACATACATTCGTGGGCAGCAATGTATCCAAACGACGGCGATCTATCACGCGGCAGTGAACCAAAGCCAATGTGAAGACGAATGCTCCTGTGTAGTCGTTAGCAGTGACCTCAGTATACTGAGCAAGGATAAAGTTGTGCTACTGAACATATTGTGGCTGAGGAATATTTGTGTAACAGTAGATTATTTACTGAGGGGCTAAAGTTGCGTCTTTTGTCACGGGTGCTATATGGAATTCCGAACGTAACGAAGGATTCTAGTGCTCTCGAGCGCAGCGAGGGTTTCAAGATCGCCCAAGACGAAGACATCCTTTCCCCCCAGAAGAATACTCTACTTTTCGCACCACTACTGTACCCTCACTGCACTCAGGATTCTAGTCTTAATCACAGCTCCGTCACTGCGCAAAGTAGCGCTACCGACATAAAGACACTGATTTATCCCCTAAGTGACATGTTTTTTCCATAAAATAACAAAATCACTTTTTAATTTTAAACAGAATCTCAGTATTCCATGGAATGCTGCTGTGGAAGATTTCATTACAATTTAAGACTTAATTAGTTCTGGTTCAAGAATCCTTATACATTTTTCTTCTCCAGTGGCTAGGAAGCCATCTAAGAGGTTATTTTACTAGTGCAAGGTACATAAAGCTTATAGATAACATTTATCAAGAATGTCAGTTTGAGTACATACGAACACAAAGTGAACTACAGACATGGTTCCCGTGTTTCGAGTAGGTACAAAACTAAGTAGGTACCTAAACTTCTCATCAAAATAATTATACAATGAATACCTAAGCTGTAAGATTTGTGTTTGTTGGGCTCCGTCATTAGTAACTCTCAGTAGAAACTCAAACACAAAGTCAATTTAACAGAAGCGGCTCCGGGTCGCAGTTGATAAAGTTCCCGTTACAACTTTCAAAGGAACAGTAGGTACTTACCCACTGACATTTAATTGCTTCTTTATTAACATAATAAGGTCATGTGATTTGAGGCATTGTTGAACTCCATCCTGATTAGGTTATTAAAGGTCTAAGTGATTACCTTGACAATTCTATTTGCCAAAGTCTGATTTGATTACATACCTGAAACAAAAAAAAAACGTTACGTCAATTTTTATTGTGAAAAAGGCGATTAAATACCTATCAAAATATTATTATTCAAACAAGAACCTACAAAACTGAACTCGAGTAAAATTCGAGTACTCGACTTTTACGATACGTCTTCTAAAACCGGAAATGTAGATAGCAAGTATTACGATTCCGCTTGGTTGACCAGAAAATAAGTTCTAAGAGCATTCAAAGTTTAAAAAAGAAAAAACAAAGAAAGTTGTTAGTAAGGAACACAATTTACAAGATCTTCGAGATAAAACGCGAAAGAGTTGCTAACTTTAGAATTAGCACTTGTAGAGGCAAAATTAATTTCTGATTTAGAAAGAAAGAAAAGATTAAATTTTGTTTGTTTTGCTGCATTTTCTATTAATTGGTTATAAATACGTTTCGAGCTGTTCAAGGAAAGCATTTTTTTTTTGCTACGACAGAGGAAAGTTAAGGCTTTTCAAATAATAATGTTGCTATATTTTACGCGAGTGCTAAATTATACCTATCATACTATGCATAATAATTATAACCTACCTTTCTTTCACAACATAAAGATGTAAAAGATAGGGTACTTATATAATTTTACGCGATTACCCTAACTGCTGAGTTATGCTTCGGTGAGACACTATTCATATGGTATGTCATCCAATCCGCATTGTGACAGCTCTGCGCTACGAACATGTTTACTGTCAGCTTTATATTTGCCTTTCACCTTTAATTCCATCAATGTACGATTAAACAGAGAAATCACTGTGCAAACGTTGTGATTACGGTTGGATAGCATCGGCTCATTATAATCGTACACACGGGATATCGAACCGCAAAAACTCTTGAGCTGTTCATAGCAGAGGAAAATTTCTTGTTGTATTTTTAATGATTCGTTGCACTGATCATATACTTACTTAAATATAAAGATTTCAAACAAATATTTATATAAATCAGCTTGGTCAATTTTCATAAAAAATGTACATAGCCATATACTAAGAAAGGAAAAAATATATAAAAACAAAAACTTAATGGCATCTCAGTTTTTTTTAAAGTACTTGTGGCCTAAGTATTCTTAATGCAAATCAAAAAGGTTTGGGCAAAATAGTACTTGAGGCTTTTAATAAAAAATTGTGGCTATAGTTTGATTGATTTATTTAATCTTTTATCCCTTTTCGTGTCCATCTGTGTGATCGCGTTGTTCATCTAAATTACGTAACGGATTCTATGCGGGTTTTAAATTCGTTATTTTATAAACTTGAAATTAAATTAGACTTTCATGCTACCTACTATGCGCAGTTATATACCAATCTAGGTAGGTCTGATAAACTGAATACAGTCGATGTTCTTAACAGCTAAAGTGAAAACGAATTCAGCTTCAGCTTTTATCATTGCTGAGCTCCTGAATTTAAACGAAACTAATGTAAATTAGTTCGTAAACTATGTGTTCGATCCAACGCTGCGGTAGATGCAAAGCATTCCAAACAATAGTAACACGACTGTGTGCGGCTACTACAAGCTTATCTATCGAGATAGGACGGCGAGCTGATTTATAATAAAATAGCAATTTCGTTTGCATGTTATCGTATATAGACAAAAATCCTAACCTACTTAAATCGATAAAGTGACAGGTTAATTACTTAGACGACCTGGCATTACCCAATCCTCGTCAATCCAAAAACGAATTACCTTTGTCTTACGTAATCTCTCTTGTATTTATGAGTATACCTGCGTATCATGCGATCGTTATCCACGGTAGTACATCGTGAGCCGAATTTAAAAACTCATCAGCATCAGGTGCAAAATATTCAAAGTGGTATGATCGATTTGTGTTTGCATAAGAACTGTAGTGCTATTCTGTAAAAATCTCACCGTGATATCTTAGGTGAAGTGAGCTGCCAATAGTGTCAATCCTTAGCAACTGACAGCTCACTTCACCTAAGATAACACGGTGAGATGGTTATACAGTCAGCACCACTGAATTGGTGAATTAAATTATTTTCATAGCACATACGTCGTAATCGGCTGCAATGCAAAATATTTAGCAAATTATTTATTAGGATATCTCTATTACGATTGGAATAAATTCAATATTAATAAATAATTCGGCATACAAATATTCCATCCCAACCTCAACCAATTAGAAATTAAAATATACAAAGCCTGAAACAAAACCTGCAACCCACACAGAATCTCATCGACCATGACTCAGATTTACGAGTACCCGCAACTTGTACACGATTAGCCGATAATGAAACTCGCGCTTGAACGCACAGAGGGAGCGTTTATTAATACGGACTGCGGTTGTCTTTATCGAAACATGCCAAGTGATGAATGAATGAATTACATCTTTCCAAATTATCGTTTCGGAAAGATTTACATTGTTGCAACGTTGTTAAATTACGTTGTTAACGTTGTTAACGTTGTCAAAGGGATTAGGTTTACTGAGGCGTTTTATGCATCTTTCCATCAAAATATTTTTCGATTACTGTTAACCTGTATCATCCCTCTGCTGAGCAAATACTCAAAAATGAGCTTTTATGTTTAAAATTTGGCAGATGCAAAGATCTGCCAAAAATATTTGAAATATGGAAAACTGAAATTCTTAAACCAATAGTATTCTTATTTGTTTTTATGTTGAGTTACCTGATCTATTGTTAGACATTATCTACTTGTTTATATTGAATCTCACTGTTGATTTTATTTACACAACTGGCTGCTGCTAGCTGGATTTAAGTTCACTAGAGCTTCTTAGTAGTTCAAACACAATCCGAACACACTCTCTCACTTTGCCCTGTTTACTTATGAAAACAGATCTTCTAGTTTAGTTATAATGATTATGTAATCAATGGTGCTTACCACTGTGTAGGCATGATTTTATGGTTTGTGGTGTTACAGAGAATAGTAAACAATGATAGCAATAATAAACATGGTTACAAAAGCGCAATAGAGTAATAAGCTCGCCCTCTATTACATGGGACTTAAACATAACTGGCGAAATGTGGGTGGGTTAGGTATACACCTTTGCCTAACCCTTCAGGATGATACAAGCTTGATTTTATGTTATGTAAATGTTATAATAGATCCGCGTCTGAGCAGTTGATATTCTTTGAAGTGGTTGAATTTAATTGTTAACAGTTGTAATTGCCAAGTGTGAAAATGTTAATAATTTTATCAAATTTTTAAATGATTATTTTATTCCTACAAGTAACAAACTGTTTGTCTGTGGAAATGCTTTACTGTGGCTGTAGTATTTATTACATTAACGAAACTCCATTAAAGAAAAAAACTTAAGAAAAAATATTTAATCGTTTCTTGACCAATACTTTTATGTCAAAAAGATTATACTTTTCCGGCCTTCTTAAAACATAATATATGAGAAACAAGAGTTTGGTCCTAAACACACAGAACTAAGTAAATCACAGAGATGGTGAACTAAACCACGAGCTAGAGGAAATTATTCAAATAAGGGTCGGTCCCTCTCAATTAGGATGCTCAAATATCCGGAAAATGAATGTGGTGGACAGCATAATATTATGCGAATACATTATACATGTCCTCCAGACTGTATTTCAGCTATGCAGCCAATCTCAACGGAGACTAGCCTTCGGCGCGGGAGATATTATAGTGCACAAGTGTGTGCGCGACACAGGTGCACTCTCTACCCTCACTCTCAACAAAACACTAACTATACATTTTTATACCTAAGTATCAACCAAATGTAAACAATTGCATACATACAATTTCTAGAGCACACACAATTTGAAAGTTGGTATTTTTTATAATAGTGAAACTGTGTTCTTCACTGAAATCTATTATTGAGTGAACACTAATGGTGTCAGTGCAAAGAGAACGTCGGCGAGATACTATTTAATAAATAAATGGAACGCGAGGATATGCGACTTTCTATGAAGCAACAAACATATATATTAGGATTTTAGTATCCTTTATAAAATGCTTCGGTCATTTTAGGGACTTAGTGGTTGCGGAGGTCAACGTAAGCCTGCATGTGGACAAAAAGGCAACTTTTGGAAGAGTGAAATGTATAAACTTGCTCGGAAAATATTAATTTGTCAATTATTATTTTTTTTTGTTTTTCAGCTGGTTGTCTACTACAAAGTCAGATTATATTATCAACTATCATAAAACTCTACAGTCAAATATAAACGATAAATCAGAAACTATCGCGTAAGTACAACAGACATAGGTAATTTAGTTGGGGGGTTGGGGTTGCGTTTAATTTGATTGTTTTAGTCTTGATTTTTACTATTTAACAATAGGTACTATTGAGGTCTGTACTAGTTTTGTAGCCTCACAAGTTCTACTATAGGTTTCCGAATTTAATTAAGTAGGTAATTTTGAATTAAATCTAATACAGTCACATTTATGTCTAATGAAGTTATAAACGAACATGACTGAAATATT
This sequence comes from Agrochola lychnidis, assembly GCA_963680765.1. Classification (NCBI taxonomy): domain Eukaryota; kingdom Metazoa; phylum Arthropoda; class Insecta; order Lepidoptera; family Noctuidae; genus Agrochola; species Agrochola lychnidis. The sequence continues at coordinate 17,444,419 of OY796862.1, forward strand.
AATACACATTTATAGTACCGCTAACTTATTTATTACGTATAATTATATAGCGAATCATTCTACAGTAAATTAATTCGCTTGATATTACGCGTACCGAACTAATAAATCAGGGTCAGATGTTGTCGGAGAACTTCGGCTTTTAATTAAGCCACCTCGGGGAGAATGGCTGTCAACAGTTACCTTGAACTTGCTCTTTGTCTTGCAAAATATGGTGGCTGTAATAAGAAGACCTACGACTTTGTCGACGGTTAAGATTCACGACCTAAACTTTATATTTTAACGTGTGCTTCTAAATCTTAACTTAAGAATATTTATCACCGCTACTTTGTTATTTAAACACATGTTTTGTTCTGTTTTTTTTTAAATAAAGAAATAGAATTTAACTATTGTTGCGATGTGATTTATGCATGCTCAACACATTAATTTGTGCTCACGAATAAAACCGCTTTATTATGGTAATGATGAAGATCCAACCATACAGAATGTTTGAGTTTACTCAAAAAATTGTCCCTTTTGTAGTAAATTTGTGATAGTGAAGTTCTTAGTGAACTTCGTAAGAAGTTACAAAATTAAATAAAACTAAACTAATGGGTTAGCGATAGAAAATTCAAATGATTATGTAGTACTGCATTATAAATAAAAATTATTCAAACGGGTGATTTTAAAAATTACATAATTGATGTCCTAGTAAATGAAATACAGTGTGTTGTGGTAAAACGTTTGAAGTTTATTAAACGATCCATAATTCCATAGAGCCTATAGCTGAACAAAAGTAATAATACGGTTATTACTTTTGTCGCAGTGTTCAAGCGGAATAATATATCTTTAGAATCATCTACGAACTATCCCAGTCAGGTTCTACTTCAGTAAAAGCACGTGATATATCAGACTTCAGGAGCCAACTTAGCAAACATGTATGAAATATCCCACGTTAACTTAGACTTGGGTCAAATTCTCGTACGTATCTGGTATTTTTGGGAAGTTGGTCAGGCGAGTTGGCGACTCCTGTCCTCAAGTAACTGAACATTATAATACAACAACAACAACCACTACACAACCAAAACAACATTATAACATATACCACCAAAATAACATTTAATTTTTATTTTGTTATTAGCTAATCGAGTAAAGAGTTCCGATAAGAAGCTTGTTTATAGTGTACAGCCTCCTTTCAGACGACACCACCGGACTGTCGCGTGGAGATAAGCTTGTAGCAGCTGTGTATTTCTAAATGTCAGTGATCTTGTTGGAAGTTTACATTAAAGATTCTTTGATAATAGGTAAAGTAGGGCAATGTTCCCAGTCGTTTGAAATCTCCTTAAAAGTGGTTTTGAAGCTAGTTACTAATGTAGTATTTAAGCTAAAACTAAAAGTTTTAAGGGATCAAAACTAAGTTTCGAAAGAAAACCTTTTTGACAAACCTGTATCTTCTCCCCTTTGTAACTTTATTACCACGATTGGGTCAGAATCGCTGGACTTTAAGTTGTTTGTAAAAATTACGCCCTCGTCCGCATCCCTCGGGGTAGTTTCTTTAATCGCCGGGGCTATAATTGTGCGTGCTCGAATTTTTGTCTACTCTTAACCCTTTAATGTTAACGAAGCAAAAATTTTATCAAACAACATTTTGACAACAGAAACTTGGTTAATTTAACGAACTGATTTGATGCGATATTATTTATTTTTATTCACCCGTGTGGAGGTCGGAAATTATCCCACGGAAACGTACTACCGGAATAAAAACTACCCTATGTGCTAACCCAGGTCACGGTCAACACATGTGAAAAATTTCATCCAAATCCGTTAAGCTGTTTTAGCGTGAAAAAACAAACAAACAAACTCGTTTTCGCATTTATAATATTAGTTAGGATTGAATTTCAGACAAGTCTTACATTAAGCAATTAGAAAGCGCACCGCAAAACTGATCGCCTTTGACGTTGACAACTACAAAGTATTTCTTTTGATAACACTGCAATGTTGGGGTAAATCAGCAGAAGTTATTTTTAGTTCACCCTGTCCATAGTGTCCATCGATACTGAATAGAAAGAACCCTAATTTCTCAGAAAAAGAGAAATCAATTATTTTACGCACAGAACGGTGCTGCCGTTCAAATAAGACATAATACAGGAAACTACTTTGCTCTTTCAACTAATTCACTATAATGTGACTCATGTGTATACATGAGTCACATTGTTCAGTGTTCGTATGAACACTGTGTAGGCTGTAGGATAAAAGCGGCTAGAGAGAATGTTAGCAATAATCGTAGTAGACCTCATCAGCTTTTCATCAGACAAGATCGAGGATAAGAGCAGGCCCATTTAGCAATTAAAAAAAACGATATTACTGTGTGGTTAGTTTGATGGTGTCTAGCATGTCGTACTTAACTAAGTTTTATTATTATAGAAGATTCCTGTAATAATATCTGTTTGATTTCGCTGCTCTCAGTGAACTAGTATTATATATTCCTAAAACATTCAATATAATATGTAAATTAATATTATACAATTGTATTCATACATGTTCTCCTCTTTCCAAAGTAAATAAATCAGGTAGCATAGCATAACGGAAATCAAACTAAAACTTAATTCCGCATTGTCTATTATATCGCAAGGATCGCTACGGTCCATTTGTAGGTATTTAAAATACCTCTTTACAAATTAAACGGAAATGCGGCAGGCGTATTCAAAGTAGGTACGGCGGCGTATTGTGTCGTTTGTAAAGATCTACAGTTCAGTCAAACTTTACTGAAATGTCTGAAGGTTTCTAGTACTCTAGACATAACTAGGACAGGGGGCTATTGTTTTTGTGCTCACCAGTTGGCGCCACTGACAAGTAAGGTCCTGACAGTAATTTTAATTGATATGTTTTGGATATCTTTAAGTACCCATTACTTTAGATAATGTTTATTTTATTACATTTTAAAACATCAAATAAATATTTACATTTTAATGTTATTAAAATTGGCAAGCATGAAGCAGACAAATATTATTTTTCCTCCAAATGCTACATCCTTCCTGATTAATCAGGAATGGCATAATCTTTACAAAAGTTACTAATAATAAGTAAAAATTCGCGATAGAAAATCCCGCAAACAGTGAACGTTTAGTGACATTTGACATTTCTAGAAACCTCACTCTACACTAGTGCTTCTAGCGGCGAATTCAAGCACAATAGTCTTCAATGTTTTTTTTTTCTAAACGAAAGCATCATAGCAAGTAGCCTTCACTAGACCAGTCATTGTAGTAACAGTGAAGTTAGTTTTTTTTCAATTATTGTAAATGAATAGTTAACCAAAGTTTAGTTACGGAACGTGCGAAACTAAATAAAGCTGAATATTTTAATTATTCTGAAATATTCAGAGTTTGATAATGGTTGGAATGGTAGGGAAAGTTTTAGATGTTACTTTACCTTTGTACCTACGTGTACGTATATAAACATCTTTTAAACGATCATGGGTAGTTCTTCGAAATTTGATTCTTCGACTGATTCATATGGCCAAAATTTAATTTCACTTTCAGCTTTGTAACACATGTTCATATGAAAATAGGTATATCAAATAACATATATTTGAATGAGGGACTCGTTTTTATAAAGTGGTTTTCAAGATATCGATGTTCAAATATTTTGTGCCCAGATAAATCAGAATTTGTTACAGATTAAACAGAAACAGAAATAAAAATTAAAAACTTTATGCAGATGGGCTCTGTATTAAGAAAATATTCATATTTTAACAACAACAATAATATCTTCTATATTATCTTCACCAATGGCGTGAGACTCTTTTATCCGTTTATCATATTGAGGCCTTTTAAACACAAAAATATCCTCATCGTCAGAATCTGAGCGATCATCCACGCTTTTCTGATGATAGGTCGATAGTACATCTTTGGTGAATTTTGGAGTTATAAGTTTTTCATCGATTGACGAAGTCTCCATCCAAAAATTGTCGTCATCGGGAAGGTCGAGGTCTTGTTGGGGTGTATTCGTATCTATGTTATGGGGTTTGGTTTCCGCACTTAGTCCGTCAGGTGGACCATTGTGCGTGGGCCATGGCGGCCGTTTGGTGGTTATTCCAACCAGCCCACTCCAGAAGTTAATCAAAACTCCTGGTTTGTTCAGAACATCTGTAAAAGATCTGGGTGACCCGAGGGTTTCTGTTCTAATCTGGGTGATGCCTGTGCATTCAAAGAGCACGTGCGCGACGGTTTCCTCAACCTCCATGCATACCCTGCACAGGGACTGTCCGTTATGCCCATTGTGTGGAAGTGTTTGTTTAGCGAGCAGTGTCCCGTGATGGTTCCCGTCACCAGGTGCAGGTCGTTCCTGTCCAGGCGTAATAAACGCCTGGACAGTGTATCCGATTCTTTTCCAGTCTGAATTTCGGCACCCTGAAATTCAGAATTTCCCGTGTCCTTTTACAGAATAATTCCACACTAAATCGCAAACTTGAAAAATACCAGTGCATTTTCGCCATTTTGAATTATTGAAAAGGTTAAAGGCCAAGTAAATATAACAAATAAGACTAGAACTACTGACTTGTACACAATCAAAAATTTGACAAGGAGAATTACGCAACAAAAGCGCTCCTTTCGTGCTGGAGAGGCCAAAAACTAATTTATTTTAAAATTCATATGGGGTTTTGACTATATGAATCAAGCACAGATTAATCAGGATTTTGCCTACAAACATGCATAACTCATCATGCATACAGACTTCAGTATTGTCATGTTTCTACACGAATCTATAACCCAAGAGCATCACACGAAACTCCGATTGAAGTTTTAAAACAATAAAATAAATTTGATAAAGTAGGCAGTGTAATCAGAATGCCACCTGAACCAAGCACAGATGAATCAGATGTTTACCTTCGTAACACCGGGATCTAAACCAACCAGCCGCACGTCCACCTTCTAGGTCGTCCGTTGCACGACTGGCCCCCCCCGCGCAGGAAGCCAGACTCTCATTATTATTACCCGACCAAGTACGGTCAAGCGCAGCTTACGCCACATTAATCAGTATTATACGCCGGACACTTCTTATTTACATATTTTTAAACACACTAACGTAGTTATAACTAATTCTCATTTTTTTTGTACGAGGACAATTCATTTCCTTTCGATATAATTATAATTTATATTGATTTATCAAAGGGAAAATGCGACATCGACCATTTTGTTCCAGAAAATGGCAAACGGACGCGTTATATGAATCAGAAGAACAGACTTCAAATATTTTTATTTTGTACCTAGACAGCAATTATTTGAAAAATATAATTTATCCCAGTTATGGACATAGATAAACTGTACAAAAAAAAAATTACATGTCGTTTTGTTAGTTGGTTACAGAAAATATACCCATAGAAATCGAAAATTTTGTCTCTGAAGAACTACCCATATATGAAGATTGAAAAAAAATTATTTCCATTGTACTCGGTAAAAGTGTTATTAGTGCGGATTTTAAACTTTCAGACATTAACAGAATTAAAACAAATAGTGTCGTAAAATAAAACTCACTTAAACTCCGAATTACAACAACTTTGGTCCGAACCCGAATAATACTTAATACTAATTGGGGCCGAGAGGAAGACATAATACTTTTTTCAACACAGCTGATTTATGTAAAAGAAAAACATCGAAACAAACATTAAACTGTCTTTCAGACGAATTTTTTAGGAAGAGATTAAAGGGCTTTTAAAAGACTTGAACAAAATGTAAGTTGATGATGCTCATTATCATAAATGGAGTTGTATTTAAAGTTGATGCAAAGTTATACATATATCGTGGAGATAAACGTCAAAAAACCGTCGCATTAATTTTAACTGCATCATCGTAGTCTCCCGTTTGGTATTTTAAAACGATCCGTTTTATTAAGGAAATCGTCAACTCTAAGTTAATGTGCAAAAGTATGGAATGAAAGTTAATTTCATATGGTAAGTACAAGTTGAAAATTGTATAGATAAACATTAAAGTTAAACAAAATGAAAAAGTTACATTATTACTTATTATTGAAGTTCGTTTATCGAATAAACGTTAGCTCGCTGATAACATGAAACTGGCAGTCATTGGCGTTTAGATAAACATTTAACGACTATACGAATACAAAATACCTAATTTGTTGTAAAGCTGCCAGTTGTATAATAAGGTATCTTTACTCAAAAATGCATGTAATGTGGTCATTATTTTGACAACCTTGTTTGAGCAAAGTTGATCTTGCCGTTCTGTTTTAAGGAGCGGCCGGCAAAGTTTACTAAAAAAACATGTTTATTTTCAATTGAGGGTAGTTTTTTTCTCAATTTTAATTTTATGTGGACGGCTACTTACTTTCAATCATTATGGAGTTTGTTTCATCGCGATAGCTGATTCAGTTTAAAAGTTACACAGTTTTGTTACAATTTTTTTTTTAATTTCATAAAAAGTATAAAAAACAATATTTAGATTTTTTAAATATTTTTTCTGTCGTTAAAATTAAGCATAGATTTCCTCATTTCGATATGTGCACATTATGAAGACTCACACTGTATGGCTGTATAGTTCCAACTACCACTGCTAAAAAAAAAAAACAAAGAAGTAACAAAAGCGCGGTTCAGCGAAAATTTTATTTTTATTTAGTGACTTTTTTGCTAAAAATGAGCTCTCAAAGCGAAAATTCTTCCGATTCGATGTGTTTAACACCACCAGACATTAAAGATGAAGCTAAATTAGTAATTGAAAATTTAATACCGCGAAACTCAAAGAAAAAATATAAGCTTGCATATGAAAAGTTTGTGCAGTGGAAAATCAGTAAGAAATCTAAATCTTGCTGGTTTTATTTAGATTAGGTACTTGCATTTTTGAGTAAAGCACTATACAAGCCTTGGCCCACTATGACTGCTTCGCTGGTCACGCTATGATTGCCTCGAGCTAGCCTAGCTACGCTCTAGGCCTTCCAGCTTGGCCATCATTGCAGCCCTTGCTGTCCTCGCTGTAAAGGCCTCGACTTACGGCCTCGGCCTTTATCTCAGCTCGTCCATCAAGTGCTGCACGCTGACCGCGCTGTGTCGGCCTGGAGCTGCGCTACACTGCGCTGTCGGCCATCATCAGCGCGACCAGCAAAGTAGTCATTATAGACCGCGGCAGTAATGTACTAAACTGTGACCACTAATTTGTACTCACCGTTAAATAAAGTAGAACTGCTCTTCATAAACACATGAAATATGTCCATTGTACGAGTATAACGCGAAAACAATTCCGTGAGGAATTTACATAAAATTATTATATCAACGTTGAATTTGTTTTTTGTGACTGTAAATTCTTAAAACATTGTTTGAAGCTTCATCTTAAGCAGCTCAGGAGTAAATAAACATATTTATTTACTTCGCAAAGCCAAGAAAATCTCGTGAAAAATTCAGGAATTACGTCGCTGGAACAAATTACGGACGCGTTTTTGTAAATTGCGGCAACAGAAAAGAGGCTGGGAATTAAATAGTAAGTGAAGGAATGTTTATCAACTTTATCAAGTCTCGCGTCACTTGAGAGGAAATGTCGGGTGTGACGACCACTCACTGTTTTACTGAACATTCTCGAAATTAAGCTACAAGCGATGTTTGTGTTTATAGCTTGTAGATACAGCTATTTAGTGGTCACGTTCTAGTTGGCGGATGCTGAGATTTGCTGACAAATATTTCGTGGGTTTATAGGTACATTCTAAATTGTTGAACCAAAACTTGCAAACTCGCATTCCTTTTTAGGGTTTCGTAGTAAACAAGGAACCCTTATAGTTTCGTCATGTCCGTCTGTCTGTCTGTCTATCCGCGGCTTAGTTCAGAGACGCTTAGTACTAGAAAGCTGTAATTTGGCATGGGTCATCACGTCGACAAAGTGGTAAAATAAAATCATGAAAACTATTTTTTCCCAGGTACCTCCCCTAGACGTAAAGTGAGGATGTTTTTTTTTCTCTCAATAATCTCATAGTGTGGGGTATTGTTGGAAAGGTTGTTTAAAAATATTGCGAGTTTACAAAGACCATTTTTGGATTTAGGGATCCGTTTACGAAATATTAAGCTTTAAAGTGCTAATTTTTGTTAGAGTCAAGTGTTCCCCCCCCCTGAAAGCGTAATGGTTGGTTTTAGGATGTGAAAAAATTCACAGCAGTAGCATATATAACGAAATTAAAAGGAAAACTATCACAGCTCAATAGGCTTTCCAACTTAACGAGTAATTATCGACCAACTTACATTTGCGGTTGCAAAAACATGTTCTCCCATACAAAATGTTTGGGAGGACATGTTTTTCAACTACAAAGTTAAGTTTTTTCTTGGAATAAATTCATCCCAACTACGGAACCCTTCATTGTGCGTGGTCCGACACGCACTTGGCCGGATTTCGTTTAGTATATCATCAATACGTAGATTTATGTATTGCATATGTTTAAGGAATACTAATGATATTACCTACATTATGGAATGCATATAAAAATATGAATATAAATAAGGTTAGGCGTTCACCCACATTACATAACGAACACTTATTATTATGCACAAATTGCGGTAATCAAGTGAAGTGATAGTCAATATCGTTGCACAAGAGTGTAGCGACGTAAACGGGTCAATCTGTTAGCTCGCGACTTTTCACTTCACTGTTATACCTACAACCTTTTATCCTGGTGATTTCTTCACTAGAAATTACAGAAATTAACAAAAAATAGAGTATGATGCGACCTTTTATTATTAAAATACATAATTATATCGTCTACACGAAACACGAATTAATTAAACCCAGAATTAAATGTTAACCATTAACACAGATAAAATTAATTCCCATTACATTATAAAACTTTTATTTATGTATTGTAGCAACTGACGGCAATCCAACTTCAACTATCGCAAAGTATAACATATGACTGGCTCAATGTTTACGATACAACTTTACGAGAAAAGGACGAAGGTTTTTTAAAACTGAAACTACAAACTAAAATGTTCAGCGAGACGTTAATTTTATCCCACAGCAAAAATAAAGTTTCAAGTAGGACCTACAATGACCGACTCATACTCGTCAGCTTAGCAGTTAGCTTACGATCTTCTAGATTATTCTAGTTATAGAACCATTCTCACTAAAACGTGTGGGACATGCACTTTTGATATTCGTAGTTAAATTGTTCAACGTGTTAGTCGTAATGTGTATACGTGCAAAGTAATACATTAAACATGTGACCTAATTATAGGTATTAAAGATTAACATCATAATAATAGTTATTTACGCAACTGTTGTATAATAAGGGGTATTAAAACACGAATGTGGGTTATATACACAGTTGCATACAAGACTTTATCTACACCCATGAAATGAATCCTCTATAAAAGGTTCTGAAATCATTGGCTGTTTGTAATTCAAGATCAAGAATTTAAAAAATCCCACGAAATTCAGTACAACTGCACGTATGAATGTCGCCCACCCGCTTAAATGTTGAAACGAGTTGCATAATGAAATTTAGTACAACATTATAACACTCATTTGGATGATATTATGGTTACTATGACACTGGCTGTTTTAATGTTGGTAACAAACTAATTGTTTCTGAAACTTTTGTAGAGGTTTTATAACATGGGTGTAGATAAATATATATAAATACGTCAGTTTAGCATGTCAACTCTTACAAGTGACTACATAATAAAATGACGTATTTTCTGTTACAGGACATGATTTAAGTTTATTTTCTATTTGTCAAGACTTTTGGCCTTCTGATGACCCGTAACAACTGTCAGAGATCTACAAATGACAGCCTGGATTTGCTTTCCGAGGCACGGAGGGGTCTCGGTATGTAAATATGGTCACCCATCGTCGGACAGACCGCGACAAGCGAAGCTTAACTTGATCGATCGTCCTGTGCAGCTGTTATTACTAGCCACGAGCCTCACGTTTTCGTTCTCAACGTTCTACCTATTTATCCTTATTATGTTTTAGTTGAGATATGTTATGGGGTGCTGTATAAATCATACTTGGACATGGACGTTATATCTGTCAACGTAAAAAAACGACGCCTCCCACTTACTAAACTTCCAGTCGTGATAAATAAATAATTCCCTCCGTAATGTCTTTATAACAATAAAACACGGCATATGGCAGCACATGCTCAAGACATTTAGCATAAAATTTTTCAATTTATCACGTGCTTAGCAGATATTGCACGTATTTCACACAAATCGAAGGAAAGGCTGTAAATAGAGAATATCTATGCAGATGTGATTCGCTTCCTGTGCAGTGCCTCAGTGAGACTAATGTCGTTTAAATGAGTAAGCAGGTATTGCCTTATCTAGCGCAAACTAGTGAGCATGCGTGTTATGTGCCCACGTCTTGTATTAGGCGTCACGTGTAAAAGTTTTGCGGCTATAAACGCTGTGACGTGCATCAGCAGCCTTTTACTTCGTCTTCTGAGAGAAGTGGGTCAGTCTTTGTGTTGTGACCCGGTAATGGACCGCATAAGTAATGCGTAGACTGCGCTGAAAGTACACAGAGCACTAGAAGTTAGGTGGCCGTTAGGTATTTTTTTTTAGATTACTACTAAGTATACACAATACTATGTGAGCTATGTCAAAAGGGTTTGTGTGTATATTTAAGTTCTTTGAGATCAAGTTTCATCAAACTAAAAGAAATATTAAAGCGCCTTAGGTAAAAAATCTGTCTCCAAGCCAAAAATAAAAAAAATTGCAAACATCAGCTGCCATCTAGATAACTCCGTTTCGCGAAAAGAATAATTATAAAATTCCAGATTATTCTGTAAAAGAAAGTAAAATTGCTTCAGTCAGTAAGTCTGAATTGCTTCAGACTCTGATCGGAACCTAATTTCTCAATATCAATTTCATCAACTCACGCATTTTAATTGCGAGATATCAGTTGTTAGTACTAAGTTACATGATAAACAAACTTTGCGTGTTGCCCTGCAATCTTCACCAAGAAATAATCTGTGGGATTGCTGCTTGTCTGCGATTAATCTTTAATAATTAATGAAAAAAAAATATTCATAATAAGATAGTGATTCTACTTTAACAAAGCATCATTGTTGAAAGGTATTCGTCGGTAATATAACATTTTTCTTTTCTTTGCCGTTATTGTCCCACTGCTGGGCAAAGGCCTCCCTACTCTCTTTCCACCTCTCTCTGTCTAGAGCTTCCAAATATAACATATTTATAAATAAAATATATGAACTTGAAAACCACCGGCACTTGGTAGCGCTAATGTGAAATTAAATGACACCTCCGGGAGACGTTTTAGGGGGAAAACCCTAAAAATTTTCGCTTATACGAATACAGTTCATGAAACGTTGAACAACGAAGAGATACTATAATAATATCATGTATTTTGGTAAATGTATCCTGACTGAAAGGAGATATTTTGTTGAAAATATTAAAATGGACCACAAAAAAAACGGCCAAGTGCGTGTTGGACCACGCACAATGAAGGGTTCCGTAGTTGGGATGAATTTATCCCACGAACAAACTTAACATTGTAGTTGAAAAACATGTTCCCCAATACATTCCAACTGCAAATTTAAGTTTGTACGCACAATATTGAGTGATTTATCAAGTTATTTTAAGACCATAGAATTTTTATACATATTTCCTGTAATTTATAAGCGTAGAACTATACTCTGTATTTTTTTCAAAATTTTTGGCTCAGTAGTTTCGGAAGGGGGAATGGTCAATTTTCATCAATTTTCATAAATATCTTTAAAAGTGTTTATTTCAAAATTATAAAAAAAAAACTGTGTGGCACTCGGGGATTGCCACGCTAAAGCTATTGCATAGCATTTGTAACCTCCATACTTCCTATTTATCAACGCTACACTTGGGATGATGACGTGATGACATAAAACAAAAATTACGTTCCCATGACAACATCACGTTTCCCATGACAAAATCACGTTGTCATGGGAACCGTCATTACATGGTAGGCGGAGTGGGGGGTGTTAGGTTTTATTTTCGTTACGGAATTTCTTGATTCGGTCGCCGCGCTCAAAGCCCGCGATAAAAGCTATGCAATAGCTTAAAAATATTTAAGATCTTCGCAATAAGCCCTTTCATAATTTGATATGTTACACGGTACATTTCGCAAAACTTTTTTTTACCCCCAATAGTGACACCCATATTAAAAATTCATTTATTAACGTTACACGTCCGTATTTGGGTCACAGAAATACATAAGTGTGCCAAATTTCAACTTAACCGGTCCATTAGATTCGGAGCAAATTGGCTGTGACAGACGGACAGACAGACACACGAGTGATCCTATAAGGGTTCCGTTTTTTCCTTTTGAGGTACGGAACCCTAAAAAATATATCTACAGAAAAAAAATAGTATTAGATAACATCTTGTCAAATGGGTCTTCATAAATTACTAACGTATGGTTACATAAACACTTGGACCAAGAAAAATAATACTTACCTACAGAAAAAAGTTTACCAACATTTTTACACCGAATTACCATAATCTGAGCAATTAAATAGTTTCGTCATGTCCGTCCGGCTGTCTGTCTGTCTGTATGTCTGTCCGCGGTCTAGCTCCGAGACCCTTAGTACTAAAAAGCTGTAATTTGGCATAGGTATACATTTTAATTTTTTTATAAAACCATTATACTAATTGCTATAAAATCACTCAAGGCTCTTTATAAGCCACTAAGTTTATAAAAAAAAATCACCGTGACAATAACACGCCTTGGGCGCGTTGGCATCTGATGAATGAATTTGAATAACTTAGGCGTTACTTTTCGATTATGTGCCTAAACCTAAATATAATTAAGTTGCTAATTCATTGTATTAGCTATTTCAAAGAATCATATATACCTACGTAAAGATTTTGAATACGTTTACAAGAAAAGATGAAAACAGTAGCGTAGGACTTATAATTTTCTCATTTTAAGTATGGACTGGTCCTAAGAATGTACTGATTTTTCCATTTTCCACTAACATACATCAAATTTGAAAGCCTTAAGGTTAAGGTTAACCTTAACGACGCAGCTAAAGTGCATAAATCTCGCGTGTTCGCGTTGCATCAGCTGAAGCGCGATATTACCGTATTACCAAATCGTTGAAATGTGTCGAACAATAACACGTCTTTTAATAGTAGTAGTATAGTGTATTTTACCAAAATTAGCCGAAATGTTAATCATATAATGATCATTCAAATACTTTACAGCGATTCTGATAGCACGAAATATTACCTAAGCTTAGTTTACTTTTGTGGGTTTCATAATAATTATTTTCTACAAGTGCCTATTAGTGAAAACCAGGCTTATTAATTAAAGGAGATCTAAGTTTTCAAGTCCTACTCAGCATTTAAATGTAAATAAATGTGCCTTTCAAAGCCGTTTCTTCAATTTAATTGAAAGATTCTCCTCTTTTATCACAATCGTTTTATTTAATTGAATCCTCGTTTTCAACTTAATCCCTTTTTTATTCCATTAAAATGATTAATTGGATTTAACAAGGAGGTTTATAAATTCAGAAGTAGGGTCTATCGTAGGTCTCGTGAAAGAAATCGTAACTTCAAAGAAGTTTACAAAGAAGAATAAAATATAATTAGGTACTACTTAAATGCTGATATCAACACAATTTTCACATCTTTTCGTATCTATAAAGACTGGAGTATACTCGTCGCTAGAGACATAATATATCTCCAGTGACGCAGTCGTTACCTGCAAAGTACAGTCTGTCCATAAACACTTCGCTACACAATATGTCCTTTTTATGAACACGTAAAGTATCCTCTCTACGTAAGAACTGACACACTTGATACATGTACGTGACAGTTTATCACACGCAGCCATTTACAACTACTGAACATTATTTATAAGCAACTGTTATTGAACAAGAGGAAGAGAATCGATTTGTTGATCCTCGAGACCTTTTTGTTTTGTCTGCGAGTGACAGAGAAATATTGGCTTCGGCAGGTGCTACCGTACATTGGGTACCATTTATGATGTAAAGCGAATGGAAAAGAAAAAAATACCAAGCAGGTCTTGTTATTGTTATTCACAGTAGCGAATTGAGTTAGTAGGCTTTATCCAGAGCCCAGTCATTAGCCAATTAGTTAGACATTCACTTAATGAATCAAGCCGGAACATCGCATGTATCGGCAAATTCCATTTAGACGATTTTCACGGATCACTAGTGACGAAAAGCGAGCGAAACCTGTGAGCACACACATAAGGGTTGCCTGATATAGTACATTACTGTCGCGGTCTGCAACAGAAGTATTGATGGACGAACAATTTTTCCTTATGAGATTTGTTCTTATGGAATAAATCTATCTTAGATGGATGTATTAATGATTCTAAGGATTATAATTCTGTAAATACATATCTGCTATAGTCGTGAAGCCTGACACTGACCTATAAATTCCAAAACACGTAAGAAAATTTGAATTTCGCGGTGTACAACTACAGATCCACCTTAAACAGCTCTATTTGCAAGTCAAATCGAAATTTAAATAAAATCTTTGATAAGTTACTTTTTTGGTTGGCATGTGTTGAAGTAAAAAGTTTGTTCCATTTTTTTAATAACACGACAGTTATATGAGATTTCGTAGTAATTTATTTGGCCGCTACACACGACAGTTAAGGATTTTCATACAAACATTGCCGGCAGGGCGCTCGCATGAATTCGGCCATTAGAGCAATTTCGATTTATCTCGAAGAAGCTTGTCAAAATAATGCTCGAATTTCCAAGCATGTTTGAGAAAAAGATATTATTTTCGATACCTGATGATATACTATCTGCCTATAATATTTCCTCCGGAAAGACTATTTACATGAATAACGTGGAGGAAGATTTCCAAAACCATGTGTATTGGTACTTCTATCCTGTAGAGGTACTAACCTCTACAGGATAGAAGTACCAATACACATGGTTTTGGAAATCTTCCTCCACCTACTGATTTATGTAGTGTATAATTTAGTTACTTTTCTTAAACACCGAAATTGTGATTAGGCATGTAAGCTACACGGCAACAGGTACCTAAGTGCACAACCGAATTATCGAGTGTCAATTTTTCCACGTCACATTCCGTGGCAGCCATTACAGCCTCATATTGCAGCAGCATGGGATGCTAATATAAATATGTTTTAATAGTTTAAAAAAAATATTTAGTCACGTGCGAGTATTTATTTCTCCAGGAGCATTTATGGCAAACAAAAAATGGAATGTGTAAGAGACATTTTTATACGCGTTAGCTGTTGAGAAACGCTACCGCAGTTAATAAATGAAATTAGAGTTATTTTTATAGACTTCTCTTGTTGTACAAATTATTGACTTTCTACGCTACTTTCCAATAAAAGTCGTCTGTCATTAACGTCAAACACTGATACACGAAATTAATTATTATCGCTACGGTTACATATTGAATTACAATTAGTTAAAATTTTAAGTCTACTATCGTATGATAAATTATGTAAATACAATTATTAAATAAATAAAGATTGTGTGCAATGACTAGTAAAAAATTATTAAAATGATAGATGAGTACGAAATTCAGTCATTTATTTTAACCGAAATAAAACCAGACAATTTGTTAATGAATATCAAATACAGAATCATCTCTCATTAACAGATAGCAAATAAAATTCGTAGTCCTTTTTAATTTCCCTTTAATCAAAGTCAGTGTGTCCACAATTTAATCATTCAAAAATGTCAGATTAAACACACCGGCCAAGTGCGCGTGGGACCACACACAGTGAAGGGTTCTGTAGGTGGGATGAATATTTACGCATGCACAGGTTTATTTTTATCTACTGCAAAATAAGTTTGTATTTCATGGTATTTTTTTTTAAACTATATCAAAGTCAAAGTCAAATAATTTATTTTAATTGGGCACATAAAACGCACTTTTGAACGTTAAAATTTACAAAAAATAGAATTTATTCTAGTCACCCCTTCCAAAAGGTAGTTTTCGTATGGAGAAGAATGGGCAAGAAACTCCACCGTTACTTTTTTTAAATAACATAACATAACATGACGCCTGTAATCCCCGAAGGGTTAGGCAGAGGTGTCTTTTAAAAAGTTTTACATTATATGAGAAACACAGTTATTTCTGTGGTTGTGACCGGAAAATATATCCACAAACTATTGAATAAAATAGCAAAGTCACTTAGAAACATCAAAATGTTTTCATTTATTTATAAAAACATTTTGATCCAGCAACACATAAGGGTGTGGGGTATTCGCCACACCCTTATGTGTCGGTCGATCCTCTCTGCCTACACTGCACAGGAAAGCGTAAAGTATGTATGTAGTAGTACATTTATGTAGTAAAGTAAAGTAAACATATTATGATGAAAATAAAATAAATTTACTACTACATTTATGTTATTTTCATCATAATATGTTTACTTTTTACATTACACAATGACACCATAAAGTTATAATGCAACTGGTTTTAACTTATTTCCTATGAAATTTTTACTTATCCAAGTACATTTTACAGGTTGGTTGATAATGATGAGCTAGAGTTGTTTGAGTAGAGAGAGCCGTTAACTTGTAGAGTTTTCCTTTAAACTTCAATAAATATACTACAATCGTGAATACTTTCACATATTTTCAAAAAAACAATGGTTTAGCTGGTAGGCTGGTTGGTTTTATCATACTCCCAATATGTTTTAAAGACCTATCGAACAATAATCCACACTATAGAATAGTCGTCTATTGTTATCAAAAAATAATCATCCCCGCTTTACCTGCATAGGAGGTACCAAAAAAATATTAATAACCATGTCAAATTACAGTTTTTTCAAGCAAGGGCGTCCGAGTTAAACCACGGACAGTCAGACAGATGGATTTGGCTAAACTATAAGGGTTCGTTGTTTTACTGCGGAACCCTAAAAAGATTCTATCTCTAATATCGCGGTAAATTCATTACTTAAAGTGATTGGGTGGACGACGTAACTCCACAAAAGCCTTTTTATTCCAATTATGATCGTGTATTGTATAAAATAAAAAAATAAACTCCATTGTTCGAATCAAACAATCTGTTAAATTATTCAGCAGGTCCTGTTATTATTTGTCTGTAATGTGAAAGGCACAAAGGTTTAATTTGTTTCAAAAAGTAGATACCATTTTAAAGCAAATATTTTCATTTTGCAAACTAATATAATAATTAAACGTATTTTTTGTACCCCGCGCAGTTGGACATGTACAAGCTTTCATACAATATTACAAAATGATAACAAATTACAGTTTTGCAGGATAACCCTGCATAATATTACGTATATATAGAAGGAAGGTTTTTGGCAAAACTCAGCTGTATAAATTCCGTAAAGGACACTGCAAACTTTACAGATTATTTTTAAAAGTTAAACGAACTACCATACCTACCGAATTTAGAATGCTTTAATTATTGGAAATCATAAAACTAATTTTGTGCGTATATTATTGTAGTTGTCGGTTTTATTTTTCTTTTATTCCACTTTACTTAATATACCTAATGATTTTTAAGTTAAAAGCTCGTGATAATATGAAAACGAGACTGAATTGACGAGAACGAGAACAAGTCCATGTTCTTACAGGAGACATTAACTCTTTAAAACTCTTTATCATATTAAATGTCAACTCCTAATTAATAAAATTCAGTCATTTCATTAAAAAATAATCCTATATGAAAGCCACTCAAGACTATTGCTTTTGATAATGACACCTACTACATCCCACTGCCACTGTCTGTATTATTGCCCCCACAACTTTGGACACTTGCCAAAGACGGAAGCTGGTCACTAAGAGTGCCGTAATAATTTTTACTGCGACTCCTATAAAACTAATCGCCAGAAAGGTTCTTTGAGCGACAGGATATTGTTAAGCATCTTATAAAGAATGATTACACTTTGAAAGTGATGAGCGCTCGAACTAATTACCTAAAAGAAAAGAATATTATAACAAATGTCACTCTAGAGAGGTAGTTGTTTCACATCAAATCAGATTATTATCTCACCAATAAAAGAAAAACATGTTCGGAACAAGAAAACCTTTGCGCCGATCAAATAATAAGGGTTTCAGGAAACTACATTAATATATGAATACCCACATAATAATCCGAAAACTTCTGTTACACATTGTTTAGAAATATCAAACCTATACCTACCTTTTATTCGTTGCTGTTTATGTAGGTCAGTGAGACCCCTCGCAGAATACTTAGTTTACGATTCTTGGAGTGGGTCCATGAGACTCCCGTCCGTTGCCAAAGCCTACATAAAGCTCAGACCGAAGCAAAAAATGTTTGACTGTGAGAGTAATATTCAGTACAGCGTAATTGTTATGTGCACACTGTTTCACGCGCGGGGTGAGTAGAGTGCTAAGTTAATTGAGTCTTTAAGTGTTAATGTCGCGCATAGTAAATGTTACTGGTTCAAAATAAAGATCAGAACATTTCTTTCTGAAAGCTCATTGTTAATGTCAAAACGTATGGTTCAATTATGATCTTTGCCTATTTGACACAGCTATTTTAATTGCGGTCTCACATCAGTTGTACCTTGTATACACTGACAATTCTGTTGCTTACCTGGAACAAAAAGAAAAGAAAATGATAAATACACATAAACTCTTGTAACATTTTAATGAGCTAAAGCTCTATTTACTACTTACTAACAACTTAAAAATCACAAAAATTATAATATAAAAAATATTTTTTTGCTATCTCTTAAAGTATTTATGTTACTCCATAAATAAAAAATAAATGTGTTCTGTCCCTACGATAGAAGTGGGCGATCCTGTTAGACCCACTTTGAGACGAAGACACGATACGAAAACAATACTTAGGTATACAGGCCCAATAACAATACACATAAAGAGAGCAGTTCTATTTTATTATACCTAAGTACTTCTAAAAACTAAACGTGAAAACATTTCGGTAGAATAACTTTTTGGTTTTTATTGACTTTGCTTAGTCAATAAAAGCCCCTTCAAATACATATTAAATTGTATTTCGTATTTGCAGAGCTCATAGAAACGATAACGTAAAATAAAAGAAATACTAAATGTGAAATCAATTACATGAATAACACTCACGTACAGCCCATTCCAGAAACCAATAAATCAGTTCTGGATATTTCTCTATCAATTTTTTTGATACGTAAGAGACTACTGATTAAATGTTTTGCTACAGTCAAAATAGACGTTTACACCAAAGCTTTAACAACGTAGCGGTCGTAGCCGTGACGTCATCAAGTCGGCTACATCGTAGCAACTGTGTAGTCCTTTATGCTTCACAAAGCATTTCGTTTTTATTTTGTTATCTAACGACAACGACGGCTATTAATTTATTTTTATAAAGGGACATTCTCTTATCGTCCAAGTATCAATTTATTAATCCAAGCACAAAGGTTATCTCTACAAAACCCTGAAGCTAGAAATTAAACTGTCACAGTTTACGACTTTCTAAAGTTCTCGTTGCGTGAGTGGTCCGGACACGTCCTGTTTTATTCAACTATATCAAAAATTCTTAGAGAAATCTTTGAGCAGGAAAAGTAGATCGTTTGTAAGCCGTCACCAACAGTTTTAGGAGGTATAGAGACAAAACTGGTTGCGTAATTTCGCTTTTCCTTTGTTTATCGATATCAGTCGATAGTTTCGTTGTATTCTATAGAAATTTTGCATATTCGTTTGTGTCGTTAACTAGTATTAGTCCACTGTTCCAAATTTTAAAGATCCAGTACAGTTCGTGATGCTGTCAAAAAATATAGTGGTTGTATTAGTTTGACCCCAAAGTCAATGTAACAACCCGATGTAATAAATTACGTTATGTAAAATCTCTATGAGGTAATTTGCCATTTTCTTTCAACCGCTTTGATAGATGATGTGATATTAAATTCTCTTGAAGCGTGAAAAGAAGGCAATCATTACAAAATGAAAATGATCAACCCAATATCTACTTAAAGCAAATAATTGTAACTAAAAGCTAAGCTAAGTATTGTTGCTGAAGATATTACGTAAGCTTCACTTCATCCAAATATCTGAGACACTGCTTACATACCAGAGTAAATAGTTGAAATGTTGAGGTTCAATTGTTTTATTTAACTATAGTTTCAAAGCGTATTCCAAATTTTTATATCCTTATAGAAATGCATTTTGTGAGTCTGGTGATACCATATTTTCAAGGAATAATGAGCAAAATACATGGGTAATTATTATTTTTAGCTAGTAACACGGCACACAGGCAAAAGTGGAGCATCACATTTTCTATAAAACATTAGGTACCCTTGATCTTATTCTAAAGAAAAAGAGAAAGATTTCCTAGACGAATACAACAGAACCCGGTGCGGTTGTGACTAATGAACGTCGATGTAAGCGCTACGTATGCGCGGTATCGTCATCGTCACTCGTGATGACCTACTTTATAAGCTAGACTTACTAGGTTTATTTACAGCTATTCACACAATTTATAGCCTGATTCATTGTCAATTATATCACCAGCCAGCTTATTCAAGCTATGTTGACTTACGTACCACATTACAACTCTTTAACACCCGAAACTAGTATGTGGGGCTGCAGAATTATGTTAAAAAAACCTGCGACAGGGTACTACCTAGGACACCTCAAAACTCCGTAAGTATGCTAAGGATTATATTGCTATGAACTCGAGCACGATACAGTCAGTGCGTGTGCATGTGCGTGTATGAATGATGTCTCAACATTCCACTGATAACACACACTAATGAATTGTCGTCGCACAGTAACGTGAAATAACATTATATTTCTGTTGCATTTAGAATATGCGTCACAGTGGCGACCTGATGCTAAAATTCGCATTAAAATATCATGTGCTGGTAGCTGTTTGGGCTAAGCAATGGATTCACGATCAGTGAGGTCTGAGTTCGAATCTAAGTAATTACAACGTGTGGCTGGTTTTACTAGTTTCATAGAAAAATTATATTTATATTTCTTTTTTTCTTATTATTTGTTTTTTTTATAAGAAGTTAAATATTATTTATTGTATTATTGTTTAACTATATAACCCATCATCTGTTACGACGCCTCATTAAGATGGATAACAATTAAATTCTATTGTGTCTCGTTAATGACAGTTGAAAGGATAAATGATTTTTAATTTATCTTTTTGGTGTTAGAAGGTGGAAATAAAAAGTCGTGTTGAATGATAACAAAAATGTTTACTCGTTTTATTTATTTATAAAATTAACAAACTCTTATGAGAATTGTGATGTCACATTCCTACCTAGACAAAAGAAGTTCTTTTGTTACCTACCATTCACAAGACTTTTTTTTATTTACTAAGTGAGTACCCACTTACCTAGTCAATTCATAATAACATAACCAGTACCCTAATTGCGTAATACAACACAATCACAATCTGTTTCGATTTTTTATGTAACGTCACAATTAATGTAATATTGAGGTAATAGCTTAAGTGTTCATTTTCTTGACGAAAAGAAGATTGAAACTAAACCTCAATTTAAGATCATTAAATAATTACAGATATGTTAATACTACTAAATATTTAGTTACACCGTCTAATTATTATTAAAACCAAAACATCTAGGTGTTAATATTTTGTATTACTCCCATTATTTTCAATGCAGTCAAGTAGACGTTTGCGCATGTACCCTACAATATTACCACATATTTCGGTTCCTCTTAAATTTTCCCACACCTCCATGCAATGGGTTTTTAATTGTTGTATACATCTCTCATCCCGTGACTCCCACCTTTGCACCATTAAACCCCATAGATGTTCTATGGGGTTGAGGTCGGGTGATCGCGCTGGCCATGGAACAACAATTATCTCCGGATGATTCTGGAACCACTCACGCACAATGCTCGCCCGATGAATAGGACAATCGTCCTGGACAAATGTCAATTGTGTCAACTCATCAGCTGGGTGAATGATGAGCACAGTAGGTAGCATGACATCGTCTAATACTTCTACATAAGTAGAACTGTTTAATCCAGAGAATTACAGTATTCCTCTAAAACAAAAAGAAAAGTGATATTAAGCAGTTATAACAACATACTAAAGTGACGTCATTTTATAATTTTTATGATAACATAAAATAATATTTATTTAAAATAACAGTATAAGTAATATTAAAACTCTGCATTTACAAATGCAATAATAAACACTAATTATATATCTTTTAGACCTCATGATGGATTTAAAAAATAACAATAAAAAGAACTAATCCATATGTCACCAAATAGTCCAGGTAAATTTCAAATAAAATTATAAATTACAATTCGTAAATATAATACTCACATTCAAACTGGTTTCATCAGATATTTGTGTTCTATTAAGACCACTTTTATGCAGCGCAATAATAGTCGCCCTCGCCTCAATATTAGATAATATTTGCCTGCATTTTGAGATCACACCAACAGTTACAACAAATCGACAACGTTCATTCCGATCAAATCATAAACTCATATTCTACCTCACAAGTCTAAACTTATTTAGTTTTTTTTTTTATGATCTACCTTTCTAACTTTACGAAATGTGTGAACAAAGCGAACATAAAGAATATTATATTTCTGTCCCATTACTTCCAATTGAGTAAAAACTTACAAAAACCTTTAATAGTACTGCATGAGATTTGAACTCATGGCTCACCGATTCACGCATCTATTTGAACGCGTTAACCGCTAGGTCATCTTGACTTGTATTTTAATGTTGAAATTATGAACTACAATCACTTGTTGACGACAATGATGCATGTGTCTCTTGAAAATAAAAGGTCGTAAGTAAAATAATTAAACGTCAAGCTATTGCTTTGTGAGATTGCCTATGGACTTTTGGTCGGTACTGTACATACTTTTAAATTACTTAAAGACATTTTTACTAAACATGTCATGTTCTAGGATCACTAAATTTAAAGTTCAATATTTATAGGCAAGATCAATTTGCTGAAACATAGAACTTCTTGTAGCTGAGGTTTCTTTGAAGTTAAGCCCTGTATAAATATCCGCCCTTGAGTATTATAATTTGTTGGATATTTTCTATTAGACTAAGAAAACACGCTGGATCATGAATATTATTGTTTGAATCTCAACGACTTGATGGTTTAACGCTAAAGCCAGGCGTAATCCAACAAAATCCTGTATTAAAGAAACTGTTAAACAATAAGTTTAACTGTTTCGTTGTATTGAAACAGAATACTTATGATACTAAAACCTTTACAGGTTATCGCTAACCCTGCTATATCTGGATTATGACTGAATCAGAAAGGTAAACCTACTAAATATTTTATAGTCCTATCAAAAATTAAGGTCTTATCATAAAAAATACCTATATATAGAATGTGAATTCAGATTTTACGACCTATAGGAGCACATAAATAATATGCTATAGTTCACTATTTTTATTATAACACTATTCTATACCTATTATATTAATTTATTTACATCATCAGAAATTCAGACCATAAGATAACATAACACAAGCTCATTTACCTATCGCGATTTATTGCAATCGATGTCTTCTCAGTTTACAAAAGTAGACATTTGTGGGGCGAAGATTCCGCTATGCACAAATTATTGGTTTCATGTGGTCACAATTTAAAAAGTAAATAGTAAGGAAAATCTTGTACATAACCAAAAAAATAAATTAAATAAGATGAAACTCGAATTCACTTCTTCATCGAAAATACCTAAGTGCTCAGTATTGCCCGGGAGAGTCAAGCGGTCCTTTGTCTGTTTTATAATGGACCAGAGACGTACTAGCCAATAAAAAGGGCTTCTCACAGGATTTTTTACTGGTGACATAATTTTCAACTGTTTTGCCGTTTTCCAGTATTGCCCTCGCTGTCATAAAAAATAATTAAACTGCATCAGTGCCAATTTGTGCACAATTGGTCACAAATTGGCACCGTTAGGCTGAATCAAAGTTCTTGCACCCCTTTTTCAACTGCCAAAATATTGGATAGCGGTAAAATGAGAGGGTTCAAGATTCGTTTTCAATATTCGGGTCTATCAAAACTTTTGATAGAATATTGAGAAAGACTGTCTGCGACTCGTGAACTTCAAGACTGCACTAGTTAAAACTACACTTGAGTTACTTAGAAACTGCTCTTATCGACTCCGCGAATCTTTGAGAAATCTAAAGTCTCGTTTCTATTGCGTGCATACTTTTGGTTGCTTTCAAAACTTCACAAAAAGCCTTTGAAACTGGTTAGCTGACACTCTGGGGAAATATATGCGAAAGTATATATAGTTGTTGAGGGATAAGGCGCTTGAAGTAGAACTACGTGATAAAAGTAGCACTTTAATAACAGATTTTTCAAAATGTAAGATGTTATTATTTATTTTGTGTTTAAGCTTTATATGGGGCGCTTAAAACTTGGGTAGATATATTTTCCGTAAGCAGCGGAGTGGAAATTAATAACGATGTTATAAGAGCATTATCTTCCGCTCACTAATCTCAAGAAGAAAATAGTTCCAATCGTGGTACAGCATGTACCATTATTGGAACTATTTTTTTTAATTGATAAATCCCCGCTGTGATTCACAATTAAGAATTACGAAATTACATTTAAAGTTCTGCATTTTACTTCTCAAATTGGGCAAGGCATTCGATATTAACTTCATTACGTATTTCCGAACTTAGCCAGACGTTCAGTTTAACATTTTCAACTGAAGCCACAGACTAGAGCGATGCTAGTTGAGTACGGGTCGAGCTTGAACTCGTAATACATATTTTAAGTCAGCCATTAACAAACTGAGACTAGCTGTGTCTTAATGCCTGGACAAATAAATTAAATAAATTAATATTTATCTCTTTGTGTTTGTACGAAATTAATTGGTACACGGAAATAAAACTATTTCCAACATCCTACAATATTTCCCAGTGCCAACTTAGTTTAATTTTGGTTTAGAAAAACTATGTAAAGTTGCAACAAAAAGAACAAAGGATGTGTAGGTCACAAAAAGTGTGAAAATCTTTTAAATGGGAACCGAACACTAACATTCCATTACCATACTGAAATAGTAAACTGAAATAGTTTTTCAGTAGTACCTAACCTAACCTAACCCGCGCCACAGCCCGCGCGAAGCACAAAAAGTGGACAACTTTTGTTTTTGGGCATTAGCCAATATTCTCACACAGGGTCGGATTCTACTCGGGTTTCCCATGGATTTGTTGCTCGTTTCCGAAGTAGCTACACTATTCGATTTAAAAGCGGTCTTTTTTCAAAATTCCATTGATAGATAAATTAAAGGGATACAAGCCATTCTTTTTTCCAGCCAAGCCAGCCAGCATTTTCCAGTCCAAAAAAAAAATTCCAAGTTTTCCTTTTGAAAGAGTATTTTTCACTCATACGGGATGCTAACGAATGCTTATTTTTGAAAATAAAATAGGAGGCTGAGTTATAGTGAAAGGGGTGCGGGGGCGTAGCAATACACACACACGGAACGCAGATCGCCAGTCTCACTCAAGGACAAGCTGGGAGCCGTCGAATGCTGTATTTGGCGGGGAAATACTGTATCGGATAATATCAAAGTGAGTGTTACTGCTAAGTTTTTGTGATTAAGTGCTTATGGTAATCGTTGCTTGGTGTCATGTTCCTTATTTTTATAAATACCTAATATTTTTGGTTTGTTGTCTAAGTTTTTTATAATTATTGTCATATATTATTTGTGTCCGTATGAATTGAGGAGCCATGTCTCATATTTAAACGCGGGTACTACCAATATTTAGTAGTAAATTAAGTGATTTTGTAGGCCCGATCCTGGAATTTGTAGTAAAACACTTTAAAAGATACACGACTTTTAAGGTGGCTCTTCAATTCAGACGTCTGAATTGAGGTGCCACCTTACAACTCTAAAACTAGCCGACGGATATTTTTGAAAATTTGGTAGGATTTAGTAGTACTTATGCGTAATCTTTACAAAAAAAATGGGTTTTGTACGGCTGAATTTGAGATAGCTACAATGTTTTGATTTTTCATAAAAATCCATAAATTTCACCGCGCTGTTTCTCGGAAAGTAATCAACCAATTACAACACATTTTTAGTATAATTTAGTAGTAAATACATTCTAATTTGTAGTATAAAAATAAAATGAAAAAACTACATAATTTCGCAGATACAACATATTTTATGTGGCTCCTCAATCCTGACGGTCTGTAGAAAATAAATGTACGTAGAGCTACTAAAGTAGTTGATCAAATCGGATAACAATAGCACCAATATTTAGTAGAAATTTCTACTAAATATTGGCGTAATCCAACATTTTGTACATTCAGTATTTCAAAAGATATTAACAAAATAAACATTACTTAAAAATCTAGTGTGGTACGAGAGCCCACGACCAAAACCATATCACATCGTTTTACGGCCAAAACCGTATAAAATCATTAGTTTAGATGATTCCTGAACCCAACACGGTGGGAAGTACCGGTCAGAAACTTCCCAGTTTTACGGAAGCCTATTTCTGCTATGTCAAAAAAAATAAGCAGACGGTTTCATCACAATATGCCTGGGGGCCTACCACCAACTCATAAAGCAGTATTATTTTAATATTACTTCAGTGTGGGAAAGAGATGAAGCTCTACAGATCGTATAGCTCCATCTCTTTCTCCCACTGAAGTAATATTAAAATAATACTGTTTATGAGCTGGTGGTAGGCCTGATATTAAAAATGAGTTTTCGTAATTTTACTACAAAAAAGTTTGTTTTCAGACATTTTGCGTGTCACATGTGGACTGAGCGCATTTTCAAAAAATGACAAAAAATTTAACCTATCTGTTTCATAGCAACCTGATTCAATTTTTTAAAATCTTTTCTATAGTTAATGAAAACCTGTTTTCAGAAATTTTTAATCATATTATATAACGCCAAAAACAGAAAGAACGTTTCGGAATCGCCCGGCTAACGCGCGGTGCTTGTTACGCTTACGACACCGATGATGAGTCCTACAGTAAAAAAAATATATTAATTTTATTTTCAAACGTTATCTACGTTTCCTTTTGTCCAATTTATTTAAAAAACCTTTCTATTTCAGTTTGATGGTTTCGGGTAAGCTCTTTATTAATCGTACGTAAAAACGATTTATTTTGAAAAATGATTTTTCGCATCAACTGAAAATCGTCTGAAAATCTTGTATATAGGTGAACATTGGGTTCACCTATATACAAGATTTTCAGACGGGTTGCTATGGGTTTTATTTTTTGCCTCATTTTTCAATTTTCTCAAATGGTCTTCTGGGTGTGACGCCACAACATAAACTGGTTTCAGAAATATGTGTTTTCGGAATTTAAAATCTTTCGTTCAACTACATTCTGAAAATCAGACAGATTGCTATGAAACAGTTCGGTATTTTTTTTACATAGGTATTTCAAATGCGCTTAGGTTAGACGTGACGCGGAAAATGTCTGAAATTTTTGGATTCAGAATCTTCTGCAGTTGTAGCCACCGACATTAAAATTTTCTTACGTTTTTTGCAGTTTGTAGGTTGAATCATTAATACATCTCCCTAAGATAGATTTGTTCCATTAGAACATATCTCTTATGGAAAAGTTATTTTTGATCAAGATACAACCTGAGACTGACCTGCCGTAATCTTTTGATTACGTAAAGGAAGAAAAAAATACGTTACTAATTAGACAACTTTTCGATTGAACCAGGTTGCTTAAAACTACAGATAGGACAAATTATTTGACATTTTTGAAAATGCGCTCAGTCCACATTTGACACACAAAAATGTCTGAAAACAACGACGGCGATTCATTTATTTTTATAAAGGGACATTCTCTTATCGTCCAAGTATCAATTTATTAATCCAAGCACAAAGGTTATCTCTACAAAACCCTGAAGCTAGAAATGAAACTGTCACAGTTTACGACTTTCTAAAGTTCTCGTTGCGTGAGTGGTCCGGACATGTCCTGTTTTATTCAACTATATCATTAATTCTTAGAGAAATCTTTGAGCAGGAAAAGTAGATTTTGTAAGCCGTCACCAATAAACTGTTTTAGGAGGTATAGAGACAAAACTGGTTGCGTAATTTCGCTTTTCCTTTGTTTATCGATATCAGTCGATAGTTTCGTTGTATTCTATAGAAATTTTGCATATTCGTTTGTGTCGTTAACTAGTATTAGTCCACTGTTCTAAATTTTAAAGATCCAGTACAGTTCGTGATGCTGTCAAAAAATATAGTGGTTATATTAGTTTGACCCCGATGTCAGTGTAACAACCCGATGTTATAAATTACGTTATGTAAAATCCCTATGAGGTAATTTGCCATTTTCTTTCAACCGCTTTGATAGATGATGTGATATTAAATTCTCTTGAAGCGTGAAAAGAAGGCAATCATTACAAAATGAAAATGCTAGAACTATGTCTTAAAATTATCAACCCGATATCTACTTAAAGCAAATAATTGTTACTAAAAGCTAAGCCAAGTATTATTGCTGATAATACTTGGCTTAGCTTTTAGTAACAATTATTACGTAAGCTTTGCTTCATCCAAATATCTGAGACACTGC
Source organism: Agrochola lychnidis (assembly GCA_963680765.1). NCBI lineage: Eukaryota > Metazoa > Arthropoda > Insecta > Lepidoptera > Noctuidae > Agrochola > Agrochola lychnidis. The sequence continues at coordinate 17,472,855 of OY796862.1, forward strand.
TTACATACCAAATAGTTGAAATATTGAGGTTCAATTGTTTTATTTAATCATAGTTTCAAAGCGTATTCCATCTTTTTATATCCTTATAGAAATGCATTTTGTGAGTCTGGTGATACCATATTTTCAAGGAATAATGAGAAAAATACATAGGTAATTATTATTTTTAGCTAGTCACAACTTCAACACAGTTTCATTTTCTATAAAACATTAGGTACCCTTGATCTTATTCTAAAGAAAAAGAGAAAGATTTCCTAAACGAATACAACAGAACCCGGTGCGGTTGTGACTAATGAACGTCGATGTGAGCGCTACGCATGCGCGGTATCGTCATCGTCACTCGTGACCTACTTTATAAGCTAGACTTACTAGGTTTATTTACAGCTATTCACACAATTTATAGCCTGATTCATTGTCAATTATATCATCAGCCAGCTTATTCAAGCTATGTTGACTTACGTACCACATTACAACTCTTTAACACCCGAAACTAGTATGTGGGGCTGCAGAATTATGTTAAAAAAATCTGCGACAGGGTACTACCTAGGTATGTACATACTTTTAAATTATTTAAAGACATTTTTTACTAAACATGTCATGTTCTAGGATCACTAAATTTAAAGTTCAATATTTATAGGCAAGATCAATTTGCTGAAACATAGAACTTCTTGTAGCTGAGGTTTCTTTGAAGTTAAGCCCTGTATAAATATCCGCCCTTGAGTATTATAATTTGTTGGATATTTTCTATTAGACTAAGAAAACACGCTGGATCATGAATATTATTGTTTGAATCTCAACGACTTGATGGTTTAACGCTAAAGCCAGACGTAATCCAACAAAATCCTGTATTAAAGAAACTGTTAAACAATAAGTTTAACAGTTTCGTTGTATTGAAACAGAATACTTATGATACTAAAACCTTTACAGGTTATCGCTAACCCTGCTATATCTGGATTATGACTGAATCAGAAAGGTAAACCTACTAAATATTTTATAGTCCTATCAAAAATTAAGGTCTTATCATAAAAAATACCTATATATAGAATGTGAATTCAGATTTTACGACCTATAGGAGCACATAAATAATATGCTATAGTTCACTATTTTTATTATAACACTATTCTATACCTATTATATTAATTTATTTACATCATCAGAAATTCAGACCATAAGATAACATAACACAAGCTCATTTACCTATCGCGATTTATTGCAATCGATGTCTTCTCAGTTTACAAAAGTAGACATTTGTGGGGCGAAGATTCCGCTATGCACAAATTATTGGTTTCATGTGGTCACAATTTAAAAAGTAAATAGTAAGGAAAATCTTGTACATAACCAAAAAAATAAATTAAATAAGATGAAACTCGAATTCACTTCTTCATCGAAAATACCTAAGTGCTCAGTATTGCCCGGGAGAGTCAAGCGGTCCTTTGTCTGTTTTATAATGGACCAGAGACGTACTAGCCAATAAAAAGGGCTTCTCACAGGATTTTTTACTGGTGACATAATTTTCAACTGTTTTGCCGTTTTCCAGTATTGCCCTCGCTGTCATAAAAAATAATTAAACTGCATCAGTGCCAATTTGTGCACAATTGGTCACAAATTGGCACCGTTAGGCTGAATCAAAGTTCTTGCACCCCTTTTTCAACTGCCAAAATATTGGATAGCGGTAAAATGAGAGGGTTCAAGATTCGTTTTCAATATTCGGGTCTATCAAAACTTTTGATAGAATATTGAGAAAGACTGTCTGCGACTCGTGAACTTCAAGACTGCACTAGTTAAAACTACACTTGAGTTACTTAGAAACTGCTCTTATCGACTCCGCGAATCTTTGAGAAATCTAAAGTCTCGTTTCTATTGCGTGCATACTTTTGGTTGCTTTCAAAACTTCACAAAAAGCCTTTGAAACTGGTTAGCTGACACTCTGGGGAAATATATGCGAAAGTATATATAGTTGTTGAGGGATAAGGCGCTTGAAGTAGAACTACGTGATAAAAGTAGCACTTTAATAACAGATTTTTCAAAATGTAAGATGTTATTATTTATTTTGTGTTTAAGCTTTATATGGGGCGCTTAAAACTTGGGTAGATATATTTTCCGTAAGCAGCGGAGTGGAAATTAATAACGATGTTATAAGAGCATTATCTTCCGCTCACTAATCTCAAGAAGAAAATAGTTCCAATCGTGGTACAGCATGTACCATTATTAGAACTATTTTTTTTAATTGATAAATCCCCGCTGTGATTCACAATTACGAGTAAGAATTACGAAATTACATTTAAAGTTCTGCATTTTACTTCTCAAATTGGGCAAGGCATTCGATATTAACTTCATTACGTATTTCCGAACTTAGCCAGACGTTCAGTTTAACATTTTCAACTGAAGCCACAGACTAGAGCGATGCTAGTTGAGTACCGGTCGAGCTTGAACTCGTAATACATATTTTAAGTCAGCCATTAACAAACTGAGACTAGCTGTGTCTTAATGCCTGGACAAATAAATTAAATAAATTAATATTTATCTCTTTGTGTTTGTACGAAATTAATTGGTACACGGAAATAAAACTATTTCCAACATCCTACAATATTTCCCAGTGCCAACTTAGTTTAATTTTGGTTTAGAAAAACTATGTAAAGTTGCAACAAAAAGAACAAAGGATGGTCACAAAAAGTGTGAAAATCTTTTAAATGGGAACCGAACACCAACATTCCATTACCATACTGAAATAGTAAACTGAAATAGTTTTTCAGTAGTACCTAACCTAACCTAACCCGCGCCACAGCCCGCGCGAAGCACAAAAAGTGGACAACTTTTGTTTTTGGGCATTAGCCAATATTCTCACACAGGGTCGGATTCTACTCGGGTTTCCCATGGATTTGTTGCTCGTTTCCGAAGTAGCTACACTATTCGATTTAAAAGCGGTCTTTTTTCAAAATTCCATTGATAGATAAATTAAAGGGATACAAGCCATTCTTTTTTCCAGCCAAGCCAGCCAGCATTTTTCAGTCCAAAAAAAAAACTCCAAGTTTTCCGTTTGAAAGAGTATTTTTCACTCATACGGGATGCTAACGAATGCTTATTTTTGAAAATAAAATAGGAGGCTGAGAGAAAACCTGGGACGCAAAAAATTAAAGTACAAGTAATGCCTCTTGGAACGCCGATTTTAAGAATTCAATTGGTTATTTAAATAAAACATTTAATCTATAAAACAGAATCACAAAATTAATACAAAAAGTCCAAGAACGAAATGAACCGTCAACTGGAAATATAAGTACAAAGAATGCAAATGAAAGGTTCTTGTTAGTTGAGTTCAAGATCCGAACCTCCAGCTCCGGGCTCCAGCGCCGCCATGTTGAAGGAAATGGATGGAAATTGGAAACCTGCGGTGACTTAGAGTTTAAATTTTTGTTGTACATTGAATGTGGATGATTTCCGAGTACTCTAATTGAAATTGGTTTGCTTTTATTAGGAGTGCTAACTAGTTGGAGAATATTTTATAACGTTATTTTCGTTCTGGCGAAATGTGGGTGTACCTGCTACAGGGATACCTCTGCCCAATCCTTCGGAGAAACAAGGCGTGATGTTATGTTATGCTATCTGTTACTTTGATTCGTTCGGTATTCTGATGCGGGGTAATGTTGCCGTTATACAGACAACTTTTGTTATACAAAAAGGGCATAGCATAGCATAAACAGCTTAGGTAAAACGGGCTGGTATCCGCAACTCCACGTCAAGCGCGTATTTTGCGTACGGCATAAACAGCTTATAATGTTTAATCTGCTGGGACATGGGCCTCCTCTTGGCGAGAGGGAGTGGGCCGTAATCCACAACGCGGGACCGGTGCGGGTTGGTAGAAGTCACATGTATTAGAATTTTTGGTTCTAGGACATGCTGGTTTGCTCACGTTGTTTTCTTTCATCATTTCTAGATCAGTGGTTATGAAATAATTTACTCATAGTAAAGCGCCTGTCCAGACAGGCGCTTTACTATTAGTAGAACCTACAACTCATAAAACGCGGCTGTTACCACTGGGCCACCACTGCTCCTCCTCCAAAAAAAGGCAATTCGTTCAATTTATAAATGAAGTCCCAGACACTTTCTCAGACACAAGGACAGTAATATAAACCCAAGAAAAGAATTGAAAGTTTAACTATTGCTTCTTGCTCAAAAAACTTATTAAACTCCAACAATTTTCTACTACAGTTCAAACATCCGTTACTGTCGCAGCCATGATGTGACGTCATTATCCACGATTCTTACTGCTTCAATTCAAGCAGTTTGTAAAGAATAGAAGTTTATTCATATTGGTTTTTGACGTTTCGAGCTTGCGTTCTGTTCCACCAAAAAACGCAACATAAAATTGAAAATTTGTAATGCATAACAAAATGTAAAATGTAGCCATTTTGTTTCTTGACTTGCATACAATGTAGGTAGGTACCCATTAAATAATGAAAAAGTTTTGCATTACTTGCATATTTGCTATTATCAAGATTTTTAAAACCAATCTTTTTTAAATTGCGCTTCCATTAAAATAAATCAAACAAAATCTGCTGAGCAACTGTAATAGCATTATTATACGACAAACATTTTGTTACTACCCGACCTCAATCATCTCGCTCACATTCTTACTTCCAGTATTTTAATTAGTGAAGCATTTCTTCACTGCGGCCTCTCCCGTGGTTCCGCATATTTTATGAATATCATGAGAGATGGTGAATGAGACGAGAGAGCGATGGCATTAAAGATTGTATGCAATTCTGTAACAAAAACTGCAGGTACATTAATTAAAAAGCTCTTAAAATGCACGCAAATGAAATAGCGAGCGATCGCTGCATTCGTAGCTGAATAGATTAGTTGTTGAACTTGGCAGCAGTTCACGTTGCTAGATGCACATGTGACGTTATAATTAAAATTTAGTTATAAGAGTTATTGTATGCTCTTACGTTAATGTCGTAAGCAGACGCAAATGCGGTGTGCTGGCATCTAAAACGCAGTGCAACTGCTTTACGAACTAATTACACCTGCCAGTTAAATGGGCGACTTCAACAGAGTAAGTTACTGATACTTACAGATGTGACTATTTATAATAGTAATTCGGTTTTGCTATACCTTCAATTACTGTAGACATACTTTGAATATTAACCTTCGTAACTATTAAGCAAAGATGATACCTACTATATATTTTCAATTTACCTACGCGATAGTAATAAATCAAAGACGTCGAAGTTTGCAAACAACATGGAAATTACTAACACTCCCATTTATCTTGTGAAAGTATTCCACGTTGAAAATCTTCCCCATTTTCCGTATATTGTTTTTCAATATTATTAATATTCGCAGAATTATGTGAAATTCTGTATGTGCCAGCTGCTGAGAAAATAATAATATGGACAAATTGTGTTTCGCCCACATGTCAAGCGTATATAGCATCTTTAAACTTTCCCACATCGCTATAAGTCTTGATTATGAAAATAAATATTGTGACACATCAATTCTATGTCATTTTATACGTAACAAATGAGAAAGTGCTAAAGTGCGAATTGTATAAATTGCAAATTAACACTATCTTAGTTTTAAATTATAATTTGTAACATAATCTATCACGTAAAATAATAACTGAGAGTTAAAGTGCTTATAAGTCTATTAGACTACATTATTATGAATTATTAAAAACTTTAATTATCAGGTAAAAATCTATGTAAAATAAAATATTACAGTGAGCAGACACAAAAGTTCTATTGATGAACAAATGGGTATGTATGTACCTACCGCAACACTTTTAGGAACGATATGAGGTATAATAATTACAATGTAACTGTTTTTATGGGAAATAATCAATAGAACAACAGTTGAGCCATAAACAAAGCGTTAATTTCAGTTCCTTTGTTCCGTACCGTTTGGGTCACGGACAAAAAATAAATTTGGCGATAAAATCGAGGTCGAAATGAAAAATTGCGGCCGAACTAGTCTGAAACCACTCCCTCTGCTCTTGGTAGGCAAGATCGTTGTTAATTAACCTACCATTTGATTAGCAAAATTTCTTGTTTGAAATTGGGAATTTTGGAGACTGGAGATTTTCATTATCATCGAAACAAACTCTTTCGGGAATAACAAATTCAAAACTATAGTTATTTAGCACAGAACAGTAAAGTTTTATCGTTTCGTAAATGAGCAAAGCTCTTAACAGGAATCCTGAATTTACATGAAGCTAAAAGAGGATTTGCATCCATTATGTTCAAAAAGCTTTTCTAATGCGCTAGGATTAGTCGGACACTAAATATCATTGTAGTCAAACGTTACACCCTTTTTAATCCTCACATACCTTTTTTTTTTTTTTGGGTGGGAAATTATCAAATAACTTCTCCCGCTCTGGGCGGAGCAGGAGGGCGTGTCAGACTCTTACTGACTAAAACCCACCCGTGTTCCTTCGGTTGCCCTGTTGCCGGGGGCCACCCCTGTTGCCGGGGGCCACATCCTCACATACCTCACGTAGTGTTTCAGTTAAATACATGAGTATTTGTCGTTCTACGGTGGCAGTTATAAATTGAATAAATTGTTCAATGTAAATTCTTGTTCAAAACACTGGATTGGTTTCCATTATCAAAAGTGCTCCGATTTAATAGTAATAGTATTTAATCAAACAATTACTTTTAAGTTATTTAAGGTATAGGTTATTTCATTGCTTTTTCATTAATTTAATTAAATGTGAAGCGGAAACCGCTCAACCACCACTGATAGGTATTCAACCTTTCAAAGGACCATAAAAATTGTATCAATCTGAATATAATTCGTAATAAACTCAATTTTAAACTTGAACTAATTAAGTCTTCGTGGCGTGATTACTCGACCTCTTCTGGCGGCTCTACAATTCTATCTAAGGAGATGCCTAATTTTCTATCCAATAATGACGTTAAAAGAACTGGAAAACGAGTGAGCAATAGTAGGATTGCACGGAGCTCAAAGTTCCGTTTCGGTTTAAGTTTTTAAAATTAAAAAATTACACAATTATTTGAATGAACAAATGGAAGCAGTAAATTAAACTTCCCCACTTTAGCGAACATTCCATTGCCTCGGGGGTGCAGTGTCGTCTCGTTAAGACAAGGAATTGTACTTTGCTCATCCTTTTTTTTACTTTTTCTTTCAGTAGTACCTCTCTGTTCAAAATCAATAATTAAATGACATTCTGACCTAATTGCCTTCTTCTTTGGTAAGTTAGTTTTACTATTTTAGTATTCATTAGCTTGAGTAAAAACTCACAATATACAAATAATACACAGTACACAGTAATAATACACAGTATACAATTCACAAATACACGTGCACTCACTAACATAGGTACCTATAACATACAGACACTCTTACAACACCAACAAAACTAACACGAATCAGCACCATGCATACACTCTTTTATTTTATAACTAGGTTTAGAAATTCAATCCACCTGAATGTAAACTTTGCTCAATAAATTTATTCTTATTCTATTTACCAAAATATCTACTTCATTTGGGTAACTACTAATACCACTTCTGTAGTTTGCTACTCTTATCTATCAAAATATTACTTGACGTAATAATATATAATTATAGTTTGTCAATCTTGATGCTATAGCATCAAGATTGTTTACAAACTATATATTACATCATAAATTTAGTTTTACAAAAATCCATTAATTAGTAAATCCACGTTAAAAAGTACGACATGAACACGACAAGGTTAATTTCATTTGTTCATTAAAAGGAGAGAAGGAGAAGAATTCACACGGTGTGACTTGACGACAGCGCGGCGAGGCGCGTGTAGGTATAAACGACCTTAATTTTGTTTCGAGAAAATTATATACCTACCTCGGAGTAAAGATAGCGCCATGTCTTGGTTATGAACAGTTTGGTCGGTGGTACGAAATTAAATAATTATAACTAAGTTCGTGTTTTAATTTTTGGGTATGCACGTATTTCATATTTTCACGATAAGATCCAGTTCGTTCAAAGGTTCTTTTTTTTTCATATCATATAATATGATATAAGCCTATCTTTGTCCCACTGCAAAGCGAAGGCTTCTTCTCACACAGAGAAGGCACGAGCATTGATCACCACGGTTTTTCAAGTTTTTCTCGTTTTCGAGGTATTCAAAAAGTAATCGTCATAATGAAAACTGATGATAGCTTTGTCAAAATATTTTCTAAGAAGAATTTAAGGTAGATATTTGCTATACACAAACTTTCAATGTAAACAAGTAAATAAAACAATAAATCGCAACAACTTTTATCAAACTGTGCAAACCTAGCGAGCTTAGGTAATTTAAAATATATAAATATCTATATTTCTATACCAACATTATAAAGAGGAAAGATTTGAATTTTTCTATGTAACGAATAAACTTAAAAACTACTGGACTTGTTTTGAAAAATTGTTTCAGCAACGGATAGTTACATTATTAGCGAGTAACATAGGCTATATTTTATCCCCGTACTTCCACGGGAACGGGAACTACGCGGGTGAAACCGCGTGACTTCCACTAGTAGTTTATAATTTAAATGTATGAGTGTACAACACAGAACTATGGACCAGAATTAAGTCATAAAAAAATAAATTTATCTCGAGGTGCACCAAACTGAATGCTGTAGTTGAGTTGAACAGAACAATTAATAAAACCTGAACACTTTGAGTCATCTAGAGGGCTAAGTTCACGCTTCTAAATTGGGGTTAACTTAATTAGTGAAGCGAAGAGGTGAGTTTCAACGAATTTAGCAATATAAGACTATAACAGTTTAAGCGTGACAGTCGAGAAGCGTCTTATAGAAGTGTTAAAAGTTCTCACTCAGTGCTAAGCTCCTAAAATTAAAATATTGTTTTACTTGTATTGATCGAATACAAATAGGACTACACAGAAATCGAGCATACACGTGATGTTAAAACTGCGATTGAAAGTCGAGAATGTGATTATAAGGCATAGCATAAAGGGGTATGGGTACTTGATAAAAGGACTGGATAGAATTTGACTATAATAAAATGAATTACGTCAACAGCTTTTGTCTTAATATTTTATGCAAAATTAAAAGAACTTAAATATTTAAAAAAAAGTGTGCCTAATTCTAAGGCAGAAAATACAATTCATAAAAGTATTCTTACTACTTTGGATACCCTAACTGCTGTGCAAATTCTCGATGCGCAACTGTAGTTTTTAACCCTTAAATCCATGGTCAATCACTAATAAAGAACTTAAATCACTAAATTAAAAAATATAAAATCATCTAAATAAATGCAAACTTTACCTAGACAGTTCACAGTTGACAAATAATGTGTGTTCAGAACTAATGTTTTAAAACGTCGATTAACTTTCTACTGTGATCTACGTGAGATATTCCGAATTCTTTAAATTATGCATTTGTTAATCAATGGACTGATTTATCTATACTATCGGTGATTCACTGTCTTCTAAACGTAATTGAAGTTCAGTAAGGTTGTGTAAATATTACCTAAGTCTGAAATTAGTTTGATGAAATATTTATTGTTGCAAATGAATAAGTTTGATAACACCGAAGTCGGGCTTTTCTGACAGATTTCACCAAAGTATTATGAAAGTCAGCCGAACTTCTTAAATGTCACTTAAATGTTTTATCAATAATGTCTCTTATTTTTTCATGGAACTTTACATTATGTTTTCAGGTTGATCAATCCGTCGTACTTAAATTGATTGTCGTTCGTGTAGACACAACGAATTACTCAGATTTAGGTACGTATTTTTCTTGTATCTTTTCTTTTGCAAATTAAGCTTTTTGGATAATAAAATTATTATATATTTGCCTTTGCGATTGCGATCTGCAAACGTCTAAAATATTAGAGATTATTATTCCAGAAGTATGAAGAACAGAGTGTAAAGTTCACTCATCCTCCATAAAAAGGGTGGATCCTTCGACCAGACAGGTGTTGTGTCTGATGGGCTACTGCCCAACGATATATGCTTGCGCGATGCAGGATGTTGGGTGACGTCAGTGTGATGCGTCGTTTGCATGTGGCGACGTAAATATAATAATAATATAATCCCCACCGCCGTATCTCTACGTTGACGTCGTGGTGGGGCTTGCGCGCTCCGAACTCTAGGTCTGTGCCGGTAGAGTTTACTTTGCCGAAACAGGTCTGGGATGAGGAGCCAGACCAAGAGAGGTATAAAAACCCGCAGGGCAGCATGTGGCGAGCTGTTGGGCAGTAGCGACCCCACGGACCCTATCTCCCGGGAGAAGTCTTGTTCCTTTATTGGCCGGCTGGAGTGAACACTGACGAGGAACAGAGCTCCCGCCTCATTCTTGCCTTAATTGGCTGGCTTGAGTGGAGATTCGCAAGAGCAAACGTGCTCGGAAGAAGGAAGTATTCCAGTAAGATGCTGGTAGGGATCTTGACCGTACTTCCGGGATTGTCCTGATAGCCGTGGAATACCTCTCCACTCCTCATAAGCACCGCAGGACGTGTTGCCCCCTTGTCGCTACGACACTATGTGCTAGCGACCGTTTTCAGGGGCCCATTATTGAGCGTGCAAGTGACCCCCTGCCATTATATCTGTGTATTTTATATAAAACATTGATCAGGCAGGGGCCATAATCTTTCCATAGTCCTAGATAACCAGTTCACTTTAGCCGTCCAAACCCATAACCCAATATCTTTGTTTCCATATCCTGCAATAGTCCTACACCAACCGGGGGTTGTCCTTGGATGCACTTACGTAGTGTGGACAGGGATAATCGTCGGTTGGTGCCTAATTTCATTAAAAATGTGTAACGGGCCTCTGCGAGTTGGCTTCGGCCCCTCGTACGCCTTCCAAAGGTCCGGGACCCCAGGGTCCCGAGATGTGTCAAAGACATGAAAATAATATAATAATATTTATTCAGTATTAAAAATTGGTAAAATATTAACATAAAATCTTAGAAATAATTTACAAAGGTATTATAATGTTAGATGCCTGTAGTACTAGGATAAACCTGTATCACAGGCGGCATGAGTTCACACTTTATGGTACTTGTAGAACAATAAAATTCATAACAATATTTAATATTAAAAGTCTTGAAATAACGACAAAATGTAATTACTTAATTCATTATTTTATACCTAGTTTACTTAAATACTATTTACCTTAATGATAAAAATAAAAAAACAAAAAAGTCTCAAAATACGTCATTTCTTATTTAGTTTGCGTAAAATAGTTTCTTGCACTTTATAACCTAGTTCACATCACACACATACATATTCACATCACATTCACATTCATATTAATGATGAGAATGTCTGTTCGAAGCTGTCCTCGTCATTATTTTTGTATGAACTTTTATTTTATTACCTTCAGCTCAAAATGTAACAGAGCTTAATAAGTGATGTTAGAAACATGCGGCCGTGCACCGCCGCCGCGCGCCGTGCCATGCTCGTCAGATAGCCACACTACTGTACGTCACCATTAACTGAGGCATTTCACGGTAATTTTGGCATTACTGTAATTTTATCAGAGTTTAATTAAGTGACTCTTTATTTCAGCAATCTTGCACTTCCCGTGTCTGATACCATGTGTACATGTAGCTCATTAATTAGGAAAAATACAACAAATCTGATTAATTTTAATCTTTAAGATGTTATTGTTATAATTATTATTGTTGTCGTTGAGATTAACTTAATCAAATAATTATGACCGTAAAAATTTTGTGTACCATATTTAAAACTGAGTTGTCCTATTTTCGTCAGTTTTGTAAGATAAATAATTTAACAAGCGTGATCTAATTTTCAATATGTACATTCATTATTTGTTTACAATAGTAAATCACAACCACGTGCTTTTGTAGTATCGCTACACCTATTAATACGCACTTGGTGTCCGTCCAAATTGCAATGTGACGTCACCGCAGTGTCTAGTAAAAAGTAAAATGAAGCACTAGCTTCCAGAACTGGTAAAGAAGATAGGTAGCGCATACTTAATACTCAACGAAAATTATTAATTAGCAACTGTTTAGTAACAGCACTTAATTTAATTACAGTCAAGTCGTATAGCAGTGAGATTTGTTTTATCTTTCGCTTTTTCACAAATAAAAATAAAATAACTAGTGAGAACATTTTAGATCGAATAGAAAGATAGAATATTGTTTATTTTACACCAGAACAAAATAATATTATGAGTAGATATGTAATGCTAGCATTTCCTATGTAAAAAAGTCTTCACTCATAACTATTAACACCGATGAAAGTAAAAACTCAACCGTGCTTTAACTCCTAACGTGATGGATGTCAGGATGACCGAGTGAAAGTAAAAAACGTGTTGCGCCGACCCCTAGGAACATGAGATAGCAATAGGAGGAAAATAATGACAACATTTACTCCTGAAAATGTCACGAACTGCCATATACAAATATTAATAGGCCAACTTTGACTACAAACAAATCACTATTTTACGTGTTGGAAGCCCGTTTTCCAAACAAGCACAAAACATTTTCGAAAATTGATAATTAAAAGTTTTTCCACAAAGACACTTCGTTGGTATAACTTTGTAGTGCATTTTGCAATGGCCGCCTCCTCGACGCAGATTTGCATTAAGTCCTCAAAGGAGAGAAATAAAAAAGAGGCGAAAAGGCTGTACCTAACTATTTTCTACAGTAGTACCGCGCTGCCTAATAGAGTAAATGTAGGTACAAACAGGCTCCATTAACAACGTTTAGCAGTGTTGTTCTCACGGCACATCATAGAGAAACGAGTCCTTTGTAAGAGTTGAAGTGAACAAGCACAAAGCAGCCATTGTTGAAGTTTATCGTTCATTAAGAAAACGCCGTGGAGACGCTAAGGTGTAACGGTATACAAAAACGTTTTAAAACTGTTCAATGACACTATTACAAGTTTTTTGAAAAATTAAAGTAATAATATTGTTAGTGCTATGTACTGTGTAAGTCTTTTGAAATAATTTGCGGAATAATCTGGGGACATCAAGCGTCTGAAATGAATTGGGTTTTCCCATTTAAAACTACCCACACTCCAAAACAAACTGCAATTTGGTATTGGCAAAACACGCCAACTGACTTTCCGAAACTAATTTTATTCACCCACACAATGTAAACAAACATAACGCATATTACAAGAAAAAACACATAAAATACACACATAAAGTAACCAAAAGTCTCGTATTCAACCAATAAAAATTTGTCAATTTTGTTCATTGCTTGATGTCTGGGCCAGGGACCAAAGACAAAATTACTATGTGTTGGGACATTGGCAAATGACAACAAATAAACAATCAAGACAGTAACAAAATGCTGATTTCAGTTAACTTACTTTTGTAGCAAATGACAAAAAAAATTAAGCCGTGCGTCGCATCTGTGCAAGAACAGGTCGTTACTAAGCAAAATGCATTGATAGTAGGTACTATAGAACTTTAATATTTTAGACAGTCAAATGAATTCTTGTCGATAAATGGGTACATGTTTTTGAGGCTGGGTGCTCAAATTACATTCAGTGAAAAGTTTGGAATATTACCCTTGTCGGCAAAACTCTGAGAGGAAACGCTGACGTAGCTCGTAGGCAACAAACTTTACTTACCACCACGAAACAGCGTAATGAGGAGACAGCACAATGAAGATAAGGTAATTGTACTTAGTAGTTTGCTTTTACTTTGGACAAATGTTGAGGACTCGTGGAGTTTTCGAAAAATAGAGAGCGTTAGCTACTTGCAGCATGTTTACTGCGAACAAGAACTCATTTCAGGAAGAAGTCTAAATATACTATAAACTGTTTGCGATACTATTTACTGAAAGTGTTCTACGCGTGCCGCATATACCTATATTATAAAACAAAACAATACACCCCGGTCGAAGCAAAGGCCACTGTTATATTTATAAATAATACTGAAACACGTGTTTGCAACAATTAAAAACAGTGCACTGAACGAACTCTTTTATATTCTGAAGAACCTTGTAGACAACTCGTAAACAACACAATACTAATGTCATAACTATCATACGAATACAATCATGTCATCAGCTATACGTGAAAATACTTAACGTTTACGATCAAATAATTGTGTAGGTACCTATTTAGTACATAGCCACGTTCATTTAGCATAGTAACGAACTCAAATTGTTCCAGAGCGAATAAAAACAATTTCCTTTAACGCTGCCATTTCAACGGCTCATTTAATTTTATGTAATTACTGCATGATTAAACAGAATTGACTTGACGAAGCTGAAAACCATTCTCAGTACTATAACAACAAAGATAAGAGCAAATACTCTTTATTTTAAATAAGATTGTGTTGCTAAAAGTTAAGTTTTCCGAAATGATACTGTTATGGTGTTAGTTCGTTTATATTTACGTGTTATAGCTTCCGTTGGAAAGTTTAAAATCGTTGGTTTTGACGACGTTAGGTTAAGACAAAATATGTTTCTAGATAGTAATATCCTTAAGAAAGTTTCAAATAGTCATCACGTAATGTCAAGTTATCCTGCCACGTAAGTCTGTCTAGACCGTAGTTAACCTTTGTGTTGTCGTGAGAAAATGTCCAAAGGAAATTAGTTCGCAGTGACTCGAGAAAATGGAGGCGTCCTAACGTCTTTTATGTATGTCGGGGTCAAACTTCAGGTAACCGCGTAGATTCTATTACGAAATACGGGAAGAGGAAAATGTTTTATTGGCTTTTTAGTAGCAACCTGATAGAAAATTATGTTTATTTCTCTGAAATGGATTCCTCATTACGTAACTTAACATGCTCAATTACTAATAATGGCGTTTGAATTGTCCATCAACAATGTTGTGGTATTTAAAGTGACAACTGTGACAAGGCAATTTAATATATTGCCTGCGGCATATTTCTTGACTGCGAGCGATTTTAAACGGACGGTGCCGTTTGTAAAAAGCGGAATTATACAAATTGTTTGCGACATAGATTTGCTTCTTTTGTATGTATGTTACTGAACTTCTCCTAAACGACTAGACCGATTTTAATTAAATTTGTCCAGCCGTGTGTATCTGGATGGTTTAGATTCACAATTGGATTCCCGGTAGGTGGCGCTGCGTTCGGGCCAGTTTCTTAGGGATTAATAACTATAAACGTGTGAGAGCAGGATTGACCTGTTAATCTAACACCCTTTCCCCACTAATATGGTATACGCCTGGGAAACCGAAAACATGGGAATGTGAATTTGTTTTTAAGTACCATATGCCCCGAATGTACTAGACTAGAATAACCTTCATTATTGCCTTCAAAAATATTGTGTAATGTCTTAAAGTTAGAATTTTGTCTGGTTCCTACTTGAGCAACCCAACCTTACGGAATAGACTGTTTTCAATTTTAAATTAAGACAACACAACATAGTACAAAACATCATCACAGTATTGTCCATTAGGATAAGGAGAGGTGTAGATAGGTAACAAACTCAGTAAATAATATACAGAAAACCCACATTTCGAAAGTTATGTTTTGATGAATACGGTTACATAAACAGTTTATTAGAGAATGTTATTCTGCAAGCTGAACAGCTTGCACAATAACAATCCCTGAGCTACTGCAAACATAATTTATACATACCAGTAGACTAACTAACAAAACAACGATCTACATAACTATGTATATTAACACCAAAAATGTAGACATAAATTATTCGGGATTCAAAGACGCAGTAGGTAAGAAATCAAGTAGATAGTTCTCATAGCCGTTATTAATTTAGGTAGGTACAGAGGCTTTTTAATATTTAATGAATAAGTAAATTTAGGCGAAAGAGCTATCTGTATCGCCTATCGTGTAGGACCTGCCGATATTAATTTAAGATAGGTACTTAAACGAAACTCCAATTAATGTAAGAAACCAGTTCCAAGGAACTTTTAACAGCTTTAAGCTTAAGTCGGTACATTTTTTTTAATTGAACGTTGATAAAGAAAATTATAAGTGTCTAACTTGCATTACTACAAGCATACTTTAAATAGCTCTTCTTTAATATTTCTACCCTGTTCGGAATTCCAGGAGTTTACATAATATATGTAGTTTTAGTAGTCTACTCACTTATAATATTTGTATCTTAGTTCTTAGCAATATAACTGTATCAGACTATTGAGTCAAAACGTAAAATAATAAACGTTATTAGGTATTGTTGATACAGCTTGAAAAATAAATACACTACAATAATTAGGTTTCCTGTATATGGCGCCGCCGCCGCAACGGAACCGCGTGTACACTGATATTGATGCCAAGTTAAATAGTAAAGCAACGATCACAGTTCAGCAAAACATTGCAAACGAAACATGCGGTCCGGCGCCGGTGCGACTCCGGTGTCATGTAAAGGAAGCCTTGAAGTTTTTTCCTCATATTGAACATACACATATATACACACAAACTCGTGTCTTCTTCTTATGGGGGTAGGCAGAAACTACAGAACGCCACCTGCTACGATCCTAACATACTCCTTGTATTATTTAACGTGCTCAATGGATACATTTTATTTATGAGATACTCATTTCAAAAAGATACCGGTCTACCAGTTCGTGACAAGACTTGTTATATATCTAAAAGTAAAAAGGCATTTATTTAGTATGAGCATAAAGCATCAACTTATAGAATAATATTGCCAGTGTTGGTAAGAAAGGATTTGATTCACTTTTGCCTCACAAAGTTTGACCCACATTTCATTTTTCCCTTTTCGACCCACATTTAATTCCTGACTTCATATGACAATATACCTAGCAAAAAATTGTTCTACAAGAAATAACAATTAATTCTCTGCAATATTGTTTCTAAATAAATGGAACACCTATATATAGCTCAATCCATTTAAATAAAACCTTAACGAATTTTAAAAGGATTAGTTATTCATTACAGCATCTAAATCATAAATATGCATAACACTACACTACATTGAATCACACTCACATTTTAATCGTACGTGATGTTAACTTCTGCTGAAGAAACAAAATCCCAGTGTATCACTCACTATTTGCACTTTTATTTACGCACCACACTCGACATCGTATTCAGACTCGCAATCACGAGAACAAGCGACACAGTCACACGCCCACTCACTACGACAGTCACCGCGGTACTGAAGCGTTGATGCTGTAAAGTGGAAATCAGGGTGTTTTCCCTCCCCCGTGCGTACCGACACTTAGCGCCCGCAACTTAACGCGCTAACACTTGAAGCGATAATTGTTCTTTTAACATAAGGTGCTCTTCACACTAACATCATTATTAATACGAGAGCGGGTATAAATGATAATACCAGCCTATTATTGTCCCAATGCATGGCAAAGGCTTCGTCTCATATAGAGTAGGCGAAAGAATTGAATTTTAAATTGTGTAAACATGATTAAAATGATACCAACGCGTAGTTAATCAAATCTCAATACCTAAATAGTAACGATTTGTAATGCCACTCTTAAGAAGAAAAATAAGTACAATGAAATATTTATATTTTGGTACCACTGCCACTAGTGTCGTCAAGTCAAGAGTAAATAGATTACTGACCTATTGTATTACTCTTATTTACGTTATCGTAACGTTTATCAAGCGTTCAAACGGAAAATTTAAAATAAAAATAAATAAGTTTCAAAAACTGTAACCCGACTACAGAAAAAATAAAAGTTATCTAAAAAGTACAAAAAAAAATTTCAGACAGAAATCAAGACAGGTACAAAAATGGTAAAGGTAAAGGCCGTAGTCAAGAACAAATAAGAAAAGTTAGATATTCTGGAAAATTATTCTAGGTATCTGGATAGTTATGTCTAATAAATTTTAACTTGGTAAAGTACCAAAGTGATTTCATTCTATCGGAGCAAAAAAGTTTTCAGTTTCATCAAGTTTCCTTCAAGAAGTACTACACAACAACTTTTCCAACTACCAAAGCCAGATAGACAAAATTGGTTTAGAACAGCCCAGCGGCGAAATGTTAAAATACCTAATTCAATTTCACTTCACGTCTGTGGAGAGATGGTGAGCCGAGATAATCCCGCGTAATTACGGACTGACAAATAAATGTTACCACTACAGATAATACAATCTGTTCTATAGAAGACTATAGTGATAAAACAAATGACTAAACAATGCTTTGCTTTGTTTCCGTAGAGTACCGAGCGTAAACACCAGTTAAGGGGACGATAGCTGACTTTTAATGATTTTATACTGAAGATGACGTCTAAACGAGTAGTGTTAGTGATTTGGAAAAAATATATGTTAAATTAGAGCATTTTTAAAATATTTTAATATAGGCATATTTTTGATTATGTTTATATTACATAGTGAAATTAATTTGTAAAGTTATGTCTAACGCGGATAAAAAACTGAGAATGACGCAAAATCTATCGAGCGTATTTTTCTGAAAACTTTACCATTTTAAAGATAATTAAATTATTGATCTTTTAGTATACTTGTTTTATTAAAATACTTTTTGTTTTACGTGTAATAAATTAATAATGCGTCTAATTTGGGACAGCGCTCCTTGATGGGCGAGTCCTATTACTGGCTGGACGTACGACGCGTTGCGTGAGCTCAGTACAGAACACGCAAGTTAACCGTTCAAGGTCACTATCATATATCTGCGTCTTAAGCGTAGGTATGGGTTAGTCACGATACGGTCACATTTGTGTGCACATATTTTAATCCACCACTCGTTCGCTCATCACTCGCAAGCGAGTGTTGTCACGCAAACCGATCACGTATGTCCTCAGGGACACGCACGTGGAGCAATGTCCAACATCATTACTACTCTCCCGAGATCTATAACTTATATCGTGCAAACACTTCACACGCGCCTCACATACACACGCCAATCACACCAGACACTAATGGGACGTTTTAGTATCAGTTTTTCAGGTTTAACATAATGTGTTTACCTACCTGTTAGGTGCCGTTCTGACGTGGGTCAAAGGTAGGAATCGAATGACAGCTTATTATGGTACCTCGTACAATTATAAATATTCGATCATTGTCTAAACAAGAAGATCATTGTGAAGAAGAAGGATGAATAAAGATTGCATATAGATTATGATGTGTGGAGTAACGAAAATGGATAAAGTAAGAAATGAGTATATGAGGGGAGTTTAAAAGTGGCGCCTGTGACAGAAAATTTTAAAGGAAATCGTTTGGCCTGGCATGGGCGTATAATGAGGAGAGAGGAAACATATGTGACTAAAAGAGTGATGAATATATGTAAATGTTGATAAATGGAGAGGTAGAGGGACGCCAAAGAAAAGAAGGATGGATTGTGTAAGGAATGATATGAAAGAGAAGGGAGTGAATGATAGCGTGACGGTTGAGAGGAGAGTGGAAAAAGTAAACGTGTTGCGCCGACCCCAAGTAACATGGGGCAAGGGCAGAAAGATAATGATGATCATTGCCTAGACAGAAATAGGAACTCACTTCATAGTTGCACGACAAGTGAGTAGTAAGGTAAGGTCTTGAAACATACATTCATAAGCTCTCGCCTTCTTCCATAGGGGTAGGCAGAAACTACAGAACGCCACCTGCTACGATCCTCACATACTCCTTTTGCTTCGTTAACGTTCATACATCTGGATACATACGCACACTGATTAACATCCGTCACCTCACACTTCAGGTCCAGTTGAAAACCAGCGTCAGGCACTAGATATCTGGCATTTTTGTGGAACTGGGCCTATTTGGCGCAGCCGTAAGGCACATTTTCCTGTTAAATTATTATTTTACACTTTGTTTTTGTTTCCTTTTTAGGGTTCCGTAGTTAACAAGGAACCCTTATAGTTTCGTCATATCCGTCTGTCGTCTGTCTGTCTGACAGTCTGTCTGTCTGTCTGTCCGCGGTCTAGCTCCGAGACCCTTAGTACTAGAAAGCTGTAATTTGGCATAGGTATACATATTAATTACGCCGACAAAGTGGTAAAACAAAATTATAAAAAACATTTTTTTTTGGGGTACCTCTCCTACACGTAAAGTGGTGATGTTTTTTTTATCATTGGAAAGGTCCTTTAAAAACATTGTGAGCTTGTGAATACTATTTTTGGATTCAAGGATCCGTTTGCAAAATATTAAGCTTTAAAGTGCTAATTTTTGTTAGAGTCAAGTGTCCCCCTTTGGGAAATTATCAAATAACTTCTCCCGCTCTGGGCGGAGCGGGAGGGCGTGTTCCTTCGGTTAATGATGATTGTGATCCCAAACGTCTTTCAATTTCACTCTTCGTGCTCACATAAGATTTTTTTTACAATGTAATACAATAATCAAGCTTCATTTGGAGACAGGAATTTTTTTCAACAAAGATATAATCCTACATCATTTAATTTCACTATGGTAAGAAATGTTTACCACTCAACAATCTTTGCTGCAATTTTATTACGCGCACTAGCAACTATTAATCACATCTAACGAGCTATATAAAATAGGATCATAGGTCGAATTTTGTTTAGTCTTTTCACGCAACCTACGGTTAAAGAAGAAAAAAAAAATATACGAGTGGGAAAATATTTACAATGTAGAACGTTATTGTCTCATAAAGGAATAGCTGGGTTATAAAAATATTACGAGTGCGTCACAAGATAATAATTCTGATTTCAATACTAAGGAAAAGAATAAGGAAGGTACGTACGTAAATCTTTTCACATCAGATTTTTCAATTGCTGAATTCGTGGAAAGACGAATAATAATTCTGCTCCAATAAAATACAAATCGACAAATTCGACAATAAAGACTAAATTGTAAAACTTTAATTGAGGAAGACACACAAATTTTTTATAAAACGTATAATCCGTTTTTAGTTAAACATTTACGAACGAAGGCGGAATGCATTTCGCGCGTTTTATATTTTTTCACTTTTTTTTCTTTTGTGTCGGGCTCCGTTGACTTTATCATTCAACCTGTTACTTGTTCATACAATGTTCGTGAATCGTGATTAATCTCTTTGGTGATTGCAACTTTTACTAACAATATACATTAAAATTCAAATCAATTTTGGTCCTTAGGGATTAGAACTATTTTGGTTCCTGTTTACGAAGAATAAACTAGCTCTTTTTGAATAGATGTGATAAAAACTGTAATATCTATATCCTTTTTAATATTAGTCGAAAACGGGGTTTTTAACTACTTATATTATTAGTATTCATACAATATTTATTTTTAATGTCCGTTTTATTTGTGCGGATTAAACTATTTTTCGTTATTTCTAAATCTAATTTGAGATTCTTCAATGAAAGATTTCCCATTTACTAGGAAATCTTACATACAATAAATGTAATAAATTAGGTACCTAGATGTGAAAAGCGCAAAGTTAATGTAAGCATGGAATTGTAGTCCACACGCGTATATTTTGAAGAGTGAATGTTGGTGTTAAAAGATTAGTGAACAGTTAAGGAATTTAGTTGGAAGCGCCTCCAGCGCGTTCTAATTGAGTGCTAAGTCTCAACTGTCTAACTGTGACACTATGTCGGCACTTCCACAAAGTTCATTTTTTTTTTTTTTAAAAAAACGTTGCCCCACACTAGGAATTTCTCCTGTATTGTGGGTGCGATTACAAACATTTAAACTCACATACACAAACAGCCAGACCCGGAACAACTACTGGTAGGTCATACAAATATTTGTTCCGTTCGGGAATCGAACCCGCGACACGCAGCGCAGCAGTCAGCCGCTTAACCACTGCGCCAACCGTGCCGTCAAAGTTAGTCCCTTGTTTTTTGTAAAAAGTACTCACAATACCCACTTAATATAAAGAAAGTGTCTGATTTTAAAGGGTTGATCGGTACACAAATAACACTGTCAAAAATTGAACGAGATATAAATACAAAAAAAATATGGGAACAGAGGGCTTTACACTAGTAAAATTTACTTTAGTGCTACCTTCATCACAACGACAAATAGACAGATAAATAACGCGGGATTCATATTGTCAATAGTAACATAATAAATGCCTCTCCCTCAGACGTTTACCTGAGGATATGCGCTGCTTTTTTTTTTCAACCAAAAACGTTCCATTTCGTATTCAGCCGAAAAAAAAAAAAACGAAAAAGAAAACGAAAAGATTTTTTGGTTGATGATAGGTTTTTCTTTGGTCATTATCATTAATGAATATTACAGAATAACTTTTATTCGCCATGAAATATCCTTTTAAAAATTGCCCGAATCTGAGTTTTCAGACTCGTCAGATTAAGGGAAAGCCCACAATTTCTTCATCAGATTTGCCTATTTAAGTCATTATGGGTTAGGCCGCACACGATCGTACTAAAAACAAAGACTCTGAGGATCACTTTATTTTGGGCCCAATTTTGAAATCTGAAAGTGCACAGGGCTCCTATCTGAAACTTTTCAAATATATTTTCAGTGTTCTCTCGATAAGCTGCACCCACTCAGCTATCAACTTTTCGCCCTGCATATGCTTGCTCAAAACCCACTGGGCTAACGTATAAACTTAAATCACGCGAAACTTATTTTCTCATAGACATACTAATTAAAACAATCCCAAGTTATGAGTTGCGCCGACCCCAAGTAACATGGACAAGGGTAGGAAGATGATGTTGAAATAATCTGAAGATAAATGCGACACTAAGCATTTTATTTCTGCATTTTCTCAATAAATTATTGTGCTTTAAGTTGTTGTAACTCGATCGATTTTCTCTGAAAGAATGAATAATTCATTCTTTCAATTATTGAAAATCGAAAACAGCCGAAAACCGAAAACGAAATTCGGTCGGACTCTACCTTAATCGAAAAGAAGATCTTCGCACTTCGCTTTGAGTTATTTTTCCTTCTCCAACTGTGAGCAAAATTGAATTTGCATATCTTCGGAGAGTGCAAGCGTTAAATTAAAGATTTATTTGCCGTCGTCAATTGACAAATTCAAATATTATTTAACATTCCGTTTTCAATTGAACGTTTCGCTTGAGAGTCTCAGCAGCCGCAGCATGAGATGGCGCAAGGGTGTCGACACTGGTTGCATCCCACACCAGAGGCCTACCCATCTTCCAAGGCAACAACGTTATCCCGTCTGGTCTCTTCCCATCGTCACGTACCAAGCCGTTTGGTTCTAATACCGCTGGTACGCCGGCGATGGCAAGGGCTCGACGAATAATGTCGTTGATGCTGGCGTGCCGTGCTATGCGACCTGCGCTCCTGCAGCAGGACAGGCCATGGTGCCCGAGACTGTCGACAGCTTCACCGCAATGACACCGATGCGGAGCAACACAAAGTGCACCCAAGCGGAGACACGTAGCGAGCCGAAACGATGAGTCATCCATCATAATGCCTATGGTAGATGACGGGAGCGCCTGAAGCCACAAGCCTGACTCCCATTCTCCCACAGCCGTATTAGGTGACGTGTTTAACAGGGTGTTCCGTATAATACTGCAGAGCGGCACGTCCCATCGTCTCTGGGAAGAGGGGTTGTCGGGCAGATCCGTATTGGGACAAGCCATTTTCCAAGCGTTCAACGCTTCGGTCAGGCACGGTACCTCAAAATCGGCCAGTGAGGAATATAAAATGTTCCTAGTTAATTCATTGGTACTGTGGACCGAGGAGAGGAACGCCGGTAAACTTATACTTGAAATTTTGCGGTATATAGTAGCCCACCGGTGTCGGGAACAGGGTCCAAGCCACCGGTGCTCAGAGCTCCTGAGAGAAGAACCTCCTAACGATACGCGCCGTGTCCAGGAGTACTGCTTTCTGGATCAAGCCCTTGATCCAGCTGCCTAACGAGAGCCTCCTCAGGTGTCGGTCGAGGCTCTTAGCTATTATGCCATTGGCCGTAACGATTATCGGCACAATGATTGCTGTATCCACATCCCACAAGTCGAAAACCTCGTGAGCCAGATCAAGATACTTAATCTGTTTATCTTTTTCAGCTTTCACGAGGTTCTCGTCATGCGGGACCGCTATATCAATAATCATTGTGCGACGCTCTAATCAATCTATCACCACTATGTCTGGCTTATTAGCAACAATAGTCCGGTCAGTGATGATAGATCGATCCCAATACAACGTGATATTGCCATTTTCGAGGACTGGGTCGGGCACATATCTATAGTACGGTACTTCCGATTCCACAAGACTATGTTCCTAGCACAGCGGACTGTGCTGGCGCCGCTGCTGCGGCTGCTGAGACCCTCAAGCGGCGCAAATACTGTAACCTTATTGGTAACTACAGTTTTGAGCCGTTTGGGGTCGAAACGCTCGGATCATGGGGCCCGAGTGCGCGTCTCCTTTTTAAGGAAATTTCTCGCCGACTGGTCGACACTTCACGTGACCAGAGGGCTGGCTCGTTCTTTGGCCAAAGAATTAGTATTGCCATTCAACGTGGCAATGCTGCCAGTCTTCTGGGCACGTTTCCGGATGACAGCGATGCGGAAGAATACTTCGACGCCTAAGTGTCGTTTTGTTTTTATTATTTTTATTTATACAGATAGTTAGTTAGTCTTTTAATTTAGTACCTAATGTAAATAGTTAGATTATTTTTTTATCTTTATATGTTAATTAATGTAATTGAACGTTTTACATTCAGAATTTCATTCAAGTATGGCAGTAAAGTCTGAATACAAAATGTACATATTCTAGGTTTTGATTTTCAGTCGAATTCCTTCCAAGGTCCCGCTTGTGTACATCAAAGATAACCGAACTGCACACAACTATTATGTCTATTTACCACCAGAGTGTACAGGATTCCTTTTAGAATATAAAACGACCCACTCACTTGTAAGATTTTAAGGACTCGTTAAATGTAACGTGAGATTTTACAGCAACTTATACCTCTTCATTTCTCCGTTTTATTTATTTGCCCACTGACAATATGATATTAATTTTTTCATTCATTTGAATGATTAAATACTAAAATCTGGCATCTCCTTTGTATAGTTTATAGAGCAGAGATTCTGTTTGACAGCTGGAAAAGGCTTTTGAGGTCATACCTTTTGACGGCTTACATTCAGTAACTAGTCTCTCAGAAACTGGGCCTCGGGGCAATGTCCTGTCCTCACCATCAATAGACATTACTTGACCTAGTAAACAGGCATTCAAATCTCGTTTACACCAGAGACTGGCCTCAGTGGGCACTGCTATAAAACTTTTATGATACGAATCGAGGTGAACCGTGCACCTTTTCACATTCATCATTGTTGAAACTACTTTCATTCTATATAGATCCATTTTGAGGATATTCGACTTTAATACTATTTCTGTGAAGTTGAAATTCAAATATCTGCTTAAAAAGTCATAGCTTTCGTAATGACGTAGCTGGAATAAAAAGCATCGCTCTTTTGATGAGGATCGGGGCATTCATTTTAAGCGTTACAAATGCGTTTGGATACCAGCAGCCGTGTAATTTTATAATGTGCTTTCCAACAGAAATATTTCTCTTGAAGGAGTGGTGTGCTTTAAAATAAAGTTATTCCTCTGTCTAGTTATTTCTTATCTCACGTTCATATCAATAATTTACAATTCCATTGAGGAATTGACTGATTATTTTATTGGTTTGACAAATACTTGAGAACTGTCATGATTCCTTTTTATTCTTTTTTGTGTATTTTATACGCATTATTATACAGTATTCAGTGGTGCGGCCGCCTGTTTTAGGGCATACATAAACGGGCATTATAGTTGCCTAGAAGACGAAAATGAAGGCATCTCCACAAACTTTTTCAATTAAGCTTACCGCGCTATTTCAAGAATGTTAATACCTTGTAGGTACTGAACTCCGGCGTGCCTTGGCATGCACCACATTCCCGTCTTAATAATAATAAAATTCCAAATAATATTATTATGTGGTACTTTTAAGACGGAAAGAGAGACGTAAAAAAAAAAAAAAATCAAAATCAAAATATTTTATTTCACATAAACCTACATGGGCACTTATGAAACGTCAAGAAAGGAGCACTTTCTAAACATAGACCAATGTAGCCCTGATTTCAAAAACCATCATACGGGTTCTATACATGATTTTAAAAACGTGATCACGTCTTTTCAGTGAACTACAGTATTGCTTCTGTATTCCATGGCAAGGGTCGCATTCGCGTCTATCCCATAATATTATTTATACCATTCCCCCTCTAAAAAGCTTACGAGTATTTTATTCACTGAAAACAGTGAATAAAAAGCACTTTTAATCACTGTTTTGGTGTTTGAATTTAGAACACCAATATATTCGACCTCGATCTCAATGCTATACAATCTCCTTGCGATTAATTTAAACTTCCTTTTTTGGAACGAAGTTCTTCAACGCGACTTATAAACTTTCAGAAATCGTCACGCTAAAAAGTGTTAATATTTGTGATTGTTTTCTTCTAATTCAAAGAGAAAGAGAGAGAGAACGCCGGCAGAAAAAACAAAAGAAAAGAGTAAAGTGATTACAGTGTTGAGAAATAAAATTGTGCACATCGGCCCGAGTACACTGCAAGCCGGATTTTTTAAAATTTTTCATTATGGGTATCCTTTTCACGGTTTTCAAGGGTGTTAAAGCCGATAGTGGGGTCAAAATGTAAATTCAAGATGGTGGCTCTGATTTTTTTTTTGAATTTTTCATCTTTGGTATCGTTTTCATGGTTTTCGAGGGTGTTAAAGCCGATAGTGGGGTCGAAATGTAAATCCAAGATGGCGGTTCTGAATTTTTTAAATTTTTCATCATGTGTATCGTTTTCATGGTTTTCGACGGTGTTAAAGCCGATAGTGGGGTTGAAATGTAAATCTTAGATGGTAGCCCTGATTTTTTTTTTTAATTTTTCATTATGTGTATCGTTTTTATGGTTTTCGAGGGTGTTAAAGCCGATAGTGGGGTCCAAATGTAAATTTAAGATGGTAGCTCTGATTTTTTTTTGAATTTTTCTACATGGGTATCGTTTTCATGGTTTTCGAGGGTGTTAAAGCCGATAGCGGGGTCGAAATTTAAATTCAAAATGGTGGCTCTGAATTTTTTTTGAATTTTTCATCATGGGTATCGTTTTCATGGTTTTCGAGGGTGTTAAAAACCGATAATGGGGTCGAAATGTAAACCCAAGATGGCCGCTCAAAAAAAATCAAATTTTTCATCATGGGTGTCGTTTTCATAGTTTTCTAGGGTGCTAACGCCGACATAAGGTCAAAATGTAAATGCAAGATGGCTACTGCAAAAATTTTGTTTTTTGTTTTAAATCATACGTGAGAAAAAACTTCGTTTCTGACGGGGGTCCCACGACCGCACACATTTTTCTTCATTAAATGTCTATTTTCGCTTAAATCTTTCTTTTTCTCGTAGTCATGGTATAAAGTATAGTATGCAACTCTTGAATAAAACGGATTTATATCGAGGGCCATGAATCACTCGCGTCTCTCAGGATTCTAACACTTGAATCACTCGCTATGCTCGTGATTCAATCATCATGAATCACTCCCTACGGTCGTGATTCAATCGTTAGAATCCTTCACTTGCTCGTAATTCATCTATGGCCCTCGATTTAAATCCGTCCTTTATTCACTAATTGCATAATATACTATTCATCCTCTAAAAAATATACCTATTTTTACAGGCTTACGATATTGGAAAATTCAATAAAACTATGAGACACACAGTGAACAGAAACTAACCTTAAGGTAAGAACAAGTTCTATTTCATCGTCTAATGTTATGTTTGACGCCCTTAAATGGCAACTCATAGTGTTCGTTTCTCTTTGACTTCAGTAAATATGACATGTCAATAATAGTTTAAGTAAGTCAAGGATAAATCACTGCTATACTTCTCTAATCGTGTGGTGTAACTGTCGCAAAAGCTTTTCATTCCTTTGTAATCCTAATTTATTTCCTGAAAACGCCTCGTTATTTTGGAAGTGGATGATGATGATGAATCGCGAGATATTTAAGATCATAAGCTCAGACTAAATAAAAAAGCAATACATAGTACTGTCTGTCAACAGTTACGTGAGGCCGGTTTCGTAAACATTGTGTGCACTTAGTGAGGTGTAGGTTGGTTGTAAACGTATGCGTGTGAGCGTGTAATGCCAGAGCAGAGGTGTAGTTTTGGCATGCTTCAATGTATTGTTCGCAGCGCTGTGTCTTGGTTTTTTATTTGATCTGAGGCCATAAGATGCAAAAATTGTCGTATAGTTTGCAGGAGGATTGTTAATTTTCCTTATTTACGAAATTACTGTCAAGTTGGTAAAATCCAGTATACAAATTAGATAGGCCTGTGTGTTCAAGGTGTACCTACGCGGATTTTAAATGATAATATAAATAGTGGCATAAGAAAGAGCCCATTTTGAGGGAGTGCTATTTTTAGAAAAAGAAAAGCTAGAAAATATAAAAATATTTCTCACCGGGTGGTGCTAGCTGCGCCTCGCACACAGGTCGCCCGTGTAGCCCGGCGCACAGAGACAGCTGACGGCTGCCGGGCCCATCTGTCTGTCGATCAATGTATAAGATATAGCTTTTACATTATGAATAACAATGTGAAAACTTTTAATAAACCTTCTTCATCGAGTCTACGTTTTATATACACTCCTTTAGCAAAACATACTCAGTAACAAAATTTTTGTCCTTAACGAAAAATGTGCCCGAAATTCTACAAAACAACATTACCTAAGATACTTAAATGCTAACATTGTTAACCCCTTTTTACCCGACTGAGACGAAGCAAAAAGGAGGGTTACGATTTTAACCAGTACATTATGTATGTATGTTCATCTATTCCCTCATAACTTCTAAACTTCTCATCATAATTTAACAAATGAGGTATCGTGGCAAGCGTCTTAGCGCCCTCTAGAAGACATAAAGTGAAGAACTTAATAAAATGCCTTGATGGATATCAAATGAAAGGGCTTAGTTAGCACATTAAAAAAAAATTAACACCAAAATAAATTAAATAAAAAGTTTTATTACTTTTATTATTCTAGAACAAAAAACCAACGAAATTGAGGATACATGACGCAGAAAGCGGAATTTTTCAAACGCGTGACCCTTTAATAAAGATGTGACTTCGTCTCGGAAAATAAAAAAGCAGAACCGTCCAAAAGAAAATAAAATGTGTTTTCTACACAATTTCCTGATGTGTTGGTTGCTCTGCAATTGTTTATATTTTATTATTGCAATAAATATGTGTTACAGTAAAACTTTAAACATAAATATGGTTATGCGAACAACATCAACTGAATGGCAGTCATAGAAATATAGTGGTCATTAGTTCACTCGATCTTTATATTACCTATGTAATTTTTTATTTTATGAAGATATTTGTCAATCACCCTGCGCTGTAATCTACACTACGATAATAAATAAGAATTGGCAAATCACCAGACGAAGAAAATCAAATTATTTCTGTTATCCCCTTTTGCAAACTAATAGCTTTTTAATAATTTAAGCAAAATAATATGACCAGACCGGTTAACACGATACAGTTAGGTGGAAATAATCAAACTTATAATTTCTTTAGAAGATCATATTAATTTCTACCAAATTGTATTTTCTTCGTATTTCCCACAAGCTGGATTTATATTTAAATTGCAAAAGATTGTGTTGATATTTTTGCTTTTTATTTGTGAGCAATAAAAGTAACTCATTGCGAACTGCGGTTGAATGAGTTTTTTATACGAGCGTGCTGCAATATTAACAAGTTCTCAGTGGCAAGCAATTTTCAAAGCACTTTTGAATCCATGATCATAAAATTTTGGACCGTTAGCTTTCGGACGACGACGCGAGTTTTCATAAAATTGTTACTATCATTGATCTCTGCGATTGTGAAGTTAGCCGATTTTGATGACTAGTGATCGTAAGAGTTATAAGACTAGTAAAGATTAAAATAATGACATTAGTTGCAAGAATTTGAATATTACGTGGTTTTGTCGAAAAACAAGAACTGTAAAATCACTTCAAAAACTTCTCTACAAATCTATATGAAATCTCTACAACTCCAATTCGTCGACTTGCTAAGCTAGTGAAAGATTGAGTAAGTACATTAGCAGTTCTGTCTCGGGACTCTCAAGTTAGCACTTCAACTAGCGTGCTGGTTGTATAAACCAGTAGTTTGACTACCTGCCAGGCGAGTGCACTGTTATCCGAACAAGTGATAACATTACAGACACATAAGGTTAATTTGTCCACCCATACCGCCAATATACAAACAATAATAACTCTAAAATATCAATGCAAATTCATAATCAATAGAATTACTGATCAAAGACGTAATTTAAAGAAAGGAATGTTTAGTATACTTGACCGTTAAACGCCTCCTTTGTTACATTATCCTATTTTTCTTTTTATAAAATCACTTTCCCGGCGTCATTTTAAAATATTATCACTGAACCTTAGCACTGAACAAAGATTAGAAGCAATCAATAAATTAACAATTAAATATCAAACAAAATAAAGCGTTCTGGTGAGTGTAGCGACCACCAAAAACAAATGAATGATAATTTGAACTTTTGAAAATCGAACACGCTCTATCAAGCCAGTTTTTTTGCACGCGATATTTAGCCTTATTTCTCTTTCAAATAAAGCCCTGTACACATTTTCGAATACAACTGATGATGGGTAGTCATTTCGGGAAATAGGTACGGGTGAAGTTATTGAAAGCTGCTTTAAGTTCTACATTATACACAACAGTCACGATCCGCGTCCGAGTAGCAGATGGAATTAATTTATTATTATTAATTTATTTAGTAGTAAGTAATAAGTTTTATACAGAACTTCACTCATCCGATGAGTTCATAAAGCTATTAATAAGAATGGTAGGTACTTCATTCGTTAGTCTAAGGAATTTTCCTTTCATTCAGTACCTATCCATACATTTAGACTGGATTCGCATTTCAAAGAACTCAAGCTGGGTATTGTTAATATTTAATGCTGACTAACCTTGTTAGTGGAAATTTTGTTGGCGTCAAATTACCTCTTTATAAGGTAGCCTTGTTTACAGGCACAAAGGAACACATTGCCATTCCCTTTTTTTTTTTTTTTTTTTTTTTTTTTTTTTTTTTTTTTTTTTTTTTTTTTTTTTTTTTTTTTTTTTTGGGTGGGAAATCATCAAATAACTTCTCCCGCTCTGGGCGGAGCGGGAGGGCGTGTCAGACTCTTACTGACTAAAACCCACCCGTGTTCCTTCAGTTGCCGTGTTGCCAGGGGGCCACGATTTCCCTATCGGTTTTCTTCGAACCCCCGGCAGGCATTGGTCCTAGCGGACCCCGTCAATTCTGCTGACATCTCTTTGAGGCGCGCGTGGAACACAACGCGCCGTCGACCCGGGCTTGGTCCTTATCGGACGGCGAGCTACCCATTGCTCACCGTCCGCAAGCCCGCGCCTACGGTGGCCGGAAATCCTCTCGTGACTCCCGACGCCCAGGGCGTCTCCTGCTGCGGCGGTTAGGGGCGCGAGGGCGCGAAATTTGCCTCTCCCTCACGCGCTCCGTCTCCTCCTTCGCGAGCATTACTGCTTCGCAGAACGAGGTGACGGCCTGCCATTTCCTCTCGCTCCGTAGCATGGCCCGAATCAGGGCCGGACGCGAGAGATCACCGCCGCCGATCGCTTCCACGAGGACACGGCGATGCTCTGCCCAAGCCGGGCAGACCTCCACCGTATGCTCCACCGTGTCCTCCGGGCGATCCACACAGTGATGACACCCAGGCGTTTCCTCCCGCTTTATCCTGAACAGGTACCTCCCGAAACAGCCGTGTCCGGTGAGCACCTGTGTCAGGCGGAAGGTGAGGACGCCGTGGCGCCTCTCTAGCCACTCCTCAAAGAGGGGTCTTATCGCCGCAATTGCGGCGTGCCCAGCGCTGGGTTGCGACAATCGCACTCTCCATTCCGCCATGAGATCCCGCCGGAGCTCTGTCCGCTGTGCCGCAACTTCTTGCGGCATCGGAGTTAAGCCCCGGCGTTTCGCCTCCTCGCGCCACTCCCAAATGTGCGCGAGGACCTTTGCCTCCAGATCCCATGGCGGTACTCCGGCAAGGAGGCTAGCCGCCTCGCAGGAGACCGTGCGGTATCCTCGGGCCAGCCGGATGGCCATGACCCTTTGGGACGCGTTAAGCCGGCGGGCTGGCTGCCGCCTCAATGAAGGCGCCCACACCGGCGCCCCGTAAAGGGCCATGGACCGCACGACCCCCGCGTAGAGCCTCCGGCAGGAGGCGTTTGGACCTCCCAGATTGGGCAGGAGCCGCTTCAAGGCAGCCCCGGCCCGGTCCAGTCTGGGAGCCAAACGTCGGAAATGCTCCACGAAGTTCCACCGGCTGTCGAGGACGAGTCCCAGATACTTCATCGTCGACTCGACGCCGATGTGAACCCCTCCCGCCATTACCTGGGAACCCGGCGGTGGCGCACTACGAGGACCATAGAAACCCATGGCCTCGGACTTGTGCAGGGCCACCTCGAGTCCCAGCTGCCGGATTCTGTCGACGATTGTCACAACCCCGCGTGTCGCTAAGTCGGCCGCCGCCTGGTACGACCTCCCCTGCGCCAGGACCAGCGTGTCGTCAGCGTAACAGACGACGCTGACGCCAGTAGGGAGATCGGCGCGCAGCACCCAGTCGTATCCGATGTCCAACAGATGCGGCCCCAGGACCGATCCCTGTGGGACACCGCACGACACCTCTCGCCGGTTCCACTCTCCTTGGTGACCGGGGTAGATGACAGCCCTGTCCGTCAAATAGGCCTCGACCACACGACAGAGGTAGGTCGGCATCCGGTGATACCGAAGTGCCTCCCTGATGCAACTCCAGGGCAGGGTGTTAAAGGCATTGGCGATGTCTAGAGACACCGCCAAGACGACCCCACCCCGGGCCACAGCATCCCCCGTCGTGAGGGCTCGCACGCGCATGATGGCGTCCACCGTAGAGCGCCCCCTGCGGAAACCGAATTGGCTCTCCGCCAGATCCGGCCCCACTCGCACCAGCTGCCCGACGAGGCGGTCTGCAATGACTCTTTCAAAGAGCTTGCCCACCTCGTCGAGCAGCACAATGGGCCGATAGGCGGACGGAGAGTCCGCCGGGCGCCCCGGCTTCCTAATGAGGACCAGTTTCCCAGTCTTCCAACAAAGTAGGAACTGGCCCCTCTCCATGCATGCGCATAGGAGCCCCCTTAGTCGAGGCCCGAGAGTCCCCATGGCCAGGACCCAGGCTTTTTCGGGAATGCCGTCGGGTCCTGGGGCGGTATTCTTCGCACTCATCTTGCGTACCGCCACTCTCATCTCTACCTCGGTCACCTCCGGAGCATCGTCGTCGTCGTCGGCGGTGTGGTCCGCATCGGGCACCGCAATAGGCGGAGCCATGGGCGGGGCATGGCATGGGCGTATGTTCCCCTCTTGAAGGGAACAGAGCGCTCACCACGTCCTCCACAAGCTGGGGCCGGAGACTCTGCGTCAGCGGGGGAGCCCATGGGCGGAGCTTCTCCCGCACCATCTTATATGGGCGTCCCCACGGGTCTCTGTTCAGAGTCTCCAGCAACTCCTCGCGGGCCAGTGTCCTGGCCCGCAGGATCTCCGCTTGGAGGGCGGTCTTAGCCGCTCTGTACCCCTCGTACAGCTCCGCCTCAATGGCTTCCGTATCCGGAGGGCGGATACGGAGCCTGCGGTGCCTGGCGTACCGGCGTCGCGCAGCTACGCACGCCCTGCGCAGAGCTTCCAGCTCTTGCGACCACCAGTACAGCTGGCGCGAAGCACGTCCAGGATGGACCCGGGGCATTGCCACGTCGCATATATTGGACATGGCCTCCCGGAACCACTCCGCCTCGTCGTTGATGTCACCCAGGCCTGCACGATCGAGGCTTCCAGGAGAAGCTCCCGGTCCATCTGCTTCAGCGCCCACCGCGGACCACTCGGGGCCTGTCGGACCGGCGCGCTCGAGGTCTGGGCGGAGACGTCAAACCGGATGTACCGGTGATCGGAATAGGTCTCCACCTCCTCTATGACGCGCCAGTCGATTACACGCGGCGACAGAGCGGGGCTGGCGAACGAAATGTCCACCACTGATTCGCCCCGCATCCGCACACACGTGGGGACAGAACCCCGGTTTAGGACGACCAGGCCCGTCTCCAGAGCCCAGTCCTCCACCATCCTACCCCGTGTGTCCGTAAAGCGGGAACCCCAAGCCAGATTTTTGGCATTGAAGTCCCCGAGGACGAACACGGGGAGGGAACCGAACCCGACGACGACGACTCTCAACTCCACGAGGGAGTTGTGGAACTCGGCAAGAGTTCGGTTCGGGGAGAAGTATACCCCTACCACGACAATCTCCCCGAACCGTGCTGCCACGCAACCCCGTCCTCTCTTGACAGACTCGAGGGACGGGGTACCAGCGGCGGCCGACGAAATGAGGGTCACTGAGCCGCTCAGGTCCTCCACCCTGTCATCCCTGGGCGGGACAAAGTACGGCTCAGCGACCACGGCGATGTTAATCGACCACTGCGCCATGCTCTGGAGCAACAGATCCTGAGCGGCAGCGCAGTGGTTGCTGTTCGCCTGGAGGAGGCGTAATGGGGCCGTTATTGACACTCCATTTCAACCCCCTCCCTAGCCCCCTCTGAGGGCACCGCCGCGGCGGCAATGGCGGCGACGACGACAGTGGAGGCGGCAGCGGCGGCGGCAGTAGTGGCGGCGGCTGCGGCGGTGACGGCGTTGGCGAAGGGCTTGCCCCTGCCTCTGGCTTTGGCGGGTGGAGCGCAGGCCTTGCTCCCAGCCCGGTGATCGGCCGGCTTGCCAGCCGCCGCACATACAATGCAGTGCGGCGCGGCGTTGCACGAGCCGGCCTTATGACCAGGCTGACCACAGCGGAAGCAGTGGTCGCTGCAGTCTACCTCCGAGGTGCACTTCGCTCCCACGTGGTCGCCCACCCGGCAGCGGAAGCACCTCAGAGGTCTGGGCTCCAGCAGTTTGACCTGCGCGGGGACCCAACCCACCAGAAGCCTTCGGCCCTCCCCGGCTATCAGCTTGGCTGCGGATACGGGGCAGCTCACCGTAACGGCTCGCATCCCCGTGGAGTCAGGGTGGATGGTGCCCGCCCTCACCTCCTCGGCAGAGCACCCCCCAGTCCTGGCGACCGCGGCCACCACCTTTTCCGCCGTCACGCAGTCGTCCAGGCCCCGGATGCGCAAGTCAGCGCGTTTGGTGGGCCTGGACACTCGGGCCTCGTCCGGATTCAGGATCGCCCTGAGCCTATTGGCCAGAGCGTCCGCTGCCGGACTTTGTTTTTCGATAAAAACAAATTCGATAAAAACAAAGTCGATAAAAAGAAAGTCGATAAAAAGAAAGTCGATAAAATCAAAGTCGATAAAATAAAGTCGATAAAAACAAAGTCGATAAAATCAAAGTCGATAAAATAAAGTCGATAAAAACAAAGTCGATAAAAACAAAGTCGATAAAAACAAAGTCGATAAAAACAAAGTCGATAAAATAAAGTCGATAAAAACAAAGTCGATAAAAACAAAGTCGATAAAAACAAAGTCGATAAAAACAAAGTCGATAAAAACAAAGTCGATAAGAACAAAGTCGATAAGAACAAAGTCGATAAAAACAAAGTCGATAAAAACAACGTCGGTAAAAACAAAGTCGATAAAAACAAATTCGATAAAAGCAAATTCGATATCGATATTCGATATTCACCACTGCTCTCAAAACGGTGAAGGAAAACATCGTGAGGAAACCGGCATGTCCTAGAACCGAAAATTCGATGACATGTGACATCTACCAACCCGCACTGGGCCCGCGTGGTGGATTACGGCCCACTCCCTCTCACAGAGAGGAGGCCTGTGTCCCAGCAGTGGGAACATTATAGGCTGATGATGATGATGATGATTCGATATTCAATTGGAAAAAATTACTTTGTTTTTATCGACTTTGTTTTCCGATAAAAACAAATTCGATATCGATATACGATATTCAATTCGAAAAAATACTTTTCAATTCGAAAAAGTCGATAAAAACAAAAAGTCGATAAAAACAAAGTAATTTTTTCGAATTGAATATCGAATATCGATATCGAATTTGTTTTTATCAACTTTGTTTTTATCGACTTTGTTTTTATCGACTTTGTTGCTATCGACTTTGTTTTTATCGACGTTGTTGCCATCGACTTTGTTTTTATCAACTTTGTTTTTATAGACTTTGTTTTTATCGACTTTCTTTTTATCGACTTTCTTTTTATCGACTTTGTTTTTATCGAATTTGTTTTTATCGACTTTGTTTTTATCGACTTTGTTGCTATCGACTTTGTTTTTATCGACGTTGTTTTTATCGACTTTGTTTTTATCGACTTTGTTTTTATCGACTTTGTTTTTATCGACTTTCTTTTATCGACTTTGATTTTATCGACTTTGTTTTTATCGACTTTGATTTTATCGACTTTGTTTTTATCGACTTTGTTTTTATCGAAATTGTTTTTATCGACTTTATTTTATCGACTTTGATTTTATCGACTTTGTTTTTATCGACTTTCTTTTTATCGACTTTGTTTTTATCGAATTTGTTTTTATCGAAAAACAAAGTCGATAAAAACAAATTCGATAAAAACAAATTCTTCAAACAGTTTTGTCGACGGAAGAATAGACAAAATTAGAGATTGTAATATAAAGATATAATATAATATAAAGTTTATTGTTCTTCTCTAGAATTTTACAAACAATTTAAAAAACAAACAAACAAAACATTAGCGATAATTGTTGTGATCTATGCGAGAGACTGGTTTCTGTACTGGTTTCTGTCCCTGTATGACAGATTACCAGCCTCTCCAGACTCCGGACAATAGGTGACAGCTGTATACAACATCAGTGATATGTAATAATTAACAGGGATTAAGCTATGTGCAGTGAGATTGTTGATGTTATGGGGATACAAAGTGGTGCAGAGAGATTGTTGCTGTTATGGTGGTACAAAGTGGGTGAGAGGAACTAAATTGCATGAGTGAGTAATTGAGTATGTGTGCGTGAGTGTGTGTGCGCGAGTGTGAGTGCGAGTATGTGGGAGCGTGTATGTGTCTGTGTGAGTGTGTGTGGGAGAGAGAGAGTGTGTGCGTGAGTGCGTGTGTACGGGGTGAAGGAGTTGTCAGTATATGCAGTTGGTTAGGATGGTACAATAAGCAGATTTTCAGTGTCATCGTAGTTGAGGGACTTAAGCCAGGCAGTAATAACCCTCTTACAATTAGCTCTTGTAAGAGGGTAAACTGTAAGCTTCTTATTTATCTTATTATATAGATGTCCACCAAGAAATTCAAAAAATTTGCGTGAGAAGGCGGTGCTACGATTAGAAAGTGTTGGGCAAAGCCTGTGTTTGACTCTCTTGTTTGCATTAAGTAAAGGATCATACCCTATTAGTGAATGTTGTTTTAGAGCTGAGCACAGAATATAAAGTTGTCTTACTGTCAGCACATCAAAGAGCAAGTACAGATCTTTGGTAGGAAAAAAGAAAGGTAACGACAGGCTTACTTTTAGTACCGCTCTTTGAGCTCTTTCATTGTGATTGTTTATCAGTCATTTTGTCTACTCTTCCGTCGACAAAACTCGTTTCTACGGTGGTCATGCTACGCGTGCAGATCGGCGATATATCTTAGCCAGACAAACGTTGAAACCAGTAAAAAGTTGTACACTTAAATTTAATAAAAATGAACAAAAATGTATAACTATGAAACTAATCATAATTATACATTTTAATGAAATAAAATGAGTAATACGTATATCGGAGACGGGTAAGTGACTCTCGGTATTTTCAGCGATATTTTAACTACTGTGGGCGTAGTGTGGGTAGTGTTGGTTAATGCGCAATAGAAAAACAGTTTGCAGTTCAGATCACATTATAATTTACTATCAAATTAATCACACTAGCTAAATTATACACACACTGGGTGCGACGGCGTTTATTAAAATCACCAATTAACATAATGATCACAAATTACAACTAACACAATAACTGAGCACCACGAATCGAGAACAGTTCTGCGACGTCTTGACTCCAATGCGACCAGAAGGTGAATGCCCTCCTCACCGTGGCCTTAAAACATCACGACTCTGTAGAAGCGCGCCTTTTTTGGTGTAGGTAGATTACTCTTGATGTCGCAAGTGGCGCGCTTGCGATTCGTTTCGTGTCCGACACGTACATAAAATAAAGCAAAAAGATACTTTAAAGGTTTAAAGGTGTGACCTTTTTAGATTTGCATTAAGTAACTCGCCACAAGCTCTCAAAAAATATTGAAATGCCATTTAAAAAAAATCTAAAGTTTAGTTTTTTTTTTTTTTAAAGGGTGGCCATTTCTAAAAGTCAAAGAAGAATATAGCGGAGTACCAACCTGATGCTGGTATAGAAAACTTAATCCTTTAAGGCCCAAAAATATCTCGGTTCACTTTAAAACGATCCAAATGTCATGACCGCAAACCACTTTTTACCTGTAAAATACTATATGCTGCGCGAGTATAATAAATTCCACTTTCCTCTAAACTGCCAGTGTCATTGAGCCAGTACCTACAGATTTATTTACAGTTAATAAAAAAATCTACACCAACGCTAGATTTTCAACAGCAAAGGCATTTAATACCAGCCGGGAAATAAATGTGAATTTCATCTGTACCAAGAGTCTGCTTGTACCTACCGTGTAGATATACGTGTCGTTTCTAGAATTAGTATTCAAGAGATGGACACTAAATCCCAAAAGCGATAGGATTTTAGTATCACAGTTTACATCCTCTTATTGCACACGAATTAGATTTTTTCTTATTGTGAGACAACAAAAGGTTGTTTAGTATGCCATAAAAATGTCGACTGTATTTTTCTTGTACATTGTGTTTTAAAAAGTAAATATTTTGTTCTAGGTTTCGCAGACATTTTATTTATAGGACAAATTGTATTTCTTAAATATAGTAATAATAATAAACGTGGTTATGTTTATTTTACTACTGGTAAATGCCCAACAACGTGCAACGTCGGCTGTATAATAGTCCTGCGAACAGCGACGTTCTAATGACCCGAGATAGGACAGAAGATTACTTAACAGCAGAAACAATATCTCAGTAGTAATTAGAGATAAGCTTTGTACTGCTCAGTGCAAACGACATCATGTGGGCGGTTCGTTGTAGAGCAAGAACATTGTAATCAATTTCTATCGTAATTTGTTACTTGCAAAGGTAGACTAACAAGTTACCAGGTAAAAACAAGAAAAAACATGCCATTTGGCTAAAACTGAAATACAGTACCACGATCTAAAGTATCATGACCAGGAGGTGGGTGTACGTCACTGCGGCATTCTAGTATCAAACCAAGTCCACTCCACTTTTAACTTCGTAGAGTTTTCCTCCTACAAAGTTAAACTTTTCATTCGAAATTCCCTTTTGCTGGACAAGTTTTTCTATTTCCGTAACAAGTAGCAAAACACGACAATCTGTCAATGCCTTTCAAAATCGCATTACAGAATACATGAAACAGGGAAGTGTTTTAAGGGTACTTACTTAATTAAGTTGGGACCCAAAACTTATTGAATTAACTCAAAGGTTGCTCGCGAAGGGAATTTCTATTTACTCGCCATCTGTTGATTACCGGAGCCCGCAAATACGAGTAATAGAGGGCGCTTTAATATTCTACTAATAATGTTCTACAAACAACATTAATGGTGAACTGTTGTGAACCTCCCCTTATTCTTTGTAGTAATACAACATTACGTAGTATAATAGGTTGCAGGTATCCACAAACGTAGACTTTTTTTGGACAACGTTGTGATGCCTTAACACAATATTTTATTACTAAACGAAAAAACATGCCATTAACCTTAAAATTTATAAACTTAGCGACTACATTATCGCTTAGTTTATCAATTTTACGGCCAGGCTGGAAACCTTAATTTATTAAGGTTCCTATTATCTCCGAAACTAGTGTGCCTAAATAAAAAATATAAAAAATTAGTTCTATACTTATTGATTACAGGAAAACCTATACAAAGTAGTCTATGGCATTCAAATAACTTGGTAAATCCCTCAATAATGTGCGTATAAACTTACATTTGCACTCGGTATGTATGGGAGAACATGTTTTTCAACTGCAGTGTTAATTTTGTTCTTGGGATAAATTTATCCCAACTACGAAACCTTTCATTGTGCGTGGTTCAACACGCACTTGGCCGGTTGTTTTACGTTAACAGCGCTGCTTAGAATATTTATAGTAATTATGTCCTTCCAAAGAATGATTAGATCATGTCACAAAACCAAAAATATCGTGAAACATACACTATCGGAAATAAAGTGATATACCGATGCACTTCCTTGCTATATTTACTATAACTTGATTAATTAAAATATTTACAAAATATGCTTGTATTCCCCGAAGGGTTAGGCAGAGGTGTGCCTATAGTAGGGTACACCCACATTTTGCAAGTATTATCGAATTATTATTATCTCAATAATTATGTTTGTTGAGAACGAATATGTATTGTATTGCTCGAGACTGTGTCAGAAAATAACAGTAAATTATGTATTGCATATACAGCCAGATAACAACTATTTAATATAATCATATTATAGTTTGTCCTCCGCT
Source organism: Agrochola lychnidis (assembly GCA_963680765.1). Classification (NCBI taxonomy): domain Eukaryota; kingdom Metazoa; phylum Arthropoda; class Insecta; order Lepidoptera; family Noctuidae; genus Agrochola; species Agrochola lychnidis. The sequence continues at coordinate 17,513,255 of OY796862.1, forward strand.
ATATGTCCTACGTGTACATCTCTTTTACTCATGTTTCTTTTGAAACTCTTACTAATTGATTTTTACACTAGATAATATTTACAAAATATATACTCGCAAAATTTCTACAAATTACGTCGCAAGACAAACGTATCGCTGTAATGAATTTGAGGTATTATAGTTTTGTTTATTGTCACAAATACAAGAGTTCATTATCAGGCTATTTAACTGACACACACGTTACATTACACAACCCCTACGGTTCCCGCACATTATACCTACTATTGTGGGCCATCTCATTTATTAGACTTTATTTCGTAACTATATTTAGGTATTGTAATAAATCGTGTTCTGACAGAATAATAATGTAGCAACTATACCGCAGTGCAGAACACTCGAGCGAGAGACTCTTTTGTACGAAAAATAATGTTCAAGGTATATGTAGTAACTGGTTATTTTCTCACTATGAAAGCCGATAATGATTCATGATCGTTCGCTTAAGCATGAATGTTTGTTTTTTATAAAATTACAGAACAATTAGGAGATAAAGCGCTTTTATTTATGAGTCAAAACCTTCACATTATTTTACACTAAAACATAAAGCTTAAAAAAAACATGATTAAATATTTGATGAGTTTCTTTGTGCGTTTTATATCATTTAGATGGAACAAAGAGAAGTCAACTTGTTGATGCGGTGTTATTGAGGTAGAATAACTTTAAACTAGATGTTCCGAATGTGTCACAACAACAACAGAAATTCAGTTCAGTTTAAATGCAGTAAGTCCTTACTTGTTAAGTCCATAGCAAATTCTCACGAATTTCATAGCCAAATTTACAACCGAGGTATTCGTGACTTCGCTCGCAAGTAACTTATCATCCATGTACACTGGTGAAGGAAAATATCCTGAAGCTTGTATGTTTAAGGTACGCTGAATTGTGGGTTGGGGAGTGTGGTCAGCGTAAAAATAAAAGTAAAAGTTGTATACTAGTACCATGTCATACATGTCCTACTAAATAAATCTTAAACATAAATAAGGTCGACACAAGGTTTTGACGTAAATACTGTACAATTTAGCTGTAATACATGTACAATTTAGTTGTTCTTCAAAGACTCGATGCTTCTAAAGAAACAGTAATTCCAGTAAAGCTTTAATGAAGTAACAGAACCGACCTTGATGCTTCAATACGGAGGCCGTGACCTCATTATACATACTGCTTGGCATTTTTCTTATCTAAGTTAGAAAATAATTAGTATTTAGCATAACGAGATGCGGATAAATATTAGAATTTTGTATGTTGGTTTTATAATATTTTTTATGAGGTACATTTTAAAGTTTATTAAAGAAGCAAAATTAATATGTACTAATTTTAGCGAAAGCTTATACACTCCCGTGTGTCCCATCAGGTACAGTTTGTGCCACGTCTCAGTGACGCGAGTGTGAGCGGCTCTGAATCGCTCGAGGCGGCCGGAGATCAAAGAGACGACACTCGCTACGCTTTTACAACTTCATACTTTTAACTTTGAGCTACTTAAGTATGGTGAACATAAACGCTAGTTTATAAGCACTTGCAGTCAGTGCAAAGGGATGGTAAAGAGAGTTTTTGTGCCGTGATTCAACCTATGTGTAGTCTTTTTATCCTATGCTAGGTCTATGCTCTTAAAATCTTAAATAATGCATCACAATATATCAATAAAGCTGTGTAGCATGTTTAATAACACATAATAATTTATTTTAATAATTTATTTATTTATTTTATTTTCTCATCACAAATGCAGATTTGTACAGGAAATGCTTAATCTAAAAATTGGGTTAACATTTGTGAGAGACTGGTGCCCGAAAAAGGCATAAAATACCTGTGTTACGGGTCACCAGGCCCCACAATATTTAAAAATGTACATATTAATTTAGATTAATTAGCAAACGCAAGTGATGAAGTTAAATTATTTTCTAGGTACAGTAACAATATAAAGAAAAAATAAAATAAAAATAAATCTAGGCTGGACATTCATATATAGATTTAAGTGTCTGTACGTATGTGTGAGTGTGTGTGTGGGGGTTAGTGCATGGGGGTGTGTTGGGGTGGGTGTGTGTGTGTGTGTGTATGTGTGATAGTGAACGTTTATTAAGGAAATATAAATTTAGCGAATAGGGATCAGAAGACTCTCAGTTGCCTGATAGTCGAGAGTTTTAAGCCATTTACATACATTTAGTTTAAAAGTCGATCTAAGCATGGGGTATATTGAAAGTGTTGTATTGATTTTATTATACAGATATCCTCCAAGAAAACAATAAAACCTTTGAGAGAAATATGTGCGAAAGAAATTAGTAGGACAGACTAATCCCTCGCTTTCCTTCGCTTATCTTTGTTGAGATTAGGGTCATATTTTATTTCTTTATGTTTTTTGAGTAATAATGTGAATATGAAGGTCTGCCTGACTGTTAGAGTATCCCAACGTTTATGTAGCTCAGCACTTGGATAGCGAAAGGGGAGCCCAGCTCCAACCTTGAGTACGGCTCTCTGTGCTCTTTCAACTTCCAGAAGGTGCACTTTTCCTGCTCCTCCCCAGGAGGTTATGCAATAATTGACTATTGACTGGCAGAGTGCTGAGTACACCATTTTGATAGTCTTATTATCCGCCACATGTCTCAGTGTCTTGAAAATGTATATTAGCTTACGAATCCTAGTGACGAGAATGTCAATATGAGGCTTAAAAGTTAGTGTCTGATCAATATACACTCCAAGATATCTAATAACGTCCGTTCTTTGAAGGGGCGAACAAAGGCACGAAGGCGGGGCCAAGTAGGTACAAGTGTGAGCAGTAATATTGAGAGTTGTGGGTGGCAGCAGATTTTTCCTAGGTGCAAAGGCAATATATTTGGTTTTTGATACATTTAGTGTCAAAACATTGTCTTTAAGCCATTGGCATACCTCATTAAGACCATGTTGAGCATATTGGAAAACATCTTCCCAACTTTTTCCACAAAAAAATAATGCAGTGTCATCCGCAAAAGATAGCAATTTTCCTTGTTTTAGTTGGAGTTGACACAAGTCATTAATATACACAAGGAAAAGGCTAGGACCCAGGACACTGCCCTGCGGAACTCCATAGTGCACAGAAAGTTCGAGTCCAGTTGTCAATTTTCACTCGTTGCTTCCTATTACTTAAGTAGTCTTTAAGCAGTTGGAATGGAAGACCTCTAACACCAATTTTATCGAGTTTATGTAATAACAATGGAATAGGGACCGTGTCAAAGGCCTTTGCTAAGTCGAGGAACACCGTCACACACTTCCTGCCACTGTCCATATTAGTGACAATATGGTTAGTGAGTTCATGAACAGCGTCATCAGTTGACCTTCCCGATCGAAAGTCAAATTGCATTGGTGAAAGGAGTAGATTTGTCTCAAGGAAGTTCATGAGACGTTTGTTGATCAGTCGTTCTAAGACTTTGGACAACGTGGGAAGGATCGAAATTGGTCTGTAGTTGTTAATGCAATCTTTGTCTCCTCCCTTGTGAATAGGTTTGACAAGAGCTATCTTCAACGCCAATGGAAAGGTACCAGTAGCAAATGCCAGATTGCAGATGTGAGTAAGTGGAGGTGTTAGCAGCTTAACGTATCGCTTTAAAATTTTACCAGAAATCTGATCTACTCCAACAGCTGCACCCTCTCTCAAGTCCATCACAAGGAATTCAACCTCCTCTTCATCAGAAAGAAGCAAGACAAGTGAGTTTGGTGATGCGGGAATAGACCGGCAGCGGCTCGATAGATCGGTGTAACCAATAATTTCTTCCGCCAGACTCTGTCCAACACCCGTAAAATATTTGTTAACGTCATCGATACTGCTTTTAGGATTATCAGTTTTGATCAGAGCCGAGGAATGGTCTAACTTTTTGTTAGTACTACAGATATTTTTAATTACATCCCACAGTTTTTTACTGTTATTTTTTGAATTTTCAATTTCCTTCTTCTCATAAATTCTCTTCTGTTTCTTTAGGATAGCGTTGCAAAAGTTTCGGTATCTCTTGTATGTCAAATTAAGTGTTTCATCGTTTGGATTCCTTTTAAGCTTTTTATGCAGATTGTCTCTATTACGCATACATCGTAGTAAACCAGTAGTAATCGTGTGATACTCCCTGGCCGCGCCACAGTGGAAAATAAAAAAAACATGTTTCTAGATTAATTGTACCATTTATGTACTATACGGTACGTGTAATGAAAATAATTGTACCTCAACGAATAATGAAATATAATGAAGTTTTGGTGGCGCGGGTGGGGAGTATACTCCCTGGCCGCGCCACCACGGTTTTTGTAAACTACTAGGCGCACCCGGATATAGTAAACACTAAATAATTGTACCGGGGTTGTTCTTTTTCGTACGCTATAAAGAGATTCAAAAATTTAATTACTTTATAAATTATAGCCTTGTGTTGGTGGCGCGGCCAGGGAGTATGCTCCCTGGCCGCGCCACCAAGAGTTATTAGGCGTACCAGGACATGGTATACACTAAATAATTGTACCGGAATTGTTCTTTTCCGTACGCTATCAAGAGATTCTCAAATTTAATTACTTTAAAAATTATTGCCTGTCGTTGGTGGCGCGGCCAGGGAGTATACTCCCTGGCCGCGCCACCAAGAGTTGTTAGGCGTACCTGGACATAGTATACACTAAATAATTGTACGCATTATGTACTACCCAAAAACGTAATAATATTACGGAAAAATGTAATATCTTAAGAGAAAACATCAAATCAAGATTAAGCGCATCAGCAGACTTGCTGATCTTTGTAGTTACTAGATGTGGCCTTCAAATTAGAAGTACAGGGAATTATCTCTGTGAGATGGTCGCATAGCAGCGCTAGAATTATGCAACACAATACGAATCTAGATGCATAACAAGAATAATTGACCTTCAAGAAGAAGATAAGGAGTTGATAGGTACTTTTTGTTAGGTACGGTCAGCAACGAAAGTCGTTAACTCTGCTACTTTTACATGACATCTAAAATTACACAAAAGTGCGCCGCGGCAGCGGCGGCGGACGAGCGCTACTTCCAAGTTGGTCGCAGTTGCATGTCTATTTATCCGACTACGGCGAAGCAAAAAGGAGGGTTATGATTTTGACCGGTATGTATGTTCATCTGTTACTTCATAACTTCTAAACTACCAATCATAATTTGACAAATGAGGTATCATTGGAAGCGTCTTGGTTGTCCGGTGGTTATAGGATATGTGACGTTACATTAAATCGATGGGTCCTATGTATAAGGGCCAATGTGCAAATTGACAACTTTTCAATAGACTCTCAAAGTTTCAAATTGATATATTTTTAGATGCTTCAACTGATGTTTGTGAAACTTTGCATAGTTACTATGAAACATATGTTCGTTATTCTAGATACATCGATTTATCTTTATATATATAATTCTTCTGTGAGTGTGTATGTCACTGAACTTCTCTCAAACGACTGGACCGATTTTGATGAAATTTTTTGTGTGTGTTCAAGGGGATCTGGGAATGGTTTAGATTCACAATCGGACCCGATAGGTGGCGGTATTCGGTCAGGACAACGTCTGTCAGGTCCGCTAGTTTGTATATATATTAGTTTTTTAGTTAATGTAGATATGCCTTTATACGTAATTTATTTTTATTATATTGAAAAAAACTAGTAAAAAGGCCAGTGTCACTTTAGACGATTTACTTGGCATAAGCTAATTTTGAAAAAAAAAACGTGTATTTAATATTTTTGAATAGTTCATTATTTATAGAAAATATTTAAAATAAATAAATAAACAAACAATAATAATATAATTATTTTAAGTGACGTAATATTCTCAAACCTCAGTTAGGTCACAAAAATAAAAACATTTTGACTTCTTTATTTGTTTTCTAATGAATTATCGAAGTTTCTGTAACAGAAAGGCAGTCAAATAATACTTAATGTTAAAAACCTCCCGTAATCACATTGGACTTAAGATCAATCAGCTTTTTATTGTAGATAGGTACTTCAACCTAGGTAAGTAATTAAAGTTTAAAATAATAACAAATTATACTTTTTTTTATAAAATCAAAACTTGTTAAAGATAATTAAAGATTCTTAGAATATGATCTAAGAGGAAAAATTAATAAAATAAAAATTAACAAAATGCTTATCAAAAGAAAAGAAAAACATTAAAAAAAAACAAAATCACTCATTGTCATCATTATCACTAGTAATAATCATTGAATTATCAATAGGTGCTAACTTTTCGTAATACTCATGATAAACTGGTGGAATAATATTTTTGGGACTAAAATCAATTATGTCTTTTTTTTTTTTGCATGGATGTATTGGTAACAATTGATTGAAACATAGTTTTAAGGGTATTTCCGTAGATCTATCAGCCATTTGTCTTCTTGTTTGAACAGAAAAATCAGAAATGTTAATGTGGTTTTCGAAAGCATCTTCAGATAGATCTAAAACAGAATGTATGGTTCATGTTTACTGACACGAACTTGTTTGATTTTAGACCAAGGCACTTTTTTTCCTCTGAATTATTAGTCCAGTTAAAACAAGCACTCGCTTGCATCTTTTTGAAGTCGAAAACTATATTTTGAGATACATCTATAACATTATAAGGAGATCCTTTTACTTTAGCCCATCTAATTAATGAACTCTACTCAGACGGTGTATAAATATTCTTATGTCTTGAAGCTTTCTTAATTGTGGCATGTATGGAATCACCCTCATTTTGTGTATGTCCTTTTTCAAGGAAAGTATGTTTAATATTAATACTAAAACTAAGCTGTTTAGCTGCATAAAGGTTTAAGGTACATAAAAAACATTATCCTATTTCTATTTTGGCCATTACAATTATCTGACCAAAATCTAAAGTCATCACAGCCTTCTTTAGTCTTAAGTTTGATAATATCGTAAACACAGTTAGCTATTTCGTTTGAGCCCTTCATAGCTATTTGTTATTCCACAAGTAACAGGTACCAACCAAATTTCCAACATCAAACACGGATAAATTATGAACTTTCAATCGCTAATAATAATAAACTAATTTCACCACTAGGAACCAGCAACACTTTATAACCGACTTCAAAAAAAAAAGGAGGTTCTCAATTCGTCGGGATATTTTTTTTTTAATGTATGTTCCCCGATTACTCGAAGACGGCTGGACCGATTTGAAATTTTATTTTTTTGTTTGAAAGGGTATACTTTCAAGTTGATCCCATTGTCATTTGGTCACGATCTGATGATGGAATCTTGGAGAAATCGAGGGAACTCTTCAAATATTATAGGCACATCTATAGCGATTTGGGTATTTTTGATGAGCAGTTGATATAAGGCTATTGTAACTTAGATTAATTACAAACCAACCCACTAAAAAGTGAAAAAAAAACTTTTTTACAAAAAACACAACCGACTTCCAAACTACAAAGTGAAAAATAACTTTAATTTCGGAAGTCGGTGTCAAAAAACTAAAATACTGATCTGATCCAAAGACACCGACTTCCGAAATTAAAATTATTTTTCACTTTGTAGTTTGGAAGTCGGTTGTGTTTTTTGTAAAAAAGTTTTTTTGTAAATCAAATGTAACACAAAATATTTTAGGATTATTTTGTGAGTCATGTTTATCGTTCTGTTTTAAAGATCTAGTCTCTAGTCTAGATCTCGTTGCAGTTTTTATTTGATACCCAACATGGCACAATTAAAAACATTTTTTTTAGTTCATGACTTTGTCCTCTAGAGGGCGCCATATTGCATTTATAACGCCACATAGCCTATAACCACCGGACGATCAAGACGCTTCCAATGATACCTCATTTGTCAAATTATGATGGGTTTAGAAGTTATGAAGTAACAGATGAACATACATACATACCGGTCAAAATCATAACCCTCCTTTTTGCTTCGCCGTAGTCGGATAAATAGACATGCAACTGCGACCAACTTGGAAGTAGCGCTCGTCCGCCGCCGCTGCCGCGGCGCACTTTTGTGTAATTTTAGATGTCATGTAAAAGTAGCAGAGTTAACGACTTTCGTTGCTGACCGTACCTAACAAAAAGTACCTATCAACTCCTTATCTTCTTCTTGAAGGTCAATTATTCTTGTTATGCATCTAGATTCGTATTGTGTTGCATAATTCTAGCGCTGCTATGCGACCATCTCACAGAGATAATTCCCTGTACTTCTAATTTGAAGGCCACATCTAGTAACTACAAAGATCAGCAAGTCTGCTGATGCGCTTAATCTTGATTTGATGTTTTCTCTTAAGATATTACATTTTTCCGTAATATTATTACGTTTTTGGGTAGTACATAATGCGTACAATTATTTAGTGTATACTATGTCCAGGTACGCCTAACAACTCTTGGTGGCGCGGCCAGGGAGTATACTCCCTGGCCGCGCCACCAACGACAGGCAATAATTTTTAAAGTAATTAAATTTGCGAATCTCTTGATAGCGTACGGAAAAGAACAATTCCGGTACAATTATTTAGTGTATACCATGTCCTGGTACGCCTAATAACTCTTGGTGGCGCGGCCAGGGAGCATACTCCCTGGCCGCGCCACCAACACAAGGCTATAATTTATAAAGTAATTAAATTTTTGAATCTCTTTATAGCGTACGAAAAAGAACAATCCCGGTACAATTATTTAGTGTTTACTATATCCGGGTGCGCCTAGTAGTTTACAAAAACCGTGGTGGCGCGGCCAGGGAGTATACTCCCCAGCCGCGCCACCAAAACTTCATTATATTTCATTATTCGTTGAGGTACAATTATTTTCATTACACGTACCGTATAGTACATAAATGGTACAATTAATCTAGAAACATGTTTTTTTTATTTTCCACTGTGGCGCGGCCAGGGAGTATCACACGTAGTAATCCATGGTTTGTTTATTCTTTTCCTATTAGACACTTTAACCACATGTGAGTTATCCTGAATGGCATTGTCCAATAAGGAAATGAGTTGATCGGTAGCTTCATTGGCATCACTACAGTCAAGTATCGGTGTAAAGTTAGTTTCACTTATAGTGTGGTCTAATCCGGTATAATTGATACGCTTCATCGTTAAAGAAGGCGCGAAGCGTTTTGTAAGTAAGTTAATAGCAATGCCAACACTTTCGTGATCAGTGACTGAAGATTCCGCTGTAAAGCAGGTGGCTTCTAATTTAGTTTTAATCATAATATGATCCAGACAAGTGAAGCCATGGGTGGGTATGGTATGAGCGGGAAGTATACAATGACTAGCCAAGACGTTGAGGTACTCTAAGGAGCGCTTATCATTAGTGTTAGGAGCTATGTCAATATTTATGTCTCCACAAATGATTATGTTTTTGTAGTTGGATAGTTTTTTTAGAAGCTCATCCATTGAAGTACAGAAACCACTCGTGTTACGCTGACCTGGAGGGCGGTAAATTCCGATAACATGATACTGTGTTCCTACATAATTAAAGGAATTTGAAACATTAAGTAATTAACGAGCCAACGGGTTGGACTGACGTGTTAATAGGCTCAAGAACTGACTTAGTATTTATGTTATTGTTGTAACTTATGAGAGAGAACTTACATTTAAGTTATCAACCGTTGCTACGGCGTAGTAGGCTACGCGGCCGCTACGTGAGCTACGCTATCGTAGCACAAACACGTCATAGCCAAGGGTGATTCAATATTTTGACAATTACTTTTGTATTGAACTTGTTAATGTTCTTTAACAAGATTCTGATATCCGAATGGATATCTAGAGTTGAAAAAACATCTTACCATGACCATCTTTTAAAAATCTTGCTTACATTTTTTTTCCAGTCATTGCCCGGTCGGGTGCTGCGTCATTTGATAATTCTCAGAAATCCCAGAGACATTTGAAAATTTGGATAAAACTCTCAGAGTCTCAAGACCTGCATTACGCAACAACGTAAGTTATTTTTTCCAAAACGATTTCATGATTCACTAATACCTTTTTGCGTCTTGGAATAACAGCGGTTTAGCACTTGGGGAGTAATTTAGTTTACTTAGGTATTACTTTACGAATTTCGAAAACAATAACGAAGTTTTAAGTGATTATTTAATATTAGATCTGAGAAAGAAGAGGCTTCTCAGAATGTTAAAAGTAAGAATCAATATTTGTAATTCCTAGATCGTCGGAATAAGAAAGTTCGTAAAGAAATCCGTTTAGATTCTCCGAAATTACATAAAGAGGAAAACCTTTTACTGTGTATTCTGTTTTATTAACCTATTTGCTGCAGAACGTTTCATCGAGTGGTACTAATTCAATTTTGATAGTGATTTTTAACAACTGGTTTTCCTAAACTAATCAGACGATTTTCATGTGGAAAAAATAATCATTTTACTTTTTTATTTTTTATTAGGAGGGAATGAATATAAAAGTTTAGAAAGTTTTATTTTCATACTAATAAAATACGAATTTAAGTAATCAATTTTGACACAAACATATATCGAAAGAAAATCAATTGATTGTTTGACAAGTGTGTAAATATTTTAAAGAATGTTGAATCTAAATAGTAACACTATTTATAGTCAACATGTTTTTCGAAACTGCCATTCTTGAGTAATATGATACCTGACAAAGAATATAAAGACACTCAGCAGCTGTAACAGTAAACTAAATCATCTAACTATAACACGTGACCAAGATATTTAATAATAACAGCCTTAAATTTAGACGATTACAATCTATGCGTCATCTTTCTAAAGCTCCATAAAATATACCGCAAAAATAAAGTAAACTGAAAACCAAAATGAAAATGAATTTTATTTTACATAAACCTACATGGGCACTTATGAAACGTCAGAAGCATGGTGCACGGTTTCAGTTGGTCGTTTCATATGGAGAAGAGCCGGCAAGAAACTCCATGGTTACTCTTTTAAAATTAAATGACTCTTACAACATTTTCAAATTACAGTGCTATTAGGTATGAGAGGACAGTGTAGGCTTGTTAACAAATACCAGGTACTGAATAAAATAGAAAAATGATCTACAAATTTACAGTCTGTTAAGCCTACAACATTTTCATATACACAAAAAAAACAATTTATAGGATAAATAAAATAATAGAAATAAAAACCTATTTAAACCAAATGATATGGTTGCCACTACACGCTGAAAAACAAAGTAACGTCGTGAGGAAGTGAATGTTACAAGCGAGGAAGCAGGGGGGAGTTCTGTCGGTAAGTTATGTCTTCCGGAAAACAATGTATGTACCTGAGAGGAACAGAATTATTCATTGCGAGGCGTTAAAGATGTGACAAAATGTTGACTCTTAATGTTCGTTTTATAATAAGTTGGACGAATGGGCTCTTTTATTAGGGCATTATTGAGAGCCCCTGTGAACCTAATTACCTAATTTTAAATTGTTACATAGTAACATAATTATGTATTTTCTTGACTGTTTTATGAGGTTTATGGGATTATTGATCAATATTTCGCAAGTACAAACTGTGAATGTTTCAAACCCCTTTACTGGAGTATTTTATTGGCCTGCAATATTCTTCATCATCATTTTCATAATTTTAGCCGAAACACTGCTGGACTTAGGCGGGACCAAGCGTTGCCACATCGACCGTTCTGTGCTTCTCGTTTCCAGCGAATTCTTGTGGCCTTCACAAGGTCATCGACGATTTTAACAAGACCTTGTGAATGGCCTTCCAACGCTATGCCTTCTGGTACGAGGTCGCCACTTTAGAGCCTTTCACATGTGCTCTGCCACTTAAATATGGCAATTCTTCGGGCTAAGTCGGTTACACGACCTTTGTTTGGCAATGTTCATTTTAAGAGTACTGAGGTAATAGGTAGGTAGGTCCATAATCAGCTTTATTATTAGTAGTATATAATTATAGATTAATGACAAAAATGCAAACGATTTTTCACAACAATATTTATCACTTTTGCTGTGTTAAAGTAATAAGTATATAGTAAAAATAATTTTCACCCATTAGATACAAAGTAAATAGCCGTTCGTTTTATTCCAAGTCGTCAAAGAGACTGATTCAGCAAGCAGCCGCCGCTTTTATCACAAACAGCGGTTCCTCTGAATCTCTATTTGTATGTATGAGCATTTTATACCTTCTGATTGACTGCTGATCGCGCCTCGAGTGTGTCCATAATTGATGTATTATGTTTGAGAAGTTGTGTCTGAGATGTACTTAGATTTTTACTTACTGGAACATAATACTTTGATATCGTAAAATAAGCTATTGTTACTGTAATACCAGAAATTACGGTAAAGTAAATCGGTCCAGTGTTTTCTGCGGGTGTAGTTACGATAATGTTAATGAAAATGTTTTCGACAAAACTATGATCCTTTTTAGCAAAATAAATTATGAGGGAAATTTGTGACAATAAAATTAAGTTTATTCATTAGAATTTTACTTATTATTCGTTAATTTAAAACTGCAAACGTTGAAATACAAACGATCAAATGACAAATGTTAAACAAATTAAGGAAAAAAAATGTTTATATATTTTTTTTTATATTTGTACGGACAACCGCACATCATGGATAACCATTTGACATAAACAGCGCCTTTATTTCTTAGCAGTAAGGAAGATTTTCGTAGTGCAAGTGTTACTACTGATGACCTTAGTTATAGGGGCCTGGCCCGTTGTTGGCACACTTTGGGTAAGCTTTAAAAATAAGAAAAGCACATATTTAACAACAGTCTTTTTTCACTAAAGTTTACATTCCATCGTTAAGTCCGAAATAAGTATTCCTATTGCGTAAAAACTTATATCAATATTTTAATTTGTACGCTAAAAGGACTAACATTTTCTAGGAAGCTTCTACCAAGACACGCTGCTTTCACATAAAAATGTCGCCACGATATAAATCTCCTGATACTTCTGGTCACTGGTGAAAGCACTTACAATAAAAATAATATAAGAATGTTGCTACAAGAAACTTGGCCATTAGTGCCTCTAACTCGATGTCAACATAGTCAAGTTGTGATGGAGGATGCCGCAAGAAACCGCCACAACTTATTTAATAACTCGCCTTCACTTTTATTCGCGATGGTATCAAATGGAACTAAGTATTTACAATTCTGCATATTTCAACGTTTATCGGAATAAAGTGTCATATCCCTTACTGGTTGCATCGTTCATAACGGCAATTTTTCGCTCAAATCGGGCTGGAGGCTGGACATTCAATTCGACGTGAATGATTGAAAGCGCGCGCGTGTGAAAGGTTTCGACTGCTGCCCGAGACATCTGTGATTGTATGAAACGTTCACGGTTTTATTCATTTTGTGATTAGCAGAGATTCTAACGGAGTTTGGAACGAATGAAATATTTTTGTTAAATGGCTAATAATCGTGGCTTTTTATTTTGTATTGTTTTGAAAATATTGTTAAGTATTTTTATTTTCTTTTCTTTATACCAACTTAGGTAGGTACGTTCATATCGTATGAACGTACCTACCTAAGTCAAGTCAGTCGTATACGTCAGTTTTAGTTGTTTTAGTTTGTAAAAGTTTACTAACATAGTTTTTAAGTAATTGTTACTAATACTATATGGATTGTGTGTACTTGTATGTGTAGTCCGAAATAAAGAATATATTATTATTATATCGTTTCTTAGCTTAAAAATCTTTAATTAAGTTAAGTTTATACGATCATTTACTTCCACATTCACGTTCATCGCTAGATTAGCGAGAGTATTCATTGTAAATCGCTTCACACGCTTGCTCCGGCGCCTCGAGGGAGTCGAGTGAGTGGAAAACTTGTTTGATAGTTTAATTATGGTCCATTAAATTCTATCTAAAATTTCTGTTTGCACATACTTACGTTAATTTAATTTCATTCGATTCACACGTAGGTATGTTGCAGACATCATATTATTTACATTTTGTTCTGATGATTGCCAACTTTTCGTAACAGAAATGATCTCGGTATCGCTTAGATATTTGTTTCGATTATTTAATAAAAAGATACTACACAATACTGTACAAAAAAAAAAAAATTGAGAAAAATCAATTTGTTCGTGTATTAAAGTACTACACTTTTCTAAACTGCATTGTTGCCCAACGTTGCAGAAGAATAAAACTTTTTACAAAAAAAAACAACCGACCTCCAAAAAAAAAACATAATAATAAAGTTTGTAAACTGCAGGTAAACATCCAAAGAAAATAGAAATGTAGTGAGGAACCCTCATTTATTTCCGTGAACATTTAAATATGTTTGTACCCACTCTCGCATAATTTATTACCTATTCATGCTTTTGTGTAAACTCGCCAGTTCCATTCGTCCCATTCATTCGTTTATTTGTTATTATGATTTATTTGCTGCAAACAGTTTTTTTACGATGCGATTAATTAGTCTTTACGGCATAAATGCAGATGCATCATACTGGGTGACAATCGTACTCTAAAATATTGGATCCAATACAAACTTTCCCACCTTTTTAACCGACTTCCAAAAAGGAGGAGGTTATATGTTCGTCACGTATGTTTGTTTTTTTTTTATGTATGTCCACCGATTTCTCCGTCAATTGTGGACCGATTTTGAAAATTATTTTTTTGTTTGAAAGGATGTGCTCTCGAATTGGTCCCATATAAATTTTATTAACTTTGCTTGGATAGTTTTTGAGTTAGCTACAAAATACGTATTTTTTTCCCACTTAGTATGTACTCGTAGATGATATGATAAGTTTCTGTCACTGGTAGCAGGTAGTGGTATTCCAATGTGTGTGGGGTAGGTACCACAACAAAAAAGTGAAAAATAAAAACTTTTTACAAAAAAAAAAAAACAACTGACCTCAAAAAAAAAAACACTACAAAAATAACTTTAATTTCGGAAGTCGGTGTCTTGGGTTTTGTATTTTCGTTTTTTGCCACCGACGAAAATATACGTATTTTGTAGCTAACTCAAAAACTATCCAAGCAAAGTTAATAAAATTTATATGGGACCAATTTGAGAGCACACCCTTTCAAACAAAAAAAGAATTTTCAAAATCGGTCCACAATTGACGGAGAAATCGGTGGACATACATAAAAAAAAAACAAAAAAAAAAAACAAACATACGTGACGAACATATAACCTCCTCCTTTTTGGAAGTCGGTTAAAAAGGTGGGAAAGTTTGTATTGGATCCAATATTTTGGAGTACGATTGTCACCCAGTATGATGCATCTGCATTTATGCCTTAAAGACTAATTAATCGCATCGTAAAAAAACTGTTTGCAGCAAATAAATCATAATAACAAATAAACGAATGAATGGGACGAATGGAACTGGCGAGTTTACACAAAAGCATGAATAGGTAATAAATTATGCGAGAGTCGGTACAAACATATTTAAATGTTCACGGAAATAAATGAGGGTTCCTCACTACATTTCTATTTTCTTTGGATGTTTACCTGCAGTTTACAAACTTTATTGTTACAAGATTTTTCAACAAAATTGGATTTTCAAACGTTTTAACGTACAGTCACGAGCATAAATATCTTATACTTACGCAAGATTTAAAAGCTTTGATAGATGTTTTATGGTATAACGAACGTAGTATTATCGAAACCAGACTATTATGAAATATCCATACAATTTTCTCAAAGTTGGCTTTTGAATTTTGGGCAAGTGTGAGGTATTTATGCTCGTGACTGTACATATCGACGCTTGAAAGGCAACATTGACTAAGCGACATGGGTTCCCATGTCGCTTAGTCAATGTTGCCTTTCAAGCGTCGATATTCTTATCTAGTCAAACAGTCGTAACAAGCAGCGTAGTGCCGACATCTATGTATGACGACATATATCATGCGACAATGTCAATTGAAACGCTCCAGTTAGCCGCTTATATGTATATTTTCACATAATGCTACGCTTTTCGTTTATTACTATTTCTTTTTGATTCTATTTATTCTGGCTGTAACATGTTGAGTTCCTTTTGTCTCAAACGTGAACATTTTCGTTAAGACCCGTGTGACAGTGAAAAGCTGTATTTATCTAAAAGGAGACAAAGAAAAACGAATTATTTTTATCACGAGCTAACATTTTGTACAACTTTATGCTTAATACTAATAAAGATTTCGTAGTTTGTTACGAGAGTCCCCTCATGTCTAACATAGTAATATTCTAAAGTGATAAAATGTAAACTGTACTGAACGTGAAATTGCTTTTTTTATTGACTTGGCTTTCGAGAAGAAATTATTTGAAAACGAGTATGTAGCGTAGCCCTTTTCAGGCTATGGAAGCCTGTCACATAAACTGTCATACTTGTATAAAAGGTACAAAGAAACAATTTATGAAAATGCATACTGTAATGAGGAATTTATGTTTTTGCTTAATATTACCTATAAAACATGCAATATTTTGAATTAATAAGCTTCTAAAATTACAAAGATTAAACGTTAAATACACAGTAGTAACCGGAGTGGTGGTGCGGCGAAGGTGAACCGGAATATTTACCGGCGATTAGCCGATAATTATGAACAACGACCAGAGAACGGGCCGGATTAGCATAAACATACACACACACGAATGCTGAACCCTTTTTTTTAAGTGGTAAATTATCAAATAACTTCTCGGAGGGCGTGTCAAACTCTTACTGACTAAAACCCACCCGTGTTCCTTTAGTTACCATGTTGCCGGGGGGCACGATTTCCCTTTCGGCCCGTATTCGCAGCCCCGGCAGGCATTGGCCCTTGCGGACCCTGTCAATTCTGCTGACATCTCTTTGAGGCGCGCGGGGAACACAACGCGCCATCGACCCGGGCTTGGTCCTTATCGGACGGCAAGCTACCCATTCCTCACCGTCTGTAAGCCGGCGCCTACGGTGGCCGGAAATCTGCCTGTGATTCCCGACGCCCAGGGCGTCTCCTTCTGCGGCGGTTAGGGGCGTGAGGGCACGAAATTTGCTTCTCCCTTACGCGTTCCGCCTCCTCCTTTGTAAGCATTACTGCTTCGCAGAAGGAGGTGACGGCCTCCCATTTCCACTCGCTCCGTACCATGGCCCGAATTAGGGCCGGACGCGAGAGATCACCGCCGCCGATCGCCTCCACGAGGACATGGTAATGCCCCGCCCAAGCCGGGCAGACCTCCACCGTATGCTCCACCGTGTCCTCCGGGTGATCCACACAGTGGCGACACCCGGGCGTTTCCTCCCGCTTTATCCTGAACAGGTACCTCCTGAAACAGCCGTGTCCGGTAAGGACCTGCGTCAGGCGGAAGGTGAGGACGCCGTGGCGACTCTCTAGCCACTCCTCAAAGAGGGGTCTTATCGCCGCAATTGTGGCGTGCCCAGCGCGGGGTTGCGACAATCGCACTCTCCATTCCGCCATGAGATCCCGCCGGAGCTCTGTCCGCTGTGCCGCGATTTCTTGCGGCATCGGAGTTATGCCCCCGGCGTTTTGCTTTCTCGCGCGAATGCTGAACCCTTCAGAACACAAGATTTCAAATGATTTTAGGTTTTCTAAAAGAAAACCTCGATTTGAATACTTCAGAAAGATCCCTTGGCTGCCTCAACTTTCTTGTCCGTCATTTCAGGCTAACGAAAAGTTAATTGAAAGCAACAAATTTCATCAGTTTTTCAAAACATTTCTGATTTCATCCTCCATTGATTTGGAATACTCATGAATATTCTCACGAACTTTCTTTTAATCAACATTTCTGTATGGGACTCCCGAGGTATTTAATTACACAGTGCTAAGTCGAAGTATCCACATTTTGCTTTTCGTTTTACTAACAGTTACAGAATAACGGACGCGGAATAAATAAGTGAGTTTTTTTTAAGAGGAGGGTGAAGGGGTAGAGTGTGAGAGACTTTAACAATTTATTTGTTGGTGTGCTGTTCGATGTAGTCTCGTTCATCACAAGTTGGATTAGTGTTGTGGATATTGATAGATAGAATAGGTACTCTTCATTATGTACAGTGGGCTGCTTCAATTGGGTACCCCAGTTGTATTAAAATTTTAATACAACTGGGGAACCCAATTGATGCAGCCCACCGTACACCATAAATATTAGAGATATAAATGTAAAAATTACAGATTTTTTTGACTGAATTGGTTAGTAAGTTTTCAAATGCTTGAGATAAAACGTTGAATTGTTTACCATACCGCAAACAATAAATTGTACTTAATACGTTACTTTTCAACTATTTCATATTTTAATAGCAAAAGGTTATTGCAAAAAGCTTGTCACACTCACATTATTACTACTATTTATCAGCAATATGAAAAAGCACAACTGGAAATATCTGACTGTCATAATGGATTAGTTTACGAAATAACCCTGGCCACATTCTGGTAATGAGTACAATTTCATATTTGTATTCCCGCTTACACACGCTGCACTGCTGCACTGAAGCCTCACTTCCGATATTCACTACCGCCCACCGCGCCATAGTGCTCGCCACATTATAATACAACGCATATTGTTCGACGGCCTTTCACGATTTTCGCAATGCTAAAATGCTCCGGGCATCTGTAGTTCAGTGTCGTTTTTTGTACAAGACAATTTTGTATGAAATACTTTGGTTTGAAATACCAGCTTCAATCATGAAGAAAACAACTTTTTCCAAAAAAATACTTTCCAGTTCAAGATTGTAAGATGATACAATGACCGTAATGATCCGTGAGGCATTATTGCACATGTGCAATAACGGGGTTACCGGGTGACTGACCGCCACTGATTGCTAGGTAATGCCGAGTATTATTTTGCTGTGAAAGAACGCCGCCCAGTGAGAAAATGTATCAAGAATTCGTTGAACACGTCTTGTCTATAGATAGGATTCCCATTGAGTCTACCATCATAATTCATGTTAGACTACTAATAGACTTTCAGCTTTTTACCGTTTTTTTTAATATACATTTTCAATTCGTTTGCAATTGAAAAGCCATAAAAAACTTACAGTACGTTCTCCAAAATTTTTAAATTACAATTTTTTCAAATACAGCGTCAGTACCAGCGTCATACATGACTTTTCACAACAGAAACAATATTCGTATTCAGTGAGGAGTTGTGATATAATATTTCCGAATACAAGTATGTTTGTGTTGCCTCAGGCATTACATGTTGGTACGAGCTCACAGTGTTTGTAGAGTAGATGCTGCATGCGATTAGAGTAATAATAAACAGACATGACATTAACATTTACTGTGTTTGTACAGCCATACAAAAAAGTTACATTTCTAAGAATTGGAAGGGTTACAATTATGTATTTATTTTAGAAGAGAGATAATATTATGTGCTGACACTTACCAAAATCTTCGTTATTTACACATATTCTTTCCTCCGATCTATACAACAAAGTATACCTATCCTAATTCATCGCCAACTCATCAATTGTTTCTCCGCCGAGTGCTAGCGATTCATCAAGTTCTATTTACTAGTTGAGAGAGATTACAAACATCTAATCTCTCTCAACTAGTAAATACCGTAATAGCCTACAATGTTAGGATCATGCTGACGGTATGCTCGGACATCGCTCTTATCCGACTAATTTACGATGTCGTAACTTACTTGCCGACACTACGGCTGTCGTGTGTTGTTTTGTAATTTGCTGGTTTATAATAGCACATATTTTTGGAGCGTTTTATATTGTGCGTTGAAAGTCTTTTGTGTGAGTAACAAGTTTTTGGTTCAGCTTTGTATTTCAGCAAATTAATTGTACACAGGATGAAAATTGACTGTAGCACTGTCCAGGGTCTTTGGTATATTTTATTCTGAAATATTTATAAGCCTCTATTTATTTTTAAAGCGTAGTCCAGTAAATATTATTTTTTCCATGATAAGGGTATTTGGATATTTTTTATTTAGTTCAACTTTTTAGCATAATTACTATAAATACAAAATGTTAGCTATATTAATATCGACAGTCACATTTTGTTTATTGCAAATATTATGTTGCTTTTACATATTTGATCCCATTTAAGTACTTCATATACCTACGTTGTTATTAACGAAAGCAAATTTATTTTAATAATTAGAGCATTTCGTTAACGCGTTTCATTCAGAAAGGAGTGTTAACCCGGGGTTAAACCACTTGGTCTAGAAAAATAAAATTTTGCACTCGAGTTCCATATTTAAAAAATAAGGAAGGAAGCACTGAGGAAGAATTTTTGAAAATTCGTCCCCTGACGGGGTTTAATAGGGGATGAAAGTTTATATGGAAGTCTGAATTTTTTTTTGCCAATGGGTACTTCCATCAGAAACACGGCTTGTTTGAGCAATAAATTGCTAAACTTAGTAGCAGCAGTGAATTATTCTCTTGAATTTATTTCGGACGCGTCATCGATCCCGACATTTCAAGGCAATCAGAGTGTAAATTGCGTATTAATTAATTGTTGTGACACCTTCAGCGGACAAGTGATGACATGTTAATTCTACCTAACCTATAAGATGAAGTTTTAGAACAAGAGAAGTCACTTCAATGTCCAGCATTAAAAGTTCAATAAGTTTTTGGAGGCTCAGTTAAATATTTCCCAATTATTATTAACTAGCTGCACCCCGCGGTTTCACCCGCATAAATCTTGATCCCGTAGGAATATCGGGAAAAAAGCTATGTCCTAACTCAGGTCATGGTCTGCCCATGTATCAAATTTTATCCAAATCCGTTCAGCCATTTTAGCGTCACAGTGTAACAAACAAATAAACAAACAAACTCACTTTCGCACGTATAATAGTCAGGATTAGGTTTCTAGTTATTTATTACTATGTATTTCTCTAAAACCTAACGTCTACCTAAACCTTGCCGTCTTTGCCAACCAATTAAGATTAAACAAACCGATTTTGTCTGCACTTATAAAAACGATAGGGCTTAGAAAAGATGGCCTAAGTATTGCTGAAATAATATCGCCTAATTAGAGGAATAAAACGGACCGCTTTATTTACTGAACCGAATGAACTGAATGAATGGGACCGCTTTATTTGCTAAGTCAGGAGTAGTATTTAGTGTTGATTCTGAGGTCTGGATTCCACTTGCCTCAGTATATTAGCCCACTGCGTAGCGAAATCTAATTAGGGCCATAAGAGAGGGCCTTTTTCTAAATTAACTTTTCTATTAGGAGAAAAGAAGTGAATAAGCTAAATAAAAATAGAAAAGAAAACATTTTATTAACTTAGAAACCTCAATTAACCATCCTATTTATCTACCTTTACAGACATTCAAAGAATACGAAGTTACTATGCACAATAACAGCAGCAATACACTTTGCACTCCTCTTGCTCAAAAAGGCCGTCATTGTAGAGTACTAGAGCGGGGAAAAAATAGCATTTCTTGCTCTAGGGGAAAAAGTAATTTCTTTTTAATTTTTGTCTGTTCCAACGAGCCTTGAAAAATGAAAAAGTGTTTATTCTTATGTAGAATAATCATGATTATGGACTCGACTTATTACTGGTTCACAAAAACAAAAGACAACAACATTTAAAAAATAAACAAACATTTTATTTTTTTAAATGGAACTAAATGCGGCTATCTCTTTGGTAGAATGCGTGCATTACGTTGCGGCTACAGAAAAAATAAAAAAGGTATTGGCGCGAAATCTTTAGAAGTTTTCTCTAATTATGAATTGAATTGCTGACCGTAATATAATACCTTTTAAGTACTGCAAAAAAAGCGTGCGACCATCCGTCAAGGACAAACACGTGCGGCTTATCGCGATGTAATCTGACACGGGTTGACCTCGCACACAAAAACTGCTGTAGCTTCGTTTCTATTGCGTCATTTTACAATCTGTAAACAGATTCGAGTGTTTGAACAACGGGGGCCACTTATGATAATAATCCATAACACTCATACGTTTAGTTATTATTGTAAACATCCTATTGAAAATAGAGAACTGGCCGTAAGCCGACTTGTTAATGTATTATGTTAGTTTCTGGCAAAAGTAATGAATTGATTTACGCAAAATGTTGGTAATAATATCATGAATACACAAGTAATCCAATTAGATTTTTTTCTTATAAGTCTTACATACAATATTTCCATAATATTCTAACTCAAACTTCATAGTGCGCGGTCCTGTCATTTTGAATCGCGTAGTTCAATTCGTGATATTGGAAACGATCTGAATACGAGTTATAACGAGCATTATATCATGTATTAAATCTTTCTAGGATATTACCTATACCTTCTTCGATGCTATCCATGAATCGTAAAAATATGATACGATAATTGGTAAAATACCAAGATGACCTTGACGGGTCATTTTATCCGGAAATTTATCTAGTCTAGTTAGAATCTTATTTGAAAGTAAACAAGAATGAAGTGTTTTATCAATTTCTGTACACACATTCCTTATTTATAACTCCTGTGATTAATTCATTTATGGTTACAAAACAAATCTAATATTATTTCATAAAAATTCGGCATGATAATTTGACCCGTTTTACCTACACATCAAAATGCTTCGAAAAATCTTTGAAAAATGGATAAAAATGAATGAATGCGCTTCGAATGCATGAAATAATTAATTAGAATTAGTTTTTGCATAGATAATTACCATTTATAGACACAAATTTATCGAAAAACAGTCAACAATAATATATTTATAAGGCAAATGTGTAAGGCGAAATAACCTGAAAATTGATTGGCTTGAAAATCATTTTTACTATATTATTTTACGCAAATGATTAGCCAAAAACTTGCACAAGCCACTACTGTTTCATTATTCATGTACTTACCTAAGTTTCACACGAAAAATCCATCACAATAACTCACAATAAATAAAACAACAGCACTAAGTCACGACAATAAACCACAGAATATCAATGTAAAAAACCGGTCAAGTGTCGTGTCGGACCACGCACAATGAAGGGTTCCGTAGTTGGGATGAATTTATCCCAAAAACAAACTTAACTTTGTAGTTGAAAAATATGTTCTCCCATACGGAATGTATGGGAAAACATGTTTTTGCAACTGCAAAATTAAGTTGGTTGATTATTACTCGTTAACCTGTAGAGCCAACTTAGCTGTGATAGTTTTCCTTTTAATTTCGTTATATAAACTACTGTTGTGATTTTTTTCACACACCCAAAACCAACCATTTAGCCGGCAGGGGGGGGACACTTGACTCTAACAAAAATTAGCACTTTAAAGCTTAATATTTCGCAAACGAATCCCTGAATCCAAAAATGGTTTTCAAAAACTCACAATATTTTTGAAGGGATACCCCTCACCATGGGGTAAAAAAATAAAAATATAAACATCACCACTTTACGTGTATGAGAGATACCCTAAAAAACAATGTTTTTCATAATCTTGTTTTACCACTTTGTCGGCGTAATTAATATGTATACCTATACCAAATTACAGCTTTCTAGTACTAAGGGTCTCGGAGCTAGACCGCGGACGGACAGACAGACAGACAGACAGACGGACATGACGAAACTATAAGGGTTCCTTGTTTACTACGGAACCCTAAAAAGGGCGCCTTCGTATTTTTTTTATAGTGTTGGGTACGAAGTTTTTAGTAACTTTTATCGTCTCATCATCATCATCAGCCTATAATGTTCCCACTGCTGGGACACAGGCCTCCTCTCTGTGAGAGGGAGTGGGCCGTAATCCACCACGCGGGCCCAGTGCGGGTTGGTAGATGTCACATATCTTCGAATTTTCGGTTCTAGGACATGCCGGTTTCCTCACGATGTTTTCCTTCACCGTTTTGAGAGCAGTGGTGATAAAATAATTTACACAAAGTAAAGCGCCTGTCTGGGTTCGAACCTACGACCTACAACTCGTAAGTCGCGGCCGTTACCACTGGGCCACCACTGCTCTGAAATTTCGAAAATGTCTTCGCTTGAAATAAATATTTTGAATTTTTAATTTAGGAAGGAAGGTTTGAGTTGAACGTTTGAGTTGAGCATCTATGAATACAGTAAAATCGGTAATAAGTATTTTTGGTGCCAAGCTTGAATTTTGAAATTTAGGTCCTGTTTATCGAAGTTAAGTTATGTTTTAAGTTTTGAGGATGGTTTTCATTTTATTTTCTGTCCACTGATAGTAATTTTTCAAGACCTAAATGTAGTTTAAATATTCTTTACGACCTTAAAGTATTCAGGTAGGTGGCCGACAACTCCTAAACAAATTTACAGATTCAATAGATAGAGTTCTTTGATAGAATGGAAGAAAAATATACTTAATTTTATTTTAAACGATATTATCTACTCTCATAGCAGCATAATAGTCGAATTATAAACTTCAAAACGAGTTTATATTGACATACTCGTACTTTATAAACACAATATCGAAATTTAAAAATAGAATCATGTTATAACACCAACAAAATAATGCTATAAAACAATTTTTTTTCTATTACGATACAGGGCAAATCCAATAAGTTAATATCACCAAGGAGTTTCCATCAACGTTTGTAATGGAACGTTTAAGCGGGGGACAGCTGTACCCACTGTAGCGCATATGTGGTGATGTGCTAGTGCAGGCGACATTCATACGTACAGGTTGTACTGAATTTCGAGGGATTTTTTTTTAATTCTTGATCTTTAAATTTGATCTATTATTTAGTAGGTTCAATCCCAATGTATGAGAGTAGATAAAATACTGTATGAAACTGCACATAACATTCGTGTGATACTATTAAAAACCTCGCCTACGGCCCAGTTTTTAAACACTCATGTTTTAATACCCCTCTTATGCAACAGTTACATAAACTACTATTAAAGGGCTGATCTAATATTTTTTTCAGCAAATCAAGCCATCTATCCGGCTGACTGTGGTATTTTTGAAGACCCAATTAGGTATTAAATTGTTTTAAGAAGTATTTATAAGACCTGTGTGAATGAAAAAGCTTGCTTATGCTTTTCCTTCATTTTACAAAAGATGGAGATCCGATCAGCACCTCCTGTCGTGTATTTCTCTGAACAATTGAAATTGGCAATTAGAAAGCGCACTACCGGATTGCCTTTGATGTTGAAAACGTTTCCTTTGACAATACTGCAACGTTGGTGGTAATATGCAGACTAATACCCTACTATTAAAAAAAAGGAGAATATGTTATATGACACATATGACATCACCATCCTAATAATAAAACGGTATACAGGAAACAACGCTGTTAACTCTCACACTCCATTGTTTTTCATGTGAACAACGTAGTTCACTAGCGGCTAGAGAAAATGTTAGCAATAATCGTTCTGTCACGTACAAGACAGTTGTCTTAACGACATCACTGATTGGTTAGTATGATGGTGTGTTCAGCATGGTGTCTGGGTAATCTAGTTTCAAGTATTTGTTTTATGTTAAGGTGTGAAAATGTATCTCGTTTTGTAAGTTATGATTGTATGTAAATATTATGATGTTTATATACAAGTGTATGAAATACGAAATGATTGTGTCTTTAATCTCGCTGTGAGATCGTTGCTCTATTAAAATGTACTTAAAACTGAAACTTTTGCTCAATTGATACAATTCGATTTATATAGGACCGGGGCGACCAAGTTGTGCTCTTTCCAAAGTAAAGCAGGCACAACTTGAAGGAAATCTTAAACTTTATTCCGCGTTGTCTTATTAGATCCCAAGGATTGCTACGGTCCATTTGTATTTAAAATACCTCTTTGAAAATTAAATAGAAACGCGGCAGGCGTATTCAAAGTACGGCGTATTGTATCATTTGTAAAGGCCTAGTTCTGTCAAATTTTACTGAAATATCGGAAGGTTTCAGTTCTCTATATTTATAGAGAACTGAAACCTTCCGATATTTCAGTAAGCTCAATAAGTTCCTAGTCATTTGACTAGGAACTTATTGAGCTTAAATTATATTACTCCTAGCTAGACTTGAATTAACTGAAAGCAGTAATTCAATAATTGTTAACGCCATAACTTACTCATTTTTATATTTCATGCCTAATTACTGGCAACTCTAATTGGTATCTGTGCTACACAAGATTCCTTCCGCTTCATTCTTTGTTCCGATTCCTCTCTCCTTTCCGCAACCCTTGTGGTACCTGAGCGAGAGCGAAACGGAAGATTCGTCATGGCGCATACGCCGCCACTATAAAGAAACCGCAGTTTCTCAATCGACATCGCCGCTTGTGGGTCAAAATCAACCCAAAGTCGAAAAGGACTCATATTTCACCGCGAAGAACGAAGATTGTGATTAAACTGTGCAAGTGTGTGTCTGTGTGTTGTAGGAAGTGCAGATCCTCATCCGTACGTGATATCCTGGACGGGCGCCCGCCACGTGGCTAAGGAAACTTCTCACCGTGTCTCCGCCATAGCTAACCAAGCAGGTACCATTTCAGTATTGCCCATATCGCCAAACCACCTACTTGTGTCACAGAACCGCCCCTGATACAGTCCACTAAAGAAATTTCGATTTCACCCTAAGGCTTACGCCGCCGCATCAATAATGATGGAGGAACTAGTCAAAAAAGCTGATCAGGCCAGCCATTGTAGTATCAGCAAAATTATTTTGTTTTAATTATTATGAACGAATAATATTTGCACAGTTTCGTTACGGAACCTGAAAAACTAACATAACATCACGCCTGTAATCCCCGAAGGATAAGGTAGAAGTGCAACCCCACATTTTGCCGGTAATTTTTAAGTCCCATGTAATAGGGGGCGAGCCTATTGCCATTAACCGGGCACAAATCCAGACTCCGGCCAGCTACAGTCCTGGTGGAAAAATACAATAACGCTTTTCCCGACCTGGGAATCGAATCCAGACCTCATGCCGAGCAGTAGGGCTTGCGACCACTTGTCCACCAGACCACCTAATAATACCTACTGCTAATTGGGACCGAGAGAAAACATAATACTTGTTCAACAAAGTTAATTTATGAGAACGACAAAACTTCGGAACAAAGATAACACTGTTTTTCAGACGCAATTTTTCAGGAAGAGATTAAAGGACTTGAACAAATGAAAGTTGATGATACTCATTAAATTTAAAAGGTTGTGTTATAAAGTTAACACAAAATTATATTGTGGAGATAAAATAGTCAAAAGTCATTCGGATATTTGGATTTCGTTTCCAATTTCCATTCCAAAGCGTAGGGCAAGAAACTAATGAACTCCTTAAGATTTGTACAAGTTGCGGTAATCAAGTGAAGTGGTACCAAATACCGCAGTCAAGTGTAGCGACGTAAACGGGTCAATGTGATAAGCTCGCAACTTTTCACTTCGCTGTTATACACTAACTTTTTATTCAGGTCATTTCATAAGCAACTTAATTCGTAACAAAATGTGGCGACCGTTTACTACTAAAAGGTATCGTTTGTATGAAAAACTAATAAATTAAACAGCAGGAGTAAATGTAGACAATAAACACTGATGAAAGTAACTCCGATCGTATGTTCAAACTTCTAATGTATTGCAACTAGCAACCCAACTGCAACAATATTGTATAGCAAAGGATGACCGCCTCAATTGTTTACGACACAACTTTACGAGAAATGGACGAAGTCTTTCTAAATCTTTTCCGTAGTTCAGCGAGACATTTTATCCCACAGTAAAAACAACGCTTAGATACAGTGACCGACTTATCTTCGTCCGAAAGTTCTACACGTTAGTCGTAATGTCTCATATTCGTGCTGGACATGACCTTTGGTAAGGTCTACTCTGAACTGTATAGAAAATTAATAGGCAGGACAGTGACGACTAATTACATTTTACATAATTTCTGTTATGGGATCGAAAGGATTCCAGCTTATCTGAAACGTTTAACATGGAGTTACTACAAATTAAATAATTCTGTATATTAAAAACTGATTAATTATCAGATACTTTTAATTACGCGGCCACTAATAAAACCTCGAAATACCTCATAATAACAACAGAGTCAACGTGAAGATGTATTGAAGTGTTCGTCTGTTGATTCAACACGATGTTACAGAGCTGTGCAGTTAATTACTGGCAACACTCGTCGACGATGGCGTCACACGAGAGCGTGACACGCTAACGAGAAAGAATCCAATTAACTGTACATAATGTATTGTAGCCCTGTCGAAGGGAGATCGATCATAAATGTGCGATTATATCGGTAAAGGATATTTATGTATTCATAATACCAGTTTAGTTAATTCACTTTCATAGACATCCTATGTACTCATTTAAAATTTAAAAAAATCTGCCTAGCCTTTTCCCAACTATGTTGGGGTCGGCTTCCAGTCTAACTGGATGCAGCTGAATACCAGTATTTTACTTGGAGCGACTGCTTATCTGACTTCCACAGTAACCGGGTAATACGATACTCCTTGGTAAGACTGGCTGTCAGATTTTCGGGCTTCTGACGACCCGTAACGACAAGCATAATAAACAAAAATTTATATTGTTGTCGGTAGAAAATGAACAAATTTTTAACATTGAATTATTTTTTTTTACTTTTTATAACGTCTTTAGTTTTAGGATTGAATTATTTTTGCAATTTTTGTCCAGATAGCGGCTTTATCCTGTTGATACCTGTACGCACCAGGACTTAACTTAGTACGACCCTAATGACTAAGAACCTAGCCGTATAAAATTACCTAGCACCCTAGTTATCCTAACACCCTTACCCTTACCATACAAACCATACCAAACGTGAGTTACGTTGATTATACGTGCGGGAAGTCTGTTACGAGGAGACCTACGGTAACAGACGGAATTTGGAAAGGAATAGGGGTTTGTGTACGTCGTGCAATGTACACAGGAAATGGTTTTCTTACTGCCGATCCCACAGACTCACAGGATCGATGATGGCTAAAGGTATCTTGGCCACAGTAAGAGGAAGTATAGGAGATAAATCACACTCGACTCCAGCTTGATGATTAGTTTATTACAGTAATTAACTTAATTATTTACAAATTTTATGGTCCATGCACATTGATACTTATTTAGATGTGTGTTTGTATGTATCGACCCGATGAGGCGAAGATCTCAGTAGGTCACTTCTTAGCGCTGACGATGCAATGCTGTTGTTGCTTGTTCACGGTTGAACAATACCTTTGCCTTTTTTCTTGGTTTATTAGTGACTCTTTTGACGATATCTTTCAGATGAATTGTCAATAGAAAAATATCAGTTTAAAAATTCAGCTTTAGAGCTGTATTTTTATACTGATATTTTAAATAAGTACTGATATTGCTTCTAGACAATTATAAAAATATGCCTACGTTACATAACCACACAAATGTGCTGAAATATTACACCCAATATTATACCCATTACAAAACAAAGTACCCCATTGCAACTCACTCGTTTAGCGGGTATTACGAAAGGATCACCTAAAAAATAAAGGTAATGTGCTTTTATAACCAGTCTAGCAGAAACGGAGTAAAGTGCTAAAAACATATAAACGTCACCATTATAACAAGTTATTATTTTATTCAATACATTAATTTATACTGATGCCTACCTACCTGCTAATGGTCACCTATTTGCTTTGAAAACTGTTAACTGCGAAATATCAAATGCACAAGTCTTGCATATTGAAGTTCCACGTAAGGTTTCCTTAGTCCCATCTCGGCACTTTCCCATCCCGGCACCCATGAATTTATTTATCATGCCCATTTAAAAACCTTTCAACTAATCCTCTTATTCATAACCGTTGCTTAAAGTTAAGTAATGTTTAGCGACTGTTTAGGCGTGGCGCCCACTATCGGTCGGCATCGGAACGACTCGGCAGAGCTCGGGCGCTTTACAGCGGCTTCGGGCGCTTTACGGCGGCTTCGGGCGCTGTGAACGTTATGACTGTTCTACGACTTGTCTGGCCACGAAAATGCTATCCGAGCTGCCTAGGCGTCCTTAGGTATGCTAACGACTGCCGAGGCAGCTCTGAGGCGCCCGAAGCCACCCCAAGCAGCCCTAAGGCGCCCGAAGCGTTCAAACGTCTCTTAAAGTTAAGAGACGTTTGAACGTCAAAAATATACAAATAAGACGCGGCACCCACTATCGGTTATGAAAGCAACGATTATGAATAAGAGGGTAAGTATCAAGCAATATTGCACAGCGGGGTAACACACATAAATAACAATTGATCGCATTTTCTTTCATTTTGACCGTTCAGTGACGTTCATTGCGTTATTTACGTTGTTGTTAATCGGACGAA
This sequence comes from Agrochola lychnidis, assembly GCA_963680765.1. Classification (NCBI taxonomy): domain Eukaryota; kingdom Metazoa; phylum Arthropoda; class Insecta; order Lepidoptera; family Noctuidae; genus Agrochola; species Agrochola lychnidis. The sequence goes on from OY796862.1 coordinate 17,543,220, forward strand.
TTTATTAAATCTACGAAGCAATGGATGAGAAATATCCTTGCAAAACTCTCGGATTGTGATTAAAACTGTGTTATGTAATGAGGGTGCTGTTCTCTTCTCTTAGGATTGTGATTAAAACTGTGTTATGTAATGAGGGTGCTGTTCTCTTCTCTTACTATATTGACGAAGCAAGTCATCTAAATTCAAATCGAGATCGAAACACAAATAGGGCGCTATGTTTGAAACTGTTCCCTCACAGCATGTTCATGTTTACCAGTGCTACTGATCAGTGACGTCATCTAGGAGACCCGCTGTAAACAGTCGATGTTACAGACCGCGATATTTATGACTCGTAACATGAAGTTATATGCTAATAAAAATGTTTCGCTTGTGTTTTGAGTTTCGGATATTCGGGTTTGGGTTTTATGTATCACGCAGTTACCTAAACCTCCGTGTGATAGTAAAAAGTTTGTTGGTTTGCTGTCAGTTGTTTTCTGATTATAATACCTAGAAGAGATAGTTATATGTTCTGTAGTCTAGACATTCCGTTGTATAAATCCGTTTAGTTCTTTTATACGAGTGTTACGTTCCTATCTTCAAATATCCAATAAACAATATTCCTTTCTTTGGGTAGCTTCAATTTTCAACCTTCAATATTACTGTTAAAAATATAACAAACATCACAGTGTTATCCGTGATTTGATTTATCTTTAAACTGAACTTTATATCTGACTAGTAAACATTTACAACTAAACAAAAGCGTTATTGGTATACTGAATCCATTTGATATTCTTAAAGTTACACATGAATGTTCATAGTTCACCCATTAACTAAACAAGGGTAGGTATGCATGTAGCCCAAATAATGGTTTGTTTAGGATACTAAACTTCGTAGTTAATTAAAATGTACCGCAAAGTAATAAACTTTCAAACGTATTTTAATATTTGCACCCTTAATGTAACATGCGGGACTGAAAATAAGCCTTAAAATAAATTAAATTAAATGAAGTTCGAAAGGAAAATGATAACTAAATAAAATTGTTATCTTTACAAAACTAGGTTTCTGCTAAACACTACCACTGTTTTATTTATAATGGATACGTTATCTGATCTGATATTTCCCAACGCTAAGCTTGACCAAAGAGTATGCAAATCACCCGAAATTAATCCAGATATAACAACACTGTTTAGAAACTTTAATTGTAATCCAGCAATGTTTTCAAAGATAAACATGTCACAATATCCCTTCAATAGTTTGTGTAGAATAGTTTAGATCAAGCCATACACCAACTGGTACAGCAAATAACTCAACAAATAAAAAATCCGGAGTTTCCCGAGTTTTAGGACATAAATCGAACGGATTACTTGTGACTCCGGAACTTTAATTCGTCTGTATCAATGCCCTCTGGTTTTAATAAAATTTAGGTACCCTCATTTTCGGTGATAAATCATCGGTAAGGAGTTTCAAGAATTATTCACATTATTTCAATTATAACGATGTTGGAGGGTGGCAACCGGATGGCATTGAAACACACAAATTCCTTGCACATAATAGAACTTAAATTTTGAATGGCATGTCAAAAAAAAATGTTAAGCCCCCATCCCCCATATCTCCACCCCCGTCCATTTGGGGTCCATTCGGATGGTACGGGGGGTTCGGTATCACTTCAATACCCAAATTACCACTTGCCATCCGGTTGCCTCTCCGATTAAATTTAACGTGCTATACGTTTAAAACAAACATAATAGCTCGTACAGGCCGCAGGGTTGTCATCAAGTCCTAAAGTATTCACAAATTCCCAACTATAAGTGTTATTCAGTTATTTAGGACTATATTGCGAGTGCCCTCCCATTAGGTAGATCTCGTTAGCCGCTGGGTAGCAAAATGAAGAGGTTATTAAAGAAGACAAGCAGCTACTTGGTAGATTTATGATAGCCATTTAAATCTGTAATGAGTTGAAATATAACGAAGTTTTTATGGCTTTGTTGAAATGAAAACCTTGTTGGAGAAATATTTACACAAATGAAGAGCGAAGATAACAGGAAATATTAGTAAAAGGTACTCGCTTTTCCTCTCCACGTAAAGATGATATAGCCTTCAACGATGTAAGAAAAGCATGAAGCTGTTTTAATATTGTCTGCAGAATGTTTAATTTTTATATCTCACTAGCTTCTGCCCGCGACTTCGTTCGCATGGAAATCGTAAGACATCACAATATACTACAATAATAGCCATATTTTTATAAAACTTCCCTGTATACTACGTTTGTAGTTTTATTCTCAGCAGCCAAAATATACAGAGTCAGGAATGGTGACTCGGGAGCAAGCGACGTAACAGTTGTCCGTGTGAGAAGCAGCTTATCCTGAGGTCGACACCCGCAGCCTTCAGCCTTCAGTGTCGGCCCCTGTGACTTGTTGATCGCAAAGCATACACTCCCAGAGAACTGCACGCGCTTTAACTGGTAATTATGGGGAATTTGTACTTTATACGCGCTATAAACACTGTCTCACCATCGCCACAACCTGTTAGAATTTCCACCTCGATGACGTTTCTCTGCAAAGACATGACTTTGAACTGGTTTCCGTTACACAGATATACAACCGGAAGTCCACTTGCCATTTGTGAATTGAGAAATTCTACGGGGTGATATTTGGCATCATCTTCCTCCACATCAGTATTAATGGAGGTGTATATCACTTCACTCCCTTCAATTTGTGAGAGAATACTGTGGTTGATCGCTGCAGCTTGATCATCTTCGGAGTTAAAACGGAAACACGCCTAAGAATTCTCTTAGTACGGTATTTGACTGATATCCTCGTATATCAGACGAATAAGATATTCTAAAGTGGGATCTACTCTACCAAGAGTCTCTGGTAGAGTGCTTTCACCAACTTTTAGAAGAACATCGGAGAATACTTGAGCATTTGAATTACCGCCAAGTCGAGCTCGTATGATGATGGTCAAGCGCAGTTTATGAACTCTCGACCATTGAGTCGACCTTTTCAACGAAGTATTCACTATTTTTGTCAAAACTGTGACACCACCCATCATATCTTGGTTTCTGCGGATGTCCTGCAGGGTTCTGTTTACAGTTTCCACTGCTTTCCTTTTTGCCATAATGCATTCATCCCATACGACGAAGCGTAATCCCCTAAGCACACATCCCTTGTTACTGTTGCGTGACACCCCACAAACAGGCGTTTCGTTGCTCTCTAAATCGATGGGAATCTTAAACATGACGTGCGCTGTTTTGCCACCAGGAAGCAGTGTGGCAGCGATTCCAGAAGATCCACACACATACATATTTTAAAATCGCTTGGACAAATCTGCTGTCAAAATCTGTAAAAAAAACATTTTATTCCTAGTCTTTTGCTCTAAAATGATCAGAATACAACCTTGAATGTTTTGTGACTGTAAAGTACTTGTAACTTAGTAGTTTCCCATAGCTTACGAAGTTTTCCATTTTTTGTGAATTAATATGAACTATTACATACACAATAAAAATAAAAAAATCGTTTTACAAAAAGAGTTTAAAAAAACAGATGTAAATCGAACTTACTACCCCGGGCGGCCTACCACGAGCTCATAAAGCAGTATTATTTTAATGTTACTTCAGTGGGAGAAAGAGATGGAGCTATACATCCTGTAGAGCTTCATCTCTTTCTCACACTGAAGTAAACTAAAGTTATATTAAAATAATACTGCTTTTGAGCTGGTTGTAGGCCCTCAGGACTTCAAATCATTCGTCCAACCGCTTACTTATTCGCTTTGTTGAAAGTTAGCTAAAATAGCCGTTCCTATATAAAAGGTAGCGTGATGATAATCATTTAAAAAGTTAAATCGGTAACTACCTATCTACAATATCCCAACCTTTTGGCGCGTCCTTTTACAATTTGCAGAGAAAAATACGAACATGATGTAATATTGCTCATCCCCCATAGCAAATAGCGTGATAGTTTATGCCCTACAGTTGGTACAGACAAACATTCTAAAAACTTTATTTTCCGCATAAGAATCGATCCCAGACCTCGTAGTAATAACTTTCTTTAAAAAAAAAATAACTTCGCTACGATTTTATTATATCTATAGATTATAGGTACATAATCAAAAAAAAAAAATCGTATACCAAAATGTGAAAAAAAAGAAAAAAAACGTAGGTGGGAATCGAACTTACAACCCCATGTTTGCAAAGCAACCGCCCAACCGTTGAGCTAATTGCTTTGTTAAACTTGTCTAAAATAGCCGTTCCTATATATTTCATGATTGACTGCTTAGTTCCATAAAGGTATAGCGTGATGATAATCATTTAAAAATTTTAATCGATAACCATCTACAATATCCTAAAATTTTGGCGCGTTTTTTTCCAAAAATACGAACATAATATAATATTGCTCGTCCCCCATAGTAAATAGCGTGATAGTTTATACCCTATAGTTTGACCAGACTTATAGGGAACACGTATGCAAAATTTTAACAGAATCTATCCGGTAGAATTTGCGTCATGCTAGAACATAAAAATACAACATAATGTAATATTGCTCGTCCCCCATAGTAAATAGCGTGATAGTTTATACCCTATAGTTTGACCAGACACACAGGGAATATCTATGCAAAATTTTAACAAAATCTGTCCGGTAGAATTTGCGCCATGCTGGAACATACATACAGACAAACAGACAAACAGACAAAAATTCTAAAAAAAATATTTTCGGCATTAGAATCGATCCTAGACCTCGTAGCAATTACTTTTTTTCAAAAATATTCAATGTACAGTTTTGACTTCGCTACGATTTTATTATATGTATAGATTTCCTTAGGTTAGAAATTACATAGCAACCAAATCTTTTAAAGGCTTTTTTCCTGGAACAAGTCGACGACCTGTATCCCTAAACTACGCCCTACCAACACAAGCACCTGTGAATCTATTACACTCCCTGCTACACCTATTCTGATGCCTTATTTACGTCGTTTACGACGTCTAGTCTCCTATTTTTTGTAGTGAGTAAGTACCCCACGTAATATCTTAACAATGCCGGTGAAAGCACATGCACAATACATACAGCATAAGAACGTTCAATTTATCACGCGCTAAGCAGATTTTGCACGTATTTCTCACAAATCGAAAACGCTATAAATAGAAAATATCTATGCAGATGTGACTCGTTTCCTGTACAGCACCTCGGTGGGAGTCATCTCGTTTAGATATATGGGTAAGTAGAGAATGCCTTATCTAGCGCAAGCTAGTGAGTATGCGTGTTATGTGCTCACGTCTCGTACTATGTGTCACATGTGATGGTAGTATTACAGCCATAAACTTAATTAAGTGCAGGTTTTTTGAGATGTGGTTCAGGCTGGTGAGCCGGTTAGTAATAGATATGTACATTAAACTGCGCGGAACATAATAACTTTCTTTATGAGACCATACCTAAACTTTAAAAACATCAAAATGCCAAGATCTAGTTATAATCGTAGGACAACCACCTGAATACGCGCTAAAACAGAAGAATGTCCAACTTCCACTTGCCGCCAGTCAATAAATCATGTCCACCCCGACTAGCGCTAATGATAAAATTCCAAGTGCGACTCATTCATTTAGAAGGTTGACTTTTGACAGCTCCAAGGGACCAAAGATCTTATCCCATTTCAACTTGATACCTCTACGCATTTCAGAAAAAAAGGGTCTTGGCAGACAGATGGATAACGAAGTGATCCGTTAAGGGTTCCGTTTTTCCTTTTCAGATACGATACCCTAAAAAAACACGAAGGGCTTAGAAATGATCAACATATCTTCAAACGACGCCTGAATAAGTAAATGAAGAAAAATTACCAAGAATAACGATTTTCGGAACTTACCGACACCCTTACATAGCGGTACTTTTTATAGCGAAGTGGGATTGTTAGGCCCTTTCCTCATTGGTTGGTACGATATCGTTTCGGTACCGATTCTGTACCGTTTCGGTACTGCTTATGTTTGTTTATTGGTCGGTAAGCACTCTGTACCGAAACGGTAGGTACCACACGCGCGCATGGCTTTCATTTAGAATTCCAAAAACAAATTAATTCTATTGGTACAAAAGCCCATGACCAAAATTTTTGCCTTTTCTTTTTACAAATAAAATAAAAGAAAGAAAGAAAAAAAAAATAGATTTATTTGTCACAGAAACACGTGCATACATAAAAGACAAGAGTAATCAAAGAACAACCCAAAGTACATAACAAATAACGAGCATAGAGCAGAAATTACGTAGGCGGCAGCTGCACGACATGACTGTGACAAGAAGGCTTCCACTCAGCATGATGCAGTGCTATGGGGGACCCACAGCACAGCGCTGATTTTCAGTGGTTACCCGAAAAAAAGATGTACGGAAATCAAGTCAGTTTCAGTGATTTTTCTATTAAATATGTAACAAAATAAAATAAACAGTGCTTAGAATATGAGACAACTATACAACGAATTACAAGAATAGGTAAATATTGGTGCCAATTCTCTAGTACACCGAACTAAACTATCACTAAAATTCCATACTTTTGATTATGAGAATCTCAAAGCTATTGTGTAAAATAAATTCTCTTTTAAAAATTATTTTGACACATCTAAATCGAATTTAATCAATAGATTTGGTTATTCTGAAATTCAAAAATCCAAGGTTTAGAAATTTTCCGCGCGCCTTCTGTCCTGACCGCATTTAAATATGTGAAAATCCTAACTGTTTTATAGCAATCTGTCTGATTTCAGAATTTAGTAGAACGATCAATTTTTAGACACCGAAAACACAATTTTCAGAAACCATTAGCGTCACACGTACCCGGGAGACCATAATTTGAGGAAATTAAAAATTAAAATGTTTTTTTTCATAAATTGGACAAAAGGAAACTGAAATAATGTTTGAAAAATACTGTTTAATGAAAAAATTTCATTGTTTTTAATTATTGTCGTACATTTTAAATATCAGACATATTGTGATGAAACCATCTGCCTATTTTTTTTTGACATAGCAGTAATGGCTCCCATAAAACTGTGACGTTTCTGACCGGTACTGCCCACCCAGTCGGATTCAGAATTTTCAAAACTAACGATTTTATACGGTTTTGGCCGCAAAACGATGTGACATGGTTTTGGTCGTGGGCTCTCCTACTATTTAATTTACTAGCTTGTGCGAGCGGCTTTAACCGCGTGCATGTCGCAAATTATCCCACGGGAACGTACTATCAGGGTAAAAAGTATCCTATGTACCCTGTATCCTCCCCCCCCTGTATCCTGTGTGTCCTGTTTGTGTGTCTATGAATGCGTGTGTGCGTGTTTTATACGTGTTGTCCTGTGTGTATCCAGGTCATGGTCAACCCATGTGCCAAATTTTATCCAAATCCGTTCAGCTGTTTTAGTGTGAAAGACGAACAAACATGCAAACTCACTTTTGCGTTTATAATTTTATATATATAATGTGTTCAGTAAGCTTTCGGTACCGATGCAGTAAAACGCGTGACGTCACGCGGCACCGAAACGATGTCGCACCGCAGACGTACCGACCAGTGAGGAAATAAAAAACAGATTAAAAATATTCTAAACGATCGGTGTGGTAGCTATAGTCAATACACCGACAGTAATATTTAGTGATGGTATTAGAACATAAACAACGGCACTTCGTAACTTTTATGTGAAATTCCATGTTATCTTTGGGAGACATTTTGTGACGGCAGCTCAAAAAATTCGATGATCGAGATCGGCGGCAGAGACCTCTCTCTTCCGACCCTGGTCCAGACCATGGTACGGAGCGAGAGGGTATGGGAAGCCGTCACATCGCAAAGGAGGAGGCGGAACGCGTGAGAGAGAGGCAAAGTTTGCGCACTCACTGGGCGCCGGGAATCCCACGCCAATTCTCGGTCACCGAAGGTGCGGGCGGACGATGAGCAATGGGCAGCTCGCCGTCCGATAAGGACCAGGCCTGGGTCAACGGCGCGTTGTGTTCCACGCGCGCCTCAAAGAGTTGTCAGCACAACTGACGGGGTTCGCTAGAGCTGATGCCTGCCGGGGTCGCGGGAATGTTCGAAAGGGATACCGTGGCCCCTAGCAACATACAGGCAACTGAAGGAACACGGGTGGGTTTTAGTCAGTAAGAGTCTGACAGAGAGCCCTCCCGCTCCGCCCAGAGCGGGAGAATTTATTTGATAATTTCCTAAGCAAAAAAAAAAAACCCTAAAAGCTTGCTTATCCGAATACAGTTTATAATACGATGAACAACGAAGACAAATACTCTTAAGAATTTTGGTTAATGTCTCGTGTCTCTTTCTTTTCTCGTTGAGATAAGGAAAATATTTGGAAGAAAATAATATTATGACTATCTACAAAACAAAATACAGGATTTTTTCTTCAAGTTGTCTGAAGGTTGAAAATGTCTGTTCAGTCACGACGTCATGATAATAGTATCGATTCGCCATATCTAAACCTCCTGACGATCGCAGCCTCCATTGTTTAAGACGCAGCGAACGTAGTCCGTGTGGTGCCGGACTTAAAGAATAGCACTACCCTATTTCTTCCCATGGGTGTCGTAAAAGGCGACTAAGGGACTTACTAGAGAATGGGCAGCAGCGTTCTCTATGCATTTCTAACACCATACTGCGATCGCCAACCCGCCTGCCAAGCGTGGCGATTATGGCATACCCCCCCCCAAAAATGAAAAGCACCAGAAAGAAACGGCCCCTAGTGCCCGGTGGCCCACCGGCCCTTGGCTACGGTAGCGGTCAAGGCCACGGTGAGGCAAGGGCTCCCACAAGATGGACCGATGACCTTGTGAAGGCCGCAGGAATCCGCTGGATGCGGAAAGCACAGAATCGGTCGAAGTGGCGGTGCTTGGGGGAGGCCTATGTCCAGCAGTGGACGTCTTTCGGCTGAAATGATGAACGTACAGTCACGAGCACTAATATGTATACACTTAACAACCTTTCAAAGTGATTTTCGCTTACTGTGTTGATTGTCATTTTATATTGTTATGAAATATAGTATTTTGGAACCCATTTTAATATGGAATAGGTCTTATCTCAAAGTTGCAGTCAATATTCGCGAGAAAATCGTTTTTGAATTTTAGTAAGTGGATACATATTAGCGCTCGTGACTGTAAGTAAATCTCGCTTTATATGCATAAATCTCGTAAAGTAATCACATGCGGCTGCAGAAAGATATTTGGGACACGCACAGAAAATACAAACAGCGTGAAGCGCGATATTACCGTATTACCCGGTTTTAACACCCGTCGCGGAAATACGACGAACTTTACCTATTTAACACACATTGTTCTAAAATGATCTAGAAATGTAAATTCATCGTTGGCTTTAACTAATTATAAGATTTTATTGTAAATATCTTTTATATAATTTGGTAATTCCAACGTAAGTTAATACTTGAATCACAATACAAGAACACAAAGACGTTCGCTATGTATATTTCAGTAAGCCCGAGTCAGCTTTTAAACTCAAATAAAATGTGCTTCTCAAAGCCAATCAATTCAATTGTACTTCAGTTCAATTTAGTGATTCTGTTCAAACACAATAATTTTATTGAATTGAATCTACGTTTTCAAAGTAGTCGCTTTCTTTTTCTGTTGTTGTTTATAAACAACACGTCACAGACAGACAAATAAAAAATCCGGATTCACACGTTATCTGTTCGATTTGTGTTACACGGTGTGACTTCGGATTTATAAATTTTATATCGTTTAAACATTTATTTAAACTATAAAGCATTTTCTTATTCAAAACTGTTTTAGTTGCTTATATATTGTAAGGGTGAATTTCGTAGTGCTAGTGTACCACTGATGTGCAGTTGACTGTTTGTGACAGTTTATCACACGCAGCCATTTACAATTTGATATGAACATTATTTACTGGTAATATTTAATTGATGTCCTAAAAATGTTCTGGGCATGTAATAATGCACACTTTTTGAAATAAATTAGCATCTTTTTTTAGCATTTAAATGGTCGCAGTAACTACGCTAGGGTACCCCGACCAAACAGGTTAGGTTAGGTTAGAACTGTGACCAAAAGCGCGCGAGCCGAGCAAGTGAAACGAGTGGTGCCGCGGGAGCGGGCGGCGAGCGCTACATCTACGTTCGTCGTAGCTACTTGGCTGTTTTCTATTTTTAGGACTCCAAAAGTACAATTTTAATTTCCTTTTCATCTAAATCAGCATGTTCACAATTCAATCATTCAAATGTCAGAATAAAAAGGTTCCAACTCTTATTTCGCATTTTATTACTCGAAACCACAAAAGCCTCTGTTATTCCAATAACGATATTTTATTGTCTAACGTAAATACCAAATTCAATGAAAACCATTGTCGAGGTCAAACAACATGTTAAATTATTCGGCGGGTCCTGTTATTCTTTGCGATGTAAGTCTTTTTTTTATTATGAAAATATTTGTCGTTTCACAAACTTTTTTTATGCGACGTTTCTACTGTCATACAATGTTACAAACTGATAACAAGTTTTCGTCAATGTTACAGTTTTATAGGACATCACTTCACAATGATTGTATAAAGACAAAGAAGAAAGGTTTTCTGCAAAGCTCAACTTTACAAATTCCACAAAGGTCACTGAAATCTTTACAGTTTGTTTTTACAAGTTAAACGAACTACACTGAATTTTAATCAGTGTAGTTCGTTTAACTTGTAAAAACAAACTGTAAAGATTTCAGTGACCTTTCATTATTGGAACAAATAAAAATGTGCTTATTTTGCATGTACAAATTGTAGTTGTTTGATTTTTATAAACTTGTGACAATTATGTGAGACTGAAACACGTCCAAATTTTTTTACAAGAGTTATTAACATCTTAATCACATCAATCTGCCTAGCCTTTTCGTAACTATGTTAGGCATGGAGGGGTCTCGATATGTAATGGTTGGTCACCCATCCATGAACCGACCCTGGCAACCGTATCTTAACCTTCGAAAGAACAGGTCTTTATTAGGTGGCTATTATTATTTAGCCACGACCCTCTCTTCGTCGCATATAGAACTCAACTGTCATTAATGAGACACAATAGAATTTTAATTGTTATCGATCTCCAAGAGAGCTCTTGACAGTCAAGGGGTATTATCTGAAAAGTTATTTGAGCGGCAGGATAATCTTAAGCATCTTAAAAGGAATGATTACACTTTGATGAGTGATCGAGCTGATTACCTAAAAGAAAAGAATATTGAAAACAAACGTCCCTCAAAGGAAGCAAGCTTGTTTAGTAGTTCACTATATACAGCAACAATGAATGGATCTTTTTGGCTAACTATTACACCTCTGCCTAACCCTTCAGGGAATACCTATAGGCGTGATTTTATGTTATGTGAGCATGTTATTCAAAAAATCATGTATAGTACAAGACACCGATCAAATAATCATAATAACCTGAACAATTTCTGTTATGCATTGTGTATAAATATCAAATCTATATTAATCGTTGCTATTTATGTGGGTCAGATGGACCCTTCGTAGAGCAAATAAAGTGTTAGACTCTTGGAGTGTATCCAGGAGACTCCCGTCCGTTGCCAAATAAAGCTTACACGTTCCGCCCTTCACAAAACTGTCGGAGCGATGCAAAAAATGTTCAAGTGTGAGAGTAATATACAGTGCAACGTAATTTTTATGTGCATACTGTTTCACGCGCGGGATGAGTAGAGTGCCAAGTGAATTGAGTGTTTAAGTGTTAATGGCTTGGATGCGTTCCGAGCCATTAAGACTTAAACACTCAATTCACTGTATATATTAAGTACATTTGGTTGCAAATAAAGTCTAAAAAGCTGTGTGTGCTTATCACAATAAGCTAACACACAAAGCGTTTTGAACTTAATTTTGTGTCTAAACTTTTCTTTTATTTATTAGCATGCGTATTAAATAGTAATTGATTTATTTGATGGACACGCTAACCTCAGTTGCAACGTGTAAATAGAGAATGTTGTGTGTTGTCTCTTACCTGAAACAAAAAACAAAATGATAAAAAACAAAATTACATTAATTTCAGTAAGCTTATAAAGCTCAATTCTATATTAAAGAAAATATTACTATTATGAAAAAGTAGTTATTTCTTAAGTATTTTCCACCGTATCCCACTCTTGGCAAAAAACACGATCACACTTAAATTGTAATGTGTAACTGTTTTATGCCCCAATAGAGTAAAAAAAAAAACAAAATAAAATAACATTTCGGTACAATAAGGTTTATACTCTTACTAATTTTCTTAGTAATAATTTTCTGCCAAGCCAATAAAAGCCTTTTCAATGAATAAATTAAATTGTACTTCGCATTTGATACCCTCTGACTCCTCTGCTCTGTAGAAATAGAGCTCATGAAAACGATAACGTAAAAGGAATACGAAATTTGTAATAAATCATAAATATACACGAGTTACAATCACGTACAGCCCATTCCAGGAACAAATAAATTGGTTTTGGGAATTACCTACTCTATCGATCTTTGATACAGTTTTTGAAGGATTTGTATCAAGAGTATCGAAAAATATGTACACATTTATTTAAATGACCATGTGCATGTCGGACCACACACAACGAAGGGTTCCGTAGTTAGGATGAATTTATACCAAGAACAAACTTAACATTGTAGTTGAAAAACATGTGCTCCCATACAAACACAAAAAATTGTAAACCTGTTTTTGTTCCACTAAAATATTTGATTTGATTTCAACTGCAAATATAAGTAGGTATCTACGCACAATATTGAGAGATTTACCACAACCATTCTCTGTATTTGTTTTGAAAATTTAGTAGCTTCGGAGATAACGTGGGAAATGGTCAATTTTCATATTTTTTTTGTTTTTGTATTTTTTTTTCTATTTTGTTTGTTTTTGTTTCGTTTATCTTTAAAAGTATTTTTTTTTTTAATGAGTTTTTCGCAATAAGCCCTTTCATTTGATATGTCACAAGGTACAGTTTGCAAAACTAAATTTTCTTATTTGCTCCCTAAAAGTGACCACCATATTCAAAATTCATTTATTTACGATTAACGTCCGTGTTTGTGTCACAGAAATACATGCGTACCAAATTTCAAATTTATCGGTCCTTTCGATTCGAAGCAAATTGGCTGCGATAGACGGATAGACAGACAGACACACGAGTGATCCAATAAGGGTTCCGTTTTTTCCTTTTGAGGTACGGAATCCTAAGAACATGTTTAAATTCAGAATGGTTGGTTGGTATAGAATGGTGCAGAGACTGCTTACTTTAATTATTGATTAAGTGATTTTCACACAGACAAAATTGACATATTTTAATACACTTCAAAACTTTAACAGCGTAGCAGGCATAGCGTTAACGTCATCCCGTCGGCTACGCCGTAGCTACACTTGATTAACTTTACAGTATTAATATTGCAATTATTTGTAGTTACTCAAATAGGCTATTTTATATAATGATATACTTACCGTCTTAACGATCAAGGTTTCATGATATAGTATCAACTTATCCAAACATAAAGGGTATCTACAAAACCCTGAAGCCAAAAGTTAAACTGTCATAGTTCACTAGCTTATGAAGTTTCCGTTACGTGAGTGGTTTGAACAGGGTCTATTTTATCCAACTGTGTCATAAATTCTTAGACAAATCTTCTTAGAGAAAAAGTAGATCGTTTGTAACCCGTCGTCAGCAAACTGTTTTGAAATATTAAGAGTAATGTGGCTGCGTATTTTTACTGCATATTTATAACTATTCACACAATTTATTGCCTGGTGTGTTGATGAGATTTACAACCAGCTCATTAAAGCTTGGAAATTATCACTACACTTAATGCCTGGTCTAAGTGGTAAAAAGTACAATACTTATAATGCTTAAATTCAATATCATAACGTTTAAAGGTTTATTGGCGAGGCGTGACGCCCCATCTTTTATTAACTGAAATACCTGCTTTAACACATATCACACATTCATAACCATACCAAATTATAGCTTTTTGTTACCAGTACGCGTAGCATCACCACCATAGAAACGGGTTTTGTCGACCGAAGAATAGACAAAATGACAGATTCAATTCTTCCGTCGACAAAACCCGTTTCTATGGTGGTCATGTTACGCGCGCAGTAGGTCTCTGAGTTAAACCGCGGATAGGCTGACAGACGGACTTGTTGAAACTATCGTTTTTTTATTTTTATGTATGGCATCTCGTAGTTGACCTCTGAGATCATGACTACTTAACCGGGATTTCCTGTGGGTGCCTTAAGCTACTACAATTAAAATCTCTAGCCAGGGGTTATTCAACTATGCTAATTAAAACTAGGTGAACGCTCGCTAAGGGCACCCCCTGTGGGGTACGAACCTCGGCTTGGGGCGTCAACGGGAGGGAGGACATCAAGGATGGGACGGGCTGGAAGAAACTATAGGGATGCCTTGTTTAACCGCAGAACTATATAAGTCTCGTAAAAAGAGACGATAATGACAATAACGATAAGAGTCGGCGATATCGACAGCATGACAGAGGAACATAAAACAGTTTTGCGTTATGAAGTTTACTTGTAGTTATTAATGCTACCATAATTATGTACCATACTAGTAATGATAAAAAAGTTATATAACTGCTTGTTTTTTTTTTAACTATGGGAAAACTGTAATTCATCTTCGTTGAAAATAATGAAGTGTTCACTGTCATCCGTCTAGAAGTCGGAGCCTGTCCATTGTCTGTTATTAATGGAGCAGAGACGTCCTAAGTCGTTACGGGTAGTAAAAAAAACATTGTAAATGCCTTCTTTCAGGATTGTGTCGCTACAAACGAATGACGATTTGTATCCGTCGTTGGCAGCAGTCGACTTTAGCCGTTTTGACGTGTTACCCTTCGTGGTACTCCAACTGTCGCATTTTAGTTTTGCACAAATTGCCGCAGTACCAAGATTTGTGTTGACTCGGTTGTCTTAAATATTAATTTTATGACAGTGAATTGATTAGATTGACATGAACTTGTAAGTAATAAACTTGTTTTTTAACATTGGTTTTTGCTATAATTGTAAAGGAAATAATCGTTGTCATTGATAATCCTGATATGAAGTAAATTATAATTTTTTAAACACCGTTTTCGGTATAAGCTGACAGTAGAACAACGATATCCTTACATTGTTCAAATTAATTAGGTGCCATACGAAAACCAGCAATTTCTATTCAATATATGGCAAATTGAAATTTTGACATGAGTAGGTACACAATTCATTTCAGAGTTCAGTAACATCACCTCACAATACTTCCCCTTATATGGTTTTATTAATCGAATTTCTGCGCGTATATGTTGATGGAATTAGCAAGCTGAAGTGGCAGTGGGCCGGCCATATCAGCCGTAGAACCGATGACAGTTGGGGTATACGTGTTCTTGAGTGGAGACCGCGAATTGGCAAACGTAAGATAGGACGCCCTCAGGCTAGGTGGAGTGACGATCTTCGAAAGGTGGCTGGTAGCAGCTGGATGAGAGTTGCCGAGAATCGAGCTGAATGGTGTGCAATTGGAGAGGCCTATGTCCAGCAGTGGACTGCTATAGGCTGATGATGATGATGATGTTGATGGAAAACAATTTTTTTATGATATATTCTAGAATTTTATTTGCGTGAGACCTAGTGTCAAAATACCAGATTCAATGCAATAGCTTGCAAACATTCCTTTTCATTCGGTAACCAAAAGAGTGATCCATTTTGTTCATTTTCGCGGTTGTTGACTTGACAACAGCCACTTTTCATTACCTGCTGCATGCCGCTAGTTTACTTTTACTTGTGTCACCTAGTTGAACACGAAGCTTTACCGGTAAGGGAATGTGCAAGTAATTAAAAAATTTAACTAGTCCTATAGAGTTTAAATGACTCCACCTGTTTGTGATACAGGGAACATAAACCAGCATTAACTGGTTATTTAAGATGATTTACGCAGTTTCTACTTGACTTAATTCTCTATATCTATACTTATAATAATATTACAAACAGGTAAAATTTGTTTGTAAGTTTGTATGTATGGGTAATCTCTGGAACTAGGTACCAGTCGGATTTGAAAAATTATTTTTGCATTGCATAGCCCAATTCTTGAGGTAGGTTATGGCTTGCGGACGAAGTCGCGGGCAGAAGCTAATAAATCATGTACCTATTTTCATACATGTTTTACACGCTCAAAGTTTAAGGCATGGACTTCATGAACACTGAACTGTTCTAGTCAGAGCTGCACTTAAGTTAGTTAGAGACGTGTTCTAAGCGACTTTTCGAGTCTTTGAGAAATCTAAAGTCTTGTTTCTACTGCGTGCATACTTTCGGGTGCTTCGAAAACTTTACAGAAGCCTGGTCAGCTCGTACTCTATGAAAGTATGTAGGTACTTACAAAGAGGTTAATTCATTTTCAGAATTCTTAAAGTAAAACTACGTAACAAATTAGTTCTTCAATAATATACATTTAGCAATAAAGAATAAGAATCTTTCATTTATTTTGAGTTAAGGCTTTATAAAGAGTAGAAAATATTACATTTATTAGGAGCATTAACTTACGCCCATGACTCTCGAGACGAAAATAGTTTCAGTCTTTGTATAAATGATACATGATGAATGATATAAGTCATCGCTATAGAAAATTACATTAAAAGTTCTGCTTTTCTTAAGCTGGATATGGCATTAGATATATTAACCTAATTACGTGTTGTACGCGTGCCAGACGTTCAGTTTAACATTTTCAACTGAAGCCACAGACTGAAACGATGCCAGTTGAGTACGGGACAAGCTCTAATATGTTATTTCAAAACTGTGACTAGCCGTGTCTCAAGGCCCGGATTCATATATCATATTTACTCTTTGTATCCATGTCCAATAAAATTGATTGGTACATGGAAATAGAGCCATTATAATAGAATGCTCTTTATGATGTATTGTACGAATTACATTATAAATTTTATATAGGGTGAGCTAAGAAAAAGCCTGAGACGACGGAGGCACGCAGGTACACATATCGTCTCTTACATAGAAGTTACAGGAAGATTGCAAGAGTTGTAATAAAATGTATTTTTAGCTTTAGGGGTATGGGTGATTTTTAAAATATTTATTTTAAAGATCAGTGTCTTTTCCATAAATAATTTATCCTGTTCTGTATTTTTTTATTTGTGGTGAGTTGAGGTGGAGAGGTAAACACTATTGTCTTAATTGACTTGAAAGAAAATTACTTGCCACAATAAATACTGTAGCCGCATATTACGATTGACGAATTCTAAAACTAACAGGATATTCCCAAAAAAATACCGAATTAACAAAATACCGAAGCAATTACTTCAACAATTTATCACGAATATCTATTTATTTGTAAATCCACCTTATATTTAGTTTAGTATGACGTAAACACGACAAAGTTAATTTCTATTATTCATTAGTAGGAGACGATTCTCCAGACGGCGTGGCTAGATGACGTCGCGGCGAGGCGCGTGTAGGTAGGTATTATAGCCTTAATTTTGTTTCAAGAAAATTATATACCTCGGAATAAAGACCGCGCCAAATCTTGATTATGGATATTGTGGTCCGTTGTGCCAAATGAAATGATTAAACTTACCTGATTTTGTGTATTTTTTTTTTTAATATTTCGTATTTTCGCAATAAGCCCCTGTTTGCGCAGCTTTTATTTACTTTAAAAATCAAAACGAATTGAAAGATGATTGGCGATTCTCTAGTTTGCAAAATTGAGATGAGAGCATCGATAAGGTTCAAACGGAGATTCAAAAGCAGAAAGGATTTTTCCGCACAAATCCAGTTATTTCATCTGTCAGACTAGGTCCTAATCTGGTTGATTGATCCCAGTGACCAACGCATTTTTTTTTAAATCATACAACTTCGTTATCGACATATTGAAGAAGACTTTACGCAAAATATTTTCTAAAATTATTCCTATTTGTTATAATGTAAACAAGTAAATTAAAAAACAAATTACAACTACTATTAACAAACTATACAAAGCTAATCTTAACTCGAGGTGCATACCTAACTAAATGCTGTAGTCGAGTTGAGTAATATAAATAAACCCTGAACACAGTGAACACCTTGAGTAACCTAGTGGGAACTGTTCACGCCTCCGAATTGGGGTGAATTTAGATAGTAAATGATTTCGATAACAGCTATAATCGACTGCGACGAATGAATGTGGGCTTAAGTAGAATGTTTTAAAACGATGAAGGACTGTGACATAGCATAGCATAGCATAATCAGCATATAATGTTCCCACTGCTGGAACACAGGACTGCGACATACTGCCGATGATTTAATATTCTCCAAAAACCTATGATTGTCAAGTTTAAAGTTCCTGAGCTCCGTATCTATTTTCTACGACATTCAATGTTTGATGATAACGAAATTATTATAAAGTATATACATTCACTCACAACCTTCACTATGACTAATCGTGACCCGTAGAACTAAACTTAAGTTATTCTTACTTTCCCTGAAGTATTATGAAAGTCAGCCGAACTTCTTAAATGTCACTGAAATAATTTAACAATAACGTCTCTTATTTTTCTTGGAACTTTTTGTGGATTCTGATTGATCAGTTTTGGATTAATTTAACGTTTTGTTTGATTTAGGTACGCTCGTTTTAGTAAGTTACGAGTTACTCAGAGATGCGAAGTTTTCATGGATTTTTTGCAAATACAAAGAAAACCCACCAGATTACAGAAGAAACTATTTTTATATCCTTTTAATTAAGACCAGGCACTCCAAACACAATTTCCACGCAAACTCCGCCCCCATGCACCCCACCACTCTACTATGCGCTAACACATCAGTAATAAAGTTGAATATCGCGTGCGCTCTTTGGTCGTGTTCGAGCATGGAACTAAATGTCTTAAGTCTCAATTCTTATTTCGTTCATAGCTAAAGTAATAATTGATCTAGAGAAAAAATATCTTTTATTTGGCTAATAAATTATATTTTCTTACTGTCAATAATTATTTTAGATATAAAAGCCGAGTAACCTTGTTTTTGTTTCAAACAATCTTTAAAAAAGACATGATGTTAAATTTAAAGTTAAATTTTGATTGTATGTGTGACTTTTTCAGAATATTAATGCAAATTAACATACAGTTTAGGGAGCCTCCTCATAAAATTTCATCCTGGACAGTCTAGATAAAAAGAACTTAAGCGTGTTTGAGCGAGCACGTCATTTCACAGATCGTTTCACGGTAATTTCGGCACTTCTGTAATTTACTGGAGTTAAATTCAAAAGTCATTTATTTAAACTAGGTTAAGAATCAGCATTTTCGAACGTCAAAATCACATAAGACAATCCCCCAAAACGCCCACCCAGCACCACTTCCTAGTGCTTTAGCTGATAAGAAGAAGTGGCGCAACAAACTCCCCAGCAGCACAGCTATTAAAATATGTGAGCTCTTTATTTCAAAACTTCCAGAGCAATGTGACTACCTGACGCAGTTTTTTGGGTACTAATTGTTTGCAACTAGCTTTTGTAATATGTAATATGCTTGGGCTGTAGGTACACTGAAACTTGGTGCATCGATGAGCACTTTGAAGTACAAAGTAATGAATTTCACAGAGCTGTAGATTGAAACAACACAACATTCACTCTGTAACTGCCACAAACTACACAGCACAAAATAATTAAAAGGCTAACGTTAACTACAAAATAGGAAGATTATTTAATAATCTCCATACATAACGTGTTCTGAAAATCCAGTTAGTGAAACTAACACAAAATATTTTTGAAAATCGTTAGGGTAAACCAGGCAAACGTGCCCCACTATTCGAAAACTCGAAATAAAAATCATTTTTTGTTCAGAACATGTTTATTCAAGTAATCAGTCTTAACCTCTGACTCAATTGGCATAACAAAAACTAAAAAATCTTCTAAAATATAATTAAAAATAACTGAGATCAACAATTTTGTGAAACTTAGGGTGGGGCACATTACAAGGATAGATCCGTCTTATGTGCCCCAGCAAAACCTCTCATTTAGAGGTTCTTTTTCCTTTCCCTTTCCCTTTTTCTTTGGTACCGCAGTTGTTGCATTTCTCTCTATTACTTGTACAGTCTTCATGTAACCAGCCAGAACACTGCAAACAAATTTCATATAAACGACTCGCTTCATTTACCCCCATTTTCTTATTTGTTACATCCTCCACCGCCTTCTGCATATTTTCTTCCGTCCATTTTCTTGGATCAACAGCTTTAACCTTTCCCATTTCCTAATAAAAAAAAAATATTAGAAACAAATCAAAATAAGAACTCAGGAATAATCTCCAAATGGGGCACATTAGCCGAAAAAAATCGGGGCGCATTGGACGATGTACAGTGTAATGTGCCCCACTTAAGTAATTTTGATTTTTGTTACGAAAAACGGAACGTAATTATAGGCAAACAAAAGTTAAATGAGGTTAGTTTTCGATAAAAACTTTAAAAACACGAAATAATATCGAGCAAATACTTTTAATCAACGTGAAAATAGATATAAAACAAATTCATGTAGTCATACAAACCTTTTAATCACTTATTCTCACTCAAACTAAATAAAAACCAGCACATTATTGTTTACATCGCGGCCATACTTGGGTTACTGACCAGCTAGGATCAAATAAGCGCCAAATTTAAAATGCATCACTGAGTTTCGCGAGTGGGGCACGTATCCGAATGGGGCACGTTTGCCTGGTTTACCCTAATTAAAAAGTTTTGCCATACAAGAACTTCGTCGAGCTAACTTTATAGTGCATTTTATAATGGTCGCCAGCATAACGTTCTAGAATTGAAGAAACAAAAATAAAACCGGCCAAGTGCGTGTCGGACCATGCACAATGAAGGGTTTCGTAGTTGGGATGAATTTATCCCAAAAACAAACTTAACTTTGTAGTTGATAAACATGTTCTCCCATACAAAATGTATGGGGAAACGTGTTTTTGCGTGTTTTTGTGTTATTACTCGTTAAGTTGTAAAGCCTACTTAACTGTGATAGTTTTCCTTTTAATTTCGTTATATAAACTACTACTGTGATTTTTTTCACACATCCAAAACAAACCATTTAGCTGGCAGGGGGGGGGGGGGGGGTTTGACGCTAACAAAAATTAGCACTTTAAAGCTTAATATTTCGCAAACGGATCCCTGAATCCAAAAATGGTTTTCCCAAACTCACAATGTTTTTGAAGGACCTTTCCAATGATATCCCACATCATGGGAAAAATAAAAAATAACATCACCACTTTACGTGGTACCTACCCTAAAAAAAAATGTTTTTCATAATTTTGTTTTACCACTTTGTCGGTGTAATTAATATGTATACCTATGCCAAATTACACCTTTCTAGTACTAAGGGTCTCGGAGCTAGACCGCGGACAGACAGACAGACAGACGGACATGACGAAACTATAAACGGAACCCTAAAAAGCAGTAGGTATTTAGATACCTACTGCTTTTTTTTTTTTTTTTTTCGGCACTACTGTAGTAAACAATTAGTTGTTTACTACAGTAGTGCCGTGCTGATATATGTAGAGTGAGTGTACAAACAGGCTCCTGTAACAACGTTTAGCAGTGTTGTTCTCACGACACGTTAGAGAGAAATGTCCTTTGTAAGAGTTGAAGTGTTGTTGAAGTCGTTGTTGAGGTTTGTGTAGCGCTAAACAAAAGTATTTTAACTGTTCGCTGACACTATTACAACTTTCTTGAGAAAGTAAAGTTACAATATTATCAGCGCTTCATTCTGTGCAAGTTTTAAGAAATATTTTGTGATATAATGTGGGGACATCACGCATCTGAAATATACTGGGTTTCCATTTATGAATATCTGAAAACTACAATGCACAGAAAATTGAGATGCTATGTCGTGAATTAAATACCTACTTGCCAGTTGACTTTTCGAAACATATTTTATTTACCTACAATATTTATTAATAACAAAAACGAGCTTGGAAAAATCACTTATATCTACATACTGAAATTATTTGGTTTAACATCCCTACTCGCCCCTCGAGTGTTTCTTGTCAAGCAAGCTTAAAAACGCCGCATACGGTGTTTACCAGTTTAATCCTTAATTAAGCTTATCAACGAACACACGTTAATCTTTACTGGTTAACGTGAATACCGGTGAGAGCCAGCAGGGTGCTCGACCCGTCAACTGTCGACATTAACCGTAGGGTCACGTGAAGTAAGAGGATCTGTGTTAACATCTTGAATGTACAAATAGGACTTGACCTTATGAAATGATAGCATTATCAAAATTATATTTATTGAATTTTACAAAATTGAAAAGTATTTAAAAAGTGGTCTGATTGAGAGCCTCTCTCGTGTTAAAAAAATAGTATTATTTTAATTTCAACATTAGAACACAAAAACAGTTCATCTATACATATAATAAAATCGTAGCGAAGTCAAAACTGTACATTGAATATTTTTGAAAAAAAGTAATTGCTACGAGGTCTAGGATCGATTCTAATGCCGAAAATATTTTTTTTAGAATTTTTGTCTGTTTGTCTGTTTGTCTGTTTGTCTGTATGTATGTTCCAGCATCACGCAAATTCTACCGGACAGATTCTGTTAAAATTTTGCATAGATATTCCCTGTGTGTCTGGTCAAACTATAGGGTATAAACTATCACGCTATTTACTATGGGGGCCGAGCAATATTACATTATGTTGTATTTTTATGTTCTAGCATGACGCAAATTCTACCGGATAGATTCTGTTAAAATTTTGCATAGGTGTTCCCTATAAGTCTGGTCAAACTATAGGGTATAAACTATCACGCTATTTACTATGGGGGACGAGCAATATTATATTATGTTCGTATTTTTGGGAAAAAACGCGCCAAAATTTTAGGATATTGTAGATGGTTATCGATTTAACTTTTTAAATGATTATCATCACGCTATACCTTTATGGAACTAAGCAGTCAATCAAAAAATATATAGGAACGGCTATTTTAGACAAGTTTCAACAAAGCAATTAGCTCAGCGGTTGGGCGGTTGCTTTGTAAACGTGGGGTTGTAAGTTCGATTCCCACCTACGGTTTTTTTTTCTTTTTTTTCACATTTTGTTATACGATTATTATTTTTTTTTGATAATCTACCTATAATCTATAGATATAATAAAATCGTAACGAAGTTAATTTTTTTTAAAGAAAGGTATTGCTAAGAGATCTGGGATCGATTCTTATGCGGAAAATAAAGTTTTTAGAATGTTTGTCTGTACCAACCGTAGGGCATAAACTATCACGCTATTTGCTATGGGGGATGAGCAATATTACATCATGTTCGTATTTTTCTCTGCAAATTGTAAAAGGACGCGCCAAAAGGTTGGGATATTGTAGATAGGTAGTTACCGATTTAACTTTTTAAATGATTATCATCACGCTACCTTTTATATAGGAACGGCTATTTCAGCTAACTTTCAACAAAGCGAATAAGTAAGCGATTGGACGAATGATTTGAAGTCCTGAGGGCCTACCACCAGCTTAAAAGCAGTATTATTTTAATATTACTTTAGTTTACTTCAGTGTGGGAAAGAGATGAAGCTCTACAGGATGTATAGCTCCATCTCTTTCTCCCACTGAAGTAACATTAAAAAAATACTGCTTTATGAGCTGGTGGTAGGCCGCCCGGGGTAGTAAGTTCGATTTACATCTGTTTTTTTAAACTCTTTTTGTAAAACGATTTTTTTTTGGATTGTGTATGTAATAGTTCATAGAATGTATTAATTCACAAAAAATGGAAAACTTCGTAAGCTATGGGAAACTACTAAGTTACAAGTACTTTACAGTCACAAAACATTCAAGGTTGTATTCTGATCATTTTAGAGCAAAAGACTGTAGGAATAAAATGTTTTTTTACAGATTTTGACAGCAGATTTGTCCTAGCGATTTTATAATATGTATGTGGATCTTCTGGAATCGCTGCCACACTGCTTCCTGGTGGCAAAACAGCGCACGTCATGTTTAAGATTCCCATCGATTTAGAGAGCAACGAAACACCTGTTTGTGGGGTGTCACGCAACAGTAACAAGGGATGTGTGCTTAGGGGATTGCGCTTCGTCGTATGGGATGAATGCGTTATGGCAAAAAGGAAAGCAATGGAAACTGTAAACAGAACCCTGCAGGACATCCGCAGAAACCAAGATATGATGGGTGGTGTCACAGTTTTGACAAAAAAAGTGAAAACTTCGTTGAAAAGGTCGACTCTATGGTCGAGAGTTCATAAACTGCGCTTGACCATCATCATACGAGCTCGGCTTGGCGGTAATTCAAATGCTCAAGAATTCTCCGATGTTCTTCTAAAAGTTGGTGAAAGCACTCTACCAGAGCCTCTTGGTAGAGTAGATCCCACTTTAGAAGATCTTATTTGTCTGATATACGGGGATATCAGTCAAATACCGTACCAAGAGAATTCTTAGGTGTGTTTCCGTTTTAACTCCGAAGATGATCAAGCTACAGCGATCAACCACAGTATTCTCTCACAAATTGAAGGGAGTGAAGTGATATACACCTCCATTAATAGTGATGTGGAGGAAGATGATGCCAAATATCACCCCGTAGAATTTCTCAATTTACAAATAGAAAGAAAAGAAAGAAAGATAGAAAAAACATTTATTTGGACACAGTTCGCGAAACACAAAACACAAATTACAGTGGAAATAAAAAATAGTGTTTTTAAAACAATAGTGTGTGCCTCACGGCTGCGCCAAAAAGGTTCATTTCAGCATTAAATGGCAAGTGGACTTCCGGTTGTATATCTGTGTAACGGAAACCAGCTCAAAGTCATGTCTTTGCAGAGAAACGTCATCGAGGTGGAAATTCTAACAGGTTGTGGCGATGGTGAGACAGTGTTTATAGCGCGTATAAAGTACAAATTCCCCACCATTACCAGTTAAAGCGCGTGCAGTTCTCTGGGAGTGTATGCTTTGCGATCAACAAGTCACAGGGGCCGACACTAAAGGCTGAAGGCTGCGGGTGTCGACCTCAGGATAAGCTGCTTCTCACACGGACAACTGTTACGTCGCTTGCTCCCGAGTCACCATTCCTGACTCTCTGTATATTTTGGTTGCTGAGAATAAAACTACAAACGTAGTATACAGGGAAGTTTTATAAAAATGTGGCTGTTATTGTAGTATATTGTGATGTCTTACGATTTCCATGCGAACGAAGTCGCGGGCAGAAGCTAGTACCTACATAATAATAAAATATTAACGAAGAATTTTTGTCCGTTTGTTTGTTTGTCTGTATGTATGTTCCGGATTGGCGCAAAAATGGCTGAATGGATTTGGATGAAATTTGGCACACAGATATTCAGGATAATCTGGATGAACAAATACGGTAGGTACTTTTAATTCCGGTAGTACGTTCCCGTGAGATATTTTCCAAGTGATCTACGCGGGCGAAACCGCAGGCAAAAGCTAGTATCAAATAAACAAGCTTGCTATTACAAAAAAATATAAAATATTTATTTGAAACATCATCTTACCTCTCAGAATTTGAAATATTATATTGTTCCTGCTTTCATTTAGATTCCAAGTAAGATTAAGTTTTTATTTTAAGGATTTAAAGGAAAATAAACCAATACCCTATTATGTTCTTAAAACGAGATATTTTCTAATGGATCCATTTTAAGCTGAGCGATTGAAACGTCGGGTAAACCATTTTGCAAAAAAGCAAACAGATAGGTAAATTCAGATTTACATAAAATTATAAATATTTTATGTATTCTAATTGTAGACGACCCTAAGCCTAGGTCATCTGAGCCGACTCTTAGATAGCAGGCAGGCGGGGGTTCGGAGATCGGGTTTGAAATAAATCAACCATGAGTCACGATTGTATAAACACTGTATTATTCACTTTACTTTACCATTTATCACACGTTTATAATACATATAATGTTACAATTTACACAATTTAAGACACACAGAAAATCAAACAGTATAGATCGATTAATCACTTCGTTCAACTTATTTAACTTACGAGCTTACACGTTTTACAAAACACAAGACTGAGACTTTGAATTACAAGGTATTTATAGCGCGGACAATACTTTGGAGCTTACATGAAGAGAGTCTAGGCTCATATGAGAGTTTTCTAGGAGATTATTCAGCGACTACAATTTTACAGAGATTTTCCACTCCTTAAGTACTTTTCTCCCATATGGCAAGTTGCGGGTGCTCAGTTTACACAGATTAAGTTTTCCTCCTATTCACCAGGACGATTATGAAAATAGGAAGGTTACAGACGTTCGGGTGTCTGCGGGGTAATGCGCAGTTAGCGTATCCGGGGGGGGAAATCAGAGGCTCGGGAGGTGGGGTCGCGGCGAGCTTCTATGTACATAACGCTGTGAACAAAGGATATTATATGTTTCCCGACATAGAGCGTTATTTCCTTTATGTATTTTCCTACCATAGGTGGGAAATGACCTAGTTAGCAACTTTGTGAACTACAAAAGCTTATTCCTCACAGGGGTAAGCAGATATTCCTGTTTTTTATTGCCTATGACAGTATATAGGTCTTTTTATTACGGTAATGTGTTGTATGAATAGTCTTATTGGAAATCGAATCCAATACATATAAATATTCTGGCTCGCAGGCCAATTCCTATTGGAAATTAGAATAAATTACAAAGTCAAAACTGGAAAGGGATTTCTGTGCTTCCCTTACATTCCACCCCCTGTAAAAGGATTCCACCGCATTACATCTTGTCTGTGGGAAGCACAACAAGCTTTGCTACGGGCCGACGCAGGACCCCACTTAAAGTTTTTACATCGGCTACACGGATGATACCGTCTTTCCCGTGGTACACATGCTTAATCAGTCCTTTGATCCACGCACTTCGGTCTTTATTGCCGTCCACTATCACTACTACTTCGTTTACGCGCACATTTGGAACGTTATTTAACCACTTTTCGCGACGCTGCAGCGTAGGTAGGTATTCCCGTAGCCAGCGCCGCCAGAACATGTCGGCGAGCGCATTCACACGGCGCCACTGCCGGCGGGAGTCGACATCCTCTGCATCTCTCGGCGTGAACGGAGTACTCCCGGACGCCGTGCCCAGGAGCAGATGATTCGGAGTCAGGACCACAGGCTGGTTGTGGTCGTCATACACGTAGCTGAGAGGCCGGCTGTTTATGATCAGCTCGGCCTCAGTGAGGAGGGTATAGAGGACCTCCTCTCGGGGGGCACGCTCCTTGAGCGTGCTTCGAAGTGCGTTCTTCACCGATCGTACTAGGCGCTCCCAGCAGCCTCCCATGTGTGGGGCCGCCGGGGGATTGAAGTGCCACTCGATGCCTTTGCTGATGGCTTCGGCCCTGATTTGACCTTGGTTGAGGTCTTTCAGGGCTGCTCGTAGCTCGGAGTTGGCCCCGATGAAGTTAGTTCCCTGGTCGGAGTACATATGCGCCGGTTGCCCGCAGCGCGCAATGAGCCGCCGCAGGGCTAGTATGGCGGAGTCGGCGCTCAGTGAAGCAGCCAACTCAAGATGAACAGCGCGCGTGGTGAGGCAAGTAAATAGGGCGCCCCACCTCTTCTCGCGGCGCCGTCCGATGGTCACTTCCATCGGGCCGAAGTAGTCGACGCCCACTCGGACGAAGGCTCGTCTGGACGTCTCCACCCTTGCGAGTGGTAGGTCGCCCATTTTAGGTGGGGCTGGTCTGGCTCTGCAAATTCGACACAACTGACATTTGGCTACCACCATCTTTACTGAGGTTCTTACCTTTATGACCCAGTACTTCTCTCTTAGATTGTTCACGACGGTCTCGTGATTCGCATGCAGGGCCATGGCATGGTAGAACGCGATGACTTTTCGCGTTAGCGGGTGGCGTCCATCTAGAATTATAGGGTACTTTTCTTCGAAGGTGAGCACCTCGCAGGCACTGAGACGTCCCCTTACTCGCAGTAGACCGTCGTCCGTAATCATCGGATCGAGAGTTTTTATTCTGCTGGTTTTTGCAACTGGCAGACCTTGAAGTATGTCGGCCCGCTCATTTGAGAAGCTATCTTCCTGGCACAACTTTACCAAATGGTTGTGAGCTTCTTCTAAGTCGGACCGCTGCATCTCCGTTGTTGACCGGCGTTTACGACATCGGCCAATAAAAATGAGTACTTGAGCCATGATGCGTTGTATGCGCGCCCATGAAGAGTAGCGCTCGTACTCGAGGAGTGGTGCCGCTGGCGTTGTCGTAGCGTGGACCCGCTGGATGCGCTCGAGGTCCGCTTCCGCCGCCTCAGCCTCGCGACACACTGGCCACCCTTCCTGTGGATCAAGTAAAAACGGGGGGCCACACAGCCAGGCCGCATGGTTGTCGGGCCAAGACGATCTGGTTGCCTCGTCAGCCGGGTTATCCTCGGAAGGTACCCAGCGCCAATCGCCTCGGTCCGACAACCTATCTATCTCGGCTAGTCTGTGTGACACAAACCTTTGAAATTCTTGTGCCTCTGAATTAATCCACTTTAAGACTGTTTTGCTGTCAGTCCAATAAACTTTTCTTTTTATTGTTAGCCCCAGCTCTTTTTCGGCTGTGACTGCAAGTCGACAGGCTAACAATGCTGCTTGTAACTCAAGCCTAGGCACAGACACTACTTTTTGTGGGGCTACACGAGCTTTACCTAGAATCATGACTGACTTTCTTTTACCATCTCGGTAGCCTACCAGGTACGCGACCGCAGCGTATGCTTGTTCGCTTGCGTCGCCAAACACATGTATTTCTAGATCCTTATCTAGATCTAGCCCATACCACCTTGGTATTTGTATATGTTCCAGGTGATGTAGGTTATTGAGCCAAGTGAACCATGTTTTAGCGTCTTTTTCTTTCAATGGCTCGTCCCACTGGATCTCTGACTTCCAAATTTTCTGCATTAGTATGCGTGACTGTATCACGCAAGGATAGAGAAATCCCAGTGGGTCGTATATGGACATGATCACGCTCAAAAACTGCCTTTTAGTGGGCACTTGGGAACCGTTTATAATTTCTTTCGGTAGCCGTTTGAAGGACAAGTCAAAAGCTAAGTTGTCTTCCTTCGGCGCCCACATTAGCCCTAGGGTGCGTTCCGGAACGCCTACTCCCTTTTCTAGGGCTACCCTGTCCGGCATTTCTGACTGAAGCCTGGCCCTCAGCTCTGATGAGTTGGTGACCCACCCCCGGATTACAAACCCACCGGAGGCGTGTATCTGGGTCACCTCATTGATCAGCTTATTAGCTTGGTCCTCGGACCAAGCACTATCTAGATAATCATCCATGTAGTGCCTGGTCCTTATCGCCTCTACCGCCTGTGGGTATTGGTTAGCAAACTCACTGGCATTTTTATTTAATATATACAGGGTGATTGGAAGATGGGTGCAAATCTTTAAGGTGAAGATAGTATAGACAATTTAGAACCATTTAAGCCATGGTTGTCTTAGACGAAGTCTTACCAAATTTTTTTAACTAAATTTTTAAGTTTTTTTTCGGAAATTCTCAAAATTTAATGTAAACTGCATAATTATGGCCAAATTGAATGATAAATGAATTAATTTTTTATTTATTTAATTAAAATAATGTGTAAGCAACCAAGCAAAACATGTTTTAGGCTTCTGTGTCATTAGACATTTTTTTTACAGATATTTAAAGCTCGGAAAAAATAAAAAAAATTGTACAATACGTCTTTTAAACCTTATTTTAAAAAAAAACGGAGGGTGCTTTTTTTGTTCAAACCTTTTTGAAGACATGCTTGATAATCACTCTTTCTTTTAAGGTATCATTTATGCGGATATCTTACAAATTATTGAAATTAGGACCTACAAACCAATTCGAGGGAGAAATTTTAAATTTTAGGCAGTCTAACAAAACACAAAATTTTTGCTTAAAAGAATACTTTATGTGCTCGAAATGATAACATTGTTCAATTCTAATAATTTTTGGCACATGCAGGAACCAATTGAGGGGAACCCATTGAGGGGATTCTCTAAACAATGGCCACCGAGCGCGGTGCGACGGCATTTCCAGGTAGAACGCCCAATGAATAGCAAAAAGCGATAAGAGTTGGTTTTTACAGCAAAATGGTCTTAGTTACTGAGGCAACAAAGTCGTTTTTCTTTAGTCAGGATCAGTCGGTCTGTGATGAAGCCGTTACATCTTTTACTTATTAGTCAAACTACTGCCCTTGTGAGTGGACGTTGTCGTGTTGATTCACAATTTACCGTGTTCAGTTGTAGCCCTTTGCGTTCCTGCACGTGTTGTTTGCGTTAGTTTTGAACTTTTTTGTTTCACCGTGTCCAGTCGTAGCCTCGCGCTCCTGCACGTGTTGATTTTTGACTTAATTGTGTTGAGTTGACATTTAGTGCGCTCCTACGCCGTTTTTCTTAATTGTTAAGTGACTATGGCTACTTTTTCCAATCAAGAATATGCGGATATCGTATTTATGTACGGTAGAGCAGACGGCAATGGATCTTTGGCGCGACGGATGTATCAAGAGCGCTATCCGAATCGCAGGATACCGAATGTCCGAGTGTTTTACAACACGTTTCGTTGTCTTGCCCAAGATGGATTTCACCACGTGGAACCTGGAGTCAACCCGGGCAGACACGAAACTGCCGTCGACGAAGACATTTTAGCAGCATTTCAAGCGGATCCTACTACCAGTACTAGAGCAGTAGCTCGAAATTTAAACATTTCTCAATGGAAGATGTGGCATACAATGCACCAAAATGATAAGTATCCGTTCCATGGCAGGAGTGTGCAAGGTCTAGTAGAGCAAGATCCTCAAAGAAGAATTCAGTTCTGCCGTTTCCTCCTCAACAGAGACATCGAAGATGCGTGGTTTCTGAAATCAATCTTGTGGACGGATGAAAGTAAATTTTCAAGGGAAGGTATTACAAACTTTCACAACATCCATGAATGGGCCGACGCAGACAACAGTCCACATTTTAAGAAGCAGGTGTCATTTCAGATGAAATTCTCTGTGAATGTATGGGCTGGAATAATTGGCAGAACATTGATTGGGCCCCACTTTTTGCCTGATCCATTGAATGGCGAAAATTATTTGCAATTTCTGCAAATTCATTTACCACTGCTGGTAGAGGAATCAGGTGTCCCGATCTTCGAAAGAGACCGAACAGTCATCTCTCAGCAAGACGGCTGTCCAGCGCTTTGGACTTTAAATGTAAGGGAACACCTCAACAATTGCTTTCCTGATAGCTGGATCGGCAGGGATGGACCCATCCCTTGGCCCGCTCGCTCCCCAGATCTGACACCGTTGGACTTTTTCGTGTGGGGCCGAGCCAAGGAACTGGTGTATAACAACATAGAAATAAACACTAGAGAAGAATTGATACAAAGAATAAATTCAGCGTTTGAGACAATGAAGCAGGAGATGATGTTGAAAATAACGACTACAGAAGTTAGAAGACGGGGCCGTGCTTGTATTAGGAATCACGGCCGTCATTTTGAACATGAAAAATAAATAATTTTAATTCAAATGTTGTTTTAATTAGTCTGCCTAAAATAAAAAAATTCTCCCTCAAATTGGTTTGTAGGCCTTAATTTCAATAATTTGTAAGATATCCGCATAAATGATACCTTAAAAGAAAGAGCGATTATCAAGCATGTCTTCAAAAAGGTTTGAACAAAAAAAGCACCCTCCGTTTTTTTTTTTAAATAAGGTTTAAAAGACGTATTGTACAATTTTTTTATTTTTTCTGAGCTTTAAATGTCTGTAAAAAAAATGTCTAATGACACAGAAGCCTAAAACATGTTTTGCTTGATTGCTTATACATTACTTTAATTAAATAAATAAAAAATGAATTCATTTATCATTCAATTTGGCCATAATTATGCAGTTTACATTAAATTTTGAGTATTTCCGAAAAAAAACTAAAAAATTTGGTTAAAAATATTTGGTAAGACTTCGTCTAAGACAACCATGGCTTAAATGGTTCTAAATTGTCTATACTATCTTCACCTTAAAGCTTTGCACCCATCTTCCAATCACCCTGTTTATCGCCGTGGTTGGTGATGACGTAGCCCCGAATATCATGGAGTTCATCGCGTACACAGCCGGTTCCACTGTTTGATCCGTGCCTCTCCACAAAAATAACTGGGCACTTTGATCTTCCGACCTTATCCTAACACGCATGAACATATCGGCTATGTCACCAGAGAAGGCTATGGGACCCAGGCGAAACTTCATCAAAATTCCGGGTAAAGAGTTTAATAGGTCAGGTCCGGTCTGTTACGTATGTATCCGCCATTATATTAATATTATCTGTGGTCTTCATGCCTTCCCGTTCCTGTTGGTATCCCCCGTCCGTCATGGCTGAATACACGTATCGAACACAAGTCTGATCGTCTTATTTAATAGCCTAAGAAACCCTGACCACGCATCACAACGAACAATCATAACATGGTGTCAGAAGTTGAACCTCGATGGACAGAAGTCAGCCTACAAAAGTAAGTCGAAAAAAAAAAATTCGCGTAAAACGCCGCCGCGTGGTCCAGTCATAAAATGGCCGAAAAAAAAGCAAGTCTAAATTATCCCCTGCCGCCGAGTAACTTTAGTCTCGACATCAACGCCTCGAACATGCCATTGGCTTGGCGAAACTTTAAAACCAGTTTGGGTATTTATATGATTGCCAATAGTTTGGAGAATGAATCCGACAGCAGAAAGGTAGCCATTCTGTTACAAACAATGGGCCCGGACGCTCTTCAGATATTCTATTCGTTCAATACGGAAATAGACAAGATTACATACAAGGATCTACTCACCAAATTTGAAGCCTACTTTACGCCGCGCGTAAATATCTCAGTCGAAAGGCATAAGCTGTTCAACAGAAAACAAGGTCCAGATGAAGAAATTGAGACGTATGCCACTGATCTCAAGAACCTAAGTATTCAATGCAATTTCGAAGGTCTTGCCGATGACATAGTGAAGGACATATTCTCATGGAATCTAAATTCTTCTTGCGCATACATCAGAGAATGTATCCTGATAGAGAAACCATCTTCATTTGATGCCGCCGTCAGTCTCGCTAAAACTCTAAGGAACACTAGGTTGGAAGCTAAAGCCTTATCAAGCCACGAAGTTAGTGTCGTCGCCAATCGTCAATCGTATCACAGTCGCCAAACAAATTGTGGGCAAAGGAGTCACAGTCGTCAAAGAAGTCATAGCCGTCAAGGAAGTCAAAGTCATCAGTTTCAAGGAAGTCAAAGTCATCAGTCTCAAGGAAGTCAAAGTCATCAGTCTAAAGGAAGTCAAAATCATCAGAGTCAAAGAAGTCAAAGTCGTCAATTAAGTAAAGCATCGTCCAGTCAAGAACCTCAATTCAAACAGTCGGTCAGTGAGTCTTCCAAGATCTGCTACAGATGTGGTCAAGTTCACCGAACAAAATGTCCAGCCATAGGAGTCATCTGCAGCAGCTGCCACAAGCCCAATCACTTTGCCAAGTGTTGTCGTCACAAGCATGTGAGGTTTATAGAAGAGGAAAGTACGGGTAATCCATCTGATACTTATTTTTTAAATAGTCTTTTCACTAATGAGATTTCTGTTAGTCATAAAAACCCTTATCATACAAGTTTGTTCATAAATAGTAAGAATGTAGACTTTTTACTTGATACAGGTGCTGACACTAACATTTTATCATTCAACTCTTATAAAAAACTTGATTTGCCATTGAGTAGCATTAAGATAAGTACTCACAAACTCTCAACCTTTAGCGGTGAAGTATTACCTACTGTAGGTCAATGCATTCTGTCTGTCACCCATAACAATATAGCATATAATGTCAATTTTCACATTATAGATATACCCTGTAGAAATATTATTGGTCGCAACAGTTGTGATATTTTAAAATTAGTTAAAAGAGTCTACAATGTCCAATTTCATGAGTCAGTCAATGTATCACAGCTTGTTGAATATAAAGATCTCTTCTCAGGAATAGGTTGTCTTAAAGATTACGAATGTCATTTGTCAATGAAGCCTGATGCTGTACCTTCCGTTGATGCCTGCCGTAGAATCCCATTCAGTCTCTTAGAACAATTAAAAGAAGAATTAGTCATGTTAGAAAAAGATCAAATTATAGTCAAAGTCGAGGAACCTACTGAATGGGTAAGTTCTATTGTAATTGCGTCAAAGAAAAATGGTAAATTACGCCTGTGCATTGATCCAAGAAAACTTAATAAAGCTATTATGCGTCCTCATTACCAATTTCCAACTATTGATGAAATAAAATCCAGCCTCTCTGGTTCACAATATTTCACAACCCTTGATGCAAACAAAGGATTTTACATGCTCAAGTTGGATGAAGCTTCTTCAAAGCTATGTACATTCATCACACCTCAAGGTAGATATAGATTCCTAAGACTTCCCTTCGGGATAAATGCAGCTCCAGAACTGTTTCATTCCATTATGGCAAAAAGATTCTCTGATATCTCAGGAGTAAAAATCATGATGGATGATTTCTTAATTTATGGTCAAACAAAAGAAGAACATGATTTTAGGCTAAAACAAGTCTTAGAAAGAGCTAGGGAAATAGGATTAAAATTTAATAAAGAAAAGTCTAACATATGTAAAAGTGAAGTCAAGTACCTAGGGCACATCTTCTGTAAAGATGGCGTGAGAGTTGATGAAAACAAAGTCAAAGCCATTTGCAGTATGTTAACTCCTACAAATGTCACAGAATTACAAAGGTTTTTAGGTATGGTCACATATTTAGGGTCATACATAGAGAATTTGTCAGAAAAAACCTCCAATTTGAGAACACTTTTGTCTAAAGACAATGAATGGTTTTGGCAAGATAAACATAATGTAGAATTTAATGTACTAAAGGAATGTATAACTAAAGCCCCTGTCTTGACATATTATGATCAAAATAAACCTATTACACTGTCTGTTGATTCGTCTAAAGATGCCATGGGTGCAGTGATTTGCCATGATAAACACCCCATTGCATATGCTTCAGCTTCATTAAGCTCATGTCAACAGTCATACTCTCAGATTGAGAAAGAGCTGTTAGCTATTCTATTTGGTTGTACAAAGTTTCATCAATATATCTATGGTCGTCACACTTTGGTAGAAACTGATCACAAACCAATAGTGTCACTTTCTAATAAACCAATTTATAACATTCCACCCCGTCTTCAAAGAATAATGTTAAGATTACAACCATATGACCTGAATATAACTTACAAACCAGGTAAATATCTTTATGTTGCTGATACTCTGTCTAGAGCAGCTTTACCAGAACAGTCATTATGTGATCTTGATTCTGACCTAGATTTGCATGTCAATTTAGTTATTAGATCACTGTCAGTTAGTCCAAATAAACTTAAATCTATTCAAGAACAGACTTCCCAAGACAAGGAATTGTCACTATTGAGTAAATATTGTGTATCAGGTTGGCCTGAACATAAAAAATTACTTCCTTAAGCCATATTTTCCCTTAAAAACGGATATACACATTATTAATGGCATTGTTTTCAAAAACAACAGTATTATTATACCTGTAGCTATGAGGAATGACATATTGAAACAGATCCATGAAGGTCACCAAGGTATTCATAGTTGCCAAAGATTGGCAAGAAATCTAGTATATTGGCCCAATATGTACTCTACTATAGAAAAATATGTTAATAATTGTCATATTTGTCTTACTAACAGACGCAGCAATTCAAAAGAGCCACTACAGCCTCATGAAGTAAAACCAATTCCTTGGAATAAAGTTGGTGTTGATCTATTTGATTTTAATTCAGACAAGTATGTCATAGTCGTTGATTATTTTTCACAATATATCGAGCTTGCAAAGCTAGTAGG
Source organism: Agrochola lychnidis (assembly GCA_963680765.1). Lineage (NCBI taxonomy): Eukaryota > Metazoa > Arthropoda > Insecta > Lepidoptera > Noctuidae > Agrochola > Agrochola lychnidis. Next base: position 17,578,936 of record OY796862.1, read on the forward strand.
TGGTTTCACTAGTAAAATCGTCATTAGTCATCTAAAGTCTATTTTTTCCAGACACGGAATTCCAAATATTCTAATTTCAGACAATGGTCCCCCATTTAACTCAAAAGAGTTTAATAATTTTGCTTTAGACTGGCAAATACAACATATTATTATACATCAAGTCCCTATCTTCCACAGTCTAATGGTCTTGTAGAAAGAACCATAGGCACGGTTAAGAATATATTGAAAAAAGGTCTAACTGATAATGCAGACCCTCATTTATCATTATTACAGTATAGGAATACACCAAAAGAAAGTATGTATTCACCGGCACAATTACTAATGTCCAGGTCACTTAGAACTAAACTTTCAGTCTTAGAACAGACTTTGAAACCTAAAATACCTAATTACAGGTCTATAACAAATAAAACTCAAATTAAAAATAACAAATCACAGATTTATTATAATCAACATACAAAACCGTTGTCTTCATTGAACATTGGTGATAATATCTACTTCAAGAAACAGCCAGAAAGTATTTGGACACCAGGTATTGTTTCGGACATAGGTTCACAGCCTAGATCGTATACTATTGTCTCTCCGGAAGGAACTTTTCGTCGTAATCGCCAACACATCCTAAAACCAAAACTTTCTCCTACTTTGTCTGCTCATAGTAAAAGTCCACTTCCATCGCCATCAGTTCCATTAGATACAGATCTTCCGCAGCCTTCCAATTCACAGCCGTCGTCTCCTCCATCAAACTATCAATCCCCTTGTTCAACTAGTCCCGTCCAAAAACCAGAAACAGAAGCAAACACATTACATACACCAAATAGTCGCAATAACCGCTTGACAAATACTTATTCTTCATTCGGCAGAGCTATCATAAAGCCCCGAAGATTTTGGTAATTTTAAGTCTAGTTTAAGTTCTTATTTGTACTTAGATTTAATTTAATAAGTTTTTTGTTGTACAAGCCTTATTTACATTTAGTTTTTACCAACTGTCAAACTTCAGAATCGTTTCGAGTGCCTAGGGAGCTCCGTGGACGATTATAACGATGGGTTCGTGGAAACTGTCCATACGGTCGGGTCCAAGTTTTTCAAGACCCGTCGTACAAATCGAAACAAGAGGCTCTCTGATGCTACTTTACAGCTCATGGAGGAGAGGCGCGAGATGATTCTGCAGTCTTCAGACGATGCGCTTAAATACCGGCGGCTCAATAGACAGATCTCTAAGTCCTTGAAAAGCGACCTTCGACTCTATAATACGAACCGTATTAAGGACGCAATAGAGCAGAATAAGGGTTCCAAGGTATTTGCTAGAGATCTGTCTATTGGACAGAGTCAGCTTGCGAAACTGAAGACCAATAATGGCAGAGTCGTATCCGCCAAACCTGAGCTGTTGAGAGAAATCGAGAGTTTCTATGGACAGTTATACACGTCAACCAGTAACCCCGTTACGAATCTAGCAAACGACCCAAGAGCTAGATTGACCCGACACTATACCGAAGACATCCCGGACGTCAGCTTGTACGAGATTAGGATGGCTCTGAAGCAACTTAAAAACAACAAGGCGCCGGGTGATGACGGAATTACGGCTGAACTCCTGAAGGCCGGGGGAAAACCTGTTCTTAAGGCCCTCCAGAAGCTTTTCGATTCCGTCATACTCGAGGGTCAAACGCCACGGGCATGGAACAGAGGTGTGGTGGTACTCTTCTTTAAAAAGGGCGATAATGCCCTGCTTAAGAATTATAGGCCCATCACACTTCTGAGCCATGTCTACAAGCTGTTTTCAAGAGTTATCACGAACCGTCTCGCGCGCAGGTTTGACGACTTCCAGCCTCCCGAACAAGCCGGATTCCGTAAAGGCTTTAGCACCGTAGACCACATACATACGCTGCGGCAGGTTATACAGAAGACCGAAGAGTATAACCAGCCTCTCTGCTTAGCGTTTGTGGACTACGAGAAAGCCTTCGATTCGATCGAGACATGGGCTGTGCTGCAGTCTCTTCAACGGTGCCAGATCGACTATCGGTACATCGAGGTGCTAAAGTGTTTGTACAAAAACGCCACTATGTCAGTTCGACTCCAGGACCAGACCTCGAAACCTATCCTTCTGCAGCGAGGTGTGAGACAGGGAGACGTTATCTCTCCGAAACTGTTCACCGCTGCACTGGAGGATGTCTTCAAGGTTCTGGATTGGAAAGGGCTAGGCATCAACATCAATGGCGAGTATATCACTAACCTTCGGTTTGCCGACGACATAGTTGTCATGGCTGAGACCATGGAGAAACTCAGTACAATGCTCGATGACCTCAGTAGAGCCTCCGAAAGAGTGGGTCTTAAAATGAACATGGACAAGACAAAAGTCATGTCAAATGCCCATGTGACACCCACTCCCATGAAGATCGGAGACGCTACGCTCGAAGTTGTGGACGAGTATGTTTACCTAGGACAAATTGTCCAGCTAGGTAGGTCCAACTTCGAGAAAGAGGTCAATCGTCGAATCCGACTCGGCTGGGCAGCGTTCGGGAAGCTACGCAATATCTTTTCGTCCCACATACCACAGTGTCTCAAGACGAAAGTCTTTGACCAGTGCGTGTTGCCAGTGATGACCTATGGTACTGAAACGTGGTCGCTCACAATGGGCCTTATCAGAAGGCTAAAAGTCACTCAAAGGGCAATGGAGAGGGCTATGCTTGGAGTTTCCCTACGTGATCGAATCAGAAATGAAGAGATCCGCAGGAGAACCAAGGTAACCGACATAGCCCGAAGAATTGCCAAACTTAAGTGGCAATGGGCAGGGCACATTGCTCGCAGAACGGATGGCCGATGGGGTCGAAAGGTTCTGGAGTGGCGACCACGTACCGGAAGACGTAGCGTTGGAAGGCCTCCCACAAGATGGACCGATGACCTTGTGAAGGCCGCAGGAATCCGCTGGATGCGGAAAGCACAGAATCGGTCGAAGTGGCGGTGCTTGGGGGAGGCCTATGTCCAGCAGTGGACGTCTTTCGGCTGAAATGATGATGAATGAACTGTCAAACTGTCAAATATCTATTACTGTCAAAACTCAGTTAAGTCAACTTGACAGATGTCATTGTCAGTCACATAGAGATGTTCCATTTCATCCATAGTCTATTTAGTATGTAAGAATTTGAACAATTGTAAAAAAAAAAAAAAAAGTGGATACTTACGTACGTTCCATGTACCGCTTCATGCCGCGTATCTAACTTTTCTTAATAAGGGAGATGTTACGTATGTATCCGCCATTATATTAATATTATCTGTGGTCTTCATGCCTTCCCGTTCCTGTTGGTATCCCCCGTCCGTCATGGCTGAATACACGTATCGAACACAAGTCTGATCGTCTTATTTAATAGCCTAAGAAACCCTGACCACGCATCACAACGAACAATCATAACACGGTCAAAAGGTTGTCGTTCAGACAAGTACCGTGAGACGTAGCGGCCGCATCGAAAACTAATCTTAATTTTCCCGGTTTATTTGGGTTAATTACCCCGAAGTGGGGTAAATACCAGGTACTCGGATTTGTCACAATCCCCTCTACCTTGCGGGCGTATCCCTCCTCTAACAACCTATCTATCTGTTTGGAATACGCCTCCGCGAAACCGGTATCTTTTATCATTTTCTTTTCGATACCGTATAACCTCTGCCGGGCCTGTTTATAATTATTAGGTAACTCTATATTATCATGTTTCCATAATAAACCTACTTCCCACTGTGATTTATTATCCGGTACACGGTGGCTAGTTTTATCTAATATCTCTAGCGCCCTTTCATTAGATGCATGTTTTCGGACGTTTTGAGATATACCTATAGCTTCTAGCTCAAATTGAGCTTTGACTAGGTCATGCAGGTCAGGAAGTGACTCTGCCATACAATTTAACGTCTGTTCGCTTTTCGTATTCTTATCGAACGGACCGTGTATTACCCAACCTAGCTCGGTAAGGGAGGCAACTGGCTTTCCGGATTTTCCGTGACGGACGTCCCGGCCGACGAGTAGCTGCCAGTTGTCCTGACCTATTAATATTAGCGGCTTGGCGCCCCGCATTTCTACACATCCCAGGTCGCGGAGGTGAGCGTTGTCACTGAGCGTAGCTGCTGATACGGTTTGGGAAGGAAGATTCAAGTTGTTTATAGTGCGACATTTAATGTCATGACACTGTCCATTCGGACCTTTACTTCTACCGCTCGCGACGTTAGGTCAGTAATCCCGTGACCGCCAGCGGTCTTTAATGTTAGAGGTATACATGGGCCCTCTAACATATCAGCAATCGAATTATCAATTAACGATATGGTCGCGCCGTCATCTAACAATGCGTAACATTGACTATTGTTGTCTCTATTATGACACAATGTTATCGGAACTATTTTCAATAATGCTGTAGCGCGCCATTCACCAATATTCGTAACTGTTTCGATTTTATTGTTGTCATTTTTACACGCTTTATTTTCTTTGTTATGTTTGTCGGCGTGTAATAATACATGATGCGCGAAGCCACATTTTTCGCATTTATTTGCGCGGCAAAACTTCTTAGGATGTTTCCTCACTAGGCATTTAAAACAAGTATTCAGACCTTTTATAGTGTCCCAACGTTGTTGCGTAGTGAACTTTTTGAATGTGTCACACTTTTCTATTGTATGTTCGCGCTGACATACGACACACTCCTTAGGTACCGAGCTAGACTCATCACTCTGTGTATTTATTCTATGAGTCTGCTGCGGCCTACTATACGAATTTACTTGACGTGCGGTATTCATTGGTCGCATCTGACCGAAGACTTGTTTCTGTTGCCTAACAGGGGGTTTAGACGCACTAGACTCTATCATAGAAGCTTGAACATAATATGACGTCGTACGCGCTAACTGTATTAAGAAATGAGACAGGAATTCTAAGTTAGGTGAGACTCTCAAGTCCACCCCCTGTACATTGTCTAACCCCATGGCAAAGTCCCCGTACTGCGCACGTTGTATTGGCGTGAGTTTACCCAATAGTTGACTGACTAACTGTGGATTGTTTAAATATCCGTCAGCTTTAATATTCTTAAGTAGGGCTACTACATTCCTCACGGTCAACGAGAACTTTCTTAGCTCGCGGCAATCCTCAGATATCCTAGGTAAATCCCTAACCTTTTGGAGCGCACTTTTTAATATTAAAGTCGGATGACCATATTCTTCGTCAAGCGCGCGCATTATATCGTTGGGATTCGTACCTGATCTTAATAAATCCTCTACTGATATCTTTGCCTCGCCGTGTAAAGACGTTTTAAGACGGGCTAAGTTCTCGTGAACTTTATAACTATATTGTTCAGTGGTATCCCAATACATATTTTTAAATGATATCCACTCAGCTGGGTCGCCACTAAAATGCGGTAATTCGTAAGCCTGTCTAGGTACCGGTCGCGGTCTTCCCATACTGGTTATTGCCTCTGCTAGCCTACTTAATCCTGTGTCCCTTTCGCCTGACGATTCTCGCCGCCTTTCTTTATCATCCGCTCCGTACTGCGTCTGTCGCCGTGTATCCGACTCGGGTATCGAAGCCCGAGGTACACTTGCGACCGGAGTGGTAAAGACGGGATAGTTATTGGGCAATTGGAACGTTACTCTATCTGTAGGCATTGGCATGTGCGTCTGTGTCATAGGTCCCGTTGTATTCGAAAACGGTACCGACACTGGCGTTTCCAGTACATGCGACATAACATTTTCACGGTATAGATTTGACTGAATAGTACTCACGTTCTGTGACTGACTCACGGTAATGTTTCGGGGCGCGGCCGCTCCTGTGGGCCGGCGCTCCGCAGACGGGGTACACAACACTGCATCCGGTTGGCACAACACTGCACTTGGTTCACGTAACGCACTAACTGAATCACGCAACACTGTTTCCTGTTGACCAACCTGTGGTGTGGTATCAATCCACTGCTCCACTCGATGTGCTGTACCCACGTCCGAGTTAGAGTCTTCACTCTCGGCAGCCGCTTCAATCTCAGCTACGTCGGCCTCCACTCTTTTCTTGAGGAGGTTTTCTTTGAGCTGGACTAACTCTCTTTCCGCTTCATATTCGATCCTTTTTCTCAGGTAATCGACGCTCTTACGACTGCTTCTGGATGAGGCTCTGCTACGCGGCGACTTACGGCGATCTCGTACGGAGGCCTGCCCTCCCTGTGGTACCTCTGCCGTACTTCTTGCACTATAGTCGATTACTCGACCACCGGTCAGAGGAATATTGAGGGCAGACGTCGACGCCATAGTCGGCGCGACAGACGGTGAACCCGGAGCCCTGTCTGACGGCAACCCGGAGTCCGCAATGACGTCATCCTTGCGACGCGCGCCTTGTTCTTCGGCTAGCTTTCTCAGCTTGCTACGTGTAGCGATAGAGCTCTGCTGACTCATGGTTGCTGGAACAACCCGATCCGGCACTTGAAGGACCAAAAAATGTAGACGACCCTAAGCCTAGGTCATCTGAGCCGACTCTTAGATAGCAGGCAGGCGGGGGTTAGGAGATCGGGTTTGAAATAAATCAACCATGAGTCACGATTGTATAAACACTGTATTATTCACTTTACTTTACCATTTATCACACGTTTATAATACATATAATGTTACAATTTACACAATTTAAGACACACAGAAAATCAAACAGTATAGATCGATTAATCACTTCGTTCAACTTATTTAACTTACGAGCTTACACGTTTTACAAAACACAAGACTGAGACTTTGAATTACAAGGTATTTATAGCGCGGACAATACTTTGGAGCTTACATGAAGAGAGTCTAGGCTCATATGAGAGTTTTCTAGGAGATTATTCAGCGACTACAATTTTACAGAGATTTTCCACTCCTTAAGTACTTTTCTCCCATATGGCAAGTTGCGGGTGCTCAGTTTACACAGATTAAGTTTTCCTCCTATTCACCAGGACGATTATGAAAATAGGAAGGTTACAGACGTTCGGGTGTCTGCGGGGTAATGCGCAGTTAGCGTATCCGGAGGGGAAATCAGAGGCTCGGGAGGTGGGGTCGCGGCGAGCTTCTATGTACATAACGCTGTGAACAAAGGATATTATATGTTTCCCGACATAGAGCGTTATTTCCTTTATGTATTTTCCTACCATAGGTGGGAAATGACCTAGTTAGCAACTTTGTGAACTACAAAAGCTTATTCCTCACAGGGGTAAGCAGATATTCCTGTTTTTTATTGCCTATGACAGTATATAGGTCTTTTTATTACGGTAATGTGTTGTATGAATAGTCTTATTGGAAATCGAATCCAATACATATAAATATTCTGTGAAATTGGAATAAATTACAAAGTCAAAACTGGAAAGGGATATCTGTGCTTCCCTTACACTAATCATTACGTTAAAATACAAAGTTTTTCCCTAGTGACTTTTTTGTTTTATTTCGTCCCTACATCAATTTCATGCTGTCGTATGCAGTTAGGTAGGGGGCTTGTGGCTAAGTAACAACAGCTGCACGGGTCGATCGATCAGGTTAAGCTACGCTTGCCACGGTTGGTCTGTGGATGGGTGACCATCTTTACATACCAAAACCCCTCCGTGCCTCGGAAAGCACATTAAGCCGTTGGTCCCGTCTGTCATTTGTAGATCTTTGACAGTCGTTACGGGTAGTTAGAAGCCCAAAAAGTCTGACAACCAGTCTTACCAAGGGGTATCGTGTTACCTAGTAACTAGGTTGTGGAGGTCAGATAGGCAGTCGCTCCATGTAAAATACTGGTATTCAGCTGCATCCAGTTAGATTGGAAGCCGACCCCAACATAGTTGGGAAAAGGCTAGGCAGATGATGTATGCAGTTAGGTATTTATGTTCAGTAGCCTAGTACTACATGATAAGTACCACTTTTACTTGTATTTTATAGATGGCGACGACATAAATAACGTTTACAAGTTCCTCGCGAGGAGCAGCACTTAACACTCAATACATAATGTATTCCGTTGCCTGAAGGCTACGGTCCGAGCTCTTCTGCACCAACCTCGTCTTGTACTCTCTATTTTCATTACGTAACTCCTTGTGGCCGACGAGATGAATAGCTCCTAGGCATGCGTGATAAATCCTTTACCATTCGGAATGGAAATAATCTTTGGTTTTGGGATTATGTTTTGATTAACTTATGTGCAAAATCTTTATAGTGGCTTAACGTTAAATAATGTATCAATTCGCGATTGCAATTATCTAGATAGCTCTCTGGAACTATCTAAACAGTCTGGGCAATGCGTAATATGTTGGTAAGTAAGGACAAAATTTATATCATTATTAGACAATAACCAGTTAACGATGGTTAACATTAATCTCAACAAGTAATATCAGATTTCAGATGTTATACTGTTTTGAACTCACTTTTGTACGACACAGTACAAAATAGGAGAAATTCTGAACACTACCATCCCAAAGGGGTTGTGTCCATTCGAACAATGTGTAATTTTCAAAAATTACTACTGCTACGTGTGTTGGAGCTTCGCCTGTGGCATACATTACTATAAAATGAGATTTCCTTTTGTACGCATTATGTATAATGTAATTCGTTTGTCGAGACCCATTTCATAGAATCACATTGAATTTATAGCCGGTTATTTGCTATAAATTCAACCTGTTCATTCTGCATTTGTAAGGATTTAATTGTTTCGTTTAAGTCCAGGTCAAAATATAATTTAGATCGCAGTTTGTTTCTAAATGAATATCAATTGGTAGACAGTGGTCCATCGAGAAAATTTTATTGGTTATCTGTCATCGACAGTCGTACTCATAAACTGCACCAATAATTCGTTCATCCATGCACGGGATGAGCTTGTTGAAAAATTCGAATAGATCATTAGGTTAATGTTGTAGTAGGTAAGATCCAGCAATGAACTACAATCAGGCAGGAGGCAACAAAATTGTTATTTGGTAGAATTTGTATTCATGAATGACCTCAACATAAAACATTGTTATAACGGTCGTCATGTTTACGTGAACTCGTCTCATTAACATGTTTCGTTGAATAATGGAAAAAAACATATTTTCGCTTCACATTGTTCATATAATCACCGCAGGATATCGACTAACACACAATTTTCTGCATAGATAAACAGCCTAGATAAATATATGAAGCTTATTTACGAACCAAAATATTGCCCTAAGAAACAATGTTCTCAATTTATCATTATAAATATTTTAAGTTCATACCTATTTCTCTCTGTTATGGAAGGTATTCATATGGATTAAGATAATGTGTATGTGTGCTGCATCAATTTGGGTACCCCAGTTGTATTAAAATTTAAATACAACTGGGGTACACCGTACATGTATTGTCTCGTAATTTCCGGCAGGGTCCTAGGTGACACCCACAATCCAATCATCTTCAGATTGTTATTATTAAAATCGCAATAGAAATAGTATTTGAGGAAATAGATCCGTACTGCACATACAATACCGTCCGTTCTGATAAACTGAAGCTGCGATATTTAACTACAGTGAACCCCTACATAATACCTAAGTGAAATAACATAATAGTGGAGATTATTTGACCAGCAACATCATTATACTGTTATCTGTAACAAAATGTTTCTAGTGAAACTTATACAATTGTTCCTCGTCAATTATTTTATTACATCTGTGCAGCGTTAAACTTCGACCACATAACTTAAAAGCACCTACTAAGTTAAAAATCATAGTTTGAAGATGAAGAGTACAAATCCGTTTAAGTCACTTCTGCCGCCATAACAGAATGCTCCATTTTGACCATAGATGGACATTATTTATGGTTTTGACATTAACAATTAAATTGCGTTATGAAAATGAAAAAAATATTTTGTTGTTGATTTGAAATTAATGTTGTTATTTTTCTGAAATAGGTATTTATATTTAGAGAAATAGACCACAAGGAGCGATACTAATCGGTTTCTCAAAAACGGTTAACTAGCCTATTGTTTAGGTACCTATTTAATAATTAACCACGTTCATTTATCTGCATAATATAATCAAGCGATTTCATTTAACGCTACAACTTCAATGGCTCATTTAAATTAACAGAATTGACTTTACGGAGCTGAAAACCATTCTCAGTACTATAACATTAAAGATAAGAGCGAATATCCTTTATTTTAAATTAGAAATGTTACTAAAAGTTTCGTTTTCCGAAATGATACTGTTATGGTTTGTTCGTTTATATTTTCGTGTTCATTTATAGGACGAAGAAAATCCTACCCAATGTTTGCCTTATCTGAAACTAGATTATAATACACTGACGAGCAATAAAAAAAGCCGCAAACTTATCATGAAGTATTTCCGAAACCACGCAAGATAGCTTCTTGAAGTAAAAAGCAAAAACACATATAAAACTGTTTTCAAGTATTTCTTTTACTTCATGTAGCTAACTTGTGTGGTTTATTATTGCTCATCAGAGTAAATCTAATAAAGATTTTTATTTTGATAAATAATTTACAATCCTTTAGTTTCAGAATAGAAAAGTGATGTTAATGGTAATCGATAGGTAAAGTTCGGCGAAGGGCTAGTGTACTTATAACAATCAATATAAATAGTTTCCAAGGGATACTAACCATAAGCGTGAGTAAGGCCGAGCTGTTAATCTAACACCCTTTTCCCAATAATGAAGCACACTCTTGGGGATCCTGCAACGCGAGAAACGTGTATTTTTGTTTGTTTGTACTACTAGCTCCGACGGTATTTTCTGGGATTGTATGTTTTTCCTTCAAAAATATTGTCACAAAGTTAGAATTTTCTCCGATTCTGACTTTACCAATCAAATATTTCCAATTTTATATTTACGATGCATTGTATACTAAAACATTACGCCAGTATCGCCCGAAAGGTTAGGCAGAAGTGTACTGTATAATGTTTAATGTTATGATGATATTGAATGAATATTTGCGAATGTTTTATAATCAATTTACATTTAACCCGGAGCATGTGTTGAGAAAAGCGTCAGTTAGGTATGTGGCAGGGCATGTCATACCCGTACTTTAAATTGCTCTTTTATAATGTTTTATTCAGAATTATTCATTTTTAAGTTTTAATAATTATAATATCATAAATTTTTTTTGAAGATGTTAAAAAAAAATTAAACAATGATAATTAGATAAACAGTATTTATGATGTTTTATTTAAAACCGTGAAACTTACCCAAAAAATCTTAACTTCTCAAAAATCGACTAAATTAACAAAAAATACTTTTCTTCAAAACAACTTTTAGCTATAAACTGGAACATTAAAATAAAAAATGGAAAATAAGCGGTTTTACATCAGGAACTTGATTAGAGATCGACGCAATTTTGGCAAGAAAATTTCGCGTTCTCCATACATAAAAGTTTACCACATGTGATACAGGAATATTTTGTTTTCCTATCTTTTGTATTTGGGCAGTCGCCACATCTCCCATAACAACATTTCAGAAGTTGTAGGTGGTCATCTGGGTCATTGGCTTCCTGTTCAGTGACAAAGATCACATCATGTTCGCTGCAGAGGTCCGTTTCCTCTCCGAGCTTGATTTATCTAAGTAATTAGTTGGTAGGTCATGGCCAAGGTGTTGGTCATCATTGCCTTAATACGTTCTTCCTGACATTCCATAATTTATTTTGAGTCTTAGTTAAAAATAAATGGAAATAAAATCAAAAACAAAATTTTAATTTATTTTTTTGTGTCATCGTGAATGACACAAAACATCAAAAAAATTATTGCATGAAAATAGCTACGAAAAGTGTGTGGCAGGGTATAACGTACCCGAGACAGGTTTAGCCTCAGATTCCTCGTTCCGGTCGTCGTCCAACACTACGATCACGCCACTATCCCCTGCCCCGCTCTCTTAGCGCCAGCTACTCAGCGCCGCTATGTTGTAACTTCCATACTTTAAAAATACCTACAGTTTTGTGCACCCCTGCGTATGTCATACCCTGCCACATGCTCGCCGGGTTAATCTTCTTTTTAACGTATCGATGGCAAATAAGAGATTTTGTGGTGAGATTTCAAATATTATGTTCAGCCACGCGAACTCCGTTTGCTGATGCAGTCACAAGATTCTCAAGTGCACTGGTGATTAACATTAGTCCAGCTAGCACAGTAACATTCCCTGAGCGATTACAAATACGAATCATACTTACCGGCAGACTGACTAACAAACCAACGATCTATCCACATAATTATGTTTGTAGGGTAAAGTACTAAAATTTGAGACATTTGGGATTCAAACAGGAATAAATATAGAAAGTAGATCTTCGACACAATTGATTTAGGCAGATACAGGTGCCTTTTAATAGTCTAAACAAATTATGCCTATTTTTAACGTTTCGTTTTAGTAAAGACTACAGTTCCGTGCTAACCAAAGTAAGTTAACATGGAATTGTAGTCCTTACGGATACATGTTTTAGTGTGATTGTTGGTGTTTAAAAGCAGCTGGCTTAGTGAACAGTTAAGAAATTTATTTGAAGCGCCTCCAGCGCGCTCTAATTGAGCGCTAAGTCTTAACTGTCCAACTGCGACACGATTTCGGTACTTCTACAAAGTTAGGCACTTGAATACTGCTCAGCATATACACATAATACACACATTCACATATACAGTAATAGCACTGTATTATATATCCTTTAATAGTAAAGGAATGGTTTTCTACTTACTCGTATGTACCTACTAAGATCATCATCTGCCTAGCCTTTTCCCAATTATGTTGGGGTCGGCTTCCAGTCTAACCGGATGCAGCTGAATACCAGTATTTTACATGGAACGACTGCCTATCTGACCTCCACAACCCAGTTAGGTACTGGGTAACACGATATCCCGTGGTAAAACTGGTTGTCAGACTTTCGGGCTTCTGACGACCCGTAACAACTGTCAAAGATCTACAAATGACAGCTGGGACCAACGGCTTAGCGTGCTTTCCGAGGCACGGAGGAGTCTCGGTATGTAAAGATGGTCACCCATCCATAGACCAACCCTGGCAAGCGTAGCTTAACCTGTTGGATCGACCCATGCGGCTGGTATTACTTAGCCACGAGCTGCTCCTAAGCTGTACCTACTAAGATGCCTATATGATTTTAGGAAGCAATGTAAAACAGAGGACGATACGAAAAGAATTTCGTTTTTCTTTTTAAGATAACGACACTAACTCGAATGAATACAATATGTAACATTATTAATAGAACGAGCTACAAATAGAACAGAAACCAAGTTGTGGGTTCAGAGAATAGACCTTTAGCACTAGATAAATAGGCCTGACAAGGTTCAAATAACGCGAGTACTTTAATAGTAACACAATTGGTAATGACTGCCTCGTTGGTCTAGTGGTTGCAAGCTCTACTGTTGAGCATGAGATCCTGGGAACGATGCCCAGGTTGGGCAAAGTGTTATTGAGTTTTTGCATCTGTAATTTCTCAGTAGCAGCTCGGAGTCTGGATTTATGCCCGATTGATAGCAATAGGCTCGACCTTATTACGTGGAACTTAAACGTAACTGGCAAAATGTGGGTGTTCTATAGGTACACCTCTGCCTAACCCTTCGGGGATACAGGCGTAATGTTATGTATGTTATGATAAATAATGCCTCTCCCTTAGAGACTTACAGGAGAATACGCGGTGGCTTGCTGAAAGTTATTCCTTTAATCGAAATGAAGATCTTCGCACTTCACCTTGATTTATTTTCCCACTCCAATTGTAAATAAAATTGAATTTGCATATCTTCTGGGAGTGCAAGCGTTAAATTAAGGATTTATTTCCCGCCTTCAAACGACAAAATCCAAATATTGTTTAACATTTTGCTTTAAACAGACATTTTACATTCAGGATTTCACACTGGTTTGGGAATAAAATCTAAATACAAAATGTACCACATCAGTTACTATTATTTATCTAGGATTTCATTTCTGTCGCATCACTCGGGAGTCCATCTATCGCTTCTAAATTTCCGCTTGTGTACATTAAAGATAACCACCGGACCGCACCGGACCCAAATATTATCTAAAGTGACCACGTATCGCTCAAAATGAACAGGAATGCCTTTCAGAATATAAAGCGACCCACTCACTCCTTTCAATTGAACGCAATTGTAAGATTTTAAGGGCTCGTAAAATGTAATGTGTTGAAGGGAAGTGTTAGGCTTGCTTGTGTTATTGCTTGATATCGATTTTAAAAACACCCGCGATTGAATCCTCATTGAATCGATAATTTTGTGTAGTATATTTTACTTATTGTTACTCACTGATAATCTCGCACAAGCGTCGCTGTTCCTAAGCAGTCTACAGTCGATGGCGCTGCATGAAGTGGGTCCAGGTCACTGCGCTGCTCCTTGCACCTCATACGTTACGTTGAACTCGTACACAGACAGCAGACCCAGCGCCCTGAGCTGTGTGCCTTCGAGTCTGTTCAAGTTTACGTCCACTACTAGCACTCGACTCTGGACATGGCAACAAAATCACGACTTCAGCAACCTGCTGGAATAGTACAATTAAACCTTCAGATAAACTTGGTTTACCTGAATACAAAAACTTTGACAGTGACTTTTGTTATTTTCAGCCCGAAAATTATTTTTCCCTTTTGATTTATGTGATATAATCCGCATAACTTTATAAAAACCTTTCACAAAGTTCAATTCTGTACCCGTTTTAGTAATAAAAACTTACTTACTACCTACAGACCAAAATATTTGCCAAAACATGAAGCTATATAAATGTGAAACTCGCATGTTATTAAAGTATTAGATTTCCAACATTGCTAATGTTTGACATTTGTAATATCCGTTTACGTATTCATACGAAAACATAATGTTAACAGTACCTATGTCAATAAAAATATCCGACTTCAGTGTTTACAAGAACAGCTCTCATTTTTATTTTACATATAGAAAGAACCTAAAACCCGCGCCATAACACTCATTTGTTCGGAAAACCGGAAGGCGTGCTCTGACGACGTGACCACGCATTCTGGTTCACCGAATGTATATGAAAGCGACGATCGCGTATTCCTGGGAACGATCTTTTTAGTTAGCACGCGGGGTATGACATACTCGCGTGATGATTGCTCTTGGTTAGGACGCGGCCAAAGACCAAAAAATGCTCGTACACATTTTCGCATACCTCTGCGTCATTCTCAATTCAACAACAAAGCATGCATATTTGTCAAAGAAACGCCCTGTCGAATTATGAAGATATTCTTCAGGCTCCCTAGCGTTGGAGTCTACACAAAAAACGAGAATTACGAACTAGACACGAAGTAGGAGTGGCAAATCTCCAGACGAAATAATTATTTCTTTGCTCCCTTTTGCAAACTGGAAGCCTGTTAATAATTTCAGTGAAATAATGTGATGACAGCAGATAACATGACACGATAAAGTAAGTAAGTAACTAATTAAGAAAAAACAAACTAGTAATAATTTCTTGAAGCATGTTACACATTTAAAATTCTGTCAAATGTTCGTGTTTCTCCCAATGAGCGAGATTTACATTTAAATTGCAGAAGGTTGTATCGATGCTTATGTTTTTTATTAACAAACGGTAAGTCTTTTATTGCGGTGGATGAGTTTTAACACGAGGCCGATGGTCGTTAATAGGAACAACTAACCTGAAAAAGATATAAAAATGTTCCACATTTTGCTAAAATTGACCAAGCTCATTAGCGTGAGCAATGTGGCCAGACGCGATGGATATTACAAACTGGACACAGGAGAAAAAATATCACTCAGCTGATAGGACATAATAATTACAGTGTAGTCTGGAATGGATATAATGAAAAACAATTAAAATTGTCGTAAAAATAACACAATATTCCTAGAAATAGAAAACTGTAACTACTATACAGAAGAATGCGGATAAAGTATTTGTATTCTTTCATAGAATCTCGACTCAAGTCTGTCAGAAAACTTACAGTTCGCATATCTTTGTCAATACGATAATATCCAGTTTAGAACGCAAAATTAATCGTTCAAAAGCAATCTCTAGAGACCTCAACAATCTATTTCTACGTCATGCGTCATCATCTACATTTTCATTTTCAGTACTGTTTAAACAAAGAACGGAATTTAGTGTCAGACTTTCACGTAGGTACATACACGCCTTACTAAAATGTACAAGAAATCTCTACAAGTTCAAATCGTCGAATCGCTAAGCTTGTGAAAGATTTAGTACATTCCCAGTTCTGTCACGAACCTCTCAAGTTAGCACTAAAACATACTAGCGTGCTGGTTTGGCTAGCAGCCAGGCGAGTGCACTGTCATCCGAAGAAGTGACAACATTGCAGACACACAATGATAATTTGTTCAGTTGTTCACTCGTACCCGCCTATTTACAAACAATAATCGCGTGAAAATTAGTCTCAGGTTTCTAAAACGTCAATGCAAATTCATAATCAGTACAATTTTATTATTGATCAATGAAGTTATTTAAATAACTAGCTTCTGCCCGCGACTTCGTTCGCATGGAAATCGTAAGACATCACAATATACTACAATAACAGCCACATTTTTATAAAACTTCCCTGTATACTACGTTTGTAGTTTTATTCTCAGCAACCAAAATATACAGAGAGTCAGGAATGGTGACTCGGGAGCAAGCGACGTAACAGTTGTCCGTGTGAGAAGCAGCTTATCCTGAGGTCGACACCCGCAGCCTTCAGCCTTTAGTGTCGGCCCCTGTGACTTGTTGATCGCAAAGCATACACTCCCAGAGAACTGCACGCGCTTTAACTGGTAATGGTGGGGAATTTGTACTTTATACGCGCTATAAACACTGTCTCACCATCGCCACAACCTGTTAGAATTTCCACCTCGATGACGTTTCTCTGCAAAGACATGACTTTGAGCTGGTTTCCGTTACACAGATATACAACCGGAAGTCCACTTGCCATTTAATGCTGAAATGAACCTTTTTGGCGCAGCCGTGAGGCACACACTATTGTTTTAAAAACACTATTTTTTATTTCCACTGTAATTTGTGTTTTGTGTTTCGCGAACTGTGTCCAAATAAATGTTTTTTCTATCTTTCTTTCTTTTCTTTCTATTTGTAAATTGAGAAATTCTACGGGGTGATATTTGGCATCATCTTCCTCCACATCACTATTAATGGAGGTGTATATCACTTCACTCCCTTCAATTTGTGAGAGAATACTGTGGTTGATCGCTGTAGCTTGATCATCTTCGGAGTTAAAACGGAAACACACCTAAGAATTCTCTTGGTACGGTATTTGACTGATATCCCCGTATATCAGACAAATAAGATCTTCTAAAGTGGGATCTACTCTACCAAGAGGCTCTGGTAGAGTGCTTTCACCAACTTTTAGAAGAACATCGGAGAATTCTTGAGCATTTGAATTACCGCCAAGCCGAGCTCGTATGATGATGGTCAAGCGCAGTTTATGAACTCTCGACCATAGAGTCGACCTTTTCAACGAAGTTTTCACTTTTTTTGTCAAAACTGTGACACCACCCATCATATCTTGGTTTCTGCGGATGTCCTGCAGGGTTCTGTTTACAGTTTCCATTGCTTTCCTTTTTGCCATAACGCATTCATCCCATACGACGAAGCGCAATCCCCTAAGCACACATCCCTTGTTACTGTTGCGTGACACCCCACAAACAGGTGTTTCGTTGCTCTCTAAATCGATGGGAATCTTAAACATGACGTGCGCTGTTTTGCCACCAGGAAGCAGTGTGGCAGCGATTCCAGAAGATCCACATACATATTATAAAATCGCTAGGACAAATCTGCTGTCAAAATCTGTAAAAAAACATTTTATTCCTACAGTCTTTTGCTCTAAAATGATCAGAATACAACCTTGAATGTTTTGTGACTGTAAAGTACTTGTAACTTAGTAGTTTCCCATAGCTTACGAAGTTTTCCATTTTTTGTGAATTAATACATTCTATGAACTATTACATACACAATCCAAAAAAAAATCGTTTTACAAAAAGAGTTTAAAAAAACAGATGTAAATCGAACTTACTACCCCGGGCGGCCTACCACCAGCTCATAAAGCAGTATTTTTTTAATGTTACTTCAGTGGGAGAAAGAGATGGAGCTATACATCCTGTAGAGCTTCATCTCTTTCCCACACTGAAGTAAACTAAAGTAATATTAAAATAATACTGCTTTTAAGCTGGTGGTAGGCCCTCAGGACTTCAAATCATTCGTCCAATCGCTTACTTATTCGCTTTGTTGAAAGTTAGCTGAAATAGCCGTTCCTATATAAAAGGTAGCGTGATGATAATCATTTAAAAAGTTAAATCGGTAACTACCTATCTACAATATCCCAACCTTTTGGCGCGTCCTTTTACAATTTGCAGAGAAAAATACGAACATGATGTAATATTGCTCATCCCCCATAGCAAATAGCGTGATAGTTTATGCCCTACGGTTGGTACAGACAAACATTCTAAAAACTTTATTTTCCGCATAAGAATCGATCCCAGATCTCTTAGCAATACCTTTCTTTAAAAAAAATTAACTTCGTTACGATTTTATTATATCTATAGATTATAGGTAGATTATCAAAAAAAAATAATAATCGTATAACAAAATGTGAAAAAAAAGAAAAAAAAACCGTAGGTGGGAATCGAACTTACAACCCCACGTTTACAAAGCAACCGCCCAACCGCTGAGCTAATTGCTTTGTTGAAACTTGTCTAAAATAGCCGTTCCTATATATTTTTTGATTGACTGCTTAGTTCCATAAAGGTATAGCGTGATGATAATCATTTAAAAAGTTAAATCGATAACCATCTACAATATCCTAAAATTTTGGCGCGTTTTTTCCCAAAAATACGAACATAATATAATATTGCTCGTCCCCCATAGTAAATAGCGTGATAGTTTATACCCTATAGTTTGACCAGACTTATAGGGAACACCTATGCAAAATTTTAACAGAATCTATCCGGTAGAATTTGCGTCATGCTAGAACATAAAAATACAACATAATGTAATATTGCTCGGCCCCCATAGTAAATAGCGTGATAGTTTATACCCTATAGTTTGACCAGACACACAGGGAATATCTATGCAAAATTTTAACAGAATCTGTCCGGTAGAATTTGCGTGATGCTGGAACATACATACAGACAAACAGACAAACAGACAAACAGACAAAAATTCTAAAAAAAATATTTTCGGCATTAGAATCGATCCTAGACCTCGTAGCAATTACTTTTTTTCAAAAATATTCAATGTACAGTTTTGACTTCGCTACGATTTTATTATATGTATAGATAATTAGCATACCTGATCGTTAGACGCCTCCTTTGTTACTTATTGCTATTTTTCTTTTTATAAAATTTTCCCGGCGTCATTTTAAAACACTACCACTGAACACGGAAAACAATAAAATAATGTATTCAAAAAATTAACAAAATTAAACTTTTAGTGACCTGAGTCACATAAACAAATGAAAGATGAATAATTTATTTTGTACATTTGAAAATCGAACACGCTCTATCCAGCCAGTTTTTTTTCACGCAAACTGATTTTAGCCTCACTTCTCGTTCAAGTAAAGCCCTGTACACACTTTCGAATACAACTCTTCAGTCATTTCAGTAAAGTCAGACAAAGTTATTGAGAGGTGCATTCGTTCTACATGATACACAACAGTCACGATCCGCGGCCGAGCAGCAGATAGAATTTAGATATTTCATTTATATTCGACTAATAAGTTTTATATAGATTTTCTGAGTTTAATATGCTATCAATAAGAATGGTAATTGATTTGTGAGTCTATGGTTTTTTGTTTTACTTCACTACCATTATTTGATTAGGTTCTCATTGCGGAGGAACATCAAGAACTCAAGCTGAGTTCGCTTGTTAATATTTAATGCTGACTAACCTCGTTTGAGAAAATTATGTTGTTGCGTGAAACTACAAAAACAAGAAAGCATGTTAACAAGGCTATGTTGTAAATACAAAGCAGCCTTGTTTAGAGGTACATTGACCTTCCCCTTTCCAGGTTAGTAAATCTATGTATATAATAATATAATAAAAATGAAATGCTGTGCGTTGGTAAGCACATCACTTGAGGACGGCTATACCGATTTGGCTACCTTTTATTTTAAAACGTTCACAATAGTCCAAATTAGGTTTTCACGGAAATAAAACTTGTGAAAGTTTCCCGGAAAATGTAAATTCAGGAAAAAATGAACGACCTTTTTCTATGGGATTTTAATTTCGGACATGACCATGTCTGTTGAGTCTGCTAGTGAGGAATAATAATACGCTGAGCACTCAGCGCATATAATATTCAGTGGGTTGTGCGGTGTGGGCAAACGGTCTTTAATTATAAGGTCTTAAGTGTGCGGATGGAAGGCATAATTACACAGAGGTGAACCCATTTAGTTATTATAAGAACATACGTCCCAGCGCATGTTTTAATACAGGTAAGTAGTTATTTGAAGAAATTAAGTATGTACAAAATAGGCGACATAATGAAAAAAACAGATTAACTTCATATTAAAATACACAAAAAATATCTATTATATTGCAGGCCTGGTCAAAACTATAAATAATCCAGAGTTTGATGCGGCCGAAGTGGCATACCTCAAGCCTTGGTTTAAGAAAGAAATCTGCGAACTAGACGGCCACGACAACGACCACGACCAGTGGTCGAAAAACCGATAAGAATCGCACACTTGGTTCAAGCGGCCAAGCAACCGAAAAAAATTTATTACTCTACAAAACATACAATGGGCGGCTTTTTTTTCTTATTTTTTTTTTCTTTCCTTTTTTAAAAGTTTTTTCATTTCTCATACTCGGAAAGTAGTATTTATTTGATCCGAGTAGCGGGTGGAAGACGCTGCTCCCCACCCTTGGGCGGGAAAAAATCATTGCAATTGCTTCCCTCTCTAGGGCGGGAATGAATTTTAAAAATAGAACTAAATTTGGTTAGGTAGTCGGCTATGAAATTTTTTACTAATATCTATGATCATAGATATGGTAGTCAAAGATATAATGAAATTGTAAAATAGACATTTATTATGGGTATATCCCCTTTAGGGGGGATATTACAACTATCATATTATATCTTATATCTATCTATGAAACTCACAAATTACCCATAATATGTCTATTTTACAATTTAATTCTCAATTTTATTTTTATGATTGTGTAATACTCCCCTTACAGAAAAATATCAATAAAAAATTGCAGTCTTGTCACGTATAAACAGCCAGTGTGAATTAAAAAAATACCTATAAGCAGGGCGACCCGCGGTGGTGACGCGGTGTGTTCCATCCAAATTTAAAAATAGTAGATTATTGCAAAGGCCGTGAAATAGGCAATATTACAGTTCGAGTATGAGTTTGAAGGCCGAGCCGTAGGTGAGGACTTCACTAATACGAGACAGGCAATTGCCATTTCCGCCGAGGCATATATAGTACTCAGGGCCGGCCCTTTCATATAGGCGAACTAGGCGACGGCCTAGGGCGCTCGTATTAGAGGGGCGGCAATCGGCGGCATCGAAATTAAAAAATAATACTGTACATTAATTTTTATTTACCTACAACTTGAAAATACTCCCAATCTTTTACCAATTTTTCTACCAAAATGCGCTCATGGACATTTACGAAACCATCGGTACGGTTCATCTGGAAATCAAAAGCGAGTTTAGTTGATAGCCTCAACTCGCTCCATTGCTAAAAAAATCGCGATTTCAAACGCTTGTTGTATGTTATTTTTATAATATTTTGTTCACAATTGATTTGACTATTATAGTTTGACGATCGCGCCTGAGAGATATTTCTCGACGGAGTCGACGGCATGTGAAGCCAAGTCAGAGGCTCATGGGCGGCTTTAAAACTCCGACACCAGGTTAGTCACTTAACCACACGAAAAAGAAAGAACATAGTTTTATTTGGTCACGAATTTCCTTAAAAGGGTGCCGTTCCAGCCTTTCGCGTAGGGCGCCAGGAATTCTCGGGCCGGCGCTGATAGTACTTTAATCAAAAGAATGCAGGGAAATAAAACATTTAATTTAATTAATATTAAAAGTTACATTAGTTATATTGGGGCAATTACTAAAAGAAAATGTTATTGATTTCCCCGCTACATTTATGTTTGTTTGTTGAACTTCTGATGAGGTTTGCAGGTGGGCATTGGATGTAGTGGTAGATGGCTGAATATGCTGTTTTGAGGTGGATGACTGTGGACTTAGATGTTGGCAAGTGGCCAGCGGGTGAGATTCTGTTTCCGAATTAAGTTGCAATGTGATGTTTTGATTTATTTTATTATTTATATCAGTTTTGTTTTCAATTGAGTCCTCAATGTAGCCTTCAGCCACTTTATCGGACTTCCAGCCTCCATGTCTTTTCAGAGTTGTCAAATTCGCTCCAGAATCAGCCAGAAGAGTGGCTGAAGACCTACGGAAACAATGTCCAGTGCAACATTCAGGATTACAAATGTCCGGTCAATCTTTGTTTTAGTGTCGCGCAATGTTATTATTGCTTTGTCATCAAAAAATTCTATGTCTTTTGTGGTAATATTATTCGATACTCCGACATGCTCCGTTAACGCCTAATATCATAACAATCTGTAACAAACAAAACTAAATATCAAGCTACAGCCACGGACAGTATATTTAATAAGACTCATAAATACTGTGTATCAAAATTCATCCAAATCCATCCAGCCATTTTAGCTTAACTGAGTCTCAAATAAATAATGAATAATTATATTTACCTTTGTCGCTAAATATATATCATCTGGGACTTTAATTAAAAATTGCTTTATGTTTTCGCCAGTAAAAATTTTAGACTTTTTGCTTTTGAATCCGGTCGATTGTCGTTTCAGAAAAGTATAAATTTCCATAATTTTTCAAGTTAATGCCGTTTTTAACATGAACAGTTCATGTTAAAAACGGCATTAACTTGAAAAATTATGGATACATTTCAGTATGGAATAAACTGCCCATAATGTAGATGGCTTTTTAGTTTTAGCAATCTCATTAAAATACGCCAAAATACTGTTTCGGAGAAAATGTTCACTTTTTTCTCGTTTTTCCAAATCATAAAATTTTCACATACTTTCATGTATTTTTCTTTTGACTTCGCTAGAAATAGGTTTTCCATTGTCAATTTGGCTTCTGATCTTAAATCTGGAGGAGTACAATCGATCTCCATTTCACTCTCTGAACCATTGGAACTCATTTTAACTATTAAATTTATATTTATTATTTATGTAAATAACAAATCAAGACGAATTTTCAGCTTTGCCGCCGATTTTCTATTTTTATCATCTGTGCCGAAAGGCAAACGCATTTATGGCTATACAGCCACGTGAACGCAATTTGTAAACTCAAACTCAAACTCAAAGCATTTATTTCAAATAAACCAATTACAGGTACTTTTGAATTGTCAAGGGGTCGGTCAGTCAGAAAAATGAAGCTAGTTGCCCATTCCAAAGCGTAGTAGGTACCTATGGAGAAGAACGGGCAAGAAACTCCACGGACACTCTTTTAAATCAAAATATTATTACAAAATATTGGTTACATCATTCGTGTTGAATTTATACATGTGAGAGCAATGTAGAAAGACGTGCACGTTAAAAGCGTCCGTAATAAAAATATAATAACAATTCCAAAATTTATATAAATTAAAATAAACCGTGGCAGCTAAGAGATGAGCAGTCCCTACTGACGGCGCCCGATCACGAACATGACGCATGGATCAGCACCATTTAGCTCAACCATTTTGAAGGGAACTTAATGATCCAACACGCACGCCACCATCAGCGAGACATTTGAGTGAGCATGACATACTCTCAGCTGCCAGAGCACATTCAAGTCAATGAAAGACGTACCCAGTAAATGGTAGCTTTATGGAATGTACAACATGGTCACAGTGCTCACACATGTGATATGCAATTATACAATACAAAGAGATTGAATTTATACAAGGAAAAGATAGTTTTACAATCTTCAGCAGCTGCAACAATATTTTCGAATGCTAATCAATTAGTTTATGCGCCCTTGTGGAGCTGGACCAGCGCTGAGCCAAGCATTTTTATCAGCGATGTAATCCCCCAACTTATAATATGCTTGGCAGCATAGTGTGCGTTTTATACATGATTTAAATTTCGTTTCGTTCAGTTGGAGTATGTGGGAAGGTATTTTATTATAACATTTTAAACAGCACCCCATGAAGGATGAGTCTACTTTAGCCAATCTGAAACCCGGTTGAACTAATTGGTCCCTATTTCTAGTCCTATAATTGTGTCTATCACCTCTTTTACTGAAAAGACTTAGATTTTTCCTTACGTACATGATGTTTTCATAGATATATTGACAAGGTACCGTCATGATGTTAATATCTTTAAACAGATCCCTTAGAGAATCGCGTCTGCGGAGACGATATATTGCTCTGATGGCTCTCTTCTGCAGAATAAAAATAGACTCGATATCTGCAGCCCGTCCCCATAGTAAAATACCGTAAGACATGATACTTTGAAAGTAACTGAAATAGACTAGCCTCGCGGTATCTACATCAGTAAATTGACGGATTTTTCTCACAGCATATGCTGCTGAACTTAGCCGTCCTGCTAGAGATGTTAAATGAGGACCCCATTGCAGCCTTGAATCGAGCGTGATCCCCAAGAAAACAGTTTTATCGACAAATTCTAGTTTCTCCTTATTCAATACTATGTCACAATCACTACTTTTAACATTTGGTAAAACAAATCTTATGCATTTAGTTTTTTTCCCATTTAATACTAAATTATTAGCAGTGAACCAATTTTGGACCTGCAGTAGGGCGTTATTTACGTCGTCAAGATTTGATGCACGTCTATTTATCTTAAAAATTAAGGAAGTGTCGTCAGCAAATAACACCATTTGTGGTTGGTTTTTTAATAAATGGGGTAGATCATTAATATATACTAAAAAGAGGAAAGGACCCAATATCGAGCCTTGTGGAACGCCCATTTTTACTTTTAAACCAATTGAGTGGACACCATTTACTTGAACCTGCTGCTGTCTATCATTTAAATAAGATTTTACTAAACTGAGCGCAAGTTTACCTAGTCCGTAATGCTCAAGTTTCAAGAGCAAGGTTTCATGACTCACGCAGTCAAATGCCTTGGAGAGGTCACAAAAGATTCCTATGGCATCTTGGGCCTCCTCCCACGCTGTAAATATGTGTTTTAATAAGGTGACACCAGCGTCAGTTGTACAAAGTCCTTTGGTGAAACCATATTGCTGATCGTGCAAGATTTGGTTGGCGTTAAAATGATTAAGCATTTGATTGATTTACCTTTTCGAAAACCTTGCTGAATACCGGCAGCACAGATACTAGTCTATAATTGTTAGTGTCTTTACTGTCCCCAGATTTAAAAAGTGGTATAACTTTACTGTATTTCATTAAATCCGGGAAGACTCCTTGATCCACACACAAATTAAATATTAAAGCTAAGTACGGTGCTATAGTCTCGATTATGGATGTACAAACTTTGATAGATAATCCCCATAGATCTTCGGTCAATTTGATTTTAATTTGCCGAAAAGCTTTTATAACTATCATAGGGTTTATATGTTTAAATTGAAATTCAACCGGGCAGCCTGGAACGTTCGCTCTTAATAAATTAATTGAGACATCGGGTGAGGAATTTAAAGCTTCTGTCGTTTTAGATGGTATATTAGTAAAGAAATGTACAAATTCTTGCGCTACTTCTAAGTTAGAGCTAATGGCACCACGTGAAGTCTCCAATGTGTACTCAGTGTTTCGTACTTTGTTCCTATTAGTTTCATTATTTATAACTTTCCAAACTGTTTTTATTTTATTTTCTGCTGATTTAATTTTGTTGCTAATATACAGAGCTTTAGCTATCTTGCAAGTATTTCTAAAAATTTTGGAATATGTAGCAACATACTTGTTGAAAGTTTCAGTATTAATGTAAGGCTTAAGGCCATACAGCTCGAACAGTCTTTCCCTACTTATCCTAATACCTCTAGTTGCCCAGTCACTAAAAATAAAATTAGGGCAAATATTTTTTGTTCTCTTTTCAAAAGTTTTGTTGAATTCAGTGTGCACTACTGAAAAGAAATCCTCATACAATTTATTTGCATCGTCCATATTAGGGCCCAGAGCATTTAACTTATTATTTAGGGTACTATTGAATCTATTTAATTTGCCAGTTGTTATTGGTCTAATTTGTATTTGCACTTTTTGAATAGGTGACTAAGCAAAGAGACTTACTTTGGTATGCCAAGAATGATAAAAGAGATCCAATCAAAGAGTATTTAATAACCCCAGCACGCCGTTTCATACAACATTGCAGGAGCGTTGTAATGTTCCAAATTCAAAAAACGCTCCTGCAATGGATTTGATTTTCTTTGACCGTAAATTCAATACTTCGCGGGTTCTTTTTTCGAAAATAATGACAATGTTACACCGAATAATTATCGCCGTGGCAGAAAACATCGACTGCTAGACGTGCCTTCGTGTCGGACGGCAGCCCGTGCTGCATCTCGCCTACCGCGCGTGTTGACTGCACTAAATAAGCTCGTGGAAGCCAACCCGGACTGCAATCTGTTCGATGATAAATTCGCCTTAATGGTTAAGTGCCTACATTTTTGTGAGTTTATTTGTATTTAATTGTTGTTATTCGTTTATGTGTTATGTTTGTACTAAAATATACTTTGGTTTATGTTATTGGTATCTTAATCCGTATAAATCAAATAAATAAATATGTACTAGAATGTTATTATTATCACTTAATATTTTAGAAAAACTAAAAATTTTTACTTTCCTTAAATTCGAAATGAAAAGTAGGTAGAGTGTTTAACACGGGTGAAAGTCATCAATTCCTTTCGACCCTTGTATAACAATCTACTGTTCCACACTATCAAGGTAGCTTAACTATGGAAAAAAGATTAAGATATAAGTATGTAGTCAAACTACAATGTTACCTCAGGGACACATGATGCAATCCTACTACCTGAAAATTGCTTCTTATAAACTGTTTCATGAAACTTCTCGTGTGAATTTTCAACATTTCAGTTTGAGAATATCTGTGTCTGGGGAGCTTTGTTGTTCAGCGCTATGGAGTAAAAGCTTATTTACTCAAATACACTTCTATGTAAGTAGTTGCCACTAGAGTTTATAAGCCCGTACCATACGTGGTACGTGGTACCATAAAGGTTCGTTCACTTCTCCGATATTCGCGAAAAAGGCTTCTATAATAGTAACAAGTTTTATTACAAGCATTTGCGCAATTTCGCATTTGTTTATTTTCTGACATCTGAAATACAGGACATATCCTAGTTTGGGTGTCAGGAGTTTCACAAATTCGTGCATGTACTTAGTCTAATTACAATAAGGATCCAAGTTACTTAAGAAATTCATTGTTAACCCTTTTCTCTCCTTATGTGTTAGGCTTATGAAATAAATTTAATTTAATTTAGCCCGGCGCAAATGACGTGAATATAATTACACCGACGATGACGTCGGGTCATCATGACCCAGTTGTTATCGAGTGATTGTCATGAAATTAAAAAAGTTGTCTAAATTTTAATAATTATTTATTATACAAGGATTTTTTGAGTATGTAGTAAAATTAAAATAAGTCCAATATAATTTATTAATCAATTGTTTTTAGCTTTCTTAATAGCGCATGCAAAATCAACTCTGAAAACATAACATTAATATTTATTCAAGTTTTGGTAAAGTATTCTAAATAATAATAGGAATCAATAATCTTATATACTAAAAGAGAGACCAAACAAACTTATTACCACAATAATAGTAACAAATCAGTCTTCTACTTCCTTATTCAGAGATATGGAACTACTGCAATTATTGCGGTACGGAATCAAATGATCTGGGCATATGTAAATCTGGCATGCATTACAAGTATGAAATGTCTTCTTATACTTTCTAGACAGATATAATTGACATCTTCTGCGAGTTTCTTGAACCTTCGCGGGACCTCCCCATAAGGTTCCTGGGTGGGTTCATCCGCGCAATCTGCGATTCTTTTGTGCAACTATCGAAGCAGCATTCGACTCTTCTTCGTGAGACTCTGACTCTTCTAATACCGCCAAAATTACGTCAGGGTAGTTTCACAATGCCATA
This sequence comes from Agrochola lychnidis, assembly GCA_963680765.1. Classification (NCBI taxonomy): domain Eukaryota; kingdom Metazoa; phylum Arthropoda; class Insecta; order Lepidoptera; family Noctuidae; genus Agrochola; species Agrochola lychnidis. Next base: position 17,606,973 of record OY796862.1, read on the forward strand.
TTCGCCATAAAAATTAAAAAGAACTAGATAAATTAACAACAAATACTAAATAAATGAATGAAAGCATGTCTCAAAAATACTACGCCAGCGATGACGCTGGGTCATATTTACCCGTTTTGAGTTGACGCACGTGTATCTCGCAGTGTAGGCGCCATTGCACTTAGCACATCCGCGGTTCGGGTAGAGGGAGGCCGTACCTCCAGCTACATAAACGCTTAAATTGCACATTCGACGTAAAAAATAATAATGACGAATTTAAGTCGCCCCGGGTCAGTGTGACCCAGCGTCATTGGCGCCGGGTTAGTTTTAATTTTCTCCGAAACTAGTTGAGCTTTTTTGTGGTAATTGACGTTCCGTCCCATTCAGAAAGATAGTTCTAGTAGTGATTGGCTACAATTACATTTTATTATTTTAACAACATAGACATTTTTTCCTAATGGAAAATACATGTAAATATTATCTGTACGTACCAAAGCTGCTAACACCGTGTACATAGGGTACACAATTTCAGAATTAGTATTCATGAGACGAACACTAAAAGCCCAAAAGTGGTAGAATTTCAGTAGGTACCTATCACAGTTATTTACATCCTTTTTTGGTTAAGTAAAAAATTCAAATTAGATTTTTCTTGTACATCTCGTACATATTTTGTTCTGGGTTGTGTAAATTATTTATAGGATAGATGATATTTCTATTGCTAAGTATAAGACTGGTTTTAAGTATGTCTTTATTACAGGTAAATGACAACGCGCAACGTCAGCTGTATAAGGAATGTCCTGCGAACAGCGGGATCCTAATGACCAGAGATGGGACAGGAGATTATCTAGCACCAGAGACAAGCCTCTCAGTTACAGATAAGCTCAGTACTGCTGAGTGCACACGACATCTTGAGGGCGGTTTGTTGTAGAGCAAGAACATTGGAATTATTTCTATTGTTGTCTAAGTTGTTATTTGGAAAGGTAAACGAACAAGTTTCTAAAACACACTTATGAAAAAATGACATTCGGCTAAAACTGATATACAGTGGCACGATCTAAAGTATCATATCCCGGTTGATGTACGTCACTGCGTCATTCTAGTATTAAACCAAGTTCATTCCACTTTGAAGTTTGCGTGGTAATTACCTGTAATTTAATTTGTTAAAACCAGATATCAAATTAAACAAATTAAGTTACAGGTCATTCCTTATCTCTAACTTATCACAGATAGATAAATCAATAAAACTGTCATAGTGTACCTGTACTGTTCAAAAAGTTGAAACTAGGATTTAACTGATAGCTGAAGTCAATAATCTTCAACTAAATTTTGGATGGCACTGTAGGTGTAGTAATTATATTCTTCCAAAGAAATAATTGTTATGATCATGTCAAAAATCTTAAAAACATCGTAAAACTTACACTATTAGAACAGTGACTTACTGGCTCCGGAAAAAGATGTAGAAAGTGTTGAAACTGTCAATACACATAGCATCACGCCTTGCCTTGCCAAGCAACATCTCGAAACTTACACTAATAGAAATAAAGTGACATACCGACTCCGGAAAAAGATGTAGTGTTGAAACTGTCAATATACATTTTTATGATACACTTTCTTGGTATATTTACGAACTTATTTTCGGCCATAAAAATCAAAGCAGTTGCTGTTTTATGGATGTGGTTATATTTCTTTGAGGTTGCGATGCTAAAAACTGTTGCGTGCAATTTAAATAGCAAAATATAACTTAGAATTATTAATGTCTCAATATTTTTGTAGAGAACGAATAAATTACAGTAATGTTCACTATACAGCTAGCAAGTCTTGTTTATAGTTTATACGAGATTCATAATCAGGAATTTTACGAGCATAAATGAGATGAAAAGTAAATTACCTGTCACACTATACAACACATTCCCACACATTATGTTCATAACTGTTGTGAACCATCTCGTTAATTAGACTTTATTTCATGATTATCTTTAGTGTAGTAATAATCGCTTGTAATAAATCGTGTTCTGACAGAATTATTATGTGGCAATTAACTATACCGCAGTGCAGACCACTCGACAGAATCTTTTGTGGAAAAAATAATGTTCAAGGTACAATAAACTAGTTATTTTCTCACTATTTAAGCCGATAATGATTCACGATTATTTGTTTTTATATGCTCTCTGAGCAATTAAGATACGAGGGTGCTTTTATTAACGGGTCGTTAACCTGAAAAATTTGGTTGAAGAGTTGTTTATAATTTCATAGATGCTTCCTGCCCCATGTTTGAATGACTTTGCCAATACTCTCTTTAATTTGATTCTATTTGATGGATTTCTTTGTGCGTTGTATTTAATGAATGTAGTTAAAATTCCATAACAAATTTTCACGATCTTCGGGCCAAAGTTTATAACCGAGTTATTTGTGACTTTGCTTGCAAATAATTTATCGTTCATGAACCGACACCGGGAGAAGAGGAATATCCTGTACGATGAAATATAGTTGACGTTAGGGAGTGTGGAAAAGGTAAACATTAAACTCCTACAATATAATGATTTTCTATTAGATAGATCTAAAATATGACGCTAATGATTGTCATTTATGCAGAAGTAAAACTTAACTGTTCTTCAATGACTCGCCAAATCACCGAAGACCAATCAAAGACTCACCAATTAAGAAATTAAAGTACCTAAAGAAACAGACATACCGTTGAAGCTTTCATTTTTAGAGGTATGAGGAACAGGGTGTAAAGTTCACTCATCTTCTATAGAAAAGGGAGGATCCTCTGACCAGATGGGTGTCGTGTCTGGCGGGCATTTGCCCAACGGTTGAAGTCGGAAAGTTATTTATATGTCACTCGCGCGGTAAACTCTAATTGCGCGATGCAGGATTTTGTGTAACGTCACGGTTTTTGTGTGGCGGCATGTTCATATGTGGAGATGTGGATGTCGCCACACATTTAATATGAGAACTGACCTAAATTCTCAATACCGAGCGAGGCTGAAACCTGATTATACTGCTCAAAGTTTTTCTGATCTAAATTAGAATTTACATATAGCGTAACTAGATGTGATTAAATGTTAGAATATTATAAAGTTTTCAAAGTTTCTTAAATGAAATAAGTTAAGACACATAAACATAACATCACGCCTTGTTTCCCGGAAGGGTTGGGCAGAGGTGTACGTATAGTACACCCACATAGGTTATACAATATACTTTTAAGATATTGCATAGCTTTTATCGCGGGCTTTGAGCGCGGTGACCGAATCAAGAAATTCCGTAACGTAACGAAAATAAAACCTAACACCCCCCACTCCGCCTACCATGTAATGACGGTTCCCATGACGACGTGATATTGTCATGGGAACGTAATTTTTGTTTTATGTCATCACGTCATCATCCCAAGTGTAGCGTTGACAAATAGGAATTATGGAGGTTACAAATGCTATGCAATAGCTTTATCGCGGCAGCCCCCGAGTGCCAAACGTTTTTTAAGCTATTGCATAACTTCTATCGCGGGCTTTGAGCGCGGTGACCGAATCAAGAAATTCCGTAACGTAACGAAAATAAAACCTAATACCCCCCACTCCGCCTACCATGTAATGACGGTTCCCATGACAACGTGATGTTATCATGAGAAACGTGATGTTGTCATGGAGGTTACAAATGCTATGCAATAGCTTTACCGCGGCAGTCCCCGAGTGCCACACGTTTTTTTTGCTCAAGTTATTGTGCGTCTCAGTGATACGAGTGTGAGCGGCTCTGAGTCGCTCGAGGCGGCCGAAGATCAAAGAGACGCACTCGCCACGGAATAGCTTTTACAACTACATGCTTTAAACTTTCAGCTACTCAAGTATGGTCAGCATAAAAGCTTGTTTATAAGCACTTAAGCTGAATAGAGTGTTTGTGTCGTGATTCATGTCATGGCCCATGTAGTTTTCTTCTCGACATAGTCAGGTCCGGGTAGGTTAGTTTCAGAGCAGCGAATGCTCTTAACATCTTGAATAATGTATCACATAAAAACTTACTACTAAGACACAGTACCATATTTAATAACAGGGGTTCCCTCAAAAGAGTACACACATTACTAGAAACATAATTATTGGGTTTTTCTATCTGAAATTTCTCAGTGGCAGCTCGGACTCTGGATTTGTGCCCGGTTGATGGCAATAGGGTCGCCCCCTATTACATGGGACTTAAACATAACTGGCGAAATGTGGGTGTACCTGCTACAGGGACACCTCTGCCCAACCCTTCGGGGAAACAAGGCGTAATGTTATGTGTTATGTTATAATTAAAGGGTAAGCAATTGAAACATTAAGTAACGAGCTGCCGGGTCGGACTGACGAGTTAATAGGCTCACGTGCTGACTTAGTGTTTATGTTAATGTCGTAAATTATAGTTTAAATGGGAACTTACATATTTTATGTTGTGAACCGTCGCTACGGAGTAGTACGTCTACGCGGCCGCTACGTGAGCTACGCTGTCGTAGCATAAACATAATAATTAGGTCGCACCAAAAAGGGTATCTCAATATTTCGACAGTAGTTTTACTTTCAATATGAAACTATTTTTTAACTATTCTTATAAAATCTAATATCCAAACTGATATTAAAAATAACAATTGAAAGAACATCTTAAAACAATCAGCTTTACAAAAACTTGCGAACGTTTTTTCGTTATATCTTCGCCCGGTCGAGTGCTGAGTCGTTTGATAATTCCCAGAGCATAGATTGTTTGAAAACCTGGATAAAACCGCAAGTCTCAAGACATGCATTATGCAACAACAAGTTTATTATAGCAAAACAATCTCTTCATTCGCTAATACCTTCCTAGTTCTTGGAATAAAGTGTTTTCTTTACGTAATGTTATGTTTAAAGGGCTTCTGGGTGGTTTTATCTTAGTTTTAGATGGTTTCTAATAAGTTTTCCTTTGAAGACTAATTAGAAACTACCTACATAGACTATCTATATTTATATATACTACACTACCGACTCGACTATCCATATAGTCAGAATAATTACGTTCATAAAGTAATCCATTTAGTGTCACCGGATTTTGGGAAAATATTTCACTTTAAAAATTAATTTGCTACAAAACGTTTAATGGTGCGGAATTTATTACATTGATTTGTAAGTAAATAAACTGCTCTCTTGAATTATTCTCTTACCATATTTTCATTAATAGTAAGTAGCATGTCTCAAATATTAAGATCAGAATGTAGAGACCCTCAAGCAGCTGTAACAATAAACCACATCATGTAACTACAACATGTGTCTACGATTGATTAAAATTGCCTTTATGATTATTTGGGCGATTTACATTCTGCGTCTTCCTTTCAAAGCTTCATACCGGAAAAATAAATAAACGTAAAAACAATTAGACGTCGTGAAGAAGTAAATGTTACAGGCAAGGAATCAGGGGCAGTCCTGTCAGTAAGTTATGTCTTCCTGAAAACAAATGTACTTGAAGGAAGTAGAATAAAATCATAGCGAAGTGTTAAAGATATATTAATTTATGATGTAGGTATTTTTTAGGTAAAGGATTATTGACCGATACGTCACCCTCACCACAGCACTGTTTGAACATAAATAAGGCAACAGATCCAAACTGTGACCATTTTCGAAGCGCTTTTAGTTTCATCTTTAGTTGATCTTACTGCCAATTCGAACCCTGTTACCTGTTTACTTGTACTGGGAGCGTCTTATGGTAGGAATAGTGTCCAAAAGTAGATATGTTACCTGAAACAAGAATGTTGTTGTTAATCACCACAATATAATCCCTATCCTGTACTTCTTTAAGATTCACAAAACATGTTGGTTACTAAAACAACCAGTTGGAACATGATGCGGAAAACTTAAATTATTTCAATCTTCTTAAGAATAAAAAGCGGTACGTACCTAGTTTTTTTTAACTTGTTTTATAAAGTCTGACGGAGTAAGTATTTTGTAGAGCACAATTTAAAGCTAATATCATTTATCTTGGCTCGCGTCCTAGGGAAGTACACTTGAGACAAATTAATAGGAACTTACTGTGATATTATTAATTAAGTAATTGGTCTCTTAATGCCAAAAATGTACGGTAACGTGAACCGGTGCAGCGTTTTTTACGGGTGTACGAAAATCTGAATATAAAATTTAAAAAAAATGATAATCTCTTTCAAGTTTCTCTCACTGTAGTTGCGTAAAAACTTTTTGATGTCATCGTTTTAAATATCTCATAAGTAAGTATTTCAGTAGACAGCTAGTTGTGCATTACATAACAAAAGATTCATCAGAGTATTAAATCTCCACGCACATGAAAAATAATAGTCATTACTTATTGTTTAAAAACTTCAGCATCCCGTATTTAGGTTTCCCGTTTATCATTCAACGTCTGTGTTCTCTAGAGAGGAATAGGAAGGGGCTGTAACAAGCCGGGTTGTGAACAATGTACTCTACATTTTTCAAGCCTCGCAAGTAGGCTAAGCTTACATAACGTTTTATTATTTCTAAAGGAATTTTGGCTTACCGATGTTTCAGCAAATTTTGTATTTATAGCTCAATTTAAGAAAAGAAGCTTAAAATAAAAAAAGTAGTCGGATTTGTATCTTCAGAGATTTTCTTATCAAAAGCTGAAGTTGAAGCTTTTCATGAATCCTTTATCACAAACATGTCAGGGTACTTTGAGGAAAATATCAAGACTACCAGCCGGAAAATTGTGGGGCTCAACATTATAGTGCCTTTTATTCGACCGTAAAGATTCTGAACGTAATTTATTATCCGGTAATGTATTAAGATACATACAGTACATTACGAGTACATCGTTAACGTTTTTCCAGTTCCGACAAGGACAATTAATTTGCTCTAAAAACTTGACTGGCACTTTAATTTGGCCACTTTAGGTTTTGAAATGAATGGATAAAATATGGTCATGCACATGAATAGTTTAAGCGTAAAAAAATTAGAAAATAAAAACGACGAGACAATATTAAAAAAAACTTTTTACAAAAAAAAACAACCGACCTCCAAAAAAAACACTACAAAGTGAAAAATAACTTTAATTTCGGAAGTCGGTGTCTTGTGTTTTGTATTTTCGTTTTTTGCCACCGACTTCCGAAATTAAAGTTATTTTTCACTTTGTAGTGTTTTTTTTGGAGGTCGGTTTTTTTTTTTGTAAAAAGTTTTTATTTTTCACTTTTTAGTTGTGGTACCTACCTCACACACATTCGAATACCACTACCTGCTACCAGTGACAGAAACTTATCATATCACCTACATACCAAGTGGGAAAAAAATACGTATTTTATAGCTAACTCAAAAACTATCAAAGCAAAGTTAGTAAAATTTATATGGGACCAATTCGAGAGCACACCCTTTCAAACAAAAAAATAATTTTCTAAATCGGTCTACAATTGACGGGGAAATCGGTGGACATACATAAAAAAAAAACAAACATACGCGACGAACATATAACCTCCTCCTTTTTGGAAGTCGGTTAAATAGTTATTCGTGCCATATCTTTGATACTTTTTACCCGACTGCCCCAGAAAGAGGGTAATGTTTTTTGAGAGTATGAATGTGTCGTGGCCAGATCTTGGAATTGACCATTTCATGAAATGGCCAGCTAATCAAAATTGCTATATCAAAATTATGCAAGAATAAACATGAAAGCTGGCATAACTCTGAAAAGGAAAAGAAAAGCAAAGTCATGAATAACGAAATAAAATGTTACGAGTCAAAGTAAAAAAGGCAGACGTCGAGGTGGCAAATAATAAAGACATTATTAATTTAAATTTCTCGCGACGGATTTGTTAAAACGCAAAAGAAATAATAAAAACGTACAGTTGACTGGTAATTTGAATATGAATTCACAAATTGTTGATTTGATACAATTTCCAAAAGTGGAAATATTCTGCTTCAGATTTCATTGAAGCTACGGTTTATTTTACAATCCAATTTATAGCGGTATGATCCAGGATAACATTGAAATAAAAAATAAATGAAACAACGCATTCACTACAGCAGTTTGTCTGTAGATAGAAATAAAATGTTTGAGAAAATCTAAAAACTGTAGGTTTCATGGAAAAGCTAGTAGACAACATACTTTCTTCTCGTACCTATTAAGTAATTAAATCTTAAAGGTTCACGATACTGGTGGACTAAATATGACTAAATAGAATAAAATGTTTGAAAAAATCTAAAAACTGTAGGTTTTATGGAAAAGCTAGTAGACAACATACTTTCTTCTCGTACCTATTACGTAATTAAATCTTAAAGATTCACGATACTGGTGGACTAAATATGACTAAATAGGAACGTTAACTTAATTAAACATTTTGCGCGTAGTAATAAGATAGACTAGTTACTCATTGAAAACACAGTAACAAGACATAGATTACAAACCACAACTATCTGCAAATATTAATAACTCAGTAATTCGCGTATCTTATACCTTAGGGCAAACCAAAAGAGGAAATAACTTATTTAATAACTACTTCACCCAACTCGTATTTTTGTTACGATTATGCTGAAATTCCGCATCAGTGCTTTCCTGAGTACCAGTTTGTTGCAAAAGTTGTAACTTGTCATAAATAATGATACAGTAAGTTCAAGGGCTACGCATTTTGTGTGCTAGAAGGTGTTATAAACTTTGCTCTTTACAGGGAGGCTTAGAATTGGAAAAAAATCTCAAGATGTACTTGTTTACATTGATGTGAAAAAAAAAACTGAAAAATAAATAATTCACTTCTCTAAGTTTCAACTGTACCCTTAGTAAGTTTTATTTTTTCATTAATAATTTGATTATTGATTCCTTATTATTTTATTTTAATTAGATTTAATTTGGGGGTTTTGTTTTTTTTGTGTTGTACTAGTTTAGGGGTTTACACTGTAATAGTTGCTCATTTTTACATTACATAGCCGTTATTGTCCCACTGCTGGGCAAAGGCCTCTCTACTCTCTTTCCACCTCTCTCTGTCTAGAGCTTCCAAGGACCAATCTTTCTTAAAGGAGTCCAGCTCATCCCGCCATCTCCGTCTGGGCCTGCCGCGATGTCGTTTGCCATTAAGTGGGACCCACTGGGTCGTAAGTTGCTCATTAATAAATTAATATTTATAAATTAAGTGCCATTAAATATTCTTATTTTAATATTTAATGGAACTAACTTTATCTCAACTACTCAACACTGCAACTACCTACTTATTAGCTTAGCGCAATTGTAAATACACGACTGCTCATATGAGTAATATCTAACAACATGTTGCGGACGTTGATAATGACCGTTGTCGTCGGACCGAACTTAAATTTCACAGAAACATGAATTATGTGTCCAAATTTTCCGTAACTGGAAATGTGCATTTTCAGTTTCCAGCTAGTTTTAATTGCAAAGTTTTCTGGAAAGAGCTATTTATAAGTAAGACATGGAGAATTTGAAATTAAGGCTACAAGCGCTATTTAAAAGTTTGCCTTTATTATGCTCATACAGCTATGTACGCTAAGAAGAATGAGAATGATCATCTGGTGTAGTCACCAGTTGCATTGATTACAAGTTATGAACATAAGAATTAAGCGGTGGTCCACAAAAGAACATAATTTTACATATTTTCATTTCAATTGAAATTCTCCAAACATTCAACTCTTTGAAAGAAAATTTGAATTTCAATCGTTGCTACCTTTTTTTAACTAGTTTAATATGCTTGTGTTAAAAAGAGACGACGAATTCTGATTTGTAGATATTATAACTTCTCCCGCTTTGAGCGTAGCGGGAGTGCGTGTCAGACTCCTACTGACCAAAACCCACCCGTGTTCCTTCAGATGCCTGTAGGTTGCCAGGGGCCACGGTATCCCTTTCGGATTTTCCCGCAATCCCGGAAGGCGCATCGGCTCTAGCGGGCCCCGTCAGTTCTGCTGACATCTCTTTGAGGTCCGCGTGGAACACAATGCGCCGTTGACCTGGACCTAGTCCTTATCGGACGGTGAGCTACCCATTGCTCACCGTTCGCAATCCCGCGCCTACGATAGCCTGGAATCGGCCTGCGATTACCGATGCCCAGGCGTCTCCTGCGGTGGTTAGGGGCAAGAGGGCGCGAAATTTGCCTCTCCCTCATGCGTTCTGCTTCCTCCTTCGCGAGCATTACTGTTTCGCAGAAGGAGGTGACGGCCTGCCATGCCCTCTCGCTCCATACTATGGTTTGGACCAGGGCCGGTCGCGAGAGATCATCGCCACCAATCGCCTCCATGAGAACACGGCGGTCAACGTATTGTTCAGATGTCTTACAGAGATCTAGATCCTTTTAATCACAAGAGCTGATGAAATTGAATTTCGTCCTTCACAAAAATAAATCAAACTTGTGACTTTCAGTATCAAATGATCAGAATTTGGAAACACTAACATTTTCGCTCAAAGTTTCAAATCAAATTCAGCGAAAATGGCAAGTATAGCAGCGTTGGCAAAGAAAATTTGACGTACGAATACGATTTGTAATTTGATCATCAACACTGCTTGAAGTGAGTCTACGAAATTGACATTTTAGGTAATAGCCACTCATAAGCTTTTACTTCAATACCTTGTGAAAAAGGGTTGAAATATAATATCCTGTTCTTGTTTGTAAATGGAGGTAGAATTAGAATTATTGCGGTCAATTATCATGACAGACGCTCAGTATTATTGATGTCAGTAAAATTATGACTCCAACGTTGATAATATTTTAACCAATAAAACATGTTGTAGGAAAAAACTACCTGTGAAGAAGAAAATATAATCAATACGTCTCCGGTTCCACACATAGGCTATTTCCCCAAAGACGGTTAAGGAATCCGAAAAGGGTTGTTTAAGTAGTAAAATAACTTTTGTTATTAAATATGTTCAGCGATATCAGAAAACTGCCTCCTTGGTCTACTGGTTGCAAGCGCTACTGCTGAGCATGAGGTCCTGAGTTCAATTCCCAGGTCGGAAAAAGTGATATTGGGTTTTTCCATTAAGAATTTCTCAGTACCGGCCCGGAGTCTGGATTTGTGACCGGTTGATGGCAAATGGTTCGCCCCCTATTGGGACTTAAACATAACTAGTGAAATGTGGGTGTACTTACTATGGGTACACTTCTGCTTAACCCTCCAGGTTGTAGTGGCATCTACATTGCCACATGTAAACAACGTATCAAAGACCAGACGTCACAAAAAATCCTAACGTCAGATAAATCCTGCATCGCGCAATTAAAGTTTACCGCACGAACACCATATATAACTTCCCCAACGTCAATCATTGGGCAATTGCCCGCCAGACACGACACCCATCTGGTCGGAGAATCCTCCCTTTTCTATAGAGGAAGAGTGAACTTAGTGGCAATAAGGCGTGATGTTATTATGATATCAGAAAACATTATACGTGCCGCAAGTCTTTGAACTCGTCAGTTTAGTGGAATGAAATGTTACACCGAGGTCCATAACGTTACTTAGCACATACTTTGGCTAAGCGTTACTCAAGGTAAATAGAGTAAGGTCAAGTTAGGTTCAGGTGAGTATGGGTTTTATTTATTATAATTTGGGCACCGCTAAGTGCAATAAGCATAATGTTTGCAAAACCAGACAATTAACATTGCACTAAAAAGTGGTCCAGTACGTTTTGTTACCTTTCAACGCATATAAATTTTTTCGCAATAAATTGCTGGAAAATTAAAGTAGATAGTCGATGACGCTGTTACAGAGGTTTAGCATCGAGATCAATCTCATTGAACTTAAATCTAACAAGTGGTTTGCGAAATAGAAGGAGACATTGCAAACACAGGACACAATACAGGAGAAATTCATAGTGTGGGGCTAGTCAAGGTTAAAAATAAATAAACAGTCCAATCTGACTAATACTGTATAAATAAATACTATCCATTACTCTGATAGTTGTTCGATAACATTCATCAATAGTGGCATGCGGCATTGTATAGCCTACCCTTTCAATAGATGTCATCCGGGAAATCGATTATTCAGCTGTCCCAACAGACTACACTAGCACTCCCATCGTAAAATGAGCTTTATTCGTTACACGAAGAGCACGCATTTCAATGAGTCAAGCTGCAATATTGGCTACTGCAGTCGGTTCAAAGATCTTATCCACCACAATGTCATCTTCATTTAAGTAGGTATTTAGTTTATGACGAAGTTTTAGGAACATTTTCACTTCTTCATGACTCAGACAATTCAAAAGTAGCTTTCAGCTGTTTATTTTGCTTTCCACACAACGCATTACTTCTGTTCTTAAAGGCTTTGAGTAGCTCCAATCAATTTTTTTATAGTTTGCAATACAAGACATACAGAGAAAACTTTACCTTCTGAGCCAATACCGCCACCGGCTGAGGGTGTCCTCATAATGTGCAGTCAGACTAACAAGCATCAGAATGTTTGAAGCGAGACACTGTCGAAATGCACGCACTGACTAATGTTGTTTGAGCCAATATGTTGACCAATGAGCGCGCGCAGTGCTTGAGTTGGCCACCAGATTACGACCTTGATAATGCCCCTTTAATGTTGCTTACTACTGTAAGGCTCGCTAGTTTTTATACAATTGTTTTAATTCAACTGCGAAAAAAAATCAAATTCAATGGAAATTGTTTATCCTGTTATAGATTTTTACAAACTTTTTTTTTTTAATTATATTAACTTTTGTTTGTAACAACTATCGGTGGGTATGTCAATTTGCACGCTGTACGGGTTTCTATTTCACTCTAAATGTTGTTCAGTGTATTTGAAATTCAACACAGATGTTGACTTTAAGGCAGATGTGTTTTAGTATAAAATTCATTTTAAATTTTTATTTAGAACACAATTCTGCTTGCGTTGTTGGGCGAAAATTTCCCGGGAGAATGGAAAATACTACAAAAGCTTTCGCAGTATGTCCGAATAAGATTGATATAGGTATGAGAAGGATTTGGTGTTTTAAAAAATAAGTATAGCAAAGCAAACATATAAAGACTTGAAACGAAATCGTATGGAAACAGCTTTGTGAGTAAGCTTTAAGGCTTCAATCAATAAGCTTTAAGGAGGTTATATATTTAGCGATTTTAACCTAAAATGTCTGGTACAGGAATACTAATGGGTAGATAAATACTGATATTCCCTTATCAACTTTTAGTTCTCCATAAATCTGTCCCTTTGTGACAACTCCGTCATGACAATTTGGATAATTAGCGAGTGGTTTGCCGCGGTTAGTCGATTAAATTCGTGTCGGTGGTGAAACTGTTCCATCCGATTTGACCTATATTGATTGTATAACTTAAGATATCTGAGTAAGCTTTGATATCGAGAACGTTGATGAGATTCGAGTATAATAGATAATAATTAGCGGAAATTTTATAACTTGTTGGTACTTAAGTCAGACATGATTGGGAAAATTCTGTGGGATGGTTACTACTACTTACAATGTATAAACATGTCACTAAGAGATTTTCTTTAAATAAATCATGTCAACAAATACTGACATAACACTAAAATTACCCTATTCTCCCATTATCCGCAAAAAAACCACCTCTACAGATTACTTTGTATCCCTGAAAAGATTTCACTTGTGACCAAATAAACGAAATTGTATTCCGCTGTACAGGAAAATTGTTCTGTAATGTTCGGAAAATGAATCAGTAATTTTCTTCTTCATTTTCCGATTAACGTGACTGTGGCAAAGAAACAAGAGAATTTAATTAGGTTAGAGCCTGCCCGCTGTAATTTAATTGGTGACCAATATTTTCTGATTGATTTTATTGTTTGCCGAACCCTTGTCTACTTGAAATTTATTTCTTTGCACAATACGCCACACGCTTTTCTTCCGAAAATACAATGGAAATATCTAAACTGAAACAATATGAGCCCAGCGGCAACATGTCATCGTGTATTCAGAAATTAAATTTCCTCAAATTGACCCTATTTTATTTTCAACTAGGGACCCGCCCCTACATCGCGTGGTTCTTAAGACTTTACAAACATTTAAAGTCACATACACAAACAGCCAGACCCGGACAACAACTACTTGTAGGTCATACAAATATTTGTTCCGTGCGGGAATCGAACCCGCGACACGCAGCAGCACTTGATAAAACAGTTTCTTAATTTTCAGTAAGTTTAATATTAATTTATTATACACATAAACCTTTCGGAAGTCATTCTCTAAATGTTTGTGAAAACCGCATCAAGATCTCTTTCGAAGGCCATAGCAGGCCCCTAATTGCGTAATACACAATCAATCACAATTTGAATCACTTTGAAAGAGATCGCTAATCCATCGTTTCATAAATTCGAAAAAAAATCTGCGCAACAACGTAAATAACGCAATGAATGTTGTTGAACTGTCAAATGATACAGATTAGTCTTAATCATTTACCGAAAATGTGTTATGCAATTACATAGCAGGAGGTACCCTTTCACGGGACTGTTGGTAACCTAACCTAACTTTTCCTACTATTACTGATACCTGTAGAGATGCTTAAAAGAAGAAAAGTAGGTAAATAAAAAGTTCGACGATATATCAACAGAGCTGTTTGTAGCTTAGTTCTATGAACTAAACTTATTCTCATATCATAAATTAGTTTCGTTTAAATTACTTTCTGCGAAGTTACCTAAGAACCTAGCCACTACTGCGATACAATTAATAATTGCTCACATGCAAGTTAGTCGTACCTACGTACTTGCCGATAAATTGACTGTACCCCTAATATTGACTTTAATTATCAATTTACAAGGAAGTACCAGTAAAGTTCCCATAACCAAATCAGCGATTGCACACTGCTACTTACGTTCTAATCCTTCGGAATAAGTTTCTTTGAAAAGACGAACAAGTAGAAAATATATAAAGATTCACAAACAATGCCTAGTTATGGTCAACATCTAAAATTTTATTCAAATCCTTGACCTCAAAAAGCCTACAGGGCATTTCCAGCATATTATACCGACTCCTCAATTAGCAGATTAGTATTTCCTGCGCCGCTCAGATTAATGAAGAGCTTAAATGATTTGGTACTTATTACATGAACTAAGTCAGTTACTGCTGGTTATTAGGTTTTTATTGGCTGATCAGCTAATGAATGATTTAACTTGATCAACGTAAATGAGTTTGCGGTTTATGTTAGTGTAAATTAATGTTCAACTTGACGTTTAATCGTACCCCAGGGATGCAGCTGCGGACGGTGAGCAATGGGTAGCTCGCCGTCCGATAAGGACCAAGCCCGGGTCGACGGCGCGTTGTGTTCCACGCGCGCCTCAAAGATATGTCAGCAGAATTGACGGGGTCCGCTAGGGCCAATGCCTGCCGGGGGTTCGAAGAAAACCGATAGGGACATCGTGGCCCCCTGGCAACATGGCAACTGAAGGAACACGGGTGGGTTTTAGTCAGTAAGAGTCTGACACGCCCTCCCGCTCCGCCCAGAGCGGGAGAAGTTATTTGATGATTTCCAACCCAAAAAAAAAAAAAAAGGGATGCAGCTAAGATTATTTTCACTGTCTTACCTCCAATATGTTTATTTCTCGTTCCCCTTAAAGTAATAATATTATGTTAGATTTATTGCCATAGTAAAACACGAAACCGTGAAACGAAAAACAGGAAAACGTTGTAAAACATACATATTGTTTGTGTTTACTTGAGTGGCATTGGGCAGGGCACATTGCTCTCAGAACAGATGGCCGATGGGGCCGAAAGGTTCAGGAGTGGCGATCGTGTACCGGAAGACTTCACGAGAAGGCCTCCCACATTTATTTACATGTTTATAATAATATGTCTAATCTTGTTATTTCTTACTGTTAGGGTAAATAATTGAAATCTTTCAAGTATAGATTTTCAGAAACTAAATTCATAAAATACTCTGAAAGACAAGTGCCTTTTATATTTATAAGTCGAATGGAAAAGCCTTATAACGTAGTGTATCGATTTTTGAAATAAAGATAACCTTTTGACATGTAAATGTATGTGTAAATAAAGTTTGTTTGTATTTTTGTATCGAGAGAGAATAGCGACTAGTGTAGGGGTTTCAGCTTTGTCTTCTAGATAACCAATATCATTACAATATAGTACCGCTTCCTATCGGATAGAGAAAAAATCCTTTAATAAACAAGGAAGTTTCCCTTAGACACGATGCTTATACATTTACATGAAAATGCATTAAAATGACATAATTCGAACTGGAAAAAAGTCAGTAATGGAAGACTTCACGAGAAATTCAAACTCAAACTCAAAGCATTTATTTCAATTAAACCATATATAGGGGATGTCATATCCCCAAAATTGTTCTCTAACGCATTGGAGGATGTGTTTAAGACGCTGAACTGGGAAGGGCGTGGCATTAACATCAACGGCGAATACATCTCACACTTGAGATTTGCAGATGACATCGTCATACTGGCCGAATCGCTGCATGACTTGCAGCAGATGCTGGACGGCCTAGTTAATTCTTCTGTGCGCATTGGTCTCCGGATGAACTTGGACAAAACCCAGGTTATGTTCAACGAACACGTCACTCCGGGGCCGATTGCTGTCAATGGCGGTGCTCTCGAGGTTGTTCGAGAATACGTTTACCTCGGGCAAACTCTACAGTTTGGTAAGAACAACTTTGAGAGGGAGGCTAACAGAAGAATTCAGCTGGGCTGGGCAGCGTTTGGGAAACTTCGTCGAGTCTTCTCGTCGCGTATTCCACAGAGCCTAAAGACGAAGGTCTTCAATCAGTGCGTCCTGCCTGTTATGACTTACGGAGCCGAAACGTGGACACTCACGGTACGGCTGGTCCATAAATTTAAGGTTGCTCAGCGAGCCATGGAGCGGGCTATGCTTGGAGTCTCTCTGAGGGATCGAATCCGGAACGAAGTGATCCGGCAGAGAACCAAAGTTATCGACATAGCTCACAGAATTAGCAAGCTGAAGTGGCAGTGGGCCGGCCATATCAGCCGTAGAACCGATGACCGTTGGGGTATACGTGTTCTTGAGTGGAGACCGCGAATTGGCAAACATAAGGTAGGACGCCCTCAGGCTAGGTGGAGTGACGATCTTCGAAGGGTGGCTGGTAGCAGCTGGATGAGAGTTGCCGAGAATCGAGCTGAATGGCGTGCAATTGGAGAGGCCTATGTCCAACAGTGGACTGCTATAGGCTGATGATGATTTATAGACACTTTTGAACTGTCAAAGAATCGGTCAGTTAGTCAGAAAGTTGAAGCTAGTTGCCCATTCCAAAACGTAAATCTCTATGGAGAAGAACGGGCAAGAAACTCCAAGGCCACTCTTTTAAATATAGATATTACAAAATTCTGGGTACATTATTCTGGTTGCTTCTATATGTGAGAATAATGTACAAAAAATAATCAAAACAATTGAAAAATATAAGATTAAAAATAAGCCCTGGCAAATAAGAGATGACCAGTCTCAACTGACGGCGCGTGTTCACGAACATGACGCGTGGATCAGCACCATCCAGCTCAACCATTTTGTATTAATTACTTTCGTCACAAGTGATTCAATAACTCGCATTTTTTTAATCACGATTTTTTTTAATAAGAACCATTTTGTTCATTTTACCGCCAGTCTTAATACATTTTCGTATGATTTACTGGTTCATTGTCATAATGTAAATTTTTCACTCACATACCGGACTGGGCTGGACATTCAATTCGACGAGAATGATTTAAAGTGCGTGTACCAAAGGCCTTACTGTTGCCCGTTATATAATATGCGATTGTTAGGAACGTTCACGGTTATATGCATTTCGTGATTAGTAGGGGTCCAATTCGAAATTGAAACGCAAGAATTGTGATTTTATTATTTTTATCTACCTAATTTCACCTGCCTTCCTTGACTTGAAAACCTTTTAATAAACTTGAGTTCACACGAGCATTTGTTTCCACATTCTCTTTCGTTGCTAGATTAGCGAGAGTATTCATTATAAATCTATGTTCACACGCTTGCTCGTGCGGCGCCCCGAGGGAGCCGACTGAGTGGAAAGGTTGGTGATGCGTGACACACTAGATATAGATTGAAATAAATGCTCCATTACATTCTATCTTAGGTTTCTGTTTGCCCACATATTTTATTTTATTCATTTTAAGAAAACAATCTTTCTCACTCTCATTTTTTTGGAGGCTTTCTCTATATTTTATTATGTAAATTAAGTCACGTATTGCTGTAATAGTTGACAGCTAAAGTGTAATGTGGCGATTCTTTTATATGATAAATAACAAGTCATAATTTTGAAAAAATATACTTTTTAACTTTTGAGAATCAAAATTCAATGAATTCTTGTTCAAAGTTTATAAGACAGAAAGATAACTGGTGAAAATGATTGCCCTGGCTGGAGGCTTTGAGTGTAGTAGCTTAAGGCAACCACAGGATTGACCGGTTAAACAGCTACGGTTTTCGGAACCAGCTGTGAGATGCCCAACAGAAAAAAAAAAAAAAAAAAAAAGTTGAAAATGGATGTCTAATGTAGACGGGAAGTAATGGATGACTCAATATAATGGAGTACAATTGTCACCCAGTTTGATGTATCTGCCTCAGCTTTAAGGCTGTCAGGTGAATAAGCTCAGGTATTCCATTATTGCGTATGATATGAAATGATAAATTCGGTGCGCGGAACGCGTTTTATTCATCTGGCAATGTAATAAAAAACAAGTCAAAACGTAAGATGGGTAAAGAATTTCGTTTTTAAATGTTGGAAATACTCGGACGATCCATATTGATCAAAGAACTGGGCTATGAAGAACGCAGAAAAAAAATACAATTCAAATGAATTGCCTCGTAAAACTACTACCTATTTATAGCAAATCATATTAACAAATGAACCAATGAATGGAACGAGAGAAACTGAAAAATTTAGATAAAAGCATGAATAATCGTTATGCGAGAATACGTAGTTGCAAAGAATAATATTAAGTTACATGAAATAAATGAAGAATCCTCACTACAAACAAAAATGAGCTTTGTTTGTAGAGAGAAAACCTCATTTATTTCATGTAACATAAAATATTATGTACAAGTGTGTAAATAACTTATAACTAATTCGATTGAAATAACAAAATTATATACTAACTTAACTAGAACTATTTACAAACTAAAATATAGCGTTGAAAAATTCATTCGCATCGCTGTCGACTGGTAATGTACCCAAGAGACTGGCCGCATTGCCACGTTGTATGGCAATGCTTAGCCTCCGGCCTTAGCCTTAGTTTGTAAATAGTTCTAGTTAAGTTAGTAAATAATTTTGTTATTTCTATCGAATTCGTTATAAGTTATTTACACACTTGTACATAATATGTGGAGCAGTGGTGGCCCAGTGGTAACGGCAGCGACTTACTAGTTGTAGGTCGTAGGTTCGAACCCAGACAGGCGCTTTACTTTGTGTAAATTATTTCATCACCACTGCTCTCAAAACGGTGACGGAAAACATCGTGAGGAAACCGGCATGTCCTAGAACCGAAAATTCGAAGACATGTGACATCTACCAATTCGCATTGGGCCCGCGTGGTGGATTACGACCCACTCCCTCTCAGGGAGAGGAGGCCTGTGTCCCAGCAGTGGGAACATTTATAGGCTGATGATGATGATGATGATGACATAATATGTGTAATGTTTGTATGATAATAAACAGATAAATTAAAAAAAATATATATATAAGTTTATGTTTTGTCTGCAGTTTACAATAACTTACAAAGTTTTTCAATAAAACTGAATTTTCTAATATTTTGTCGCAAAAACTCTTATCCGCCCTAAATAAGCAGCGTGGTGCTGACATCTATACTGACGTCACACATCATGAAGTGACGTCACCCTTGTAAAGTCGACTGAAAACGCTTTGGTCAACCACTTATTTATTTTCACATAATGCTACGATTTTCGTTTATAACTATTCCTTTTGGTTTTTGTTTATTCTGGCAGAATCATGTTATAAGTTTCTCTTATCTTAAATGTGAACATTTTCCTTTAAGACTCGTGTGACTGTCAAAAGCTGTATTTATCTAAAAGGAGACAAAGATAAATTAACTATTATTATTACGAGCTAACATTTAACTCAACTTTATGATTATATACGAGTTTAGATTTCGTAGTCTGCCACGATAGTCCCCTCATGTCAAGAATCTTGTCGAGATATTTCTGTTTATTCACAAAGTAATATTCTAAAGTAATAAATTGTAAATGGAATATGAACATGTGACTTCTTTATAGACTTTTGAGTAGATGTTCTTTGAAAATATGAATATGTAGCGTTAGTTTATGAGCGTAGACTTTTTATAGACTTTGCTTTAAAATTCCTCATCATAAACTGCCATGTATTTATGTAAACTGTAATTCGAAATTTGTGTTTTTGCATAATTATGTTAGCTTCTGGGATAATATAAAAACATAGCCAAAATAGATTCTGAATTCATAAGCTTCTAAAATTACAAAGAAAAGAATACGAACTAAATTAAAATACATTTTGACAGCTGCCCTGTTAACGTTAGCTGGGAAGTCACAATCGGTGAGGCGAAGGTGAACCGGAATATCCGCCAGTCTAATCATTGGCGGATATTCCGGTTCACCTTCGCAAGTAATTATGTAGAACGACCGGTGAACGGACCCGATTAACATGTTTACACAAGAAGATGCTGAACCCTTAGATTATTACATTTTAAATCAATCTTTGTTTCAAAAAGAAATTGTTTAAGAAAAAATACAACCTTGTCAAAATAGCTTTGTTTTAGTAGGTACTAGATTGACAATTTTAAGTTTTCGTCCATAATTTCAGGCTAACGAAAAGCTAATTAAAATCAACAAATTCTATCAGTATTTCAAAACGTTTCAAAATGTTTTCAAAAGTTTGTAATTTCGTTCTCCATTGGCTTGAAATAATCCACCCATTCGCACTGAAATGCCCTTGAATAATAATTCTGTCGCAATTTATAACCAACAATTCTGTCTCGGACTCCTAAGATATTTAATAACACAATGCTAAGTCAAGGTATTCACATTTTGCTTTCGCTTTTCAAACAGTTACAGAGACATGGACGGGGAATAAATAAATAAGGTACTTATTATTCATAGGGGCGGGTAAAAGGGTGAAATTTCAATAATTTGTTTGTTGGTGTGTTGTTCGATGTGGTTTCGCTCATTACATGTTGGATTAGTGTTGAATTGGTTACAAGATACCTATCTGCTGTTGTTCTATTGGACTTAGAATTGTTTAGCTTTGTGCAAACAATGTAGTTGTCCATGCGTCATGTTCATGAACGGGCGCCGTCAGTCTGCCAGGACAAATATCAAATATAATCAAATAACAATCAAACCGGCCTCAAGTCACTGTTGACAGCGCTATATCTTGGTTTTTTATTTGATCTGAGCCTAACAACAATGAAAACTGAAAACATCAAACAACATGGATGATTATTAATTTGTCGACTAATCGACCCAAAATCGGTGTCTTCGAAATCCTGCTCTATAATTTAATATAGTCCATATTCATCTGTGTTCCTGCTCATACACGCTGCATTGCTGCACTAAAGCCTCTCTTCCGATATTCACTGCCGGCCGCCATAGTGCTCGCCACATTATAGTACAACGCATATTGTTCGACGGCCTTTCACGACTTTCGCGATATGAAACTAAAAATGTTTCGGGCATATCTAATAATTTATTGAGTAGGTACTGTTTAGTGTTTATGTAAAATAATTAGTGCATTTTGTTTTTTTAAGTGAGTTATTGCGGTTAAGAGTATATATAGTTAAAGTATTATAGAAATGACACGACGTACAATTAATGATTTTCCTTTTCCTGCAAATATTAAACAAGCAAACAAAATACCGGTGCATTTTGCAGTCGATTCGATACGATGTGTGTTACGATGCTATCTTAGGAATGCTAATGGAGCAGAATAAACACCTTACATGAAGTTTCGAAATTTCAGATACGCCATTTAGAAGGCTTTGTTTTAAGACCTATGTGTTTTTTTTAATATTTATGGGTAAAATAGCAAAAAAAAAAGTTACAGAAGAGACACTATTTATGCTAGATTGAATTGAATATTCTAATTTTGTTCATCATAGGTATCGAATCAAACACTAGATTTTTTTTAAATAGGGTTTCGATCAGTGTAACATTACAGAAAACTTTAGGTAGATATTATTGTTCTGTACTGTGGTCCTCCTTTACACTTCATACATCATTGTTCTGTAGGCAAGGAGCGGCCGGCGGAAGCAGTGACTCGCGAGGTATTATTGCACATCACTGACCGCCGGAGATTGCTATGTAATGCTGAGTATTTGCTCCGGATTAACACTGGTGAAGGAATCTTGAATTCATGGTATAAGTCAGGTTTCCTATTGAGTCTATCAAATTAATATTCAGTAGGTTAGTTTATTTTCTAAAACGTAAGATTGTGTTTGCTTAAGAAAACCGTGAAAGAATTACAGTGCATTTTCAAAAACGTAAAAATCACGATACAAATCGTAATTTTCGAATTTTTAACGTCATGCGACTTTTTACAATAGAAACAACATTCGTATTCACACATAATATTTCCGTACACAAGTATGTTTGTGTTGCCTCAGAAATTATATGGTAGTACGCGCTTATAGAGTTTATAGAGTAGATGCTGTTTGAGATTAGAGAATAGACATAAGACACACAGATATAAATATGAGCGTTATTTCAAACGGAATTCGGAAAATGTATGCATACATTTACAGAAATTTATTGTTCCAGTCTCCTTTGTATGAACATCATTATTTTTCCCTCCAACAAAATATATCCTGACTCATTGCCCCTTTATCAATTGTTTCAAAATCACTTGCTAGCAGTTCATCAAGCTCTCGCTTCTAATATCCTCTCTCTATCTAATTGTAGATACCGTAATAGCCTACAATGGTAATGGTTATGTCAATGGTATGGTAATGGTATGGTAGGATGCTGACGGTATGCTCGGATAATGGTGTCAGTTTGGTACTTCAATTTTTTCAAGCACGCTTCGCTCTTTCTCGCATATTATTGGTTCCTTTTGTATAATCACTACTAAGATTTTTCCTTTTAATTTAGGTGTGACAAACCTTGTTGGTCCAGGGCCGCCAAATTTTAAAATACGCCACTGCGCACGCCCGTGTGTGCCCCTTTCAATGAGTGCTTACTATATAATAATTTATGGAGTTGAATGTACGTAGGTATATTGTTTATTAACGAAAGAATTAGAGGTTTCTTTGGATCCACCCCATTACCATATGTATGTTGCTATTTTGTGGTTTTTCACAGACGAAAAAATCAATTAATTTCCCTCAGAGGACCAAAGTTTTCTTAGAAGAAAACTTTCTACAAGTATCAAAGTTACGCATTTGCGGTTCTGGTTCTAAATCCTCAAAATGAATGTGTCCCAACAGTACGAGTTACATTTGTTGTTTGTAGGTTATGGGACCAACACAGATGTTATGTGAAATAAAAGAAGTAGGTACATAACTGGTATCCCCAAATGTAAATGGGAAAGAGATAAAACCTCATTTTGTTGTTGTTGAGAATCACGATATCTAAGTGAAGAACTTTGTTATGAATACCTATTGGTACTCTAATTAATTCATTGTAAGTTCATAAATTATGGAATCTCTAGCCTTCAAAAAACTCTTCTAAATAAAATCTGCACATCAAACAAACTGTTTGTTTAACTCTGGCTAAAAGCTCCACTTGACCCATGTAATTCGGTTTTTCGAAAGCTATTGATCCCATAAAATCGCCAGGAACATTTTTAACAATTTACGATTCCGAGTGCCAGATAAATATTCAGGGGATAAGGCACAAGCTCTCGCCATAGTCAATGTTTGAATAATTCTATTTGGCTGCGAGCTGTAAACATCACCGTATACAACATAAGCCTTTAATCATGCAATATCAAACTCTATTAACGTTATAAATAGAGTCTACAAACCACACATGTTTCGAATGCATCTCATTCAAAATCACAAACATTTTTGGAGATACTTTTAATACTTGGAACTATTCGCAGAAAATGTAGGTTATTCAAACTACTAGAATGATTCATTGGTTATTGAGTGGTTACAAAAATAATGATCTGGATATGATAACACGATCTGATAATAACATCGTAAAGTCCACCGTCACAGTAGCTATTTTATATAACGACTACGTTAATCCAGACTTTATTTTGTAGAGTATCTCAGGGTATCTCAGTTATGACCTCATAAAATAATCTTTCGGATTCATGAGTAATGAATTTATTTATTGGCTGCTATCTACGTACACTATCAGAGTTTACAGAACTCTAATAACAACCAGATTATTTTTAACGACACAAAATGTTTAACAGTTAAATAGTATCTCTTGAGTAAAAAAAGAATCTCAATTGAAATGGGTCGAAACTCGGCGTAACAACCACTTTAACTTTCAAACGACACCTTAAATTAATTTGATTTTTTCGTTTTCTCCTCTAATAGCCGTTTACAGTAAAGTTTAATAAACAATCTTAAGAATTTCTAAGGAGAGCCATCAGCAGGAATAAGTTTAATCTTGAGATGGCCGACCATTACGAGTAATTGAAAAATATAGGAAAACTTCCGAATTACCATTTTCCACAATACCACGTTGTAAAAGAACTTTTGCAGAGGGAAGATTCATCGAACGAAGTAACGATCGAAACCTAGGAACAGTTTGAATTTCAGTATTGTTACAACAATTCAGCATCCAGTTTCAGTTCATTCTAATAATGTGGTTGTAGATTAAATTTTGTGCTGCAGGCTCCGCATAATGTGGTTGACATAATTTATGTGACTGTACATAAATGCCTCAAACAGACCGGCAAGACAGCTACAATTTTGTACCCATTGTTCAATTATGTGTTGTGTGTGGTTACACATTAATACAGCAGGTAATATGGAAAACAAATTGTAAACAATCAAATGAATTCTTGTTGACGTATTCATCTTTTTGAGGCTGACTGTACCATCGTGTCATCGTGTCAAATGGTAATTGTCGATACACTGCAAAATTAAACGTTTTACGAATGGAAGAAATATAACGCAAATCTGCATTGTTCTATGCAATACAAATTAGATTTTCGATCTATTCTGTGAAAATCTTACTGTGAAAACATAGATGAAGTGAGCTGTCATTTCACCTGATGCTAGGGATTGACAGTATTGACAGAACACATACAGACTTTTACAGAATATATCGGCATTTGTCATCTCCACTATTGAGCCGCACCATGTTCTTTGAGCTCACAAACGCTCGGTCATAAACAACGTTACGTGATACGGACATGTCCCGACATACACACAGTGAGCTATTCGATTCACATATTTGAGTGGAATTGGTTTTACCAATGTGTTTCGTTTAAAATCTGTTAAATTAAAATGATTCTTCATAGGTTACTAGCCTATATCCGCGACTTCGTTCGCGTGGAAGTCGTAAGACATCACACTATACAAAAATAATTTATAAGTTATAATTATTTATACTGTATAATATTGTTCTTTTTATTCTCTTCATACGAAATTATATACCATTTAGGTATAATTTTCGGGTAAGTAAAAACAATAACAGTATTACAACGCGAAGATGATTAAATTACTTAAAAACTTAGGTAGGTTATGGGTGTTAGTAGGAACTTAGACAATAACATTCTAAGAATGTACTCAGACTTTGATCCTTCCACACAGTCTTTAGTAGTCTGGAGACTATATTCGTTCTACGGAGAAATATTTATCTAACCTTTAACGTATTTTGGTCAAATTATCTTTACGCATTAGCTGGCAATTTCTGAAATGTTTTGGGCCTACTGGGGTCTGCTATTTAATTAAATTTACATTTTAACTTATTGCGAGAAACGAAAACCTTGGGTCTGCTAATGCTAGAATAACTAGTCCACAAAATAAATTACATGAAAGACCTTTTATATTTTACTTTACAAAATAAAAGCTTTGTTTTTCCTACAACTTCATGAATTTTAAATGAGTAATCCAACAAAAAATAAGTCTTTAGAGGCCAGAACGATGTAAGCATATGGCTTTTACGTGGTAGGTAATAGTTTGGTTATACCAAGCGTTCATCGAAAGGCTCTCACGCACAACAAAGCTTTAACATAGATTGTTATCTCTTTCTCTACCCAACACTACTGCATGAAATTGTCTCTCATTGAATTAATAGCCTTATTATTGCGGTCTTCTTTTATGCCCACGATTTAAAAGTCCACTCTCGTATTCAGTAGATGTTCGCTTGTGACTCGGTTCCTGTTTACATCTAGTTTAGATACTCGATGGTACTGTTTTGACATTCAGATTAGAGATCGCGAGCTGCAATCTGTTGTCTACCGTCTCCACATTTGTGAAGATGTTTAGTTTGTGATTGTGAGCTTCTGAATAGTGCTCTTTACTTTGATGTTTGCTGAGAGCAACGTAGAGTTGAGTTCGATTTTGAACTCTATTATTAATGGTAACAGTTTTTCAGACTGAATGAGCAAGATACTTTTCTATCTTTATTGCGGTAGGTATGAACTACTAAATTAGTAATAAGTATATTAATGTAGACTGCGACAGGCTAATTGTTTAAACTCCCTATATTATTTACTTATTTATATGTTTACTTCCAATCTCTTACGACCTTCGTGTTTAGTTTGAGTTCAAAACTTGTTGATCGAAATAAACCAAACAATAATTTACAACAAAATAATAGAATGATAAAAATCTTTACTATGTTATCCAATGTATCTCAAATTAACATAGTTACAAAGTGCAATTTTACTGGCTCTTAGAATTTGGTATCGCACTTGTGACTATCGACGTAACCGTTCGTAGCATTTCGTAGCAAGACGCGGCGTAGCGGCTCGTAGCACGTCGCGTCGTATCCAACTGCATACAAATCCTATATCTTCCTATACATAATAAACCAATTGCCTTAATCGAAGGGATTATTGATATGAAGGGAGTATTAGTATATTCTCTTCTCTAATCTAGTAATATTCTAATAGAAACAAGTTATTTTAACATTCTCTACAATTGTAACAATTAAAGTTTGTGAAATTGAATAATTCGTTCCATTTGTCATTTTTAATCCGATGCACGGCAGTTATGAACCCCCTTAGGTTAACCCTCTTACATAAGGAAATGTATACATACGGCGTGTCCAATTAATACAACAATAAGTGAGGTACTTAAACACGGAAATTGCCTACGTTGAAATTGTTAACTAAATTAACCAATGTTATGTTTCGTGTGCCACATAAAAGCCTCATCATAAAGCTAGTTTATCAAATTACTATCAGTTTGTTCACCAAAGCTAGGCACAACTGGAACGTGATTCCATTTTGTGAAATGCTTTAATATGATTAGGGAGGGTGAATAATAGGTCTTTACCTATGAAATTGCCGTTCTGCCGTACTGGCTATTTCAAGTCCAATTTTTTCTTTTTTCGCTAAGAATTCTAAGTTCAAATTATTTTTATTTTTAAAATATGGAATTCTTTTTTGAAAATTGGTAATTTGTTTAATGGTTAGCGTTCTATTTTCATCGCATTTGTACGTTTTTCGTCATCATGGATACGTTAAAAATTCGAGTGGTTATGGAGTATGAGTACCGTCGTGGCAGCAAAGCGGCAGAAGCAGCACGCAATATCAACGACGTATACGGAGCGAACACTACTAATGATCGCACCACCCGTTATTGGTTTGCCCGCTTCCGTTCTCGAAATTTCGACCTTAAAATTCAAAATTCAAAAGTCATTTATTCAAATTAGGCTGAGAACCAGCACTTTTCGAACGTCAAAATTACATAAGACAGTCCCCCAAAAACGCCCACCCTTCACCACTTCCTAGTGCCTTAGAAATGAACCCCGTGGTCGACCGAAAAGTTTAGTCGACAATGACGAATTAAAAGGCGATTGTGGAAGCTCATGATTCTCAATCTACAAGTGAATTAGCAGCAGCTTTTGATGTTAGCATCAAAACAATATTGGTCCATTTGCGTCGAATTGGCAAGGTAAAAAAGCTTGACAAATGGGTGCTCCACGAATTGAATGATGGCCAGCGCGAAGCACGCGTCGAGTTGAGCATTGCACTACTCAACAAGCACACAAACGAAGGCATATTGAATCGCATTGTTACTTGCGACGAAAAATGGATTCTGTTCGACAATCGCAAGTGCTCAACAAGTTGGTTAGATCCTGGTTCAGCACCTAAACAATGCCCCAAACGAAAACTGACCCCTAAAAAAGTGATGGTCACTGTTTGGTGGTCTAGCACCGGTGTCATTCATCACAGCTTCTTACCAAATGGGATGAGCATTACTGCAGATATGTACTATGAAGAACTGAACATAATGATGGAGAAGCTCGCACATCTCCAACCAGCTTTGGTCAATCGTTCGGCTCCTCTGCTCCTGCACGACAACGCGCGACCTCATACTGCACAGCAGACGGTCTCCAAGTTACAAGAGCTGGGGTTGGAAGTTCTCCGTCATCCACCGTACTCACCAGACCTTGCCCCTACAGACTTCTACTTTTTCCAGAATTTGGGTAACTTCTTGGTGGGGAAAAAATGTAATAACCGAAAGGCAGTTCAAAATGCCATTGAAGAATTTGTTGCCTCCCGTCCAGCAAATTTTTTCAAAAAGGGCATCAATAATCTCCCACTACGTTAGCAAAAATGCATTGATTGCATGGGTTATTACTTTGATTAATAAAAATAAAAAAAAAATAGAGAAACAAGGGCGTTAACTTATTTAATGAAAAACGGCAATTTCATAGGTAAAGACCTAATATAATTCTCTAGAGTTCCGCAATCAATATTCCGAATTTTCGAAATAGATAAAACATGATACGTAGTTAGTACGTAACTGTTGCTGTACTAGAAGTTGGTAGATAGGTACACTAATACCTGCTGAGCGTCGACGCAGTGCAGTCTGTAATGTGCAATGGCTATGCATCAAGTAGGCTTTTAAGACTTAGTGCAGACTAACCATAATATTATACCTAATAATATTACCCAATTTCTACACAGAGTAGAAATGATATAGTATTAATCTAGTGTGAATCATCCATTGTCTCGTGATCACCTTGTTTCGGGTTTACCTAATGGTCAAGGCTGTTTTTTTGCCTCCAGTTCAAACCTTGATAAAGATACATTGTTTATTCTGTATATTTCCTAATTATAGTACAACTTTAACTATTGATGTGTATTGTATTTAAGAGGAAACACTGCACTGGTGTTGTTTGTATTAGAAGAAATGACGCACAAGTATGATTGATTCCTTATAACGTAATGGAAACGGATCGTGCGCTGAATATTACGCTCTACACCCAGCTTTGATATAAAATCAATACGAATTACTCTGTTTGAGGACTGAACTGAATTTAATATTCATGTGTATACATCCGATAACATAAAGAGGGACAGTAAACTACCATCACAATCATGGATTAAGACTCTCTTTTAAATAAATGAATAAATTTAAATGCAACATTTGACACCCTGTGTAGGTTCTAAAATGCTTCATTTAAATTCATAGATCAAAATATCATTCATATGCAGTCAGATCAAGTTATCTGAACACAAAATGTCTATTTTCCAGAACGATTGAATTTCCAATCAACTGCAGTTGTCTAGCTGACTGATCGACCGGACGCACTCCATCAACGATGTTTTATGTCATCCGTCTCCCGATACACTTCACAGTATCAAATTAATGCATTTCCAATTTCAAAATGAAAACTACTGGCCAGAATGTGTCCATATTTTCTTAGGAAGGTAAGAATCTCAATGATGTAAAGTGGTAATTATAATATGAAATTCGTGTATATAATAGGCCGTGTAATTTTAGTTATCCTAGTAACATAGCTATACTTTTGCACTAGAAAATTCATTTTAACTGTTACATTTCCGTAAAATGTATATATGAGGCAATGCTGTAATGCATGTTGTACAAGATCGGTAGCTAAAAATATAAAATCGTTTTAACGGTCATATCCCCGAGGAAACGTTGTGACCGAATATAAATAACCTACCCTCTTAACGAAAATAGTTTCTCTAAAAAGGTCCTTATGGATGTAGAAAGGTCGTGAATCACCTTATCTCAGAAGAGTCTTTCAAAGTTAAAGTTATTGTAAGGCTGAGTTCAAGCAGAAGGATTTTGGAATACTGGTATACAATTATTGCAACCTTTTATTCAGGTTATCCTATCCTATATTATTAAACGAGTAATGTATATATGTGGGATGGGCTCAATATAACTCAAATAAAATCGCTGATTGCTTCTTAAATATTGTATTTTATTTTCCGTCTTCAACTCTAACATCTTACACCTTTTGCTTCATAGCCCACATTCCCAATACCTTATTCTAATTATTCTACATCTTAATCATCCATTCACTGTCTCTTTCACTCCTTGACTATCTCTTACATTCATCTCTGTCACTCTTTTATGCTTCACATCTGTCATTCATCTTCACGTCTCGTTTCACCATCCTGTTATAACGTTCCGTTCCTACATATATATGTATATATATATTTGTAATCGCATTCTCAAAAACGGCTCTAATGATTTCGATGAAAGTTACAGTATAGGTGTTTACGGGGGCGAAAAATCAATCTAGCTAGGTCTCATATCTGGGAAACTTCGTTTTCACCCGAGCAGAGCTCCGTCACCTAAAGCTTTGAATAAGATGGCTACTTTAGAATAATGTATGGCAGCATGAAATTAGTAAGTATTTACTATAGGTAATGACTACATGGAATTATTATGAACTATCCTATACTATTAAATGAGCATTCTCTATTTCACCCGAGCAGAGCTCGGTCGCCCAGGTACTATAGGATAGTATAGGTAATAATTTGGGGTGTCGTATGTCGTTATTCTGGGGTTCAATGGGACCAATTACCGAGCCAGTGGAGGTTCGTGTGGTCCAATCGGGGGCGCTAACTTTACGGTTAAACGAACAAAGTCAAATCAAAATACTCATTTGTTATTCCTCACTCCGGCCACCATCGGTTCCCTCAACTAATGAGATAAAGAAGTTACACAATTATGCAAACCCGCTATCTACACACGGTGCCCCCAGCAGGAGACGAAATTCAGAAACTTTATTCCACGTTCTTCCGAAATCTTTTAATTAAATATAATGTCGGCGCGCGGTACTCGCAGGTTCTCTGTTTGTATCGCAAACTCTTATTGTCGATGTGTTTGCTATAAGTCTCTGTAATATTTATTGTCGTGTTTAGAATGCATATTTATTCGTCTTTGACATTTCTCGGACCTCAGGGGTCCCGGACCTTTGGAAGGCGTACGAGGGGCCGAAGCCAACTCGCAGAGGCCCCTTAGACGTTTTTAATTAAATGAGGTACCAATCGACGATTATCCCTGTTCGCACTATGCAAGTGCAGCCAAGGACAACCCCCGGTTGGTGTAGGACTATTGTAAGATATAGAAACAAAGATATCGCACTATGGGTTTGGGTTGCTAAAGTGGACTGGTCACCTGGAACTATGGAAGGACTATGGCCCCTGCCTGATCTATGTTTTATATGCACACGGATAAAATGGCAGGGGGTGACTTGCATATTATTATTAACTTAATACAATATGTACATTTTTGTACGAAAAATATTTGTTGTAAGAGTATTAAAATTTCGGGCACCTTTTGTAAGTAAGTCAAAACCTTATACCAAATATAATATTTATAAATTTGATCTCTTTAGGGGTGCGCAAATGTCTCAATAAGATTGACCTTTTTACGTTGAAAAAGCAGCCTAAGTGCCGTGTGTACGAAGTCTACTAAAGAATTTGCCATCAATATATATTGGCATGTTAAAAAACCGGCCAAGTGCGTGTCGGACTACGCACAATGAAGGGTTCCGTAGTTGAAATGAATTTATTTATCCCAAGAACAAACTTAACATTGCAGTTGAAAAACATGTACTCCCATACATTTCAACTGCAAATTTAATTTTATACGCATAATATTGAGAGATTTACTATATTATTTTAAGCCTATAGACTTCTTATAGGTTTTCCTGTATTATATAAGTAAAGAGCCATACTATGTAATTTTTCAAAATTTTAGGTCCAGTAGTTTCGGTTTCGTTTGGTCAACTTTCATTGAATTTCTTAAATATATTTTAAAAGCCTTATTTTAAAATTATATAAAAAATATTTTTAAGATCCTCGCAACGAGCCCTTTCTTTTAATATATCACACGGTACTGTTAGCAAAAGTTTTTTTTATAATTTTCTTGTTTTCCTCCAAAAGGGGGTCACTTTTTATTCAAAATTCATTTATTTACGTCACACGTTCGTGTTGGGGTCACAGAAATACATAGGTATGTGTATGTACCAAATATCAACTTAGTCGGTCCATTAGATTCGGAGCAAATTGGCTATGACAGACGGACAGACAGACAGACAGACGAGTGATTCTATAAGGGTTCCGTTTTTTCCTTTTAAGATACGGAACCCTAAAAACACACTATTAAAAACATAAATTTAAAAAAAACAATAAGAAACAAAGTAAAATTAAAATAAAAGCAGAAAGTCCTGTAGTAGGCCAAAAGGCTCCTATCAAACTCAAAGCAATAATTCTAATTTATACCTTACTCTACCGAATTAAGAGTCACATTGCAATGACTTACTAATGGTTTTACGTCGATCGTAAATGTCCTACTTAACGCTTGGTACAACTAAATGGAACGACTGTACAAACGATTATTTATAGGTCAATAGTACCTGGACGACCGAGCTCTGCTCTGGTGAAAATTGAGAATGCTCATTTAATAGGATAGGAAAATTCATACTAATCCATGTATAGTACCTACTTATTCTATGCTGTCATGATAGTAGGTACTTACAAATTCCATGCTGCCATGTCATTATTCTAATGTCATTATTGTCATCATTCATTATCTTGTTCTAAGCTTTGGGCGACCGAGCTCTGCTGGGGTGAAAATACGGAGAAGACTAATTTCCCTAGATGTAAGCGTCAGATTATGGACTGCGAATGAGGAAAATTACTTGTATTCTTTTGTTATTCAATTTGTTGGTTTATTTTCTAACTTAGGGTAATCGAAAAGACTAAAATAGGTAAACATGGACTAGATACTTTGATTTTCATGGTCGAGAAAATAACACAATATAAAGAACCGTGTCGGTGGTTCCATGTTCTATTTTACAAAACAAATAATATTAAAACTTAATGGCTTGACTACAAAGCCCGCGCAGAGAAAAGGTATTTGAAACGTGTTTGCGGTAATACGAAAAGAATAAGGTCAACGTTTTGATCGTTTTTGGGCTGTATAGTTTACTAAAATATATATTTTTATCTAAACTCACAATAACTTCAAGGAGTTAGGTCAATCAACTCAGCTTATCGCAGTCCACTGATGGACATAGGCTCCCAGGCTGCGCCTTAACAGCCTGTCCTCCGCCTTCTGCATCCAGGTATTGTGTACAATTTAAATATTATATTGCATAACATATATGTTATGTTTTATTTTTATTTCTATTTTTTATCACTTGTCTTCTGCACTTCTTTTAACCTTTTGTTAAAACGTGGACAATGGTGTGGGTTACATGTTTGTTAAATCTTAGTTTATTTCTCTGTAATTTGTAGCATGTAACTGTTTTTTGTCCCTAATAAATAAATAAATAACATATCATAACATGAACCAAAAAGAAAACATACAAATTCGCGAAACCCTATTATATATTCCCTGTAACGATTTATTTACTTTGTCGCAAGCAAGTTCCTTTTAGAACAGACTTCTACAATCATTAACCCATAAATAAAAAAAGAACGATTTTTCCTCCAAATTTTTGTTTCCAAACGAGATGATTTTTTATTACTTAGTTATTCGTTTTAGTTTTTTCAGTTGTAGCGTGGGTGTGACGGGGGTCGAGTGGCCGAGACCTTATCTGAGACTGAGCAAAGAGCCGACCGTGAGGGAAGCAGTTGGCGGACATAAGTACGGTCAAACATAAAATGAATGAGGTTTTCATTGTTTAATTTTCGGTTATATGCTGCAAAAATGTCAGCAAAATTAATAATATAACCGCCAGTAACAAAAGTGATAGAACTGTGTATAGAACGATAGGACTTGATAACTTTGAAATCAAAGTTTAAAAAAAAGTCACAACAAAACTGTACATCTAATTCATAAAGTTATTTGAATTTGATCCATTTGCGGTTATTTATAGCAAACAATGCGCAGGGGTCCAGTGAATTGATGCTTAGATTTTTATGGGATTAGAATCTGATGTTTTCGCAATTTTCAGGTTAATAATGGAATCCTGAAGGAAAGTGGTGTTGTAAGCACCGCGCCGTATCGTATCACTGTATCGTACAAGATGGTAACCGTATCGGTATCGTACTTGTAGTTCTGTATATCTTTAAAATTTCGGACACGAAACCAGCAGCGAGGAGCGATGGCCGAGCAGGGTGGTGGCGATGCAACAATTTTGTATTGTCACCACCACCCCGCTCGGCCATCACTCCTCGCCCCTGGTTTCGTGCCCGCAGCCTTAGACACAAGATACGCCGCCCGCCCTCTCTTGTTACTTACGTCGATAGAATGTTACAAAGTTAAATATTGTTGCTACGTTGTTGTTTTGTGACCCTTTTTCAATTAGTGTTTGATAAAATGATTTTCCGGTTACTCCGGAAGCGACTATCAACATTCATTCATCATTCCTGCCCTTATTCCAATTTATTTGTGGTCGGCGCAACATGTCCCTTTCTTCCATACTTCTCCATTAGTCGTCATCTCGGGAGTCACCCCCTTTATACCCATATCATCTTTCACACAGTCCATCCTTCGTTTCTTTGGTCTGCCCCTACTCTTATAGCCAAAACTTTCCTCACAACATTTTCCTCATTCTTCCGCATCACATGCCCATACCATGACAACCGATTTCCGCCCAACTTTTCGGTCACCGGTGCCACTTTCAGACTTCCTCTTATGTAATCATTTCTTATTCTATCCATTCGTGTAACAATACACATTGCTCTTAGCATTCTCATCTCAGCTGCATGCAATTGCCTTTTATTCATCCCTTTTGTAGCCCAATATTCTGATCCATACAAGATGGAAGCGACCTTTGACCGCTTATCATTTGCCCTTTTTAATTTAAGACCAACAATGCTTGCTGAAATGAAACAGTTTCATGTTATAAGTACAACTGTGAATGTTAGGTACCTTTTCTTTGCATGGGCTTTGTATGAGTCAAGGTATTTCTTTTGATTTTTATTTGTTTTATAAAATGGAACGTGGAACTACCGACACGGTTCTATTTCTTGTGTTGTTTTCTCGACCATGAAGATCATAGCACTTAGTCCATGTTTTATATTTTAGTCTTTCCGATTTCAAAGAACCAACAAATCGAATAAAATAATAAAAGTAATTTATCTCATTCCCAGTCCACATTTTATTCAGAAGTTTTAGAAGTTATTTTAGGTAATAATGCTTATGAATAGAAGGCTTGATTGTAAAAAAAATGAAATCACTGAAAAGAAAGTAGGTTTACAATAAAAAGCTCATACGAAAATAAGGAAAAAATAAACTCGACGTCAAGCATCATGTTCGCTTCAAGCGTATAAAAAGTCAACCACATTATTTTCTCATTCTGCGGTACAGTCGACGACAACCTTGTTACGTTGAATAATTACAGTAATGTGGCACATTATTAACCTCCTTCCC
The DNA here is from genome assembly GCA_963680765.1 of Agrochola lychnidis. Classification (NCBI taxonomy): domain Eukaryota; kingdom Metazoa; phylum Arthropoda; class Insecta; order Lepidoptera; family Noctuidae; genus Agrochola; species Agrochola lychnidis. The sequence goes on from OY796862.1 coordinate 17,642,573, forward strand.
GCAGTGAGCCGCTCAAGGTAGGAACGAGCACAATTTTTTCCGCCATAATAAAAATGTGCGGCTTGTTTTGTCTCACGTACCTGTACGTCCTCTTCACATGATTTTATAAGGGATTTAAATGTGCATTTCTCATCTTTTACCTAGAATGACTTATATTTGGTGCAAAATTGTCTGCAGTAGTTTAGATGACTTTTAGTATTCCCAAATAATATATTATATCCACTACAGAATTTATAGTCGTCATAAATCCGTTGGTCTCTTAAGTAAGCTAGTGTTTTGATATTCCAAGACATTTGGCGATCAGTGCTGGAATATTTCATGGGAGAGTAGTACCTACTAACAATAAATGTCACAATTTCGCAAAGCACTTACTTCTATGTAATGTTTAATGTTCTTTAATTATAATGTAGAAAGTTAATCGATTTAATTTATCATAAACATTTCAAAGCGTGAGTGTTTATGGTAAACATGTTGCAATTGTTTTGAACCCGAAGGTCTATCGTTTAATAGAGGTGATTTCAGATAATTGTGACTGAAATCATCAATACCTAGACTTCATCCACAAATAAGGGATACTAAACATACACACGTAGGTATCTTGTTAAATTGAATAATACCTGAAGTTACTTGATCTTGGTACTATTCTTGTCGATGACGGTAAGCCTCTCCTCTCGCCCAACTTGTAAGACTCGTCATAGTACATGTATTCAGTGAACGTCAACCCACTGGTAGTGTACTGCTGAATAAAGTATATTGATATAGTCCCATTCACTATGTCGTGTTCTATTATCGATTTACACTTTATCGGGAAAGGGTTGGGGAAGTTATGTAGGTGTCGTTATCGTGCCCACGGGAGCCTTCAAGTGTCCGCCGCAGGTTTGTGGTCCTTGGTGCTCCCTGTTGCGCTGCTGCGCGTGCGCGTGCTCTGTGGCGATGCTGAGGAGAGTGATGCTGAGCAGGCGCCGCATCGAGAGCCAGGAACAACACAAATAACGCTTTATTAACATTTATTTTCGTAAAAGATCCTACTGAATTGATGTTATACCGCTATGGTTTTTCAGTAGAAATCTACTAGAACCTTCTTGCATTTATTATTAGAAATCTACACTATCAAAATTTTTTGTGATATTAAACTAGTGTTTTCTTTTTCAAGCTTGCTGGTTAGTTACATGCGTTTTTTAGAAATACCGTATTTCGAATAATCATGATCCTATAAATATACATAGTTAGAAGAGAATAAAAGGTTTTGATTTGTCTACCAAAACTTCCATAAAATACATTAATAAAATTAAGTTAATTTCATTAACTTTAGCGTTATTCCAGTGATCTATTTCTAACAGTACGTAAAATTCGAACAGAGTACCGCCATAAGTGTTTATGTGAAGTTAAAACGCGCATTCTCTGAAATACATCAGAGATATATCCATAGCGCTCCGTTGACTCCAGCGTTGTGGTGAACGTGAAATATTTTCAACTACTATGACAGCTTCAGAATTAAATTTCAGTTCTTGGAACCTACGAAGCCGTATTTCGACGTATAACGCTACAGGAATTTTGATCGTATCCATCAAATGATGAAGATATTATGTGACACTTCTTATCTTTTCTTCTCGCCTAAATACAACAACAAAATAAACAGGAACTTACTAGTGTTTTACGTAAAATATCTTACATAAATAAGACCAAATCAAGTATCTACCTACCTACGAGAAAAAGAGAAATAAGACTAATGCAAAGGCTAAACTTTAGGAAAACGAAACAAAACTACACCTTAAATCGAATCATAAGACAGGTTTCTTATAAACCTGTCTTATGATTCGATTTAAGGTGTAGTTTTGTTCAAACCCTTCTGTTATTAGGGTTTCATGTATTATTATATCAACATTCAGAAACAGTCCCTGAGATGTAAAGACGCACTTGTTGGCAGTTTGCTACATAAACATGAGCACATGATGTCTCGGCGACATAAACCGAATAAATTCGCACTGTTCATGTAAATGGAACTGAAATTTGTTTGGAGGATAGAACGTATTTTAGTGAATCCATCCGCAGTTAAAGGAGTTGTATTGTCATTGAAGTGTTGATAGCAAAACGGTTTATTGGTGAGTCGCCCGAATTAACTCGCCAAAATCCAGGCGAATCAACCATTTTAATAAATATTAGTTTTTCTTGAGGCGATTCGCACGAGTTCAATTTATTTGTGGACGAATCGACAACTCCAGTAATACGTAGTTGTAAAGTACACTGGCGCACAGAAGTGATTAGGATAAAATATTTTTAAGTAAACAAGACGAAAAGTGAATGTGACTGGTATACAGATACCACGTGGGTGTCAGGAACACCATTTTGTACCTAAGTCTTTATTTCTGTCTGAAATATTTTCTTGTTTCGTACTTTTAGTATTATTTTAGATCACTTTTTATTTTCCGCACTCGGGTTTTTTAAATTGAATTAATATATAAATAGCACTCGTAGTCAATGAAGCTATCTATCTATCTTTTGAATTCTAAAATAAGATTTTTTTTGAAGTTAGATAATGTTAGGTTTTTCAATGTACATCTGTTAAATTTTACCGATTCACACTACTCGACAAGCACCGCTTGACTTTGTGAAATCTGATCTCTCACCCGTAATGAACACTGGCGTACATAGACATAAACATGAGAGTGTCTGCAGATATACCTACAACAATATCTGGAACACAACAGACATGGCTAATACACAACCAGAGTGAAGATAACGTAGATAGGTACGCGGTGAACAGAACCATAATTTGTTCAAGGAAGCTTGAAATACTGTTTGACTTAAGAATAGAGAGTATGATAAAGTTGCACAAGATTAGACTCTTCGCATTTTGTTCGATAGTTTACTATACAATCTCTCTATCTGGATCTAGGCACGAGCTAGCTCTCTGCTGGTGAAAGTTTCCAATCCTTTATGTCAATTTTGTGTCGACATCGGGAAACAAACAACGCTTTTCTCTCTTTGTAGATTATTATCTTCATGAATCCCTCGATCTAAATATAGTTTGAGATTTTTTAAATTGAAAAAAACAACATCAATTTATGTGCCTTCTTACTCAAGGAAGTTTGACGTTACTAGATGAATACAATCGAAACACATTCATCAGATATAATTATTTGAAAAATTCTCCAAAATCAATTCTACCAAGTTTATATGAGGAAATTCCACCGTTTGAATTCCTTTGGTTTCGTTTGCGTAGTTATTTTCGCTCTTCTTGATTTTCCGGCACGAGACGAATTATGCAAAAAAAATTCAATATGTATTACGCTGCCTATTTCCTTTTATAACTCGATAAAATTAACAAAGCCAGAGTAAATATTATGATTAGATGCTTTGAATCGTGACTTTCTGTAAATAGGTATTTATTTTGTTATGAGGTACCTACTGAAGAACTTCAGAGTCGACGGTTAGGGCTTCGGTTCTTTGTTGTTATTGGCTGAGGTCAAAGTTGCATTATATTCTAAGAACAATATTGTTCTGTGGTCTTTCAAATCAATGTTCACTTTGGATAGAAAAAAGAATAGGTAGGTAGTTTTACAAAAAGACCCGGTTTTCCAATCTAGGTAAGTAAAGACATTGTGGCTACCTACTAGGCTCAGCTCATTAAGATTAAGACAATATTTGTGAAGATATTGACATTTCTCACAAGATATAAACCTCTGTTAACCATATCTGGCACATGGGACAGTTCTAAATAGAGATTCATGAGTATTTCATCCGCACAAAGGCTGTGATAAATATGTAAATACCGCGAGATGGGTATCTCGGTCACGGAGTAGCGGAAAATGATATGTTCAGCGTGTGACGTCACACAGCGGTATTTATTCGTCACCGACGGGACACAAGTCACCTTATCTGTTTATACGAGGTGAACGGCGGATGTATGGATCAAGAAACAAAAGTAGAAACACTGAGTTTCAATGGAACATTAGAATAATTTTTCGGGGTTTTCAGAATACGGAAATGTATACGAAAATATTATAATTATATTATTTGTTTTGAAAAAACAAAAAACAAGATCTCAATTAAATATATTTATTATACTTTTTCAAAAGAAACTGAAGGATACCGGTGACATTCATACGTCTTGTTCATTTCCAGAGCTGTACGAATGCTACAAGACTTCAAATTGTCAACCATACACTGCCATCATTATTTTCCTTGCACAGGAAAATTTAAAATCACAAAGATCTTCATAGCTCTCTCGTGAGAATCATGTTGCCATGTCTAACACTTTCACGAGTCTTTGTTCATATCATCTGCCGTAAGAATGTGGGCGAATATGTAAATGTGGGGTAAGCCACTTAACTGTGACGTCACCACGCATTCAATGTGTTGCCTCGTATTTGTACGTGGCAAGCTCATTTGTTGCGTTGTCTAGCAAATTGGACTTGTAATGTAGGTAGTAGAGTGTGGGAGCATTAAAATCTATAAATATAACTATATACCTATTTGATGATTAATAAAATCATTATCATTATCCTATTCAGTTACCATTACAATAAATATTTTTGTTCCTAGGATGATATTAACGACGTTTTATCGAGAAGGACATCTTGACACAGTGTAAATAGCGTCGAGTGTGTACATAAATTTACTTTCGTGTGTTATTGAAACCGCAAATTAGGATTATGTCAACCATTTATCGGATTTTCATTTTTGTATTTGTTTATCTCTTCTAAACCACTATTTACTTCATCTAAGCCCAATCCGGAATATAGGGGACCCATCAATTGCGGAAAATGTTATTTCCAACTTTGACAAAGAAAAAAAAAGAAAAAGATTGTTGCTATTATTTCTCGAAGAACTAACCAACAACTTAATTTATCTTCCCCGGGTTATTGTACACAAGAACAATAAAACAAATAACTCAACAGGAGTTTATTCGAACAAATTATTGTTATAGTAAAGAAAAGAAAGCTATCTCGGATGTTGTCGAATACAGAAGTTTAAGAAACTTAGCTTACCCCAAAAAACAGAGCAGGTTAGTAATTAAATAGGTATTTATGAATAAAAGGTAAAGGATTTTTTTTACCAGTAAGATATAAATAGATCGTATTTTTCAGAGTCCATTTTATTATATCCACAACAATTAAAACAGTTTTTTAAGTAAGCTAATTCATAACAAGCTGATATGAGCATCAAGTTATTCAAATTAACGTGAAATATGACTTAGGAAAGACATCCTTCCCCATTTATTTTATGATCAAAGAATATTAAACTAAAGCTACAACAGCGAAATATTTCAAAAACACAAGCTAAAATATTTCTCTAATGTTATTTGTATAAGCGCGTTTTTTCCTGCAAGTATAGAAATTCTGATGTGAATGTTACAAGTGAAATGGAAATGACGTAATTCGTCAAAAGATTCATGTATGATTTTCATGAATTCTTCATAAAAAATAGCGTAGAGATGTCGGCAAAATCGTATGTTGTTGATTGTTTTATTTAGAATTGAGTATTTGAGAAAGGCTTGTCGCTCGAAAATTATTAGGTGAGGACTGAAAGACTGACTGTGTAAACTGAAAGTAAAGATTTTAGATAACAAATCAAGTAGTTAAAGCATGCAATAATTTATGAAAACCGGATGGCATTGATACACATAATTCCTTGCACTTATTAGAGCTTAAATTTCGAATGCTATCCGATTTAAACTACACAGTTTGACATTTTTTTTTTTTCGAAAATTTCATTGACAAAATTCGCAAAAACGGGCTTTTGAATAAAGGCTGTAAGTAAATAATTCAAGATACGTTTACTCTCACCTTTCGATTTTATAACGCTGTGCAGCTACTAAAGGTAAAAGTTCAATAAAACAAAGTTTGGATCGCTTCCGCATGATTTAACTCGCCTACAACGGTCGCCTTTGTGCACCTGTACGAGTGGGAATCCCCTCGGAATATATTTATAAGCGTTATAGAATTCGTGCTTTTCTATTTCAGGTGAAATATTTTCCTCTTTTTATTTTCTGCTACTAAAGGCTCAAAAAGGAGAATCCAGAGTACAAAATATTTACTTCTTTTTAGGTATGAGAATATATGAGTGTGGCGGATGACCTCGCTTGACGAGATGTACCACAGTGAGCGTTGCATATAAGGAGAAAAAACTCAAGTTTGAGAAAAAATCATAGAACCCGACTTTAAAATATACGGATATTTTATGGCTATGTGTAGAAAGCATTCACCCGGAACATAGTAGGTATAATATAATGCATGATGTTAGGGTTCAACCCTAACTCGAGAGCACGTAAGTCACATAATAACAATTAAGTCTTCAGATAAAGTTCCAATTCAAAATAAGACAGGGAAACTTTTAAACCTGCTGAATATTCAGTTTGAATCAAGAAGCCTAGTAAATGTTTTTTACGGGCAGTTATACTCGCAATCGTCTATAGGAACTTCAATTCACGCATCAATTCTTAATTCTCTTTATTTCGACTTCGCATTCTTTGCCTTGCCCTATTTTGGCAACTACCCAGATTTTTTATCAAATGTAAAGTTCGTCTATACTATATCGCTAATGAGATGTATGGACTAGCTAGCTAGTGGTAATGACACGGAATGACTTAGGTGAGGTTTTAAAGGTGGTTTGCCTCAGAGCTTTTTATAACATGGAAGTCCGCTATGAACGCTGCAGACAATAAAGAGACATTAAAGGTTTTATTTATGAGGATAAATCTGGTCAAAGAATGTATAATGCTAAATAAGAGTTAACAGGGAAATATCATTTTAACGATCGAAAAAAGCCTTTTAGTTCACAAATATTCTTAACGTGACTTTAAAATATTAAAATTGTCTCAAGATTGAATTGCTAACTAGTTGAACAGTAGCGTCAAGATATAAATTTATCCAATAACACATAACATAACATAACATCACGCCTTGTTTCCCCGAAGGGTTGGGCAGAGGTGTCCCTGTAGCAGGTACACCCACATTTCGCCAGTTATGTTCAAGTCCCATGTAATAGGGGGCGAGCCTATTGCCATCAACCGGGCACAAATCCAGACTCCGAGCTGATACTGAGAAATTTCAGATAGAAAAACCCAATAACACTTTGCCCGACCCGAGAATCGAACCCAGGACCTCATGCTCAGCAGTAGCGTTTTGCGACCACTAGACCAACGAGGCAGTCCAATAATAAACCGTAATTGGTGTTCCATAGTAATTAATGTCTGTAGACTCGCAATATTCGCTGCATGTGTCGCCGATGTAAGCGTGGCGCGCGGCTGTGAGGTTCATTCAATTATATCAGACGTTTGGAAGCAAGTGGTTTCTCTTTACTGGTTTCAAGATTGTAATTAAAACAATATCATTGGCATGCAATCACCTAAATATTTTAAGTGGCTCTACAGTTGTATGTATATACCTACTAATATCATCGGACACCATACACGGATTAACAAGGTTTTACCTAACTTAAACACAAAAGCGCGCAAAGCCCTAGTAGTTCCAATATTAACGTTATAATTAATAACCAATTATAATTTAATTAGTTATCAATAAGTAGAGCTTCCAATAATTATAACTACACAATATAACATTAATAATAATTTACCTTGGTTTTTTACATTTACCGAGCCGAAAATATTGTTTACAATTACGAATGTTTTTTGTTTTCGATATTAATCTCTAATTAATTTATTTCTTAGGCTTTATGAACTAGAAAAAGTCTTTTCACGACAGCATTAATGTTTCCATACGTCTCTGAAAAAAAAAGATTTCCTGTATGCCGTAGTCTACAATTGCCACTTTTGGACAATGAAATCATCTTAACAAAGATTACGTAAGTTTCTGATTGTACTCTGAAAATTCAGCCAGATCAACAGTAGTTCCCCTAATCTTGGTAATCTTTGTGGAATTATTAACATTGTGGTCAGAGCTACCCTCGCGGTTATCTCGACGAACACTGAATATAATAAGTATATTGTACAAGAGGACGTTGAGCAGTTTGGTTAAGTTATAAATTGAATATGTAGATGTTGTACCTGAGATAGTCACTTACGTAAATGTAATAGGTACCTAATAGGAGCGGTGGTGCTGGTAGGCGCAAACGTCAGACTGTCACCACACTCAATCAATTTGTTTATCTTTAAATCAGGCACATTACCCATAATTTGTCAGCATTACTTACAACAATGTTAGTATGATTAATTAAGACAAACTTATACAACTAGAAACAATAACAATACAATACAACTTACAGAACAGTATATCTATTAAGCCATCTTCTGGAGACACCTGGCAACAATACATGTACTGCGCACAAGTGCCCCATCAAGTGACCTTCAGTCCTACTAGCAACAATGCTCAGGAGATTGTTGTCGCTGTGTCGCATCCGGTGCAGTAGTGACGCGGATCTTTTACGCATGATCGCAAAAAACTCATATGTACGCGCTGCAGCGAACATCCCTGAAGCGCTACAGAAACGTGGCAGCAACAGCAGTATCCTAAAAGTATTGTTGTATTGCACACGCAGGGCATTAAACGTTTTTTGCGTGTATCTGGTCCACAGACTGCAGGTATTAAAAGCCTGGCAATATGCCCTAAACAGTATTATCTTCACGTTATTGTCACACTTTGCAAATCTGCGGGCCAGCGTGTTGCATCCAACGGCCAATGCCCTGCGCTCTCTCTCCATATCACAGTTATCAGTGCCATCCTCTGTAACCCAGTGAACAAGGCATTTAAACTGCTTTACTCTGTTTAGAGTTGCACCACATAACGAGACTGGTGGTACTACTTCATTGGTCTTGTATTGTGCCATAAAAACTAACAGCTCGCTTTTCTTGGCATTATATCTTAGTCCATGGGCTTCAGCATAGCACTCACATGTATTTAATAGCTTTCTGAGGGCACTGATCGACGGACTCAGCAGCACCATATCGTCAGCTGATGTTGTTAAAAGACACACCATCTATCGAGCATCCGATGCCAGTGCTGCTGAGTTCCTCGATCAGCTTATTCATATAAATATTAAATAACTTAGGCTAGGTCAGACCCCTTTGCCTCACTCCGCACTCTAACCTGTACACATCTAAATAAGCGCCTGCCCACCTTACAATGTTATATTGGTTATCATACCAGAACTTTATATATATGACTTTTATATGATTTTTATATATGACTGAAATTCTGTTTGTGTTAAATCAAATCCATAGAAACTGATTAAGAACATTTTCTTTTGATTCTACATTCTATTTTCCATGTGCACTAATATCAACATGACGTTCACAGTTAACCAATCAATTAAAATTTGATCATGCTATCATAGTTGCCGCAAAATGCACAAACAAAACGCACAAACAGAACTGTGTGGTTGATTCAATAGTGAGCACCTTTTAGCTTCATACAAACAGGATTTAAGGTAACATTGCTTTAGCTTTGAGAGGATGTTTTGCATGTCTGCTTTAGGAAAGTTAAGCTTCAAATAGAGTTTCACAAGTTTCGATGTATTGGCAAGCTGTAAGATTTACGTGAATAACGCTGGCAAATAGTTCCTGATATAATTAAATTCTATAAAATCTAGACTTTTAATTACAAGCATGTTAGACTGAGAAAAAACGCTCTTGAAGGAGTCATAAAATCTGTCTTTTTAGTGAACGAACAATGCAATAACACTAGAAAGGCATTGTGTTATTACAAATACCATCGTCAAAGTAAATTTTCACTTTTTCGGGTAACTTTATTAATGAAAATGCTTTTAAAAATCATAACAGAAATACACGGACGCTTTGTGTTATTTGATATGAAAAAAATGGGGTTATAAAGACGAAAATTTTACGTGGATGGTAGACAAGTCAACTAAAAATTCTGCATCGAATAATGGATCCATGCTAAGAATGAGAATTTGTATCTGGTGGATGAATGCTCTTCTGGTTATGTTCTTAATGAAGCAACTGCCCCTTAGCCATAACAACAAAACCATTAACATAATATCAATTACGACCGTAAAAATATGTACGTAATTATTATCCCATCAAAAACATAAATGTGAAAATGGGAGCCAAATTCCATAAATATGGTTGTCGACTTCGCCGACAAAAGAATTGAAATCTAAATGGGTGCCAAGTTCTGTAGATAATCCTGAAATTTATTTATAAGAACATGCAACTTTCTAAAATAAAATTAAAACACAAATTCTTGTTTTTTCTGCTATAACAATGTTTGCTATTTAAAAATATTACTTCTTAAATTTGAACAGTCGAATTATTTACACAAAGCACTTAGGATAAATTGAAGCTCAAGATTTGACTTGGCTAGTTTTTACATACAAGTTATCTTATATTTGGCTAATCAATTTATCATCTTTATATTTGTCTACAGTGTCGCGGTGCAAAAGAACTAAAACAAACAGGGTAACTTTTTTATGCTGGTGTGCATTACAGCAGCATAAAAAAGACAGTCTTACACTCGCGCCACGTCATTGTGCTGTAATTTTACTTTTTTAGTGTGCGTGCATTAAGCGGCTAACAGTTGGACGCTATTTTTTTATCGAGTTTACAGCTTTGACTGTCTACCTAGGCATATTTAATTATTATTATTTAATTTTAAGTAGGCACTCAACATCAAATAAGTAATTCATGATGTGCTTACCTGTAAGAAATTTTTACACTAGTCTATAAGTTTATTGCATGTATCTCATATCTTTGTATCGGTGTACTTAATTGTTGGTGAGCCAAATAAATAAAGTAAAATATTCATATCTTTGTTCTTTATGTTATGCGCAAGTTACTGTTTCTTATTGTAACTGTTTACAGCTTTGACTGTCTACCTAGGCGTATTTATATATTTGTTCTTTATGTTATGCGCAAGTTACTGTTTCTTATTGTAACTGTAAGGTCAAAATATCTTCTTTCTCTAAAATTTCAGCTTGCTGGTAAAAACTAGCCAAGTCAAATCTTGAGCTTCAATTTATCCTAAGTGCTTTGTGTAAATAATTCGACTGTTCAAATTTAAGAAGTAATATTTTTAAATAGCAAACATTGTTATAGCAGAAAAAACAAGAATTTGTGTTTTAATTTTATTTTAGAAAGTTGCATGTTCTTATAAATAAATTTCAGGATTATCTACAGAACTTGGCACCCATTTAGATTTCAATTCTTTTGTCGGCGAAGTCGACAACCATATTTATGGAATTTGGCTCCCATTTTCACATTTATGTTTTTGATGGGATATCATTACTTTTTGTAAAGAAATTATTATTATTCGTCAATCAAACGTGATCTATTAAATTCTTTTTGTAAATATGCGTAGCAATATTGTGTAAGAATGTAGGTATTTCTTTCGTAACAATTGTTACAATTTTCCGCAATGATGTCAGATCGCTGAGCCGGCGCGGCAAGTATTATTATTAAAAAAAACGTGTACAGTCGGGGAGCCTTATGTCGTATGGTATTTTACTGTGGGGTCGGGCTGCTGACATTGAATCCATCTTTATTTTGCAAAAGAGAGCTATCAGAGCCATTTATAATCTACGTCGCCGCGAATCTCTCAGGAAACTTTTTAAAAGGATTAATATTATGACGGTACCTTGCCAATTCATTTATGAAAATATTATGTATATAAGGAAAAATCCACATCTCTTTAATAAAATAAGTGATAGACATAATTTTAATACTAGAAATAAAGATAAACTAGATCAACCATTTTTTAGATTATCTTAAGTACATACATCTTTTATGGGGTACTGTGTTAAATGTTACAACAAAATACCTTGTGACATTTTGCAATTAAATGAAAGAAAATTTAAAACTCATATTAAAAATACACTTTGTAAACAAGCATATTACAAATTAGAGGATTATATCCAAGATAAGAGTGCTTGGAAACATGCTGGTCCTGCTCCATAGGACAATTTAGAATCAAGACAAAATCAAACTGTTTGCTAATTTAATTGTAAAATTTATTACTTTGTGTTTTATGACATTGATTTTACATTCTGTGATTACTTCCTCACACACTGACTTATTAATTGTAAAATTTTAGGAAAATCGTCTACTTTTACAATGTTTGTAAATATGTGAGCACCATGTATCTATCACATATTAAATTATCTGTCGTTGTTTCATTTTTAATTCTTTTTACCTATTGTGGTATAGTAATTTTATTCTAGGTGCACCGTCTTCACATATAATTATTATTTAACAAATGTACGTACATATACAAACAATTGTAAAACATTTTAAAAGAGTAACGGTGGAGTTTCTTGCCCATTCTTCTCCATACGAAAACTACCTTTTGGAAGGGGCGAATAGAATCAATTTTATTATTTTGTAATTTTTGACGTTCAAAAGTGCCATACATGGGCCTATTTGAAATTAATGATTTGACTTTGACTTTGACCCCGTCAGGAACAAAGTTCCTTCTCACGTATGATTTAATTATTTAATTTTTACAGCCGCCCCTTTTTTTTTTTTAAGTATCTTCTCCCGCTCTGGGCGGAGCGGGAGGGCGTATCAGACTCTTACTGACTAAAACCCACCCGTGTTCCTTCGGTTGCCCTGTTGCCGGGGGCCACGATGTCCCTATCGGTTTTCTGCGAACCCCCGACAGGCATTGGCCCTAGCGGATCCCGTCATTTCTGCTGACATCTCTTTGAGGCGCGCGTGGAACACAACGCGCCGTCGACCCGGGCTTGGTCCTTATCGGACGGCGAGCTACCCATTGCTCACCGTTCGCAAGCCCGCGCCTACGGTGGCCGGAAATCGGCTCGCGATTCCCGCCCCGGGCGTCTCCTCCTGCAGCGGTTAGGGGCGTGAGGGCGCGAACTTTGCCTCTACCTCACGCGTTCCGCCTCCTCCTTCGCGAGCATTACCGCTTCGCAGAAGGAGGTGACGGCCTGCCATTTCCTCTCGCTCCGTACCATGGCCTGAACCAGGGCCGGACGCGAGAGATCACCGCCGCCGTTGCAGCCGCCCCTTGGATTTACATTTTGACCTCACTATGGACTTAACTATTCGTAAGTTTATATAAAAAATTAAACGACAATAGTCCCTAAAACAATAGTCATACGATCTATCAATTCAAAAACGTCTCAAGCATAGTACCAACCTACCAACTACCTTGAACATACCAACCTGACGTTTGTAACAACGTTTTTCGAGATCAGAGAATGAATGAAATGAATTCACTGCCGCCTAACATTAAGGACCAAGATTTTGACACGTGACACATCAGTTGACTCGACGGGGTGTTTTGAATTCAGTCATGAAATTCAGGAATTTACATCAACTTTTGGCATTCGAATCAAAAATGTATAGTTAGCTGTCAAATTATAAGACGCTGGAGATCAGCGCCATCTGAAGTGAGCAAGTGGCAGTTTTTAACCCCATTTGAAAATTTGTCGTCATGACTGTCATTTTCATGGTTTTCGGGAGATAGTGCTGATATCGAATTAGATGGACATTCTGGATTTTAAGATGGCGGCTATTCCAAATAATAATAATATTGTAGATCAATTGTTATAGACATCAATTTCATGTCAATACATGCCAAAACTTGATAATCAAAATCCGTAAAAAAACGGACCTCTTAATTTCGTCAAGTTCGTCTGTCCGTGCGTCCGGATGTCATACAGTCATTTAACATGGAGACTATTTACACTCTATCGATGAAAATTTTGAAAAAGGTGTATTTTTTGCACCGTTAAACAATGGTGTAGTGAAATTACGATAAACATAATAGTGGGGGTGGCATTCTCCATACTTACATATAACCGAGAGATGAAAAAAATCTATGCATATAAAGCGTGTATTGTTGGATCTCATAATTAAAATGTTAAGATGTTTCTAAGTGACTTTGCTTTTGAAGTCAATAATTTTTGAGAAACAGTTTATTTTCGGTTACAACCGCAGAATTAACTTTGTTTGTTATAGTTTTTTCGAGAAATACAAACTTATTTTTGCAGTCGATAAAATTGATACTATGCAATGTTTATGCGTAAATATTCATCCCAATTACGGAACCCTTCACTGTGCGTAGTCCGACATACACTTGGGCAGTTTTTTTTAAATTTCGTTTTGAAACTACCTCAAAAATAAACAATTTCTATTACTCGAGTAAGATTATCCTATTAAAAACAAATACTATCAAACTCATACAACTAAAAAAAAATGATTGTTGGTTTTATGAAACCACAGTAAAAGTGAAACTTTACACGGTCAGCTGCTGCGAACTATAGGCGCCGCCATATTGGCCTTGGCTGCTCTGACGATCGCCTTTCTCTTTATCCCTACTCCGCGGCCGACCGACACGTGACATGCAACACACAGACGAAAAAGTTTGAGACGATGTAATAAAAGTTTCAATTTAAAAATATAGACGTCATTTAAAAGTGTTTGCGGAATACCTACCTAATTTATATAATTAATTTAACATCATTCCCAAACAAAATTTTCTTAAGCCTACCTAAAAAATGTATACTAGGCATTCTATATCAGAAAGTATCAAAAATAAAATCCACAGTAAATAATTGTCCAATAAATTAAAAATAATTTTGAACAACGTTCCGAATTTAAATTCAAATAAATAGAAACAATTCGGCGCGAAATTCAATAAATGAGGTAAGTATCTATCCTCGTTCTATGTGTTGACTCGTTTTATATTGAATGTCCTAAAAACGATTAAACACTAGAAAAGTATAAATAATTTTTTTAAACAATGTTTATTGTAATTTTTGCTTAACATTAATGCTTAAAACAATTTTATTTTAATTTTCAAGAATAGATTTCAGACATTCGACATAATTATAAATTAATCGAGACAATCAAAATTGAAAAAAAAAAACGTTTGGCATAATCGTTTTCGCACATCATTACAATAAAAAAAAAAAACAATGATCGACGATTTTTAACACAAACTGAGTAGTAGTAATGAATATTACGTGTTATTGAACATGTGTTCGTATAATAAGTAAAGATCTGGGCATTTTCTAGTTACTTATAATATTTTTAATCACATTTGTCACATTTAAAGTCGTATCAGATATGTGTATGTGTGTTAATTGTGAAAAGTTAAAATGTAAACACGCACGATTGGCGCGAATCTTCGACTTTTAATATCAAAAACTTCATTACTACTACTTATTTAACTTGAAAAATGGATGAATTCGTCAAATAATTAAATGTAGTAATAGTCGCTGTCCTTATGGTGGAGTTTGAATGTTCGCAATCCCCAATTTTTATGTTTTTTAGCCTCGACCTCGACTGTCATCAAAATGGCGATTATCGCATTTACAGACTTGAATTTTATAAAGGTAAATTAATAATCTTGCGCGCTAAATATGAAAGATTTAATGGCATAAACATTATTTTAGCCAACTCTCTTAATTAAAGATGAATAATCTCATTGGCAGCAGCATTTTCAGTGCTTCTATAGGAAGGTTTACTTTAACAAATAACACAACAATACCTAAATACTAAAAACATTTTATTTCTCATAGAATTTAAAACGGCTTCAGCTTCATTCTCATAACGTAGTCATGGTATGAAAGCAGCGTAGCCAGATTATTGTTTTGATGTATTATGGGTAAATCTTTTACACTCTAGGGTGGCTCTGTTTTTATCATCACTTGCTTGCCTATAAACATCTCTGGTAGCAGCCTCTCTCAGTAAGCATGACAAACTTTATCCAAATGTATACCTAACCTAGAAAGTAAGAAAATACTCTTATTGTTGTTTATTTACTTTTGTATAATAATTATATCACTCATAGTAATTCTGCCATTTTAAAAACACTAACCTGATGACTTCTGTGACTTGCAGTTGACATGCCACATACATAACATAATATGCTTAGATTTTGCTGAGCAAGTAATACTTGGGATAGAGTTGTAGATAATATAATCAATAATGTCAAGTCTTGCAATAACACATGTCATCGTCATACCTGAAAAAGGTAAAAAAATTCAGTGTATTTACTTATCCTATATAATTACATCATACTATAGACATTTACAGCTGACGACGCGCGACGTACCCCTGACTGAACATAGGCCTTCTACTAATAGGCTGCTAAAATCAATGAGGTTATACAATACGACGGTGTTTATAAATATTTAGAGAACATAATAAACTTACCCAGGGCCATGGAAAGATAAGCAATAGTTCCTCTGGCTTCAATTTAAATTGACAGCATTAAATCGTAACGTAATATAAGTATAAAGTAAATACGGAAAAATAAATTCAAATCAACGTAAAACAAACAGCCAACAATGCCATTGATCTGACAGATTATTTTTGACAGTTTGACATTATGCATGGTGTCAGTGTTACCAGGTTTAATTATTTTGGTAATCGATTGACGAAATCGATTGGGTGATTATCAGTGATCGGAGTAGGTAGATTGATTTTACGTACTCGCATCATGAATAGTCATAGAAATCATAACATGGATAAGCCTTTTTTCCGGGATTTCATTTTGGTACTTACGGGATTGAATCAAATATTGTTAAAGTAAGGATTTTTAAACTACTACATTAGAAATTTATAGAATGCGATAGATAAATATTTAAAATATATTATATTGTTTTATAGTATATCTATCCTTTTCTTGGAGTCCGATCACCTATATACTATTAAACAGACAGCAAAAGGGTTGAACATTTCTTATTCATATTGATGTATTCTTTATTCTACACATTACAACATTTGAAATTCCTTAAAAAATCTTAATAATTTCAAAATCCCGGAATCCCGGAGGCGTATCCATACTAATATACGTGCCAGTTCATTGACCTCAAATCAATCTACTTACTCTGATCACTGGTAGTTTATAAAATAACATTACTGCCTCGAAACACTTTTAAGTTGTTGAGTATATTCAGACCATATAATATTTTATTTATTGTAAAATCATAATTTTACAGTATTTGAGTATAATAAATAGCATTTAAAACATACTCGTGTAGTGGATACTCCACCTACTCCATGTGGGTTAGTATCGATATTTTCAATCGATTACAAATTATTTTATTGGATTAGTCTGTCATCTGGCAACATTCAGGTTAGGATTGAATGGCGGATGTAGTTCTTTAAGTATCAACAAAATAAATATTTATTAGGTTCTCTAATGCTAGAAGAAATAAATTTTCATAAAACGACTTGAAAAAAATACGACATAATTTTTGATAAATAAGCTTTGACACAGTATCATACCATGGGCCTGCTTTCGGGAAATCTCTTTTCAACTTTCTAGGTCACCCGGAAATGGGTTAAATGTTTTTGATGTCTAGTGACGGGTCGTTGATAAAAATGCCGATTTTTATACGTTAATATCTCAATAACCGTTTGAGTTTTATTTATGAAATTTGGAGTTCTAGTTAATCTAAGGGGTTTTTATAAATAAACCAAATTTCATGAGTCTATGTTACATAGACTTTGAGTTATTAAGGGGTCAAAAGTGGCTCCAAATGGTTCGTGTAATATAACACACTGCAGCCGTGTCTTGCCTAGTACTTGGCTCGACACGCTGCCGCGTGTCTAGATTCCATAAATCACGTGACGATTGTATAAGTATCTGGTGTGACAGATGTGTCACGTAACTAGCATGCGCGAGAAACTTTGCTAATATCAGACATTTTGAATGATATTGTATAAGATAATAAGTTATTCAGATCTCACAACAGGGGCTTAGTTATGAGGCCCAAGTAAGTATATACCAATAACTATTTCATATTTTTTTCGGTCTGTGGAACGCTACGGGATATTGCAGATTTTCCTGGAAGTATAATAAAAATGTGACGGTAATGTTTAAAGGTAGAAATGCCAATAATAAGATTTTTATTAACTCTCTTTCTCGAATATATACTCGAGTCGGAGCCTTTCCTCCGCGGGAAATATAGGGATCAGCTCTCCAGCCTCTTGAGCATCTCAAGGGGCGAAAACCCCCACCAAAATGTCAGCGTCGCTACTTTCAGCGACGCTCTTGACACCCCTCCGACTGTAGAGTCGCCCAGACCCCCTTCCCCCTCCCCCTCGTCGGAGTCAATGGACACCGACGCCCCCGCTGCTTCTTCAAAGCAACCCTCCTACCCCTCTGGCTCGGAGGAGGAAGACGAGCTAAAGTCCGCTGCTTCCTCTACCTCTTCCTCCCCCTCCGACGACGGCTTCATAGCCGTCCAAGGAAAGGGAAGAAAGAGGAAGAACAGGAAGCAGACCTCTGCGCAGGCCAGTAAGGTCGCCGCAATAGAGGACTCAGACTCCTCTTCATCCACCGTCACCATCAAACCAGCTGTGGTTAAACAGCGTGCTACCGTCGCGACTTGCGCTACCGTAGCTTCCCCCTCCCCCTCCACCGCCCCACCGATCTCGTTTACGTCCTCCGGGAAGGCCCCCCCCGCACCCCTCGCCCCCCGTACCGCGTCATCCTCCGCAAAGGATCCCCCCGCGTCCCCCGCCTCCCCGACCGCATCATCCACCGCGATGGATTGCCCCGCGCCCCCCGCGAAAAAGATTCTCCCTCCACCCCCCCTGTTCGTACAGGACAAGGGGAAGTGGACGGACATCTCAAAATGGTGCGCTGATCAAAAGATCAGCTTCACCAGCGCCCGAAATACCCAGCAGGGTATAAAAGTTCTAGTCCCTACGTCGCGCGACTATAGGGAACTAACCCGTCTACTAAGAGCGAGAGGTGTGTCATACCACACCTACTCTCTCCCAGAAGAGAAACAAGTTCGCGTTGTCATAAAACGCATCCCTAGGGAAATCCTCCCCTCTGAAATTCTCGCCGACCTTCAGTCGCAGAACGTCCCGGTTGACGAGGTCCATCGTATGCACCGCTCCAGAGGCGGTGACCTCTACGACATGGTCCTCGTTATCTGTCCGCCCGTAGAGGGCTACCATCCGATTTTCCAAATTCGTTCTCTGTGTCATCTCACAGGGTTCGAAATTGAAAAACCAATAAAGAGTGGCATTGTCGGACAATGCCACAGGTGCCAGCTATATGGCCACTCACACAGCGAAATTGCCATGCTACACCCAGGTGCGTAAAGTGCCTGGGAGAGCATAGCACTTCCGACTGCCCCCGTCCCAAGGACCGTACCCTATGTACCGTACCTCCTAGCTGCGTTTTATGCGGCAAAGAGGGCCACCCGGCTAACTACCGGGGTTGTTCAAAAGCCCCTAAGGCCTCTTCTCCCAAGCTGGGGAAGCGCTCCGGCGCCCGCCAGCAAAGGGAAACTCCCTCCTCATCCTCTTATAGGATTCCCTCAGCCCTTATGCCCCAACGACTAAGCCCTCAGAGGCCTAGTCCGTGAAATTATCTCCACCACCAGTAGTCTTTCCCTGCCTTGGTGCCCTCTTACGGTCATTTCCCCCCCCGCCGCCCCCCCATCTCCTCCCCCCCACCTTAGGGACCCCCGCTTCCGTGGCACCGCGCCACCCGCGCCCTCCGCGCGTCCCGCGCACTCTGCGCCCCCCGCGCCCGCCGCGCCCCCCGCTAAACCCGCGCCTGCTCCCCAAGCTCCGCGTCCCCCGACTGCCGGTCCCGCGACCGAGCAGATGTCAGGTGTTGCCTCGTTCAACATAATCACGTCAAATTACGCGTGTTTTGCCTCCCCGCGTGCTAAGGAAATGGCAAAACTCATCGTCGCCGCCCAAGGCAATATCATTAGGATTCAATTTATAATGCGTATCCGGATATTACGCAAGCCCTAGAATCCCTCGCCCAAACCCCTAAATCTTTCAATGGATAACGAGGCCTTAGCTAGATTCAAACCCCGATCCCTAACAATAGGTTACTTCAACGCCAACGGCATAAAATCCCAAAGGGAAGAAATAGGGCTCTTCCTCCGCGATCATCAAATAGACGTTCTCTTAATACAAGAGACTTTCCTAAAGCCTTGCCATCGTGATCCGTCACACGCCAACTACCGGATAGTTCGCAATGACAGGTCGCGATGTCACAAGGGTGGCACCCTGATCTATTATAGAAAGCAGCTTCACTGCATCCCACTAGACCCTCCCCCCCTCTCGGTATTAGAAGTCTCCGCCTGCCGTCTAGGCATGTCAGGTCACGAGCCGATCACTCTCGTATCGGTCTATAATCCCCCCGGTAACACCACGGGGCATTACCATCACCAACGCCTCTCAAACGACCTCTCGATTCTACTCGCTATGAGTAACTCGCTCATTATAGCGGGCGATCTAAATGCCAAACATCCCTCTTGGAACAGTTCGGTAACCAATCTCAGAGGTCAACACCTGTTCGACCTCTCAAACTCCCTGACCTTTGACGTCATCGCTCCCATGACTCCCACCCATTTTCCGCTGACGAACCCAAATCATGCCCCCGATATCTTAGACGTGGCGCTCCTTAAGAACGTCAACCTAAAGTTAGATTCAATAGAAACGGTACAAGAGCTAGACTCTGATCACCGCCCGGTAGTCATGAGACTACACCCCCGCATAGGTCTTTCCGACCCGAACGCCCCCCCTATCACTAAGAGGATCACGGACTGGAAGAAAGTAAGCACACAGCTGAAATCCAACACGTCCCCTCAATTAGACTCTATCCCCGACCTTTTCGACTCGGTCGCCGACACCACGGCCGCGATCGACTCACTCACTAATCACGTACAAACCGTCCTGAACGATTGTTCAAGGGAAGTTCCAGCGACGGACGACCGTCGCTGGAAATTGCCGGACGACGTGCGTGCATTACTGACTGAGAAGAACGCGGCCATACGTGCCTACGATAGCTTTCCCTGTAACGCCAACAAAGCCCATATGCGCTATTTACAGAGATCTGTAAAGACACGTATAGCGGAGCTGCGGGACGCGAGCTGGGGAAAGTTACTCGGCGAACTTGAGCCCACCCATCAGGCCTTCTGGGAGCTTCAGAGGAAACTCAGGTCTCCCCAGGTCTCAGCCATGCCCCCCCTGACCCGTCCCGATAAATCCATCGCATTCGACGATGCCGAAAAGGCTGAATGCCTCGCAGACAGCCTCGAGGCCCAATGCACTCCCAGTTCCCTACCTGTAGACAAAGCTCACCTGAAAAAGGTCGACGCCGAAGTCGAACGTAGAGCCTCCCTCCCTCCCGTCGATGACCCTGACTGTCCACTGCCCCCCGTCCTCCCGGACGAGGTGCACGACATCATCAAGGGTCTTAAAGTCCGTAAAGCCCCCGGTTCAGATGGCATCACCAATAGGGTGATCCAACTATTCCCTGCCCACCTAATAATGCTTTTGACCACCATCTTCAATGGTGCCTTAAGCAACAATATCTTCCCCCAGTCATGGAAGGAGGCCACGGTTATCGGTATCCCGAAGCCCGGCAAGCCCAAAACCGAGGCCTCTAGCTACCGTCCCATCAGTCTGCTCAAGGTTCTCGGAAAAATCTATGAGAGGCTTATTTATAAGCGCCTCAGAGATTTCGCCGAGACCAAGGGCCTCATCCCCAACGAACAGTTCGGCTTTCGAACTGAGCACTCTAGCGTGCATCAGGCCCACCGCATCGTAGAATCCATAAGCGCTGGTTTCCAGCGCGGGACTATGACCGGTGCAGTATTCTTCGACGTAGCGAAAGCGTTCGATAAAGTCTGGCACAACGGCTTAATATACAAGCTGTACCAACTCGGCGTGCCAGATCGTCTCGTACTCATCTTACGAGACTTTTTATCGAATCGCGTCTTCCGTTATCGTATCGAAGGAGCGTTATCCACTCCCCGTCCCATCCGCGCAGGTGTCCCCCAGGGCTCTGTGGTGTCCCCCCTCATTTTTACGCTATACACAAGCGATATCCCAAAAGGTTGCGGTAGGTCGCAGTTGGGTCTGTTCGCAGACGACACTGCCATCTACTTCAGCTCTAGATCCCCCGACATCATTCGCCTAAATCTCCAACGCGCAGTCAATAGACTGGCAGCTTGGTTTACAAAATGGCGGATAGAAATCAACCCCGATAAAAGCCAAGCGGTTCTCTTTACGAAGCCGCGTTCAAGGCTCAAAAACCCCCTCCCCCGACCAATCACCATGTTCGGCAAGCCGATCCCTTGGGAGAAGCGAGCTAAATATCTCGGTGTCGTTCTAGACCATCATTTGACTTTCGCAGAGCACATAAAGATGGTTCGTTCGCGAGCCTCTTTCGCTCTCGGTAGACTCTTTTACCTGGTGAATGCACGTAGCAAATTGTCACTTAGGTGCAAATTGCGCGTTTACACGGCGTGCATTCGACCGATCATGACCTATGCGGGTGCCGTCTTCGCTCATGCGAAACCCCGTCATATCCATAGGATGCAAACAGTGCAAAACAAATTCCTCCGTAGGGCCACAGGTTCCCCCTGGTTCGTCAGGAACGAGGCACTGCACCTCGACCTAAAGATTCCCACAATCCATCAGTTTCTAAAACGCCTTTCCAAGCGTTTCTTTGAGTCCGCGGCCAAACATCGCAACCCTCTGGTTGTCGAGGCCGCCAGTTATGTCCCGAGTAGAATCAGTCATGTTCGCCGTCCAAGGCATATCCTCGTAGATCCCGATGACCCCATAACCCTCCTTCAGGAGAGCAATAGGGAAACAAGTACAGTGTACAAAAACAGACGCCTCCCGTCATACCGACCTCGCCGCCGAGGTCCTTTGCGATCTCGACCGCCGCGCCCCCGAGTAAATAATACTCCCCCCCGACCCTTGCTCGAAAACGAGGTGCCAGCAGTTGTTGCAGCTGTGCACGTAGCTTTAAATTCCCCGATCAAAACCTTTTGATCCAGCCCGTCCCATCTTTTGATGTCCTCCCTCCGGATAACGCCCTAAGCCGAGGCTCGAACCCCGCAGGGGGTGCCCTTAGTGAGCGTTCATCCTTAAATTTTTAGCTTAGTTATTTGTGCCCTGGCTGGAGGCTTTGAGTGTAGTAGCTTAAGGCAACCACAGGATTGACCGGTTAAACAGCTACGGTTTTCGGAACCAGCTGTGAGATGCCCAACAGAAAAAAAAAAAAAAAAAAAAAAATAAGATTTTTTTTTTCTTTTTGTTAAGTGCGCCAATGTCGACTATTCTGCCAGTATCTAGTATGAAATTAATACTCACCTATTTTAAGATGGCTGGCTGACACTTGCTGAATAGTCGATATCGGCTCAGTTCATTACACGTCACATCATCTTAAGCCGATGCAGCATCCTATATTTTTGCTCGTCAGATATAGGTTTAGTGTTCCTTCGATGTCACATATTTGTGTTGCCACTTGTATATGCTTTCCACAAATGATCACATATATTTGCCGTCATCTTGACGACAGATGAATGTATGAATCATGAAATCAGATATTATTACCGAACTGTTCATAGTAATATATTTATGCTCGTGACTGTACAATACGTGATCTTTATTACTCCGACTCGTATCTGAGTTTCATTCGAAGAGTTTTTACATAACAAAGTATTGTTTAAACAATCAAATCACTCGCTGATAGTTATGTAAATTAATGGAATTAATGGACTAAATACTGAGCTGTGGAACTTGTGCATTACTCGCTAATAGGTTTCGGGAAACGGATAATCCGCGCTGGATATATTATGCTATTAGCAAACTATCGTTATCCGTTAAAATGTTTGCTGGAAAATTGGCATCAACCTTCTCGTAAATATTTCAATGATTAATATTGATCCTTTACTGCAGTTTGTTGTAACTTTACTCTGCTTGTGTAGTAGTCCTGATTTTTCTTTAAACTTACTTGTGTGATGAGGATCGCCGGTAAAGTTTAACATAGAATACGTATTTTGCATAGTTTTACACTTATCTTTGTAACATTTATCGTTTCACAGCAGGAATCATTTAGTACTGGGATCGGTTCGGAACAAAATATTAATTTTATCCACATTCCTAACGAACCCCACAAAATAGAATCGGTTCGAAACAAAATAGTTATTCATTTTATCCATATTTCTAACGAATCCTACAAAGTGGGATAGGATAGTAGGATCAAAACAGAATAAACCAACTTTATGCTTATTATCAGCTCGTTATTTTGAATCTTACGAGCTCCTTATTTTAATCATGACGCAGGCTGTTTGCAAAATCAAAAAATCAAAATCAAATTATTTTATTTCACATAAACCTACATGGGCACTTATGAAACGTTAGAAGCTAGGTGCACGGTTCCAATTGGTGGTTCTAAGCTTTTCTAAACTTCTAAATATGAAATACTGTTTACCTCATTATAAAAGCCATCAACTTTATAAAACCCGTGGTGGTTGCATGGAAAAGCCATGCTGGCTAAAGCTTTTACAGTACTGAGCAACGATAAAGATGTGTAACAAATGGCATATGGCTACTGGCTCCATTAAGAATATCTGTGTAAATAATTTACTTTTCCTGAACTGGGTATAAGCAGCTTATACGAGTTTTTTTTTGTTCAATGTCATTCAGAATAGTAGGTGACAGTGTCACAATGATATGATGCACGATATTATAATTCTTGCTTACCTACTAAAAGTGAATTCCAAGGTACCTTGAAGGTTTATTTATTACAAAGAATCCTTAATACTGTAATACAAGAAAAATCTAGTAGGAGCTTGTCTGATCTTACTATAAATATGTATTCTGGACTATCGATCGCTGCTGAGCTTGTAAACCGGAGCAGACGATGAATAACGAATGTATCGCTTTGATATATTTTGATGCCGAAAACACAATATTTTTTTTCGGTCCTTTTCTTATTTCAACAATGCGCGTAAATAATACTTTGTTTCACAATATATGAAACTAAACATTGTCTAGACAATTTAAAGACGTATTACAACCAACTTTAATATTTTTCTCGAAATAACTTTTGTAAGAAAACAGTTTCTTGAAATAGTATTTTTTTTTTTTCAACCTTTATGGTAATATTTTTCTGTAAGTTCTTTAGATAAACTTAAAACATTTCGTCTATTTATTTTGCTACCAACATAGTGACTTATTATTTTTTGTTCGTGATAAATCGTAGTCAATCGTCAATCAAGCGGACAGCAGTGGCCGCAATTTCAATCAAAGTTTGACCCTAGAAAAGTTTGTCAGACGCATAATATTTCGAACACTAAACCTAGTCCAGGTTGGCACACAAGATTTAAAAAACTTTCAAAGCTTGCCCTTTTCGTTGACATTTATTCCGAATCTTTCACCTAAGTCTTTTAGTAGTTTTGATTAGCTAGAAAAACCTATCTTCATAATCAAATTAATACCTATCTATATTTTTACAGATAAAGAAAACTGGTTTTAATGTTAAAATTGTTTTTTGATGGCTCCATAATACAAAATACGTACCTACCGAAACTAATAAGGTAAGTGGTGACAATATTTTGTGTCACGAGCACGCGCGTCGTGGAGCGAATATGTCGATGTCGAGACGATAAATCTTGTTTGTGAAGCAACAGGCGGAGGCTGCTAGTCATACTCTTACAAAAATTATAATAAATATTCTACAAAATCATATCGAATTACTTGGGTTATCTGAAAGGTACATACTAATACCATGAAGTCTTTGTATAGGAAAAAGCAACAAGATAAGAGGTGAATCAGGTCCCTGACATACCTAAGTTTATATCAGGAACATGTTCATAAAATGAATCAAAAGTGATAAATTAATTAATTTCTGAACCCATCCAACGATGTTAGATTTCGGCACTTGGCATCTTTCACTCGCTAACAGAATAATTGACAAATGTAATGAACGAAGTGGATAAACCGTTCATTTCCAGATAATATTGTCGGTGTCTGGTGAACGTGGAATGAATAAAAACACTCGAGTGAAGTGTCTGACATCGGCATAATCAATTACCGCTGACACGCACACTCCAACGCCTTAATTAGGTGAAGCATGCGTTGCGTCTTTCCCTCACGTTGATATAATAAACTTCCTTAATACGGAGTAATCCACTCTGAGTCATCTTTACATCCTCTCAGAAGGCCAATTCCCGTAAATGAAAATGATGAAAATCTAGTTGCAATCGCATGTTAGCGTCAATCAATGTCAAAAACTTGTATGAGAAGTAGAGATATTTTTGACAGATTGAGACTGAGATTAGAATGCGACCGTTCTTAAAAATACGGCAAGTGCCCCACTGATTACGCACTCTGGCACGGAAAATTCAAGTAGCTTAAGTGACGTCACACGAAACGTACGTACAGTTTGGTCAACAAAGTTCCGGATAATTGAAGAAAATATATGAACGAAGAAGAAAAAGAATCCACTCAATTATAAAGACTCGGAGTAATGTAATATTTTTATATAGTAGACATCAATGGACTTATTTTCTAAGGAAAACTCCAAATTATAATAATCTAGTTGGAATACACAATAAATAAAATTAAAATAATAACACAAACTGGAAAAGTAGTCAAATGTACAGTTTTCAAATAATATTTCCACTTAAGAACAGTCTGCAGTACAGTGTTTTTCTTTTTGTGCATTATTTTCCAGACTCTTTTGATTGTTCTCTCATAAAATCGCAACAAATGTAGTCACATTTGTCGCTGGTTTTTTTTTTGCGAAATAATTCAAAAAATGAAGAAGAGATGATAATATAATAAAACGGGCTCTTGGCTGTTTGCCGAGAGCGTTATAACAAAAACAGCAGAATAATTGGTAACAATACCTAGATCATTTGAAAATAATTCCCACATGAAATTAGTAGGAACCCTTGCAGTGTTGTCAGCAAACAACATGATTAATTAATTAATCTCCATTTCAATTTCGGGTCGAAGCCAGACTATGCTTATTGGCCATCGATCCCAGCTAATTGAATAAGTGCGATACTGTAAGCAATTAAGATCAAATCTGGACTACCTTTGATGTCAAGACATTTCCGTAAGTAAGATGTTTGCCTCTTTAACGACGATCCTGCGTTTAATTACCATAACGAAATGATTAAAAGTCACTTATAAAACGGCTAGCCTTTTGAACCCCGTTTTTATAAATATTTGAGAGGTAAATCAATGAACGCTTTCAACGCCCGCGCCAGCCGACTACGAAACTATTTAACTATTTTTTACCCCTTGAGTTCAGATTTTTGGGGTAACAGTTTTATGTAAAAGGTTTTCATAGTGCAGAGGCGTATAATTGTTTGAAAGCTAGATACTACCTATATTTTACAGAGATAAATTGCCGGCTTAGTGAACATGAACAAGTCATAAAACATGTTCCATGTGGGATAAAGAAAATAAAATAACGACAGAGGCTCGGCCTGAGCTCGTGCATAACTTGTGGTGTGCGATACTATGATGCTGGAAATACAGAGACTTTCCTCATTTGCACACAAACAGTGATATTTTCAGGTGAGCTGATATTTTCAAGATACTGCGACTCCAACCCGTTTGCTAACGTGGGCAATAAATATACATAATTGTAAAATTTTCTTGCGATTGTTTACATCGCAGTGATATCACAGTAAAATTATAAGCACTAAATTCAAGATTTCCCAACTTGCCTAACTTACTGTGTACTTATAAATCTGTTTAAATGTAGCTATTGTTATTATCCTGGAATGATCAAATCCAAGTTGGAGTTGCTAGTGTTGTACATTGTAAAATTCTTTTGGCGAGTTTTTCTCGAGTATTCAACCTGATTTATGGCGGTGATCTGGCGAAAAATGAGAAGTCGTGTATGGTATTTCCATTTGCACTGCTCTGTGGTGTTCCTTTACCGTAAACCTAGGGAGTTCCTACTCGTGAATGGAAAATGGAAAAAAACAGTAATATTCTTTGTGATGCGCTGAAGAGTAGGAAATCGCCGTAATAATACATTAAAAAAGATATGTTAGTTTTACGTAATTTAATAAATAAAACAAACTTTAATTGATTTTAAAAATGAGTTTGCAACAGCTGTACCATTGAAAAGCGTTCGTTTCTAGTTTCTACTATAAAAGCGGGCGAATAATATACCCAATCGGGTTTACAATTTGCAAATACAGTTTGAAAAGCACATTACAAGCATTATCTGATGTAAAGTGAGGGAGCGGTATTTTCTCTTTATTTTTGAGCTAAGAACTCAATTTTACTTTACATCGCTATTATTACTTAAAGTACGATTTAGAAGAAGAAGCTACAATTATATTTTCCTTCGAAATATTTCATAATTAGATACTTTTTAATTTTATATGCAACCTCATTAATACCATACATGAATGAGGTTCTATATAAAATTAAAATGTCTCACACGAAAGGCTACGACAGAAGAATTAATTGCAATGAAACATTTTAATTAACGCTTACAAACATTTTACGGTTTTCTTTTTCCAGTGGCTAGGAAACCATGTAAACGGTAATTTTACTAGTCTAAGCAGAAAACTCTACTAAGCTTCGTGATAAGGTTCGTCAAGAATGACAATGTTAGTTCTACAACAATGTGAACAACAGACTGTGTGCTCAGATTGGGAACATAAGAACTGAATTGCATAATACTACTCATCAAAATTGTTATTCAATGAATATCTAAGCTTTAACATCTGTGTTTGTTGTGCTCCGTCATTAATTACACCTCAGTAGAAACTTAAACACAAAGTCAATTTAACAGAAGGGGTTTCGGGTAGCAGTTGATAAAGTTCTCGTTATTAAACTTTCAAAGGAACAGTACTTACCACTGACATTTAATTGCTTCTTGATTAACGTAATTAGTTCCGGAATAACAATTTAATTTGAAGCATTGTTGAAATCCATCCTGATCCTACTCTTACTTCTATTCTTAAACCCCAACTTTGATATACAGGGTTTATTGGTTATTCGTCAGCAATCCGTTAAGAGGATGTAGGAGAGGTCATTTGCAACCAAATTACTCCGGATGACCCCTATGTCAATGTCAACCATTTTCGAGTAACTGGACATTTTATATTTTAAAATATATGAAGTAAAAAAAAAAAGTCAAATTACGCGAATATTGTTTTTATTACATTTTTATTTCATATATTTAAAAGTATAAAATTAAAAAAACTCAACAGTATGAGTTGCAAAATATTCAAAATGGTTTGATCAATTTGGCTTTCATTTGAACTGAAGCCAGCGCCACCGGGATGGATCGGTAAATTATTTTTTTTTATAACCTTCGTTTTAATCGGATGCAATGCAAAATATTATTACGATTCCATTTTAATAGATTCAAAATAAATATTTTATCCTGACCTCTGGTAACTAAAATACACAAAACCTAAAACTAATACTACGACCCGAACTACCGACTACGAATCCCATCATCCTCAAGACAGATCCCACATTTTACGACTACCCGCAACTTGTACACATTTAGCCAGAAATGAATCTCGCGCTTGACCGCATAGAGGAAGCGTTTATTAATACGGACTGCGGATGTCTATAGAGAAACATGCCGAGTGATGAATTTTGAATGAATTAGTCTTACCCTTACTGAACCTTTCAGGAAGAAAAGACTATTCACATTGTTGCTTTGTTGTTCGGGTCAGAGCAATTACGTCAGCGAAGACCTTTGTAACTTTTCATTAAACTGCTTGCGTGCTTTGCATTGCTACTAAATGTATTTTAATTGTGGAAAACAGTGCAGTGCGAAATTATAATTTTCTTAAATTAAATAAACTTTATTATCAGGCTTCGAAGGCCCATAAAGTGTTAGTATTACAAATTACTGAAACTCTATGTTAGAACAACAATTAGGCACACACACAATTAGGTGGATATACCACGTTTATTTTAATAAAACAATATCTGCTGTTAAACTTATCGAGTTCATTAATTGCCTTTGTTCATCCCTCGCTCATAATAATTCTTAGAAATTCAAACACACTATAATATAAATGCTGCTCTATTTGCTTACGAAAACATCTTCTAGTTTAATTGTGTACATAGTTATAATGTTATTATATGTAATCAATGTTGCTTACCACTATGTAGGCATGATTCTGTGGATTGTGGTGTAACAGAGAACAGTAAACAATGGTTGTAATAATAAACATGATTACAATAGATCCGTGTCTGATGGTTGCTAATCCAAGAACATTAACCTGTAAATAATTAACACTTGAGCCAGCAGTATCATTTGAGTTGGTTGAATTTAATTGCTAAAAATTATAATTGAGTAAAAGAAGCGTGAATAGTTACGATTTACTTATGCTATTTTAAACTAAGTCGTTAATCATGTTTGTAAAAAAGTAATTTATTCGTTGAGAAGATATACTTACCTACAACAATAGGTACTCGACCATTGTTCAGAAAACATATAGTAAAAAGAATAAAACTTATTGTGTAGTTCCTACATCACCAATATTATGTCATAGAAAATTAAACTTTTCTGTCCTTCTAAAACATTTATGACAAACAAGAGTCTGGTCCTAAACACACAGAACTAAGGGAATCGTAGAGATGCTGAACTGAACCGCGGGCTAATGGAAATTATTCAAATAAGGGTCGATTTGACTCTATTAGGACGTTCAAATATCCGGAAAGCGAATGTGGTCCACCACATTCCAAATCACCAAATTTGTGTGAGTACACTTCTGTTGTCCACAACAGAAGTGTACTCACACAAATTTACTTACTACTGATTTAAGAAGTAATTACTGTATGTGAGCATTGTTTAAGTATTTAAAAACCAAAAGTGTAAAGCGAAAACACAAAGTTATGAGTGTTAATATTGAATTACAGTGTTTTGGTCTCTAATGAAATTTGTTAACGAGTGAACACTAATGGCGTCACTGCAAACAAAGTCGATGAGAGACAAATGATCGAATGAATCGATGAGAAATAAATGGAATATATTGTTTAATTTGTACCTAATGCGTTTCTATTTAATAAACAGGAAACAACAACCAATTTAGGACTCCAGTATACTTTGTAAAAGGCTTCAGTCATGTTAGAGACTTACTGCACGCGTAGCATGACCACCGTAGAAACAAGTTTTGTCGACAGAAGAATAGACAAAATGACAGATTGTGATTGTTTATCTGTCATTTTGTCTACTCTTCCGTCGACAAAACTCGTTTCTACGGTGGTCATGCTACGCGTGCTGGTTGCGGAGGTCTACAGTAGCCTGTGCATGTGGAAAAAGAAACCACATTTGGAAAAGTGAAATGTATAAGTTGGTCGGAAAATATTTGTCTAAATATATTATTGTTTGTTTTGTGCTGGCTCAGCTGGTCTACTATGAGAGCTTTTGAGGTCAGATTATCAACTTCTAAGTCTTATTACAAAACTTTTTCTATCAGATACTTCTCAAGGTAAATTAAGATGATGCAATAAAACTCTACATGCTGGTATTATAAAAGAAAATAATAAAGTTAATTCATAGCTATCGAGATTATTCTGCCCATATTTGCTGGGATTCGGTGATATTTTTGCGGCGCCAGCAAATATTTTGTTACAATGTGGACAATTTGAATTGAGATAAATAAAGCATAATCTATGATTTACCAATATTTTCAGTTTGAGTTGGTATACCTCCCTATGGACTTTATAACCAAATATAAATTTTGATTAGGTTATCAGAAATGATCTCTTGCAACTGACTTCCACGGCGGCTAGGTGTTTTGTTAGACAATCACTACTTAAATTGGTTCTTGATAACCAATTGAATTATGTATACGATTCGATTTAATTAATTGAATCCAGATTGTACTTCCATTCTTCAGACATTACAACAGCTGCACTCAGTAACGTCAAAAGAAAATCGTTCTACGTTAAATTAATCCGGCTGTTAAAAATCACGTAGCGAGCTAATAAATCAGAGTCAGATGTTATCGAAAAACTTCAGCTTTTGATTAAGCCACCTCAGGGAGAATGACTGGCAACAATTACCTCGAGTTTGTTCTTTATGTTGTAAAATATTATGTCTGCAATGAGAAGACATGAGGTTTTGAGGACGCGGCGACGGTTCTCATAAAAAATCGGAATTTTGTGTACCTAGGTATTTACGTGGTTTTAAATTATGAAAATGCTTAAGTTTTAACCCTAAAATAATGTTATGTGTGCAATTTACACAAACAAGTAATTTGATCACTAATATGAACAATGGCTCCTAAAGGTTTGTTTTAATTAATTATGTTTACCGTAGTATTTAGTGAATGTGTAACATATTTGTGCTCACAAATAAAACCACTTCATTAACGTTACGAGGATTTTGTTTATTATACACCACAGTTAATGTTTATTTCTGTTTTACAGAAATAGACAGAACGATCGACAATGAAATTTGTTTATTAAACGATCGTTTTACATCTATACTTCTATACTAATATATAAAGCTGAAGAGTTTGTTTGTTTGTTTGCTTGAACGCGCTAATCTCAGAAACTACAGATCCGATTTGAAAAATTCTTTCAGTGTTAGATAGCCCATTTATCGAGGAAAGCTATAGGCTATATATCATCACACTAAGACCAATAGGAGCGGAGCACCAATGAAGAATGTTTCAAAATCGGGATTAATTTTTTCCTTTTGAGAGCTTCCGCTGCGTGCGCTGCGTAAACAGTTAAAGTTTCGCTAAAATCATGTATGACAGAATTGTTCCCCTTTAAAAGTTCTAAAAAAAAGTCCGCGACAGCATATGTCTATCTTTTAAGGTTGGCTCACTCTAACCTTTTTTATGCTAACCAAATTTGTTCAAAAGTAATGCATTATTTACGAAGGTGTTTTTATAAACATGACATTAATCCTTATCCAAATAAATACGTTATTCATCATAAGTATTTAATTTAAAACAAAATTGCCGTTTACATCATTCGATTTCAATAAATATCTTAGGAGATATCGCAGTTTTAAAATAACATCGCAGCAAAATAATGATCAAGTACTGCGCGCGATTTCCGGTGAAGGTATCGTTTGGGGTAACAATTAATAAGGCCCAGGGGCAAACATTTAAGCACGTAGGAATAGATTTACGCCTAGAGTGTTTTTCGCACGGGAAACTATATGTTGCCCTATCGAGATCTGGTTCTTTTTTTCGTGCTCTTGATTTTCAACGCTCTGTTTAGCGCCGAGAGTTGAAAATCCAATAGTGTGTTCTTTCAACGAGCTGGGACGAGAGTGCGTTCCAGCGCGTTGGATTCTCAACGCTCGGCTTAACACCGAGAGTTGAAAATACAATGCGCTATAAAATCCCGCTGCGATTTTATTACGTCCGTGCGAACGTCGGCTTACTGATTAAAGCGTGATGTAGGTACCTAAAATAGCTAACATAGGTACGCATTATTAAAAAAAAAAAACACCTTTATTTAAACGAAGTCGCGGATTAAAGATAGCGTTAGCCCAAAGTAGCTACTCCACGCG
This sequence comes from Agrochola lychnidis, assembly GCA_963680765.1. NCBI lineage: Eukaryota > Metazoa > Arthropoda > Insecta > Lepidoptera > Noctuidae > Agrochola > Agrochola lychnidis. Next base: position 17,675,782 of record OY796862.1, read on the forward strand.
GACGAAGTCGCGGGCAGAAGCTAGTATTATATAAAGCGGCAATTCAGTGAATTAAAATACATATATTTAAGTTATCAATTTCTGTATTATAAACTACCTTATATTGATCTCTTTCAGTAAAGCACGTGATATTTATCAGACGTTATTTCAAAAGCCAACTTACCAAATAGGCATGAAATATCTCGTGTTAACTTGGACTCGGGTCAAGTTCTCGTACAAATCTGGTATGTTCGGAAGTCGGTCAGGCCAGTTGGCGACTCCTGCTCTGAGGTAACTGTACATTAGCTAATCGACTGGGAGTTTAGAGTGGTTTGAATAAGGTTGTTTATAGTGTACAGCCTCACTTCGGACGACACCGGACTGTCGCGTGGAGATAAGCGGGTAGCAGTTGCTGTGTGCTTCTAAATGTCAGTGATCTTGTTACAAGTTTACATTGTAGATTATTTGAATAATTACTGAAGAAGGACAATGTTCGCAGTCGTTTATGTCCTGAATAATGTTTGGATATTTATGCTAAAACAAGTTCTAAAGAATAACAATTAATTGCATAAACTAAACTCTCAAAGAAAACCATTTTGACAGTCTTTTGTCCCATAAGTAACTTTATTACCATCATTGGTTCTGAAACCACTGGACTTTAAGCATATTTGTAAAGATTACGTGCTTGTCCGCATCCCTCGGCGTATTTCTAACAATTGTTGAGATAACAGGCACGTGTGTTTGACTATTTGTCTAAAACTCTCATGTTGACTGACCCTAAAATTTTCCTAACATGTTGGCAACGGAAACTTCTTTATTTGAATGAACTAGATTCGTACGATATTTTAAAATTATGAAATATTCTAAATTCAATACGTAAATTTTCTGTTATAGGTTGTTTCCGCAAATGACCTAACTAAATTAAATTTCAGGTAGGTACTTAAGTCATTACTTTCTAATTGCCAATTTAAAACGCAATTGCAATTAAAAAACGCACTACCGGATCGCTCGCCTTTGACGCTACATTCCCTTGATGCAGTACAAAACATGTTATATGGCAGAAGCAAAGGAGTGGACTCCTTTGCTTTTGCCATATAACATGTGCAAATAAGATTCCAGAGGTAGGTACAGGAAACAAATTATCGCAGTCAACTCGCACGCTCCATTGTTTCTCATGTGAACAGTAATGGCGGCCAGAGAGAATGTTACCAATAATCATTCCGTTACGTACAAGACAATTCTCTTAATGTTTGGTAAGTTTGATGGTGTGTTCAGCACGGTGACAGGATAATCGAATTTCTAGTAGGTATTTGTTTTGGAGGAAAGTTGAGTTTCTGATGCAGAAAATGGGAAGTCATTTCTGTGATGGTGTGAAAATGTAGGTAATGATCGTACATATGTAGAATGTTGAAATAAATTTTTGTCGTAATGAATTAATACCAAACTGTACTCCTTGCTCTAGTTAAATGCACTGCAAACTCAAACTTGTGCTCATTTGATACAATTAAATAAAAAGAGGTTAGGAGGCGACCCAACTTGTCCTATTTCTAAGGTTAATGAGGTAGGCAATACAACTGTAAAACTTTGAGAAGCGCAAAACTTTCTGCATTCTTTAATAAAATCTCATGGTTCTCTGCGGTTCGTTTTGTATTTAAAATACCTCTTTGCAAATTAAATGGGAGCAAGAAAGGCGTCATGGTGCCTTTTCAAAGTAGAGTATTGTTTCTTCAATTAATTGACAACCCGTCACAGTCGACAGTTAGTAGGTATGTAAGTTTCAATAATAAAAGTTAAAATATTTAAATTATATCTAACAGTGTCTGGTTCGCTGCCATAGCTCAAGCTATTATGTAGTACTTAGCTGTTGTGTTGGAAACTAATTTATTGAAAAACAATTGAAAAATGACAAGTAATAAATTAATACTATGACTCAGTGACATAATTCATCAAAAGCTTAATCACAAACTATCATAATTAACTACAAAGTCAAACAATAGATTAATAATGTAGATACAGAATCTTATCAGTTGAGTGAACTTACCAACTCACCGAGTTCGCAAGGGGTGGGCAGCGCTCTAATCTAAATGTATAACGAGCTCCTCAGGAACAGTTACTAATATTGACTCTCGTTGTTATACAAATAAACTTATATTACTATCGCTGTTGAAGCAGCGTGGGAGTATCAAATAGATATTGATGATTATTCCGGTTCTAAACTTTCCTTTCGAATAGGAAAACTAAGGTAGTTTGATGTTTTTTCATAACACAAATAATATCAGGTCAGTCATCGTAGTAACAGCGAATGATTGTTTCGATTATTGTGAACAAATAAGTTGGATAAAGTTTAGTCACGGAACGCTGAATATTTTAATAACGAATACTGAAACTTTTGCCGGTTGTTAGCACGCTGGTGAACATGGAACTAGTTTAGGCTGCCAATTAGTGGGATGAGATACAATTCTATAACCGCTCTTGTAACACGCGTAACGAACAACAGAAATCAGTGTTTAGATTATAATTATTTCCTATGTGGACATCATTATAACGTGTTCTTGTAGTTAAACATCGAAACGATTGGAACACATTGAGATTTTGTCGTGGACATTTATTTATTCACGGACGAACATTTTACATAATATTCTAACTTGTTCGGAATTCTCATAAAAAGGATAGAAATTTTAGTCACGTAACAAAATTATTTATTTATTTATTTGCTCTCATGCACATAATACATTTTACAACATTTACTGTCGGTTTTTGTAGGTACATAAACCCTGTCAGGGCACTGCAAAGAACAATGTTGGTTTGCTGTTGAGTTCGTGTTCAAAACTAATAAAAATACAATGAAATACATTCAGAAATAAAAGTAAAATAAAAATACATGTCAAGACGTCGATATGATTTCAATTAATATTAACAGTAATAAACAATATAAAATTAAACACAATAACACACATAGTCATATTTACTCAGATTAATTTAGAATAAAATAATAATAAGGAATAGGTTAAATATAAAGTCATTTTACAATACAATACAAAAAGAATTAAAGCTAAATGTGTTGTTATCTAGAAACATTATTTCTCAATTTCAACAACTTGTGCCCCGAACCCTATTATTACCAAAGTTAATTTTTGAGAACGACTGAAACATCAGAACAAGCATGAAACAGTTTTCCAGACGCAATTTTTCAGGAAGAAAATAAATGGCTTTTATAACTTTTGACCAAAATTTAAGTTGATGATACTCATTATTTGCAAATGGAATTGTGTTTAAACTTAATCCAAAGTGATATAACGGATACAATAGTTTAAAAGATATCACATATTCTAAATTACACGTAACAAAATAATTATGGTTGACAGTAACGCGGGCGCAGCGGTATATAGGAGTCAATGACATTTTCCTCGGCTATTAGGTATGTAATCCCGGTAGTACGTTCCCGTGGGATATTTTCCGACATCCACGCGGGCGAAGAGGCGGGCAAAAGCTAGTCAAATAATAAAACAACTTTGTTAAACATCACCATCTTAAACCGTCATCGATACGACGAATTTACATCGCTACTGTGACGTATTCAATTTTAATTAATTAAAATGAGGTAGATTGCTGTAGAATTCTGTCGTTAATTATTTCAACTGGAATAAAACCTGACATTTTGTTAATGAACATCAAATACAGAATAGCTTCTATCTCATTTTCAGCTAGAATAAAAACTCGTACCTACTTTCCAAATTAACTTCCTTTTCATCTAAATCAGCGTGTCCACAATTCAATCATTCAAATTTCGGAATAAAAAAAGTTCCATCTCTAATTTCGCATTATTTTGAAGCGTTCAGGTGGACGACGTGACTCCACAAAAGCCTTTTTATTCAAATAATGGTCGTGTATTGTCTAAATTAAATACCAGTATCGACGAAATCCATTGTTTGAATCTAAGTCTGCTAATACACACAACTTGAACTCACACACTGACTAGGTAATTAGTATCACTTGTAATTTTTTAGGAATATCGTATAAATATGTGAACACCATGTATCCATTACATAATTTTTTTTTCTGTCATTGCTTCATTTTTAATTATTTTTACCTATTGTGGTATGGTAATCTTATTCTAGGTGCATCATTTTCACATATAATTATATTAATGTATACAAAATATTGTAAAATATTTTAAAAGAGTAACGCTGGAGTTTCTTGCCCATTCTTCGCCATACGAAAACTACCTTTTGGAAGGGGCGACTAGAATCAATTCTATTTTTGTTTTTGACGTTCAAAAGTGCCTTTTGTGCCTAATTGAAATAAATTATTTGACTTTGACTTTGCTAAATCATTCAGTAGGTCCTGTTAATCTTTGTGATGTAAAAGTCGCGACTATTTATTATGAAAATATTTTCGTTTCACAAAAACAATATAGGTACTTTTTATACGCTTTTTATTAGCTTCACCTGTATGTATGTTTGTTTGTAAGTTTGTTTGTATGTTTGTTTGTATTTTTGTTTGTGTGTTTGTTTGTTTGTATGTTTTTTTGTATGTTTGTTTGTAACCGACTCCTTTGGCCGCGATATTAACCCACTTTAAACGGCCAGATTTCGTTCAAACTTTGTAGATTTATCGAGGACCGATGACAATACATTAATTTGATAAAATTATTCCATTTTTCAATTTTCAAAATAAGATTTTTGTTAGTGAAATGAAAGAACATAATAATTGTGATTTGTTTAATTCAAAACTGAATCGTAAACATCGCAATATTTGCAAAAATAATTTTGATAGCTCTTGTCACTGTCAAACACAAAGTACCCTACTTTGTGTTTGACCATGAATTTTCCGGGACAAAATACAGAAATTGGTATACCGTGTAGGGCGACCATGATTTTCTCAGGACAAAATCCGGAAAGCAATTTACCGGGTAGCGGGATTACAAATTTCGAGTATGAGCATGCGTTCCTTATTTTGTTTGACCAGGCATGGGGTCATAACCTGCTCAAAAGGGGGAGGATATAACGCGATATCATTTCAAACCACTCTCGCCACAATCCGCAGCTTCTAGAATGTTCTAGAACCCATCAAAAAGACAAACGACGCGCACCTTTTTTACACGCTTTTTATTTAGATAAGTAGTCTGTCATCCGTCAGCTGTGCAACGCATCAGATAACATTTTTTACGAAACGTGTTCTTCGTCCCGAAATCCTATTAAATTACCCTATTATATTGTGATATCTGTATTTTAAAATTTCTAATTATCTTTAACCGATTCAACGACCTAATATTAACAAATTTTTCAATACCAAAGAGAATTTTAATTCAACAAAATAAGCAAGAATTTAAAAAAAACACGCTTTTAAAAAACCAAACTAAAAAATTCCATAGCTGTTGCCATTGATTCTGAGTTGGGTATCGACCGTACACAACATGCAAGGCTGTACAGTTGATCATGCAGTCATTTATCTAGGCTCTCGACTGTTTGCAGCTGGACAAGCTCATGTAGCACTTAGTCGTGGAAGATCTTTGGACGGAATTCGAATTGAAGAACTTGATTGCTCAAAGCTAACAGGTAAAACCCCTTGTAACAGAGAAGCATTAGATGAAATGATTCGATTACGAAGTAACACGTAGTAAGACTTGTCATTATCACTTGTTCGGCAATAACCTTATACCATTAAGGCTCACTGTATATAATAACAACGTTAAAATCTTTGAATGACTTCTAAAATCAAGATTTAATTTTTACTATTAATACAGCTGTACACATGAATAATTTGGAAAATAATTAGTTACTTATAGTTATCACGGAATTAATAGTAGAACAAATAATAGTTTAAAATTAAAAAATAAGCTATTATTAATAAACCAAACTAAAAAGCAAGAAATAAATAACAGTTAAAAAAATACGTTTTTATAGAAAACCAAACTAAAAAATGAAAATAAATTTCGCTTTACACCCGGAGGGGAGAAAAATATTTTATTGACAGATATGAGTAGAAGGATTATCATTTATATATTATTTTAAAAAGCACCCCACGCTTTTTTTATTAAAATAAAATATTTTTTTTTCTTATTTACAGTATTATTAATTTATATTTATCAAAATTTTTAATACTAATCTTAATTTAAATTTATTTAAATTTATTTTTTAGTTCTGTTTTCTATAAAATGCGTATTTTTTAGTTTTTTTAACTGTTATTTATTATGCGACGTATCAACTTTCATAGAATGTTACAAACGGATAAGAAGGTTTCTTCAATGTTTAGACCATGCGTTTGGAATTTAAAATACTTTTATTATTCGAAAACACAAAACTTTTCTTGCGAATATAAAAATTCTTAATAAAAGCATCTCTTTTCAGTCATTTAGAATTGAAACTCATGTGGAAGTCACTACAATTGCTTTTGATAATAACACCTACATCCCACTGCTACTCCATATTATTGCTTCGACGACTTTGGACACTTACCGAAGATGGAAACCGGTCACTAAGAGTGCCAATACATTTTTACTACACCGCATTTTTAACACTAATTGCCTGAAAGGTTCTTTGAGAGACATGAATGAACAACGATATGTGAACCCAAACTCTCACAATATTATGAAAAGCTTCTGTTATTCACTGTGTTTAAATATCAAACATTATTATTCGATGCTTTTTATGAGGGTCAGATGGATTCTTCACAGAACACATCATGTTTACGATTTTGGAGGGTGTACAGGAGACTTCCGTCCGTTGCTAAAACCAACACATTCTTCATAAAAATATGAGCGATGTAAAAATATTTGAGAGTTATTTTTACGTATTTTTTTCGTAATTGTTATGTAAACGCTGTTTCACGCGCGGGGTGAGCAGAGGCAAAATAACTTTTGTAACATTACAATAAGCCAATACACCTCAATTGTACTACTTAGTAACAAACTTAATACCACCAAAATTATTATCTCTATTAATAAGAAAATATTATTAGAAAAATGCCATCTCTAAGGTACCAAAATGTTACTCCTTAAATACATATGTACTGTCTCTCTCTATCGTGTAAGTGGGAGGTCCTATTAGGCCCACTCTCGGAGAAAAACACGATGGAAAAGCAATATACAGGTCCAATAACAACACACTTGAAGAGCTCTTGTATTATATGTAAGTAGACTACTCATAACTAAACGTGATAACATTTCGATAGAATAACGACTAGACATTTTACTCTTATTGGGTTTATATTTTTCTTACTCGTTTCGATCTAATAATTCTGTACTAAGATTTTATCGAGTCAAACACAAATATCAAATTGTATTTCGTATTTGATACCCTTCTACAGAGCTCATGAAAACGCTGACGTAAAAGTATTATGAAATATCAAATCAATCATAAAAATTCACATTTTACGCTCACACACAGCCCACTAAGGAACAGTTTGTTCCAGGAAAACCTCGATTGAATTGTGGTTTTATATTTAGATGGATTTGAACAGCAAGTATATAGCTACAGAAATTATATATGAACTGTTAAGCAAATCTTTGTTATAATTTTATGAAAATATTCCTTCATGTTTAAACTGAGGGAAGTTTATTTATGTATATCTCTATAAATTACCCGTTACACCAGTTAGTAGTAAAAAAAAATCTACAGGCAAAATAGACGTTGGCACAGGCAAGTTTTAACAGCGTAGCAAGCGTAGCGATGACGTCACGTGTGCTACGTCGTAGCAACCGTGTAGACCTTCACAACACTATCGCAATTTTTCAAATTGTAAAAGCGATTCTATTTAATTGTTATAGAGGTTATATAGGTCTTCCTCCAAGCATTGGTGTGTCATAGAATAGATAGAATCAATTTATCCAAGCAGAAAGGATATCTTCAAAGGCCAAAAGTCAAACTGTTGGTCGAAGAACTTAAAACACGACCGCAGAGAGTTTTTGATACGTGAGTAATTTGAACAGGTCCCATTTTATTTATTCAACTGTACCATAAAGTGCGAAACAAATCTTCGAGGAAGAAAAGTAAATCGTTTGCAACCTGTCATCGAATGTTTTTTTGGATAAAAGTCTATGTTACATAGATAGAAGATAGATAGAATATTCTTTATTATGGACACCATAAAAATTATATACATTAATTTAGAAATTTCAGATTTTTTTTTACATATCTGGTATAAAACAAGAAAAATATGATATATTACTAGCTGTGCCCCACGATTTTACACGCATAAGTCTCGATCCCGTGAGAATATCCTATGTTCTAACTCAGGTCATGGTCTACTCATGTGCCAAATTTCATCCAAACCCGTTCAGCCGTTTAAGCGTGAAAGCGTAACAAATAAATAAACAAACTCACTTTCGCATTTATAATATTAGTTAGGATTAGTTTAATCCCGATGTCAAAGTGAGAAATTACAGATTGTCAAAGTGAGAAATTACAGATAACTTTTTGTAATAAATTACGTTTAATTAAAATTTTTACACAGTATTTTGCCATTTTTTCGTAATCTTTCAACCGCTTTGACAAATGATGTGATATTAAATTCTCCTCTAGCGTGAAAATAACATATTATTTTATGAAAATTCTTGAATTTTGTCTTAAAATCACCAACCCGATGTAAGGTATACCTAAGGCAAATAATTGTTACTAAAAGCCAAGCTCGGTATTATTGCTAAAGATATAGAATAGAGAATATTACGAAGGCTTCGCCTCATTCTGAATGCCTGAATATCTTAATATTTAGGTACTCTGGTATGTTAGCAGAAGCTAACGTACCAGAGTACCTAAATATTAATCGAGATGAAATTTTGATGTTTATTTTCCTCAGAAACTGTGACTTCATAATCATGTTATGTAATTCTAATTGTAGAACGTAATTCTACTATTTAAAGACATCTTAATAATTATTATTAACTACCAGCGCCCCGCGGTTTCACCCGCATAATTCCCGATTCCGTAAGAATCGTGATAAAAAGTATTTTTTGTGTTAGTCCAGGTTATAAACTATCTGTGTGCCAAATTTCATCCAAATCCGTTCAGTAGTTTTTGCGTGAAAGAGTAACAAACATCCATCCATCCATCCTCACAAACTTTCGCGTTTATAATATTATATTATAGTAGAAAGTAGAATTAGTAGGATTTAAAAGAAAGGCAAAAGAGCAACATCACGTCTATTTAAAAAAACATTTCTAATGAACCTTGATACTATTAAAGAAATAAGAAAGGGTTTGTATACACGAATACAACAAAAGCGTGTATGTTGTGACTAGTGAGCATAGATGTGAGAGCTACGCACGCGCGGCATTCACTTGTGACGACCTACTTTATAGACTGGTCTAGGTATATGTATATAGCAAATCACACAATTTATTGCCTGGTTCGTAGTAAATTAGATCTACAAGCATTTCTATGGATCTATAGTGCACATGCAACTTTTAGAAAGAATAAAGAAATAAAACGTATTTACATAAGTGTTAAGACGCGAGATTCCATAAAATATAGCTAAGTTTTTAGCAATGTAACTGCAGGGAAGTCCCATCATTTAATGAATTTTTTGCTGAAATGCCTACCTTATTACTAAACTTTCTTATGTAATGCTCTAAATGACTTCTTGTTTGGTTTTTTTTTTATTTTGTCAAAGTCACTTTGACTTTTTTTATTAAAAAAATCGGATGTAACGTTAGATCATAAAATTGGCAGATTGTTATTAGAACTGTCTGTATATTAGAACAACCTCATGGGTTCAAATGTAAAACCCATTCATAAACGACGAAATCTTACTCAATTAAATCAAATAAACCTATTCAAAATGAAATAGATGATGAAAACGCGTAATATCAGAATATCTGCAGAATATCTGTTTAGAATGCTATAAAACAATAGGGTCTCGTAAAAAGATAATCTAGAGTCCACGATATCAACAATAGCACAGAGGCACATAAAATAGTTATACGATCAGATGCTTTCTGGCCGTAAATAAATTAATGTTACCATAAGTCGCCGACCCAACGTACTACTTAGTTATAAATGATTAATGTTTTTTAACAATTATGTATTAGTTTATTATTTTATAAGAATATTTGTGTATTTTATCTATGGGCCTTAGTTGCCTGAAATAAAGGAATTATTATTATTATTATTTTTAAATGTCTTTGAAACATCTCGGGACCTTGGGGTCCCGGACCTTTGGAAGGCGTACGAGGGGCCGAAGCCAACTCGCAGAGGCCCCTTAGACATTTTTAAGTATTGAGGCACCAACCGACGATTATCCCTGTTCGCACTATGCAAGGGCACCCAAGGACAACCCCCGGTTGGTGTAGGACTATTGCAGAATATGGAAACAATGATATTGGACTATGGGTTTGGGTGGATTAAGTGGACTGGTTACCTGGAGCTATGGAAGGACTATGGCCCCTGCCTGATCAATGTTTAAATGTACACGGATAAAATGGCAGGGGGTGACTTGCACGCTCAATAATGGGCCCCCGAAAACGGTCGCTAGCACATAGTGTCGTAGCGACAAGGGGGCAACACGTCCTGAGGTGCTTATGAGGAGTAGAGAGGTATTCCACGGCTATCAGGACAATCCCGGAAGTACGGTCAAGATCCCTACCAGCATCTTACTGGAATACTTCCTTCCTTCGAGCATGTTTGCTCTTGCGGTACTCCACTCAAGCCGGCCAGTTAAGGCAAGAATGAGGCAGGAGCTCTATTCCTCGTCAGTGTTGACTCCAGCCGGCCAATAAAGGCAAGCCAGAGGTGAGGAACAAGACTTCTCCCGGGAGATAGGGTCCGTGGGGTCGCTACTGCCCAACAGCTCGCCACATGCTGCCCTGCGGGTTTTTGTATCTCTCTTGATCTGGCTCCTAATCCCAGACCTGTTCCGGCAAAGTAAACTCTACTGGCACAGGCCTAGAGTTCGGAGCGCGCAAGCCCCACCACGACGTCAACGTAGAGATACGACGGTGGGGTTATTATTATTATTATTATAAGTAACGAGAAAAGATAATCGTCTTTTATAAATCATTAATTTCTCAGTAGCAGCTCGGAGTCTGGATTTGTGCCCGGTTGATGGCAATTGGCTCGCCTCCTATTACATGGGACTTAAACATAACTGGCGAAATGTGGGTGTACCTGCTACAGGTACACCTCTGCCCAACCCTTCGGAGAAACAAGGCGTGATGTTATGTAGATTAGCTGCTTATTTTTTCTAAAGAAATGAAAAAAAACTCAAATTCGCGTCTTCATTGAAAATAATGAAGTGTTGACTGTCATCTGTCGAACAGTCGACTGTCTGTCTCTTGTCTGTTATAAATGAGGCAGAGACGTCCTGAATCGTTATGGGTAAATTAAAGACCATTGCTACAAACGAATGACGATTTGTTCCCGTCGTTGGCATGAGTTTGCTTTTTACCCGTTTCATGCAGGGTGAAAATTATTGTTGTCAATCCAAAAAAACAACGCATTTTAGCTGTACATAAATAAATACATAAATTGGTGTGGTTTGCTCAATCAATTGTTGTTATTATGCCAATTATAAAAATAGGTGCCGTACAAAACCAGCCAATTATTTTTAACTACGTAGCAGAATAAAATATTGACATGAGTACACAATTATCATTTCACTTCTCAGTTCTATTACATTACTGCATACAAACGCGACGATAGTTTTATTAATTGGGGTTGCGTAGTTTTTATCAAGTCTTGTCATAAAGCCTTTGTATGTCAGTGGTAAATAATAATACCGTGTGAATTTTTATGTATTCGTAATTCTCGTGAAATTTACATAAACATAGGTACTAGTATTGCCATAATACTGCAATGCAACATTATAGTTTACGAAATTTTATAAACGCAAACATTGAACAAAATTTATTGCGATGGTTTACGACTTTATGAACTTCTAGACTGCTCTGGTTACTTGACTTAAGTTTATTAGAAAATGTTCTAAGCGACTTTGCGAGTCTTTGAGAAATCTAAAGTCTACCGCGTGCCTATTTTTCGAAGCTTTGAAAACTAAAAAAAAAAGCCTTTGAAACTAGTTAGCTCGTACCCTGTGGATATATGTAAGAAAGGATTACTTAGTTTTGCAAAACTACAGCACGATACGACACTCACAAAAGTATATTCTCTTAAAAAACGTTAAGAAAAAAAAAGTTTAATTTATTTTGTGTCCAAGTATCATAAAGAGTAAATAAAACATGTGATATTTATTAAGACATTATTAGAGCATTTAACTTACTCACACACTCGAGGCGAAAACAGTAACAATATTTGTACAATGTACATACTATCATTAAAACAGAAAAAAGTAATTAAATTACTTTAAAAGTTCTGATTTTTTTTAGCTGGATAAGGCTTTAGATATTAACCTAATTACGTACTGCCCAACTTAGCAAGATGTTCAGTTTAACATATTTATCTGAAGCCACAGACTGGAACGAAGCCAGATGAGTACGGGTCGAACTCTAGCACGTAATATTGTAATACGGTCATTAACGAAATGTTACTAGCTGTGCCTCAACGCACCTAAAAATCAATTAATATTAAACTCTTTGTGTTTCCATGAAATTAAAAGACAAGTAATATGGATATAGTACATTACCAATATAAAATACTTCTCGGTACCGACGTAATTAATTCCCGGTTTCGAAAAAATATAAAAGCTGGAAAAAAACAGAGATACTTAACTCATTGCTTTTTGTGACCTACATCGGTATACCGATATACCCAACATGTTAGGCATCTATTTGAATATCCCATGGATGTGTTCCTCTTTTAAAAGTAGGTAGTTACACTATCTGAGGGGTTCTTTTTCAAAGTCCCAGTGATCGATGAAAGGGTTACAAGCCAATCTTTTTTGTTTTGGCGTTCAGACGGGCTCCTAAATATTCCTTTGGGTTTCCCGAAAACAGATGATTGAGAAATATTGCCGGATTTTGAGTATTTTCCTGTCCTATAAAATAGTCACTAAAGGCTTATCCTTTTGTATCTTTTCACTCAACTGTTTCGTGATAAATAAAATAGATGGCTGAAAAAACGCTTGGGACGCAAAAAATAAGGGTACAAATAACGCCTCTTGGAACACGGATTTAATTAATTGAATTGGTTATTTAAATAATATATCTAAACTGAATATTATAAAGAGAAAAGATTTGATTTTTTATATGTTTGTTTATAATGAATGAACTCAAAAACTACTGGACCGATTAAAAAAATTCTTGGCCAGTAGAATGCTATGTATATTAACATTAAGTAACATAGACTATAATTTATAAAGATATCACGCGGGCGAAGCCACTGGTGGAAGCTAGTTTATCTATAAAACCAAAACCTCTGCTACTGGCATTTTTATCGGAAACTAATGAAGGCATAAAATTGATGCAGAAAGTGCAAGAACAAAATGAAACGTCAACTGTTTGTTAAGTACAAAGAATGCAAATGAAAGCAGTTCTTGTTAGTTGAGTTCAGGATCTGAACCTCCGGCTCCAGGCTCCGGCGCTGTCATGTTGAAGGAAATGGATGGAAATTGCACACCTGCGGTGACCTAGAGCTTTTTTTTTATTTTCGTTGAACATTCAATCAACCAAAATGCCTTGCCTTTTCCCAGCTATGTTGGGGTCAACTTCTAGTCTTACAAGTTTAATTTTCGCTGAACATTTAATGTTCAGCGAAAATTACTTGGACATGTTCCGAGTACTCGTATTGAAATTGAATTGCTATCATAATTAAAAATCTTCCTTCCACTAAAAATATCAAACAAAAATGGCTGAGCATTTCAATAGCATTGTAATACGTCATTCACTTCGTTCACTCGACCTCACTCGTCTCGCTCCACATTCTTACTTCCAGTATTTTAATTAGTGAAACATTTCTTCACTGCGGCCGCTCTCGTTGTTCCGCATATTTTATGAATATCAGGAGAGATGCGCTGAATGAGACGAGGGAGCGGTAGTATAAAAGATTGTATGCTATTATCTATACATATAATAAAATCGTAGCGAAGTCAAAACTGTACATTGAATATTTTTGAAAAAAAGTAATTGCTACGAGGTCTAGGATCGATTCTAATGCCGAAAATATTTTTTTTAGAATTTTTGTCTGTTTGTCTGTTTGTCTGTATGTATGTTCCAGCATGGCGCAAATTCTACCGGACAGATTCTGTTAAAATTTTGCATAGATATTCCCTGTGTGTCTGGTCAAACTATAGGGTATAAACTATCACGCTATTTACTATGGGGGACGAGCAATATTACATTATGTTGTATTTTTATGTTCTAGCATGACGCAAATTCTACCGGATAGATTCTGTTCAAATTTTGCATACGTGTTCCCTATAAGTCTGGTCAAACTATAGGGTATAAACTATCACGCTATTTACTATGGGGGACGAGCAATATTATATTATGTTCGTATTTTTGGAAAAAAACGCGCCAAAATTTTAGGATATTGTAGATGGTTATCGATTAACCTTTTTAAATGATTATCATCACGCTATACCTTTATGGAACTAAGCAGTCAATCATGAAATATATAGGAACGGCTATTTTAAACAAGTTTCAACAAAGCAATTAGCTCAACGGTTGGGCGGTTGCTTTGCAAACATGGGGTTGCAAGTTCGATTCCCACCTACGTTTTTTTTTTTCACATTTTGTTATACGATTATTATTTTTTTTGATTATGTACCTATAATCTATAGATATAATAAAATCGTAGCGAAGTTAATTTTTTTAAAGAAAGTTATTGCTACGAGGTCTGGGATCGATTCTTATGCGGAAAATAAAGTTTTCAGAATGTTTGTCTGTACCAACTGTAGGGCATAAACTATCACGCTATTTGCTATGGGGGATGAGCAATATTACATCATGTTCGTATTTTTCTCTGCAATTTGTAAAAGGACGCGCCAAAAGGTTGGTATATTGTAGATAGGTAGTTACCGATTTAACTATTTAAATGATTATCATCACGCTACCTTTTATATAGGAACGGCTATTTTAGCTAACTTTCAACAAAGCGAATAAGTAAGCGGTTGGACGAATGATTTGAAGTCCTGAGGGCCTACCACCAGCTTAAAAGCACTATCATTTTAATATTACTTTAGTTTACTTCAGTGTGGGAAAGAGATGAAGCTCTACAGGATGTATAGCTCCATCTCTTTCATCTCTTTCTCCCACTGAAGTAACATTAAAATAATACTGCTTTATGAGCTGGTGGTAGGCCGCCCGGGGTAGTAAGTTCGATTTACATCTGTTTTTTTAAACTCTTTTTGTAAAACGATTTTTTTTTTTGGATTGTGTATGTAATAGTTCATAGAATGTATTAATTCACAAAAAATGGAAAACTTCGTAAGCTATGGGAAACTACTAAGTTACAAGTACTTTACAGTCACAAAACATTCAAGGTTGTATTCTGATCATTTTAGAGCAAAAGACTGTAGGAATAAAATGTTTTTTTTACAGATTTTGACAGCAGATTTGTCCAAGCGATTTTAAAATATGTATGTGTGTGGATCTTCTGGAATCGCTGCCACACTGCTTCCTGGTGGCAAAACAGCGCACGTCATGTTTAAGATTCCCATCGATTTAGAGAGCAACGAAACGCCTGTTTGTGGGGTGTCACGCAACAGTAACAAGGGATGTGTGCTTAGGGGATTGCGCTTCGTCGTATGGGATGAATGCATTATGGCAAAAAGGAAAGCAGTGGAAAATGTAAACAGAACCCTGCAGGACATCCGCAGAAACCAAGATATGATGGGTGGTGTCACAGTTTTGACAAAAAAAGTGAATACTTCGTTGAAAAGGTCGACTCTATGGTCGAGAGTTCATAAACTGCGCTTGACCATCATCAAACGAGCTCGGCTTGGCGGTAATTCAAATGCTCAAGTATTCTCCGATGTTCTTCTAAAAGTTGGTGAAAGCACTCTACCAGAGACTCTTGGTAGAGTAGATCCCACTTTAGAAGATCTTATTCGTCTGATATACGAGAATATCAGTCAAATACCGTACCAAGAGAATTCTTAGGCGTGTTTCCGTTTTAACTCCGAAGATGATCAAGCTGCAGCGATCAACCACAGTATTCTCTCACAAATTGAAGGGAGTGAAGTGATATACACCTCCATTAATACTGATGTGGAGGAATATGATGCCAAATATAACCCCGTAGAATTTCTCAATTCACAAATGGCAAGTGGACTTCCGGTTGTATATCTGTGTAACGGAAACCAGCTCAAAGTCGTGTCTTTGCAGAGAAACGTCATCGAGGTGGAAATTCTAACAGGTTGTGGCGATGGTGAGACAGTGTTTATAGCGCGTATAAAGTACAAATTCCCCATAATTACCAGTTAAAGCGCGTGCAGTTCTCTGGGAGTGTATGCTTTGCGATCAACAAGTCACAGGGGCCGAGGCTGAAGGCTGCGGGTGTCGACCTCAGGATAAGCTGCTTCTCACACTGACAACTGTTACGTCGCTTGCTCCCAAGTCACCATCCCTGACTCTCTGTATATTTTGGCTGCTGAGAATAAAACTACAAACGTAGTATACAGGGAAGTTTTATAAAAATGTGGCTATTATTGTAGTATATTGTGATGTCTTACGATTTCCATGCGAACGAAGTCGCGGGCAGAAGCTAGTGTTACATAAAAATTATGGTTGCATTAATTAAAGAGCTCATAAAATGCTTATAAATGAAGTAGTGAGCGATCGCGGCAATCGTAGCTAAATAGATGAGTCGTTGAACTTGGCAGCAGTTCACGTTGCTAAGTGCACTTGTGAGGCTATAATTAGAACGTCGTTATGTGGGTAATTGCATGCTCTTACGTTAATGTCGTAAGCAAATGCGGTGTGTTGACATCTGAAACGCAGTGAAACTGATTTACGAACTGATTACACCTGCCAACTTCAATCAGCGACTGCAACAGAGTAAGTTACTGATTGATGCTGACTGATGTGGCTTGCTATATTATCATCAAATTATGTGAATTTATCTTCGAAACTAGCAAGCAAAAATGATACCTACAATACATTTTCAATTTATAAGACGATAGAAATAAATCATAAAACGTCGAAGATTGCAAACAACATGGAAATGACTAAGTAGTCTCCCATTCATCTTGTGTAAGTAGGTGTTTCGCGTTAAAAGTATTTCTCAAAATGTTCTGTTAGTTTCTTTAATAAATTTATTTGCGCAGTAATATGTGACATGTTTAAGGAGACAGTCGCTATTAAGATAATAATTACAAATTATGTTTCGCCCACATGTCGAGTCGTCTTAAAACGTTCCCGCATCGTTAACTCTTGATTATGAAAATGAATAAAATGACACAGTATTTCTTTGTAAATATTATTTTAACGCTGCAAACTGTTTGTTATTTAATCATACTGTACGTTAATGACAAAAGCTCATAAAAATTCCATGTTGAACAAGGATCGGAACATTCTCATGAAGGGCACCTATGAGGAATCGCATTGTCTCATTTGAAATAATCAATAAACAACGGTTGAGCCATAAACAAAGCCGGTATTATAGTTTCTTTGTCCCCTAGTCGTAACGTTTCAGTCGATGGACAAAAAATGGGCTTTCACGCAGACCCATAAGCAATTCTCTACGAAACGGAAATTTGGCAAAAAAATCGGGGTCGAAATGGGAATATTGCGGCTGAGCTAGTCTGAAATCATCTTCCTCTGCTCTTGATACCCAAGATTTTAGTTACGTAACCTGACATTTGGCACCTTATCAAATCTCTTGTTTGAAATTGAAATTTTTGGAGCCGCAAGATTTTTTTAAAGCAACTGATGTTTTGCAGACTGTTTTTCTTATAATATAAAACAGACTCTACGGGAATATCGAATCCAAAACTATAGTTATTTAGCATTTGACAGTAGAACGTCATCCGTTTCGTAAATAAACAAACATCTTTACATGAATCCTGTAAACATTAATCAAACTCTGTTGTGTGTGTGAAAGTTTGTTGAGCATAATGGTATTCTCTAAAAACTTTTCAAATGCGGTAAGATTAGCCGCACACTAATTAACATTGTAATCTAACGTCACACCCTTGTTAATCTTCACATACCTCACGTAGTGTTTCAATTTAATTCAAAACTATTAATGTAGGTAGTAAATTCGAACGTTCTGTGGTGGCATTACACCTGATGATTAAAGAGATACTCCGTTATCAATACAGTTGTAAATTGTAAAATTCAATATCCTCTGTAGTGTCAATGCATAAAAGGACTCAAAGTGATGTGTTATCCGCGAATACATTTATGAACATAATGAACTTCAATGTAAATTCTTGTTTCGATAAACCGCTGGATTGGTTTCCATTAACTCGAATATGCTCCGATTCAATACATTATATAATAGTAGGTATTCAACCAAACAATTGCTTTTACGTGATTTGGTCGAAAAGTAGAAACCACTCAAAAACTTCACAACCGAAGAACATATAACTTGAAATAAATCTGAATAGATATTATTTCAAATAAACTCAATTTTGAACTTGGACCAATTTAATCCGTAATCGGCTCAAACCATCTTTCACTCCACAATTTGGCTCGGGAAATGTATATCTATAAATGTAATCCTTGTATCGAATAATAACGATGGGACACTCAGTAGTATGTGAGCAGTGGTGGTCCAGTGGTAACAGCCGCGACTTACGAGTTGTAGGTCGTAGGTTCGAACCCAGACAGGCGCT
Organism: Agrochola lychnidis; assembly: GCA_963680765.1. Classification (NCBI taxonomy): domain Eukaryota; kingdom Metazoa; phylum Arthropoda; class Insecta; order Lepidoptera; family Noctuidae; genus Agrochola; species Agrochola lychnidis. Next base: position 17,694,427 of record OY796862.1, read on the forward strand.
TTACTTTGTGTAAATTATTTTCATCGCCACTGCTCTCAAAACGGTGAAGGAAAACATCGTGAGGAAACCGGCATGTCCTAGAACCGAAAATTCGAAGACATGTGACATCTACCAACCCGCACTGGGCCCGCGTGGTGGATTACGGCCCACTCCCTCTCACAGAGAGGAGGCCTGTGTCCCAGCAGTGGGAACATTTATAGGCTGATGATGATGATGATGACTCAGTAGTATTAACCAAACCACGCCTTGAGTAGTTCAACCACAACAGAACAGCGTATTTCAAAACAGTATTAACATCTGAAATCTGTTATTACTAGTTGAGATTAATGTTAACCATTGTTGGCTGGTTATTTTGTATTAATGTGATAAGTTGTGTCGTTAATTTGACGCATTGCCCGAAGTGTTTAGATACTTAGTGGATATTATACAGGTTATTACTATTGCGAATTGGTGTATCTACCATTGTGGCTTTGTGTTCATGTGTAAATCAGAACGTGTATTCAAAACCAAAGATTATTTCAATTTCAAATGGCGATTCATCTCCTCTACCACAAGGAGTTAGGTAATGTAAATAGAGACTATAAGACGAGATTGGTGTGGAGGAGCTCGGACCGAAGGCTTCCGGCAACGGAATACATTATGCATTGAGTTTAAGTGCTGCTCCTCGCGAGGAACTTGTCAACGTTATTTAGGTCACCATCATCCTACTTCCTACTAATATCCTATCCTATAAATACTCGTAAATTAATTAATTGATAATATATTAAATGCGAAAGTATGTGAGGATGGATGCCTGTTTGTTACTCTTTCACGCAAAAAGTACTATACAGATTTGGATTAAATTTGACGTACAGATAGTTTATGACTTGAATTATCACATAAAATACTTTTTATCCCGATATTCTCATGGGATCGAGACCCATGCGGGTGAAACCGCGGGGCGCTGCTAGTCTACATTAAACAAGGATAAGTGCTACCTGTTGTATAGGTTACTGAAGATAAGTGCAAAAGTTTTCGGGTTTTATACCTAATATTAACAAGGCGTTCCGAATAACTTAGACACCAAAATTAGACATATTTGAGAACAAAGTAACAGTGATAAACTGACAAACATGGGATTGGAAGAAAGAAAGTTTTACTTTATGTTTAACTAAACGAAACTCACATAACTAAAGCCCTTATTTTTACAATAGATTATAATATTCCGCCACAGCCTCAAAACAGAAATCGCAAAATAGTAATGTTCAAGAAATTTTTCTGAGGCTATTTAATTTCAATTGTTCAAGGAGGCATTTCTACTTACATTAGGTAGGTAGGTACTACGCGAGACTTTTCTTGTATTCTATTTTCTTAAATAACGACTCAATTTGCCGTCTACAGTCCCCATTCCCCATTTCCACGACGATCTTCTCAAGGCATAATATAAAATTGAGTTTGCAAATTAACCTTTAAACTCACTTCACACCTTCCCTTCTTTAAAAGATTTTCAACGTTGATAGGTTTGTAATCTTGCTGTGAATATTTAGACATGCCATTTTTAAAGGAAAACCTCATCTCGCAAAGCTAAATTATACAAATGAATTTAAGTGTAAACAAGTGTTTTTTTTTTGTGGGCTAGTGCTTGTGTCTAAGTAACAACGGCTGCACGGGTCAATCGATCAGGTTAAGCTACGCTTGCCGCGGTTGGTCTGTGGATGGGTGACCATCTTTACATACCGAGACCCCCCCGTGCCTCGGAAAGCACGTTAAGCCGTTGGTCCCGGCTGTCATTTGTAGATCTTTGACAGTCGTTACACCCGTAACGACTTGGTAAGACTGGTTGTCAGACTTTTTGGGCTTCTAACTACCCAGTTAGAAGCCCAAAAAGTCTGACAACCAGTCTTACCAAGGGGTATCCTGTTACCTAGTAACTAGGTTGTGGAGGTCAGATAGGCAGTCGCTCCATTTAAAATACTGTTGGACTGGCAGCCGACCCTAACATAATTGGGAAAAGGCTAGGCAGATGATGAAGAGTTTTTTTTTTTTTCAGGTTGAATTATAATTTTAATTTCATTTTCAATTACCTACATTTCCTTACTCATACTGGGTTTCCGGACGTAGTAAACGAAGTAGATATACGAATTCATTCATTCGACGTAATTTCAAACAAGTTTTTAATTTATTAAACTGGCTTCTGCCCGCGACTTTGTTCGCATGTTCGTAAGACACAATATACTAAAATAACAGCCACATTTTACGTTGCTTGCTCTAGCGTTACCAATACTGAGTCTGTACATTTTGGCTGCTGAGACCAAAACTACGGAGGCACGGAAGTTTCATAAAAATTTTAGTATATTGTGGTGTCTTATGCGACTTCCTTGCGAACCAAATCGCGGGAAAATTTAAAGTAGAACTTAAAAAACCTTCTAATTATGAAATTGCAATAAATATCTGAATCTTAAACAAGGTTCATGAAATCTAAAATAACTATTCAATAAAATATTTCAGCTGATGTTCTTCTTCCTGTCGCTCACACAACAGTATTTCAAATCCTGTTGGCCCAAAACTTTGCCACTTCCACGCCGTCATCTTTCAATTTCATAATGTCGCACTACCATCTAATAAGTAAGAGTATCTACATACTATTGAGAATCTCAACTAATCTATTGTGTCTGTTGAACTTCTGACAGTAAGCCATTCTGAATTGATTGTTCTGAAAGGCATCTGAAGTATCCTTTGAAAGCCATTCATGGAACTTGAAGGTACCTAAACTTTAGAAAACTGATGTAATACTGGTAGGTATCAGTCAGCCTCAATAAAATTTCATTTAATTGTCTACAATCTGTGTTCCATAATATTGTATCAATTTGTAGCCACAAAACATATAACACATTGGTACTTAATTGTATAAATGGTTTATAGGTAGCCTGTTGGTAGATAGGTAATTTTGTAAAAAAATCTCTAAGAAAAAAGTAGATACAGATTTTAATGATTATAAATCTACGAGTAAAAGCAAAAGACAAAAATGAATACCTACTCCTGTTAGTGCCGAAATACCTACGCTAAGGTAACCAAAGCTTTTTTATAAATTCAACAATCTAGCTCTGAAATAATTTACTGATTCAATTTGCTCATCATCTCAATTTACGTTTCAGAAGGAATCCGAGGGGAATTGTACATTTTTATTGGTTAAGGAAAAATGGTTTCCTCAATAAATTTTGTTTGTCTGTAAAGTGGACGATATTGAGCTAATAGTTGTGTTAGTGTTACAATGAAATCGAAATTGTTTTATAGAATAAAACATATTTGCAATCGTTAGGGCTCTTACAAACAGACGCGATACGCAACGCGACACAAAAGCACCGCTCGTCACGCGACGAGCGGTGCCTTTACGTCGAGTCACGCGTCGCGCCTGTTTGTAAGAGCCTTTATGAATGAATTAGACTTTAGACATCTCGGACACGTTTGATGGTGGATTGTCTCGTTTTCACCTAAAATGACTGCCCAATATATGAGTCAAGTTTCTTTTCAGATAAATATAATTATTATACCGTTACGTAGGTACGCTTGGGCGCTTCTTTAACGTGACGATTTTTTAACGTACCTACTCTGAATCTTCAATTCTCGGCGTCGAGCCGAGCGTTGAAAATCCAACAGAGCACATTCCAGCGCGTTTAAAAGCGCACAGCTGGATTTGACTTCAACACTCGGCGCGTTGAGATTTGAAAAAACCAGAGTACGGAAAAAAAACAATGCCATAAAAAGTGCCCGTGTGTACTTGGACTAAAGGCTACACGCAGCTAAATACGAGTATACTTGCTCCATGTGCACATCTCTTCCTTTCATCCTCTCCATAAAATTGAAACCCTCACCACGAAGCAGTGTCAAAATAGTGTTATTATGAACAAACGTTTAACTTCTCGTACCCGACCATTGAGTTAAGCAGTAGTCATAATAACCGTATCTTCAGATGCATATTTTTGTGGGCGGTTTTCAAAATCAATCAAAATCAAAATATTTTTATTTCACATAAACCTACATGGGCACTTATGAAACGTCAGAAGCTAGGTGCACGGTTCCAATTGGTCGTTTCCTATGGAGAAGAGCCGGCAAGAAACTCCACGGTTACTCTTTTAAAAATAATTGGCTTTTACAATACTTTCATATAACAGTGTTTCTAGGTATGGGAGGACAGTGTAGGTCTTTCAATAAGTACAAGTACTTAACAAAATAGAAAATGGTCAACAGGTCTACAATCCACTAAGCCTACAGCGTTCTCACATTCACAAAATATGTAGAAAAGAATCTATACAAAAAATAAATAGATTAATAAAAGTAAAAAAAAAAAACCTATTTTAATAAAACGCAATTATATGATTGCTGTTACAACTGTAATCAATCTGAGTAATTATCATGTCCACAAAAGTCACAAAAAAAAAAAAAAAAAGTTCAAATTAAATCGTAGGTATATAATGTCAAATAATAGAATAATAAATATGTCAAGGACGAATGTAAAAACAAAAAAAATAAATAAAGATTTAAATAAACATGTTAATTTGGGAGCAGTTAATAGACTCTTACTTATTTATGCCATTAATGAGGTACCAGGGAAGCCACATGTGCAGAAGGAATTATTGCCAAACTTCCTTATCTTCAACATAGTCTTTAATTTTATAATATGCTTGCTTGATAAGGACACGTTTGATGTGGGTTTTGAACTTCCCATCGCTAAGTTCTGTCACAGACTTTGGCAACTTGTTATAAAAGCGGATACTGTTTATAAGAAATGACTTGCTTGTTTTAGTTAATCTAAATTTGGGTATCACAATTTCATGTCGACTACGTGTATTTATATTATGGAAATCGCTTCTTATTTTGAAAAGTCTTAAGTTTTTGCGAACATACATAATACTTTCTAAGATATAAAGTGAAGGCAAAGTCAGTATATCAATTTCTTTAAATTTGTCTCTAAGGGACTCGCGAGGGCCCATTTTATAGATCGCGCGGATTGCCCTCTTTTGTAAAATGAAAATTGAATCTACGTCAGCTGCCGATCCCCACAGCAAGACGCCATAAGACATAATACTGTGGAAATAAGCAAAGTATACTAACCTAGCTGTGGCTATATCAGTCAACTGCCTTATTTTTCTTACTGCATATGCAGCTGAACTTAATCTACCTGAAAGAGTTCTAATATGGGCGCCCCATTGTAATTTTGAATCTAAAGTAATTCCTAAGAATATAGTTTCCGTTATTGCATCTAGGTTTTTGCCATCAAGTTTTAGGTTTAGACCTACTTGAGGTACATTTGGTAATGAGAACCTAATACATTTCGTTTTGTTCGCATTAAGTAAAAGATTATTAGCTGCGAACCATTTTGAAAGTACAGCCAGACTATCGTTAACATGTAATACATCTGTATCTTTCCTGTCTATTTTAAAAATAAGAGAAGTGTCGTCAGCAAATAGAATTATATCTGATAAGTTAGTCATCATGTAAGGAAGATCATTTATATAAACTAGAAATAAGAAAGGGCCGAGAATTGAGCCTTGAGGCACGCCCATTTTAACTAGAGACCCCGAAGACGTCGCCCCATTAACATTTACTTTTTGCTGCCTGTTTGATAGATAGGAAAGAACAAGATCAGCAGCTTGTCCACGAATTCCGTAGTGGTGTAATTTACAGATCAGTGTATTGTGGTCAACGCAGTCAAACGCTTTTGAGAGGTCACAGAAAATGCCAATTGCATCCTGGGACTTCTCCCAGGATTCCAAAATGTGACTGATGAGTTTTACTCCTGCGTCAGTCGTCGACCTACCTTTCGTGAAACCAAACTGGTGACTATGTAAAATCCCATTAGAATTAAAATGTGACAACATCTGGTCTAGCATGATTTTTTCATATATTTTACTCAATGCTGGTAGCACAGATATTGGTCTATAATTAGAGGGATCACTCTTACTACCCGATTTGAAAATTGGTACTACTTTACTATGTTTCATTAAATCAGGAAACGTACCGCTATCTAAACATTGATTAAATATGCCTGTTAGGACAGGGGCAATTGTGTCAATGATATCTTCAAGAACCTTAACGGAAATCCCCCATAAGTCTTCAGTGTTTTTTATGTTAAGACTTTTAAATGCTTTTTTAATTGTGTCAATAGAAATGGGCTTGAATTCAAAACTTGGAATGTCTCTACTGAAGTGTTCTTTTAAAAGAGATTCAGCTAGTATAGATGATGAGGGAAGAGATTTCGTAACCTCTATTGGGATGTTGGTAAAGAAGTTTTCTAGTGTCTCAGCAACTTTTAACTTATCTGAAATGGTTACATTATCAATGTTTAATGACAATTCATTCTGATCTCGCTGTTTTGTGTTTCCAGTTTCTTTGTTAATTACCTGCCACACAGCTTTTATTTTATTGTTAGAATTATTAATTTTGTTACTTATTAATTTAGATTTAGCTTGGGCGCAGACTCTTTTAAATATCTTAGAATATTTTCTTACATAATTATGAATTACTTGATCAGAAGTCAATGATTTTTCGTTATATAAATTATATAAAATATCTCTGCTTTTTCTAATGCCAGGAGTGGCCCATTCATTAAATTTTGGTTTGGTATTGATTGTTACTGTTTTTACAGGACATGCTTTATGGAATTCTTGGCATACTGTAGAAAATAATGTACCATAGTTTATGTTGGGGTCTTGTGAATCAAAACTAGCTGTTGAAAGATTGCTAAGAACATTATTATTAAACATTTTCAATTTATTTTTAGTAAGAGGTCTTAACTGAATAGTTTTATCTAAACGTAACTTTTTATCTGATTCAAATGATACAAGTTGACCAGTATGGTCAGACCTAACGCCACTAATTAAGGATGAGTCTTGTATTTTACAATTAGTAAATATATTGTCAATGCATGAAGCTGAGGTTGCTGTTATTCTAGTCGCTTCATTAAATATACATTTTAAATTGAATGAATTAAACAATGATATAAGCTTATATTTATCAGGTGAGTTAACTAATAAATCAATATTTAGGTCACCACAAACAAAAACTAATTTATTATCTTTAAAAAGTTTACTTAGTATTTCTTCCATAATGATTAAAAATGATGACAAGTTTGAAGCTGGTGGTCTATAAACACATAAGAAAGTATGGCCTTCAACCTCTGCACATGCTACCTCACATAAGCGATCAACAGAGCAAGCAGTGATATCCTTCCTTTCCTTATGTCTGAAACAACTATTACATAATATCAAGGTACCACCCCCTATTGAGGACCTGTTGTACGCACTGGCAACTGAAAAATTATTTACATTAAACAGCATCCTGTCTGGTTTTAACCAGGTTTCACAAAAGCATAAGATATCCATATGATATTTATCTATTAACAATTCCACGTCTAGGATTTTGCCAGAGAAGCGATTAATATTTTGATGATACAATAAAATATTCTTATCATGCTTCTCTTTTGTCGAGTCTAAAAGTTTAAAGAGCCTATCACAGTATTATTAGAAATACTAGATAATACTATTTCGTCACTTAGCCTAGTCTCAGTTAAATTATCAATAACTGCGTGTATATTGTAAGCTAACAAAGTAGCCAATACATGTTGACTTTTCTTGGGAAGAAACATATGATCCCGAGTTAAAACAAAATCTCTAACAAAATTGTTAGTATCAAAATACAATAAACGGTCACTATGACGACATGTCAAAATATGCATTAAGTTATTTAAACTATAAATGTAATCATTTTCTTCAGCATACAAATTACCAGAATATGGCAATGCACATAATATTAATTTACCTAATTTTAATTTAAGTAGGGTGTCGACACCATTAACTATGTCCCTTTTAGTGATGCTCAGACTGTTTCCAATTAAAAGAACTACAGTAGTCTGCTCATTCATTTGTGTGTTTTTTATTTTATGAACAAGCTCATTAAAATGCAGGTTATGGTAACAACAGTTAACTATGGCATGTTTAGATTGGTTATTTAATAAGGATCCAAAACCTGCTCCTAATCTATCAGAATATACTAAAACATTACTTTGAGTGGGATTGATAGTTTCTATAGTATGAGTTAGAATGGGTGAGGTGACAGGAACAACATGCTGTGACATGAGAGGTGGCGGAGTGGGCGCACAACTACAGGTGAGATTGTTTGTCAGTGACTCGTACCTCTCTGCATTGTACTTCACCAAATCCACCAACTCACAGGCCTCCTGCAGGCGCTCGCTTAACATTTGTTGACAAGACTCATACTTACAAGATATTTCCTTAAGTGTATTTTCCCTGCTCAGTAATTCCTTTTGAAGGTTTTGTATTTCAACATCATACATTTGTCTGCTAGTTTCCATCTTAATATTACATACATTTAGTTGGTTTTTTAAATTAATACGTTCTTTCCTAAGATTAATATTAAACTTATAAATTCTTTGTGACTTTAAGAGTTTCTTGTACTTTTTTATATTTTTATTAATTTTAATATACTTCTTAATTTTATTATGACTAGTTAGAATTGGACATCTAGTTAAGGTATCGTCCCCAGTCAGGTCTATGGCAACGATGGGCTTCTCACACTCCAGTCCGGATACACTACCAACCAGCTCGTCGAAAAGGTTATTGGTGTTGGCAACCTGTTCGCTGGCTTTCAAAGAGTTGATGGTGGAAATAGTGTTGTGTGCCTTGCATAATTCCACTTCAAGGCCTGATATACGTCTCAGTGCCTGGTCATGAGTGTCACTGCATTGTTGAAAGTCTGACACTAGTTGACGGAGATGGTGGTGCTGGTCAAGTATGTCCATATGCTGGGTGTGAAGTTCTACAAGCTGGCTCTTTAGTTGAGTGTTTTTGTCATTAATCCTCTTGACTTCAACCTCACTGTCCTCTCTTTCCTGGAGCAGCTGGGTGCATTCTTTTTTTGATGCCTCCAGCTCCTTCAGTGTTGCATTCAATTTGTCACTCATGTCACGAACTGTGGCTGCGCGGGTCATCATATTCAAAAGTTTCCCCAAATGGCACCTGGAATGTGACAGAAAACAACTGAGTGAATGAGGAATCTAAATGAGTTGAGAACTTGAGAAGGTAGGAGGGTAAGACAGTTAGCAAGAAATAGAAGAACAAAAGATGAAGTTTTTAGAAAATATTATAAAAATGTGGAGGTATTTAAAGAAAGTAGGAAGCTAATTAATTTATTTTGGGGCTTATCACATATCAGAATTATTATTGATTAAAAAGAAAAGGACAAGTAAATTACTATTTAAGATAATAATATTAGAGCTAACAGTTATTTTCACTGAGAATGTTATGGACATGAGATTAGAGGTACCTAATAAAGTTTCATTTCGACAATGCAATTGGTTTTAAACAACAGTAATAAAGCAATTTAGGGATAAATATGTGTGCAGTAAAGTTTGTAGTGTATGTTTTATGTCTGGGGCAAGTGTTTTCGTCGTCGATTTTGCTTCCACAATTTGTCAAGCAAAAGGAGACATAAACGGTGCCTGTGTGTATTGGACGTAGCTCAGAACTCTGAGCAGTGTTTACAGGTGATGTATAGTGTGTAAATATAACTACAATAATGATTAATATAAAACAAAATACTCCCCGGGTTTGATGAATTCAAATCCACAATCGAAACGTTGACAGCCGGTAGATGCTTTTTCGAAATCTCGATTATTATGAATAATCACGACAAAAACACGTCACAAACACTGTGTGAGACACTTTATACTTTGATTCTAAGATAAACAATAGATTTAACACAAAATAAACACAATTATTTAATTATCAAAAAAATTTAACTAAGAGATCGTTTTTTCACGACCTGTCACCAGTGTTGCCAGCGCAAAAAAAAAAAAGATTTAGAAGATTTTGCATATTGTATCTATACCAGGAGCTAGTTGTTGCGGAATTTAAACTAAATATTTTCACATAACATTTAAAGTAATTAAAAAACATACGTCAGTCCTTCGAGACTGGTCTGTTAGCGGTCGTGTGTAGTGAGACACGATGAGGAAACAACGCTCTGGTAATCACACTGCAGAACAAAAACAGATTCATTCACGTAACAAATTATTTCTTTTCAAGAATATTTACTGTTTAATTACGAAGTTATGTGTAATTACGGAGACCTTTATAACTACTCCCAATGACCTACCAATTCAAAATCTTCAACATACAATTTCGCAGACATTGCGTGTTCGTGACGGTATTAATTTTAAATAAACAATTCATGAACAATATTTGACGGATCCTGTCATTTCAATTTCAATAGTAAAATTTACAATTCACAACGGAGTTTCAACATGTATTTGATGGAAACAGCGCGCTCGAACAAATAACTTTAGAGGAAATCTTTCAGCTTCGGAGCGTCAATTGTTTCTGTTGTGGCAAAAGCTTAATTTTGGATTCTTTGAACAAAGAAGAATAAATAAGGAAGTATTTCTTTCACGAGACATAGGCGTTGAATAACTGAAATAAATTGTTGCCCAAAATTGGTATTAGCTTGTTATTGATTAGTGAATTTACCAAAGCTCTATTTGTAATTGTTGGTGCATGTGTTTATTATAACGAACTCTAAAAATACGACGACTTTATTTGTCTTATTGGTAAATAAATTCCTTTTTATTCATAAATAACTAACTTCTTAAACTTCTGTTTCCGTCGACATCCAAATATAGACCTTCTTTTCTTTATTATAACAATAATGAGTTACTTGTTTTATTGTTCTTGTGCACAATGCCTGGGGAAGATAAATTTGGTTGTTGGTTATTTGTTCTGGAAATAACAGCAAACATCTTTTTGTTTTTCGTGTCTTTGTGAAAGTTGGAGATAAGGTTTTCCGCAATTGGTGGGTCGCTTTAATGGCGCAAAGGAAAAGAGATACACCAATGGAACATTGAAAATCCGGTAATGTTGCCACAAATTCAGTAGGCGCTCGTAATGTTCAGATTCAATGACACACGAAGGTTAATTTATGTAGGTACTCGACGCTGTTTACACTGTGTAATGATGTGCTTCTCCAATAAATAACAGCCAGTGTTATAAATCAATGATTATTGTAATGGTAACTGAATAGGATAAATGCTTCAAGTAATGATGTTTTATTGCGGGAAAAGGCTAATATTTATAGATTTTAATGCTCTCAACAGCTTACATTATAAATTCAGTATTCTACACAACAAAACAAATGAGCCTGTCACATGCAAATACGAGGTAACACATAAACTGTTGGATGACGTCACAGTTAAGTGTCACCCTCCTCCTCGCCCACGGCGGGTGCGCGTCGCGTCACATTTACATATTCACTCACATTCTTACTGCAGATGATATGAACACGGACGCGTGAAAGTGTTGACTGAAACTAAAATTTTACATTTCCCTTTGCAAGAAATACCTATAACGATGCGAATTTATCCTTTGACACTTTGAATTGAAGCATGCTGCTACTGTTGCTTGTTACATTGACGTTCAAACCTTCGTACGTCTTTTAAAGCATTGGAGCATTTTTTGTTATGTATTTTTGTGGTGTACAATAAAGTATATATAAATAAATAAATAAAAATATAATTGCCGTGTCTACATCGACATCAGCTTGCAAAGAAATAATTCAAAACAATTTCCTTTCAATTTATTATATTACTCACCCTATCGGTCCTCCGTTCACCTCATATTAAACAGATAAGTGACGTGCGTCGGTTAATAATAAATACCGATATGTGACGTCACACGCTGAATGGATCACTTTCCGTTACCCCGCGTTGCGTATGTCGCGGTATTTACATAATTATCACACTCTCCTTTGAGTATGTGTTGCACTTGATAATTTCTCTTTTCGAATCAATATTTTATAGATACCTTAGTTTTTTTATTTAATTTTACCAATGTTTTGCAAACACCGACAAACAACCGAAGCTTTAATCCTTGACTACAAAGTTCTTCAGTAATAAAAATGGTTAGGGTTCCGTACCCGAAGGGTGCCAAACGCAACCCTATTACTAAGCCGCCGCTGTCCGTCCGACTGTCTGTCAGCGAGCTATATCTCATGAACCGTAATAGGTAGATAGTTGAAATATTCACAGATTGTGTATTTCTATTGCCGCTATAACAACAAAATAACAAAAAAAAAATTCAAGGAGTTCCAATACAAGAAAAGTGCTTTTTTTACTAAATACTACAATATTTAAAACGCGTCTTTATATTTGTTTTAAATACTAAAACAAATATGAAGACGCGTTTTAAATATTGTATGGTTGTGCGGAACCCTTCGTGTTGGACGTGACCGATTTAAAAAATATATATTATTAGAGCATAACTGCAGAGCAGTGGTGGCCCAGTGGTAACGGCCGCGACTTACGAGTTGTAGGTCGTAGGTTCGAACCCAGACAGGCGCTTTACTTTGTGTAAATTATTTCATTGCCACTGCTCTCAAAACGGTGAAGGAAAACATCGTGAGGAAACCGGCATGTCCTAGAACCGAAAATTCGAAGACATGTGACATCTACCAACCCGCACTGGGCCCGCGTGGTGGATTACGGCCCACTCCCTCTCACAGAGAGGAGGCCTGTGTCCCAGCAGTGGGAACATTTATAGGCTGATGATGATGATGATGAGAGCATAACTCTGACTTCGCTATTATTATCGAGTTATAAAAAGAGGCAAGCGGCGTTTTTTTATAGAATTTTTGTATATTTGGTGGCATGCCTAAAAATCTCGAAGAGAAAAACAACAATTTAACAATACGTAGGATAAAGGCACCAAAATTTCTTTATACTTAATTTTATGTGGGTAGAATTGACCAATGCTAGGCAAGCAATTTAGTTTTTAATAATTAATTTTTGAAAAGAAATAAATGAATGAACTGATTAATTTACTACATTTTCATAACGATTAATTTATCTGATGTCATGGTGAAACTCCATTCCAAGAATACAACATTAGTATCGTTACTTTTAAAGATAATAATTTTGTGCTTCTCCAATTAGAAATCTTCAACCGATATCATCATAGCGGTATTAATTGTTCACAGGAAAGCTTTATTTATTTTCCGATATCGACACAAAATCGACTTATCTGATTGAAAACCTCTACCATAACAGAACTTGTATCTAGATCCAGATATTGAGATTGTCTATCAAAATCTCCAATATGTTGGAGACTTTGTTAGATACTTATAGAGTCTATACAGTTATCAACCCTTGTGTAACTTTGTCATACTCTCTATTCTTATGTCAAACACGATTTCAAGCAAGTATTGTTTCCTTACAGATTGTGGTTCTGTTTACAGCGTACTTTATTTTCAGCTGTTGGTTGAATGTTACTATGTATGTCAGGAGTTCTGTAGTCTGTTTCAGGTTACATAGTATAATCTGCAAAAATCTTTTTCATGTTTATGTTTACGTACGCGCGTGTTATTGACGTGTTTGAGATGAGACGACACGAAGTAAAGCGGTACTTGTCGCGTGGTGCGAACTACTCAAGTTTAATCTTCACTGGAGCACTTAGATGTGCATGCTCTTACTGTGACAGATGTAAGTGATAAAACTAACATAACTTCAAAATTGATTTTAGTAGATATTCAAAGATTAAGGACAATGACCACAAATGCTTTTTTATTCATTATCATTCATGCTCCTAAGGTATTGTTCTCCCACCTCCATTACAGCTTTTTACATATCATGCGTGCAATTGTTATGAAGACACCTTTTTCATTGTGACCCGCTACGACTTTCGGTGGTAAACGTTTATCTTCAAAGCTCGGGTACATTTCGATTTCGAACAATGTTGGACATTATAATATAAGGAGCGATAGCCTAGTGGTGTGACTGTCGGACTGCCAAATCATAGGTCTCGAGTTCGAAACCGAGGCACTCATGCATCTGACTTTTCGGATTTATGTGCGTATTGCAAAATTATCACTTGCTTAACAAATGGTGAAGGAAAACATCGTGAGGAAACCAGCATGTGAAGCTAAGTCAGAGGCCCATGGGCAGCATAAAAAATCTGACACAAGCTTAGTCACAAACCACACGAAAAAGAAAAGATAAGAATTAATATAATTAAAGAAATAAAAAAAAACCGAAATAAAAATAGCTATTTTCATATTAAAAACAAACCTTATTAAAATTTTATTGCAGCTTATGCAATAATCTCGTGAAAACATCTAGAAATACAAGTATCAAAGTACCTGAACCAGTAATAACATGCCCAATGCTCGCATTATATGAACAAACTCGAAAGTTTTATTATACTTAACTACTTCCTGAACAAAGCTTCAATAAAATAAAACTTCTTTAACTGCGGTTGGTCCCAGTAAAAATACGTTCTATCCGACAAACAGATTTCAGTTCCATTTACTTGGGAAGTCCGAGTTTATTCGGGCAACGTCGCTGAGACAAATGTGCTCAAGTTTCAGCATCAAACTGCCACTGAATTCGTCTGTACATCTCAGGGACCGTTTTTGAATGATGACAAAATACACGAAACCTTAATAACGAAAGGGTCTACGCCATAAACCTGTTCATGGAGATTTTAGGTGTTTTTTGTCTCGTTTTCCTAAACTTTTACCTAGGCTTATCTCTCTGTTTCTCGTAGGTAGGTACTTACTTCATTTCGTTGTATCTCTGTAGGGTGTTTTACGCAGAACATTGGTCAGTTCCTATTTACTTATTTTGTTCTTATGTCACAGGAAAAGATAAGATAAACAATACGTTTGTTTTGAGATTGCCAAAAATGATGTTGATCTAGAAACCATTATAGACGTTCTGTAGTAAAAACAGTTTTGTAGTTAATCTGCGCGAGCTTCCTCTACCAAATGATGAATCTCGTAAATCGGCCTAGAAATCACGGAAAAATCTCTGTACATACTTTGTTGCATCGTCGTTGTTTGAAAAATGTCCGTTTTTTGATGGAATATTGAAGAATCCTGGTAGCATTTATTGACACCAGATGTTGGAATACAGGCCCTGGCAGTGACATCGACACGAAAACAGTTACCATGGATTCAGTACATGATTCTAAACTGTTGAAACTGTTCGTCAGTTATTAAAAAAAATCTGCTTTTTCATGTAAACTGTACATACGCGGTCAAAATGTATGGAACAACTGTTTTTTTTTTTCTACGCAGGTGTTTCAGAATCATGTACCGGATCCATGGTAACAGTTTTCGCGTCGATGTCTCTGCCACCCTGTATATTTAAGATTACTATTTTTGCTAGAACTATGAACCAAGTGATTTAATATACTTGGTTAGAGATTTAATATAGCTGGCAAACTCATATGATTAACCTTATAACGCGATAATAATATGGTGGTTTCCTTACAAACCAACGAAAAAAAAAAAACATTTCATATTGGAACAACAAAAGTAAACGCTAACCGCTTTACTAATTGCCCCGTACTATACGGAACAATTATTTTGTAAACTTCACCTGTTCGTTGCTCTGTTTGTAACAAGCGAGCCCGTGTGAGAACAACACAAAGTGAGAGAAGTTACTAACTTTGTGGACTAGTCTAATGTTTTGCTGTTAGAAGCTGAGGGCATTTTAAAAATTAACTTAGAACGCAACTGTTTACTAGAACAATTCTTCCGAGCAATGTAAAATGCTAAAGTAAAACCATAATTAATTTGAATCTTGTTCGCGTGAAATGTAACACTTAACCTGATTTAGGGAATTAGAAAAAGAGTAAGGCAAGTTCAGGACCTTTATCATTACGAAGTACTAGACTTCATCGTTAATTAAACGTAAAATTTGTTCATTTGTTCCAGCATACAGGCAATCTTTTTCTGTATAAACGGGCCTCGGCAATTGGTTCATACAATAATATTAGTAAAAGAATAAAGATGAGGGTTTGTAGCATTATTCTAGAACTATTTGCGTTAAAACAAAGGAAAAGTTTGGGGTTGTGAATTATTTTTTAGTTGTAAAAAAATACACTGCGATTGGAAACTATTATAAACTATTATATTTAAATATAATTTTTAGAAAACGTTTACATTTTTTTTACCTTAATATTCCTTGTAGAAAAATAGTATTCCACGAAATTAAACACAAATATAGCCAAATTCCTGAAACTCAAATTATACTTTCCCTTAAGTGATTTCTTTCTTTTGTCTCAAACAAGGACCTTTTAAATCAGACTTCTACAATCTCAAATTAAATTGAACCTGAACCAACTTTCCTCTAGATTTTTGTTTCCCAACGAGATGATTTTTTATTACATATTATAGTATAATAGCACTTTTCCATCAGAAATAACTTTAGTTGGTTACACAGTACATAGTTATCCGTTTCAGGTTTTTGTATTGTTGCTTGCGACAGGGGTCGAGCGGCCGAGACCTTCGTCAATTGAACGGTGTGGTACCGACCGTGAAGGAAGCAGTTGGCGGGCAAAAGTGGGGGCAAACTTAAAATAGTGAAGGTTTTCATGGCTGAGTTTTAATTTATATAATTCCGAAATGAAAGCTAGCAACTTTCAAAAGTGGTAGAATTGTTTATGTAGAACGACAGGACTTGACATCCAAAGTTAACAAAATTTACTACAAAACTGTACTTTTAAATCTCTTAATAATTTATAAAGCATTGAATTCAACCCATTTGCGAGTTTTTTTAAACAAACACTGTGCAGGTGTCCAGTGAACTGAATGCATAATAGATTGACATGCGATTCGAATCTGCTGTTTTCGTAATTTTTCAGGTCAATAAAAGAATTTTGAAGAATATTTGCGAGGCAATTGAGTAATACACATACAATAGCAATTAGTCACGTACATTGCATCATTTACATTGTCGGGCAGACGAATTTTTCAAACTGATGAACTGTCATGACCTGTTGGTGTTGATGGTACGGACTCAAAATTTGATTCAAAACCCTCGGATACTGATACTGTTAGCGATGGGTTTTGTCACCGTGTCGTACAAAATGTACTCGTAATTCTGTATAACTTTTTCCAAGACATAAGCACCCGCCCTTTCTTGTTGCTTACGTCCGTCGGTAACATTGTAACGAAGTTAAATATTGTCGCTACGTTGTTGTGTAGCACATTTTGTGACCCTTTCTATTAAAGTTTCTGGTATAAAGATTGCTCAGTTAATCCGGGAGCGACATTTGACTGCTCACCCGTACCTCTTTTTATTTTAATCACAATGTTTGCTGAAGTGAACGGGTTCAGGTATCTCATATGGAATTTGTTGTTATGTACCTACCTTTTTCTCAGTGTTGGTTTTGTATGAATCAAGAGGGGCTTGTGGCTAAGTTACAACAGCTGCACGGGTCGATCGATCAGGTTAAGCTACGCTTGCCGCGGTTGGTCTGTGGATGGGTGACCATCTTTACATACCAAGACCCCTCCGTGCCTCGGAAAGCACGTTAAGCCGTTGGTCCCGGCTGTCATTTGTAGATCTTTGACAGTCGTTACGGGTAGTTAGAAGCCCAAAAAGTCTGACAACCAGTCTTACCAAGGGGTATCGTGTTACCTAGTTACTAGGTTGTGGAGGTCAGATAGGCAGTCGCTCCATGTAAAATACTGATATTCAGCTGCATCCGGTTAGACTGGAAGCCGACCCCAACATGGTTGGGAAAAGGCTAGGCAGATGATGGTTTTGTATGAATCATGCCAACTTTTTATTTTATTTTTGTCGTAAGATGTAACAAAGCCTTATGTTTGAAAATAAATCGAATAACAAATGAATATAGGTAAATTTTCACACTCATAGTATATTTCTATTCTAAAAATAACTGCTTAACAGTATAAGTCATGGTTTGCACTTTATTCAATCGTTCCATTTAGCTTTCCGACCGTTAGAGAACGAAATCGACAATTTGTGCGCACATAACATTTTACAGCCACACTCGTCGACAATTTTTCTGAAATATTCTATGTGTTTTGAATGGCATCGGTATTTTTATTTGAAGTGAATAAATCAATCAAATATTCCGTAAAATTCGACAAAAACCTCTTTGGTCTGGGAAAACTGAAAATATCAGCCAAACATGGGTTTATCGAAAGTATCGTAGTTCAAAATTTTTATGTTTATCCAATTTAACTATTGCTATAAATTAAAACAGGTAACAACCTTTATTATAATTAGCGTTACTAAAAAATTTCGTAAAGAAAACAAATGTTTATTTCATTAGAATCTTTTAACGTTAACATTTGAGTCACAGAGTCAGCTGACCTGCCAATCAATTTGACTGACAGTTGAATATCCCCCATAACAACAACACTACATCTATGATGTAGATAGTTCACAAAATAATTGTAATGAGACACTCAGTAGCCCTTCAACCGGTCTCATTATTAGCTTGATTCCTCATAATGTACGTTGGACAGGACAAATTTCACCATTTAAATTCCATTAACCTAATTTAAACCACGAGGTTTAAATTGCTGAAATTTGTCTGAAATCCTTTTTCAGTAGAAATATGGAGGTTCAAAACACGAAGTCTGAACCTCCATATTTCTACAGAAAATGGTTTCAGTCATTAACTTATCATTTCTGCTATCGTAAAAATAATTTAAATGACCTCATCACTTACAAAGCCCACGCCGGTACATAATAAAGCAGCTGGACAGAGATAAGTCTGGGTGCTCAGGTTTAGTCGGTTGATTAGAAAGAACATGTGATTTATGTTAATCGGCTTTTGCTTTATCGCTGTGATACATGTTGTCGTAAGTGCCTACCAACAGTTCTGAAGGCGTAAGTATTACAGACTGCATAATCAGCCCATATTATTCCCACTGCAAAGACACAAGCCTCCTCTCTGTGACAGGGAATGAGCCGTAATCCACCACGCGGGTCCAGTGCGAGTTGGTGGATGACACTGTCTACATGTTTTTAGTTTCATAACATCCCGGTTTCCTCACGATGTTTTTCTTCACCGTTTTGAGAACACTGGTGATGAAATAATTTACACAAAGTAAAGTGCCTGCCTGGGTTCCTGCCGACGACCTACAACTACAACTCGTAAATCGCGGCCACTTCTACTGGGCACACCACTGATCTAATTGACTGAATACAAATATCAAATGTATGAATTAATATTAACAGCTATCCTAACTGCTGGTTCGTCGTTCATTACTATAATGATAACTCTTTCTTTTGATGGATTGTGGGAATTAATGAATCAAACCATAACTGGAAGTAAAGTAGGTACAACTGAGGTAGCGAACTTTTATTCGAGGCACATAAATTATATCTACTTACCTAATCTAAAATCTGCCTCCACATCATCATCATTATCCTAATTACTTTCTATTAAAAATAATTGTGATGGCGCTTTTATACATAGATATGTCGCAGAAAGAAGATGGTTGAAGCCGTGAAACTGTTATATCCCCCATTTTAAAGTACCCTGGTCTTGTATCATTTCAGTGTTGAATATACAAAACGTGTGTCTAATGTACGTATGATGTTTCGTAATTTCAGACATACTCGGTATATTTGTAAAGGGCAAATTAAATGCTGTGAGAGGCATATTGAAGCAGATGATTTCGGGACCAACCCTTTTTTTGGGTGGGAAATTATCAAATAACTTCTCCCGCTCTGGGCGGAGCGGGAAGACGTGTCATATACTTACTGACTAAAACCCACCCGTGTTCCTTCGGTTGCCCTGTTGATGGGGGGCCACGATGTCCCTTTCGGCCTTATTCGCAACCCCGGCAGGCATCGGCCCTAGCGGACCCGGTCAATTCTGCTGACATCGAGTTTATTTTCTTACAAATATGATGATAAAATTTAAAGGATGGCAAACAAAATTCATTTTGACTAATGCTGTATTATAAGATTTATCATCTATGGTTATTATAAAAATTCAAATGCAATTTTTGACTAATGAATGAATGCATTATGAATTCAGCTGCATCCGGTTAGACGGGGAGCCGACCCCAAATAGTAAAAACCAAAATACTCGTTTGTAATTCCTTATTCCGGCCACCAGCGCGGCAGCGGCTATCTTGATTATCTTGACAATATTAATATGTTTCTTTTAACTAAACCCTTCATAAATACGTCTCCTCGTAGTTTGCAGTAAGACTACTGGGTGTTTTACCCTATTTTGTGTATCTAGTAGTAACCGGTACCTACTAACTACGTTTCATGTTTAGGTACCTACTTCAAAGCTTCGGAATATTGATTGCGGAACTCTAGAGTACAATCATTATCCCTCACTAATCATATTACAGCGCTTCACATAAAATGGAATCACGTTCCGATTGTACCTAGCTTTGATCAAAATGCCGATGGTAATTTGATTCATTACCAAGTAAATAATTTCAATAGGCAATTTCCTAATGTGTTTAGTGTCTCATTTGTTGCTGCATTTATTGGATACCTGGTAAGCATAAAATTTCTTATGTAAATGGGTTAACCTAAGTTGGGCTTATAAATATCCAGATTTCATACGGCAGATGTCAATGTTTAACCTAGTAGATTTTAAATAACACAAGTTGGAGAGAAATAGGTACATTTGTTACCATCTAGTTTAAAATTACATCATTTAGGCCACTATATATATAACGTTATTCATTATTTCGGATGTGCCAATTGCCTATAGAGGTATGAGGAACAGGGTGTAAAGTTCACTCAGCCTCTATAGAAAAGGGAAGATCCTCCGACCAGACGGGTGTTGTGTCGGGTGGGCCACCGCCCAACGATTGATGTCGGGACGTTGTATATATACTCGTCGCACGGAAAACCCTGCTTGCGTGATGCAGGATATCGCGTGACGTCAGTGCGATGCGTAGTTCGCATGTGGCGGTGTAGATGCCGCCACATGCGTCGTCCATCATTTGGGCAAGTATTCGTGTGTTCTTCGCGTAGGTATAACGCGGGTAGTTCATAGAAGCAACTCTGTCTACCACATAAAAATAAATTTCATCAATCGTCATAAATATATTTGAAAAAACTACAAACATAACATTCAAACACGGAAAATCACACCTAAACTTGCGAGCGGCGCGGTGCGGTCGGCCAGCAGGTATTCGTAAAACCGCCTATCGAATTCTTGCACACTCAAACGATCTCTGAATATGCATAAATGACCACACACTTCACTAAGATAATAATACAACTTTAAAATTTGTTGTAATTTATTCGACCTAAGTGGGCAAGCCTACGCAACTCAAATAAAACTTTTCAACGTCTTAGTTTTGCTGTCGCAATTTGTTCACTACATGCGCGCGTCATATTACCGTCACTGGAAAGGAAAAAATGCTAAAGCGCCATTTGGGCAAAAGGCGCTTTAGCATTTTTGCCTTTCCAGTGACGTTACACTATTACGTAATTCATTTCATTCATGTTTTCTTGTATTGTGAATTCGTGAAGTGTTAGCGCGCTCGCACACGGCATATTTTTGTAGGTCCTACAATAGGTCAGACTTTATTTTTGTATAACCTACGTTTTGTAGGACGTGTTGACATTTGATTTCTACTGTTTCATTTAGCTCCTACAAAACATCGGCCACCGATTGTATGATGTAGAAATTTCTGTGTCTGTGTAAATATGTATAAATTACGATGCTTAGTTTGTGAAGAATATGTCATTTGTTGCCAAACTAGGGAAATTATTTTTTTGTGCTACATCTGCTTGACCAACTTACCTAAGCTGAAAACCACTATATGCCGCTGTGTTGTTTTTATTGCATTAATCCTCTTGACAGTCCGGTGCTCTCCTGGAGATTGATAACATATTATTATTTGTGTCTCATTAAGGACTGTTGAAGGTTTAATTTGTAATAGACAATGAGATTGTGGCTTGCGATCTGTAATCTGAATGACAAAGCAGTACCACCGAGTACACTAGACTAGATGAAACCATGAATCGAGTCATAAAAGTTACGATACTGAATACGAGAGAGGATTTTTAAATCAAGAGCAAAAAAAGGACGCTGTAATCGGGCTATTAATTCAAAAGGAGAGCATTATGCGGTAGTGTTGGATAGAGGAAGAGATAACAAGCTAGGAGGCTTTGTTGTGTGGGCGAGCCTTTCGATTAACACTTGGTATAACCAAACTATTACCGCGTCTAAGTCATTTTCTGAGATCTTTCCGGCCGCTCAAGATTCACCTTTCTCTTGGGTTTCTCATTTAAAATTCATGAAGGTATTGGGAAAACTTAGCTTCCATTTTGTAAAAGATTAGCTTCTGCCCGCGACTTTGTTCGCGTGGAAGTCGATAAAATACAGCCTTTGTTACTTGCTAATAACGTGGTTTTCTATAGATGAAATAATTTTTTAAATCGGTTAAGTATTTTTTTATTTTATCTATTACAAACAAATATACAAAAAATCATAGTTTTTCTCTTTACAATATTAGTTTAGAAATACGTAGATAAACACGGATCTTTTAGGTACTTAATTTATTTTGTGAACTAATTTTGCTAGCTATTAGAATACCAAGGTTTTTGTGCCTCGCAATAAATTAGAATTTAACTTGAATTAAATAACAGACTTTAACCCAAAATAATTCTAAAATTGCCAGATTGTTTCTTAAGATAACTTCTTCAAATTTAGTAAAAGGTTACGAAAATATTCTTCAGAACACTACAGAATGTTTCCAGACCACAGAATACTGTGTGGGTGGATCAAAGTCCAATATATTATACACCTAGTTAGTTACCTACTTAACTATGAAAAAAGTAGGTTGTGGTTTGAGTATCAATACCATCCTGACCTTGTTACGATTTTCAGGTTTATGTCATTTGCTCCATGTTTACTACTAATTTTAACCCCCAACGCAAAAAGAGGGGTGTTATAAGTTTCACCGCTATGTGTGTGTGTATGTCTGTGGCACCCGATTTGAATGTGGTTTTTTTTTTTGTAAGCAGATTTTCCAGCGATGGTTCTTAGATATGTTTTATCAATATCGGTTCAGCCGTTTGAAGACTATCAGCTCTTTTCTAGTTGATAAATGGATGTGAGTATTTTCCGCAGGTCTGATCGATTTGAAATTTGGTATTCCGTTACTTCAATGATATTAGAAGAAGATTCTTTAGGAATAGTTAAGCGGAACAGGGTACTAAATATATCAACGTCTATTGTATTTTATAATGTCAAATGTGTAATGGTCATCTCTTACCTGCCACGGTTTATTTTAATTTATTTTACTCAAAAATGCATGTAATGTGGTCATTATTTTGACAACCTTGTTTGAGCAAAATCGACCTTGCCGTTCTGTTTCAAGGAGCGGCCGGAAAAGTTTTGCTGGTCGCTCTAACAGGCCGGCAAAACATTGCCGGCTGCTATTTTGACGTTTCAACGTTTTAAAAAATCAAATGCAAAAAGGTTATATTTAAAACACAGCTGTTTGTATTTACAGAGATAGGTACAAAAAGATTTTATTCCATATTTGGCTGTATAGTTCCAACTACCATTGTTAAAAAAAAAACAAAGAAGTAACAAAAGCACCGTTCAGCGAAAATTTTATTTTTATTTAGTGACTTTTTTGCTAAAAATGAGCTCTCAAAGCGAAAATTATTCCGATTCAATGTGTTTAACACCGCCAGACATTAAAGATGAAGCTAAATTAGTGGTTGAAAATTTAATACCGCGAAACTCAAAGGAAAAATATAAGCTTGCATATGAAAAATTTGTGCAGAGGAAAATCAGTGGGAAATCTAAATCTTTACTTGCTGGTTTTATTTAGATTAGGTACTTGCATTTTTGAGTAAAGCACTATACGAGCCTTGGCCCATTATGACTGCTTCGCTGGTCACGCTATGATTGCCTCGAGCTAGCCTAGCTACGCTCTAGGCCTTCCAGCTTGGCCATCATTGCAGCCCTTGCTGTCCTCGCTGTAAAGGCCTCGACCTACGGCCTCGGCCTTTATCTCAGCTCATCCATCAAGTGCTGCACGCTGACCGCGCTGTGTCGGCCTGGAGCTGCGCTACGCTGCGCTGTCGGCCATCATCAGCGCGACCAGCAAAGTAGACCGCGGCAGTAATGTACTATTAATTTTTGAATTATTTTTGTTCTTATATTTTTATTATGGACGCTTTTAATGTGCACATCTTTCTACATTGTTCTCAATGTATAATTTCAAGACGAATGATGTAACCAATATTTTGTAACAATATTTTGATTTAAAAGAGTGTCCGTGGAGTTTCTTGCCCGTTCTTCTCCATAGGTACCTACTACGCTTTGGAATGGGCAACTAGCTTCATTTTTCTGACTGACCGACCCCTTGACAATTCAAAAGTACCTGTAATTGGTTTATTTTAAATAAATGCTTTGAGTTTGAGTTTAATGGATTTCCCCAAGGTCACGCTTGAATCAATTAACTATCTGGGATATCGATAGCATGTAAGTGTGTTACGCAAATACCCCGCTGTTCAGTTTATTGCTCTAATTTATTCAGGCGGACTGAATAGTATTCTCAGCCCGTTTATGACCACAGGACAAGCTGTTAAGAGGGTTTTATGATACTAAGCCTGCGTTTAATACCCAGGGACGCTTTATTACCATACAGAAGCGATAAAATAAATGTGGCTATTAAGTTTTCTCGAAATTTAACGAATAGTTTGACCGCAGTTCAAGGCACCGTGGGGAATGTAGCCCTTTATAAAAAGTCACTCAGCAGGCCAAAAAAAAACCGTTTATAGTGACACTGGCAGTTACGATAACCGCACCAGCGTCTTCCAAGTCAAGAAAAAGCAAAGATATTCGAAGATATTTCGATCTTGATGAAATGGCGATGAGTCAGGATATACTTTGTTGTACGGATCGGAGGAAAGAAAAGAATATTTATGTGAATAACGAAGACTGTTTGTACATGTCACTCTTCGCAATTTAGTTTATTTATTTATTATTATTTTTCAATAATTATTATTTTCTTATATCTTTGACACATCTACCGGTCCCATCTCCGGGACCCTAGGGTCCCGGACCTTTGGAATGCGTACGAGGGGCCGAAGCCAACTCGCAGAGGCTCGTTAGACATTTTGAATGAAATGAGGCACCAACCGACGATTATCCCTGTCCGCACTACGTAAGTGCATCCAAGGACAACCCCCGGTTGGTGTAGGACTATTGCAGGATATGGAAACAAAGATATTGGGTTATGGGTTTGGATGGCTAAAGTGAATTGCAATGGTTATCTAGGACTATGGAAAGACTATGGCCCCTGCCTGATCAAAGTTTTATATAAAATATACAGATAAAATGGCAGGGGGTGACTTGCACGCTCAATAATGGGCCCCCGAAATCGGTCGCTAGCACATAGTGTCGTAGCGACAAAGGGACAACACGTCCTAAGGTGCTTATGAGGAGTGGAGAGGTATTCCACGCCTATCAGGACAATCCCGGAAGTACGGTCAAGATCCCTACCAGCATCTTACTGGAATACTTCCCTCCCCCGAGCACGTTTGCACTTGCGAATCTCCATTCAAGCCGGCCAATTAAGGCGGGAGCTCTGTTCCTCGTCAGTGTTCACTCCAGCCGGCCAATAAAAGCAAGCCAGAGGTGAGGAACAAGACTTCTCCCGGGAGATAGGGTCAGTGGGGTCGCTACTGCCCAACAGCTCGCCACATGCTGCCCTGCGGGTTTTTATACCTCTTTTGGTCTGGCTCCTCATCCCAGACCTGTTCCGGCAAAGTAAACTCTACCGGCACAGACCTAGAGTTCGGAGCGCGCAAGCCCCACCACGACGTCAACGTAGAGGGCGGTGGGGTTATTATTATTATTATTATATTATTTTTATTATTCAATCTGTTTGTTACCTTTTCATGCCGTAACGGCTGAACAGATTTAGAAGAATGCCATACGGATGACCTGGGTTAGGACATATGATAAGTACTCTGAATCCCCGTAGTACGTTCGTGTGGGATATTTACCGACCTTTACGCATGCGAAGCCGCAGGCAAAAGCTGGTGTTGATTATAAAGTACCTACAACAGAATTTTTAAAATACAAGAGTTTTTTAGAACGAATGGGGTGGATTTTTTCAAGTCAATGGAAGATGAAATCACAAACTGGAGATGTTTTGAAATACTTATAGAAATAGTTCATTTTAATTAACCTTTCGTTAGCATGAAATTACGGACAAAACACCGTGAAAATTAATTAAAAATTAAAGAAAAATGTTTTTCTTAACGCCTATTTTTTTCGAGGGTAAGGCAGAACTGTATCTCTGTTAATAGTACTTACCTACATTCTACCGGTTATACTAAGTGCAATAAGCAAAACCTCAAAAACGCTTCGCTCCATTTAATAGGTATTATATTTATATTTTTCTAAGAAAAATCAAGTAAATAAAGAAATCCAGTAGTGTAACCTTGTTCTCTAAAATTAACATATTGTGTGCTTTTATAATTTCATTTTGAAACTATTAATATCTGTCCACGATAACGTTATAACATGCATGTATTATTTATAAATTTTATGGACATAGACGTGGACGTCCAAGAAACCATCGCCACGTTACTCACTTTAGAAATCCAAGACCTCTCCGTGCCTCGGAAAGCACGCTAAGCCTTTGGTCACTTGTAGATCTTTGACAGTTTTTACGGGTCGTCAGAAGCCCAAAAGTCTTACAAACACAAGGGGTATCGTGTTACCTAGTAACTGGGTTGTGGAGGTCAGATAGGCAGTCATCACAGGCAGATTTCCGGCCACCGTAGGCGCGGGCTTGCGGACGGTGAGCAATGGTTAGCTCGCCATCCGATAAGGACCAGGCCCGGGTCGACGGCGCGTTGTGTCCCACGCGCGCCTCAAAGAGATGTCAGCAGAATTGGCGGGGTTCGATAGGGCCAATGCCTGCCGGGGCTGCGAATAACGGCCGAAAGGGAAATCGTGGCCCCCCGGCAACAGGGCAACTGAAGGAACACGAGTGGATTTTAGTCAGTAAGAGTCTGACACGCCCTCCCGCTCCACCCAGAGCGGGAGAAGTTATTTGATAATTTCCCACGCAAAAAAAAAATAAGATAGGCAGTCGCTTCATGTAAAATACTGGTATTCAGCTGCATCCGGTTAGACTGGAAGCCGACCCCAAACATAATTGGGAAAAGGATAGATAGATGATGATGATATTAAGGCCTATCTACTGCTTTAGAATAATATTACTCCGTGTTTAGGTAAAAAGAAATACAAAATTCTCAAGACAGTCTAGACATGATTCTTATTGCGAAATACGAAATCTATTGTCGTAGGCATAATTAATACAAACTTGTGCAAAATGTTAGCTCGTAATATTATCTTCGTCCCGTTTTAGATACACGAGTCTTATGACAACAGGAACTTAACATGTTACTGCCAGTATAAAAAGAAAGAAAAATTAATGGTAATAAAGGAAAAGCGTAGCATTATAAATAATAGAACATAAATAAGCTGCTAACTGAAGCGTTTCAGACGACATTACAGGCGTGACGTCACATGATGTATGACGTCATACAAATGTCACCACCACGCTGCTTATTACGAGAGTTTTAGTGGAAAACAACCGAGGAACATGAGAATATGGTGAGGAAACCTTGTTTATTTCCGTGAATATTAAAATAGGTAATATGTTACCCATTCTCACATAATCTATTAGTTATGATTTTATTAAATCTCGGCATTATCACTTTTTCCATGCATTCGTTCATTTGTTTTTATGATTTTTAGGATGAAATCCTTTTGAATTTTGTTCTGCGTCATGGCTTGGGAGTTGCCCGTTTTACAAAATTATTAAATTAAGAGGCATTTATAACACAACTTCTTAGATCACTCTAGATTGTGTGATTATTTAACACACAGAAACGTAATAACTTCTCCATCTAAGTTTTTGACTGTCTGTTGGTCGACTTTTTATTGCTTTATCACCCCGCTTATCATTAAATATTAAAAGCAGTAATGAAATACCTGAGCTTCTGGGAGCGGTGCGTTCAAATTCATGGTTCTTTTTTTGAGTCCCTTATTTAAAACTATGCATTTAAACGCGACGCTCCCCTCACCGCCCCTCCCACTGCCTGCTGCCGCCGAGAATACGGCCTTATCGTCATCCAGCAATTTAAACGTTGAACAAGAATGCAGTGTACTTTAATACGCGAACAAAATGATTCAATGTTTCTATATTGTAACAAAAGTGTGCAGTGATTTTTTAGTTAATTGACCCAATTTACTAAGCACCATCAAGATCATTTCAGTTATTAAAATCTGCCAACTATCGGAACAAAACATAAAGTTCATATGACTACAAAATTCCTACGCCTGAACTAAATTAAATGAAATGAACGTTTGTGCAGATAGAAACTACAGATAGAATGTAATGGACCATTAACTATCATTATCTGGTGTGTGACGCATCGCCGACCTTTCTAGTTAGTCAACTCCCTCGGGGCGCCGGAAAAAGCGTGTGCACATAGATTTACAATTAGTACTCTCGCTAATCTAGCGATGAAAGAGAATGTGGAAACAAATGATCCAGTAAACTCGTGAAAGTAGGTAGCAAGAAAAGTAGAGCAAAATAATAAATTAATATATAACACTTATATTTCGTGCGTTTCAATTTCCGATTGGACCTCTGCTAATCACAAAACGCATAAAACCGTAGACGTTCCGTACAATTCCATAATTCACAGTGAACAGTTGAGGCCTTTGACACGCGCGCGCTTTTAATCATTCTCGTCGAATTGAATGTGCAGCGTCCAGTCCGGGTTCGAGTGAAAAGTTGCCGTTATAAACGATGCCACTAAGGGATATGACAATATATTTAAATAGATGTTGAAATGGACAAAATGGTAAATGGTTCACATTTAGAACAATCGGGAATGTGGGAAATGTGAGTTATTGAATAACTTGTGATGGAACTTATTCTCACGACGCAACGTCCTCCATCAAAAGTTGACTTAGTTGGCGCCAACTCAGAGCCACGAGGTAATGACCAAGTTCTTAGTAGCAAGCAAAATATTCTACTTTTTTACTGTAAGTGCTTTCACCAGATGCATCGTAAGACTCCTACCTATTATTCTGACGACATTTTAATGTAAAAGTAACGCGCGTGTAGAGACTTCCTAGTTTATCAAAGTATTTTCTACTTCGTACGCTAAAAGGAATTCAGCCATTTTGGATAAATTATAATTTTACGATGGAATGAGAACATGAGCGAAAAAATACTGCAAATAAATATATTTTTTGGAATTTAAAACGATTTTTTATTAAAAAAATATAATTAACGCAATCAAGTGTAATTTTTTTTTTTACAGATTATGTGATACGATATTCTAAGTCGATGTTCTCGAGCGCAGGCCTGTCAGCCAAAAAATGGTGTGTGTCGTTTTTCTTTAGCATAGGGATGGTCACTGGTCCCTCTGGTCTGAAGTTGCAGCTAACAATATGTTTTTCTTATTTTTCCTACCTTTGACTCACTTTATAAGGAATGTACAAAGACTTCACTTGACGTTATTCTCGCTCGATATAAAGAGACAAAATCATCTTCATGTAATAGTGACGTTTACTAAACATGCAGGTACATTTACATGTCAAAAGGTTATCTCTATTTCAAAGGACATGGCGTTATATGAGAGCTGAGGTAGCCCAGTGGTAACGGCCCCGACTTACGAGTTGTAGGTTCGAACCCAGGTTAGCGATTTTCTTTGTGTTAGTTATTTCATCACCACTGCTCTCAACACGGTGAAGAAAATGAAAAAAAAAACCAACATGTCCTAGAACCAAAAATTCGAAGACATGTAACATGCATCTACCAACCCGCACTAGGCCCACGTGGTAGATTATAGCCCACTCCCTCTCAAAGAGAGGAGGCCAGTGGCCCAACAGTGGGAACATTATAGGCTGATTATGCTTAAGCTATGCTATGGCGTCAATTGATAAATGAGAAGAGAGAAAAAGCAACGTTAGTAACGCTTAGTATTATAATAAAACAGTATAATAGTTTGTATTAGTTTCCATAATCATCCCTTACAGTAAAGAAAATCGTAAGTATCGAACGTAATTTTTTAGAACTGTTTAGTTTAGCGTTACATATAAAAATGTAACTTCAACATTTGTTTGAATAATGGTTCCCAAACAAAAAGTATTTAGGAAGTGGAAAGTAAACACAAACAATGTGTTTGACAACATTTTCCTGTGTTTTCTTTCATGCATTCGTGTTTTATTATGTCAATAAATCAGATTTAGTGCCATAATTATTTTAAGTAGAGCAAGCAATAAACATATTGGTGGTGAAGTAGTGGAAATGAAATAGTCTCCTCCCTTTTTTTTGGGTTGGAAATTATCAAATAACTTCTTCCGCTCTGGCCGGAGCTCCAGGGCGTGTCAGACTCTTACTGACTAAAACGCACTCGTGTTCCTTCGGTTGCCCTGTTGCCGGGGGCCACGATTTCCCTATCGGTTTTCTTCGAACCCCCGGCAGGCATTGGCCCTAGCGGACCCCGTCAATTCCGCTGACATCTCTTTGAGGCGCGCGTGGAACACAACGCGCCGTCGACCCGGGCTTGGTCCTTATCGGACGGCGAGCTACCCATTGCTCACCGTCCGCAAGCCCGTGCCTACGGTGGCCGGAAAACGGCTCGCGATTCCCGCCCCGGGCGTCTCCTTCTATTGCGGCGGTTAGGGGCGTGAGGGCGCGAAATTTGCCTCTCCCTCACGCGTTCCGCCTCCTCCTTCGCGAGCATTACCGCTTTGCAGAAGGAGGTGACGGCCTGCCATTTCCTCTCGCTCCGTACCATGGCCTGAACCAGGGCCGGACGCGAGAGATCACCACCGCCGATCGCCTCTACGAGGACACGGCGTTGCTCCGCCCAAGCCGGGCAGACCTCCACCGTATGCTCCACCGTGTCCTCAGGCCGATCCACACAATGGTGATACCCGGGTGTTTCCTCCCTGGGGTGCGATTAGTACGTCAAGTTACACATTAATTTACACGAACTTCAGTCACAAACTAATTAACGTCAGTCAAGTTATTCATTTACTTGCTGAACAACCAATCAAATACGAATCAACCGCAGTACCAGCTGACTTAGTTCATGCAGGTAATAGTGCTTATATGTGAAGACTGATAATGAAAGCTTAATATTAATCTGTGTGGCGCACAGAATACTGATCTGTGAATATTAGGCACTATAATAGTATGCTGAAAATACCTTTTGGGCTTTTTGAGGTCAGTAAATAATAATATTTGTATTCTGGTTTTAGTACACACTGAATACGTTTTTCTCCGTCAAATAGGTAGTGTTCTGATTATATCGCATTGAACGCACGAAAAATCCCAACAAGTTCGGATTGTTTTCAAACGTCGGAACGTACGTATACATACGACTAACTCGCACTCAGTCTGCGTGCTCCCTTAGTACTTGGAAGGTCGGGATCGTTCGTGCGTGTTCGTACGTGTTCACACGAGTAAAATTCGTACGAAAACGCGTCCAAAGTGCGCACAGCGCGAGATGTCGTCGTCAAGTGACGCACAGCCACATCATGCATCATAAATAAATGCTGTAGTTTTAATATTTTCACACACCTACGTCAGACATCAGAGAAAGGACCCATGACAGAGACGATATCCTTCCGTCGTTAAGGACATGTTCCACACTGGCACACACTGCCCAGAATAGGCATTTAACATAAACTATACTTAATGTTACGGTAAAGAGCGCAGTCGAGTGTTCATGAGATACAAGTGATTTATTTTATACCTACGTAACATCTCTCTCACAGAGAAGAGGCCTGTGTCCCAGCAGTGGGAACATTATAGGCTGATTATGCTACGTAACATTTCAAGTTTAGTGAAGGTCTGCGGAAACAAAGCGTAACAGTAATACACAAAACTATTCTTTATAGACATTAACTGAAATATACTTATTATATATTATGAAAATGAAAATTACATTTATAGTATAGTGAGCAGAAAATAACACGCAGAAACTACAATATGATTGAGAGTTCAATGAACCTTAAGTTCTATTGGTTTCACCAAAATTACGTCGCGAACCCCCAGCAATAAATAAGATATTGCTAAAGTTATACAATAATTGTTAATGTGAATGAAACAATCGACATCAGAAATCTATTAAAACAGTTCAAACAATGAAATATAACTGGCGATTATTCCGGAATATCTCATATATTTTCATTGCAGCACAAACTTTACGTCGCCGTCATCGTGATAGATATTAAAGTAGTCGACGACACTGATAAAGAGGTTTAGCTTCGGGATTTCTGTGCCAAGTGACAATGTAAGACGTACAAGTTCTAGAGGCAAGATTTATCGGAGAGTTCACTTGGACATATCCAATTCAATTGCAACGCTTGAATTTATAGCATTCACTTTGGTTTGGTCTATACTAAACCGTTAAATAACGACCGGTTTAAGCAACAACCCGGTCGTCCTCCATTTTTCTTTGCAGTCCCAAGGCCCTGTTAATATTGTAATACAGGAAGAGAGGCCATTCATTTTCTTCTACATATATTAGTAAAATTACCAATACTTCCGTTTAATAATATTTAAATACTTCCGTTTAAATCTCGCTGCATCAAAGCTATATGGAACTTGGAGGAGAGCCATTCTTAACTATCTCAAACTGCAAACTACAATATCAACAATCTAATCTGACACAAGTACTGTGCAATAAATACTATCAATAACTTTATAGATGGTTTTTCGATAACATTCATCAATAATGCGGCAGTGTAAAGCCTTCCCATTCAATAGATGTCACCAGAGCAATCGATTGTTCAGCTGTCCCAACAGAGTTTACTATCATCGTAATATAAGCTTTATTCTTCAGATATTCAACATACATTTCAATGAATCTAGCAGCAATATTGGCTACTGGCTGACTGTTCAAAGATCTTATTCACCACTGTGATGTCTTCAGTTAAAAGTGTGACTGTGTGTGTGTATGGCTCAGATAATTCAAAAGTAAATAGTTTCCGTTTACTTTTTTTGCTTTGAACAACACAGAACTTCCGTTCTTAACGCTTTAAAGTAACTCCGAGCCGTTTGGCATTACTATCGTGATGAAAGGATTGGTCAACTAGACTGTGTTACCGAGTCCTGGTATCCAGGGTGCGCCGGGTATTTGGAATCGAATTAAGATTGGCGTGGACACCTGTTGAGCCCAACTAATTTAACATAATATAATGTTTTTTACCTTTGCGATTGACTCGAAAAGAAGAAGTACCTGCGAGCAGTTCTCTTAATAGTTTACCATACAAGACTTAAAGAGAGAACTTTTCCTTCTCACAACTTAGCTGATAACATCACCGGCTGAAAACACCTTCGTCTGTGAAGTCTAACAAGCTGCACAATGTTTGAAGCGAGACACTGTAACGAAATGCACCGATTGAGTATATTAACTTATGTTGTTTTAACACTTGTATATTTTCCGCATTACCAGCATTTGCCTAAATCACTAGTGCAATGCTATTTGGCCGGTTTTGAAAATATTATGCTTGTCACACTTAGGATCGGCACCGAAATTATACAAGCGCAGCTACTCGTATTTATGCTAAACTTAATCAGCATAACTAAAAGCTTTCTGGTTTTTTTTACATGCTCGAAAAGATCGTAAAAGAAAAGTTAAATTTCATTCATTTACATAATTATGGAACCAGGTCAGCTGAATGTGTATATCTACGAGTCAGCATGGGTTGTCTCATATTAGACTAGATGAAAAGAGGTAGCAAGATTTTGAATATCATAATTATATCTTTCAAAGAGTTTTAAATCCCTGGGAATTTCAACATATTCTTTTGTGAATGACCGCTCGATTTTGAAGATTATAACTTGCAATTTACACTAATTGCTCATTCTTATTCCATGTTGGCGTATCTATAGATACCGTTAAGTGATCCGACTTAAGACGGCACTTTTAATCTTCTTAACGCTTTTCATAAGCTATTTCAATCCTTCCATGTTTTAAGTTACATAGTAGCTTTTCCCGGGAAATAGGTATGTACACATACATTTAAATGAAAATGTCGTCTTTCAACAAAATTAGCTGGAAATAGAAAACGAGTTTTTTTTAATTGCAGAAATATATTTCGCGATATCATTTATGTTTCGTTGAAATGAAAGTTCAGACCGATATCGTTATCAATGCCTGCAGCGTGTTTTAAAATAAAATTGTTACGCCTATTAGTGCCAAGTTACAGCGTTACCTAATTCTTGTGAATGTTTTAAGTTGAAGCCATTGAAAAGTAAAATGTTTTACTGGTTGCTATTTATTAAATAACATCTCTACTTTGTTAGCATGATTCTTTGATTTTTGTTAGCATGATTCTTTGATTTCATAACATTTTTATTGAGCCAGATCCACGTTCAAAAGAGCAAAGATTATTCCTACCCCACATAAAATGCGTAGCCCTTGAACAATTACTATCTCATTACTTAACACAAGTTACAACTTTTTCAACAACTGGAATTCAGGAAGGTACTGATGCGGAGTTTAATAGTAAAATACGAATAAGGTGAAGTACCTAGTTATTAAATTAGTTATTTTTTATCTTTTTGTTTCTCCTAAGATATGATCGTTATTTCCAGGCAATATGCCAAAAGGTATCATTTGTAGGCACCCACAACGAGCCCCCTACCACAGGCCTACTACAGGTACACCTCTGCCCAACCCTTCGGGGAAACAAGGCGTGATATTATGTTTACGTATCACTTGTGGGCAGTTGTGGTTTTATATCTAACGTGTTATAAGTATGTTTTTAAACATTATCTATTGTAATATTACCATCTTATACTATTGATACTACGCTGCAAAATTGTCTGCTTGATGAAGTAAACGTTCCTATTGAGACTATCAGTATCATGAATTTAATTTCGTAATAGGAACGAAAAAAAAGGTTATTTTACTACTAGTTTTTCTGCTAGATTTTACATTTTCTCGATTAATTACTTCATTCTGCAAGCAAACGGGAGAAAACTCGTTGTTTGATTTCATCCTTTTGGATTACTTTGTTTTCCTGGATCGCACTGCTGTAAATCGCGTTATAAAATAACGATGAAAATCTGAAGCAAAATATTTCCACTTCTGGAAATTGAATCAAACCAACAATTTGTGGCTTCGTGTTCAAATTACCAGTCACCTAACCATTCGACGAGTATTATATCAGCCAATCTATTCCGTAAAAATCTTACCCTGAAAACTTAGGTGAAGTGAACATATGAAATGAACTGTCAATAGTGTCAATCATTTGCTTCAGGCGGAATGACAGCTCACTTCACCTTAAGTTTTCATGGTGAGATTTGTATTGAATGAACGCGTTCTTTATAATAAATCCGTCGCGAGACATTTAAATGAATAATGTCTTTATTATTTGCCACCTCGACGTCTCCCCTCGTTACTTTGACTGTAACATTTTTATTTCGTTATTTATGTCATGATGTCTGCTTGCTTTTATTTCCTGTGTCAGAGTTACGTCAGCTACTTATTCTTGCATAATTTGATATTAAATATCTGGTTGGCAAACCTATTACCAGCTTTTTTTATATATTTCTGGTAATGTGACTTCAATTAGATTAAAAAATGATACAGTTTGAATTGACAGTAATAGCAGCTAAAAGTTGAACCTAAAAGCGCTTTGACAATGGTCACAGTTTGCACCTGCTGCCTCACTTGTTCAAACTGTGTTGGCGAAGAATCGATCAATTATCCCTATTTCACTTTCACAATGCAACAGTCATGAAAAGACATAATATTTTGTTACTGAGTTATAATTTAAGTTCACGGGGTTAATATACTCGTACCCTAATAAAAACATCGCCCATTCGGATCACATTATAAAACAAATAAAAAAGACCGTCATTTTGTCACATCTTTAACACCTCGCTATGAATAATTCTGCTCCCTTCAGGTACATTAATTGTTTTCAGGAAGACATAACTTACCGGGAGGACTCCCCGGTTGTAACATTCACTTCCTCGCGAAGTTACTTTGTTTTTCAGTTTATTATTTATTTTGCGGTACATTTTATGGAGCTTTTGAAGGAAGAAGCGGAATGCAAATCGTATAAATTAAAGGCTGTGGATAAATCGTGGACGTATACTGTTGATATGAGGTGCAGTTTACCGTTACAGTTGCATGAATATCCTAACATTCTTATTTCATGGTTGGACTTGAACTACTGTGAATAAAAATCTGATGAACAATGAGGAAAGCAATTTTAAAATCCTTGTTAAAATTCGCTTACAAAATGGAATCAATTCCGCATGATGAAACGTTCTGTAGCAAATGGATTTTAAAAGGAAAAGGTTTTCCTAATTGTGACATTTCGGTGAGTCTGAATGGTTTGATTAATGAACTTAATTATTCTGACGATTGAATCAAATGGTACTGATTTTTAAAATTGTTTTATCAAACATGTTTTACTTATCCTTTCAACTGTCACTAACGAAACACAATAGAATTTTAATTTTTATCGACCTCAATGAGGCGTCGTAACAGATGATGAATTATCAGACTATACTAGTAGACTACTAGACCCTTTCCTCGCACTTAATTAAGAAACACTCATTTCAAACTACGTGATTGTTTTCAACATTCATAAAATACGTAGGTATTGTAAAATAGAATATTTAAATTATACGGAACACACTTGAGTGAAGTGATTGTTTTGCTAAAATAAACTTGTTGTTTCTTAATGCATGTCTTGAGACTCTGAGAGTAATATCCGGATTTTCTAAAAATCTGTGCTCTGGGAAATATCAAATGACTCAGCACTGGACCGAGCGACGATAGAATGGAAAAATGTTCGCAAGTTTTTAAAAGCTGGTTGTTGTTTTAATTTTTATTTTATTTGGATATTACTTTTTATAAGAGTAGTAATGAAACGTATATAATGTAGTAACAATTTATAATAAATTAATATAATATAATACATTACTGCCGACGCCTGCAAAAACGGCATGATGGACAAACGTCACAAGATACGTGAGTCCATCAATGCTTGGTTGCGGCCAAGGCTTGTTTAGTACTTTTCTCAAATAATGCGCGGAAATTCAAACTAAGTAAATTAGTTATAAATTCCAGAATCAATGACGAACGACGAACATTTTTTACGCGCCAGTATGTACATTTGTTTCTTTTTACTTTAAAAAGCTCTATTTGCAAGCCGTAACGAAAAGAGATCATTCACCGTCCATACATTTTTGGGCTAAATGTGAAAGTGGGTTAAGTGTGCCAAACAAAAAAAAAAGTTATATTCCGTTAGATCATGTTATTTTCTTCACTTTTCACTATCGGACGAAACCTGTAGGGCCATTCCCTGCGCTGTTATACGAGTTTGAAAAATACTGTTTTAAGAATGTTTTAGTTAAAAGAATAACAGTAATCTAATTATAGTAATAGCTTTTTATGCCAGTAAACATTACAGTTATATCATCTTTTACTGTGAAACTAAGCTTCTAGGGTTTATTCTCCACATAACTACAGTGTGCGAAATTGTTATTTTTTTTCGACAGTACCTACTAGTATTAGCTAATTGAAATAGGTATCACTCGTAGATGTCACTAGTAGTAACTGGTTATAGGTCTATTTAGTGGTTTCTATTCGCGCAAAAATAGTGAAATAAAATACCTAACACATTATTTTAGGTACATAAGTAACGGTTGTAAAAAGAAGCTTAACGAAGCTGTCGACAAAAAAAACTTTATTTCACATACTGTACGAGATAGCAACTCGTACTTGTTCAATCTATAAAATTTAGAACATTTACATAACACTAAGGCAGCTCGTGAGCCTATTTAGTCGTCAGTCTAACCACTCGGCTCGTTACTTAATGTTTCAAATGCTTACCTTTTAATTATTAAGCCAGTACTGTGTGCACTCTCTTGAGGGTGCCCCTATTATTAAACATGTTCCTCTATTTTGGTAGTCCATATTATGTTGTTCATGTGATACATTATTCAAGATTTAAGAGCATTGACTGCTTTGAAACTAACCTACGTAGGCCTGTCTATATCGAAAAGAATACTACTCACTTTACTTGGGCATGAATCACGATACAAACACTCTCTTCACGAGACAAAACACTTCAACATCCTCGTGAAGTAATAATAATAAGTAATGATATGTTTTAGTTAGGTATCTGTATTGTTTGTGCACGTAGGGTGATGCCTGCGGATAGTTTATTTTTATTTTTATGTTTCTTATAATTTATTGTATAGTTATCTTATATTCTGAGCACTATTTATTTTGTTTTGTTACATGTTTAATAGAAAAATCACTGAACCTGACTTGATTTCCGTACATCTTTTCTTTTTTCGGGTGACCACTGAAAATCAGCGCTGTGCTGTGGATCCCCCATAGCACTACATCATGCTGAGTGGAAGCCTTCTTGTCACAGTCATGCTACCGCCTAAGTAATTTCTGTTCTATGCTCGTGATTTGTGATGTACTTTGTGTTGTTCTCTGATTACTCTTGTCTTTTATGTATGGCACGTATTTCTGTGACAAATAAACCTATTTTTCTTTCTTTTTTTTTCTTCTCTTTCTCTTTATCTTTATCTTCCCCTTCCACTGACCTCAAGTGCTAATAAACAAGCATTTATGTTAACCATTCTTAAGTAGTTCAAAGTTATAAAAGCATTTTTTTCTCTTTGATCTCCAGCCGCCTAGAGCGACTCAGAGCCACACGCTAGTGGCACTGAGACGTGGCACCGATATCAAGTGTGATACACGGGAAAACGTAAGATAACAATTTGTATCGTATAACCTAAATAACTTCTTTGAAGCCTTTGAAACCAGGCTCTATCCTCTTGGGAAATATTTAATACTTTTAAAAACTTTATAACATTCTAATATTTAGCCGTATCTCGTTACGCTGAATTGCTGATTCTAACTTACTTAGATAAGAAAAACGTTGAGTCTTTTCCATTTTAAATTTCCATTTTGCTTAATACTTTGTCGTCGGGTCATTAACACGACTGTTTTCTAAGCAATTATTGACTTTGAAAGTTTAAAATTGTTTCTTTTTCTTGTCGCAAAACTTGTACTGAAAAGCTCGCTGATATTCATAGTACTTAGAAGTAAAACATCATTCTATTATTTTATTGAAATGCTGAAACTAAAATGAATAAATATTATGTGCACTTTATGTAATGCATTACTCATGCTAACAATATCCTATTCCTTTCATTATTTTGAGGCTGCAAGCACTTTGTGCATTTGCCTGTGCTCAAGCACTGAAGTAATGTTTGATGCCTGTAATATTAACACTGTACATACAAATGTGTTGTGTTACTATGCCTTATTGTCTATCTAATCTTCGGTTGTTGTAAAATAACACTCGTGAGTCGTTGTCGTCGAAATTGCTCACCCTTGTGAACACCAAAATTATTGCAGCACACTCGTTTATAAAACTCATCCACCGCAGTAAGTGACTTTTATTGCTCTCAAATAAACAGCAAAAGTATCAACACAACCTTTTGCAATTTAAATGCAAATCTCGCTCGTGGGAGAAATACGATTTTATAATTCGAGAAAATTCAAAATGAGTTTTATTGGTTTGGTTTGTTTTTTTTTATGTGTAACTCAAACTCAAACTCAAAGTATTTATTTCAATTAAACCATTTATAGGCACTTTTGAACTGTCAAAAAATCGGTCAGTTAGTCAGAAAATTGAAGCTAGTTGCCCATTCCAAAACGTAAATCTCTATGGAGAAGAACGGGCAAGAAACTCCAAGGCCACTCTTTTAAATATAGATTTTACAAAATTTTGGGTACATTATTCTGGTTGCTTCTACATGTGAGAACAATGTACAAAAAATAATCAAAACAATTGAAAAATATAAGATTAAAAATAAGCCCTGGCAGATAAGAGATGACCAGTCTCAACTGACGGCGCCCGTTCACGAACATGACGCGTGGATCAGCACCATCCAGCTCAACCATTTTGTAGGGAACCGAATGATCCAACATCTTTCCTCTCGCTTTCCTGTAATTTGTGGAGTAGGAAATTTGTAGGAGTAATTTCGTGAAGCTAGTGGTGGAGCTAAACCTAAAAAAAAAACAGTGGCACTCCGGGCGTGCCAACAGAAGTGAAAACTTTAAAAAAATCGGCACCGCGGTTATCAACGCGTTGATGTCTTTTACTCCACGGTGTCAGTAAATTCCGTCAGTGTCGCGAAATCAATGGTTTAGTCCCATCTCAAATATTCCACAAAGAAGAAAGAAGTTTTCACTTCAAAAACTCGAGGGCACACAGCTCAGAGCGCCGAGTCTGCTGTCCGTGTACGACATGCAGCGCAGTCATCGGGACCTACTTCATGCACCGCAATCGAGTATAGACTGCTGGGGCACTGCTACGCCAGGCAGGATCATCAGTAAGGTGGGCACGAATTTAACGATCAAGACAACATTTGCAATTCTCTTGATGTAATCATGGACCTCATTGTTACCTTACCACAATAAGTGCCTTTGATAATTACGTGAGAATGGGTAGAAAGAATTTTGATCGTTTTTTTTTTAAGGCGAGTATTATTTTAATCTTCAAATAAAAATAAGGGAATTGCGAAACAGATTTCTTTTTAAATTAGTAAATTATTTATACTAACAAACATCGAACATTGGCTTTTTTAGGGTTCCGTAGTAAACAAGGAACCCTTATAGTTTCGTCATGTCCGTCTGTCTGTCTGTCTGTCCGTGGTCTAGCTCCGAGACCCTTAGTACTAGAAAACTGTAATTTGGCATAGGTATATGTATATTTTAATTACGCTGACAAAGTGGTAAAATAAAATTATGAAAAACATTTTTTTTTAGGGTACCTCTCATACACGTAAATTGGTGATGTTATTTTTTGTCTTTTTTAACCGACTTCCAAAAAGGAGGAGGTTATATGTTCGTCGCGTATGTTTGTTTTTTTTTTTTTATGTATGACCACCGATTTCTCCGTCAATTGTGGACCGATTTTGAAAATTATTTTTTTGTTTGAAAGGGTGTGCTCTCGAATTGGTCCCATATAAATTTTATTAACTTTGCTTGGATAGTTTTTGAGTTAGCTACAAAATACGTATTTTTTTCGCACTTAGTATGTAGATGATATGTTAAGTTTCTGTCATTGGTAGCAGATAGTGGTATTCGAATGTGTGTGGGGTAGGTACCACAACTAAAAAGTGAAAAATAAAAACTTTTTACAAAAAAAAAACAACCGACCTCCAAAAAAAAACACGACAAAGTGAAAAATAACTTTAATTTCGGAAGTCGGTGGCAAAAAACGAAAATACAAAACCCAAGACACCGACTTCCGAAATTAAAGTTATTTTTCACTTTGTAGTGTTTTTTTTTGGAGGTCGGTTGTTTTTTTTTTGTAAAAAGTTTTTTAACCCATAGTGAGGGGTATCATTGGAAAGGAAAACATTGTGAGTTTGTGAAAACCATTTTTGGATTCAGAGATCCGTTTGCGAAATATTAAGCTTTAAAGTGCTAATTTTTGTTCGAGTCAAGTGTCCCATTGCCGGCTAAATGGTTGGTTTTGGGTGTATGAAAAAAATCACAACAGTAGTTTATATAACGAAATTTAAAGGAAAACTATCACAGCTAAGTAGGCTTTACAAGTTAA
The DNA here is from genome assembly GCA_963680765.1 of Agrochola lychnidis. Taxonomy (NCBI): domain Eukaryota; kingdom Metazoa; phylum Arthropoda; class Insecta; order Lepidoptera; family Noctuidae; genus Agrochola; species Agrochola lychnidis. The sequence goes on from OY796862.1 coordinate 17,735,913, forward strand.
CGAGTAATAATTGACCAACTTAACTTTGCAGTTGCAAAAACATGTTTTCCCATACATTCCGTATGGGAGAACATATTTTTCAACTACAAAGTTAAGTTTGTTTTTGGGATAAATTCATCCCAACTACGGAACCCTTCATTGTGCGTGGTCCGACACGCACTTGTCCGGTGTGTTGTCTCTGGTCTTTCTTATGAACTGGAAATACACACTGTCGCCAAATTGAAATTCTCATGCTACCAGCTAAGTGTATCACCCCAATCTGAAAGCACTATCGTGTTCGGCTTAAGGATCGCATTTGCATATTATGTGTCTACAGATTGCTGCTCGTCGTCTAGAATTTCAGAGAATACCGCACTGTGAGCCGAGTTCTTGCTTACCGTCGGAATCGGGTGCCGCATAGTTCGCGGTGAGTTAGAACTGTCTACGGTGATTACCATGCACAGAATGCAAGGACGATGCCAAAACGGTAACCGGTACGTCACATTGAAGATTTTTCCCAGCATTTACATGGAAGCACTATTTTCTCAGTCGTAAATTTAGTCAAAGCTTACCAACAAATTCTAGTTAATCCAGATCCTCGGACCAGACGGGTATTGTGTCTGGCGGGCAACTGCCCGACGATTGATTTTGGGACGTTGTGTATATACTCGTCGCGTGGCAAACCCTACTTGCACGATGCAGGATTTTGCGTGACGTCAGTGTGATGCGTAGTTCGCATGTGGCGTTATAGATGCCACCACAAATGCACAAAACGCATTTGCTGTTGATCGATGATGCGAGATCTTTAGACACTCCGAAGTAAAATATTTCTAGAACGTGCAGAAAATCATTTGTACAAGCGAAATTTTTGAGATTATTAAATATAATAGTCAAACTCACGCAGCCGACACCGGTGCACCGCATTTGTTATTGCAGGTACCGTTCCCTGGAGCGAGAACTTTCAGAGAAAGAAATATAATCTGAGACCACCAATATAATGTAAGAGTTTTATTAGTTATATTTATTATCGTTCCAAAAGTTACTGCTAATAAAATAAGCATGTAAGTACTGATAAAAAAGTTAGGTACTTAGAGCTGTGAGCTTAGTGTTTACAAAAGAATAGCTCCATTTCTTTTACGGCGACCTTTTGTCCTGAATTCGTGTGTAACAAAGCAAACACAGCTGGAAATTATTAAGCCTTGGAAAAAGAAAAGTAATCTTTGAAAAGTACCAGTTTATTCGTATATAGCAAAATACGAAGAAATACAATTGAAAAAGAGTAGTAGAAATTACGTATCAAAAAGTCAAGCACAAACATAAATCCCCTGCCGCTATGTGCGGTCACCGCGACGTACTGGTTGCGAGCCGCCGCGCGCTGGTGTGTCCCCGGGCCGCAGTATACCCGCAGACTTATACCAGGGTTTGAGGCATTCCGCTTCAACTGCATCAAAGTTGGGGTTAAATAAGTTTATCGTTTTGACGGAACCACAGTATAACGGATCAATATTTTGGGGGGGCGGGTTTTAATTATGAAGTTTAATATGAATACTACAGGCAAAATTGCAATAATGTCACCTCTTTTGTATAGACTAAATCTCTTCAAATTACTTCTTACCTCGACATGCGCTGGGACTATAATGTTCTTTTAAACAGGTTCACCTCTGGGCAGTAATGACGGCCATCCGTCCGCACAATTAAAGCCTCATAATTAAAGACAGTGTTTTCCCACACTGTCTGAATATTGTATGCGCTGAGTGCTCAGCGAATTATTCCTCATTTACTAACCTCAGAGGGTGGTCAATGTGCTATGTACTGCTGAACAAGGCTAATTTGTAATTGTAAAGAGGTAGTTTCTCGCCAACTGAATTCCTACCAACAAGGTTAGTCAGCATCAATTATTACCGTGTCTAAGTAATGAGAATCCAAACTCAATGTAAAGAAAAAAGTAGAGGAGTCCTTATGTTTAAGAACGAAGTATGATAAGATAAGTGAGTAACTATTTCCTTAATAATTTGATGAATTCAGCGTCGAGACGAAACTTCTGTGAAAAACTTATTACCTAGTCGTATAAATTAATTACCTTAATTCTATCTGCTTCTCGGACGCGGATCGTAACAGTTGCGTATAATTGATGAATGAATTCCGCTTTCGATAACTTCGTCTGACTTTAGGTACTGTAATGAAAATTACTGCCGAGTTAAAGTTTGTATAAGAGTGTACAGGGCTTTACAGTTTACATGCTATCCGACATGCGCAGTCTTCTTCGACATAGCGAAAGCTTTCGACAAAGTCTGGCACAACGGCTTAGTATACAAGCTATACAAACTCGGAGTGCCGGATCGTCTCGTACTCATCATACGAGACTACTTGTCGAATCGCACCTTCCGCTACCGTATCGAAGGTGCCCTATCCTCCCCTCGCCCCATAAGGGCAGGAGTCCCTCAGGGCTCAGTGATAGCCCCCCTCGCGTTCACGCTGTTCACCAGCGACATCCCCAAACACAGAGGGACGCAGCTCGCTCTGTTCGCAGACGACACTGCGATCATCTGCAAAGGCAACGCCCCTTCGTCTCTCCTAAATCTACAACGGGCCGTCAGTAACCTTGGCGCCTGGTTTAGACGGTGGAGGATCGAAGTTAATCCCGACAAAAGTCAAGCGGTTTCATTCTCGAAACCGAGATCTAGACCCCCCCCCTCCCCCCCGAACGATCACCCTGTTCGGCAAGCCGATCCCTTGGGAGAAGCGAGCCAAGTACCTAGGTGTGATCTTAGACCAGCGTCTCTCCTTTTCAGAGCACATAAAGACGGTTCGTTCGCGAGCCGCTTTCGCTCTAGGTAGGCTTCACTGTATCCTAAATTCACGCAGCAAATTGTCACTAAAGTGCAAATTGCGTATCTACACAGCGTGTGTCCGTCCCATAATGACCTATGCGGGAGCAGTCTTCGCCCACGCCAAACCCCGTCATATCCATAGGATGCAGACCCTCCAAAACAGATTCCTTCACAAGGCCACGGGAGCCCCGTGGTACGTCAGAAACGAGACCCTCCATCTCGACTGTAAGATCCCTACGATCCACCAGTTCCTCAAACGCATGGCAAAGCGCCACTTTGAGTCCGCTCCTCGACATCGGAACCCTCTGATAGTCGAGGCAGCCAATTATGTCCCGTCCCAAATCAGTCAGATCCGCCGTCCGAGGCATGTACTCTCCGACCCAGATGACCCCATTACACTCCTCCAGGAGCAGAATAGGGCCACCAGTACAGTGCACAAACACAGACGCCTCCCGTCATTCCGACCTCGCCGCCGAGGTCCTTTACGTACGCGATCTACTCCCCGAGTAAACGAATCCCCCCCCCGACCCTTGCTCGATAACGAGGTGCCAGCAGTTGTTGCAGCTGAGCACGTAGCTTTAAATACCCCGAATAATAATCATGATATAAATATAAATTTGATCCAGCCTGTCCCCTCTTGCTGTCCTCCCGTCAGCGATGCCCTAAGCCGAGGTCCGTACCCCACAGGGGGTGCCCTTAGCGAGCATTCGCTTAATTTTAATTTAGAATAGTTGAAAAAGCTCCTGGCTGGAGGCTCTAACTGTAGAAGCTTATGGCACCCACAGGAAAGTCCGGTTAAGCAGCCAAGACCTTAGTGGTCAAAACTGCGAGAAGCCATTATTATAAAAAAAAAAAAAAAAAAAAAAAAAACAGTTTACATGAATGTGAAATGAGGCAAAATTAATATATTCGTGGAAAAAAAAAACACAAATAAAAAACTACATGCTACAATGTGGGCTGCGCGTGTTCGATTTTCAAATATTCAAAATAAATTATCTTTTTTTATTAACGGTCACTACAAAGATTAGTTATGTGGACTGCGCGTGTTCGATTTTCAAATATTCAAAATAAATTATCTTTCATTTATTTGCGATCACTACAAAGCTTAGTTTTGTTTCTTATTGTTATTTTATTTAAAAAACTGATAGTAAATAAAAATAGGCCAAGTGTGAGTCGGACTCGCACACAAAAGGTCCCGTACCACCGTACAATATTCAACGCTACGTTTTTTTCTTTAGTAAAAGAAAAACTCGTTCCTTATAGGGAGAGGACCCCTTTAATTTTTAACTTTATTTTATTTTTATTATTTGATGTTATAGCGGCAATAGAAATACACAATCTGTGAAAATTTCAACTGTATAGGGTAAATTCGTTAGAGATGGCCGTACGGGAGAGTTGGCCAATAAGTTTATTTTGCTCATTTATTTACAAGGTGGCACTGTATTTGAATTAATACACTTCGTATGACACCACGAACAATATCCAAACAAAACATCATCATCTGCCTAGCCTTTTCCCAACTATGTTGGGGTCGGCTTCCAGTCTAACCGGAAGCAGCTGAATACCAGTATTTTACATGGAGCGACTGCCTATCTGACCTCCACAACCTAGTGACTAGGTAACACGATACCCCTTGGTAAGACTGATTGTCAGACTTTTTGGGCTTCTAACTACCCGTAACGACTGTCAAAGATCTACAAATGACAGCCGGGACCAACGGCTTAACGTGCTTTCCGAGGCACGGAGGGGACTTGGTATGTAAAGGTGGTCACCCATCCACGGACCAACCGCGGCAAGCGTAGCTTAACCTGATCGATCGACCCGTGCAGCTGTTATTACTTAGCCACAAGCCCCTCCAATATCCAAACAAAACATTGCATAAAAATAATAAAAATTGGCCTTAATTGAATTTAGTAGTTGTGAAATTTTACAGTAGGTTCGTATACCATCCGGAAATACTAATATTTTTATTACTTATTTGTGTTTTTGGGAGTGTATTGTGTTTGGTGTATATTTTTCTTCGTTTTAACCTCAAAATGGGAAAGTAATTGTAATTCGTAAGTTTAAAAATTGAGCTGGCCATCTTACCCTGACAAAAAGGAGAGATGGTCACATAACGGCTGTCAAACAAATAGAAAGAAGGTCTGAAAGTAACACTAGAAAGGAGAAATCAATATTATGCGATACATCTGGTGAAGAAGACGCAGAAGATGAAGCTGATAATTGTGCTGGATGTAGCGAAAAATACTATAAAACCCGTCTCATGAAGATTGGCTTCAATGTTCGATCTGTAATCTGTACCCCACATGATAATTGTACACCTTTTGATGACATGTGCTCTAAATGTGGACAGAAGAAGAAAAAGGAGCTCCAGCAAGCATAAATCAAAGAAAAGGGGAAAGGCAGAGGCAAATCTAGTGCCGGCCATCTGTCCCGTACCACTACGGCCATCACGACCGTATATACCGGGTGAGACGGCCAGTTATGTTTTTTTTTTAATATTTTTTTTATGAATGTTCCTCATATTATAAAAATATCTTTATGCTGATTTTCGAAAGACTGATTGTTGTTGATTTTCTTAAAAACAAAAGTCTAACTGTGATCTCAATATTTTCAGTTTTATTTAACCCTAAAAAAACTATGGCCATCTCTAACGAATTTACCCTACCTATAACGAATAACGGATCATAAGATGAAATGAACTGACAGACGGATGGGCGGACAGTGGAGGGTTAATAATTGGGTTCCGTTTGGCACCCTTCGAATACAGAACGCTTAAAAGGAGGTATCCGACTATTAGGTATGCTAAACATTTTTAATTAAATTGTGTCTTTAATAAAAAAAAAAACTGCTTTTGAATTAATTCTCATTGATTATTTTAGAAATCTTAAACTTTTGTTTTTAAATACACGCGATTAGATATTGTTTATACTGGGTGGCAGGGATATCGACGCGAAAACTGAAACCATGAATTCAGTACATGACCTGCATTGAAATTTTTCGTTGGTTGTAAAAAAAAATCTGCTGTTTTATTGAAAAGTGCAATACCTACGCGGTCAAAATGTATGGAACAGCTGATTTTTTTTTTTGTTTCAGTTTTCGCGTCGATGTCCCTTACACCCTGTATACTGGCAGTACAGGTGGACAAATATTAAACTGTGTGACTGTAATGTTGTCACTTTTTCAGCACGCTACGCGAACTTGAGAGCCTCGTGGTAGAACTGCGAATGTACACAATCATTCACAAAAGCTTTGCGAGTCGACGACTTGAACTCGTAGAGATTTCTGTAGATTTCTTCTTATTTTACTACAAACCACAGTCCGTAATATTCTGTGTTTGGTTAACCAATTCCTACAACGAATGCCATTTTAATCCCACCTACAGTGCGCGCCACGAAAGAGAAAATTTTAAACCTACATTTTTTGAATGCAATGTGATGCAATGGCATAGACGCTAGCGCCGTGTCAAAGTGCCTTCTTTCGTGGCGCGCACTATACTTAAGCCGAAAACTCACGTATGCAGTAGAGCGTTCTGATGGAAAATTGCAATATTTGCATTTGTAGCACCTAAAATTAAAATAGATGTAATAAATAAATGTAGAGATTTCAAGAGTAATCACGAACCGTCTCGCACGCAGGTTTGACGACTTCCAGCCTCCCGAACAAGCCGGATTCCGTTAAGGCTTTAGCACCGTAGACCACATACATACGCTGCGGCAGGTTATACAGAAGACCGAAGAGTATAACCAGCCTCTCTGCTTAGCGTTTGTGGACTACGAGAAAGCCTTCGATTCGATCGAGACATGGACTGTGCTGCAGTCTCTTCAACGGTGCCAGATTGACTATCGGTACATCGAGGTGCTAAAGTGTTTGTACAAAAACGCCACTATGTCAGTTCGACTCCAGGACCAGACCTCGAAACCTATCCTTCTGCAGCGAGGTGTGAGACAGGGAGACGTTATCTCTCCGAAACTGTTCACCGCTGCACTGGAGGATGTCTTCAAGGTTCTGGATTGGAAAGGGCTAGGCATCAACATCAATGGCGAGTATATCACTAACCTTCGGTTTGCCGACGACATAGTTATCATGGCTGAGACCATGGAGAAACTCAGTACAATGCTCGATGACCTCAGTAGAGCCTCCGAAAGAGTGGGTCTTAAAATGAACATGGACAAGACAAAAGTCATGTCAAATGCCCATGTGACACCCACTCCCATGAAGATCGGAGACGCTACGCTCGAAGTTGTGGACGAGTATGTTTACCTAGGACAAATTGTCCAGCTAGGTAGGTCCAACTTCGAGAAAGAGGTCAATCGTCGAATCCGACTCGGCTGGGCAGCGTTCGGGAAGCTACGCAATATCTTTTCGTCCCACATACCACAGTGTCTCAAGACGAAAGTCTTTGACCAGTGCGTGTTGCCAGTGATGACCTATGGTACTGAAACGTGGTCGCTCACAATGGGCCTTATCAGAAGGCTAAAAGTTACCCAAAGGGCAATGGAGAGGGCTATGCTTGGAGTTTCCCTACGTGATCGAATCAGAAATGAAGAGATCCGCAGGAGAACCAAGGTAACCGACATAGCCCGAAGAATTGCCAAACTTAAGTGGCAATGGGCAGGGCACATTGCTCGCAGAACGGATGGCCGATGGGGTCGAAAGGTTCTGGAGTGGCGACCACGTACCGGAAGACGTAGCGTTGGAAGGCCTCCCACAAGATGGACCGATGACCTTGTGAAGGCCGCAGGAATCCGCTGGATGCGGAAAGCACAGAATCGGTCGAAGTGGCGGTGCTTGGGGGAGGCCTATGTCCAGCAGTGGACGTCTTTCGGCTGAAATGATGATGATGATGAGGAGTGTGGTTTTAGCCGGTAAGAGTCCGGCACTGCCCAGACTGGCTCATCTGTGAGGCAGTCTGGGCGTCCATGAGGATTTCCCACTCCTGCCGAAAAAGCAAACAACCTAACCTAACAGTGATACTGATCTTGGGTTTTGAAGGTCACATGGAACTCCTCAATGATGAACAGCATTTGTGTATTGTTGTTATTTAACCTGCAACCCATGTGCCTCACTCCACTCGCAAATTGAACCCAAATCTTTGTTTATGATATTAATTGCATCAGCCAAATCCGTAAGGGCAGCTTGTTTATATATTTGCAAATCAACTGCATAAAGGTGGTAGGAAGAAAGAAGTTTTTTGGAAATAGAGTTTATAAAAATTGCGAAGAGTAAAGGAGATAAAACGCCACCCTGAGGTACACCGGCAGAAGTATAACACCAAGAAGAACAAGACTCTTCTATGCATATACGTTGCCGGCGGCCATACAGGTAACTACGAAAGCAGTCAATCGCCGTTGGAGATATGTTAAGCGAGCGAAGTATGCTAAGCAGGATATCGAAATCGACAGTATTAAATGCGTTACTGAAATCCAGTAAGCAAAGAACCGTCAGATTTCCTCCTTCCATGCCTAACCGTATGTCATCAGTGACGTTAACTAGGGCTGTAGTGGTGCTGTGACCAGGACGAAAACCGGATTGAAAAGGATTCAGCAGACTATTTTTACAAAGAAAAGCACTAAGCTGATTGTGGACAAGGCGTTCTAGGACTTTGGAGAGAAAAGGCAAGATAGAGATAGGACGGTATTCGGAAAAGGAAGTAGGATTAGATTTTTTGGGTAAAGTAGTGATTTTTGCCTCTTTCCACATTGATCGAAAAACACCATAGGTTATAGAGTAATTTAGGATATAGCATAGGATGGGAAGGATTTCGTCGAGGACAGGGAGTATCATTTTCCGACTTACGCAATCACTACCAACTGAGTTAGATGTGATTGAAACTACGCTCTTCTTAACATCACAATCAGAGAACTGACTAAAAATAAATGGGGGATGGTCCAGAGTTGGAAAGTTCGAAAGATAGTTTATTGTAGCTGCCTTCATGGTCCCATTACATTGGGTCGAAGATGAGAAGTGTTGATTCAGTAAATCAATATTTAAGTTTTTAGGAATCGATTCTTGGCGCGATTTTCGAACTCCCAAGGATTTAAGAAATTTCCAGACTTTAGCTGGATCTCCGTTTTCAACTGAGGTGTGGATTCGGCGGTGTTGGGCATCTCTACACACCTTACTGCAGCGATTGCGAGCATCCACAAGGATCTCCCGATTTGATGACGAGGGCCGACACTTAAATTTCGTTTTGGTTACAGCCTTCCTGTGCATGATACTTCTTATATCGTCTGTAATCCACGGTGCCGGAAGATGTTTAATTTTAATGGCACGAATGAGAGCGTGGACATCATACAGCTTCACTAGGTTGTCCGTCAGCAGGTTGACTTTATCGTCAATCGACTCAACACAGACTAAAGGAGACCAGTCAATGCTATTGGCATCTCTTCGGAGATCATCTGAATTCATGCCACTAAAGTTGCATTGCAAGAGAACTTTAGGTTTTGCCTTAGGTGAGCAAATTTTGTAAGACAGGAATAGTAAGTCATGGTAAGAAAACATGTCAGCTGGGCATTGACCATGCTTGCTGACATGTTGCGGAGAGGAAACAATGAGAAGGTCCAAAAGTGAGGGATAACAGTTTGGAAAATGGTGTGTGGCACTTAAAGGGAGAATTGATAAATTCGACGACTGAGCTACTGATCGAAGAGAAGAAGAGCGGGAATCGATTTTAAGTAAACAAGTATTGAAATCGCCCATGATGGTATGACTGTAAGAGGGCGTAAGGTTTTCAAGGATCTTTTCAAAGGAGGAAAAGAAATTTATACGGGACGAAGGGCTATAATAAACACCTAGAAGAACTTTCACGTGATTCAGGTTAACTTCCAAAAAGAAATGCTCGCCCGCGTCCTGCGGTGGAGGTTGTGCAGACATATCGACAATTGAAAAGGGAATTTGTAGACGAAGGTATATGGCAACACCGCCACCACCGCCACGCGCGCGATCATTTCTTATTAGTTGAAAACCCAGCAAGGAATAGGAAGTTGAAGGGAGACATGGTTTTAGCCACGATTCTGAGACAAGGATAGCATGGATGTTCTTACAGTCTAGGTTAGCTAGCATGTCAGGGTAATGTGCCGGAATACTTTGCGCATTTATATGGACTACATTAAAATTTTTAGGTACATCAGAAAACTGAGATTCAAGCGTGTCAGCAAGGGATGGAAAACTAATAAAGCTGTCATTACTACAAGCCGACAAAAAGCTTTCGGTGTCGCTGTCGTCATCGCTATCGGACATCGACACTGTATAAATATACAAATAATGATAATAAACGTAAATAAAATAGTAAATTTAAAAGTACATATAAAAATAAAAAAGCAATTAATTCGAAAATCCACCCGCCAATTTAGCGTTTACAAATAAAAGCGAAAACAAAACAATAGTTTAAAAATTTCATCGTCCGGTTAACAGAAATTATACTACATAAATTTACCATAGGAAATGAAAAATATAAAAAATAACTTGACAAGCAAAAATAATAAAGTTATACCGAAAATAGAAGAAACATAATACACTGAGCACACTGTCAATCAGTTTCTGAACGAAAATGTTGAAAAACAACAATGTAGGGATGTGAGATTAATGGGAATAAATCGATTAAATAAAAAACCGGCCAAGTGCGTGTCGGACTACGCACAATGAAGGGTTCCGTAGTTGAGATGAATTTATTTATCCCAAGAACAAACTTAACATTTTGCAGGATCACTTATTTGAACGTGTAGAATGAAAAATCTGATTTTCGTAAAAAAAATCACATTCGCGGTATTAATATAATAATAATAAAAATCTAACACCTTTAAACGAGCAATTCTTGTATATATTATATAATCTGAATCTCTGAAATGGCTCCAAGAATTTTTATGAAATTTAGTATGCAGGGGGTTTCGGGAGCGATAAATCGATCTAGCCAGGTTTCATTTTTAGAAAACGTCGTTCAAAAAAAAAAATTGTCATCCAGATATTTTTCTTTATTCAAGTAACAAGGACTCATTGTGTTAGTAAACTTATGAACTTTAGCTTATTTTACCAGGTCACACAGAAAGTTTTGCGACTAACAGTTTTTGTATATGGGATACTGGCTGGCGCTCAGAAGCACCATATCGTTTCCAAAGCTAATATTTACACAAATACCATCTATACAGTGTGAGTCTTCATAATGTGCACATATCTAAATGAGGGAATCTATGCTTAATTTTATCGACGGAAAAAGTGGTCAAAATTTTTTTGTTTCTTTTTAATTTTTTGTATCAGTTTTTTTATTTTAGTTTTTATTCTCATGGGCATCTTATTTATAAATTTTATAATTATTGTAAAAAAATATGATAAAATACAGATTTTTACTAAAAAAACACATTTATTTTCAATTGAGGGTAGTTTTTTTCTCAATTTTAATTTTATGTGGACGTCTACTTACTTCCAATCATTATGGAGTTTGTTTCATCGCGATAGCTGATTCAGTTTAAAAGTTACACAGTTTTGTTACAATTTTTTTTTAATTCCATAAAATGTTTTTAAAAAATATTTAGATTTTTTTTTTTTAATATTTTTTCTTTCGTTAAAATTAAGCATAGATTCCCTCATTTCGATATGTGCACATTATGAAGAATCACACTGTATAGCAACCCACTCTGGTGCTGCTGAGCTCGCCAATCCTGCCTCACCCCGCATTCCAACCTGTATGGCCCGGAAAAAGTTCCAGCCCATCGTACACTATTGATCTGGTTACCGTAGTTACCAATATTTAAAAGGTTTTTAAGCTCCATTGGCAACCTATCCTTCTCCATCTTTCTCCACAATACGTCATAAGCAATCAGATCAAAAGTCTTGAATAAGTCGAGGAAGGTAGCATAAATCAGCGTTCCACGCTGTGTATAAGTATAGTATGTGACAGTATGCTTAAGACACAACACTGCACTTTCTATTGACAAACCACGCCGAAACCCGAATTGGTTGTCATGAACATTTACAGTTTTATTTCAAGCAGTTTTATTTTTATTTTAAGCAGACTGTCAAACACTTTTGATATTGTTGTTGATATTATAGTAGCTAGAGAGATGGGCCTATTGGATGCCGAGCGACGAAATTGTACGCACAATATTGAGAGATTTACTGTGTTATATTCAGACCATAGACTTCTCATAGGAATTCCTGTAATCTATGAGTAAAGAGCCATACTATGTATTTTTTTGAAAATTTTTGGTCCAGTAGTTTCGGAGATAAGGGGGGGGGAATGGTCAATTTTCATTGAATTTCTTAAATATCTTTAAAAGTGTTTATTTTAAAATTTTATAAAAAATATATTTAAGATCCTCGCAATAAGTCCTTTCATTTGATATGTCACATGGTACTGTTAGCGTAACTTTTTTTTTTTTTTTTTCTTGTTTGCCCCCCAAAAGTGACCCCTATATTCAAAATTCATTTATTTACGTTACACATTCGTGTTTGGGTCACAAAAATACATATGTGTATCAAATTTCAACTTAATCGGTCCATTAGATTCGGAGTAAATTGGCTGTGACAGACGGACAGACAGACAGACAGACAGACAGACAGACAGACAGACGGACAGACAGACAGACACACGAGTGATCCTATAAGGGTTCCGTTTTTTCCTTTTGAGGTACGGAACCCTAAAAACGATTTTTCTTTATTCAAAATTAATCGATTTGTCAAAAATCGATTTTATTAAAAATAAATAATCAATTTCTGCGAAAAAATCGATTTTTTTGTATTATTTAAAAAAACATGCTTTTCAAATTCCAATAATAAACCTAAGAGATTCATAATAACAATTTTTCAGATAAAAAATCAAATAAAATTATATGAATAAAAAAATAACCAATTCAAAACTAAAAATCAAAGGTTCCTTTAAAATTTCAAGGTAAGGAATTAGGAAACCAAATAGCATTATTGAAACAAATTTTATTTCGTCAAACGTTTTATTTATTATAATAAAAATTAAATGATGAGCATCCCAACAAAATGACAAACTTATTGTCTCAAAAACTAAAATATAAATCAAATAAAAAATAAATGCCTACAGATGGCGCCGTTTTTATTTAATCAACTTATACGTATGAACTTAATTCGAGATTTTTCATCCAACGCATAGACGGCGCTGTTTATAAAATTGAAACTTATTACTAGATTTTTTCATCCGTCTCATAGATACAAGCTGTTTCTGAAAATCAGTTTAAACACGTAATTTATATAATCGATTTACTAAAAATCGATTCATATTAATATAAAAATCGACAATAAAAACTCGATTATTAGAAAATAATAATCGATTAAAATAAAAATCGATTATTTTTTAACATCCCTACAACAATGACACATTGACGTGAATTATTGAGTTGACAGCTGACAGACAGAAAACAGTAAAGAAAATAAATAGACGGTATAAATGTGGAATGTTAGAAATTAAAATATAAATTAGCTATTAGTGAAATTGAGAGGGTACGAATTATAAACAAAACTACCACCCGGACGGTGATACTTTGATAGTACCTAAGTGCACAGAATCACTTCTTCTCAGCAGCACGCCGGGTCTTCTTCGGTGCCGGTGATGGACACGGCGACGACGACAATGCTGATACGATGGGAGACATAGCCTTCTCACTGACCTGCTCGATGTTTTTTAGGTCATCCAGTGAATTAACTCGATGCCGGGAGCCGTCAGCGCGAAGAACATATATAAGGCCCTGCTTAGTCCAGCAATTTGTTTCGCCAAGTCTCTCACGCGCAGACATGAAGAGTTGATGCCGCGATCTCGTCAGGAACTCGGATACAGTAACACCATTGCCTTTTAACTCCGTTTTGGCAAACCAGACACTGTCCCTGACACTGACATCCCGTAGCTTGCAAAGAATGGGCCTGGGCTTGCTGGCACCTGTTTGCCTGCCCATCCGGTGACACCGTCTGATATCAGCCACTGCAAAGTCGGTTAGCTTCAGATGACTGCACACAACCTCTGCGACTACCTTTGCTGTATCTTCCTTGGCCTGTTCGGTGACACCATGTAACAGCAACATCTTCCGGCGTCCACGCATCTCAAGGGTGTCGAGCCCCTGCGCCAATGCCTCCAACTGCTGCTGAAGACAGCCCAACGCTTCTAGTATAAACTTCTTGAACGAAGTGAAGTCTGCTACCAAATCATCCGTCGTGCTGCTTGAAGTTCCTGAAGGTTTTTTCTGTAGTTCTGCCTCAAAGTTTGACATCATGTTTTGTAACAGTGTCATCATTTCTGACAGTGTGACCTTCAGTGCTTCCATTGTTTTAAATAGTGTGTTGTTTTGATTGCGGTGTAATGCGATTTAGGAGATACACTAAAGTGGCGAGTACTCTATGTTAACATGTACATGTATACATAAAAATAGTCAAATTAAAGCTATTTGCAATTTTAATAAATTATTCAAATAAGAGCAAAAAATTTTTCACCGTTCGTACCAACTAACCACAAGGAAAAAAAAAAAAAAAAAAAACAGAAATCAGAAATCAACGGTTAGCAGCAAACCAGCAAACTTTTTACTACCACAAGGAGCTTTAGGTTCGTGATACATGAAACCCGAATCTATATGTAGGAAATTCAACACACAAGCGAAACCTTTTTGTCACGTTACTTCATGTTACGAGTCACAAATATATTGCGGTCTGTAACATCGACTGTTTACAGCGTGTCTCCTAGATGACGTCACTGATCAGTAGTGCTGGTACACATGAACACGCTGTGAGGGAACAGTTTCAAACATGGCACCGTACAATGAGGTTATACAATACTAGAGGAGCAGCGTCCTACAAATAATGTCAGAAAAACGTAACTACTTTCGAGTTTAAAGACGTAGCTTTGAAACGGATACATAAAATGTTAATCTGTCAAAATAAAAAAATGACAATCTATATTTGTCTCATTTCTTCTAGCGTCAAACTTATGACGTTGGAATGAGACAAGACATTGTTATCGGTGAAACGGCCAGAGTTGCCAATTATCAACATAATTTCCCCAGAATGAATGAAGGTTTTATTGAATGAAGTACTATGAAAGGTTGTATTATGGAACTTTCAATAAAGATTTAAAGAGGTTGACAAGGATTATACTTACGGGGAAGAAAAAATTTCAAACCTATTATGTGCAGTTTCATACAGTACTTTATCTACTCTCATACATTGGGATTGAATCTACTAAATAAAAGATCAAAGTTAAAAGAGGAAGAAATAGTTTATTGCTTGTGATAATTATTCAATTGGCGCGCCCCGCATATGCGTTCCATTAGAAACAAATAATTGATGGAAAACTTCTTGATGATATTAACTTCTTCTAACCTAACACATACACCTATACATCACATAACTTCTGATTTGCACTGTATCGTATTGGTAAAAAAATTGTTTTATCATTATTTTGTTACAGAAAAAGTGTTTTCTCAAATATGCTTGGAAATTCGAGCATTATTTTCACAACCTTCTTTGAGATAAATCGATTCGACCTTTGTCATGTTTAGGTGGAATTTTATCTCGATCTGTGAAGTGTTTCGAGCATATAACGGTTGCTGTAGATGGTAACCAGTCGGTTTCTTTACGTAAAAGTCGTATATTTTTTACCCACTCCTCCATGCGCTTTTGATCTTTAGGTACCCTGGAAATCAAATAAGAAACCTATATATACTACCACACTATTTAATACAATGTGATCATAAACAATCTATAGTTTTCATTTAAAAATATAACCACGCTGATCTAAGATTATGCTAATAAAATTAATTTTATTGTAAGAAGTGGTGATATATTAAGTAAAAACTTTCGACATACACGTGAATGTGTTACTTTTCTATTTAGTGAGTGTTTGGGTACTGTATCTTTAAACCAAACAGACTATAATAATAATTTTGACTTGCAGGAACATACATTCGTCATTCACTAAACTCCCAACAGTCTAGCAAAATAAACATCGTTTTTACTGGTAACACTGATTGCAAAAACAATGTTTGATAAATTTATTTCATCTCGTAATGTTTTTATGGATAATGTGAAGAAAATTTAGCATACTTACTTGTGAAATGTAACACCACTTGCTTTATTTATCCTTTCAGACCGTGACGTACAAATTTTCACCGCACATTTCACCATTTTTAATTTTTTGTCGCTAAGCAATCGCTCACTTGACGTCAAGCTGACAACTGAAGTCAGATATGCCTGCGGACATATACGAGGTGGTCACGCGTAGGTGCCGTACACTGCTCCTCTAGTATTGTATAATCTCATTGGCACCGTATTTATGTTTAGACCCGATTTGAATTTCTATAACTTGCTTTGTCCAATATACCTACATAGTAAGAGAAGTGAACTGTTCAATGTTGCTTGATAATTGACATCTATACATATAATAAAATCGTAGCGAAGTCAAAACTGTACATTGAATATTTTTGAAAAAAAGTAATTGCTACGAGGTCGATTCGGATCGATTCTAATGCCGAAAATATATTTTTTTAGAATTTTTGTCTGTTTGTCTGTATGTATGTTCCAGCATGGCCCTAATTCTACAGGACAGATTCTGTTAAAATTTTGCATAGATATTCCCTGTGTGTCTGGTCAAGTTATAGGGTATAAATTATCACACTATTTGCCATGGGAGCAATATTACATTATGTCGTATTTTTATGTTCTAGCATGACGCAAATTCTACTGGATAGATTCTGTTCAAATTTTGCATACGTGTTCCCTATAACTCTGGTCAAACTTTAGGGTATAAACTATCACGCTATTTACTATGGGGGACGAGCAATATTATATTATGTTCGTATTTTTTGGAAAAAAACGCGCCAAAATTTTAGGATATTGTGATGGTTATCGATTTAACTTTTAGAATGATTATTATCATCACGCTATACCTTTATGGAATTGAGCAGTCAATCATGAAATCTATAGGAACGGCTATTTAAAATTAATCTCAACGAAGCAATTAACTCAGCGGATGGACGATTGCTTTGCAAACATGAGGTTGTAAGTTCGATTCCCATCTACGGTTTTTTGTTTTTCTTTTTTTTCACATTTTGTTATACGATTTTTTTATTATGTCCCCATAATATGTTATAATAAAATCGTAGCGAAGTTAAATTTTTTGAAAGAAAGTTATTGCTACGAGGCCTGGGATCGATTCTTATGCAGAAAATATAGTTTTTAGAATGTTTGTCTGTTCCAATTGTAGGGTATAGACTATCACGCTATTTGATATGGGGGATGAGCAATATTACATTATTTTCTTATTTTTCTCTGCAAATTGTAAAAGGACGCACCGAAAAATTAGGATATTGTAGATAATTACCGATTTAACTTTTTAAATGATTATCATCACGCTAAACATTTATGGAACTATGCAGTCAATCATGACATAATTATATAGGAACGGCTATTTTAGCTAACTTTCAACAAAGCGAATAAGTAAGCGGTTGGACGAATGATTTGAAGTCCAGGGGTAGTAAGTTCGATTTCCATCTGTTTTTTTTAAACTCTTTTTTTTACATTTTGTAAAACGATTTTTTTTAAATTATATATGTAATAGTTCATAGAATGTATTAATTCACAAAAAAAGGAAAACTTCGTAAGCTTTGGGAACCTACTATGTTACAAGTACTTTACAGTCACAAAACATTCAAGGTTGTATTCTGATCATTTAAAAGCTAAAGACTGTAGGAATAAAATGATTTTTTACAGATTTTGACAGCAGATTTGTCCCAGCGATTTTAAAATATGTATGTGTGTGGATCTTCTGGAATCGCTGCCACACTGCTTCCTGGTTGTTGGGGAACTGTATAGCTAAGCTATTTAATAAAAATGCAGATTGGATGCAAAAGACGTGTGCTTCATATAATGTAATCTTGTACAGTACAGTGACGTTAGTGACAATTGACATTGACGGAAATGATGACAGATTAAAACTAAATGTTGTGTTGCCAACATATTGCCGGGGCAACTGAAAGATTAAGCAAATAACTACTTATTGTTAAAGTTTATAAAAAATTAAAACACCTTTTCATAGACAAATAAATTGATATTATAATATAAATATACTAATGTTAGCAAAAAAAGGAAACAAAACTAAGATTTATTATCTTGTTAAACTGACAATATAACAGATATGTACTAATTTCTTCCTTATAAACAAAATAAAATTAAAACGAAATTTTTATCATATTAATTAGCACCACTACATTCTAGCGGTAGAACACAAACTTTCATTACAGCTCTTCTATGTGTATGGCCGTTTGCAGTTTTAACTTCAACTACTCTTACTTTACCATCTTTACCTGGGTAAGTATTTATGACTCTGGCTAGGGGCCAGTATAGTGGTGACAAATTGTCATCCCTTAGGATCACTAATGTTCCTACTTTTACATTAGGTTGAGTGTCTTGCCACTTAGGGCGAGATTGTAACAAATTTAAATAATGCTTACTCCAAACCTTCCAGAATGACATTTTTATCTCATTACAAATTTTCCAAAATTGAGATTGTTTTACTATGTTTACATTAGGCTCAGGATAAGTATTTAAAGCATTTCCTATTAAAAAATGACCAGGGGTAATACAAGAATAATCATTTGGATCATTAGATAATGGCATGAGAGGTCTGCTGTTTAAACTAGACTCAATTTGACATAGGACGGTATACAGTTCTTCATAAGTAAGAATAGACTTTAGTAACACTCTCTTTAAGTGGTATTTTACACTTTTAACGCCAGCTTCTGCCAATCCAGCGAAGACAGGTGAGTAGCAAGGCAGAAAATGAAAATTAATCCTCTTTTGAGCTGTAAATTGACAAACCTGTCTTTGGTGAACTGGCGAGTTGTGCAAGTTATGTAGTTCGTTTAATTGGTTCCTTGCGCACTTGAAGGTTGAAGCATTGTCGCTATATATGTCTGTGGGCAATCCACGTCGCGATATAAATCTGTTTAGGCAGGCTATAAAAGTCTCGGTTTTTAAATCAGAGGCCAGCTCTAAGTGGATAGCTTTTGTCACAAAGCACACAAAAAGGCAAACATAACCTTTTGAGATTATAGGTTTTCTGATCCTGGCTATTTTAAGTGGGATCGGACCAGCGTAATCTAACCCAACCTTTTGGAAGGGGCGACATACATTGACTCTATCTGGCGGCAAAGAACCCATTAACTGTTTTGCTGCTTCAGCTTTTAATCTAAAACAAACAGTACACATATGTAACACTTTTTTAACTTGTCTGAGACCGTTTACAATCCAGAATCTTTGGTTTATTGATGACAGAACAAGCTTTGAACCCGCATGGAGGTTTTTTAAATGTTCACTTGTAATAATTAAGTTAGTGATACGTGAATCCTTAGGTAAAACAATGGGATGTTTCTGTGTATAAGGAATGGAGGCATTTTGTAATCGACCACCTACACGAACCAAACCTCTGTCATCAATAAACGGACATAACGGTTTTAAATTACCTTTAACAATTGTTTTGTTACATTTTAGAACATGTACATCTTCTGACAAATGCTTTTGTTGTTCATATTTTATAATCATTGACAATGACAGGTCAAGTTCTTGAGTTGTAATATAATTAAGTTTATTTTTAGAGTTTTTTGACTTTGCATTCTGACCAAAACGTAAGATGTAAGCTAAAACTCTTATCATTTTATTGATATCAGAAAATTTTTCAATAAAATCGAGACATAACGATTGCTCACTAGAAGTAGTACAAAGCATTGCACTTGAGCATGCAGAGTCGACGCTAACCTCTGGTAAATCCTGTGGCAAATTTAAATTTAATTGTGGCTTGTACTCACGTGACTTGAGAAACGCTGGGCCTTTCCACCACAGGGGATGATCAGCTAGCTCGTTTGGCATGACTCCTCGGCTAAGACAATCTGCGGGGTTCTCGTTCGAGCTAACATATGACCACATGTATTTTTGTGTAAGTTGTGAGATGACCTTAACGCGATTTGCTGTATAAGCCTTAAGTGTATTTATATTAGTTTTAAGCCAGGCTAATACTATTTGTGAATCAGAATAAAGTATAACATCCTGTATTTGCATTTTAACAATCAATACATTGTGAACTCTGCTAACAAGCTTTGCAAGCAACAGAGCTGCATTGAGTTCGAGTCGAGGAACTGATAAAGTCTGATTGATAGGATTTATTCGTGATTTCGAACAAAGTAAGGATATCTTGACATTGCCTACTGAATCTACGACTCTTAGATATACACAACAACCATAAGCAGTATTGCTAGAAGCATCAGCAAACCCTATAATTTGTGTAAAGCTTGTGCCATGCATACCTATATGTCGCGGTATAAGCATTGGTTTCATTGTAAGCAAGCTATTATAAAACTTATGCCAAAGCTGCAGCAGTTCACAATTTGGCACCGAATCCCAGTCCAATTTTTCTTGCCATAAGCGTTGCATGATAGCCTTTGCACTCACCACAATAGGTCCAGCAAGACCTAGTGGGTCATAGAATCCACTTATGAAGCTAAGAATTTCACGCTTAGATTGAGGCATGCTATCAACAGTTTTTGGACTTGATATAATAAATGAATCTAACTTAATATTGTAATTCATACCTAGTGTTTTTAAAGAAGAGTTATTTTTCTTTAGATCAATCTCATCAAAATGTTGTTGATCTTTTTGTATTTCTTTTAATAATTCTGGTGAATTTGACACCCATTTGTGTAACTGAAAACTTCCTAAACTTAACAAAGTACATAGTTGTTCCTTTGCTTCTGATAATTTAATTAATGATTTTTCAGAAAAAAGAATGTCATCGACATATGTGGAATTATTTATAATAAAGGCAGCTACAGGGTATTCATTCTGGTATTGTTCTGCTAACATTTTCAAACATCGAGTTGCCAAATAGGATGAACTCTTTAAGCCATATGTAACTGTGTTTAATTGAATACATTTAACACTTTCGTTTGGAGAGTCTCTCCATAGAATATTTTGTAATGACCTGTGTTTTGAATGTATTTTTATATTTCTAAACATATTTTTGATGTCTGTTATAAAAAAATATTCATCAACTCTGAATAGCATTAAGACATCCACTAATTCTTTTTGTACTACAGGACCATTAAGTAATAAATCATTCAAAGATGTTTTTGTATTGGTTTTCATGGAACCATCAAATACAACCCGGCATTTTGTAGTCTTTTTATCTAACCTAAGTACTGGGTGATGTGGTAAAAGGTACACTGGATCAGTAGATAAGTTATATTGACTGATATCAATTAATGTACCATGACCTTGTTTTAAATATTCATGAATGAACTCTTTGTATAACATATAAAGATTAGAATCTTTTTTAAATCTAAGTTCTAAGTTATGAAATCTTTTTAATGCTAAATATAATGAATCTCCTAAAGTTTGATTGATCGAATCTAATGGTAACTTCAGTGGCAAGATTACTTGAATTTTATTATTTGTAGTATCTTGCTCAACATTTTCACAAAATATCTTTTCACACAAGTCATGTTCAGAATGTGTCTCTGGAAAGGTTTCTGGAACACTTTCACACTTCCAAAACTCAGCAATAGATTTATTTAAATCAGAATCACATTTTTTGCAAAATAAAGTAACAACTGGTTGTGTGTGTTGTGTATATGTGTTACCTGCAATTACATAACCAAGTCTTGTATTTAATAATGGAGCTTTAGATGTGACACTGCCATCAGCTGCCTCCGAGCTGGACAGAAGAACTTGAGGCTCAGGCGGCAGCAGGATCTGGAAAAATATGTCAGCACCTAATAGAATATGTATGTTACTTGGCTCATTGAACTTCTTGTCAGCTAACATAATTTTGGGAGGTAAAACTAAATGATTTAAATCAAACTTTCTTTGTGGTAACTTTGAAGTTATTCTGTCCAATAAGTAACATGTGACTGAAATTTTATAATTCTGAGTGAGGGAATGTACTTCCAAATTTACCTTCTCCTTTAATTTATTTAAAGTATTGCCTATACCGATAACCGGAGTGTTGGCTGTATCAATTTGTAATTTTAACAGATTTGAGAGTTCTCTAGTCACAAAAGATGCTTGTGAACCAGTATCTAGAAGAGCCTTGACATGAACCTCAGTACCATTGCTCGCTAATAGTTTTACCTGTGCTGTAGGCAACAGTACTTGCTCAGAGGCAGCCTCGGACATCAATGTTACTGGAGACGATGCTTTATCTTCATGGAGCAGTGAGTTGTGCCCTTCTTTGCAGACATCACATTTAAAGTTATATCTGCACCTTTTACTATGATTATTTAAACAAATTTCACATATTTTGTTAGACGTAGCAAACTTGATTCGATCACTCGCAGACATAAATTTAAATTGTGGACAAGTAAAAAGCTTGTGGTTGGACTTACATAGCAAGCAGCTTCTTGTTCCTACCATGTCTGCAGTAGCACCTGCATCTGGCTTAGCTTTCTTCACAGCTGCGACATGAGCCACCTTTGATGTTGGCTGGGATCTCTCCGATGGCCGCTCTGCATTCTCAAGTGCAAGTGCACGCTTATCTAGAAAATCAACAAGGTGCGCAACCGTGGGATCTTGTACTCGAGCCAATTGGAACTCCCTACTGCATAATAAATCTAATTTTCTGGTCAGAATACAAAGTACTATTGGATCCCACTGATCCACTGAGTGACCTAGGTTTTTTAAGGCAGCCAATTGTTGCTTTACTACTGATACAAAATTTCTTAAATTAGTTGCTGTTGACTTATTTATAGGTCCAATGTCTAACAAAATGTGTAAATGTTCATTTGTTATTTTATATTTATTATCATATCTATCAAATAGAATTTTCCTGGCCTCATGGTAACTCTCAGAAGACAAGGTGAGATTTTTAACTAGATCGTGAGGTTCCTCTTGTAGAAAATTTCGTAAATAGAAAAACTTTTGCACATCATCTAAATTATGATTTTTATGTATGAGTGAATCGAAGAGTTGTATAAACGGCTTAAACTCGGAGTACTTACCAGAGTACGTTGGTACATTTATGGTAGGTAACTTTGTATTAAAATTGTTCGTAACACACTCGTTTTTATTACAATCGTTTTCACATTCAATTTTGTTTAAAAACTCCCTGATGACGGTGAGCGTATTGATGTAATTTTCTTCTACATCATCGTCGGCATCGAGGTCGGGTTCTATGGCGCATATCTCCAACGAGAATTCTTCATACTTCTGGAATGCATTTCGAAGACGCTCTTCCTTTAGAATGAACGCCTGTTTAGAAAACTCCTTATATTCCTCTTTGTCTTTGAACATGTTTCCAATTTTCGTTATCGAACCTTTGATGGACGCTCGTTTCCTGACGAGCATCTTGATTTGGTCGACTTCCATTGTTGAAAAGCTGAAAACTTTCTTTGCACACTGTAAACTTGCCACTACAACAATTTGTTTCGGCTGTAACTGTAATTATCTTGACCGCACAAGAACAAGACAACACGTTTTTCTGTAAATCTGAATCTGCCTGCACAAGTGAAAAAATAATATGACGGTTGCGACGCGTTGCGATTCGAAAATACTCCTGAGTTCCGTTCGGCGGGCGGTGCGTGGCGTCGGCGCGTGTGCTGCTCGAGCGCGATGGACTCGCCCGTCGCTGGTTGGCTCACAGGGTGGCGTGATATCACTTGAGCCAATCAGATGCGTCCTGCTTGGCGCGGCGACGAATCTATCTCGGCGTCCCCGGAAGTTTTTTCCTGCTTTCTAGTCGAACCAAAATTAGATTTCTTCACAGAATACTCGAACGCGGCGCTCGAACTTTCTGGAGCGTTTTGGACTTGCCCTTGAAATTGTAAAGATGGACTTGCCCGTTCCTTTGTTCGTTACGACCGGCGGCGTGGGTATCTTCTGGAGTCTATTTCCACAGGACTTCACTGTACTTTCGCTGACTGTATTATTTTTGCTCGAAGGACCATGTTGGGGAACTGTATAGCTAAGCTATTTAATAAAAATGCAGATTGGATGCAAAAGACGTGTGCTTCATATAATGTAATCTTGTACAGTACAGTGACGTTAGTGACAATTGACATTGACGGAAATGATGACAGATTAAAACTAAATGTTGTGTTGCCAACACTGGTAACAAAACAGCGCACGCCATGTTTAAGATTCCCATCGATTTAGAGAGCAACGAAACGCCTGTTTGTGGGGTGTCACGCAACAGAACAAGAGATGTGTGCATAGGCATTGCGCTTCATCGTATAGTATGAATGCATTATGGCAAATAGAAAAGCAGTGGAAGTTGTAAACAGAACCCTGGAGGACATCCGCAGGAACCAAGATATGATAGGTGGTGTCACAGTTCTGACAAACAAAGTGAATACTTCGTTGAAAAGGTCGACTCTATGGTCGAGAGTTCATAAACTGCGCTTGACCATCATCAAACGAGCTCGGTTTGGCGGGAATTCAAATGCTCAAGAATTCTCCGATGTTTTTCTAAAAGTTGGTGAAGGCACTCTACCAGAGACTCTTCGTAGAGTAGATCCCACTTTAGAAGATCTTATTCGTCTGATATACGGGGACATCAGTCAAATACCGTACCAAGAGAATTCTTGGGTGTGTTTCCATTTTAACTCCGAAAATGATCAAGCTGCAGCGATCAACCACAGTATTCTCTCATAAATTGAAGGGAGTGAAGTGATATACACCTCCATTAATGCCACATATTACCCCGTAGAATTTCTCAATTCGCAAATGGCAAGTATCTTTTCCGGTTGTATATCTATGTAACGGAAACCGACTCAAAGTCATGTCTTTACAGAGAAACGTCATCGAGACGGAAATTCTAACAGGTTGTGGTGATGGCGAGACAGTGTTTATAGCGCGTATACCACTAATTCCCCACCATTACCAGTTTAAGCGCGTGCAGTTCCCTGTGAGCGTATGCTTTGCGATCAACAAGTCACAGGGGCCGACATCGAAGGCTGAAGACTGCGGGTGTCGACCTCAGGACAAGCTGATTCTCACACGGACAACAGTTACGTCGCTTGCTTCCGAGTCACCATTCCTGACTCTCTGCATATTTTGGCTGCTGAGAATAAAACTACAAACGTAGTATACAAGGAAGTTTTATAAAAATGTGGCTATTATTGTAGTATATCGTTATGTCTTACGACTTCCACGCAAACGAAGTCGCAGGCAGAAGCTAGTTTTTAATATTAGGGAAACCCGAATAAACAGTTTAATCATAACCAACACTCGTTTGTTTAGACAAAACTTTAAGTATGCAAAACTTGTGCGTTTGATATTTCGCAATTAACAGTCTTCATAATTATTTTCTACACTTCTATATTAATATTATAAAAAGGCAAAATTTATTTGTTTGTATGTAGGGGGTAATCTCCGGACCTTCCAGTCAGATTTTAAAAAATATTTTTGCATTGGATAGCCCAATTCCTGAGGAAGGTTATAAGCACGCGGACGAAGTTAGGTAGTTGTTTATAAATCGCTTCTCATTATCATTAAGATAAAGCCTTGTTTAAAGTTATCCTGTGACTGTACATACAACCAAGCTCAGCATAGAGCTGACGTTTTACTGGCAGGTAGGAATCAGAAAAAAAATAATCGAATAAAACAATAATTTGTTATAATGGTCTCGTTTGTATGATATTGGAAAACTTTTGGGCGTTTCAGCACTTTGCTGTTTCTGCTAGACTGGTTATAAAAGCACATTCATTTTCAGGTGATCCTTTCGTTATACCTGCTACTATGTGGTTCAAAATGAACGAGTGAGCAGTAATGGGGTACTTTATTATGTAATGACTGTATTATTTTATCACATTTGTGTGGTTTTACCTATAACGTAGGTGTACTTGTACAATTAGTTAGTAGGTTTGAGCTGTATTCTAACAATGATGTTTTCTTTGAGTATTATGCACATAGGTACATAGCTTTAGGTTGACATAATGTAAATTATACTTGGAATGCTTATGAAAGTATATAAGCAAAACTGGTATAACGGATCAATAAATACCCTTAACCATTATAATCACATTGAGTCCCTTCGATGGGCTTGGATGCTTGCTCGTTAGTGTGTCACGCTGACGTGTGACGTCACTGTCGTCAAGTGTTTCAAATTAACTGCAGAGCTATGTAACATCGTGTTGAGTGAACAGATTGTTGCTGCGTTATTAAGAGTACTAATTATTTTAGTATTATTATGTTTGACTTTTAAGAGGTAATAGCTCCTACTCATGTATGAATAAAATAAGCAGGATCTGTCCTCTTGATCCTGTAACAGAAAATAAGCAATTTTAATAAGTAGTCACTTGTAAAAGTTGTCATAATTGACACACTTTTAATCTTCAACACAGACATCAAGTTATATGCCTACCAAGTAAGGTCCAGTTCTAATACCTTTCAATTCCCATCGAATTCTGCCTACGTGGGATATGATAACTAACAAGTTGACCAATTGAACTGCAAATAATAAAAGAAGACGATTTAGTGGAAACAGACCGAATGATAAATGATACAAAAATCTAGATCAAGTCGTAAGGATGAGTCAGCCATTATTTATATAAAGCTTTTTTTTTGCTGTGACATAAAATGTCTCGCTGAACTATCTACGGAACAGATTAAGAAAGACTTCGTCCATTTCTCGTAAACTTGTGTCGCTTGAACATTCAGATGGTCATCCTTTTCGATAGTTGCAGTTGGGATGCTAGGTAGCTGCAATACTTTGATAGAGAAAATGTTATCAAATATAGGTAATCCTATATTTGCTCTATCCATAGTTACCGATAACGATACTTTTTTTAAATATAGGGTAGCATCACACTCCATATTGATACAAATTGCTCATTGCTCAATACTTTTTTTTAAATTTTCATTCTTGTTGTCCTGTATTGCAGACACAAATTAATCCTAGTTCATATTATGAAGATATACTCCATCAATATACAAAGACATGATTACTAAACCAACAAGAAATGCAAGTAGGATAACTTGTGGCTCAGTAAATTTGAATGTTGTGGTTACTACACAGCATAAACTGTAGCGAAATATTCGTCAGTAAAGCTCAGCGCCTGCCAACTAGAACGTGACCACTAACTACATAGTTGTATACTTACAAGCTATAAATTCCTAAACACATTTGCTTGCAGCTTGACATTCCGGAATATTCAGTAAAACAGTGAGGGGCCGTCACAAAGGACATTTCGTCTCAAGTGAAAAGGGGCTTGTTAAACGTTCCTTCACTTAAAATGTATCCCGACCTCTCTGATGTGAGGAAGTATTTTACAAAAACGCGGCCGCAATTTGTTCAAGCAACGTAATTCTTAAATTTTTCACGAGACTTCCTTGGCTTTGCGAAGTAAATAAACATGTTTATTTACTCCAGAATTGCTTTTAAGATGAAGCTTCACAGAATGATTAATTAATTTACAATCACCGTAGGCATTTTCAACGTTCAACTACAAGGACTGAGATATTGTGTGGAAATATAATTTCGCTAGATTCCTCCCGGAATTGTTTTTGCCGTATACTGGTACAGTGTGACCATATTCCGCTGTTTATAATAAGTTAGTCATAATTTAACTTTGGCACATGCATTTTATAGCTATTTTATAGGTTTTCGAATATGCTGTTTCAACAACACCCGGTCTTTATTGTGTAAGTATACCTTTTAGAACTGTTCTACTTTAATTAACGTTAATAGTCGCAGTTAGATACCAAATTACTAACAGCTCAGCAGCAAAATACCCAATCATCGTTAAAAGTTTATCTGAACGCCAATTAGTTCCATAATTTGTTCCATAAATGAACAAATCTCATGTGGAAAAGTTCGTAACAAATCTAACTTAGAGAGTACCTATAATGATTCTAATGATTATAATTCCGTAAATACATAGGTAATTTGTTTCTAAATACATATTTATTATGGTCGCGAATCATATTTTGATCAAGACCTGATACTGACTTGCAAACTGCTTAGGACGTAACAAAATTAAAATTTCGCGAGCTACCACTGAGGATCCACCTTAACACTATGTTAGTGGCTCTTCACTTTGCACTAGCTTGACTTTGTATAACTGTCATGTGGAACTTGTCCGCAGAAGTGACAGAACATCAAAAGTCTTCTTCTATGACGAGGGGCATACAGTTCGGTACATTCTCTCTAGCCACTATTCTACTCCGTATCTACTACACTCACATGAAAAAAAAAACGATGGAGACTGCGAGTTGACAGCGATAAGTTATTTCCAGTATTCTGTGATGTCATAATTGAACGGTGAAACCATACGTGTAACATTATACATGTAAATTTTTTCCTCAAAGTGCTATCAAAGGAAACACTTTCTACATCAAATGCGAGTAATCTGGTAGTGCACATTCTAATTGCCAATTTCAATTAACCAAGTAATGAGTTGCGTGAAATTTAATTTAAATTGGTAATTTGTGACAAGAACTTTTAACAGAAAATACAACGTAACATTTTATTCCAATAATATAAAATCAAGTTCGTTCAAACAATCAAGTTTCTCTTGTCAATGTTATAGGCTTGAGGTTTGACAAAACTTTTGCTACGTTATCATTGAAACAGCGGGCGCGTGGGTGTGGGCTTTAACCCGTCAAACAGTTGGAACTACAATTTGCTTAAAGTCCAGTAGTTATACGCAATGATAAAACGCTGTTATAAAGTTACGAAAGGAAGAAAGGTCTCCCAAACTGTGTTTGATACTGAGTTTACTCAATTGCTGCCCTGATTTAAACCTTATGAACGCACTTAACTAACTCAAAGCTTATCTCCACGCGACAGTCCAATGTCGTCCGAAGTGAGGCTGTACACTATAAAAAACCTTCTTATCTAAACTCTCCACTCGATTAGCTAATGTACAGTTACTTCAGAGCAAGACTCGCCAACTCGCGTGACCAACTTCTCGAACATACCAGTTGTGTGTCGGCTTTTCTTTTCAGAGTAGTCCGATAGGAAACGCCGAACTCATCTAACTTATTTTTAATATTTTTTCGTATGACGTGTTAAAGTGATTCCGACGTCCTATTCACAAAATAAACAATTTCATTTCATTTACGAGAACTTGACCCAAGTCAAAGTTAACACGAAATACATATACACATACATATTTGAGAAATATATTTGATGACTTGGCAGAAGTATAATAAATCACGTGCTTTTACTGAAGTAGAACTAGATTGGGACATTTCCTAGATATAGTTTTAACCTACTGATGAAATAATTCTGTAGATATAATCCCTTGTGCACGCTACTAGCTAGGTACTACGGTTATTACTTTTGTTAAACTATAGGCTTTACAGATTGTTTGACAGAATTATTGATGTGATATAATGTTAAAAAATCGTCCCAATTACTATAGTTTTTTTTTTTATGAAAACGTTCCTAAGTTACTTAATAGTATAATAATAATAAATCGTTTAGTAAGCAAATAAATTATTCTTACATTTCCTTAAAACTAAAACAAATGAACTACTCCTAAAATAATTGTAAAAAAGGAAACATAATTTTACCCCTTTATTCATAAAAGTTGCATAAAGTTAATCAAAGTTTAAACGTCAAAAATGTATGGTTTAACAGTCGCTAATCATTACTTAACTTTAAGCAACGTTTATGAATAAAGCCCTTAATATTTATTTTTAACTTGTGAACCACACTAGGTCGAGCCTGTCTCGTGGATTCCTAAATAGTTCAGAAAAAAATTAAATTTAAGGTTCGCCTACTACACAATCATTAAATTTGTACTCTCTACCACCAACCATAAGGTTACTTTAATATAATTGGAAAACTTCGTATAGTTTCGTAATAATGTAATTTACAACAAAAGGGACTCGTTTGTGTAAACTCAAACATTCTGTATGGTAGAGCTTCAGCATGGCGTTAATGAAGCGGTTTTATTCGCGAGCACAAATTTAATGCATTGAGCATACAATACATACAACACATCGTTTATAACAATACCAATCATCATCAGCCTATAAATGTTCCCACTGCTGGGACACAGGCCTCCTCTCTGTGAGAGGGAGTGGGCCGTAATCCACCACGCGGGCCCAGTGCGGGTTGGTAGATGTCATATGTCTTCGAATTTTCGGTTCTAGGACATGCCGGTTTCCTCACGATGTTTTCCTTCACCGTTTTGAGAGCAGTGGTGATGAAATAATTTACACAAAGTAAAGCGCCTGTCTGGGTTCGAACCTACGACCTACAACTCGTAAGTCGCGGCCGTAACCACTGGGCCACCACTGCTCTAACAATACCAATAGCAACCGTTAAATGCTATTTAATTATTTTAATGCTGCATAAAATCACGGTGTTTAAAACTTTAAATAACACAATTTATATTCATACTTTGAGTTAAGTAAAGGTTTAGAAGTACTCGTCGAAATATGAAGTTTTAGCCGTGAATATTAACCGTACACAAAGTCTTAGGTTTTCTAATTACAGTCACCATATTTTACACGACAAAGAGAAAGCTCAAGGTGACTGTTGACAGCCATTCTCCCTGAGGTGACTTAATTAAAACCCGAAGTTCTGAGGCAATATTTGACCCTGATTTATTAGCTCGCCACGTGAAATATTAAACGAATTAATTTACCGTAGAACGATTTCCTTTTGACATTACTGAGTGGCGTTACTTAGTCAGAACATAATAACTACTAATATTAAAATACCGATTTTAGATCCAATTAATTCAATTGTTTCGGAAACCATTACATAATTCAATTGATTACCGATCAAGAACCAATTTTAGTAATGATTGTCTAATCAAACACCAGGCAGGAAAAAGCAGAAGAACTACTTACTCTATGAGAAATATTTGTATTACTAAAATAAACGAAATTTCAGCTGTTTATCTTGTAAGTGTCCTGTACAATGTTTACTTTGCCATTACGCAGAATTGATGTATTTTGTTTGCGTAAGTTACATTAGAACATCAAAACTTATCTGAGAAGTAGGCTTTACGTAATAGAAAAAGTTTTATGTTAGCTCCACCAGCTGAAATATTTAATGTTTCAAACATTCGTCAGCTAGTAATCTGGCCACAAAAGCTCTAAAAATACTCAACCAGCTGAACAAACACAGAACTAACAAAATTTTTCAAACATTTACTTAAACTTTTCACTTTTCCAAAGTTACATTATTGTCCACATGCAGGCTTCTGTTGACCTCCGCAACCACTGAGCTCCGCAACCACTAACTCCCTTGTATGACCGAAG
Source organism: Agrochola lychnidis (assembly GCA_963680765.1). Classification (NCBI taxonomy): domain Eukaryota; kingdom Metazoa; phylum Arthropoda; class Insecta; order Lepidoptera; family Noctuidae; genus Agrochola; species Agrochola lychnidis. The sequence continues at coordinate 17,766,935 of OY796862.1, forward strand.
CCTTTTTTTACAAAGGAAGCTGAAATCCTAAAATGTGTGTTGTTTCCTGTTTAATAAATAAAAAGTCACATAAACTCGTTACAAACTAAACAGCCTCTCGCTGACTTTCTCTTTATCTTTTCTTTTTCTTTTTTATCGTTATTGGTCCAGATAGATAGATAGATCCAGATTTAATTAGAGGCCACAGTTTCACTGTAATAGTTGTGAACTTTGTCTCTTTTATTGAAACGACGTGTTTTATCGCACGTTATACTCTGCACACTTGACGAAGAGAACTAGACCGAAAAAAGTGTAACATTATGACGGGCAAAATGTTACAGTTTTCGATGTGTAACATCTTTCCTCTCACTTTCCTGTCTTTGCTCTCGCTTTCCTGCAATCTGTGGGAGTGATTTCGTGAAAAGGGATGGAAGTGTGTAACAGGAAGCCCCGAAGCGCGTGCAATCTGATTTGACCAATGAGCGCACGCGGTGCTAGAGTTGGCCGTCAGATGGTACCAACCCATATGCCGAGAAGTTGGTACTGTCAGCCAAGATGTCAGATGTTACACATCATAATATGAGACTACTGTAAGGCTCGCTCGTTTTTTTCGATCTAGCTCTCATTCACTAAGTGTGCAAAAGCGAAAGGAACTTCGTTCCAACCGGGTGTCTCACGACACCTCTAGTTCTATTTAGGATGTTGAACACATTCTTCTTCTAAAAATCAGTGGCAAGTAAAATATATGTGAGTTCCACATCTGTTGTCCACCACATTCATTTTCCGGATATTTGAGCGTCCTAATAGAATGGATCGACCCTTATTTGAATAATTTCCATTAGCCCTCGGTTTACTTGAACGGTTCTGTGATTCACATGCTGTTATATGTGTATGGGACTGTGACGTCATGGTTTAGCCAGTATTATTTTTCGTCCTTCGTGTGGTAAAAGAAGAATGGGAAGTTTTCGTTTTATGCGACATAAACGCCTATATTGTATGTTTAGGAAGTACTGAATATGTTTACTATTTAAATATATTTTACAGAACAATAATGTGGTTAAGTTTATAGGTAAAGATAATACCTAATTGGAGTGAAGCAAATAATCTCGTATATCCTAGCAAGAAATAATTATTTCATTAATCAAAGCATTCACTTGAATAAATACATCGTTGAACATATATTGTGTACTGTAAGATGTATTTTCACACCTTTAACTCCATTACAATCGTTTATAATTAAATTCTAACACCTCCAAGGGTACTGCTAGCTAACTGCTAGCTAGCTAAATGATGTACACGTTAATATTCTTGGATTAGCAACAGTCAGATGCGAATCTATTGTAATCATATTTATTATTGCTAACATTGTTTACTATTCTCTATAACACCACAATCCACAGAATTATGGCTACACTGTGGTAAGCAATATTGATTACATAATAACATTATAATTTATGTACCAAACTAGAAGCCGATGTCATAAGAAAACAGAGTAAGTGTTGACTTTGAACTACTAAGAAGCTGTTGAGAACTTAACTCCAGCTGGCACAGTTGTGCAGATAGAATCAATATAGAGATTCAATAAAAACGGGTTGATAATGTCTTAACAATAAATTAGAAAACTTAATAGAAAAATATAAAAAAAAACAAACAGGAATACCATTGATTTCAGAATTCCAGCTTTCCGCAATTTATTTCTATTCCAATTGCTATATTATGAATACATAAATATTAAATTTAATTTACTTCAATTGTAATAAAGTAACATATTTATTTAGCAATTCTGCATTGAATCTGATTTACCTTTTTTTTTTCCGGTGGGAAATTATCAAATAACTTCTCCCGCTCTGGGTGGAGCGGGAGGGCGTGTCAGACTCTTACTGACTAAACCCACCCGTGTTCCTTCAGTTGCCATGTTGCCAGGTGGCCACGATTTCCCTATCTGCCCGTAAATTGTGCTATTTAGGTAATTCACCGATCCATCCCGGTGGCACTGGCTTCAGTTCATACGCAAAGCCAAATTGATCAATTTGGCTTTGCGTAAAAAAAAAAAAGCAAAAAAGCAGGTGTGAAATATTCAATGTTTTATGATCATAAAACATTGAATATTTCACACCTGCTGCTGATGAGTTTTTATATTCGGCTCATGATGCAGTCTCGTAGATGCCAGTCCCATGATAGAGAATCTTCGAACAAAACAAATACAACACTCACACACTATATCACTCCACTCGTGAAACCGTTAAGTGGTTTTAAAGCAGCACTTTGAATTTGATACTGAATTTGATGAAGAATGTTAATATTACGAAAGCAACATTTACCAACATGGTAGACGTAGCTGCATACCTACGCAGCTACGTCTATTACCTACTACCTAGGTTTAAGTGCCTACCTTCCTAGTAGGCACTTAAACAAATATCATCTGCCTAGCCTTTTCCCAACCATGTTGGGGTCGGCTTCCAGTCTAACCGGATGCAGCTGAATACCAGTATTTTACATGGAGCGACTGCCTATCTGACCTCCACAACCTAGTTACTAGGTAACACGATACCCCTTGGTAAGACTGGTTGTCAGACTTTTTGGCTTCTAACTATCCGTAACGACTGTCAAAGATCTACAAATGACAGCCGGGACCAAGGGCTTAACGTGCTTTCCGAGGCACGGAGGGGACTTGGTATGTAAAGATGGTCACCCATCCACGGACCAACCGCGGCAAGCGTAGCTTAACCTGATCGATCGACCCGTGCAGCTGTTATTACTTAGCCACAAGCCCCTCCACTCGCATCACTTAAACAAATAATTACTGCATAAATAACTTTGAACATAATTCCCTCCTATGTTACCTACCTTTATTACCGTTGTTACTTTCATACTAATATTAAATTCAATAATTAATTAAATAATATTAGTTATTAATTTAATAATATTTAATTCAACCATATTTCTCTTTTGCACAAGACGTACCACACGGGTGAGCTGATAGTACAATTTCCTTGCGATATGCGAGAGAAGCCGACAAAATCTGTGAATGCAGATCAAAATGTCTCAAAAAGTTAAGGACAGTCTCCTTAGACAGAGGGTAACGCCAATGGTTGAGGTAGGTACCGTCCTTACTGCCCCATCTCAAAAATCCACTTTGTATAAAAACCGTACAGACACAGTATAAACAAATTGTAGTATAGATCTATCTACTCAAAACTAGAGTGCTAGAAACATAGATCATCATTTAGTACTAGAGTTACAGTCCGCGCCACCACTGAAGTCCGACGGAAAATTGTGGAACTAGGTAATTTTTTTTAAATACAATTTGATGCAATGACATAAACACTAGCGCCGCGTCTTTTGGACTTGAGTGGTGGCGCGGACTCTATATCTATGGCTAGAAGGATCTGTTGGCGCCTAAATGACACTAACAGGAGAGCGTAGTTCTTTTGTTTTAAACATTTATGAAATTGTCATAGAAATTGAGTACATACTAATTCCATGGAAATTATATTGACAAAACAAGGCGGCGTTAGTTCTAATTTTTTCCACGAGCCAAAAGAACATTGCAGCGTTGTACAGCATCATTTTTCCATTGAAAACTTCGAAAAAGTATCAAATACCGTTTCGGCCCAACCTTTTTAGATTTACATTAAAAATACTGGCCACTTGTTCTCAAAAAATATTGAGATGCCATTAAACGTTTGTTTTTATTTCTTTTTCCTTTTTTATTAAATGGCAACACAATTTTTTTAAGAAAATTTGCCAGGATGTTATTTAAATATTTTTGATTGAAACCTTTTTAAATTATGATGATGTTAGGCAAGAAATACCTTAACGTTTAGTGGCAACGAATCTTTGAAAGTAAAATACAATAAGAACATTCTTGTGCTATAAACTGCAGCTTAAAAGCTTTTGCTGTTCAATGTCCCGTAGGCACGAATATAATGAGCCGATTCAATCCAACCGTAATTACAAAGCTTACCCAATGATATCTCTGTTAAATCGTATATTGTTAATATATATAATTGTTGTAAAAAATTAAAAAGTAATTATGTTATGTTTTGGTATCTCTGTCTGGAGAAAAAAGAATTGTAGCTTCTTCCTTTAAATAATCATAGCGATATAAACTAAAAGGAAAAATCACTTACAAAACGTGTGTCTGACTCAAAACATAAACAGCTCAAAACATAATTCCGCTCCCACTTTACTTCTTCTGTAATGTTCTTTTCGAACTGTATTTACAAATTGTCAATACGATTGAGTTTATTTTTCACTAGATTTTGCCCGCGGCTTCGCGTGGATGTCGGTAAATAGCCCACGGGTACGTACTACCAGGATTGCATACCTAATAGCCGAGGAAAAAGTAATTGATTTCTACCGTTGCACCCGCGTTATCGACAACCATAATTATTTTGTCACGTAGTTTTGAAATCTTTTAAACTATTAATTTTAATGATATGATGTCAATTCATATTTGAATCTAAATTAAATGCCCAATTTAAATAACATATTTTATTGGATAAGGATAAATATAATACCGCTCAAAATACCTTCGGAAATAACAATGAAATTTTTATCAAATTCTGAAAGATAAAAATGGTTATTGTGGGTCATCCTTAGAAGATAGACAATGCCATCGCGGACTTTTTAACCGACTTCTAAAAGGAGGAGGTTATCAATTCGGATGTTTATATCTTTTTTTATGTACGTTCGGGCATAACTCCGTCATTTATAAATGGATTTGCAAAATTCTTTTTTGTTTGAAAGGGTATGCTCTCGAAGTGGTCCCATTGTCATCTGGTCAGGATCTGATGACGGGATCCTGGAGAAATCGAGGGAACTCTTCAAATATTATAGGCACAACTATGGCTATTTGGGTATTTTTATAGTAACTCGTGCAGTTGCTCTTGGAAAGCACCATTTGGTGAAGTGGAACTGATAATGAAGACCACAGATGGCCATCGGGACTATTCAATTATAAGTATTTAACGGGTTGCGATTCGATTACTTTAATAATTATGGTTGTCAAGCGATTTATGTTCGTCACAATGCATATGGATAAGTGAAGCTGATGGTGAAGTACCAGGAGAACTCCTTAACGATTAACGTCCCTGCATCGGGAAAAGCAATATTTTGTAAAAGGTGATGAGCAGTTGGCATTAGGCTAATGTAACATATATAAATTACAAATTGAACCACTTAAAAAGTTTTTTTGATGAACTTTTTAAGATGAACAATACTGTAGAAATCAATTTTATGTTACTTTTACGATTTCCGCGGCGCACGCCAATAAAGTTCCCAGTCGGCATGATTTTTTCCGACATCTCTGACAATAATCATCATATTTCAGCCAATTTATACAAAACCTTAATGAATTATACACCAAAATCTTCCACAAGAATCACTCCGTTCACAAGTGAAAACCGTTTGAAAATCCGTTCAGTCGTTTTTGAGTTTATCGCGTTCAGACAGACAGACAGACTGACAGACAAACAGACGCGGTGGGGGACTTTGATTTATAATATGTAAGGATAAGGATATTCACAAAGCAGGCAACTTATCTCTCTACGATTTAGGTTTTAAACGATTATTACGCCTCTGCACTTTAAACAAAGCCCTTGAATAAAACCGAAATCTCAAAACTCTAGGGATGCAAATAGTTTTAACCAAGCTGGCTCGTAAAAAACTTGGTTCACAGTAAAAGCTTTCGTTGGTTGACTCTTCGAATATATATTAACTCAGAAGATATTTGAAAAGCTAGCAGTTTTATTTATACGTGAACTTAGAATATTCCGTCACGGAAATAAAACGCAGCATCGTTGTTAATGTGGTAAAATTTGTTACGAAATATCTTCAAATAAAAGCTTCTACGGGTAGAATTGCAGATCTCAGTAGATCTGTTTCTGATTTGAAACAGACGCTTACTTATTAAATTTGTTGGCAGCTAGAGCCAAGCACTAGTCCAGCATCAACCCGTATTCGAAATAAAGATATGAACTATTGTTACTGTCGTTACGGGCGACGCTGTTACAAGGTTTCCTGCTAATTTCATCTTTAGTGACATAGGTACTGATGTTTGAGTTCACAAAGCATTGCTCTTTATCTACCCAGGCCTTATTTTATAATACGAGCGCCCCGTTTTATTATAACGTCTACATTCAATTAAGTAAATATTTTTCAAAATAATGTGGTGTTCTAGGAAAAGCGAAGTCCGTTAGAAAACATGCAAAAGAGAATAGAAAATACATTAAAAAAAAAACTGTATTGCCGCAGAATGCTACTGAATGAAATATTATTTGGAAATGTTGAGTTTCATTGCGAATAATTTTTCTGTTTTTGTTATCGTTTATTATTTAACAACATAATAATCATTGTAATAAATTATTTGATATTTGTAATTTTCTGTCGTTTTCCGCGGCGGGCGTAATGAATTTTTCCTAATCTGCACAAAGTAAGTCCTTTCATAATTTACTAAATATGTATAATAAACATTACGCTGATGCACAACACTTCGAGTCTTCCTAATTAATTGGATCTTGTTTCACCGTCGTTCACACATTTTCCTCAATTACCCGGAAAATCTGCTGACCGAACTGTACGTCCGTGTCTCAGTGACGTCACAGAGCTAATCAAATTGTCGGAGCTGGAGCGCGTAATCAGAGAGGCTATAAAGATAGCTCGGAGTGTGACGCAAACATTACGCGGTATTCAGGACGTTCATTATATCAACGTGAGTGAGGGGCGCAATGGATACCTAACTTCTATAGTACGTCGCCGTGTATGTATGGTAGCGGTTATTAACTAGATTTCTGTAGATAAATGGCTGCCTTGGTTTTTGGAAACGACAGTATTACGACGATGTAGTGTTCCATGAAATATATTTATGATACACCTAATCAATTCTGTTTGAGTAGTAAATAACAAAGCCCATTTGAGTAGTAAATAGCAGTGTTCACTGAAGATGTGCAAGCACTGATTAAATAATCAGTAGAATTTGTTGAAACTATTGACGCCTGTAGAATTCAAATGAATTGAAGCGTAAAATCAAATTGAATCAAACCGAAACCTGGCCGCTGTTACAACAGTAAACAATTTTTCTCTGAGAAATAAGAAACTATCTAGGTAGGACATTACTGTCGCGGCAACAAGGGCATTGAAAGCCGAGGCACACATACGTGAGTCTATCAATGCCTGGTTGCGGCCAAGGCATGTATAGTGCTTTTCTCAAATAATGCGCGGAAATCCAAACTAACTAAATTAATTATAAGTTCCAGAAGAGGCGAACAACGATAATTTTTCACGCGCCAATGTTCATTTGTTTCTCTTCTTTACTTTAAACAACTCTATTTGCAAACCAAATCGAAGTTTAAATAAAATCTTTGAAAAGTTACCTCCTTGATTGCCATGCGATGAAGTAAAAAGTTCGTTCCATTTTTAAATAATACGACAGATATGAGTTTTGATAGTAATTTATATGGCCGATTTAAATGACAATTATGGATTTTCATACAAACAATTTCGATTTATCTCGAAGAAGGTTGTCAAAATAATGCTCGTATTTCTTAAGGCTGGGCCCTGACCAAGAGACCTTGAGCAATCGGTCCCTCTTTGCCGCACCTCACCTCTACAATACTTCGTTAAATATCACTAGCGCCATCTGGCGAACAACTTACGAATCACTTCACTCAGTTTAGTCAATTATAAACCTTATTCCATGAATCACAGCGTACATTTACCATGCACCGCACAACTTACTCACACTAAAACATCAATCACTATTGTTTAGCTTTGCAGAAACGATTTATTTTACTACGCTAGTGATTGACTAAATCGGAAAGTTATCGATTCTCCCAATTAATATTGTATTAAAAATTTTGGGGGTTCCTGAAAATAAAATATCTAAAAACGAAAAATATTATGATAACATGATATAAATAAACAATATACGTAACAAAAAAAAAATAATAAGATTAAGTAGTAAGTTAAAATATTTAAACAAAATGAGGAAATCAAAATTACTAAAACAAGATTTCACATTAGTCTTCCAACCGGGCTATCGTACGGTTGACAAATTGAACAATAAACTTTAACAGTAATTTATATTCATACGACAATCGACATTGTTGTCGATAGCTTACGTTAGTGGATCTGCACAACCACATCACTATAGGGGTGGGTCGTTACGTGATTTTTGCGAAACGTAACGTAACTAGTGACTACAAGGACGTCACCGGTTTTGAAAACTAGTGATTTTAGTAACTAGTTATTTTTCAAATTCTATTCGGTGATTCAACACGGTGATTCTATCGAAGTGTTACAGTTATTTGCGAAACGAAAATATAAATGGTTACCTACGTAATACGTTATTTTTGGAACGAATACTTTTGTTTCGTTTCACTCTTTTATTCGATCACTGCATTGTGATGGAACTAGTTACAAAAATCACGTCTTTATGTGTGACTCGAAACTAGTTATTTGGTTACATGCCCCGTAGCCAGTTATTGTAACTAGTGACGTTAAATAACGCCCATACCTACATCACTATCTCGTCGCAAGATACAGCGGCCGTACTACGCGATGCAACCGCATAACTAAAATATCGTTTTGTAACTTTTACATTGCTTGTCCAGTCAGTAAGCGACATACTTAGGTAGTGGTTAAGAAGCAATGTACCTATTTTCTGCAAAATAGTATAGTCGCTGTGATATAGAAAACAAAAATAACGTAGTAAAGGCAAGAAATATTATACGATTTTTGTTTTTGGTTTTCAACACAAATATAGTAACTACTTGTGCTGATATATGATAAGCGGTTCTGTTTATAAAATTTATAGTTTGGCTTCGATTTTTATAACCTTTCAACTGTCATTAACGAGACACAATAGAATTTTAATTGGTATCCACCTCAATGAGGCATCGTAACAGATAATGAGATAAGAAACCACTGAACAACACGGCATTCACAAATGTTGTCACGATCGGATATATTTTGAAAGGGAAGGTGCGTATTTTTTTGTAAACGCGATTGTGCTCCTTATTTATATTATGTTACGGATCAATGTTCTATGCAAGTATTTTTACTTTAAAGGTTTTGGAAGTTTTTTTTTTGTAAACGCGATTGTGCTCTTTATTTATATAACATTAGAGACCAATATTCTATGCAAGTATTTTTCTTCTACCAAGGCTTGGAAGTTGGAAGTATCCTTTTTTGCATACGCGATTTTATTCCTTATTTGTATGAACTTACGAATCTATTTTCGATTCAGAAAGAAAATACTTAAAAGTATTTCGAGCTCTGGGTTTTGGCGCTGGTGTTTAAAGGTCGACGTACTTGGAAGCCCTGGTGTTCGATTTTGCAAGTACGACCCATGTCTAGAGTCGAAAGCGCACTAGTTCGCGTAGACGACCATTTGACTATGACATGAAAAAAAAATGGCGGCGGCGAAATGTTCTTAATTTTCCAGAGAATTTTTACATTTTCGCATCCGCCATCTTGGATTTAATTTTGACCTCACTATCGGCTTTATCACCCTCAAATACTATAAAAACGACACCCATGACGAAAAATATGAACATTTTCCCAGCCGCCATCTTAGATTTACATTTTGACCTCACTATCGGCTTTATCACCCTCAAATACTATGAAAACGACACCCATGACGATTTTTCTTTAATTTACGCGGCCGCCATCTTGGATTTACATTTTGACCTCACTAATGGGTTTATCACCCTCAAATACCTACTATGAAAACGACACACAGGTAAAAAAAAATAAAAAAAAACAGCCGCCGTCTTGGATTTACATTTTGACGTCATTATCAGCTTTATCACCCTCGAATACTATGAAAATGACACAAAATGTCAAAAATTAAAAAAAATGCAGCCGCCATCTTGGATTTTGATTTTGACCAAATTTATTCAATTTTCTTGCATGTGTGTGTTTACAAAACAGTAGCGTCTTTTCGCAAAACTCTGTAGTTCTAAATACAAACATTTCCTTTCGCAGTAAATAAACTAACAAAAAAAAAGGATAGTTTACGACAGGCAATAAATATGGGGCACCAACAGCCAACATTCGGTCTGACCCGCCGCTATAGATGTTTCACATCTGATAATATGACTGTGTGCACTTGTTCGATCACGTGACCGACGCGGTAACGAACGATACGTGTTTCCCCCTCGAGACCTTGTGGCATACTGAATCTCGGTACGGGATGTATGAGTTACACTGGTAAATATGCCCATATTTTAGGATAAAATCTGAATAAAATCAGAATTTGGCCTCTTCAAAAAAAAAAATTGTTACAAAATGTTCGTTATTAAATTGTCTATCCATTAGTGTTAGTAGCAAAATTAAATAATGTTTACTTTACGAGGAGACGCATGTTATCAATCATTATTTCTCATTTTTATGGTTTCGTTGGAAGGAGATTTAATGAAATATAAACGCCATTAAAAAAATAAAATTGTACAGTTTTGGAATCAAGAATATCTAGAAATTTAACGTATTTTTATTAAGTTGATATTTCTTTTTGAATAACAGGTAGATAGCTCCTAAAAACTGCACAAAAAACGGCTAGCGCGGCGTTTTGGTCGGGGAGGCGCCTTAACATGTTTGAGAAAACTGATCTTTTTAACGTATGCCAATTTAAACGCAGCTCTAGCAAAAACACAGTCATAGTTCTTACAAAACGGCTCTTTACAGTCCCTGTCACAAAAGACGCGCTACCCGACACAATGTGGATGCTTAATACACGACGACAATTTAGGTAACAAGATTTTATTAAGATAGTTATTTAGTGACTAAGCATGAATATTCAATCTAAAAACAATAACAATGTCAATTTATAAGTTCAATAACGTGTTGTTTAATTGGAGGGTTAAATGAATATCTTAAATTAGAATCTTACTCCGTGAATTTAGCATCTTAATTTAATATAATGGACATAATAGCTCTATTTTGTAGTTTACAAACTAATTTAAGCTAAAATGTTTCAATTAAATCTTTATTTACAAAATGTTTTGAAGTTAATTTTGTATTTTCGTGGTCTTAAATAATATATAAACAAGTAGGCAACATTATTAAGATATAAACCTATAAAAGCTTTTTGATGGGTTGATTGACGATGATTGAGCTTATCAAAGCCCTGACGTAAGCCATTCACCTCTTACAAAACTTATCCCCATCTTGTTGCTTTTCCTATTCAAAGACGTCAAGTTTCGTTTCACATGAGTTATGTAATTCAACATGATTTGTAGAAAATTGATTATATTTTTCCTAACAGTATGTCTGGTAGCCGCCACATGTTGCGTCACAAACAAGAGTTATCGTCTCGACATCGACGTATTCTCTCCACAACGCGCGTGCTCGTTACATACTATGTGTTCACCGCTTACCGTAGTAGCTGGATGTTGTATTTTGTATGGAGCCTTATCAGCGTTTATACTGAAAGTGGGTAACGTCGCAAATAACTGTCAAATATTTCGCTGTTTTGATTAATTTGGCAATATTACTGTTTGGAAATAAGAAATATGGCTAAGTAGTGAACTAGAATATTAATAATGAATTGCAATTATAATACTGAATTTGATGTTGTAACCGTTTTTGATAAAAAATATTATGCATCTAAAACTAAATATTCGGTGTAACGATATTAATTATTGCATTCCATAATCAATATTTTAGTTTACTTGTTAGCCATATTTCTTATTTCCATACAGTAATATTGCCAAATTAATCAAAACAGCTAAATATTTCACATCTATTTGCGACGTTGCCCACTTTCTGTATAAACGCTCATCACAAAACTATTATAACGTAAGAACTAATTAAATTTTATAAAAATCTGTAAAATTGTACTAAACTTATTTGATGTAGAAGATAATAAGTACGAGCGGTGGCGTTAGTTTGAATGAGTAATTTCACACCGGCTAAAAATCATTACAGCAACAGTTTTTCCTTAGTGCAGCAGTGAAAGCTTAGTGGTGTGACCGTCGAACTGCCTAGTGATAGGTCTCGAGTTCGAACCTCAGACTTTTCGGATTCATGTGCGTATTTATTGTATAATAATCACTTGCTTCAAAAACGGTGAAAGAAAACATCGTGAGGAAACCGGCATACCTAAGAGATATTTCTCGACGGCATGTGAAGCCAAGTCAGAGGCCTATGGTTAAAACTCTGACACCAGATTAGTCACTAACCACACGAAAAGAAGAAAAAGAGTGCATATGAGATCTGAGCGTCAGCTGCTCCAGTAGTGGGGGTTAGTAAAATTCGGTATAAAAATGAATTGCAAAAAGTTAGCAATATAAGTTTTTCATGATAATGAAAAACTTCTCTGAAAGATTCGAAATAAAAGTCAACGATAAGGGCAAGTCTCTCAAAGATTCATGAATCTATTGTTAGCTTTGGAATCTAGATTAGGTTTAGTTTTTGAAACTTTATGCGTCTGCCAGCCTCTTCTTCGGTGAAATATTGATCGAAATTACGGTCACTGTCCGGATGATTGACTTCGATTTATCACCAATGAAAAAGAATAACTCAGTACTTTTATAATAAAATAAATAGACGAATTATTAATTTATCTAAAGAACTTCTTACACAAAAATATATTTTAACGAAAGAAAAAACATATTTTTAAGAAACCAGTTTTCTTACAAAAGTTATTACGAGAAAAATATTTAATATTACTAGAAAAATTATAAAGTCGCCTATAATACCTACGTTTTTAAATTATCTAGCTCTAGACGACGTTGGTTTCATTTATTGCGAACTAAAATATTGTTTAGGCGTATTGTTGAAATAAGAAATGAAAAAAACTTCTATTTTCGGGATTAAAAAATAACAAACCAATTCATTAGTTATTCATAGTCTGCTCCGGTTTACAAGCTCAGTAGCGATAGTCTGGAATATATATTTATTGTTAGATCAGACAAGCTCGTGCAAGGTTTTCCTTGTAATATTTAACGAATCTTTGCATTCAATAGCTTCAATCCTTACTTTGACTATATTTTATTAGAAGAATTCATTTCTTTTTGTAAGCAGCAACATAATCGGTTACTGTGAAACTGTCAGTTTTACCCATTAAACGATTTAAAATCTGTATTAAAACCAAACTTTGTAAAAAAGGGTACTATACAATTTCAGATTATTTAGAAGATAAAAAAGCTTGGGATTGAACTGCTCGCTCTGCTAAGCCTTGTGATAAAACCATAAAACTAGACATTTTAGTTATTATGTAAAATCAACAAAAGTTTTATAAACACGTTGACATTGTTGAAAATTATATTCAAAATGACATGATTACTTTGTAAAGTATTATATTATTTGAACTATTGTGAATGTGAGGACTATGTGGATATTATTTTTATTTCTCTTCTAGTTTTAGTGATGGTCTGGCAATTTGAGTAGTTTTTGCGGCCTACCCAAATATCCTTTCTTTGGTATTGCTTGTCGAGTTGAGCTCCTTAAGTTCTAAGTTGAGCTCCACGATTACTGACAAATGCTTGCACTGACTGGACAGGTCCATTCAAATCTGTGTGGTGCTTTCCTCAAAAGACCTTTTCAGACACTAATCTACATACATGGTCCTCATATGGCCTGACCAAGATTATGTCTGGACTTTAAAAGAGACTGCGACCTCTGAGTTTGTTTCGGCCTTTCTTCTCAGAGTAGTCAGATAGGAAACGCCGAACTCATTTTTAATATTTTTTTTATATTACGTGTAAAAGTGATTCCGATATCCTATTTACAGAATAAACAATTTCATTTCATTTCAGTATTTTTCCATATTGTATTCTAAATACTCGTGCAAATTACACCTAAGAGGTGCAAACTGTGCGAGAAAGTAAATGTAATTTTATTTACAAGAATAGTCCTAAAAGAGCCAGTAGCTATTTGTTCAGTAACATATCTTTATTCCTGCTCAGTACAGTGAGGTCAATGCTAACGACTGTACAGGAGCATTCGTCTTCACATTGGCTTCGGTTCACTGCCGCGTGATAGATTGGCATTCGTTGGAAACGTTGCTGTCCGGGAATGTACAGTCAATATGCGAAACATTACTATTGTACGATTTGAATCTGGCGAACACGACAAAGATATATGGAAAGAACCATATAATTGTAGTGTCAAGTGGTCGTATGTGTCGAGTTTATTTTATTTTATGTTTCTTGTTAGAAACTCTTCAGTTCCACTAGGTACCAGGCCCTCAATCATCTTTTCTATGAACCGTGGGTGGTAAATGAATTCAACCTTTGATCTGAAGAGGTATACCAATTATTTCTGAAGAGAGCTCGAAGTAGGCGTAAGTAGTATGAAACAAGACACCATATGGAAATACGCTTTGATATAATTTCTGCATCGTGCGTTCCCGTTATTCTATGTTATTTATTGTCTTATCTGCAAGCTTCAAAATTACGAGCTGTTAGGTCGGCGTTTCACCTGGCTTTCGATACTAATGTCATAGTATAAAGAGAGGAAGTACGCTATCTTCATACAAACGCACCGCGCGCGGCTTATATGTGTGCGCGGCTTGCATCTATGCGTCGCCGCACGCACACTTAACAAAATCTCGGCTGTTTTAGAGTGCACCAGTCGGGGCTAACGCCGCACAAGGTTTGCGCGTCTCGGCTTTTCGGCATTGCTAAATGTATGAAAAATAAGTGATAATCGCAGGAGAAATTATTGCTGTGCGTTTGGGTGTCTAAATAATTCATCGATTCCAGAGTTGTCTCTGTTCAGATTACCTACTGAACAGAAAAGGGAACCAAGTCACTTATTCTAGCATATAATTTTTACTTGATGATGAGATACCTACTTATTTTTTGTTGTATTAGATAACTATCAGACAGACGAAGTAGGCAGACCTACTTTCCCACTAAAATGTATTAGGTACCTATTTTTGATCTGTCAATTGATATGCCGCTAGTGCTTTGTTTACGTTTATTCATGCCGATTTCTCAGTATTGTAGGTATAGTAAAGTAACTAAGTACTTACAGTTATACCAGTTAGTTTTTATACCATCTTTTATACCATGTTTTTAAGCAAATAAATATTATTCTATTCTAAAATCGTAATTACAAATATTTGACGAATTGTGAATCAGATAAATAGAGCAAAGTTCGAATCGTAACCATTCGTAACAACAGAAAATATAAACCACAAATATAACTTTGTCATTCATACAAACACTATGAACATCATCGTTTAGGTAAAACCGACCTCACAAACCCTGAACCCAGACAACACATAAGTAAAAACCGGCCAAGTGCGTGTTGGACCACGCACAATGAAGGGTTCCGTAGTTGGGATGAATTTATCCCAAGAACAAACTGAGAACATGTTTTTGCAACCGCAAATGTAAGTTGGTCGATTATTACTCGTTAAATTGTAAAGCCTACTTAGCTGTGATAGTTTTCCTTTTAATTTCGTTTTATATGCTACTGCCGTGAATTTTTTCACATACCCAAAACCATCCATTAAACTTGCAGGGGGGGGAGACACACTTGACTCTAACAAAAATTAGCACTTTAAAACTTAATATTTCGAAAACGGATTCCTTAATCCAAAAATGGTCTTCCCTAACTCACAATATTTTTGAACGACCTTTCCAACGACACCCCACACTATGGGATTATTGAGAGAAAAAAAAAATCATCCTAACTTTACGTCTAGGGGAGTTTACGACTACCTGAAAAAAAAAATGTTCATGATTTTATTTTACCACTTTGTCGACGTGATTAATATGTATACCTATGCCAAATTACAGCTTTCTAGTACTAAGCGTCTCTGAGCTAAGCCGCGGACAGACAGACAGACATGACGAAACTATAAGGGTTCCTTGTTTACTACGGAACCCTAAAAATAGAACTTCCCGGCCCTTGCCATTTTCTAGGTACTGAATTAAAATTTAGCTAAAAGTGACAACCCTGAGACAGGCAAGTATGTTAGGCAATTATATCGCGGATTGAGCCGGAGATAGCCTACTAGAACTCTTTATACTATGCTAATGTATTCACAGTGTAATTATCACATCGTATCCGTGTGAGTTATGTTCGAGTGTGACCATTTGTTACGCTAAAACCTGTTCACGAGGCGCAGGCTTTATGCTTCTGTTATCAATGTCGTAGCGCATCGAGGTGTGCTTTATTTTAATAAAGCTTTAATTTGCATAAAACAACAGTGATGGGCATTATTAGAAAAAATAAATTCGGAATATTATTTAGACTGATAAAGATCTCTTTCAAGACAAATCTATCATCGTTGGTTGGTAGCGGGTCTGGACCCACATGTGTTGAGCCAGTTGTAACAATAGACTTAACTGATGAAACTATCACTAAATGCAACTTATTTACTAGCCATAATAAGTTAAAAAAATACATTAAAATTAATAGATTAATTAGAAAAATTCAAAAATCACTACAGCGCCAAAAAGTTAACAAATTAAATACAAAACTTAGGCAAAAAAATCTAAATTTAATTCAAAAATTAAAGAAGTGTAACAATGAATTACAATTGTGTAATACTATGTATGATAACGACACTCAGCACCTACAGGATGAATTGTTTGTTAAGGAATATGCTCTAAAGGATATCTTTAGTAAATATGAGGCTTCTCAACAAGATCTGAGTAAGCGCTTGCAGGAAGCCAATGAGTTGGCTGACCTGGTCAAGTACAATGCAGAGAGGTATGAGTCATTGACAAATAACCTCTCTTTTAGCTGTGCTTGTACCCATAAGCCCCAGCCTCAACTGGTTACACCTATACCCTCAGTGGCTCAGCCAGTAGGTAGCTGTATGGATGTCAATAAAATGAATAATTTTACTAACACAACTTATGTATTTTCTGACAAATTTGGTCAAGGTTTTGGTAGTCTATTTAATCAGTGTTCGCAACAATATGTAATTAATAATTGTTTACCCGGTGCCAGTATTAGCCAATTAATTAATTATATTAAATTGACAAAAATAAACCCCAGTTCTACTGTTATATTATTATATGGGGATAGTTTAACTGTAAGGAAAAAGGACATAATGGAATGTGTCCATTTGATGTTGCATCTCAATGAGACCAATAGTTGTAAATTTATTTTCTGTGCCTTGCCTTATTCAAAATATTTGTCTGATGAGCAAAATAGGCACATTTATAATTTAAATATGTTAATTTATAATAGGACATGTCGTCACAGTGACGCTATTTTATATTTTGATTGTAATCAATTTATTACTGATTACAAACTGACAAATAATACAATGTATTTGCCACCTAGTTGTAGGAGACATATTGCTAATCTTTTAGCATACAATATACACAGCGACACTGGTACTTGTAGTGTACCTTTGATTACTGTTAGTAGTGGTACTAATACTACTTTTGATACCCCTTGTAGTTTAAACTATTAGGAGCGACAACAGATAAGCCGCATATGTTGAATGTTGTACATCAAAATATGCAGGGTCTGTCTGGCAAAGAGCTAGAGTTAAGTTTATTTATGGAGAACTATGATGTTCAGGTGTTATGTTTGACTGAACACTGGTTGAAAGAACATGAAGTAGTTTTTATCAATGATGATTTTTTTACTGTACAAAGCGCATTTGTAAGAAAAAGTGTTATCCGCGGTGGGTCTTTAGTTCTTGTTTCAAACAAGTTGAAATGTAAACAACGTTTAGATTTAGTTAATCTTTCCATTGAGCGCACTATTGAGTTGTCTTGTGTTGAACTAGAGCGATATGTTATAATTTGTGTTTATCGACCCCCCTCTGGGGATTTTATTCGTTTCGAATCGGTAATGGAGGATTCACTCAATAGGTTAAAATCTAGTAATAAAAGTATAATTTTATGTGGAGATTTCAATATTAATATTTTAGATGATACTCCATTAAGTATTAGACTTCTCAATTTGTTCAAATCTTATAATTTAATTAACTTGTTTTTTGAACCTACTAGGATCACGGCTTCTACGTCGACTTGTCTCGATAATATATTTAGTGATTGTGATGCCAAAAATAAATTAGTTTTAAGTGACTTAACATCTGACCACTGTGGTTTACTAGCTAGCTTCCCTATGCAATTACAAAAAAAACCACATAAAATAGAATGCAGGCCTTATACAGCTAGTCGTTGCAGCAAGTTTAAAAATAATATAGCTCATAGAATTACACCATCTATAGTAGAACACGAAAATCCCAATGAAATCTATGGAGCCCTTTTTGATGTTGTGCAAAAAGAGTACCAATCTACTTTCAAGACCAAAACTATTAACATTAATAGCACCTCTGTTGGCTTTAACCAATGGGCTACTCCAGGTATTTATAAAAGTAGAGCGACACTATACGAGTTATATGGTTTGAAAAAATATAGGTTTGATACTCCTTTCTTAGAGTATGTCAAAAATTATTCAAAATTATTTAAAAATATTTGTGTTTTTGCAAAATCAAAATTTTTAGGCGATACAATTAAAAATTCAAATAATAAAGTAAAAACCACTTGGAAAATTATTAACAATGAAACGGGTAAGTCGGTTAAACAAGAAAAACAACTCGAGATTATGGTCGACAATAAATTAGTTAATATAGCAGCCGACGTAGCTGAGGCATTTAATGAATTTTTTGCCAACATACCTATAACTACGACTCGCTCCTTAAATTCGTCCCCGTCTAAAGCTGAAAACCTTTTGCATAGCAGTGTGCCTAAATGTAGTAGCTTATTTAGCTTCGAGCATGTAACACCTCGTGATGTAGTTAATGTTTTTAACACACTTAAGTCTAAAAACACTGGTGATTACTGGGGTATCTCCATTAAACTATTAAGTAATATAATAGACATAGTAGCTCCATATTTAGCTGTAACTTTTAATAAATGTGTTGATTTAGGAACTTTTCCTGACCTCATGAAGAGTAGTAAAGTCATACCATTATTTAAATCGGGTAACAAAAATGACGTTGGCAATTTCAGGCCTATTTCTATCTTACCTGCATTCAGTAAAATATTTGAAAAGTTAATACTCAAGCAGTTGCTAAGACATTTTAATTTAAACAGACTTCTTCATGATGAACAATATGGTTTCACAAAAGGTCGTTCGACTACAGATGCAGGTGTTGCTCTGATGAAACACATATTTAACGCATGGGAGAACTCGCAAAATGCTATTGGAGTTTTCTGTGATCTCTCCAAAGCCTTTGATTGCGTGCACCATGACACACTTTTGCGTAAACTACGTCATTACGGTGTCCAAAACGAAGCTCTTAAAGTAATAAATTCTTATTTGCATAATAGGGTCCAATGTGTAGATGTTAATGGTGTGAAATCTTCCGGGCTACCAGTTCAGTTAGGTGTACCTCAAGGCTCAATACTGGGTCCATTCTTATTCTTAGTGTATATAAATGACTTACCTTTTTATTTAAAGGATATCTGTAACGTTGTACTGTTTGCAGATGATACCTCTCTTATTTTTAAAGTAGACAGGAATAGACAAGATTTTGACGACGTAAACAGTGCACTCTCAATGGTTACGGATTGGTTTACGACAAATAACCTAGTTCTCAATGCCAAGAAAACGAAATGTGTAAAGTTCGCTCTACCAAATGTTAGAAATCTAGGACCCAACATCGTCTTAGATAAAGAGGTGCTTGAAACTGTGAACTCGGCAGTTTTTCTGGGCATAACAGTAGATGCCAAACTTCAGTGGGGCCCACATATATCAAGCCTAGCGGGGAGGCTCAGTTCGGCCGCCTACGCTGTCAGGAAAGTAAGACAATACACTGACATTGATACAGCTCGGTTAGTCTATTTTAGTTATTTCCATAGCGTTATGTCCTATGGTATTCTGCTGTGGGGCAAAGCCGCTGACATTCAAAATATATTTGTTCTTCAAAAACGAGCTGTTCGAGCAATTTACCAGCTACGTGCCAGAGTTTCTCTAAGAGATTTTTTTAAAGATGTTGGTATTCTCACGGTGGCATCACAATTCATTTTCGCCAACATCTTATATATTAGGCAAAATATACACTTATACACTAAAAACAGTGATATTCACAATGTTAACACTAGAAATAAGGACAAACTACGAGCTCCCTTTCACCGGCTTCATAAGGTTCATAACTCATTTGTTGGGCTTGGTATAACCTTTTATAACAAGCTACCCTCTTCTATGCTAGATTTGCCTTTTAATGCGTTTAAAAATAAAGTAAAATCCAACCTTTGTTCAAAGGCATACTATTGTATCAACGACTACTTAAATGATAAGAATAGTTGGTCGCTGTGATTAACTCAAGACAATGTTTATGTTCTTTCTCCAGATTTAACTTACCTACTGACAGTTTATATAAGTTTATATAATTTTTTTTTATTTTATTTGACTTTATGAGTCAATTTTTTAATTATTTTTTTACGAGTCTATTTATTTTTATTTTATTGTTGACATAATCTACTCATTACAATGTTTTTGTTATGAGTTTGTATTGCAATTTGTGGTTGGCTAGTGACCTCGACAATTGATTATATTATTTTTTACCTGAGCAACCGGCAGCAAGTTCGTCATGCTCCCTTAGATGTCAATGCTTGCGGTAGCGTCGGGAGTCGGGTTGCCTCCTTCCCTCAAATATGGCGAGGGGGGTAATGGCTGATCTTTGCGTTATGCTCGTGAACGGGTGCTGCTTGTGGTGACTGGTCGTCTTGCTGATCATGGTTTTGTTATTGTTACTAGTAATTAACTGTACATTTATTTTACCTCGATGGTCCTAGTTTATCATTTATAACTTCCAATTTACAGCTTTATGTAAGCGGGCACGCCCTTTATGCCTGGAGGCTTTTATTTAGATATTTAGTTCTGTTTACGTTTAGTTTTTATTTTTTAATTCTGCTTGAGTATAGTTCTCGATGTTTTTGGTTGGTATATCGGCGTGTGCTAGCTAACATATGGCCAATAATTTATACTTAATTAAAATAATGTTTTGTGTTGCATAATAATTTTGCATACTATTGTATAGAGTCATTTGTATTTTTTTCTAACTTGAACAGACAGCTGTGCTGCTGGGGAGTTTGTTGCGCCACTTCTTCTTCCCAGCTAAAGGCACTAGGAAGTGGTGAAGGGTGGGCGTTTTTGGGGGACTGTCTTATGTAATTTTGACGTTCGAAAAGTGCTGGTTCTCAGCCTAATTTGAATAAATGACTTTTGAATTTTGAATTTTTTGAATCCCTTCCTATACTCCGTTTGAAATAAGATTAGACATTTAGCTAAACCTTTTTTACAGTTCGTTCAACCGATTTTGACTTCTATTGCGATAGCGGCATGACAAATGACAGCTGCAGTAAACAGTTGGTTTGTAACCACTTTTTTTGCTTTTAATGCTATCCTTATGCCTACGTTATAGAAGTCAAAATCGGTTGAACGGACTGTAAAAAAGGTTTGTTTAAATGTCTAATCTTATTTCAAACGGAGTATAGATCAGTCATAACTACAAGCAGTTACTATTTATATAAATAACTATTTAAACGTCCCAAGAAAAAAAATCCCCTTTACACCATGCCGTCACGTGGTCACGTAGAGAAGCTCGTGAACACAAATGACCACATAATTCAGTTATGTTCCCGACCTACACAGCAATTTATAATGTTCAGAGGGATCCATTGAATATAAAAATATTGGGTGAATTTAAAATTGGTTGGAAAATGGCGTTTAGATATTTTGAAACAGTGTTAGTACAAACCTATGTAGCTCGTTAGTTGACAACCTTTTGCTGTGACTGTTCCAAAGTTTCATGAAATGTAATTAACATAAATAAACGCAAGCGCAAGGCGTGCGTTTATTTATGTTAATTACATTGCGGGTAGGCAGAAACTACAGTCACCTGCTACGATCCTTACATACTCCTTTTGCTTCGTTTACGTTTATACATCAAAATGTAATTAATGTCTTGAAAACATTAATTACAGTATCAACCTTTTCTCCAGATACACGTGATTAAGTGAAATTGCTTTACACTATAATCTTCTCATTTTCAAGCAGGTGGTGTAACTTTCAAACTACATGCCTCGCATAAATAAGATACTTTAACAAAACTTTGGATCTGGCACTAATAGCGGTTCGTAACATGAACATAATTCAGTAACACTGCTCTCTCAGGGGAATGTACAAAACTTCCTAGGAAATTTTGTTCAACACTATTAAAACTCGTTGGTCTAGTGGTCGCAAGAACTGCTGTTGAGCATGAGGTTCTAGGTTCGATTCCCGGGTCGGGCAAAGTGTTATTGGGTCTTCCATCTGGAATTTCTCAGAAGCAGCCCGGAGTGTGGATTTGTGCCCGGTTCAAGGCAATAGGCTAGCCCCCTATTACATGGGACTTAAACATAACTGGCGAAATGTGGGAGTACTAGTAGGTACACCTCTGCCTAAACCTTCAAGGAATACAGGCGTGATGTAATGTTATAAACTAACATGTCTAGTGCAACCTGTTAAGTATTCTCTAAAGCAGTTTAATATTGCTTTAAAACGAGATGCATAACTCGCTGGTTTCAGCGGAAAACGCTGAAAATGGATTGTGAAAAAGTAAATATAACAAAATGAACGAAAAGCTAAATCACCTGAAAATTTAGAAATGCATTTAGATAGAAAAGAAGAAGTTAGCCTATTAGTTTTGCTTTGTTTTTGGCTTCATAAAAATATTCTCCTATCGCATAATAATGTTATGTTCCAAAAGCATGGTATTCGCTACTCTGTTAAAACTAAAACTCTTTTCCGGAAAATCTTCAGAATACCGCAGCGTTCAACAAACTAGAAAATTTAAGAAATAAATACTGCTCTATACTTACTTGGGCTTCATAACTCAGCCCCTTTGTCACTACTGAATAACAAATTACCTTATGCAATATAATCTAATATCTCTGATATTAGCTAAGTTTCTCGCGCACGAGTCACGGTAGTTATGTGATACATCTGCCACACAAGACACTTGTTTAATCTTCACGTAATCTATGGAATAATAAGAGGAGGAGAGGTTCATTAATTAAACTGACGCTGGTTTTCGTAATTGGTAATTATAACGTGAATATTGGAACCTCTCGGGCTTCGCGCGATTTCGTGCTTTAATCAGGTAAAGCCTTGTTAATCCGCGAATGGTGTCCGACGATATTGGTGTATACAAGAATTGAGCCACTTCAAACGTTTAGGTGATTGCAAGCCAATGCTAAATAATCTTGAAACCAGTGAACACTTGCCCCCAAACGACGTTTGATAAAATTTTATGAACCTCACAGTCACACGACACACTTACATCGGCGACACATGCAGTGGATATTCCAAGTCTCTACAGACATTAAGCAGCACCAATTACGGTTTATTGTCGAATTAATTTATCTTGACACCACAGTTCAACAGGTTACGAATTCAATCTTGAAGCAATTTTATTTGAGAGTCCTCACACAGATGAGAGAGTCACAGATACTTTAGAACCAAAAATGCTTTGTTCGATTGGCAAAATAATATTTCCCTGTTAATCTTTATTAATCATAATACATTATTGACCTCATAAACCTTTTATTTCACACATATCAAACGAAAGATCCATAGCGAACTTAATGTTATAAAAAACTGAGTGGCATACCATAATTAATACAAGTTAGCTACTTGCAGTCGTAAGCGCACATCTCGCGATATAGAGCTACCAAACTTTTTTTTTAAGAGACATATACCAAGTACCCAAAATAATGGTCAAAAGCTGGTGTCGTCACAATGTCGCGAAAACAATGGTGTAGTCCCATCTCAAAAATGCCCAACGCGCCTAAAGAAGTTTTCGCCTCGAAAATAAGGCAAGGCAAAGAGAAGAAGTCGATGTGTAAAGAATTTAGTATTGATGAGCGAACTGAAACTTGCACTACCTATAAACGTTGTGTAAGCAGTACTGCCAGTAAAAGATTTACGAGGTTTTTTGATACAAACGGAATATTTAGCAGGTTCCCCAACCATTTTTGATTTGGAACTTAACGTGAAGACATTTAGGTTATAAAGTTTTATAAGCGCCTCACGTGCTCTTGAGTTGGGGTTTTACCTTCACATCACGCTACTATAATATGTTCCGGGTGAATGCTTTCACCCACAGCCATATAAAATGCCATAAAATATCAGTAGATATTTTAAAAGCAGGCTCTATACTTTTTCCACACAAGGCAGTTTTTTTTTTCCTTTTGTGTAACGTATAAAAACCCCAGCGCAGTAACCCTTCAGGTGGATGCTCATTGTGATACATCCCGTCGAGTGACGTCATCCGCCACACTCACTAACTCGAGCTATGTTTTTTTCTTATCAACGTAAGAATGTTAAATAAACGGATTGGTAGATAGATCTTTATTTGCCTAGAGTGGAAAACAGGGTCTTTTTGTAAAACTACCTAGGTACTCCTTCCTCTATTAAGAGTGGACATTGATTTCAAGACCGTAGAACAATATAGTTCTCATAATAGAAAAAACAACAAAGAATCGAAGCCCTAACTTTGACATCGAAGTTCTTCAGTGGGTATATAACAACAAAATATTTTGAAATATTCACGTTTCGAAGCATAAATAATCATAATATTAACTCGGGCTTCGATAATATTATCGCGTTATAAAAGGAAGCAGGCGGCGTATACTTACTGAACATTTTTGCCTCGTCGAGCGGAAAAGTCAATAAGAGCGAAAATAGCTACGTAGCAACTTATTAAAGCGGCGAAATTTCCTAATATCAAACTGGCAGAATTAATTTTGGGGACGCACAGAATAAATCACAATAGTTTTTTAAAGAAATTAATCTTACATTATGATATCTGAAGAAATGTGTTTTGATGATATTTGTCTTATCACCAAATATCACTGAGTTAAAAGGCACCTAAATTGATTTTCTATTTATTCATTTAAAAATCCACAGCCGAATGTATGCTGACGGTTTGTTTAGCAATGCCTACACTAAATAAAATGTATTTATCGGATTGGAAACTTTCACCATCTGAGAGCTAGCTCGTGCCTAGATCCAGATATAGAGATTATATAACAACCTATCCAATAAAATGCGAAGAATCTACATACCTAGATATAACATAAAATCTTGTCAAACACGAAGTCAAATTCGATTTCAAGTACCTATTATTTCCTTACAGATTGTGGTTCTGTTCTCCGGAATGTTATATTCATTCGTTGGTTGTATGTATGTCATGTGTTCTGTAGTCTGTTCCAAATAATGTAGTATATCTGCAGACATCATCCTCATGTTTATGTTTACGTACGCGCGTGTTCGTGACGTACGTGAGATGAGACGACACGAAATAAAGCGGTGCTTGTCGCGTAGTGTGAACAAACTTTATTATGGGGACTACAGGACCAAAAAGTGCCTAAATGTAAGTTTTATAATGCCTAAAAGTATATGATCCACTACAGTAAACAAAATCAGAAAAATATATAATATTTTTTAGGATATAATATGCTAATAAGATAGTGTGTTGAAAACATAATACAACTAATTTGATACAATAGAAAAAATCACGAAGTAACCTCTTAAAATTTATTTTAAAGATAAAAATCATAATATATACTTGCAATCATTCTGATTTTTTGTCAGATTATTCTACAAACAACATATTACCGTAATAGTGTTTTAATTTTTTAATCCAATCAATAGTTGTTTTGTAAATAGATAATTGTTTCATATTTAGCAATAAATAACCCGCGTTGCGTCATCGCGCTTCTCTTTCTTTTCTATGCAGTCCGATAGTGACCGCGCTTTAGCTGTTGTAAGCTTCTTAAATCCTTAACTGGTGCACTTATGTCGTTTATGTGCATACTCTAACCATGACAGATGTAGATGAAAAAACATTACATAAAACTAAAAACATAATTAAATTATTATATTTTAGTATTCACGACCAGGGGCTGGTGTACTACGACGTTTTAAAGCCATCATTGTTCCAGTGTGAGAGAGAGATGGAGCTATGCAGGATAAATAGCACTGTCCCATTTTCACACTGGAACAATAATGGTTTTAACACGTCGTAGTACAGCCCCTGATGACCACGAATGCTATTAAATTATTATTCATTATCCTTCATTCTCCTACAGTACTAGTGCTTCTCACATCCGTTACAATTTTTTCACATATTTTGCGTGCAACTGATGATAACACCTTATTTATTACGACCCGTAACGACTTTCCGCGATAAACGTTTATTACAATACTGTTCGGATCCAAGTCTGAGTGAGAACAAGTATTTTTAAGAATTGTTATTGCTGCCACGGTTTATTTTAATTTATTTAAATTTTTGAATTGTTATTATATTTTTATTACGGACGCTTTTAACGTGCACGTCTTTCTACATTGTTTTCACATGTATAAGTTCAACACGAATGATGTAACCAATATTTTGTAACAATATTTTGATATAAAAGAGTGTTCGTGGAGTTTCTTGCCCGTTCTTCTCCATAGGTACCTCTACGCTTTGGAATGGGCAACTAGCTTCATTTTTCCGACTGACCGACCCCTTGACAATTCAAAAGTACCTGTAATTGGTTTATTTGAAATAAATGTTTTGAGTTTGAGTTTATTCGTTCCAAAAGATAAAAATTACCGTAATACCTAAATATATTGTTTATTTCAAAACAAAGTTTATAAACATTTTATACTGCTATAGATTGTTAATTAGCTTTGTTAGTAAGTAAAAATCAGAAAATATCTTGACACGTACAAGTTGGGCGAGAGGAGAGCACTCACCGTCACTGATGAGAATATCACCAGGATCAAAGGGCTTCAGGTACGTTTACCTTTAATACTGTTGAGGTTAGTTCGACTTCCTGAAACTGTTATAATGTACCTAATCTGTCTTATTTTGTGTGTATGTGTGGCATTTGCTAATTATGTAGACAGGATAGTAATACCAAGAATTCAAAATTAACTTTTCGGAGAATATCACAGGAGAATCAACAGAATAATGAACGACTAAAATATTTTCTCTCTAAACGGAAAGGATTTACAATACATTCGATAAAATTATTCTCAATAAAATATTTTGTCAAAGCACTTTATTTAATTTTGTGGTCCAGATTAGAGACATAAATTAATTTAATGCTAGAGCACGCGAGAGTTTAATAGCGACTATCAATCCTAGAAGAGTTATTCTGTCATACAACTCTAAAAGCCATTTTTTGCAACCAAGATAACTCAGTATACCAGCCATAATTTTTGTCCCAGTGCTAATTTAATCTGTTTAACAATTTTCATACACTTAAAATGTATCTGCAAAACTTTTTCTTTAATTAGCAACTCAACATCGAGACTACTAACAAACAGCTTTACTCTATGACTCTGTACAAGAAATATTCATTTAATTCTACAATGTTTTCGCTTTTCCACACACGTAGAAATCGGTACCGTATCAAGCAGGACAAATCAAATATTGACCATGGGAATGACCCGATGTGTCGCATGCATGCTAGGTGGCAAACGGGATATATAACGTAAAAAAACGTTTTATTTAACTGGCATTCAATAATACATTGTGAAATAGTAAAGCTTCCGAAAATCTGTGGTTGACTGTAATACTAAATTACCAAAAAAAATACTAAAATTCCGAAAAAAGATACTATGTTTCCGAAAAGTCAATATGTTGTGTTACAAAAGTTAGTGACAAAAACGAATCGCTGCAAAACCAACTCCACGTAGTCTTGTCTGTCCTACGCCTAGAGTGCAATTTAAGCCCGCATAGGCGCCCGCGAGCTGAGGAGTAGGTGGTGAGCGTTAAAACCATCTGCGACGATAAGCTCGCGTGGGACCGCCGGAGCCTCGCAACGCCAGAGCCGTGACAGAAACCATGCCTACTGCATATTGCATGCTCGCTTGCATGCTGCATGCATGGTGTATGCTTGTTTGCATGTTTGACAAATATTACGTCAGCAAATTCTGTATTCATTTTTCGGAATTTTCAGTATTTTATTCGGTCGTTTCAGTATTTTATTTGGTCCTTTCAGTATTTTATTCGGTCGTTTCTTTATTTGTATTCGCACATTAGCTATCGGAAAATTAGTGTTTATAGCAGTAAATTTCATATTTTGAGTATGCACATTTTTTTTTTTTTCGGAGCTTTTATTACATTATAACGAACTGAGTTTTAATATCATTCAAATTGTGAAGCAATCTCAGTAAGTTGATAGTGCGTAGTGTAATATGTTCAGAGAACGGTGGGCATTTTATTGATAGATTGATTGTCATTACTGAGGTCAAGAGAACCAAACCAAACCAAACCCAAACCCTAACCAAGCCAAGTTATCCAAAACCTTATCCAAATAATGATATTATTCTTGCCGCAACTGAACGAAAACAATATTTTTTATTATAAAATCTTGGCTGCTAGGAAAAATAAAACCCCTTTAAAGTATAAAGCTTTCCATTAGCATATTTAGTTTTGTTATTTTTACCTAGGATGGGCTTCGTGTCGCAGAGACGTGACGGGAATAGAAATCAACTCTCACGTACTCTACGAAAGAGGGAAATCTTATTGATATACGAATAGCCTTGTATAATGTGTTTTGCTTGTTTGCTCACACTAGGCCACAAACATTGATGGTATCTAACTTTTGTAACGTTAGACGTTTAACTTGCAATCCTTAGGTATGCTGGTAGCACTTATTGACACCAGACATTGAAATCTTTAAAACAAACGTTTAATAGCAAAATCTATCCTATAATCAGCAAAAACCTATAAAAAGTGTTCATAAAATATTAATTCCAAAAAAAAGTGCGACTAGGTAACACTTTATTTCGGACTAAACGGTCACGTAATAAATATAAGTTTCTCAGTAATATTGCAACAACGTGATACGAACAATGAGAGTGTTACGAATAGTTTCTTTCTTTTATTTTATAAGTCTGTTCGAGTCGGATTTTCTTTGCTTCAGTAAAGTAGGTAAATCCTGCCTTTGTGCGTAACAAAAGCGATTTTCAGATTTCTTTCATTTTTGGCAGTTATGTTAGAAGAACTTGCACTACGCACTCGGAGATCTTACCTACTGCGTATTATTTCCCAAAGGATCAACCTTATAATGCTAAGATATCATGCTTGGTTAGAGTTCTTCAAAACTCATTTTTATTTATAGTTTTTCAAGATAAACGTAAGTTTGACAGTATACCAAAGTAATTGGTTTGTGCTATATATTTATACAAGCTTTTGCCAGCGGCTTCGCTCGCATGCATGTTGGAAATTATTCCACTTTTATCCCGGCAGTACGGCCGGGATAAAAAGTATCCTATGTCCTATTTCAGGTCAAACAAACTCACTTTTGGATTTATATTAAAGTTAGGATTAGGAATAGGTATGGCCTCCAAATATTGAGTAATAAGTGTTTGTGAATGTGTCATGAGTCGGAGGAATAAAGGCGGGCCACGTTTAAAAAAACTCGTCTCATACATAAGGCACAACATACATGCCGCAAGAAATTACGGCACAGCGGACAGAGCTCCGGCGGGATCTCATGGCGTCATGGAGAGTGCGATTGTCGCAACCCAGCGCTGGGCACGCCACAATTACGGCGATAAGACCCCTCTTTGAGGAGTGGCTTGAGAGGCGCCACGGCGCCCTCACCTTCCGCCTGACGCAGGTGCTCACCTGACACGGCTGCTTCAGGAGGTTCCTGTTCAGGATAAGGCGGGAGGAAACGCTCGGGTGTCACCATTGTATGGATCGCCCGGAGGACACGGTGGAGCATACGGTGGAGGTCTGCCCGGCTTGGGCGGAGCATCGCCGTGTCCTCGTGGAGGCAATCGGCGGCGGTGATCTCTCGCGTCCGGCCCTGGTTCAGGCCATGGTACGGAGCGAGAGGAAATGGCAGGCCATCACCTCCTTCTGCGAAGCGGTAATGCTCGCGAAGGAGGAGGCGGAACGCGTGAGGGAGAGACAGCGAGAGCTGATTTCTGGTTACCGTAGGCGCGGGCTTGCAGACGGTGAGCAATGGGTAGCTCGCCGTCCGATAAGGACCAGGCCCGGGTCGACGGCGCGTTGTATTCCACGCGCGTCTCAAAGAGATGTCAGCAGAATTGACGGGGTCCGCTAGGGCCAATGCCTGCCGGGGGTTCGAAGAAAACCGATAGGGAAATCGTTGCCCCCGGCAACAGGGCAACCGAAGGAACACGGGTGGGTTTTAGTCAGTAAGAGTCTGACACGCCCTCCCGCTCCGCCCAGAGCGGGAGAAGTTATCTGATAATTTCCCACCCAAAAAAAAGGCACAACATACATAGCCTAACTAATATTATAAATGCGAACGTGAGTTTGTTTGTTTGTCACGCTTTCACGCTAAAACGACTGAACAGATTTGGATGGCATTTTGCACATGGGTAGACCATTACCCAGGTTAGGACATGGAATACTTTTTATCCCGATAATCCCAAGGGATCGCAGTTGCTAGTTTATTATAAGTAACAGCTAAACGCCAGCCGCTTGACTAATTGCCTCCATACGGAAAACAGTTTGTTGTAAATTTCACGTGGACCTGCATACGTAGTTTTCATTGCTTTGTTTGTTATAAGCGAACTTGTGTGACATTAAAATGTTAGAGAAGTTACTAACTTTGTGGACTACCCTGACGGTTTGTTGTTTGAGGCTGAGGAAATTAGTTCAAAACTGACTCAGAAAACATTCAAGTACTCAATCTGCCTCGCCTTTTCCAACTAGGTCGGGGTCAGCTTCCAGTTGAACCGGATGCAGCTGAATACCAGTACTTTACATGAAGCGACTGCCTATCTGACCTCCACAACCCAGTTGGGTAACACTATATCCCTTGGTAAGACTGGTTATCAGATTTTTGGTTTTCTGACTACCCGTAACGAGTGTCACAGATCTACGAATGACAGCCGAGACCAACGGCTTAACGAGCTTTCTGAGGCACGGAGGGGTCTCGATATGTAATGAACGGTCACTCATCCACGAACGAACCGCGGCAAACGTAACTTAACCTTCGATCGACCCGTGCGGCTGTTACTATTTAGCTGTTGGAAACTTATTTCTTGCACGCAATGTGAAAAAAAAAAACAGGATTTTCAGCATTACTCAGAATCAGACTCCAACGTTCTTGAAAACTGCGTAATTTTTAACCGACTTCAAAAAAAGGAGGAGATTCTCAATTCGTTGGAATATATTTTTTTTTTATGTATGTTCCCGATTACTCGAAGACGGCTGGATCGATTTGAAAAATTCTTTTTTTGTTTGAAAGGGTATACTTTCAAATTGGTCCCATTGTCATTTGGTCATGATCTGACGATGGGATCTTGGAGAATCGAGGGAACTCTTCAAATATTAAAGGCACATCTATAGCGATTTGGGTATTTTTGATGAGCAGTTGACATAAGGTTATTGTAACTTAGATAAATTACAAACCAACCCACTAAAAAGTGAAAAAAAAAAACTTTTTACAAAAAACACAACCGACTTCCAAACTACAAAGTGAAAAATAACTTTAATTTCGGAAGTCGGTGTCAAAAAACTAAAATACTGATCTGATCCAAAGACACCGACTTCCGAAATTAAAGTTATTTTTCACTTTGTAGTTTGGAAGTCGGTTGTGTTTTTTGTAAAAAAGTTTTTTTATCTAGTACACTGGTGTTTATTTGCGTATGAAAGGCACTTAGCAATAAAAAATATCGTTGATCTTGTTATGCCGTGCCGCTGAAGAACCGAAAAATAGTGAGTTTGGAATCCAATTAGCCTGCTTAATTGAACAAATCGAATAGAGGTAGAGTGTGTTATATGAAGGCACTAAGTCCTGTGGTACTGGTCAACACTTTCGAAGTTTCGATTTAGGTAAAATGCTTCAGCTAAGTTGCAATGGTTCGTATGTTCACATACGAGTAGCTACACGAATGACGTCAGAACGTTGCGTCGCAGGTTGCGAATGCGGACACTCACAACTTTCGCTGCGCAACTATACGGAACCAGAAAAGTTTCGATTAGCGTTATTAGCTGTTGTGGTTGTGTGTTTGTGGAGAACTAAACAAACATTACCAACTAATTTACCCTTCAGAAGTATTCATTTAACGGCTCGAGTTGTTCTAATTTTACGTTAATTTTCTGTATTATTATAGAAATACTTTGTTGAGATCAAATCACAAGTATTTCTTTTACTGTTGTATGAAACGGCTTTACATGACAAATTAACGTAGGGTGTCTATTTACTGAATAATTTTCCTGACAGAACATCTGCCTTTCGCCAGATACGTTTAAGTTTCAGTACGGGGGTAAGCCTATTGGAAAAGGAGAATGGAGCATCTAAAATTCAGTCTGCGGGCATCAACTGAGAAATTCGTTATGGAAAATCCTTTCATTCATATTCTTAAACCAAAGATGTGCCATAAAGTTTTATCAAAATCAACTATGTTGTGGAATAAATTACGAATAATATGAATTCATGTTCCCATTAGCTTCTATGATCTATTTTATGAGGTTTGGTTTCCGCACTTAATCCTTCAGGTAGACCATTGTGCGTGGCTGTGGTTATTCCAACTAGCCCACCTCCCTCCAGAAGTTAAGTAAGTCTCCTGGCCTGTTCAGAACATCTGTGAAAGACCTGTTCGACCCGAGGGTTTCTGTTCTAATCTGGGTGACGCCTGTGCATTCAAAGAGCACTTGCGCAACGGTTTCCTCTACCTCCATGCGTGCCCTGCACAGAGGACTGTCCGTTATGCCTATTGTGTGTAAGTGCTTGTTTCGTGTCCCATTAGCTTATAATGGGGAACATAATACATAGTCACATGAACAAAGCCGCGGGCACAACTATGGTATTAAATATAACGTAAATAATTATTTTAGAAGAATCATGTTCCACGAAATAAAACACAGAATATAGTCAAATTCTTGAAACCCAATTACCTATACTTTTCCTGAAGCGATTTCTTTTTTTGTCTCGAACAAGGACCTGAATACACTGCTACAATCCCTTACAAATTAAATTGACCCTGAAATACAAGAACGATTTTTCCTCCAAACGTTGTTTCCGAACAAGATGATTTTTATTAGTTAGCTATCCGTTTCAGTTTTTTTATCGTAGCGGGTGTGACAGGGGTCGAGCAGCCGCGACCTTGTCTGTTGGAAGCAGTTGGCGAACGAAAGTGGGGTCCAACTTAAATAGTGGAAATTTTTATGGTTCAGTTTGCATTTCAACAAACAAAAAAAAAAAAAAAAACACATAACTGTAACAATAGGTAACTTACAAAACAGGTAGAATTGAATAGACTTGAAATCTTAAGTTAACAAAAACTGTACCTAGTATTAGATCTAATTCATAAGGTTATTTGAATTCGACCCATTTGTGATTTATTTAAACCAACAGTGCACATGTGTCCAGTGAATTGAAGGCATAATAATGTTTTGCGTTTCTAGTCTGACGTTTTCGTAATTTTCAGGTTAATAAAGGGATTCTGAAAAAAAAACTGGTACTGGAAGCGACTAGGCTCTAGCACTGTATCGTACAAGATCATTATCATCATAGCTCTGTATAACTTTTACCAAGACCAGACACACCGCCCGCCCTCTTTTGTTATTTACGTCAATAAAATGTAACAAAGTTAAATATTGATGCTTCGTTGTGTAACAACCTTTTCGATTAAAGTTTCTAGTAAAAGATTGCCCGTTTAATCCGGTAGCGACCTTTGACCGGTCATCCGCAGCGCCTTTTATTTTGAGCAAAATGTTTGCTGAAGCTAAACAGTTTTATGTAATAAGTACCTACGTATGCTTGTTGGGTACGTTTTTCTGTGCGTAGGCTTTTTTTGAGAGGTATGAGGAACAGGGTGTAAAGTTCACTCATCCTCTATAGAAAAGAGAGGATCCTCCGACCAGACAGGTATCGTGTCTGGCGGGCAACTGCCCGACGGTTGATGTCGGATAGTCTTATATATGTCGTTCGCGCGGTAAACTCTAATTGCGCGATGCAGGATTTGTGTGACGTCATGGCTTTTTGATGCGTAGTTCGTATGTGGCGGTGTAACCGCTACAGAGTCATACCATTTTTTTTGTAAGATGTTTCACGGAACTACTCGGTTCTTTATCTTTTGTTCTTTTCTCGACCTTGAAGACCGTGGCTGTAGTGGCACTTCAGTAAAGCGACGGATACTTAGTTACGATTTTACATTTAAGCTTTTCCGATTTCCCTACGTGACAAACCTAATAATAATGTGTATAAAGCTCAACAATTTTGCACACGCAAAGCCCTTTTTATTTACTCTAAAGCTGGCAGTATAAATCACCATTTGTACTTTATTCAATCGTTCCATTTATCAGTGCAGAGCGTTTAGAGGACAAAATTATGAATTTGTGCGCACATAACATTCTACAGCCACACTCGTCGACAATTTTACTAGAATGTTCTATGTGCACTGAATGGTATCGGGATTTTTATTTCGACTGGAAAAATATATTTAGTAAAAATTATTTAAAAATGTCTTTGTAGTTATAGTGTAGCTAAACTGAATACCTATAGATAGCAGCATAGATTGGCAATTGAAAATATTGTGATTTTAATTTATTTCAGTTTATTTGTTAAATTAGCTAAATATAATTTAGCTAATTTAACTGTAGTCACACAAAAACAGGTAACTTCGAAAAACACAAATATGTTTATCCATTAGAGTCGTTTTCATCATCTCAGAATACTTCTCGACGGCATGTGAAGCCAAGTTAGAGGCCCATGGGCGGCTTTAAAACTCTGACACCAGGGTAGTCACTACTAACCAAAGGAAAAGAAGAAGATCTCAGAGTAAGCTGTTCTGTCATTTGAATGAGAGTATATATATCCACAAATAGATGTCATAACACGTTATTCATACAAGTCAACACCCTACCTCAAAACCATAACGTGAATGTTCAATTATTTCATACAAAATAAAGCCTTTATTTTAAAATATTTATGGAAACAAACTGCGACTCGTTATAATTTTTTGCGATAATTTTAACAGTATTCAATTAAACAAGTCGCAGTTTGTTTCCATAAATATTTTGATACTACAGTCAGTCGGTGGAACTGACAATTGAATGCCCAGTGAAACGTGAGGCACGTTTACAGCTACGCTTCAGCTGCGTTGTGTACGCTAGCTTATAACAATAACATAAAAATTAATAGCAGATTGTAAATTAAATTTCAGTTCAATAATTTCGATGAAAGTTTATTTATGACCATTGAAGTGCTTGTCTGATTTAGATTAATTTATTGAATAAATTGCCAGAATCTTACGCGCAACCAACCGTCAAAAATTAAAACTATTTTCATAAATTAATGAGGTATACACCTAATCTAAAATCTGCCTCCACATCATCACCACCGTCCTAATCATTTTTAACTAGTAGTAGGTACGGGTAGGTAGGGGCTTGTGGCTAAGTAATAACAGCTGCACGGGTCGATCGATCAGGTTAAGCTACGCTTGCCGCGGTTGGTCCGTGGATGGGTGACCATCTTTACATACCAAGTCCCCTCCGTGCCTCGGAAAGCACGTTAAGCCGTTGGTCCCGGCTGTCATTTGTAGATCTTTGACAGTCGTTACGGGTAGTTAGAAACCCAAAAAGTCTGACAACCAGTCTTACCAAGGGGTATCGTGTTACCTAGTCACTAGGTTGTGGAGGTCAGATAGGCAGTCGTTCCGTGTAAAATACTGGTATTCAGCTGCATCCGGTTAGACTGGAAGCCGACCCCAACATAGTTGGGAAATGGCTAGGCAGATGATGAGTAGGTACGTTATAATTATTATGATGGCGCTTTTGTAACTAGGTACCATAACATACCCATAATTATAATATGTAAAGCTACCTTTCTTTTGTTATTTCAGTGTTAATTATACAAAACGTCTGTGTCTAATGTAGGTACGATGTTTCGCAATTTAAGGTACTCTGTAATAATAATACAGAGATCCAGTGAAATTAAATATACGTTCTTGTTGATATAGCATTCT
This sequence comes from Agrochola lychnidis, assembly GCA_963680765.1. NCBI lineage: Eukaryota > Metazoa > Arthropoda > Insecta > Lepidoptera > Noctuidae > Agrochola > Agrochola lychnidis. Next base: position 17,802,842 of record OY796862.1, read on the forward strand.
CGGTATTTGTAAAGGGAAAATTCAGCGACGCAAGAGGCATAATGAAGTGGTCGGTTTAGTGGACCTCCTTCAGTTTAAATTGTCATATTTGCATGTATTACATACAGCATGCAAATTAATTATAATAATAAAAACAAAATTAATTTAATATAGGCTATAATCAAACAAGGTATAGGTAAAGAAATAAAAATACTCATTCATAATTCCTAACTCCTTCCACCAGCTGCGGTTCCACCTTACTAATAAGATAAAGAAGTTATACAATTATGCAAACCTTATTCCAGAGAGGAAATTCAGAAACTTTATTCCGGATTCTTCCGAAATGTTTTAATTAAATGAAATGTCGACGCGGGATAATCAGACGATCTCTTTTTGTAATGCATGTCGATGTGTAAGGGCTAACCATGGTTGGTTAGGAGATTAACTTTAAACATTTCTGTATCCTTTTGTACGAAAAATATATTTGGGATACAGTACTAAAATTTCGTGCCCATGCTGTAATTTGTAGTAAGTAAAACATTCATAAATTTCCTTTCTGAAAGGGTGCGGAGAACCCTTTCAATGTTATGGACATGGTATACGTTTTACCTTCAGAAAAAGCAGGTTAAATGCCGTGTGTATGAAGTTAACTACATATAAACCACAATCAACCATCAATCAAAAAAATATATAAAAACTTGTATTTCGCAAATAGTGAAAGGTTCCTATTTAAAAATAGCACATAAAAATTGGAAAGCAATATTTACATTGGAAGTAAATTCTCAGCATAAAAGTCAATTTTATTTATACAAATAGTAAATGGTAATGTTACTGACTGGTCCCAAGACGCTACATTTGTCAGCTCATCACCGAGGGACGTGGATGATGAGGGTACTTCGATAAAAATGTTTCTTATTGTTTGTCACTGTCATATAAAACATATTGTTGCATAAAACACGTGTCGGTATGGAAATATTAACAGAACTCATGTTTTCGAGAAAGTCTGCAAAGCGTACGAAGCTTTTCGCTTTAGATTTTAGAATCTGATTCAAATCTGAAGAAATAATAGTTATTTGTAATTTTTTATATTATTTCCTCATAACATACATACATACATAAACTCACGCCTTCTTCCCATGGGGGTAGGCAGAAACTACAGAACGCCACCTGCTACGATCCTTACATAGTCCTTTTGCCTCGTTTACGTTCATACATCTGGTCATACACGCACGCCGGTTGCGAGTACTACGCACCTGGCCTTTCTGAAGAACATCACCAATAAGGTCAGTATATGTCCTCCTAGGGCGTCCCCGCCCGGCCTTTCCCTTTACATCAGCCTTGTAAATACATTTTGTTAGTCGCCTTTCATTCATTCTCTCAACATGCCCAAACCATCTCAGCATACCTCTCCTCATAAGTTTTGTGTTATATCATAATCACATTAACCACCCTCGATGACGCATTTCTAAACATAGTTCAACGACGAAGTAATACAATTCGAAGTCCTATCAACATTATCGAGTCAAAGTTTCTACAAGGTAGTAACTCAGGTATAGAGAAGTACATTAAACACATTACGTATGGAACGTATGCTGACTGAAACTCATTCAAGTTTAGTTCATAAATGTCGTTTGATCTTTTATTCATACATTCGTTACATTCAAACCCTGAACTACTACAATGTGAAAACTTAGGTACCTACTAAGGCACACTCCAAGACGGTAGCAATCTGTCTTGGAGTGTGATGACCCACTAAACTTTTCAAAGAATCATTGGCTGGCTACTATAATGATACATACACATACATAAACTCAAACCTTCTTCCAATAGAGGTAGGCAGAAACAATAGAACGCCGCCTGCTACTTTTTTTGCGTCGTTTATGTTCATTAATCTGCGCATCTGACCTTTCTAAAAAACATCACCAATAATGTCATTATTTCAAAACATCACCAATAATGTCATTCCTTTCTGAAAAACATCACCAATAATGTCAATCCTTCTAGGTCTTTTCCCAGCGTTTCGACTCACATGTGCCTTGTAAATACTTTTTGTTAGTCGCCTTTCACTCATCCTCTACATATTACCAAACCACCTAGGCACACTCTTTTCAGTTTTTATCACTACATCTTTTTTTAATCAGCATAGTTTCTGTTGACTAATTATGTACGTGTCTGTACCAAAACGGTATTAATTAATATTGAATTACTCGGTTTACAATAGGAAACAGTCTCAATCAAGATATCTAAAACAAAAGACGATAGACAATGATGGGTAAAGAAATGAGAGATGAATCGAAAGGCTCATATCAGGTTAAAATAATAAATATATGTACCTAGTTAATAAAATAGTAAATTATAATTTTTATCCGTTTAAAACGGCTGAACGCATTTGGATGAAATTTGGCACAGAGATAGTTTATAACTTGTATTATTAACACATAGAGTACTTTTAATCACGGTAGTACGAGAACCACGCGGGGGAAACCGCGGGCAAAGGTTATTTTATAAATTAAGGAATTCTTGTTGTGTCCGAAATAGCTTGAGAGAGTTACATCCGCAATTTAATTCCAAATATCGCCGTACAAAAAAAAAAAAACAATTTTCTAGCGAAAACAGTTTTTTGTATAAGTAGTACGAAAACAGCAGCGTTGTGCTCATTTTATATGAAATCCAGGTCAGATTGCATTTGCCTTTTGATATAAATTCATGTATTACTTCACCTACGGAACCAATATAAGATTCCTTACACCGACGCTCCTGCTGAACGGTAACATTATACAAGTGTGACATACTTTCTACGTCCTCAAATACCTTTTTCGTTATACAGAAACCATTTTTGTCAAAAATAGGGTACCTATGTATGTTATTTCATATTAGGTCAAACGGGTTTCCTCGGGGATATGCCTCAAAACGAATTTATATTTTTAGCTACTTATATTGAACCCCATACACTACAGGATTGCCTCGTACATAATTTTTCCGATGTATAACAGTTTAAAATAAATTACCAAGTGCCAAACTGTAACTGTACTATGTTATTAGGATAGCTCTATCTTTTTTATTCCTGCAAACATAACAATATTATAAGAACCTCATTACTTCATTGGACTCCTTAACCTCCTTCAAAAATACATTCACACATTCTGGCCAACAGTTTCGTTTTGAAATTGGAAATGCATTTGCTCAACAACTGCAGTTGATTGGATATACAAATGTTCCGGAAATGTTTCGTGTTAAAATCTGTTCCTAAGTCTCGTCATACTAATGGTATACAGAACCAAATCGGATTTATTAAATATTCACACGAATAAAGAACTCAGTTCAATCCTCTAACCGAACATGCATCGATTTTATATCAAAGCTTTATCAATAAATCGTACTATTTAGCTCACGTTTCGATTACATATCTAATGCTGGGGTTACATCGTCGCGTTAACGCGAACTTTACTTCGTGCGCTCTCTGTTGCTCAGCGAGACGTCGAGCGGTGTGCGAGAGAGAGCGCAGGAAGTAAAGTTCGCGATAACGCGACTATGTAGCCCCAGCATAAGGGATCTGTTAAACTTGTGCATCGCTATTAATTTATCTGTTGAATATTTATCTGGCACTCTTAAATGTTTATAGTTATTTAATAGTTATGTAATGGCTCTCAAAAAACTGAATTAAGCGCTTCGAGTGGACCTTTTTGTAGCGGTTACACCGCCATATACTAACTACGCATCATAGACATGACGTCATATAAATCCTGCATCACGCAATTAGAGTTTACCGAGCGATCGATATATATACAAGATTCTGACATCAAACCAATGAGCAGTTGCCTGCCAGACACAACACCCGTCTGGTCGGAGGATCCTCCCTTTTCTATGGTGGATGAGTGAACTTTACACCCTGTTCCTCAACCACTAAACTTTTGCCCATGTTAACATATTATACAAACAGCTTGGTGTGGTAGATATTCTATTTATGAAAATTATTCTATAACAAAGATATTTTTTCCTATACCTAATATAACATAGATAAATATAACGTAAGTAACTTACACTGTTGGGAGTTGGGACACATTAATTTTGAGGATTTGGGTCCACAACCGCGAATGCGTAACTTTGATACTTTTAGAAAGTTTTCTTCTAAGGCTTTGGTCCTCTGAGGGACATGAATTGTTTGCATCGTCACTGAAAAACGACAAAACCTTTTTAGCTTATTCACTCAAATCTCTTAACAATGATTTGAAATCTAAAAATACTTTAGAACTGAGTTTTTAAATCATACGAACTTTTGAAATGGAGGTTACAGCAATGAAATCTTGACGTTCACTTTAAATATTGTAGAACTACTGTAGCATAATAAAAACATTAGTTATGTAATACAGTACTCACTTTTTTTATTTACAAAGATCTTTATATAGAGTTCAATTTGAGCATTTGTTCTCCAAAACTCAATTCATTCCATTTTGGCCCCAATTGCGGGTGGACCGACATGACATACACCCTTGTCATGGAAGCCACAACCGTGCTTTATTTATGGTATTGACCGGACAGCTCGCCAGTGTGTGATTAAAAAATTGAATCGTGGAAAAAAAATACATTTTCCTCACGTGATTAGATTACTTGATAGTGTGGCAAAAAATGAGTAGGTATAGTGCTGAAGTTATCATGCGTGGTTCGTACGTATTCTTTGAATATCTGAAAGGGTAGGTTATTAAATTAAATAATTAAGGTTCTTACGTTACTACAATCTTATATTTTTTTTTTTAACATATTCACTTCTTTTAAAGTTAATTAAGAAAAAAAACCTTTTTTATGGCCCTAATTAGATTTCGCTACTCAGTGGACTAATACACTGAGGCAAGTAGAATCCAGATCTCGGAGTCAACACTGAATTCTACTCCCAACTCGGTTTATTTGCCGAGTTGTGAGCCGCTAGTTTATTTGCCGCTCTCTTTTATTCCTCTAATTAGGTAATATTATTTCAGCAATAGTTTTAATCATTACAGAAAAATCTCGTTGTCTAATGATAATAATTTCGTATTTGGATAATTAGCAAAGTCGGTGAGGTTTTACACGAAAGTCTAACAACTTTAGATAACTTTAGAGCCTACACCTAACCTATTAACCAAACCCAATTAATAACATTAAAGTAATTCACTAATTTGATGTTGGTATGTTATGTTATGTTATTGTGTGTGTTGTTGTTGTTAGTTATTGTTGAAAGTCCATTTGAAAGTAAGCTAATTGGGGCGTCTGAAACTTTGATATGACGACTGCCTTGGCAAATTCAAGAGCGAGTTGGAGTCGTTGCGACTTAATATTAGGCATATTATTAATTAACTCTAGATTTCGGTGACAAACCTTATTTAGGGCCGACTTTTCAGTTGTCAGATATGGACATAGGTACCTATTTTCTATAAAAGCTGTCATATCGTCGTATTTATTACTCAGATAAAAGTTATCTGACAATTAAAAAATCATTACTCATTGTTTTATAAACATCATTATAAACTTATGATATGTATCTGTGGAGGACCAATCATGACCTAACTATAAAATAAAATATAAACCACACAACGTTATCTCGACGTTGGTCTGTTCAGTTTATTGCGCTAGTTTATTCAGGTGGCTTATAATTCGCAGCTTCTTTATGTCCACAGGACAAGTTGTTGAGAGGGTTTTATGATACTAAAAAGCATTAAATACCAAGAGACGCTTTATTACCCTACAGAAGCAATAATATTAAAGTAGCTGTTGAAGTTTCCCAAACTTTTACGAAATGGTTAACTGCAGTTCAAGCCACCGTGCGAAATGTATCCTTTTACAAAAATTCACTGAACTGTTATATTAATCACACTAGTTTCTTCCAAGTCAACTAAAAGCAACGAGTGTGAAAAGACAATAGAATTTTATTTTAAAGAAGCCTTTCAAAAAAGCGAGTAAGCTAAAATACAAAAAACAAGCGCTTTATCTTGAATTTATGAAACCTTTTTGGTTCCAAATTCTAGAAAAATCTTTTCTTATTTTTCTAACAATATAGGTCGAGCTCCAAAGTTGCTCTGATTTAATTATGATCTTCCATTGTTGAGCAGCACCTCATTATAAATGCCGTGTCTGGTGTAGTAATTAGGTTGTTCTTATTTAAGTATGGAGTTAGTTAAGGTCCCGAAACTCATATACTTTGGTCGCTTCTCTGTACGGTGCACTTAACTCACTAAGTATATACCTATCCAACGCTACCTCTGTAATGGAAGCCTCTTCCTTGTGATAAAATGTTAAGTGTGCATTATTTGCATTAAAACTGTAAGCTTTTCCTCAAGTCATGCTAATTCTGCAAAAAATTAAGTAATATATTGCCTTATTAAGTTCATTACTTCTCTTTGTCTAAACCTTGATCTCCTTGGTTAGGTATGATAAACATGTCATCACAATAACCACTATAAGCGACACAACAATTAATCAAAACGCGAGTTTCACTTTCATTGCTCTGAAGTGTCGACATCGAGGACGCGTCCGGAATAAATGTAAACTTTATTCAAGAGGGAGCCACTGCTGCAATCCATGAATGTCTAAATTAGGTTTATATCGAAAGAAAAATTGGAAAAGTATCTGGAAAGTTTTCATATTCCTCAAAAACCGAACGTCCTTTTTTCTATGGGTTTTAAAGGTTCCGTACCCAAAGGGTGCCAACAGAACCGCATTACTAAGGCTCCGCTGTCCGTACGTCCATCTGTCCATCCATCTATCACAGGGCTGTATCTTTTGAACAGTAATAGGTAGACACTTGAAATTTTCAAAGAGTTTAACACTACGGCAGCTACAACAAAAAAAAAATTAAGGTGGGAAAGAAAGGTAGTATACAATAAAAGTGTATTAATCGGCGTTTTTTGGGTGGTACGGAAGCTTCCGTGTGCGTGTGCGTCTCTTGGATAAGACGTCTGTCAGGTCAGCTAGTAATACATCAACAAGTAGGCAACGAAACCTATAAAAGCCGTTCAATTGCGTTGATCTACATAGTTTCTACCATAAACTGTTTACATTTTACAAAACCTATTTTCATCTTGTAGCTTCAAGCAAGACTTGGAATTACGTTTCAGAGGAGCCGAGTAATTCCACGTGATTTTTAGACGATTTATTATTATTTAAAAAAAAACCGGCCAAGTGCGTGTCGGACCACGCACAATGAAGGGTTCCGTAGTTGGGATGAATTTATCCCAAAAACAAACTTACTAAAAAACTAACAAAACTTACACTAACAACTTAACTTACAAAAACATAATTGGTTTTTGAAAAAACACAAAAAAGACAAAGTTTAAAATGTCAAGATTATCGTTACCCCCTACAACACAGACACCACGCACCACGGGACACAGCACTGTCTACAGGGAAATGTACCTCCATAAACGAAATTTAGTAAGCAGTAGATAATCTTGACATTTTAAACTTTGTCTTTTTTGGGTTTTTTCAAAAACCAATTGTTTTTTTTTTTATTGGATGCTGTAGAATGGTAGTAGACCATGGTCTGAATAACGTTTGTTCTAGCAAAACTGTGATTCAAATTTCTCGGTGTAGATACGAATTAGAAATGATGAAGTATTCATCGTATTAGTGGTTCAGCAGCTTCAATATCATCAAGATTGTGCCGGAATGTAGCAGTTCGTCGTGGACGTGGTACGATAGCGGCTCCCCTGAAATCATCTGTCATCAGAAGACAGCCGCCACGCAACTATCGATGACTTCACGCCACGCAACCAGTGTCAACTTCGTAACAAAACTAAATGGTGCCACATGCTGCGCCGTCATATCTTATGGCAATAGCCCATTTCTGACCATAATATAAACTAACAAGTTTGGTACAAGTTGAAAAATATTTACTAAAGCAGTTAGTACAGCTATAAACCGTGATGCATTACTCGCTGGTTTCAGCGGAAAACGCTGAAGATTGATGGCGACTGTTTGTGAAAAATGCAATCTAATATGATGAACGAAAAGCGCCGAAAATAGAAAAATGAAAAAAATAAGATAGAAGCATTGGTTGCCGCTTTGGAGTTTTCATTCATGATAGGTATTGACGTTGACGTCAAACTCAACAACAATTGGTGTCGAAACTCTGACACCAGGTTAGTCACTAACCACATGAAAAAGAAAGAAACATATTGACGTTCGTACTTCATGTCGAAAAAGGTATCTGGAATGCTGGGATTCGTTATAAGGAATGTTTCTTAAAGTACCGAGATTGTTGTACAACTCTATGTCCGCAGTATCTTGGAATACTGCAGTACAATCTGGAGTCCCCATTATTCCACGCACATCCTGAGACAGGAACTACTTTAGGTTTTCTATATAAACTTATCCAAACCCATAACACGATTTCCAGTAACCAATAAAGAAAAAATTAAAATATTTTAATTTTTTCTTTATCGGTTACTGGAAATCGTGTTATGGTTGAAAGGCTAATTGATCTAAGCGATATTTTGTAAAACTTGCAAAAATCATAAATAACAACTATTCGATAGACTTTAATTTATTTAAATCAATCAATCATAATAAGATCTTATTATGATTAAAAAAAATAACTTTTCCGTCCTCCTGCATGTTTCACAAAATGTCGCTTAGATCAATTAGCCTTTCAACCGTCGAAATCGTCATCGCCCCACTCATTTTTTTTTTTTTTTTGGGTGGGAGTTATCAAATAACTTCTCCCGCTCTGGGTGGAGCGGGAGGGCGTGTCAGACTCTTACTGACTAAAACCCACCCGTGTTACTTTGGTTGCCCTGTTGCCGGGGGCCACGATTTCCCTATCGGTTTTCTTCGAACCCCCGGCAGGCACTGGCCCTAGCGGACCCCGTCGATTCTGCTGATATCTCTTTGAGGCGCGCGTGGAACACAACGCGCCGTCGACTCAGGCTTGGTCCTTATCGGACGGCGACCTACCCATTGCTCACCGTCCGCAAGCCCGCGCCTACGGTGGCCGGAAATCGGCTCGCGATTCCCGCCTCGGGCGTCTCCTCCTATTGCAGCGGTTAGGGGCGTGAGGGCGCGAAATTTGCCTCTCCCTCACGCGTTCCGCCTCCTTTTTCGCGAGCATTACCGCTTCGCAGAAGGAGGTGACGGCCTGCCATTTCCTCTCGCTCCGTACCATGGCCTGAACCAGGGCCGGACGCGAGAGATCACCGCCGCCGATCGCCTCTACGAGGACACGGCGTTGCTCTGCCCGAGCCGGGCAGACCTCCACCGTATGTCCCACCCATCTCTGTCGAATAAAAAATTAATATCGTTAACATGTACCCTATTATCGAAGTTCGGTTTTGCTACTCCGCTTAAACTAAAACTACTTGCCGGACTATCTTCAATATCCCGTAGCGTTCAACAGACTAGAAAAAAGCAGGTCTATACTTATTTGGGCCTCATAACTCAGATTCTTTGTGAGGTCTGAATAACAAATTACCTTATACAATCTCATCCAATATGTCTAATATTAGCTAAGTTCCTCGCAGACGCGAGTCATGGCAGCTAAAGTCCCCGTCACGAGAAGCTATAATTTTTGTAAATAAAGAACTTCTACCAAGTTACGTAGCGACAATTTAATCAACAACAAATAATCCCAAATTCAATGAAGTCAAAGTAACGCACGTGTTATACGAAACTAATGAACAATTTCACTTGATCGGGTTATATTTTAGCGATATAAAGCGCTGTCGTCTAAGGTTTTGTGGTACTGGAACGCATCTGATTCATGGAACATAAACATTTGAGCCACGATTTTGAAGTAAGTTCACGCTGACGTTGTCTTTGCTGTCTTTCGAGTTTCGAATGCGTCTGTTTGTTTGTCGTGTTTTCGCGGATAAGGTTATATTGTTTGTTTGTAATTAGATGTGTGTGTTAATATAATTATATCCCTGTAAAAAAATAGTACAAAACTGTTTTTATTTTATTTTACCCTAAGATTGCAAACCCCTGAATGTGTGTTTACAAAATTTATAGCTTCTCGTGACGGGGACTTTATGTGACATATTTGTCACACTAGACAGTTATTTAATCTTCACGTGATTTATGGAATAATAATTATGACATACACTGTAGTCTGAATCATATTTGTACGGAATAAGTTTGTAGGTAATTTATATGTCGAAGATCGTATTAATTATGACCAAGGGCCGCTTATCAGATTTAATTATTTGTCTGAAATATTCATTACAATCTAACAGCTTGACAATGTATTAAAACTTGTGAAACTCCATTTGAACCTTGAAAATTGTTAAATTTCCTATTAAATATAAGCTATTCCGATACAGAGGAACTCATTAATTCTACGAATTAACGTCTAAAATACCAATTTTTTTACTTAGTATACCACACTTTCTCTAACTCACTCACACTCATACACACACTTCACACCCCCACCCACACACGCATACACAACCACACACCAACAAATCAGTTTAACCCCACAGCAACACACTCACACACAATTAACCAGTAAATCCATTCAATTAATTTGCTAACATCAGAATTATTGCGCAATTATAAATATTTTGTAAAACGTGTCAATCCCACTAAAGAACACTGTCCTTCAAGATACAGGATTTTCCTAGTTTGAAGGGCAGGGGTCTTACTCATTGTAATAGCCATACCCATCCCATAGTTTAAACTACACTGATGTTACCTAGGCTAAGTTTTTGGTAAATAAATGATTACTTACTTACTTACTTACCTTAACTTTCCTCAGCAGGTTGCGCAAAATACACGCAAAACTTTGATCCAGCGCTTAAACACACTTTGCGTAAACCGGTCGGCTAAACAAGTGATCAGTTTAAAATGTGTGTATGAAGGCAAGAAGGTGCTCAAAAGTTCTAATTATCAATTGCTAAATTTGTAACGGAAAAGATCGATTAGAAAACCACAAAAAATCAGTTGTATACAAGTTACATTGCGATGATTGTAATGGTATTTACATAGGTCAAACTGGTCGTAATTTTCAGACAAGATATAAGGAACATATTGCAGCGTACAGGAATAATTATCCAGAAAAATCCCATTTTGCACAACACTTAATAGATACAGGTCATTTGTTAAATAATAATAACACTTACGAAATTTTACATACATGTGATAAAGGTTTCCGAATGTCAGTACTAGAGAGTTTAGAAATTGTCAAAAATAATACAGAAAACATTACACTGTTGAACGAATTAAATACGAGTATGCCAAGGTCACCATTGCTGCGACTGTTCGCCCCTTATCGCACTGATAACGGTCGCACTAATAACGGTCGCACTGATAACGGTGACACTATATAAGTGGGTTCGACGGGCGATAACGCTCAGTCTGCACTCAGCGCTCGGTGTGGCAACACGCCGTGTTCGAGTTCGCAACAAGTCCATCGTCATCCTGAGGATGCATTGTTGAGAGGTGAAACACGTGTCGATTTATTTCAGGAGTTTTTTATGGCTCTTTAGAAATAGCTAAGCGGAACAGGTTACTAAATATATCCACGTCTATTGTATTTTTTAATTGCTGTTAAATTTCGCGGTAATACATGTTTCATCATCATCATTTCAGCCGAAAGAAGTCCACTGCTGGACAGAGGCCTCCCCCAAGCACCGCCACTTCGACTGATTCTGTGCTTCCCGCATCCAGCGGACTCCTGCGGCCTTCACAAGTTCATCGGTCCATCTTGTGGGAGGCCTTCCAACGCTACATGTTCCAGTACGCGGTCGCTACTCCAAAACCTTTCGGCCCCATCGGCAATCTGTGAACAATGTGTCCTGCCCAGTTTGACAATTCTTCGGGCTATGTCGGTTACCTTGGTTCTCCCGCGGATCTCTTCATTTCTGATTCGATCAAGTAGGGAAACTCTAAGCATAGCCCTCTCCATTGCTCTTTGGGTGACTTTTAGCCTTCTGATAAGCCCCATGTGAGCAAATGCAATTGTTGTAATACATGATTGCTTGATCATAATTCATTTGATTGGACCTACGTCAGCTATTCACTGTTATTGCACAATAGAATTTAGAATCAAATGAATGTTACGTTATCAATATCTACGGGCTTCACATAGCACAAATCACATCATTATGTATAAATTGACGTAGATTGATTGCGGCTTAGAGGATAGCGGTTACACTCTGACGTTAACATTTATCAGCACTACACATTCCTATTACTGTGCACTATATTTACCTGAGCTTCTATCCCAGGCAGAATACCTACATATTCAAATTATAACTAAACCTTACTGCTCAGCGTCCTCTTGTACAATATCAGTGTTCGTCGAGATAACCGAGATATAACTAAAAAGTTAGAGCTTCGAAAACAATGTTCATACTCGGAACTTCCCAGTATGCGTTATAATAAACAAATTAGAGATTATTTTCGAAAATCATATCAATTGTAATTGTAAACAATTCAATGATCCTATTTTCTGGTTAAGCTTGTAATTAAAGTCACCACGCTTTTTAGTAGGTGTACTAACAGTGAGTAATTAATTAAATTACAACATTATTTCCTATGTAATTATAGGGAGCACTATTCATAATTAAAATTAATATGGTTTCTCGTTGGAGGCGATCACAGCGATTCATTAATTAATCTTTCAGTCTTGCTGTTCCTCGTAATTGGTAATTACAACGGGAATATTGGAACCACTGGGGTTTCGTGCGCTTTCGTGTAAAGCTTTGTTAATCCGCATATGGTGTCCAGTAATATTAGTACAAGTGTTGAGCCACTTAAAATCATGTGATTACACGGTAACGCTAAAATATCTTGAAACCAGTGAAGTCAAAACCAACGTCTGTTTTGATTTGTAACGTCAAATACAATGAACATCACAGCCGCGCGCCACGCGTACGTCGGCAACACATGCAGCGGGTATTGCAAGTCTCTACAGACATTACTATGCAGCACCAATAACTTCTTCTATCTTGACGAGACTGTTCAACTGGGTAACAATTCAATCTTACGCAATTTTATTTGATAGTCGCGTTAAGGATGCTTTGGGACAAGAAATGCTTTATTTTATCGTTAAAATGATATCTTCCCGGTAACCCTCATTTGTCATTATATTTTTTATAGTCTCACCTAAATTATTTCGCGTCATTACCACTACCTAGCTAGTCCATACATCTCATTAGCGATATAGATTAGATTAACATTTTTGAACACACGGCTACACATCAGGCCATACATTTCCAGTTTATGCTATAAACGATATATACGATTTCCGTACAATACGAGGTCAGCTTATACTGGAAATGTACAGCTTGATGTGTAGCCGTGTGAACCTCCTACCCGAAACAAGGCAAGGCAAAGAGTGCGAATAAGTCGATGTAAAAATAATAACTAAATATTAATGCACGAACTGAGGCTTGAAGTGGCCATAGACGATTTGTATGCGGAACTGCCAGTAAAAAACATTTACCTATGTTTTTAAATGTTAACTGGTATATTATTATATATAGCAACCTGCTGAATATGTCAGCAGGTTGCCGAATTTTCATTGAACTGAAGACATTTTGGTTATAAAGTTTTATAAGTGACTTCTACGTGCTCTTGAGTTTGGGGTTATACCTTTTCATGTTCCATACAAATGCTTGCACCCATAGCCATATTATAAGATGCGATAAAATATCCGTAAGTATATTTTTGAACACGGTCTCTACGCTTTTTTCTCAAATGAAGTGCTATTCCTTTTTAGCGACGGAAAAAAAAATCTGCGCAGTAAATACGCAGTAAATCCCTACAGACGGATGTTCATTGTGGTACATCCCGTCGAGTGACATCATCCGCCGCATTACGTATATGCGTAGTGTGGCCCAAGAACGCAAAATAATCAGATTCTTTTCCTTGTTGAACCTTTCTTAGCAGAAAATAAAATGAGGAAAAATATTTTACATAAAATAGAGAAGAACAAAGAATTCTACGGCATTTTTATAGTAGATTGTTACACAAGGATCGAAAGGAATCAATTCCCATACGAGGTATTTAGACGCCCGAGCGCAGCGAGGGCGGCTATAGTCCGATTAGGAATTGATGACTTTCACACGTGTTAAACACTCTACTTTTCATTTCGAATATAAGGAAAGTACAAAGTTGTAGTTTTTCTAAAATATTAATTGATAATACATCAGTATTCTAGTACTTATTAGTCTTTTTTAAATTTGGAACACACCGCGACGCTTAGATCGTCCCGCTTAGGGTCAGTTCACACCAAGACGCGACGCAACGCGACGCTTTGCGCACTTTTAAATAAGTATCGAACTTATTTTCCTCACAAAAAGGTATATTTCAGTGCGAGCATGAACGCGTGTCAAAGTACTCTGAGATGCACGGTGCTGCGCAGCGCGTGTACCTTATTCCGTAGTAAATAAATTAGATATTGTATCGGATCTTAAAAAAGTGCGCGTCGCATCGAGTCTGGGTGTGTGCTGACCCTTAGGTATTTTTTTAATTCACACTGGCTGTTCACACAATGACAAGACTGCAGCATTTTTTAAATCAGTATTTTTCTATAAGGGGGGTATTACACCATCATATCTACGATCACAGATCCATGATCAAAGACATAACTAAATTGTAAAACAGACATAACATGGGTAATTTGTGAGCTTCGTAGATAGGTATATGACATAATATGATAGTATAACATTCCTCAAAGGGGATATACCCATAACAAATGTCTATTTTACGATTCCATTATATCTTCGATCACAGATCCATGACCACAGACTCGACAGTGTAATACTCCCTTAGTAAAAAATTTCGTAGCCGACTACCTAACCTTTAGTTCTATTTTTAAAACTCATTTCCGCCCTAGAGAGGAAAGTAATTACTATGAGTCTTTCCCAGCCAAGGGTGGGGATTAGCGTCTTCCACCCGCTACTTGGATCAAACAAACACTACCTACTTTCCGAGTATGAGAAATGAAAAATATTTTCCGAAGGTATTCCAACGCATGTCCAGGTGCACAAAGGCGACCATTGTTGACGAGTTAAATCACGCGGAAGCACGAACGTAGTTTCATTGAAACTCTACACGTTGTCAGAGAATACAGGATATTGAGGCTTAACCTTAGTAACACTCCACAACTTTATAAAATGGTTTGTGTAACAATAGTAAACTATTTTCTTTGTTTAACAAAACTAAAAATATAATATCCTAACTAAAATTATTAGCAAACTAAAATATGCCGTCGAAAAATTCCTCCGCATCGCTGTTGACAGGTAATTTAATCAATTAGCACTTTAACCTAATAAGTAGTTTTCTGCGTCTCATGCCTTTGATTTTAGACACGATAAGACGTTCAAGAAGTCGTAATAAATGAAAGCCCTTCTTACTGGAAAGATGGTGGAGTCTTCTACTATATCATTAGCATTGTGTAATGAAGTATATCATCACACTATCTTCTATACATATAATAAAATCGTAGCGAAGTCAAAACTGTACATTGAATATTTTTGAAAAAAAGTAATTGCTACGAGGTCTAGGATCGATTCTAATGCCGAAAATATATTTTTTAGAATTTTTGTCTGTTTGTCTGTTTGTCTGTATGTATGTTCCAGCATGGCGCAAATTCTACAGGACAGATTCTGTTAAAATTTTGCATAGATATTCCTTGTGTGTCTGGTCAAGTTATAGGGTATAAATTATCTCGCTATTTGCTATGGGGGATGAGCAATATTACATTATGTCGTATTTTTATGTTCTAGCATGACGCAAATTCTACCGGATAGATTCTGTTCAAATTTTGCATACGTATTCCCTATAAGTTTGGTCAAACTTTAGGGTATAAACTATCACGCTATTTACTATGGGGGACGAGCAATATTATATTATGTTCGTGTTTTTTGGAAAAAAACGCGCCAGAATTTTGGGATATTGTGATGGTTATCGATTTAACTTTTTAACTTTTTTAAATGAAAGTTACGAGGCCTGGGATCGATTCTTATGCAGAAAATATAGTTTTTAGAATGTTTGTCTATTCGAATTGTAGGGTATAGACTATCACGCTATTTGCTATGGGGGATGAGCAATATTACATTATTTTCTTATTTTTCTCTGCAAATTGTAAAAGGACGCACCGAAAAGTTGGGATATTGTAGATAGTTATCGATTTAACTTTTTAAATGATTATCATCACGCTATACATTTATGGAACTATGTAGTCAATCATGACATAATTATATAGGAACGGCTATTTTAGCTAACTTTCAACAAAGCGAATAAGTAAGCGGTTGGACGAATGATTTGAAGTCCTGGGGTAGTAAGTTCGATTTCCATCTGTTTTTTTTAAAACTCTTTTTTTACATTTTGTAAAACGATATTTTTATTATTATGTGTGTACCAAATAGTTCATAGAATGTATTAATTCACAAAAAAAGGAAAACTTCGTAAGCTTTGGGAACCTACTACGTTACAAGTATTTTACAGTCATAAAACATTCAAGGTTGTATTCTGATCATTTTAGAGCTAAAGACAGTAGGAATAAAATGTTTTTTTACAGATTTTGACAGCAGATTTGTCCCAGCGATTTTAAAATATGTATGTGTGTGGATCTTCTGGAATCGCTGCCACACTGCTTCCTGGTAACAAAACAGCGCACGCCATGTTTAAGATTGACACTGTTCGCTAACAAAGCAACATCGTTATTTTTCTTTCCGCAATTTTTAAACGAAAAATTAGTAAAAAGTTGAAGATTTTCACTGTGTTATATACCGATCGAAAGATCTTGAAAAGTGGTTTCTTATTGTGTTTTTTGTGAATCGGGAATCGCCGGGACCAGTGAGTAATAAGAAAAAACATTTTAAAAATAATTACAAGTCACCGTTGTCCATGACCTAGGGCAACCCCCGGATCGCTCGCTTCTACGCACACATAGACACTGGTGACTGATTGCGCTGTGCGTATTGTATCGCTACCTACGCTACGCACACACTGATACGCCTGCAAGCTTGCTCGCTTCACATACGCTTTGTTAATATTCCTGTGCAAAGTTTTATTGCCAATATCGCACAGTGCTTTTATTATCGCTTACTTGTTCATCGCTTTTTGACAACAAAACATAAAATAATGCCGAATATTGTTTGTAAAGGATGTAATAAGAAGATACCTGACCGGCAATTTATAGTCTGCATTGAATGTAATTCGCGTTATGATCTCAAGTGTTCCAGTTTAAGGGAGAAGAGATTTGGTATGGTAATGACTGATAAAAAGGCTAACTGGAAGTGCAAGGAATGTTGTAACAAACTTTCAATGAAAGATATTTGTTCTTCCAAAGTGAACGTCTCTGGCGACAACTACAACAGTCCTATGCATAACTTATCCGATATAGAGACTGTTACCACCGCGTCCGTAATCAATTTATCCCCTATACATAATAACTTGGCAGGCGTTAATCCATATATAAATGAGAGTACTTTACGAGACATATTGAACACCTTTAAATTGGAGATGCGAGACACTATTAAAAAGACTGTTAAAGAAGTTGTTGCTGAAAAACTTGATGATGTTCTGGGGCAGATTTCTGGTTTTCATGAGTCACTGAATTTTATTAATGAGAAATTTGAAGATTTTAAAAGCTGCATGGACACTAACAATGCCATAATCCAACAATGACAGACTAATAATGCAACTCTAACATCTACGATGAAAGGTCTATCAGACAGACTTAATTTACTTGAACAACAACTTCGGGAGAGCAATGTCGAAATAAATGGTTTAACCGAACACCGCTCTGAAAACCTAGCTAACTGTTTAGTCCAATTGGCTAAAACTGTTAACGCCCCAATCAGTGACGATGACATAATGCAAGTGACACGTGTTGCTAAACTGGATAAAGACAGCGCTAGGCCTCGCACAATAGTGGCAAAACTCCGCAGCCCACGTGTGAGGGATACCCTCCTAGCAGCTGTGCAGAATCACAATAGAAAGAATCCTGATAACAAGTTGAACACACATCACGTAGGTCTGGGTGGAACTAAAGCTGCTGTCTATGTTTCGGAACACCTAACCCCGGCAAATAAATCACTCCACGCCGCTACGAGAATTAAAGCCAGAGAATCAAAATACAAATTCGTGTGGATTAGAAATGGCCGAATCCTCACTCGTAAAGATGAATCTACCCAACCGCTGCTAATACGTAGCTCTGAAAGTTTAAAACTCATGATGTAAGCATGTTGTTATTGATAATTTATTGTAAGTGTTATTGTGTATTTTGAAATAAAATTCACTATTTACTATCAAAACATACGAGGAATGAGAACGAAAACAAAAGAAATATATAAAAATATCTTACTTTGTTCATATGATGCTATTGTATTCACCGAGACTTGGCTTAACAGGAATATATGTAATAATGAGTTCATTGACAAAAGATACATTGTATATCGAAGAGATCGTGTAACACGTAACACTGTTAATCAGAGTTGTAATAAAAATTTTAAATTGGATGGTGGAGGTGTGTTGATAGCAATCTCACGGAAATTTGTCTCCTGTCGAGTTACCAGCTGGGAATCTGAATCTGAAGATTTGTGGGTCACGGTCAATATCTCCTCTAATAATAACCCAAAAAAAATTGCAATATGTGCTGTGTATGTACCACCCCCTACAAAACTTGATACGCAAACAAAGTTTCTTGATGGTGTGAGTAAAGTAATGATTCAGATTGACGGTGTGGTGGTTCTCGGTGATTTTAATCTAGGGGGAATTCAATGGAATAGTGATCCTAATTGTAATTACACAGTACCTAGCAATTTTAACAGCAGATTGGAATACTATTTAGTTGATTTTTTAACTATTAATAATCTCTTCCAAGTTAACAATACTTGTAACTGTAACGGCAGAATTCTGGATTTAATCATGAGTAGCATTGAAGATGGGAAAATAAACCAACCCTCACACATCTTGAGTAGATTAGACCCGCACCATCCTTCACTTTTGTATTGTATTGAATCATCTGATTCTGCCTGGCTCCGTAATAATGACAACATGAATTTAAATTATTTTAAAGCAGATTATACAGCAATCTTAAGGGAACTAGGGAACACTGACTGGGAATCATTATTTTCTTCTTGTTGTACTCTTGATGACATGGTGTCTGTCTTCTATGAAACTGTTAATGCCGCGATAGAGAGCTATGTTCCGAGACGCTCACGTAAGCAGTGTAAATATCCTCGCTGGTTTTCCCTTTCACTTATTAAATTAATTGCTGAGAAGGACAAAATTAGGAAACGGTACCGTAAATTTAATAACCCGCGTGACAGCATAGAGTTTACAATACTGCGCGAACGATGTTCTAAATTATTTGATATCTGCCATAAAACATATAAACGTAAAATAGAACAGGCTGTGACTAAGAATGCTAAAGTGTTCTGGCAATATATTAAGGAAAAGCGCAACAATAACTCCTCATATCCTGAACGTATGCATCTTAACGGAATTGTTGGTGAAAATGGTACCAATATTGCCAATCTATTTGCTTCTCACTTTTCCTCTGTATACCATGACGATTCCCAAGTATTAATCAATACTACCACAGCAATTAACGACTCTTTATCTTGCAACATTCAGTTTACTCCAAGGGAAATATTTGTTAAGCTGACTCAGCTTGATGCTAACAAAGGTGCAGGTCCTGATTCAATACATCCCTATTTTTTAAAACGGTGTGCCAATGTTCTGGCTGCACCTTTAGCTAAAATCTACAACCGCTCTCTTGCCGAAGGAATTTTTCCAGAAAAATGGAAGAAATCTAGAATTGTTCCAGTTTATAAGAAAGGCGACCAAGACAGCATTAAAAACTATAGACCCATTGCTATTCTTTCAACCTTGGGCAAAATTTTTGAATCACTCATTTATCCTCTTATATATCGACATGTTAGTAAGTTTATCTCAACTCATCAACATGGTTTTAGAAGTGGTCGTTCCATTGAGACTAATTTATCTTGTTTTATTTCTGATTTGTCAAAGGAAATTGATGGGGGATATCAAGTTGATGCGATATACATCGATTTTTCCAGTGCTTTTGATAAGGTAAATCATCAACTATTATTGCAGAAGCTGGAATCTTATGGTATCCACGGTTCCCTTCTTAACTGGTTTAAATCATATTTGAGCGGAAGGAAACAAGTTGTTTCAGTCGGAGGTCATGACTCTGTTATGTATTATGCCAAATCTGGAGTACCACAGGGCTCGCACGTGGGTCCTCTACTTTTCATCATATTTGTCAACGATCTTGCGTCTCGTATTGGCTGCGACTTTTCTTTTTATGCTGATGATCTCAAAATCTATAAAAGAGTAGAGTCACCGACAGATGCCAGTCTAATTCAGCACGATCTTGATCAAATCAGTCTCTGGTGTAAATCTAACGGGATGTCCTTGAATGCGGACAAATGTTTTTGCATCCGTTATGGCCGTAAATTACAGCCATTACTTTTCCCTTACATTATAAACAATACTACCTTGCAAGAAGTTTCTGAAATTCGTGACCTAGGCGTTATTATAGACCAGAAACTAAAATTCACCTCTCATATCTCAGAAATTGTAAAAAAATCGGCTCAAATGCTTGGTTTCATCAAAAGAAATGCAAAGCCTTTTGGGGTCAAAACTAAAATTATCCTTTACAATGCTCTAGCGCGTTCTCATCTAGAATTTGCCAGTATAGCATGGAATCCAGTGTACGCTGTACATTCGCAGCGTCTCGAGAATATCCAGCGTGCGTTTACAAGGCATATTGCTTACGTGTCCTCAGGAATTTCCCACAGATGTCCATATGAACAACGATTGACTTTCTTTCGCATTGAGTCGCTTCGGAACCGTCGTACTGTCCGTGACTTGGTCTTTCTTTTTAAAATTGTCAATGGTCAAATAGAATGTGAGCAATTGCTTGAACGTGTCATGTTGTCAGTCCCTTATAATCTTCCTAGACGACCGATATCCAGACTTTTCGAACCGCCCACCTGTAGAAATAACATTGGGAGACATTCGCCAATATCTAGAATGTGTATTAAATTCAACGAACTCAACACAAAACTACCTGATTTAGATGTATTCTTTGGTTCCCTGCCGCGATTCAAAACCCTCTTGCGCAGTCATTTAAACAATACTTAGTTAAGCTTATTTTATTTTCGTTAGTTATTTTATATTAAATGATATTTGTGTAGTTTTTTGTTCTGTTTTAGATTTAAGTCAAAGCTGTTTTTTTTTAATGATTTTATTTTGTTTTCCATTTTAATTTTAATGAATATTTTAATTTTATGTAATGTAATTTGAGAAGGTTGCTTTGTTTTATGTGAATGTCGTGTACACCTGTAATTGGTATATATATAAGAGCCCATACCTGTTAACTTTAATATTTAATGTACAATATACATATATGCTGTTGGCGTACCTATTTTAAATAAATAAATAAAGATTCTCATCGATTTAAAGAGCAACGAAACGCCTGTTTGTGGGGTGTCACGCAACAGAACAAGAGATGTGTGCATAGGGATTGCGCTTCATCGTATAGTATGAATGCATTATGGCAAATAGAAAAGCAGTGAAAGTTGTAAACAGAACTGTGGAAGGCATCCGCAGGAACCAAGATATGATGGGTGGTGTCACAGTTCTGACAAACAAAGTGAATAATTCGTTGAAAAGGTCGACTCTATGGTCGAGAGTTCATAAACTGCGCTTGACCATCATCATACAAGCTCGGTTTGGGGGGAATTCAAATGCTCAAGAATTCTCCGATGTTTTTCTAAAAGTTGGTGAAGGCACTCTACCAGAGACTCTTGGTAGAGTAGATCCCACTTTAGAAGATCTTATTCGTCTGGTATACGGGGACATCAGTCAAATACCGTACCAAGAGAATTCTTGGGTGTGTTTCCATTTTAACTCCGAAAATGATCAAGCTGCAGCGATCAACCACAGTATTCTCTCACAAATTGAAGGGAGTGAAGTGATATATACCTCCGTTAATGCCACATATTACCCCGTAGAATTTCTCAATTCGCAAATGGCAAGTATCTTTTCCGGTTGTATATCTGTGTAACGGAAACCGGCTCAAAGTCATGTTTTTACAGAGAGACGTCATCGAGACGGAAATTCTAACAGGTTGTGGTGATGGCGAGACAGTGTTTATAGCGCGTATACCACTAATTCCCCACCATTATCAGTTTAAGCGCGTGCAGTTCACTGTGAGCGTATGCTTTGCGATCAACAAGTCACAGGGGCCGACATCAAAGGCTGAAAACTGCGGGTGTCGACCTCAGGACAAGCTGCTTCTCACACGGACAACAGTTACGTCGCTTGCTCCCGAGTCACCATTCCTGACTCTCTGTATATTTTGGCTGCTGAGAATAAAACTACAAACTTAGTATACAGGGAAGTTTTATAAAAATGTGGCTATTATTGTAGTATATTGTGATGTCTTACGACTTCCACGCGAACGAAGTCGCGGACAGAAGCTTATAAATATAATATAATATTATAAAGGCGAAAGTTTGTGAGTGTGTGTATGTTTATTTCTTCTTCACGCTCAAACGGCTGGATAGATTTGTATGAAATTTGGCACACAGATAGTTTATAACCTAGATTAATACATAGAATACTTTTTATCCCGACATTCTCACGGGATCGAGACTTATGCAGGTGAAACTGCGGGGCGCGGCTAGTTCATTATATAATGAAGTCTACGTAAAAACCTTGATTCTGAAATCTCTATGTGCATTTCGCATATTTATTGTAAGTAAAGCTATTTGAAGCATACGCGTAAAACTCTCTAGAGATGCTCTCAGGTGGAAGTAGAATGGATCACTTTATGTCTCAAGGGAAGCTGTGTGATGTGAGCACAAAAAAAGGTGATCGGGTTAACAGTAATGTATGTAAGTACAATAGAATGAGTATTGTTGAAATGTGTTGTATGAGAACTAGAGATTTTTGTGTTATATTTTTGTTGAAATCAGGGATTGAAACTATAAAAGCGACTCAATATTGAGACTTAACATTTTCATCATACCTATCTATATATCCATCTATACAATATAACGACAAACTAAACAATACAATGGATTGTGGCTGCCAGACTTCTGGCAGTAAGCCGTTCTGAATTGTCGTTCAGAAAGACATCTTCTTGTAGCGTCTTTTGTTCATTGAATGTTCATTGAACTACAAGGTATGAAACTTGTGCTTAAAGCCACAGCTCGTGAAATCAATTGTTTTCATTTACAAAGAAAAAACTTTTTATCGGATATATGACATGCTAAATATGTTTTTATTTTAATCCAAAAATTAAAAGTGAAATTAATTATAGTTTTGTTGTCAATGTCATAAAGATACACTAACTGACTATAACCAAAGCATATAACATCAAATCAACAACAGTTTTTTTCCGTAATATCTTGTTGATTCAATTTGCTCATCATCTCAATTTATGTTCAAAAACGAATCTGAGGTTAAACGTATATTTTATAGGTTAAGGAAAAATGGGTTCCACAATTTTTGTTTGTCTGAGCAGTATACGATATTGAGCTATTTGTTGTGTTAGTACAACAACGCAATCGAAATTATTTTGTAGAATAAAACGATATTTCGCAATCACATTTGTCTTCAATCGAATGATTTCAATCGACTTTGACGTTTCGAATACTTTTGATGGTAGTAGAATAGAATACTCTTTATTATTAACACCATAAAAATTACACCGATATAAATGTAGACATTTTACATAAGGTGACACAATTGGCGCGGCCTTATCGCTAAAAGCGATATTTTACAGACAACCTTTGGATGGATTAAAGGAAGAAGGAGAGACAATACAGCAGGGAGTCAGTGGTGTACCATTTACATATAGGTACAATAAATACATACATACGTAAAACATATAATTATATACATACTTTTATTATTCCTGTACATATATACAATAATAAACATAAAACAAGAGCAAGGTATTATATGTAATGACGATGTTTAGGGAGAAAGGAAGTGTCTTTGGTAGGACTCGTTTTCAGTAAATTTTTCCAAATTGACTATACCCAATATGTAAGTCAAGTTTCGTTTCAGACTAACAATACAAACAGTCAGTAGAGGCTGCATGTAGGCAAATATAGTTCCTTTTACCTTCCCCACAGAATTGAAAACCTCACCACGAAGCATCATCAATACGTTTTGTGTTTGTGAACAAACGTTTACCTTCGTGAACTCGACCATTGAGTTAACAAACGTACGTCAGTCCCTCGAGACCGACCTTTTAGCAGTCGTGTGTAGTGAGAGACGAGGAGGAAACAAAGCTCTTGTAATCAAACTGCAGAACAAAAACGGATTTATTTACGTAACAATCAGCTCGATTTGTTTTCTAAAATGTTAACCTTACTTTTTTCTCGCCTGGTAATCGAGTTATAAGCCTTTCCCAAATTCAGTATATACAATGACACTTACAATGTACGATTTTTCAGAGATTTCTACGATACTCTTAGAATTCATGGAAATCAAAGATGCTTTTGGCGGATCCTGTCATTTCCATTTCACTAGTAAAATTCACAATGCAAGTCAGAATTTCAATAAATTCAGGAAAGAGCTTCAGCAAATAGCGTTAGAGAAATCTTTTGGCTTCGAAATGTCAATCGTATTTTAGAAGTATTTTGTAGTTCCGGCTTTACCTCAATTTTTTATTTTTTTGAATATATAATAAATAAATGGGGAAGTTTATATTTTGCGTTGCTCATGAACTTGTTGCTCATACCAGATTGTTATCAATTAGTAATCGTACCAAAACGATTTTTATTATTGTTGGTGTCTAAAAAGACGAAATTAAAAATCTTGGAAGTCTTTATTTGTAACTGGTACTTACGTATTTCCTTTTAGACATAAATGCCTACCTAGTTAAGTACTTTTTTCCACTGTTTTTCTTGGTATATGACCTAAATTTCTTATACTTCTGCATCCGACTACATCCGAGTATAATATAGCACTATTTTTTACATAAAAGTATAATTTATTTTAATAAAATACCTATCTGATGAGTTACTTGTTTTATTATTGTTGTGTACAATGACTTTTTGCAATTTGGGCAATTTATTATACATATGACATACATAACATATGACTGCCGCGTTGGTCTAGTGGTCGCAAGCGCTACTGCTGAGCATGAGGTCTTGGGTTCGATTCTCGGGTCGGGCAAAGTGTTATTGCGTTTTTCTATCTGGAATTTCTCAGTAGCAGCCCGGAGTCTGGATTTGTGCCCGGTTGATGGCAATAGGCTCGCCTCCTATTACATGGGACTTAAACATAACTGGCGAAATGTGGGTGTACCTGCTACAGGGACACCTCTGCCCAACCCTTCGGGGAAACAAGGCGTGATGTTATGTTATGTTATTATACATATTTTATGTAGATAATAGATTTACCTATAAATAAAGTTGTTGGTAATTATTTCGGGAAATAATAGCAAAAATCTTGTTCTTTATCAAAGTTGCAGATAAAGTTTTCCGCAATCGGAGGGACGCGTAAGGGCCTGTGCACACCACGTTTTTTAAACGCGCTGTCGACGCGCGTTTGAGAAGCGCGCGTCGACGGTGACGGTGCGCTTTTATCCTATAGAGCAGTTTGGGCTGCGTCTGACTCGCGTGCGTATCGCGTTTGTATCGCTACAAACGCGCGTCGACGGCGCGTTTAAAAAACGTGGTGGGTATAGGCCCTAAATGTCGCGAAATTGGTTACGTGGATGAAGCTGAAGCAACGAAAATCCGATAATGTTGCCACAAATCCAGGGTGCTATTTCAATAAACAAACGAAAGCTAATTTATGAAATAAAGAAAGTTATGCACATAATTACACAACGCCATTTACATTGTGTAATCAGTGCTTCTCCAGTAAAATAACACTCAGAGTTAATAATTCGTGGAGTGCGGACGCGTGCGTGCGTGTAGACAACGATCGCGCTTAATACGAAACAATACCTAAGTATTATTGGATATGCAGTGTCAAAAGTGTAAGAAGAAGCTGGCGAGTAACGGATCTCACTTCTTGTGTCAAGGTATTTGCCAAGGAACATTCCATAGGAATTGTGTAAAGGGGTTGGCAGCAGACATGAAAGCAGGTAGAACACGAATTTTTTGCAATAATTGTGAAGATGAAGATTCCGAGGAAGATGAGCAGGAATTAGAGGGACAAGGGTTCGAAAAAATCCTAAAGGATATACAGAACAAAGTAAATACGCTTCCGGAATTTAAAAAACAACTTAATTCCATCATTACTAGCATGGCGGTCCTCTCGGAGAAATACGACACTATACTGGCAGAACACGAAATATCGAAAAAAAAGATTTGTAAGCTCGAAAAATCCGTCGAAAACGTTAATAATAAATGCGTGTACCTAGAGATATGTAATATTGCACTTGAACAAAAAGTGCATGAATTTGAACAATCCTCACGTAAAAATAACGTCGAAGTTGTAGGTATCGAGCAAATGCCGGATGAAAATATTATGGAGGTAGTTAAAAAACTCGGAGATACATTGGATGTGAACTGCGATGATATCGAATGGGCGAGCCGTCGTCAACAACGTAAAGCAAGCGACAAACCAACCACAATAGTAATAGGATTCAAGAGTACGGGTACCGAAAGTCGGAATTCTTGGTTGGCAAATCGACGTAAGCTCGTTAAAGTAAACAGCAGTATTATTACGTCTGGGTTCCTCGCGCACGTCTGGGAGTGGCGCGAGGAGGCGAAACGCCGGGGCTTAACCCCGATGCCGCAAGAAATTGCGGCACAGCGGACAGAGCTCCGGCGGGATCTCATGGCGTCATGGAGGGTGCGATTGTCGCAACCCCGCGCTGGGCACGCCACAATCGCGGCGATAAGACCCGTCTTTGAGGAGTGGCTGGAGAGACGCCACGGCGTTCTCACCTTCCGCCTGACGCAGGTCCTCACCGGACACGGCTGCTTCGGGAGGTTCCTGTTCAGGATAAGGCGGGAGGAAACACCCGGGTGTCACCATTGTGTGGATCGGCCTGAGGACACGGTGGAGCATACGGTGGAGGTCTGCCCGGCTTGGGCGGAGCAACGCCGTGTTCTCATAGAGGCGATCGGCGGCGGTGATCTCTCGCGTCCGGCCCTGGTTCAGGCCATGGTACGGAGCGAGAGGAAATGGCAGGCCGTCACCTCCTTCTGCGAAGCGGTAATGCTCGCGAAGGAGGAGGCGGAACGCGTGAGGGAGAGGCAAATTTCGCGCCCTCACGCCCCTAACCGCCGCAGGAGGAGACGCCCGGGGCGGGAATCGCGAGCCGATTTCCGGCCACCGTAGGCGCGGGCTTGCGGACGGTGAGCAATGGGTAGCTCGCTGTCCGATAAGGACCAAGCCCGGGTCGACGGCGCGTTGTGTTCCACGCGCGCCTCAAAGAGATGTCAGCAGAATTGAAGGGGTCCACTAGGGCCAATGCCTGCCGGGGGTTCGAAGAAAACCGATCGGGAAATCGTGGCCCCCGGCAACAGGGCAACCGAAGGAACACGGGTGGGTTTTAGTCAGTAAGAGTCTGACACGCCCTCCCGCTCCGCCCAGAGCGGGAGAAGTTATTTGATAATTTCCCACCCAAAAAAAAAAAAAAAAAAAAAAAAAAAAAAAAAAAAAAAAAAAAAGGTTCACAGAAAAATAAGATTTACGTAAATGAAGATCTAACTAAAACCACTCGGGAATTGTTATGGAATACCAAGTCTAAACTCAAGGGCATCTACAAGTACATCTGGGTCGTAAACGGCAGAATACTGGTGAAAAAGGTAGAAGGTGATAGATCTGTGTGGGTTAGGTCGGAATGCGATATCCGTGAACTGCTCAAAGAGTGAAAGTGATGTGCCAATCTACTTATACAAATAGGTATCTAAGTGATGTGTAGAACTGATAACATTATTAACAACATTCTCGTTCCTCGACAATGTTGAAACAAAAACAAATGATCAAGTTGTTCCTGAATGTGTTGATGACATATATAACTGGACATCAACATTAGGTAGAAATAATGACTTTTGTTTAATTCATGTTAATATAAGATCTCTAAAGAAACACTTTAATGAGTTATTAGTTAGTTTAAATAATAGTCTACAATATATTGATGTAATAGTTATTACGGAACCTAATATAAATTTTGAATGTCTGGGTTTCTATAAGATTAATGGGTACGCAATAAATAGTTTCACCCGCACCGGGCGAACCGGAGGAGGGGTTTTAGTGTATGCGCGGGAGGGGCTCGCGGCTCAGGTGATCGAGTCACAGATACCGACCGAAATGCGCTCCGCGGAGTGTGTATCCATTTCATTCAGATACGTCAACGAGCAGATTTATTTGATTTCCATTTATAGGCCGCCTAAAATAAATAAGCAAGATAAAATAGTACAATTTATTGAAGAATTACATAATTTGCTTAGTAACATACCACATAACATTAAAGTGATCTTATGCGGCGATATGAATATTAACTTACTTAAACAACAGGATAGGCAAGTAATTTTGTACGAAGATTTATTGGCGGAATATGGGTTTACAAAATGTATAAATCGAGTTACTCGTAGCGAAATTGTCATGGGTAGTTTAGTGGAATCATGCTTAGATCACATTTACATTCGAGCGCCTCTTGCGCATATGCAATCAGTAATAATACGAACCAAAATATCCGATCATTACCCAGTAGCGGTAGCAGTAGAATGGAACCGCGCTCCAATTGACAGTCAGAACACAACTATACCTTTGAGTGCGACCGCGCAAGCTTCATACTCGCGTGCGCTCACTGAGCCCGCGAAACGGCGTGTCCTTGATAATGGCGCGGTGCGGGAGAAATTGTCGTGCATAGATTTTGATAATCTCTTGCTAATTGAATGTCCTGTTGAATTATATGAATCTTTCAGAAAAATATTTGCTGATATTTATGAGTCTTGCTATAGAAATAAAATTATTAACAAAGGAGTCCGAAATAATAAAAGCTGGATAACAAGAGATCATAAGAAACTATTATTAGAAAAGGATATACTTTTTACAATATGGAGTAACGAACCAAAGAATATGGTTAAACGTTTAGAATACACTAAATATAGGAACAAATGCCATAAAGTATTAACTAAATGTAAAAATGAATACGATAGACGAAGTATAATAGAATGTAACAATAACATAAAGAAGTTATGGGACAGAATACATGTGATGATGGGGAAGAATAAACAGTCCTTAGATAGCATAATTTTAAATAACATTAAGATGCAAGGTAGTGTGAAAGATATTTGTGATAAGTTCTCGTCAACATTTACAAACGAAGTTGAAAATATAAAACACGATTGTGATGTGAAATGGATAGACAGAAGTACATACTCGTATGTTAAGGATAAGAGTGTGTGTATGCGATGGCGACCAGTGAATAGTCAGGATGTTAAGAAAGTAATAACAGGTATGGATACAAATAAATCACCCGGAAGCGATCTCATACGCATGTCTGATCTTAAATATTTGGTCAATTTAGTAAGTCCGGTGCTCGCACGTCTTATTAATTTATGTGTAAGTACATATACGTGTCCGAGCAAGCTAAAGGAGGCGATAGTGCGTCCTATGTATTTTTAAAAAAGGTGATCGTAAAGTATTTTCCAATTACAGGCCAATTGCTATATTATCAAGTGTAGACAAAATATTAGAAAAATGTATTGTTAATCAACTAGGAAATTATCTTCAAAAAAATAGCGTTATTAGTACATGCCAACATGGATTTCAAAAGGGTAAAAGTACAACCACCTTGTTATCTAAGTTTTGTGACGAAATTAATAATAATTTAAATAAAAAGCAATTTGTAGTAGTAATATTTTTTGATTTTAAAAGAGCATTTGATACCTTGGAAACAAATACATTATTAAATGCAATGGAGGAGTGTGGGGTGGCGGAACCGCTTAACAACTGGTTTAGAGACTATCTCGCGAAGAGACATTACCGTGTAAAGGTAGACGAGTCGTACAGTGACGCGAGGGAGGTGAGGTGCGGGGTGCCGCAGGGCGCGGGATGCGGGCCTGTATGCTACCTAATGCACGTCAACAGCTTGTGCGGCGTTTTACGCAACTGCTCAGCATACATGTTCGCGGATGACCTGTGCGTGCTGCGCGCCGGCGCCGACCTCGCCGAAACTTGTCGACTCGTGCAGCACGACGTAGACCGAGTAGTTGAATGGTCGCACGACAACGGGTTAATCCTAAACGCGGATAAAACTAAGATAGTTATGATACGCTCGCCATATTTACAACCACCTGGCGAACCACCTCCGATGTACACACATGAGTTTGCGTGCATTCATAGAAACTATCTTAACTGTAAGTGTAAACCAATTATACGCGATACATGTGTAACTTATCTCGGAGTAAAGGTTGACGAGAACTTTTCGTGGTCAAACCACATTGAGCACTTGTGTAATAAGCTTAGGATATTGCTTGGTAAATTCTACCATCTAAGCTTTAACGTGCCAGGGAATACCCTTAAGTGCCTTTATCTGCAATTGGTTGACCCTATATTAAGTTACGCCCTAGACTGCTATGGACTCACATTCAAAAGCAACTTAGAAAAATTAGAAGCACAGCAAATTAGATTTTTAAAACTATTAGTAAGTAAGAAGACTAAAAATAAATGTAAAGATGATTATAATCAGTTATTTAAAATTTGTAAAATTCTTCCTATCAGCTTAAAACATAAATACCTACTTCTGGTTAACAGTCATGGCAGCTGGGAGCGTCATTCGCTAGTTACCCATAGCCACGCAACTAGGATGGTATCAGCAGGTAAATTTGATGTACCTAGAATAAGGAATTATTTTGGCGACCGAACGCTTGATAAAAGAGTACCATACCTTCTCAACCAACTGCCTGCTAATATAAGAAATCAGGAAGTGAAGGGTAAATTTGCCAAGTCACTTAAGCGGTTCTTTCTCAGGAGTTTGTAAGCAATGTTCTTAGGAAAGTGGTTTGCAGATTGTTGGGGAGAGCAGATGAGTGATTTGGTAGTTTATTTAATTTTTGTGTTATAAGTCATTTGATGTAAGGATATATTCGTTTGTTACTATAGATGTGCATGCAGTAAGTGGAAATTAAGTGTCCGCACTAATAAACCTTATTTATAATTTTATTTGTTCTGTTCCCACAGACAAACCGTGAAAACGGTTTTGCGGGGCATTGTTTTTAAGTTAAGATTTTTTTATAAACTTTGTTTGATAAATAAAATAAATAATAATAATAATATCTATGTCGGAGACGGGTATGTGACTTTCGTTATTATCAACGATATTTTAACTACTGTGGGCGTAGTGTGGGTAGTGTTGGTTAATGCGCAATAGAAAAACAGTTTGCAGTTCAGATCACATTATAATTTACTATCAAATGAATCACACTAGCTAAATTATACACACACTGGGTGCGACGGCGTTTATTAAAATCACCAATTAACAAAATGATCACAAATTACAACTAAACAATAACTGAGCACCACGAATCGAGAACAGTTCCGCGACGTCTTGACTCCAATGCGACCAAAGGTTGAATGTCCTCCTCGCCTTGGCCATCAAACATCACGACTCTGTAGAAGCACGCCTTTTTTGGTGTCGGTAAATCACTCTTGATGTCGCCAATGGCGCGCTTGCGATTCGTTTCGTGTCTGTACTAATGACCGGATCCGACATCTATAAATAACAAGTACAATTTTAACAGTTAAAATTTTAAAAAAACCCCCGACACAAATTTCCTCATTTTTCTTTCCTACTCCATCAACAGATCATGTTCACTATCTATTTATAAACTAATAGCTGCGCCCCGCGGTTTCACCCGCATAAGTCTCGATCCCGTGGGAAAAAAAAGTATCCTATGTTCTTTTCCAGAGCATCATCTATATATGTGCCAAATTTCATCCAAATCCGTTCAGCCGTTTTAGCGTGAAGGCGTAACCAACAAACTTACTTTCGCATTTATAATATTAAGGATTTATTGAGACCATTCCAATGAGCCCAAACACGATACCTGTGCTGTAAGTTGGTAAGGGAGTTCGGTATCTTGTAAATTCGAGGTGATACTGCAGCATCAGTTCAAGGTTACTATGTTCTTCTAACATTATTGAAGTAACAGAATACCAAATTTCAAATCGATCAGACCTGTGGAAGATGCTCACATACATTCATCAACTAGAAAAAAGCTGATAATCTTTAAACGGCTGAACCGATTTTGATTAAACATGTCCAAGAGCCATCGCTAAAAACCTGTTTTTAAATTTAAAAAAACCGTATTCAAATCGGTTCAGCCGTTTAAGAGCTACAGTGCCACAGACAGACACACACACAGCGGTGAAATTCGTAACAGCCCTCTTTTTGCGTCGCGGGTTAAAAATACATATAATGGTAATTGAATCGGACAAAATAAGCATCAAGTATTAGGTAATGTTTTACTGCGGGAAAAGGCACATAATATTAAAAAATTGTATTTAAGTAATGCTTTAAACAGCCTACATTATAAATTCAATTCGCTTCATAATACAACAAATGAGCCTGTCACATACAAATAAAAGGTAACACATAAACTGCGGGATGACGTCACAGTTAAGTGGCACACCCCCCTCCACAGTCCGCGGGTGCGCGTCGCGTCTTTACATATTATTCACCCACATTCTTACTGCAGATGATATGAGAACAAGGACGCGTGAAAGTGTTAGATATGGCAACATGTTGCTCGAGTGAGAGCTTTACAGGTCGTTGGGATTTTACATTTCACTCTGCAAGGAAAATAACGATGGGAGTGTATCCTTTGTCACTTTGAAGTCTTGTAGCTTTCTCATTGAAAGGTTTGTATTTTAAAGACAGCGAAGAATGAGCAGACCTTTACCTTGTTTTCTTTTTTTAGACAAATACGGAATATCAATAATGTTTTTGTCGGCTCATATTTTGAAAATCCCCAAATAATTGACTCTTGTGTTCCATAGAAACAAAATATTATAAATTCAAATAATTTCCGTTTGTTATATTTCTTGTTTCATCCATCCTCCGTTCACCTCATATTAAACAGATAAGTGACGAGTGTCGCATCGTTTACGAATAAATACGCTCTGTGACGAAACACGCTGAACGGATCACTTTCCGCTACCCCGCGTCGGGTTACCTCGCGGTGTTTACCTATTTATTACACCCTTTGTGCCGATGATATTCACATCCTAGGTACTTATACTTATTATTTGTCCTACTTAATATAATATTATGAATGTGAAAGTTTGTGATGATGGATGGATGTTTGATACTCTTTCGCGCAAAAACAACAGAACGAATTTGGATGAAATTTGGCACACAGATAGTTTATAACCTGGATGAGCAAAGCAATGCATACTGTCTTTATTTATTTAGATTGCAAACTTTTATGTAAAACTAACTCCTTTCTCTATCAAGAGTGAACATTAATAAGAAATACCTCAGAACAATATTATTCTCATAAAAGAATATAACTTTGATAACCTTGGCAAGTAACAACAAAGAACCGAAGCCCTAACCTTTGACTTTGAAATTCTTGAATAAGAACCTATAACAAATTCTTTTGAAATATTTATAGAAGGTCACGAATCAAAGCATCTAATCATAATATTAGCTCGGGCTTCGTTAATATTATCGAGTTCTAAAACGAAGCAGGCGGCGTAATACATATTGAAGATTTTTGAATAATATTTGTCTTGTGCCGAAAAATCAAGGAGAGCAAAAATAACTACGCAAATGTATCAAGTTATTCAAGCGGCGGAATTTCCTAATATCAACTTGGCAGAATTAATTTTGGAGACGCACAGAAAATAAACCTTAATATTTTTTTGAAGAAATGAAGGAATTTCTTGCATAGTGAGACTGATGAAATGTGTTTCGATTATATTCATCTAGTATCGTCAAACTTCATTGAGTTATCTACACTAATATTAAAAAGACAAAAGATTTGTATTTTTGTTTGTAATTTATAAACTCAAAAGCTACAGGATCGATTCTAAAAATTCTCTAACCGTACTGTAGAATGCTATATTATCACTGAGTAACATAAGCTATAATTTATAAAGATATCACGCGGGCAAAGCCGCTGGCGAAATCTAGTAACTAATTAGACACGTAAATTGATTTTATTCTTTTCCATAAAAAAGTCCTCATCCGATATTATCTTGACGGTTCGGTTCGGTCGACACAAAATTAACTTATTGGATTGGAAACTTCCACCATCAGAGAGCTAGCTCGTGCATCCAGATATCGAGATTGTATAACAAACTATCCAACAAAATGTGAAGAGTCTACCTTCTTAGATAATAATATCAAATCTTGTGCAGCTTTATCATTGTCTCTCTATGCTTAAGTCAAACACGATTCCCTAGATATGTAAGCATTATGTAAGTCTTATTTCCTAACAGATTGTGGTTCTGTTCACCTCGTATATTATCTTAAGTCCCTGGTTGTACTATGTAATTTGTTCTGTAGTCTGTTCTTGATAATGTAGTATATCTGCAGACATCATCCTCATGTTTATGTTTATTTCCGCGTGTGTTCGTGACGTATCTAAGATGAAATCTATATATGCGGTGTTTGCCACGCAGTGACAACCAATTAAGTTTTTGATAATATTTGCTTAAGTAGTGCGCTTATGTACATGATTTTACCATAACATACGGAGATTGAAAAAACCAACAAAACCTAAATTTCAAAACATATATTTTAGTGTTCAAAGGGTTAAGCACAATGACCACCAACACTCTTTATTCATTTTAATTCATAGTCCTAAAATATTGCCCAATCTTCTCTCACATGCGTAACACAGCTTTTTCACACACTTCGCGTGCAACTTTTATGAAGCCAGCTTATTTATTGCGACCCGCAACGATTTTTTTGCGGTAAACGTTTATCTTCAAAGGTCGGGTACAATTTGGATCCATGTCTCCTTAAAAATTGTGATTCATTCTCAAATAACCTAAATAACTTTCCAAAAATTCTTTAGCGAAAACATCTAGATTACACAGTATATTAACGAACGAAGGGCGTTTCCGTTAACCCGCAATAGCATAGCGTCCGTACATGCAAAAAAAACAAAAGAAAAAAATAATTGAGTATTCATAAAAGATACAAGATATTAAATTGATACGTAAAAGAAACACTCTTTATATGCGCACTTCTCGCACTTGTCTTTCCACGTTAAAAGACAAATGCGCGTGTACAGAGTGTTTCTTTTACGTATCAATTTAACGGGATCGTCCTTCGTTAGTTAACACACTGTATATCATCTCGCGAAAACATTCAGAAATAAAAGTATCAACAAAATAAAGTACTAATGTGCCCAAATCCTGCAGTAGAAATAACATGCTCTAAAGTTAAATATTATAAACTAGTTCCTGAAAAAACAAAACTTTAACTCCCCACTAATAAATACGTTCTATCCTCCAAACAGATTTTCATTTCCATTTACTTAAACCGTCCTAGTTTATTCGGGTAACATTGCTGAGACAAATGTTCTTAAGTTTCAGCATCAAACTGCCACTGTATGTGTCTGTATATCTCAGGGACTGTTTCTGAATGTTGATAAAATACTTGAAACCCTAATAACGAAAGGGTCTGCCTCATAAACCTGTATTTCGAGATTTTAGGTGTTCTTTTGTTTCGTTATCCTAAACTTTATAGCATTTGCTTTAGTCTTATTTCTCTTTTCCTCGTAGGTAGGAAGGTACGTCATTTGGTCTTATCTCTGTAGGGTATTTTACGTAAAACATTGATAAGTTACTTTTTACTTGTTTTGTTCTTATGTCACAGGAAAAAAATTGGTAAAAATACGTTGGTTTTTGAGATTACCAAAAATGATGCTGACCAACAAGAAACTAAACTGTGTCAGTTGCACACTGAGAAGGAAAGAAAATTTCACCGTATTACACAAAAAACTATGTAGATGTAAAACTAATAACGTTTCACTTGTACCAAACTAGTTATAATACGTCACTTTTATATTTCTTCGTTTAATCGTTCAACATAATCCTACACAGCACATAATCACTCAGCACAGTTTTACACTTAATATTATGAACGTCTGTACGACTTGACGGTTGAAATCCGAATCTAATAATATCTAATACTATACGATCAAAATTCCTGTAACTTACCATAAAAAATAGATGCCAGGAACTCAAATTAAATTGTCAAGCTGTCCGCGTCAAGGCTTGTGCAGACCAGCGCGATATCGCGGGCGAGACACTGGTAGCGCTGTCTGTCGCGCCCGCGATATCGCGCTGGTCTGCACAAGCCTTCATACTACCTAGTTGAAAATATTTCTTGTTCGCTGCAGTCAACGCAACACCGCGATATATCACGGACGTGTCTCAGAGACTGCGCACTTATATACCTCATCGTACTCTGTAAAAATTATATAAAGGTAGCTAAGTGGATCTGTATTCTTTTAATTTATGGAGACTTTTCAACAAAAAAGTCGAGATATTATTGTTTTTATTTATAGTAAAAACATTATTAATAGACTTAATTATGGTGCTCCTTAACGCAAACCAAGTAACTAACTATTTAGCGAGCTTTAAAAAATTGCTGACAAAGCCATTAAAATATTTTGATACAATTTAGTGAGTACCGAAAAAAAAAACATAAGGCGCAATCTCTCAAAAGGGAACCACTTTAGAACGAATCCCTAACACAATATTGCCCAAGGAATAACAAAGTTAAGGAAGGTGAACGTAAGGAAAAACTCTTATAAAACTTGTGCTGTTACGTTTTCAGTCAAGCTAATATCGCTACACGGAACTCTGAACTTCGTCGTCACCTTTTGATATCTTTGTAATCTTGGACGTTGGAACTCACTTTAAATTTATACCATAAAAAGACGCACCGAAATTATCTTTAAAAAAATTAACACCTTGAGTGATGACGAGGGTCGATAAATTGGATTAAAGGATTTTAAAAAGACAAATGAGGCGGACATTTATCACGAAGTAGACAGTTAAAGTACCGCAAGGGACATCTAATAAATGACTTCATTTTAGTCTCCGTCCTTTCCTATTTTTTCTCCACAAAAGTAATGATTGCTTTTATTGAAAACGTTCAGTAATTTGCAATTTCAAATAAACTTAGAGATAGTTCTAATAGATTACAATAGAAGATTAGTGAGGAGTGGTCGAACAATATCATAAATGTTTAGATTCCAGATTAGGATAGTTTTGCTTGAGTTTTGGTTTTACTGTAATAATAATTTCTAAATATGGATACAATGCTGACAACAGTTTATCTTATTGCAGGCTCGTTATGCGACATCTCCTCAGCATCGCTGCAGAGAACGCACACGCACAGCAACTCGATAGGGAGCACCAGGGACCACAAACCTGCGGCGGACACTTGAAGGCTCCCGTGGGCACGATAACGACACCAAACTTCCCCAACCCTTACCCCATCCCGATAAAGTGTAAATGGATAATAGAACACGACATAGTGAATGGGACTATATCGATATACTTTACTCAGCAGTACACTACCAGTGGGTTGACGTTCACTGAGTACATGTACTATGACGAGTCTTACAAGTTGGGCGAGAGGCGAGCGCTTACCGTCACTGACGAGAATATCACCAGGATCAAATGGCTCCAGGTACGTTTTCTTGTATCAAGTTGATCTTTATAAAACTACATATTATTTGGGTACTTTCTCCAATCAATGAACGGAGTGGGTCACTATTTACGTATAGGGTATAAAATAGTATTGCTTTGCTTGTCGGTGCTAAATCTAGGTACTCAGAATTCATCTTTAGAAACGGTAGCTTCTAGAGGACATAAAGTCATGAACTGAAAAAAAGAATGCCTACGAAAAAGGTATAAGACATTACAGACAGACAAATTAAAAATCCGGAGTCACTCGTAATTGTTCGATTTATTTATTTTATTTAACACGACGTGTGACTCGGTATGCCTCGATTCGAGTATTTATGAAAAAGGAACGTAGACATGATCTACAATTTAATGTTATTGTACCAACATACTTTTGTTGTTTTCACTTTAACTATGTATGTTGACCGTTTATTGCTGTTCCACCATAATTTTACAAAAACAAATTAATTAAAATGAGACCGTCCGATATTATTATCATGAGTTCCGCTCAGCATAATAGGAAAACATTGCTGCTACTAGTATTATTATAGAGGAATACAAAGAACAAACGTAATTTCCTGTTAAACAAGAGCGGACTGAGAAAGAAAACAGAGGAAGAAATGTCAGATGTGAGCCCGCGGCGACACACGATGATTTTAATTCGATCTTCCATACGTAGGATGTTTGTTTTCTTTGGACAGAGGAAAAAAATTGTCATAAAGGATACAGAATTTACAGTATAAAGGAATTTGTAAAATATGTATAGATAAAAACATTTTTACTAAATTAATATTCAACAACAAAGTCAGTCGTAATGAAAGTTCAAACGAACCAACTTGAATAAAAAGACAAAATTTCAAATAGTCAGTTGTTTTCCAGTTTACATAAACCATTCAAATAGTTTTATTGTATTTATCAAAAGGTTATTACTCTGTTTACACTTTGGAAACTAATTTAATCTATACATCTATACATATAATAAAATCGTAGCGAAGTCATAACTGTACATTGAATATTTTTGAAAAAAAAGTAATTGCTACGAGGTCTAGGATCGATTCTAATGCCGAAAATATTTTTTTTTTAATTTTTGTCTGTTTGTCTGTATGTATGTTCCAGCATGGCGCAAATTCTACCGGACAGATTCTGTTAAAATTTTGCATAGATATTCCCTGTGTGTCTGGTCAAATTATAGGGTATAAATTATCACGCTATTCGCTATGGGGGATGAGCTATATTACATTATGTCGTATTTTTATGTTCTAGCATGACGCAAATTTTACCGGATAGATTCTGTTCAAATTTTGCATAGGTGTTTCTTATAAGTCTGGTCAAACTGTAGGGTATAAACTATCACGCTATTTACTATGGGAGACGAGCAATATTATATTATGTTCGTATTTTTTGGAAAAAAGCGCGCCAATATTTTAGGATATTGTGATGGTTATCGATTTAATTTTTAGAATCATTATCATCACGCTATACCTTTATGGAACTGAACAGTCAATAATGAAATATATAGGAACGGCTATTTAAGATAAAATTCAATGAAGCAATTAACTCATCGGTTGGACGATTGCTTTGCAAACATGGGGTTGTAAGTTCGATTCCCAACTACGGTTTTTGTTTTCTTTTTTTTTCACATTTTGTTACACGATTTTTTTTTTGTTTTCATTATGCCCCTATAATATATTATAATAAAATTGTAGCGAAGTTAAATTTTTTGAAAGAAAGTTATTGCTACGAGGTCTGGGATCGATTCTTATGCGGAAAATATAGTTTTTAGAATGTTTGTTCAAATTGTAGGGTATAGACTATCACGCTATTTACTATGGGGGATGAGCAATATTACATTATTTTCTTATTTTTCTCTGCAAATTATAAAAGGACGTGCCAAAAGGTTGGGATATTGTAGATAGTTACCGATTTAACTTTTTAAATGATTATAATCAAGCTATACATTTATGGAACTATGCAGTCAGTCATGACATAATTATATAGGAACGGCTATTTTAGCTAACTTTCAACAAAGCGAATAAGTAAGCGGTTGGACGAATGATTTGAAGTCCTGGTAGTAAGTTCGATTACCATCTGTTTTTTTTTTACTATTTTTTTACATTTTGTAAAACGGTTTTTTTTATTATTGTATTAATTCACAAAAAAAAGGAAAACTTCGTAAGCTATGGAAACCTACGTCACAAGTAGGTACTTTACAGTCACAAAACATTCAAGGTTGTATTCTTATCATTTAAGAGCTAAAGACTAGGAATAAAATGATTTTTTACAGATTTTGACAGCAGATTTGTCCTAACGATTTTAAAATATGTATGTGTGTGGATCTTCTGGAATCGCTGCCACACTGCTTCCTGGTGACAAAACAGCGCACGCCATGTTTAAAATTCCCATCGATTTAGAGAGCAACGAAACGCCTGTTTGTGGGGTGTCACGCAACAGAACAAGAGATGTGTGCATAGGGATTGCGCTTCATCGTATAGTATGAATGCATTATGGCAAATAGAAAAGCAGTGGAAGCTGTAAACAGAACCCTGGAGGACATCCGCAGGAACCAAGATATGATGGGTGGTGTCACAGTTCTGACAAACAAAGTGAATATTTCGTTGAAAAGGTCGACTCTATGGTCGAGAGTTCATAAACTGCGCTTGTCCATCATCATATGAGCTCGGTTTGGCGTAAATTCAAATGCTCAAGAATTCTCCGATGTTCTTCTAAAAGTTGGTGAAAGCACTTTACCAGAGACTCTTGGTAGAGTAGATCCCACTTTAGAAGATCTTATTCATTCTGATATACGAGGACATCAGTCAAATACCGTACCAAGAGAATTCTTGGGTGTGTGTCCATTTTAACTCCGAAAATGATCAAGCTGCAGCGATCAACCACAGTATTCTCTCACAAATTTAAGGGAGTGAAGTGATATACATCTCTATTAATGCCACATATTACCCCGTAGAATTTCTCAATTCGCAAATGGCAAGTATCTTTTCCGGTTGTATATCTGTGTAACGGAAACTGGCTCAAAGTCATGTCTTTACAGAGAAACGTCATCGAGATGGAAATTCTAACAGGTTGTGGCGATGGCGAGACAGTGTTTATAGCGCGTATACCACTAATTCCCCACCATTACCAGTTTAAGCGCGTGCAGTTCCCTGTGAGCGTATGCTTTGTGATCAACAAGTCACAGGGGCGACATCGAAGACTGAAGGCTGCGGGTGTCGACTTCAGGACAAGCTGCTTCTCATACGAACAACTGTTACGACGCTTGCTCCTGAGTCACCATTCCTGACTGTATATTTTGGCTGCTGAGAATAAAACTACAAATGTAGTATACAGGGAAGTTTTATAAAAATGTGGCTATTATTGTAGTATATTGTGATGTTTTACGACTTCCACGCGAACGAAGTCGCGGGCAGAAGCTAGTGAATAATATAATGTCAACTTTAAAATATTTTAAGTACAAAACGTTCCTTTGGTACTGGTATTAGCAATTTTATACTGCACTCAAATTAAAATGTACCAAGATTTTACATTAATTGCAACATTTTACATAATTGGTGGCAACATTTGTACAATGTACAAACGGCTACACATCAAGCTATATATTCCAGTATAAGCTGACCTCGCATTGTACGGAAATCCTATACAATGCGAGATCAGCATAAAATGGGAATTTATAGCTTGATGTGTAACCGTGTGTACCAACATTTTCATCTTTACACCGAAACTACTCACAGTTAAATTCAACATTATACAACGAATACTGATCAATTT
The DNA here is from genome assembly GCA_963680765.1 of Agrochola lychnidis. Classification (NCBI taxonomy): domain Eukaryota; kingdom Metazoa; phylum Arthropoda; class Insecta; order Lepidoptera; family Noctuidae; genus Agrochola; species Agrochola lychnidis. The sequence continues at coordinate 17,844,197 of OY796862.1, forward strand.
TCACAGCATTCTGGCGTTTCCACACACGAAGTAGAAATCTGTACCGTATCAACTGCAGCTGAAATAGGCTGGGAGCTCACCGAGCCGTACGTAACGCTATTGAAAAACAATGACACGTGACGTCACACGCTTGGGTTGAGCCAAATTAAATTTTGATCGTGGGAATGTCGAGGTGTGTCGCATGCTTGCTGGACGACAAACGTCGGTAGCCAATTATAACCTAAAACCTCTATTTTACTGGCATTAAATATTAGGAATTCATTTTGAATGTCACTCATGTAACAAAATGTATAATAGAAACGGTTGAATTTTGTTGTGTCCTTGTGAAGCAATCTCAGTAAATTGATAGTGCAGTGTCACATGTTGTTCAGAGAACGGTGGGCATTTTTATTGATAGATTGATTGCCATTTGTGACGTCAATAGAATAGAAATATAATCTAAGTTATGTCATTATTCTCGCCGCAACTGAACGACAACAACTTTTGTTATAAAATTATGGTTGCATCGTTTTAGTTGGAAAATTCCCCCTTTAAAGTAAAACGCTTTCCATTAGCTCAATTTTCTTATTTTTACCTAGCACGAGCTTCGGAGGCAGAGACGTGACGGGAATAGTAATAACCTCTCACAGACTCTCATAATTCATTGATACCAAGCCTTGTGTAATGTATGTGATCATTTGCTCACACTTGGCCACAAACATTGATGGTATCTTACTTTTGTAAAGTTAAAAGTTTGACGTGAAATCCTGAGGAATGCTGGCAGCACTCGTTGACACCCGACATTGGAATGTGTTTCAAGGTAAATTGTATATGTGACAGAGCAAAATCCGATAAAGTTGTGTTCATAAAAAAATAAAAATATTTTGCCCTTACCCTTTTTTTCGGACCAAACATTAACGTAATAAATATAAGTTTCTCAGTAATATTTTACTGAAACAACGTGATACGAACAATCGAACAATGAGTGTAACGAATCGTTTCCTTATTTTTACAAGCTATTTATTGGCTTGCTTCGTTGAAAAAAATGGATGTTGTAAGTGTGTTGGAGCCGGATTTTCTTTTGCTTCAGTAAAGTAAATCCTGCCTTTGTGCGTAACAAAAGCGAATTTCTTTCTTTTAATTTTAATTCTTTCGAATATTTCTTCAATTTTTGCCAGTTATGTTAGAAGAAATGTACTCCTAGATCTAATTGGATAATATTTCCCAAACACTTATACTTAAGGAACAATTTTTCCAATCAATAAATCTGCCTAGCCTTTTCCCAACTATATTGGGGTTGGCTTTCAGTCTATTCGAATTCAGTATAATACCACTAGGTATGAAGAGAGCATGAAGCGACTGTCTGTCTATCTGAGCTGTACAACCCAGTTTCTGGGTAACACGAAACCCTTGGTAAAACTGGTTGTCAGACATGGGCTCGTAACTACCAGTAACGACAGTCAAAGATCTATGACAGCCGGGACCGACGGCTTCGTGCTTTCCGAGGCACGGAGGGATCTCGATATGCCTCACCCATCCACGAACGACCGCGACAGTGATTATTCAGGTGCACCTAACAAAATAGGTATTATATAATGAAAGCATTTTCATTAAATTAATATTCAACAGCAAAGTCAGTTGTAATGAAAGTTCAAACGAACCAACTTCAATAAAAAGACTGGTTTTCAAATATAAACTTGTAGTTGTGCTCAAGCTTACACTATTCAAATAATTGTATTTATGAAAAGGTTATTATTAATTTGATTTCTGTTTGCATCTAATTTAATGAATAATCCTACTAATATTATAAGCGCGAAAGTTTGTCAGGATGGATGAATGGATAGATGCTTGTTACTTCTTCACGCAAAAACTACTGAACGGATTTAGATAAAATTTTGCAAACAGATAGTTTATAACGTGGATTAACACATAGGATATTTTTATTCTGATATTCCCACGGGATCGAGACTTATGTGGGTGAAACCGTGGGCCACTGCTCGTGTAATATAATATCAACTTTGAAACGCGAACCAACCGCGGCAAGGGTGGCTTTACCTTCCATAGACCCGTGCGGCAGTTTTATCATGATACGATATTATGTTTGGTTAGAGTTCCTCAGAATTCTTACTTACTTCTTCGTTATACTTTTCCAAGTTAAAGGCAAGTTTGGCGCTGTACAGAAATTGGTTTGTGCTACGAGTCCTACATTATGGCCTCCAACATCGAGTGTTTGAATATTATGTAAGAAGTAGGTTTCATATGATTGTATGGTTCGCAGTCAAATATTCTAAGTAACCCATCGAACTATGGAACAGACACTTGTGAACTATAATAATATCTCCTGCCTTTTTTTATTTTTTTGGTGGGAAATTATCAAATAACTTCTGGCGTGTCAGACTCTTACTGATTAAAACCCACCCGTGTTCCTTCGGTTGCCCTGTTGCCGGGGGCCACTATTTCCCTATCGGTTTTCTTCGAAACCCCGGCAGGCATTGGCCCTAGCGGACCCCGTCAATTCTGCTGACATCTCTTTGAGGCGCGCGTAGAACACAACGCGCCGTCGACCCGGGCTTGGTCCTTATCGGACGGCGAGCTACCCATTGCTCACCGTCCGCAAGCCCGAATATCTCCTGCCTGCCTGGCTAATTTCCGTTGAGACTGGCTACCGTGACCGAAATCGGTCAGGAGGAATTTATTATTATAAGCAACAGCTAAACGCCAGCCGCTTGGCTAGTTCCCCCGTACGAAATACAATAATATGTTGTAAACTTCTCCGTAGTGTTCTTTGCTTTGTTTGTAACAAGCGCGCCCGTGTGAGGACAACACAATGTGAGAGAAGTTACTAACTTTGTGGCTAGTCTGACGGATTGCTGGGGGCTGAGGAAATGAGCTTTAAAAGTAACTTAGAAAACATTAAGTACTGTTTTGAAACTTATTTATGCCAAAGTAGCTGCGCCTTGCAGTTTCACCCACATAAGTCTCGATCTCGTAAGAATATTGGGATAAAAAGTATTCTATGTCCTAACCCAGGTCATGGTCTACCCATGTGCCAAATTTCATCTAAATCTGTTTAGCCGTTTTAGCGTGAAAGCGTAACAAACAAACAAACACATTTTCGCTAAGATAGTTGATGATGATACGGTTGACTGCTGCGCTGCGTGTCGCGGGTTCGATTCCCGTACCTAACAAATATTTGTATGACCTAAAAGTAGTTGTTTCGGGTCTGGCTGTTTGTGTATGTGAGTTTAAATGCTTGTAAAAGCACCCATAATACAGGAGAAATTCCTAATGCGGGGCAATGTTTAAAAAAAAAAATGAAAGCCATCTAATCCGACTCTTGTTCGTGGAGAATGTAACACTCAATCTAATATAGGGAATTCGCAAAAAGGGTTAAAGCAAAATCAGGTCTTACAGCATTACCTAGGATCAGACTCCGTCGTTAACCTAATGGAACGTAAAAACAGGGGCATTTGATCCAGCAAACAGGCAATCTCAATGGACCTTGGCAATTAATTGGTTGGTACAAATACTTCCGAGACATGAGTTGATGTATTGAATAGTTTACCAAAACACATGTCATGGAATTTTTGTACTTTGTATGTAACTTATTTATATTACTATACGAAACGTAACGCTGCGGTCCGAGAGCGTCTCCTTTTTAAAGAAATTTCTCGCCAACTGGTCGACACTTCACGTGACCAGAGGGCTGGCTCGTTCTTTGGCCAAAGAATTCGGATTGGGATTCAACGTGGCAATGCTGCCAGTCTTCTGGGTACGTTTCTGGATGATAGCGATGCGGACGAGTACTTCGACGCCTAAGTGTCCTTTTGTTTTGTATTTATTTGTATAGTTAGTTAGTTAGTCACCCAATAAGTAATTCATTTAAGTATGTATAATTTCTTTTAAAATTAGAGATGGGGTTGGATCTAACACACATTAGAGCACACTAATGAGGTATGTTTCATAAAACTAGCTAAAAGTAGCGTCGACCAAACAATCGAATGGCTTTTCTTAATGCCGCTTTGTAGGTAATCAGCTCTGTTGCACAATGCGGTTACACAACGAGACTCGGACGACTGATAGGGATGATGGCGGGATTGGCACTGGCGTCCAATTTGCCGGCTCGCTTGTGTGATCGGCTTTGTAGCATAGAGGCAGCGTGTGTGATCTGAATGAATTGCCTAGTATAGTGGCTACGGACACTTTCTTACATTAATTTAAAGAAAATATATTATAATGCTGAAAAAAAAAAGAGTTTGCATTGTTAGTTATGTAGGTACATATTGTAAATAGCTAATAGTACTTTCACAGATTCTATAGCAGTCTTAGTACGAAGGCAGTTCACGAGTGCAGTCACTCACAACTTTCGCTACGCAAGAAAAGTTTCGATTGGCGTTATTAGCTTTGTTTGTGGAGAACTCAAGAAGCATTACTAACTAAATCCTTTAAAGTATTCATTCCATGGCTCGAGTTGTTCTAATTGTATGTTTATCTCCTGCAGGGCTAACATGACAAGCGCGAGAACGCTCTTTGTCTCGGTTTATCGGAATTTGTCTACGATTCTGACGTCGTCATTCTAATCCCTAACATGACCGCAAACGACGAGTAAACTAGAAAAAGGCACTTTGACATTCTTTTATCGCGCGACGATAAACCGATGTTGCAAATTATTAAAAACAAATTATTTTTATGATAGCAACATCGACTTGAAGTTCTGTTTCATTGATTCAATTTTATGCATGGAATTATGTACTTTATTGAATAAACGTCTCTCTCTCTTAATTATTCTCTTAATTATTGTTATTTATTTATTTAATTATTTATGATTAGTTTTTTTATTATTTATTTATTTAATTATTTATGATTAGTTTTTTATGATTTATTTATTTAATTATTTATGATTAGTTTTTTATTACTTATTTATTTAATTATTTAATATTAGTTTTTTATTATTTAAAAAAAATTGTCTACAATAAGTACGACTATGAATCTGCCACCTTTTTTTCGAGTTTTTTTATGTACCATAATTTTGTCTTTTTGTCTACTCTCTATCGTCGTCAAAATCGACGACGAGTAAATACGACAAAATGACTGATTATATCGTGTTGAACTGTCAAAAATTGAGATAAATAACGTGTCATGTTAGGGTTTGTCGACAAAACATAAAGTTTGACAGAACGAGTCGAGTATTTTGTATGGCATAGCTGTCAGAAAACGATAAAACTACAGAAATAGACAAAAATTTGTCGTGCGAGAGTGGATATATGTCGCGTGTGTCATGTTGGGCCTGCTGGTATCATTTGGTAACAAGAAAAAGTTCGTTCTCAGCTAGGAATTACACAGTGAATTTGTCCCAGACTAATAGCTACCGATGTTTCATTTCATAAGTGCCCTTGTAGGTTCATGTGAAATGAAATATTTAAAATTAGATTTAGAATTGAAACAAAATACAAAAAAAAAAAACGTACTATAACTTTAGTAAGTACACAGGTGTGTTATTGCTCTCACTTTCAAATCCTACTGTTGTAGTATTTAACCCTATCACCGAGGGATGAAATAGTAAACCCTAAAAATACACGAAGGGGCGAGTTATAAAGCCTTTCGAGCAAAGAGGCTTTCGAGGAGGTCTCGACCAATAGCACCAATAGTGTTTGCAAACAGTATTCGGAAACAGAGCCTGGTGACAATAGAGCCAAGTAGAGTACAAACAACATCGTGGAACGCAATTGTCCAGGTTTAGCTGCTTTTTGTTCTGTTAGTTCACGACTTTGAATATCGGCTTCCGTTTGCTCCCACTGATCTTACCGCTATTGTATATTCAGGTGAATATTTTATGTATCGCTGGTTTTTCAGGATTTTGTGGTATTTGCGGTTAAACAAAGAATAATGGAGATTATGAATTATGTTTTAGTTAAAAAATACACAGCGATTGAAAACCTCAAAACAATTTATGCATAATTTTATATTTGTGTTATATAAATGTTATTCCTTTTAGAACAATCATATTCCACGAAATGAAATACAGAATATATCCAATTCTTGAAACCCAATTACACGTTCTCTGAAGTATTTTTTCTTTTGCCTTTGGAACAGATTGCTGCAATCTCTTACAAATTAAATTGACCCTGAAATACAAAGGCGATATTGCCTCCAGATTCTTATTTCCAAACGAGATGATTTTTTATTACTAAGTTATCCGTTTTCTACTGTAGCGTGGGTGTGAGAGGAGTTTAGGGGTTGAGACCGTCGTCAGTTGACTGACTGCTGGTGAGGTACCAACCGTGGGAAGCAGTTGGCGGACAAAAGTGAGGGCAAACTAAAAATGGTTGAAGTTTCCATGGTTGAGTTCTCATTAAGATACTTTTTTTTTTTTGGGTGGGTAATCAAATAACTTCTCCCGCTCTGGGTGGAGCGGGAGGGCGTGTCAGACTCTTACTGACTAAAACCCACCCATGTTCCTTCAGTTGCCGTGTTGCCAGGGGGGCCACGATTTCCCTATCGGTTTTCTTTGAAACCCCGGCAGGCATTGGCCCTAGCGGACCCCGTCAATTCTGCTGACATCTCTTTGAGGTGCGCGTGGAACACAACGCGCCGTCGACCCGGGCTTGGTCCTTATCGGACGGCGAGCTGCCCCTTGCTTACCGTCCGCAAGCCCGCGCCTACGGTGGCCGGAAATCTGCCTGTGATTCCCGACGCCCAGGGCGTCTCCTCCTGCGGCGGTTAGGGGTGCGAGGGCGCGAAATTTGCATCTCCCTCACGCGCTCCGTCTCCTCCTTCGCGAGCATTACTGCTTCGCAGAAGAAGGTGACGGCCTCCTATTTCCTCTCGCTCCGTAGCATGGCCCGAATCAGGGCCGGACGCGAGAGGTCACCGCTGCCGATCGCTTCCACGAAGACACGGCGATGCCCTGCCCAAGCCGGGCAGATCTCCACCGTATGCTCCACCGTGTCCTCCGGGCGATCCACACAGTGATGACACCCGGGCGTTTCCTCCCGCTTTATCCTGAACAGGTACCTCCCGAAACAGCCATGTCCGGTGAGCACCTGTGTCAGGCGGAAGGTGAGGACGCCGTGGCGCCTCTCTAGCCACTCCTCAAAGAGGGGTCTTATCGCCGCAATTGTGGCGTGCCCAGCGCTGGGTTGCGACAATCGCACTCTCCATTCCGCCATGAGATCCCGCCGGAGCTCTGTCCGCTGTGCCGCGACTTCTTGCGGCATCGGAGTTAAGCCCCGGCGTTTCGCCTCCTCGCGCCACTCCCAAATGTGCGCGAGGATCATTAAGGTACCTATGATTCGAAAATGTCAGCGAAATTAGTCATAAAACTATCAGTAAGTATAGGCCGATCGCTTAACTGAGACGGTTTCTGACATAGCTGTGCGGTGCGGGCGGGGGTGTGGTGTCGTGATGCAAGAGCTCAGTGTTTTTTCAACTTGTGAGCTGCCTCAGGAGCCGTCTCAGTTAAGCGGTCGGCCTATAGCAAAAGTGGTAGAATTGTACAGAACGGTAGGATTTGATATCTTACATTATCAAAATTCACTACAAAACTGTACTTATAAGATCTAATTCACAAGGTTATTCTTATTTTACCCATTTGCGAGTTTTATACGAACAATGCGCAGGTGTCCAGTGAAGTGAATGCATAATAGATTGCAACCTACCTATTGCGCTTCAAATCTCATGTTTTCTTAATTTTTAGGTCCATAGAGGGATTCTGAAATAATGGTATAAAATATAGTTTTATGTTATGCTACTGGGCTTTATCACTGCATCGTAGAAGATGCCAAAGACTTTCCTTATCGTTGTTATGTATAACTTTTTAAGTCATTAGACACACCGTTTCTTGTTACTTACATCGATAAAATGTAACCAAGTTAAATATTGTTGCTACGTTGTTCGCGACCCTTTTTCAATTAAAGTTTCTGGAAAAAGATTTCCCGGTTAGGGAGCGACCTTTGACCACTCGCGCGTCGCGCTGTTTACACGATTTGCAATAACTTTTATTTTAAGCACAATGTTTATTTATTTATTTGCTGAAATTAAACCGTTTCATGTTATAAGTTCCTACGCGTGTTAGTTTTTGTTTGACTTTTTCGATTTCCTGATTATACAAAACGAACAAAACTAACAACAAAAGGTATACCTAAGTAATTCTTCACATTCAACGCCCACTTATTGTAAAGTAGCTTCTGCTCGCGACTTATTCCGCATGAATGTTTTAACAATATATACTGCCTGCGACTTCGTCCGTGTAAAGTTTCATGTTCTGACGTAAAATATATATCCTACTAGCTTTTGCCCGCGGCTTCGCCCGCGTGAATGTCGGAAAATATCCAGGGATTAAAAGTACGCTATATGTTAATTCAGGTTATGAACTATCTGTGTGCCAAATTTCTTTAAAATCCATTTAGCTGTTTTTGCGCCACTCCGGAACATACATCCAGATAAACAAATAAAAATTCTAAAGTACTATTTTATTATATAGAGAAGATCAAAAAGTATAAATCATCGTTTGTACTATATTCCACTGTTACATGTAGCTTTGCCGAGCGTTAAAGGACGAAATGGACAATTTGTGCGTACATTACATTTTACAGCCACACTCGTCGACAATTTTTCTAAAATATTCTATAGCACTGAGTGGAATTGGGAGTTTTATTTCAATTAAAAAAAGTTAAGTACTTCAGTACATTATGTAAAAATTCGACAAAAACCTTTTTGGTGTGAGTACAATAGACCATTTTAGGCAGCGTGCCGCTATAATGGCCTTAATTTAACACACGGGTACGGCTAGTAACCAGTAATCATAAAAATTATTAGATAAAATAATTCATAAATATAAAAATTAAAATTATCAAACGCCCGCCGACATAGTCCTCTGACAGACTCGAAAAATATTTAGGTATCCATTATAGAGCCGTATAAAGAGTAAGCTGTCCTTGCCAGTCGATTTGATTGACAATTGAATATCCTTTGTAAGCCCAGGTACAGGCGGGCGATTTTAATACGCGACGATTTTTATTCGCGCACTTTTTTTAACATAGTGAGAATCCAACAACGCGCGACCCAGTGCATCAAGAAGACGACACATTGTTGGATTTTGGACTCGGCGCTAAGCGGGAAGTTTAAAATAGAGTGCGCGAAAAAAAAAAGCACGTCTGTCGAGCTCACAGACCGCACGTAACCACCCGACCACCACCACATGACGTCAATTATTTCTAGGAAATAATAAAGCCTTTATTGATTTAATGGAATGATATTCGAACTTTTTTCATGAAAAATAATATTTATTTTTAATCCTGCTGTCGGTCGGTAGAACTGACAGTTGAAAACCCAATGAAACGTAAGGCAGGCTCACAGCTACGCTTCAGCAACGTTGTGTACCGTTTAAAATTAATTTAACAGATCAATAATTTAATTTAAATATCAATGATTATTGAATTCAAAAGTCATTGCAAATATTGTATTCAGCCACATAAAATAAAAGGAGGTTTACAAATTAATGTTCAAAATGCTCGTGACGTCACATCATTAGTATGCACTCTATAATTACCCTCTATGAAATCAGAAATATTTTGCTTTTTCAAAATAAAGTTGCTTACCCTAATTAAGGGTAAAATCAACCTAACATAGAACTTGGAGCTAACTAAACGAACAAATCCAAATCAAAATACTCATTTGTAATTCCTAACTTCGGCCACCATCGGTTCCCTCAACTAATAAGGTAAAGAAGTTACACAATTATGCAAACCTGCTATCTACACACGGTGCTCCCAGCAGGAGAGGAAATTCAGAAACTTTATTCCAAGTTCTTTCGAAATCTTTTGATTAAATGTAACGTCTGCGCGAGGTACTCGCACGTAAACCTCTTACTGTCGATGTGTTTGCTATAAGTCTCTGTTCTTAATAATGTTAATCTGCTTTCCAAACATAAACACATTTTCTAAATATATTAGAAAATGTGTTTATGTTTGGAAAGCAGATTAAATAATACATTTCTGAAACCTTCCGTATGAAAAATATTTGAGATAGAGTACTAAAATTATGAGACCTTTCTGTAAAACCCTATATTAAATACAACGGTAATAGATTCGATCTCTGTAAGGGTGCGAAATAGCCTGTAAATATGGAAATTATTTTACCAAAAACTCTGTCTAAGTAATTTATTTGCCAGAACTAAGGTTAAGTGCCGAAGTCAGTCAAACAATATACCATCAATCAGATTATTGGAATAATAAAAAACTTTTAGTTCAAACGGTGAAAGTCCTATGTAAAAACAGCAAAAAAGTTGGAATCAATATTTACTTTGGAAGTAAATTCTCGGTTAAAACATGTAAAAGTCCCTTAACACCGTGGTTTTTTATTGTTTGATACTTCGATATAAAATGTATGTTTATATCAAACACGTGTGGGTATGGAGATACCTACTTGTACTTACTATATTTGAACATGAAGAATCCAGAATATGTTATCTATGCTTATTCTTACCACTATGGCATCTGATTTATATCTCAAGAATGATATTTCTACGATATTTTCTTCGCTTAACTTATTTGTTTTAAATCACTAAGTCAGAATCCACATTCGATAACGTATTTCGGGATTAAGTTACAGTAATACGACTCGAAGGGCTATCAACATTAGCGGGACAAAGTTTGTATAAGCAGTAGGTATATGTTAGTAACTGGTGTTGACTCAAACTCATTCAAGTTTAGTTCACAAATGTCGTTCGATCTTACATTCAGACCTTCATTACATCCAGATCCTGAACTACAATAATGTGAAAACTTAGGTCCTAAAACACACTCCAAGACGGATTGTTAATCTACTAAACTTTTCAAAGAACCATTATCTAAGTATTAAGATAATTCTAAACAGTACATAATTAAGACGTATGTTTACTGTTCACTCTTATATAAATCTTATCAATAATGAAAGTATTTACTCAGTTTATAGTAGGAAACAGTCTTTGATCTATTTTATGAAACAACGGATATATAGACAATGATATGTAATTAGAAATGAGAGATGAATTGAAAAGGTCAAGCAAACAATATATACAATAACCAAGTAAGCAATTCTTGTTGTTTTGCTCGAAATAACTTGTTACATCCGCAATTATGATATTGACATAAATTATTTTTCTATTTTTTATACCATCGTAAAACAGAACGACACTAGCAGTAATTGTGCTCAGTTCTTGTCAAGTCCAAGTCATAATGCATTTAAAATTTAAACTCATAAATGTAGGAACGTAGCAACAGTTTAAAATAGTTGTTATTAAAACAAAAGTTTTGTGCGTTCGTTAAAAGTTCGTTTGTCCCATTCAATATAAGGCACGGTGATTGTAGACATCACCGCGTTGTGATCCCCGTATGAACTAAGTGAACTTTGTTTGTACCTATGTACACAGTCGCGTGTCAGTTGTAGGCTGACATGGGTCTATCCTACCTTTGTTTTGTAACCTACTGTGGAGTATGATTGTGTTAATTAAACGCTGACTTGCCTTTCTCGTGGGTTGCCAAAAAAAAGATGGATTATGAGTATTTCTCCTCCATTTAGTAAACCTTTGGAAATATGTATTTTTTTATGTGTCTTTACCCTCATGAGTGATCTCAAAACGCACTGTTTATCATAATTAACAATTCGCGGGTATCATGACTTCGTCTGCCGGAAGAGATCAACCGAAGCTTCAATAGTTAATAGGATTGTTGTGGCTGAATGATTCTCAAGTTTGCTGATCAGATCAATACTATAAAGGCAAAAGTTTTGTTTGTAAAGGATTCACTCTAAACCATATCTGTGTTTGTGATCACGACAACTGCGATACTGGGAATTTGAAGTGATTTTTAAAGTTTTTGTGTGAATAAATAGTCACCCCTATTGCCTGAGCTGCCAATTTAAGTTGAATTTCAGCAATAAATCGAATGCAATCAGCACTAGTCAATGTAAAAGCAATTAGATTTACACCGTATTATATTACTTCGCTTGTGGCGTATATTGGTATTATTCGCATTCAAACCCAGTCCCTGAATGCATAATGTTTAGCTGTCTAATCTAAATGGAACACATTTGAACCCATCATTGATATAGACAGACAACTTAATTAATTCCATACTCAACGTATTCATCTTGTGAAATCAAAGCGTCGAACCACTTTTAGTTAAGTATGAGGCTGAGCTTTAGAATAACTTACACTCAAACAGGGCTCTTTTAAGATAAAGGATGAACCACGAGTGACTCCTTTCTCCACAAAGATCTTTTTTGGGAAAGAGATGTATCTTTAGGAAGAGGATAATATATTCGGTCATAACATTTCCCTGAGGGTATGACCGCGAACGAATTTATACTTCTAGATGCTAGCCTTGTAAGGTATAATTATTTTTATACAGAACTGGCTTTTGCCAGTGACTTAATTATTATCTCACGGGAACGTACTACCGGAATTATTCGTACTACCGGACTGTACTATTCTATGTCCTAACCCAAGTTATGGTCTACCCATGTGCAAAATTTCATCCAAATTAATTCAGCCGTTTTAATATGAAAGGGTAACAAACAAGCTCACTTTCGCATTTACGTAAATAGTTAGCTGTGTTAAAAAGTGTAAAGTTAAATAAATTTTATATAAAATAAAAATATTCGTTAGGATTACATTATATATATTCACATAGCTTTAATGTAAAAATAAACTCGAGGCATTTTACAACCTACGTCTTACATTATAGAGATTAGGAACCTTCCTGCTTCTTAAATGAACACACATTCTAACCTAAAAGTTCAGTTTTCAAAACTGAAATACGCCTGCTCTCAAATTGTGAAGTTATGGAGAGACGGACGACCGACAGCATTCCTTGATGGAGTGTGTCCGGACGATCAGTCAGTTGGACAACTGCAGTTGATTGGAAATTCAAACGTTCCGGTCATATTTCGTGTTGAAATATTATTGTCACGCTCGTCATATGAGTGATATTCTAAATGTAATTAGATTTTAAAATATCCACATGAATAATATTGAATTCAGCTAAAACCTGAATCGAGTAACACGTATTGTTTTTATATACCAATTGTATCGGTAAAGCTCAATATTCAGCGCACGTTTTGTTTATGTTACTAAGGAATCAGTCATACTTGTGCGTCGCTATTTATCTTGCAAATAATATAACACAAACAACGATATAGCTTCGTGACTACTCTCCTAAAACAATAAAATTCATGAGAGTAGTGGAAGTAGTACAATAACAGCTAGGGAGATATACAGGATAAGCAATGTATACCAAAGATTGAAGTGGGGGCAAAAGAACTAACTTGACCATTTAGGTAGCCTTTATTACCTCAAACTAAATGATCACGAGTCAGCAAATGAGTCAAACACTAGATTGTTACGATTCACAAAACAAAACATTGTATATTTATTTGTACTTACTGTGTTCAGCAATAAAGATTTGATATGATTATTTTCATTTTTGTTGTTATGAAGAAATTAGATATCTAGGTATAATTACGAGAAAATCTTCAGGTGAGGCTGCACTTAGCTTTAAGCCTACTTGACGAAAAAGTTTTGCAGATCACTGCATAGCATCGACGAAGGCTGCATGGCATCGACGCTCATCAGGTGTTAGGCCCGTTGTACACGGCACGGTTTCTTTACGGTACGGCGCGCTAGCCGCACCGCAGAACAATCGTGTGAGCTTGTATATGGCATTGTTCTATGGTATGTAGTGCCACCGTATCGTCAAAAAACTTAAAACACTGACCACCGTGCCTAAACATGGCGAATAAACCGTAGTTTTTCACGATAAAAAAACTTGTGTGTACAACGGGTCTTCTAGTACGGTAACTGTTACTAACTATGTATCATGTCTGGGTACCTACTACGAATCTTTGGATTATAAATTACGGAACTCTGGAGTACCCATTAACCCTCCCTAATGATATTATAGCACTTCACAGGAAATGGAACCACTTTCCAATTGTGCCTACGTTTGATCAACTAACCGCTTGTAATTTCATAAATTAGCTAGCTGATGAGGCTTTTATGTGGCACACGCACGAAACATAACAGTGCTTCATTTAGCCACCGTTTGCATACAATTCCTTGTGTAAGAGGATTACCTTAAGGAGGCTTATAAATGTCGTATATCCGGTATCAAATTGAACGAGTTTTCTGATTTCACAAACTTCTTTTTATATCATTTGCAGATAATGTTAATATAACTTGTTTGTATCACGACATTGCAGTACAAAATAACGATAGATTGATAATGTCGGTAGTCCCTCCGATTAAGGCAATTCGTTTACTATGCATAAGAAGCTCATTGTTATCGATTTGTATGCATTACGCGGATAGGACGTGCTACGAACCGCTACGCCACCGCACTTTGCTACGAAATGCTACGAACGGCTACGTCGATAGTTGCAGTACGATACTAAATTCTATGAGCCAGTTATTGCTTGTACTCATGTTAATTTGAGACACATTGGCTAACCTAGTAAATAACTTTATGATTATGTTATTTTTGTGTTGTGAATTATTGTTTGGAGTAGGTATTTCGATAGTTTGGCATTCCTTAGGCCATAAGTTCCATAAGTTTTCAACCAAACTATAACCAAAGTCGTAGGAGACTGGAAGTAAACAAATTAGACGAGAATAAAGAACTATAAAGTGAAGGTATTTTATTAGCTTTCATTTCTAATTTAATACTCCCAATATTGTTATTTCTTCAGATTAAATTAAATTACTAATTACTGTTGTATTATTGTACGTAACCTAGAGAAGTAGTTCACTCATAAGCGCTTATTATACAGGTACTAAGAATAGAAAGTTCGAACTCAACTTCCGTTACACACAGCGAACATCAAAGTAGGTAGGTATAGGAGCACCATTCAGAAGCTCACAAACTAAACAGTTGTTGTCTCAAGTGTTGAGGCGTCAGACAAACAGATTGCGGCCCGCGATCTCTAATCTGAATGTCAAAACAGTACCATCGAGTGTACTAGACTAGATGAAAACAGGGATCGAGTCACAAGCGATCATCTACTGAATACGAAAGTGGATTTTAAAATCAAGAGCAAAGAAAAGAGCGCAGTAATTGGGCTATTAATTCAGTGAGGGGCGGTACTTATATTATGTGGTAGTGTTGGGTGGAGGAGGAGATAATGATCTACGTACGTTTTGTTGTGCGTGAGAGCCTTTCGATTACCCCTGGCTATAAGTAAACCATAACGGCGTAAAAGCTACTTTCTAAAATCGTTCCGGCCGCTAAAGCTATTTTTTGTTGGGTTTCTCATTTAAAATTCATGAAGGTTTTCGGAAAACTTAGCTTTTATTTTGTAAAGTAGAATGTACAAAGGTATATTAGGCAATTTATTTTGTGAAATAATTGTGCTAGCATTAGCAGACCGAGGTATTCGTTTCTCGTAATAAAATATTTAAAAAAAAATAATAAAGAACCCGACTGCTTTACCTCTTTTTATTTTGAATCTTTTAGTGTATCTTTTGGAATCGTTTCCTCAAGCCCTTTATTTTGAGCTCTTTTCTTCAAGCCTTAGTGACGTTTATATAAATTTAATTGTGTCAACCACATTCTGCGAAGCCTGCAGCACAAAATTAAATCTACAACCACATTATTTAACTGAATCTGGAAGCTGATGCTGTAAAACAGAAATCCAATCTCTTCCTTGGTTTGGTTCGTTACTTCGTTCGATGAAATTTGTTTTTTTTTAGTTTAGTCCTACCTATAACGTAGCCCATGTTATAGGTAGGACTTACCTACTTTATGCAAGCATACAAAGATTTTTCTTCGTTTGAATCTTTATTTTTTCAAAACGTGAGCTTATTTATTCAGATTACTTGAAAGTATAATACGTACATAGGATTAGTGTACATAAATACATAAACTCACGCCTTCTTCCCATGGGGGTAGGCAGAAACTACAGAACGCCACCTGCTACGATCCTTACATAGTCCTTTTGCCTCGTTTACGTTCATACATCTGGTCATACACGCACGCCGGTTGCGAGTACTACGCACCTGGCCTTTCTGAAGAACATCACCAATAAGGTCAGCATATGTCCTCCTAGGGCGTCCCCGCCCGGCCTTTCCCTTTACATCAGCCTTGTAAATACATTTTGTTAGTCGCCTTTCATTCATTCTCTCAACATGCCCAAACCATCTCAGCATACCCTTTTCAATTTTTGTCACTACATCTTCTTTTAAATCACACCGCTGTCTTATCACATCATTCCTCAGCCTATCATTCATAGTCAGGCCACACATGCTTCGCAAGGAACGCATTTCCACAGCATTTATTCTACTTTCATGTTGTTTTTGCCACACCCAACTCAAGGATTAGTGTAATCATAGGAAAATATTTAGAAAAGAAGCCTATTATTACACGAAAGTTAACCTCTACAGCAGTTTTTTTACAACGTGATATTATGGAACATGGTAATTTGACGTTTTCTTATATTTTCAACGTCTCAAGATTAAATAAAGCTTATTCCTGCTAATAGCTTTGCTCAGAAACTCATATTATTGTTTACTAAACTTTAACGTAAACGGCTATTCGAAGGGTAAACGAAAAATTCCAAATTAATTTTAGGCGTCGTTTGAATGTTAAAACGGTGGTTACGCGGACTTCAGACCCATTGCACGTTGGAATTCGTTTTTTCTATCAGTAAATCTAATTAACTGTTAAACATTTTATGCCGTTAAACCTAATGTTACGAAATCCGTGATTGTACAAATGTAAGAGGGGTTCGTGGCTAAGTAATAATAGCCGCACGGGTCAGTCCGTGAAGGGGTGACCGTCTTAACATACCGAGACTCCTTCATGCCTCGGAAAGCACGTCCCGGTTGTCATTCTTGGATCTTTGACAGTCGTTATGGTTCGTCAGAAGCCCGAAAGTCTGACAACCAGTTGTACCAAGGGGTATCGTGTTACCCAGTAACTGGGTTGTGGTGGTCAGATAGGTAGTCGCTCCATGTTAAATACTAGAATTTAGCTGCATCCGGTTAGACTGGAAGCTGATCCCAACATAGTTGGGAAAAGGCTAGGCAGATTGATAGCCTCGATTAACGAGATGGTAAAACAGAAATCGATCTATTATCGGGTCAATTCATATCATAATTATGCAAGTCTTTATTTACATCTAAACCGATTAAAAGTATACGAGTAGCACCAAAATCCTGCATTTTTTTCGAAAAGCATCCAGTTAAAAAGTAACTGCTAAAGTGCATCCGAAATATAAGTTGTTTGTAGACTGATGGATCGTTAGTTGAATTAGTTTGAACTCTATTTGTAAGGCATATAGAATTTGATATTGCATGATTAAAAGCTCGTATACGTTGCATACGGTGATGTTTACTGAACGCTGCCAAATAAGTAGTATTTTATTCTAACATTGACAGCGCCGAGAGCTTGTGCCTTATCCACTGAATATTTATCCGGCAGTCGGAATCGTCAATTGGTGAAAATGTTTCTAGCGATTTCAAAGCTTTCGAAAATATTCAGTAAGTTTTTGAGTGAAGCTTTTTGTTAGAGTGGTAACAAACACTGTAGTTCATAGCTTTCATTTGAAAAACCTTTTCAAAAGCGAAAACAAACCATTTATTAAGTTTAGGTAATGATATTTTTTATTTTATGATGCTTGAGTTTCGAGGTTCGCTACAGCAACACTTCATGTTATTATATCTTACTCATTTACTCTTTCTAAAGAAAATCTGTTTATCTTCTTTCTTTTCATACAACATCTGAGCCGGTCCCATGAACTACAAACAGAAAAAAAAATTGTAACTCGCACCGCTGGGACACATTAATTTTGAGGATTTGGGACTAGAACCGCAAATGCGTAACTTTGATACTTGTGGAAAGTTTTCTTTTAGGAAGGCTTTGGTCCTCTGAGGAAAATGAATCGTTTTGGTTATAGCTGAAAACCCACAAAAAAAAAACACGTATCTATTCCATTACCTCTACTTATCCAGAGAAACCTCAACCTCTTTCGTTATCAAACGATAAATCTACATACATAAAACTCTTAGATCACTATAAGCACTATTATGAAAGGGGCGCATAAAGCGTGCGCGTGAAAAATGATCCGCGTTTCGTGATAATAATAACCTCGTCAAGGATACCCAATAGAAAATTACTAAGGATCATATGAGATCTACGCATGTGATGATGGTTTCCATGTTGTATATTATATAATTCATGATGGTGTTATAAAGTTTCGCATTGTTATAAAGAATGCCTTCCGTAGTTATTTGAGGAGCATAAAACAAAACAGTCTGAAATAACCAATATACTTACCTCGAAAATACAAACCTTCATATTACTGTCTCCCACAAAACATCGGATGCGAACTAAAATACCAACAAAAGTTTTTCTGCAAAAAACGGTGATACACACAAAGTACAAACACGTGGGTTGAATAAGAATGTTCGCTTTACCAGCTGCCGGCGAGGAATGGAAACAAATGGAGAACGTTGTGAGAGATGCACGACAGGGGGCGTTGATCGATGACTGGCCGTTTTGTAAAATGAATGAAATAAAGTTTTCTTCGTTTCTTGTAAATTATGGCGTCAACAGTTTTCACGTCAATAAAGACTTATCACGTACTTTTTTCACAGATCAGTCAAGCTTTTTCATTCAGGTCTTAAAAAACACGGTTAAAATGTTTATTTATTTGGGTTTTCAAAAATACCACCGCACTTGCATTGCAGAAAATACGAATAGCTCAGCCCTTTAAATCAAAGAAAAAACTTTTTTTGTCTTCCATTTTAATGGTATCTATCATTATTTAGGGGTCTTAAAGAATATTAAAACCACGTTTAGGTTGTAACAAATTCTGAGTAGTGAATAGAAAATAAATTAAAAACCATCCTCAAAACGTTTGAAAAAAACTTAAGCGCTCTCCTTCCACTTCTGAAATTTACTTATCATCCCACATTTTTAAAGTAACTGATTGAATATTAATACATTTTAAAGTTACCTAAATCAATAAATGTTGTCTTTTTGCGTTTGTCTACCATGCTACCTGATCCCATAGAGATATCTATCTATATAGAGGAACAAACTTTATCATAGAGGTACAATTCCGAAGTCGACCGCAGGCGGCAACTGCAGGCGACGCGACGTGTTGCCGTGACACAACTGGTTTCTATGTATTTCTATGAAGGCGACGTGTCACTAGCTACGGAAGGTATTTCATAGAAATTCATAGAAACCAGTCATGTCGCGGCGACACGTCGCCTGCAATTGTCGGCTACGGAATGGTACAGCGTCACAAAAAACGTGTCACTTCAGTAATGAGGATGTAGTCTTTGCAATCAGCTAGCATTTTGAAGAAAGATACATACCTATATCTATCTTTTCGACATAAGTTCACAAGCAAGATGGTGGAGGTAATCAGAGGAAGAAAGTATTACGACTTGCCAATGCAAGCTCGGTGTTGTTTGACAGATTCCACCTATGTACTAGGCTGATCAAAAAGTAATGATAATCGGTTCATATTTTCTATACTAATAATAAAGCTGAAGAGTTTTTTTGTATGTTTTAATGTGCTAATCTCTGTAACTATCGTCTCAGGATTTAAAAATCTTTTTGCATTTGATAGCCCAATTCTTGAGGAAGGCTATTTAACATCACGCTAGGACCCCTAGGCGCCGAGCAAAAAGAAAAAATAACCGATTATCATTACTTTTTGATCAGCCCTAGTATGTTGAACAAAACGCGGCCATACGAGTACCCACTTCATTCATTACAAACTAAACAATTCCTATACAATATAAATTGTTATATGAAATAAATTAACGTACCCTCGTCTGAATTCTGTCAGTAAGATAATGTTTGTTAACATTTTCAAATAGATATAGGGAACAAAACTACTCACAATTTACCCACTAGACAACATGCCACTTTTGAACATTAAATGGCAGCATACAGATTTTAGTGAACATACAATAATTTCGCGTGAGTTTTCTCGCATTTTTTCGAATTATATATTTTCATTGTTACAGGTACATTATCGATAGTGGAGGTAGCAATCATCTGTCATTAGTACCTATATTTTATAATTACTTATGGTACATAACTACTGTATTGAAACAAATAGGTACGCTGCGTAAGATTATTCGTCTGGCGTATCTTGTGTTATGCGTATATGTCTGGTGTTCTGTGAGAGAAAGTATGCTAGGGAGTCCACTGTTCCATGTTAGTTTTAAATTAAATTAATGTCAAGATTGTAATTGTTTCTATGTTAATTAATGTAATTGGTGTTGTGCCGTTTTAATTAACTATAAATAAATAAATAAACGTCACATGTGAAGCTCTATTGTAATCTGTTTCATGTGCTCTGATCACGTTAGTCTGAGGTCCATGTTCTGCGTTCTGTTAGTGTATTCATAGAATTCCAAACGTAATATGCTTGATTTATTGCATACACTATAGTAATGAAATACGTCGGTTGATGGTAGGTTTCATATAGAATAGTATCACTTTGATAAACTGGGCTTAAATCTGAACATCCAAGGTAAGCACTAAAAGCATTTGGTACTCCACTCTAGTTAATTCATAGAAGCTCAAATGTAATACGCTTGATTTATTTAACCCGCTTTCGTAATTAAAACGTGGGTTTGAAGTCTAGAGGTTTCATCACTGAATACACAGAATACTAAGTAAGATAGCTCTGAAATATCTTAAACTTGATTAAACAGATAAAGTAACTGTCTACGTTCAACGCTTGTGGTTATCTACCAAAATTATTTGAGAGCCATTTTGAAATATCAGTTCGCTCACAACAAAACCAACCAGTTTAACATTTTCCGTCCATTACCCAATTACCTACGTTCTATAGTCAAGTGGGTGGACCGAAATGACATCTACCCTCGTCATGGAAGCCAGAACCGCGCTTCATTAATGGTATAAGTCGCCGTTGCCACGAGCGTAAAAATATCGCGGCGCGATCTTATCGCGCACTGGATTTTCAACTCTTGGTGTTGAGCCGATCGTTGAGAATCCTACAGACTACTTCCCAGTGCGTCAAAAAACACACGGTTGGATTTTCATCTCTCGGTGCTAAGCAGTGGGTTCAAAATTCAGTGCGCGAAAAATATCACCTCGGGGAAAAAATCGCCCGTGCTAACCTGAGCTTATTGACTGACGGACAGTTCGCCAACGTGTGATTAACAGATTGAGTACTTAGTGGAAATAAATGAGGCTTACCTCAGTCATGTGATTAATTAGAAATGTCTTCTCTAATATCTTCTATTTTTGTCTAACTTATTCACTTTTTTTTTCCTAATAAAAAAAATATTAAGAAAAAGGCCCTCTCGCTATGTCCTAATTAAATTTCGCTACTCAGTGGTGAGTGGACTAATATACTGCGGCAAGCGGAATCCAGAGCTCAGATACAACATCGAGACTACTCCCAACTCGGCAAATAAAGAGGTCCCTTATATTCCTTTAATTATGTTATATTATCACAGCAATACTTAGGCATAAAGGTCCACCATTTCTGAACCATAATTCGCTTTTTTTAATTGCAGACATAATAGGGTTGTCTAATGATATTAATCTCTTAATTGATCTTTATAGAAAAGTCGGCGATTATTCACGTTCGATTTTAGAGAATTTCATAGCAACAAATAACTAGGAACCCAATTAAGTAATAACAATTATTTAAGTATCGAAGGTTTCATTCGAAGTAATTGTTGAAGAAGTTTATATAAAAGTAAGTTAATGGAGATGTCTCAACTTTTAGGACGCTGAGAGCAAATTCAAACTTGATTAGAGTCGGATTAATGTAGGCATGATAATTATTAAAATGTACATTATGAGACAAAACTAACCATAAGAAACTGTTAAAAGCGCCACTGGCCGCACTAGTTTCTTCCAAGTTATCTAAAAACTGCGAGTGCAAATAGACAACATCGCTATATTATGAAGATTTAAAAGAATTCTCACAGAAAAACAAGTTGTTTAGCTAAGACAAAAGGCTATTGCTCTATATAGAATTTACAAAATCTTTTCGCTTTATAAAATAATTACATAAATATCTTTCTGCTTTTTCTAACAATGCAGTCCGAGCTCTAAGCTTGCTCTGATTTTAGTATAATAGTATTCTACTGTGGAGCAGTACCTCACTATAAATGTCATGTCTGGTGTAGTAGTTAGACTGTTCATATTTAGTTAAGGAATTCCAAAGTTAGTTAAGGATCTCAGACTAATACGCCCTGGTCTGCACGTGTCTATACGGTGCACTTAACTAACTATACACAACGCTACCTCTGTAATGGAGCTTCTTCCTCGTGTGAACATAATGTTAAGTGTGCAAATGATAATGGAGGCTTTTCCAAGTAAACTTGTATAATGAAATCTAGATGTCACTATAACTAATCTTTGAAACAAATTAATTAATTATTTCCATCGCCAGTCTAACACTGCTTTTTCTTTTTGCTCTATCTCCCCTTTTCTTCTTTTTTTTTTTTTTGGGTTTGGAAATTATCAAATAACTTCTCCCGCTCTGGGTGGAGCGGGAGGGTGTGTCAGGCTCTTACTAACTTAAACCCACCCGTGTTCCTTCGGTTGTCCTGTTGCTGGGGGCCACAATGTCTCTTTCGGCCCATATTCGCAGCCCCGGCAGGCATTGGCCCTAGCGGACCCCGTCAATTCTGCTGACATCTCTTTGAGGCGCGCGTGGAACACAACGGGCCGTTGACCCGGGCCTGGTCGTTATCGGACGGTGAGCTACCCATTGCTCACCGTCCGCAAGTCCGCAACTACTTTGACCGGAAATCGGCTCGCGATTCCCGCCCAGGGCGTCTCCTCCTGCGGTGGTTAGGGGCGTGAGGGCGCGAAATTTGCCTCTCCCTCACGCGTTCCGCGTCCTCCTTCGCGAGCATTACTGCTTCGGAGAAGGATGTGACGGCCTACCATTTCCTCTCGCTCCGTACCATGGCCTGAACCAGGGCCGGACGCGAGAGATCACCGCCGCCGATCGCCTCCACGAGGACACGGCGATGCTCCGCTGCTCTATCTCCCCTAGGAGATATAGCGTTAGAAGAAAAAGCAGTGTGTGTGTGTGTGCTGACGTGTTAATACCTACATTTGTCCGCTGTAGGCGTCACAACAATTAATCAAAACACGAGTTTCACTTTCATTGCTTTGAAGTGTCGGCAACGAGGACGCGTCCTGAATAAATGTGAAATTTATTCAAGAGGGAGCCACTGCTGCAACTAAGCTTAGCAATTTATTGCTCAAATACCTACGTGTATGGTCTTGGTATTTGTGTGCTTATTATAAAATATACTAGCTTCGCTCTAGATTCCGTCTGCGCAGTAGCTATTCGGATGATGAAAACCATTAATAAAATTGCTGCTTGTGTCTTGCGATAGTCGCTGTGACTTCTTATATACGATGCATGTAAATAAGAAGCCACAGGGACTATCGCGTCACATAGTCGTATATCCAGTCTTAGCATAAGCATAATCAGCCTATAATGTTCCCACTGCTGGGACACAGACCTCTTCTTTACGAGAGGGAGTGGGCTGTAATCTGCCACGCATAGCCAGTGCATGCGGGTTGGTTGATGTCACATGTCTTCGAATTTTTCGTTCTAGAACGTGCCGGTTTCCTCACGATGTTTTTCTTCACCTTTATGAGAGCAGTGGTGATGAAATAATTTATAAAAAGTAAAGCGCATGCCTTTTTTTTTTTTTTTTTTGGGGTGGGAAATTATCAAATAACTTCTCCCGCTCTGGGCGGAGCGGGAGGGCGTGTCAGACTCTTACTGACTAAAACCCACCATGTTCCTTCGGTTGCCCTGTTGCCGGGGGCCACGATTTCCCTATCGGTTTTCTTCGAACCCCCGGCAGGCATTGGCCCTAGCGGACCCCGTCAATTCTGCTGACATCTCTTTGAGGCGCGCGTGGAACACAACGCGCCGTCAACCCGGGCTTGGTCCTTATCGGACGGCGAGCTACCCATTTCTCACCGTTCGCAAGCCCGCACCGACAGTGGCCGGAAATCGGCTCGCGATTCCCGCCCCGGGCGTCTCCTCCTATTGCGGCGGTTAGGGGCGTGAGGGCGCGAAATTTGCCTCTCCCTCACGCGTTCCGCCTCCTCCTTCGCGAGCATTACCGCTTCGCAGAAGGAGGTGACGGCCTGCCATTTCCTCTCGCTCCGTACCATGGCCTGAACCAGGGCCGGACGCGAGAGATCACCGCCGCCAATCGCCTCTACGAAGACACGGCGTTGCTCCGCCCAAGCCGGGCAGACCTCCACCGTATGCTCCACCGTGTCCTCAGGCCGATCCACACAATTGACACCCGGGTGTTTCCTCCCGCCTTATCCTGAACAGGAACCTCCCGAAGCAGCCGTGTCCGGTGAGGACCTGCGTCAGGCGGAAGGTGAGGACGCCGTGGCGTCTCTCAAGCCACTCCTCAAAGAGGGGTCTTATCGCCGCAATTGTGGCGTGCGCTTGCCTGGGATCAAAACCACGACCAAAAACTGGTAAGTCGGGTCCGTTACCACTGGGCCACCACGGCTTTTATGCTAATGTAAATAGGACAAACATTTGATGCAAGTACGTTAAACATTTTATTACCAATCAAATGGTTTATTGTTTCAGCTTTTATTTGTTTTCTGCAGTTTCGGTTTCGTTTATTGTCATCTAACATCCATTTAGTGGACAGTACGATGTCCTCGGGCGACCGCCATAAACACACTTTATTACTTGACACGGAAACTGAATCGAGACAAAGTTATTTTTAACCGACTTCCAAAAAGGAGGAGGTTATATGTTCGTCGCGTATGTTTGTTTTTTTTTTGTTTTTTTTATGTATGTCCACCGATTTCTCCGTCAATTGTGGACCGATTTTGAAAATTCTTTTTTTGTTTGAAAGGGTGTGCTCTCGAATTGGTCCCATATAAATTTTATTAACTTTGCTTGGATAGTTTTTGAGTTAGCTACAAAATACGTATTTTTTTCCCACTTAGTATGTAGATGATATGATAAGTTTCTGTCACTGGTAGCAGGTAGTGGTATTCGAATATGTGTGGTGTAGGTACCACAACTAAAAAGTGAAAAATAAAAATTTTTACAAAAAAAAACAACCGACCTCCAAAAAAAACACTACAAAGTGAAAAATAACTTTAATTTCGGAAGTCGGTGGCAAAAAACGAAAATACAAAACCCAAGACACCGACTTCCGAAATTAAAGTTATTTTTCACTTTGTAGTGTTTTTTTTGGAGGTCGGTTGTTTTTTTTTGTAAAAAGTTTTTTTCTATTAGAAAACGAACTTTTAGGATTTCTTTCGTTCAATATTCCACCTTATTATAAATCAGGTCTATCGGAAATTCGGTTTTATTGTAAACCTACCTTGATAAATTATTGTATACAGCTTTTTATAGTTTTTGTGATACCTACGAGTATGTATGAGTATGGCTTATGTTGTCCTTATATGCACAATAGGGATAACAAATAAAACTTGACAGATATGGGACGATAAATAGTTATTTTCGACTCCTAGTTACCTAGATCTAGCTGTTTGTAAAGACAAAACCTTCCTCAGTCATTCCAAAAGCAACATTCTCTGTAATAACTTTGTTACTCTTATGAGTCTAACTAAAACAAAACAAACTTAATTACTATTATGAACATCACAAAGAACCTCCACATACTTGGAACGTGTTAACTTGAATTAGAATGCTAATATTGTTACTTCCACATTAACACCGCTCATTACCGTACATTCCCGTCGTATGTATGAGAAATTTTCCCATGTTTATCCATAATTACTTCCATTAATTATATATATACACTTACACTTTTTTTTTATTAGTTTTCGAAAATTGGATACGAGGCTTTTTGCCATTGGTGAATGTGTATTTTATGTTATATTTTTTTTTGTGTAATGTGCGTTTATTTTGTGCAGAATAAACAATTTTTCTTTCTTTCTTTCTTTCTAACGCTCTTTTCTTAATAAACAAATAAACAAAATTCTCTAAATTAAATTAACGTTCAATCTACCTAGCCTTTTCCCAACTATATTGGGGTCGGCTTCCAGTCTAACCGGAAGCAGCTGAATGCCAGTATTTTACATGGAGCGACTGCCTATCTACCCTCCACAACCCAGTAAATGGGTAATACGATACCCCTTGGTAAGACTGGCTGTCAGACTCTCGGGCTTCTGACGACCCGTAATGACTGTCAAAGATCCACGAATGACAGCCGGGACCAACGGCTTAACGTGCTTTCCGAGGCACGGAGGAGTCTCGGTATGTAAAGATGGTCACCCATCCACAGACCAACTCCGGCAAGCGTAGCTTTACCGGATGAATCGACCCGTGCGGCTGTTATTACTTAGCCACGAGCTCCTCTAAATTAAATTAACGTTATTTGCTTTAATTAATTATTAACACTTAGCGAGGAACAAAATCGGTAACAACATAATATTTCTCTACCTAACCCTTCAGGTAAATCTGTCATGATGTCATGTTTAAGTAGGTTTCTTAGGGTTCCGTACATCAAAAGGAAAAAACGGAACCCTTATAGGATCACTTTGTTGTCCGTCCGTCAGTCTGTCAAGACCCTTTTTCTAAGGAACGCGTGGAGGTATTAAGTTGAAATTAATCCGAAATAGGTCTATGGTTTCTTGAAGCTCTAAAAAAATCAAGCTTCTAAGTCAATGCAATAAAAAAGAACGACCATATAGGTATGCGACATAGTTTGATACTTGCAAATAAATCAAAACCTACAGGGTACCTTCAGTTGACCTAGAATCATGAAATTTGGCAGGAAGCAAGGTCTCACAGCACATGTAAAGGAAAAAGTCCGAAAATCGTTAATTTGTAGTATTACCAAACAATTTTTTTTTATTGCTCTTCGAACTTACATTTGCAGTTAGAGAATTGACCGTGACGCATAGCGTTGTATAGGAGAAGATATTTTTCAACTACAATATTAAGTTTGTTTATTGGATAAATTCATTCCAAATATGGCACCCTTCATTGTGCGTAGTCCGACACGCACTTGGCCGGTTTTTGTTATACTACATTGTTTCGTATTTACCGCAGCTATGCTTAAAAGTAGAAACAAATAAAAATACCCGTAACATGGAGAAGTTAATATTTATGTACTGGACTATGTTTTGTTAAAAATGGACGCTTATAAATATTTCGGTGAAAAAATTTACGTTAGGGACCTTTGGCCACGGACAACGATACAGTCAACTTTTATCCTGTGTACAGCTAACTTGCTGAAACACAAAACTGAATTCAAAACTCGTTATTCATACAATAGACTTTCAACACACAATATAAAATGGTTAAAAAAAAATTTGCTTTAAGCCAACAAATTACAAAACAACATCACAGCCGTAGTATCGGCGAGTAAGTTATGACATCGTAAATTAATCGGATGTCAGCGTAGTCCGAGCATACCGTAGCTTGATCCTACTTGTTGGCTGTAGCGGTATCTATAATTAGACAGAGGGAGGAGATTACAAGCGAGAGCTTGATGAACTGCTGCTGAACTTGACGGGGAATAATTGATGAGGTGGTGATGAGGCCTGAAAATATACTTTGTTGTACAGATCGAAGGAAATAATATTTGTAAATAATAAAGACTGTTATAGGTACCTACATGTCTCTCTTCGCAATTTGAATACATGCATAGAACCTTTTTGAGTCTCCGAAATGAAACATAATTATGTGGCTATACAAACTCAGTAAATTAATGTTTTTGCTTTACTCTAAATTTCATGCAGTATCAAATCTGTAAGCTCGTACCACCATGTAATGCCTTTTTTTTTTTTTTTTTTTTGGGTGGGAAATCATCAAATAACTTCTCCCGCTCTGGGCGGAGCGGGAGGGCGTGTCAGACTCTTACTGACTAAAACCCACCCGTGTTCCTTCAGTTACCGTGTTGCCAGGGGGCCACGATGTCCCTATCGGTTCTCTTCGAACCCCCGGCAGGCATTGGCCCTAGCGGACCCCGTCAATTCTGCTGACATCTCTTTGAGGCGCGCGTGGAACACAACGCGCCGTCGACCCGGGCTTGGTCCTTATCGGACGGCGAGCTACCCATTGCTCACCGTCCGCAAGCCCGCGCCTACGGTGGCCGGAAATCCTCTCGTGACTCCCGACGCCCAGGGCGTCTCCTGCTGCGGCGGTTAGGGGCGCGAGGGCGCGAAATTTGCCTCTCCCTCACGCGCTCCGTCTCCTCCTTCGCGAGCATTACAGCTTCGCAGAACGAGGTGACGGCCTGCCATTTCCTCTCGCTCCGTAGCATGGCCCGAATCAGGGCCGGAACCATGTAATGCCTGAGGCAACACAAACATGTATACTTAAGGAAATATTATATCACAACTCCTCACCGAAAAATGTGCTTTACATACATACATAACAGCCTGTGTACCCACATTTCGACAGTTATTATAATGTGTATGTGGTTTCTGTTGTAGAAAGTCATGCATACTGATGCTGTGTTTGAATAAATCGTAATTTATACATTTTAGAAAATGCACTGTAATTTTTTCACGGTTTTTCACTAGCAACTGCAATCTAAAGTCTGAAAAAAAAAGCAAAACGTTTACTGAAAATATGATAGGGATCAATGGACATCCTGTCTACAAACAAGACGGGTTCCTCGAATTTGTGACTAAATCTCTCACCAATCACTGGCGGTCAGTGTTATGCAATAATGGCTCACGGGTCACTGGGTATTGTATCATCTTTATTATAATATTGAAGTACACTAAGAAGAACTACAATAAACAAGATTTTGACATGAAATTTTCACATCGTCATCTCGAAAATCGTGGACGAACGTCGAACAATATGCATGGTACTATAATGTGTCGAGCACAATGACGCAATGGCGGCCGGCAGTGAGGCTCCAGTGCAGCAGTGCAGCGTGTGTGAGCAGGAATACAGATGAGTATGAACTGTATGAACCACATGCGGCCTGCGCCGTTTTGTAGGTCAATTTATTATGACAATCTTACTTTTTATGTCACCCATACTAAATAAAAATGTGAAAAGTTTGTGTTAAAAGTAGTATTTATTATTGCAACGATCTGTACCTACACAAAATCATCAAGTCATGTATTGTACCTAATTGATTTCTTTGTCTCACGGAAAACAGTTAAATAAAATACCAAACCTTTGAAAACATTAAAAGTAGGTACATATAATACACTTTTTAGCCAGTTATTCAACATCCACCACACTGATCCAACTTGTAATGAGCGAGACCACATGGAACTGCACACAAACAAATAAATAGTTAAAGTTTCACCGCTCCCTCCTCTTCACCCAACCCTTGAATAATCCTAACTTAACTAATATTATAAATGCGAAATTGAGTTTGTGTTTGTTTATTACGCTTTCACGCTAAAATGGCTGAACGGATTTGGATGAAATTTGACCATGGCCTACCCATGTGCCTGGGTTAGGACAAAGGGTACTTTTGATCCCAAAATATATCCACGGAATCGAGATTTATGCGCGTGAAACCGCGGGGCGCAGCTGGTTCCTCATATATTTATTCCGCGTTCGTTCTTTTGTTCGTTTGCAAAACGAAAAGCAAAATACGTATACAAACCTCTCGATTTAGCATTGTGTAATTAAATATCTCGAGAGTCCGAGACAGAAAGGTTGATTACGACAGTACGACAGAATTAGTATTCAAGGGATTTTCAGAACAAAATGGGTTCAAGTCAATGAATGATCAGAAACCGATGATGTATTGAAATACTGATGAAAGTTTGTTTTCATTTACTTTTCGTTACCCTTTCGTTTCGTTGGCCTTTGCGCTGCAGTACTGAAACCAAGATATTTTTTTTAAATAATAGGAAATAATCTTAAGGGTTCAGCATCCTCGTGTGTGTTTATGTTAATCCGGTCCATCCTCCGGATGTTTCCAATGATATCGGCGTATATTCTGGTTCACCTTTACCTCACCGGCACCGCCTACTACTGGGTATTTAACATTAATAGGGCAGCTGCCGAAACGTATTATAATTTATCCGAGGCTATTCTAACCTAATTTTAGAAGCTAATTAAGTATTTAAAATAAAGAAAATCTTTTTAGCTGTGGGACGCGACGCTGGTAAGACAATTTCCGAGAAGTTTTCATTGACATAATTGTTTAACCAGAGTCGCGACACGTTTGCGGCAGCCTTCATTTATGTTTTCAACTTTTTGTCTCGTTGAACTATAGAGTGACATTTACTCATACATTTTCATGACAAAAGGTTAGCTCTATTTTTAACCGACTTCCAAAAAGGAGGAGGTTATATGTTCGTCGCGTATGTTTGTTTTTTTTAATTTTTTTTTTATGTATGTCCACCGATTTCTCCGTCAATTGTGAACCGATTTCGAAAATTCTTTTTTTGTTTGAAAGGGTATGCTCTCGAGGTAGTCCCATATAAATTTTATTAACTTTGCTTCGATAGTTTTTGAGTTAGCTTCAATAATACGTACTTTTTCCCGCTTAGTATGTGGATGATATGATAAGTTCCTGTCACAGCTGTTATTTACATAGCAGGTAGTGGTTTTCGAATTTGTGTGGGGTAGGTACCACAACTAAAAAGTGAAAAATAAAAACTTTTTACAAAAAAAAACAACCGACCTCCAAAAAACACTACAAAGTGAAAAATAACTTTAATTTCGGAAGTCGGTGGCAAACAACGAAAATTCAAAACCAAAGACACCGATTTCCGAAATTAAAGTTATTTTTCACTTTGTAGTGTTTTTCGGAGGTCGGTTGTTTTTTTTTTGTAAAAAGTTTTTTTGGTATTTAACATTAACAGGGCAGCTGCCGAAATGTATTATAATTTATCCGAGGCTATTTTAACCTAATTTTAGAAGCTAATTAACTATTTAAAATAAAGGAAACGTTTTTGGCTGTGGGTTTTGTCAGGTAATTTTGCTGTGCAGAAGCTTAAATAAAGAAAAAACATAAACTCCAAAACTAATTATAATTAGATCGCAGTTTAATATTGTGTTCAGATATGTATGTCTGTGAAAACAGTCGTTTGACATATTCATACGTAAACAATAGCATCACAGCCAGATTAATAGAAAGAAAAATGAATAGTAATAAATGAAAATCGTAGCATTATGTGAAAATAAATAAGCGGGGAACTGGAGAGTTTCAGCCGGCATACGTCGTCATACAGATGTCAACGACGCTGCTTATTACAAGCATTTGCCAACAAAAAAATTGGAAAATCCAGTTTTACTGAAAAAAAAAATGACAATATTATTGCATACTGCAGACAATACAACCAAGAGAAATGAGAATAAAGTTAGGAAAACCCTTTTATTTTCGTGAACATTAAAATAATATGTTTGCATTCTTCTCACATAATCTATGTACCTATTATTCATGTTTTTATCTAACCTCGCCAGTTCCACTCGTTCTATTCGTTCATTTATTTGTATGATTTACTGCAAACAGTGTTTTTACGATGAAATTCATTTTGTTTTGTATTTCTTTTTTCTGCGTCATTTATTATATCGGATTCTGGTTGCCATTTTTTTCGTTCTAATGGGCATTTATTTTTAATCTACGGCATGCTACGCTTAATAGCCCAGTTTTTTCAAACCATTAATTTTGACGTAGATTATTTGAATTATTTTTATTTATTATTGACATTTATAACTTATTAATGTGTGCTAAATTCAAGGTAAATTAAATAAATTGACTTGACTACCTAAATTATTAACCATCATAATTATTCATATCAGCACGCCATAATATGTGGCAAAAATGTCTGAACCTGTACTTTTTTAATGTTATCCTGCATGCACATATTTATTTCTGTATGTGTACACATGTTTGAGCAAATCAATATATCATATCTTATCTTTTTATGACAATGAAACAACATAATAACATCCACATCTTATAGTTGACTTTTCGCGATTCGCGAACCGCGTTTATCATTTAATATCAAACGCAATAATGGAATACTTGAGCTCACCCGACATTTGACAGACTTAATGCAGGGGCAGATGCATCATGCTGGGTGACAATCGGACTCCACAAAATTGAGTTATCCATTACTTCCCATCCATTATTCTTTCCGCTTTTTCATCAATTTTCACCATTATCTTTCTGTCTTTCAAGCTTTGAACAAGAATGCATTGAATTTTAATACATGTAGAAAATTATTGAATGTTTATTTTTTCATATTAATTTAATATTTTTAGTATCACATAAAACAATCGCGTCATTACACCAACTATCAAAAGAATACGTGGCTGAATTCACAATACTCATAGATAAAGCATAGATACAACATTTTTGTGTTTGAACTGAACAAATACAAACGAATGTTTGAAACAGAAACTTCAGATAGAATGTAATGAAGCAATTATTTCAATTATTAACTGATGTGTGACGTATCGCCAACCTTCTCACTAGCCTTCGGAGCGTACAAACGTGTGCACATGATGAAACAGAAAGGGTTTTTTTTTAAGCAATTGATTGTGTGAAACAATCATTTGTTTCCACAGTAAACTTTATTAAATAGTTATCAAGAAGAGGAAGACAGTTGTCTAACAGATACAAAAGAGAGACATTTTTTTTTCTTCAAAACAGTGTGTTGCCAACAAAAGCCACATCTACAAAAACATGTGACAAATCCGGTCGATTCTTTGTTAATCACAAAATGCATAAAACCGTGAATGTTTTCCATACAATCACAGATGTCACAGTCAACAGTCGCGACCTTTGACATGCGCGCGCTTTCAATCATTCTCGTCGTATTGAATGTCCAGCGTGCAGCCCGGCTTGAGTGAAAAAATCATGTTATGAACGATACAACCATATATGGCGGTCATGCT
The DNA here is from genome assembly GCA_963680765.1 of Agrochola lychnidis. Lineage (NCBI taxonomy): Eukaryota > Metazoa > Arthropoda > Insecta > Lepidoptera > Noctuidae > Agrochola > Agrochola lychnidis. The sequence goes on from OY796862.1 coordinate 17,877,032, forward strand.
GCGCGTGCAGTAACGGATATGACAATTTATTGAGACTGACGGTGAAATGAACGAAATGGTTAATTTTCCATTTAATACTATCGTAATTAAAAGTAAATGTGACTTATTATACACTTATATACTACTTGTGACGATAGTGATTTCTCGAGGCGTTCCATTACAACTTGACTAAGTAGACACTAAAGAAGCTTTAATGGCCAAGTTTCTAGAAGCACTACTTAATCTTGTTCTTTTAAGTGCCTTTCACCAGACGCATCACGACTTAGGTTTATTGTGAATATATTTTATGTAGGTATGTAAAAGCAATATCTTCCTAATTTTATCGAAATATCTTTTAGTTCGTACCCTAAGGCCTGAAACTGCGTTAAGCGGGCGCCCGCAACGGGCACCCATCGCGTGTTTACGCGCATGGACACGCGGATGGGCTCCATGGGAACGCGACGGCCCCCGTTGCGGGTACCCGTCGTGGAGACCCGATTATTTTATTTACGCAGTGTTGCTAGTTCAATTTCAACGGTGTGCATGCACAGTCGTGTCAATGGAGAACTTAATATATTAGTACCTAGGCGACCGAGCTCTGCTCTGGTGAAAATTGATAAGGCTCATTTAATAGTATAGAATATAGTTCATACTAATCCCATGTATACTACATACTAATTCCATGCTGCCATGATAGTAGGTATTTACTAATTCCATGCTACCATATCATTATTCTAATGTCATTATTCATTATCTTGTTCTTGGGCGACCGAGCTCTGCTCGGGTGAAAATACGGAGAAAACGAATATTCCCAGTTATGAGACATTGAGACCTAGCTAGATCGATTTTTCGCTCCCGTAAACCCCTATATTGCAACTTTCATGGAAATCGTTAAAGCCATTTTCGAGAACGTGTTTACAAATATATATATTATTATTACAAACATACATTGCTCGTTTCATACTACAGGATTACATTGCAAAACCGCTGGCCACACCGCTGGCAGGCATCCGTCGCACGGAGGCGGGACACGTGACGCGAGTGCGGGGCCCGCTTCCCCGCGACGGACGCCCGCACTTGACCCCGCAACGGAGCACTTTTGTATGGAACCGCGCGGGCGTCCGCTTAACGCAGTTTCAGGCCTAAAAGTAATACTTCGAACATATTATTTTATGATGGCACGTGGATTTTGGCAAAAAAATACTGCTGTTGACATGTTCAGTGCCGGGAGCCCTCCTGGAGGATTCACCTGGTCGCAAATGGGATACCGAGAGCCCTCGCGGGGGGCTCATTATAAATGTTGGTTTTTCTTTGCGAATTTTTTTCGCAGTTTTCATTGAAATTGTTCCACCAGAGTCGCGACTTGGGTGGGAAATTATCAAATAACTTCATCCGCTCTGGGCGGAGCGGGAGGGCGTGTCAGACTTTTACTGACTAAAACCCACCCGTGTACCTTCGGTTGCCCTGTTGCCGGGGGCCACGATTTCCCTATCGGTTTTCTTCGAACCCCCGGCAAGCATTGGCCCTAGCGGATCCCGTCAGTTCTGCTGACATCTTTTGAGGCACGCGTGGAACACAACGCGCCGTCGACCCGGGCTTGGTCCTTATCGGACGGCGAGCTACCCATTGCTCACCGTCCACAAGCCCGTGCCTACGGTGGCCGGAAATCAGCTCGCGCTTCCCGCCCCGGGCGTCTCCTCCTGCGGCTGTTAGGGGCGTGAGGGCGCGAAGTTTGCCTCTCCCTCACGTGTTCCGCCTCCTCCTTCGCGAGCATTACCGCTTCGCAGAAGGATGTGACGGCCTGCTATTTCCTCTCGCTCCGTACCATGGCCTGAACCAGGGCCGGACGCGAGAGATCACTACCGCCGATCGCCTCTACGAGGACACGGCGTTGCTCCGCCCAAGCCGGGCAGACCTCCACCGTATGCTCCACCGTGTCCTCAGGCCGATCCACACAATGTAGCCTTTATTTATGTTTTCAACTTTTTGTCTTGTTAAACTATAGAGTGACATTTACTCATACATTTACATGATAAAAGGTTATCTCTATTTCGTGTAAGGTTTTATGTTTCGTACTTATGTTTTATGAAAAAGAAGTAAAGCTTAGTATTTTTATATTATTTATTTATTAAACTTTGTGCACTACAAAAGTATAAAGACGGATTATAAGTAAAATAGTTCGATAGTTTCAGATATTGTGAAAGGCCATGTGAATTACCTCCGTGATGTTTTAGAGCTGTTCACTATTACATATTGTAACATGTAATAAGAAATGAACACGTAAAGATGTAGCTTGAACATGTGTTTCTTATGGTTTTCACACAAAAAATTATCGACGCAGTTCTCGGAAGTGGAACGGAAACAAAAACAATGTGTTTTACAACATTTTTCTGTTTTTCCTTTCATGCTTTCGTGTTTTATTATGGCAATAAAATTAATTTAATGCCATAACTGTAACGGGAGCAAGCATTAAACATATTGGTGGTAAAATATTGGAAATAAAAATAGTCTCCTCCCTGGGGTGCGATTTACACAAGCTTCAGCCAGAAACTGATAAACGTCAATCAAATTAAATAATTTACTTGCTTAACAACCAATCAAATCCTTATAACGGCAGCACCAGCTGACTCAGTTCATGTAGTTAACAGCAGGTGAAGATCATAATTAAGGCTTATTAATCTGTGCGGAGGCGCACGGAATACTAATCTGTAGAGTGTAGATATTAGGTAGTATAACAGTAGGGTAATGCATGGGTGGGGTATGCTGGAAATTTCACGTGGGGTATTGAAGGTAAGAATTTGTGTTAATCCAGATTATAAACAGCATGCCAAATCCTATTAGCAGTATAATACTAATGATTGAAATACTATCGTGAATTCATGCAAGCCTAGTAGATACTTTTTGTTAGGATACTGCTCAGAAATTGTGCACAGCGTGTCGTGAACAGAACACCGTCTTGTATGGGATAATAAAGTATCGTATGTGTTAAATCCAGGTTATAAACTATCTGTGTGCTGTGCCATCCAAATCCGTTCAGCCGTTTTAGCGTGAAAGCGTAACAAACAAACTTACTTTCGCATTTATAATATTAGTTAGGAAGTTAGGATATTTATATACCTTTCGTATATAATACATATTATATAGTTACGATGACGACATATTCCATTCAATTTTGTCGTTTCAAAGAACTGTCTTGAACGGTATTACAATAGAAAGCACTAAGGTAGCAGTGTGCCGTGGCTGTTTAGTTTACGAGAATATAAGCTTCAACAAACTTTGTACGTGAAACTAATAAACCGTTAATTAAAGTCAATATTAGGAATACAGCCAGCGGCAAGTTTGTTGGTACAACTAACTTGTATGTGAGCAATTATTAGTTGTAACGCAGTAGTGGCTAGGTGAGCTAACTTGGCTAAAAGTCCATTATGCGAAACTAATTTGTTGTATGAGAAGACGAGAGGTCTTTGAATGACGTAAAACCCTTACTAAGTCATTGCAATTTAACTTTTATGTCATAGTTATAAAGTATATATTAGAATGATGGGTTTAAGGTCGATTGTGAATATCTTTAGTCTAGTTCAGTGAACTAAGCTATAAACAGCACAGTAACAGTTGTATCGTCACGCCTGACTCATAAAGGACCTAACAATTTTACTTCTTTGAACATCTTCACAGGTATGGGCAGTAAGAAAGTTTAGGTTAGGTTTTACCAATATTCAAGTCTCAAGGAAAAGCTGATCTGCGACGCTTACGAGAAACCTCGTCTTTCTTTCCTTTTCATATATGCAGAAAACGGATTTGATTTGAGGAAATTTAATTAGACATCTTTGTGGGGCTTGTACAACGTCACATGTAAACTATGCATTCAAGACCTGACTACGAGTGTTCCAACATCAATCGTCGAGCAGTTGCCCGCCAGATATAACACGCGTCTTCTTGAACGTCACGTGAACTTTACACCCTGTTCCTCGTACCTACCTCTATAGTGGCTTCTGTTGTACCCAATTGTGATTTTGATATTAGGTACGCAACACTGTCGCTCAATTGAACGAAGAACATGAAAATATGTTGCCACTGGGCTCACAGTGTTTCAGTGTAGATATATCCATTGTTTCCAAAAAAGACAAACGTGTGGCGAGTTGTTCACAAAAATAAATGTCAATTAGACATGGGTTAGACGAACAATAGTCTAGCAGAAAATATTGGTCACCAATATAATTTCAGTAGACACTGCTGACCTAATTAAATTTCCTTGTTTCTGTTCCTCATCACAAAGGATTCTGTGAAAGAATTTTATTTTTAAAAAGCTTTGTTGCCTTTTGTTCTTTATTAAAATAACAATTGCCGCAATAGCAATAACCTGGAAAAGAAAGAGAAAGTTACTGATTAATTTTCCGTGCATTTCAGAAAAATAATGTAAAGTGGTATACAAGTTCGTTTATTTTGGCAATTCAGGGACTTTTTAGGGACAAAATAATTTGTAGAAATTTTCCGTTCAGGAGGAAATAGGGAATATGAGTATTAAGTATATAGGTATCCGTTGAATATATTTATTTCATTAAAGTCTATTGACATGTTTAAATACATTACATTGTAGTAGTAGGTACACTCATTATAAAGAATTAATCAGTCTTAGATACCAGCAAGCTTTTTGAACAGTTTTATTTTATTTTATTGCGGATGTGGTCTACTCTTGACCTGAATCTCGCCTGATGGAAAGCGATGGATGAAGTCTATTCTTGCTTTGAGGGTACTTTGGCACAATCGACTAAGCGTGGCACGCAAAATTTACGAAATTGTCGTGAGGGGTTTTCACAGAGGGACTTTAAGTATGGAGAACTGCAGACTATAAATAATATGGTAATGACGATCGCTATGCATTTCTTTTTTACTATTTCTGTACCATAATGTTTATTTTGGCAAGGTTCCAAAATATATCATTTTCTAGATCCTAAATAAACTCGTTCAAAATGCTGTCTTCGTTCAAATCCATTTCAATTCTTTGTACTTATTAGATTAGTCTGAATTGCAATAAACTTCTTCGATTTTGAAAAAGGGAAATCTTTCTCATTCCTATATCGATCTTATTCGGCTATACTGTGAAGGCTTTTATAACCCATTCGCTCTTCTGGGACATTCCCACCGGACTGCAGACGAGAATGGTGTTCTAAATTAAATTCTAAAACGAATTTTGTACTGAAACACATCTGCCTATAGAACTGGTAAATACACACATTTTTGTGCGCGGAATTTCAAATACACCGAACAACATAAAACATTGTACGTTTTTGAATAGTGAGCCAAATATAAACCCGTATGGCGTGCAAATTGATACCGAAAATTGGTAGAATCAAAAGAGGAATAAAATTTAAAAAAAATGGTTCTATTTCTTTTACAGGACTAAATCCTTTATCGCATTTGAATTTAAATCATCACCATTGTCTTGTCGTTATTCCGGTTTATTACTGGTCGGCACAACATGGCGTCTTCTACCATATACTCGTATCTCTATTAGTTGTCGTCTCAGTAGTCATCCTCTTTCTAGCCAAATCACCTCTCAAACAGTCCATCTATCGTTTTTTGGTCTTCCCCTACTCTTATAGCCATCCATATTCAAACCAAAAACTTTGTTCACGGTTGAGTAAAATAAAATGTATAATAACCACGGCATCATCAGCATAACGTGATGCTGTTTGTTGAACATTCATACATAAATTCATTTTCTCAAATATGCTTGGAAATTTGAGCATTATTTGACAACCTTCTTCGAGATAAATCGAAAATGCTGTAATGGTCAAATATATGCGAGTAGGTGGTCGGCAATGTTACTGTCAAAATCCATAACTGTCGTGTTTAGATTTGTGTTTAGTGGCCGAATAAATTACTGTGAAAATTTTGATTTGTCGTTTAATTTAAAAATGGAATGAGTTTTTACTTCGACACATGACAATCAAGGCTCTATTTGCAAGCCTAAATTTCGATTTGGCTTGCAAATAGAGCTGTTTAAAGGAAAGAAGAAAAAACAAATGAATGTATTGGCGCGTGAAAAATTATCGTTGTTCGTCATTGATTCAGGGATTTATAATTAACTAGCTGACCCGGCAATCTTCGTTCCGCCTAACAGTCAATGAATGTGCATAACCCTACCTACCCTACCTAATACCGACCCGCACCCCTACCCTACCTAGATATCAAAAAAGCCGATCCACACAAAATGTATGAGAACGTGAATTTTCTTCATATATATTTTTTTTCGCGAATTTTTCCATACTTTCTCACCGTTTAAACCTTCCCTGGACTACGACAAACATTTCAAAACCAAAATCAGCCAAATCAGTCCACCTGTTCTCGAGTTTTAGCGAGACTAACGAACAGCAATTGTTTTTATATATATAGGTTTACCTGGTTTGAATTTTCATGCATTATTTGAGAAAAGTATTTCGAACCAAGAAAAGCTTTTGTGGTCGGACATCGAACAAAGAACCCATTGACAAAGGCTTAGTGAAGATATTATCCTTACGTCGTTATGGACATGTTCCCGGAAGGCCGCACTGCCCGCAATAGGCAATTAACATAAACCATCCTAAATGTAACGGTTAAGGGAGCAGTCGAGCGTTCATGTGATGTAGTTTACGCTTAATATTCAAGTTTGATAGAGGTCTATGGTGAGGTAATATACTCTTATTTACATGCGATACTAAGTTGGGTACATACCACACAACTTACCTATGAGGAAACAAGTAACACTCACAAGCTATACAAAACGAAGGAGAGTTCAACGATTCGAGTTCCATTGGTTTGGCCAAAACTATGTCACCAAAGCCCTTCAGTTATATAATAATCGATATTCTGAATGAAACAATCGACGTCATTAGTAAGATAGTTAAAACAGTTCAAACGAAATACTGCAAACAAACATTATTCCAGAATGTCCCAGATTTATTTTCATATCAGTGCATAATAGTTTGAAATTAATTAGTTACTGTTACTGGTGTATAACCGTTGTAATTAATAATAATAAATAAATAAATAAATAAACTTAACGTCGTCATGACAGTTATTGAAATATTCAAATCTCAAAATTGGGTCGCAACCTCTTTTGTTTTGGTATTCTGTAGAGTACTTACTGGCTTCTTTGCGTAAAAAACTATAAGATGCCATAAAATGTTCGTTTTTACAAATTTTTCTTTGTCGAGGAAATAGCATTCAGTTATACTTTTTCAATGTTGTCCAGTACATTTTGTTTATTTTCAAGGTACATAAACTTTTTCGTGATAAATTGCCTCTTAGTAAATTGGAAATCTTACGCAAAGTTGAAACCGCAGATGACACCCATGTAAACTTTTTCGGCTTTTTTTCTGGGTTCGATTCCCAGGTTGGGCAAAGTGTAAGTGGGATTTTCTATCTTGAATTGAAAATCCCAATTACACTTATGGTACGGTGGTCGGGAATCGCTTTGTGATTCCCGACGCCCAGGGCGTCTCCTGCGGCGGTTAGGGGCGTGAGGGCGCGAAATTTGCCTCTCCCTCACGCGTTCTGCTTCCTCCTTCGCGAGCATTACTGCATCGCAAAAGGACCCCTGGGTCTCATGCTCTCTCGCTCCGTACCATGGACCAAAGCCGGACGCGCGAGATCACCGCCGCTGATCGCCTCCATGAGGACACGGCGATGCTCCGCCCAAGCCGGGCAGACCTCCACTATATGCTCAAACTCAAACTCAAATCATTTATTTCAATTAAACCATTTACAGGCACTTTTGAATTGTCAAGGAATCGGTCAGTCAGAAATAGGTATGAAGCTAGTTGCCCATTCCAAAGCGTAGTAGGTACCTATGGAGAAGAACGGGCAAGAAACTCCACGGACACTCTTTTAAATAAAAAATTGTTACAAAATATTGGTTACATCATTCATGTTGAAATTATACAACATGCAATGTGCAACATGCAATTCAGAAAAACACGGTCATGTCTCGGCGAAATAATAAAAACTACAACATAAAACCATGGATCACGACAGGACTCATTCGCTGTATGAAAAATAGAGATAAACTGCATATGAAAGCTAAATCTAATCCAAATAATTTAATTTTGCAACTGTCGTATAAAAGATATCGTAACTTCTGCAATAATCTTCTAAAAAAAGTAAAAAGCAACTACGATAAAATTGCACTAGAAAAAGCTGGTACAAATAGTAAAAAAATCTGGAATTTTATTAAAAGTGTAACGTATAACTCTAAGCAAAATCAGTCATCTTCAGGTTTATTACAAGCACACTCATCACAGTTAGCATCTGCCAACATTGCGAATAATTTCTTTGTTAATGTTGGTAAATGTTTGGCTGAAAAAGTTCAGGGGCAGTCACATTACCTAACAAGCACACCATTTACATGTAGCACTATTCCATCATCCTTTGTGTTACTAGACACTGACAAGACTGAGGTAGAAACGATAATTATGAGTTTGAAGGACGACTGTGCAATTGGCTGGGATAACATATCAAATAAAATTATTAAACAGTTCAGGCACATTTTGGGACCGCCACTAACTTATATTTTCCAAAAATGTTTAACTACAGGTCTTTTTCCCGAGTGCCTCAAAAAAGCTGTTGTTGTCCCTGTTTACAAATCAGGCAGTAAAGATCAAGTGACAAATTATAGACCTATTTCTTTGCTGCCTAGTATATCTAAAATATTAGAAAAAATTATGAATAAAAGGCTCTACAAATACTTGGAGGATAAAGCAATTTTATCTAAACGGCAGTTTGGGTTTAGGCCTAAAATGTCAACAGACGATGCCGTGCACCATCTGACTGACTATGTAGCACAAGAACTTGATAATGGTAACCACACAGTAGGAATCTTCCTGGACCTCGCCAAAGCTTTTGATACGGTGTCTATTCCTATTCTGTTGCACAAGCTTGAAGCCTTAGGTATCCGAGGCACCCAGCTGAAATTATTTAAGAGCTATCTAGAAGATCGTACTCAATGTGTAAGGATTGATAATATTCTCAGCGATACTAAAAAAAATACGTCCTTCGGAGTTCCCCAAGGAAGTATTTTAGGGCCTACACTATTTTTGATATATATTAACGATCTCTGTAACCTAAATCTAGATCACGGCCAAATTGTTTCTTATGCTGACGACACTGCCCTTCTATTTTCGGCTGACTCAGAAAAAAATGTCTACAAGTATGCGCAACATGGATTCAATATTGTTAATAAATGGCTTCAACATAATTCACTAACACTAAATGCAGACAAGACAAATTACATTAAGTTTTCGATGCGCAAGCAAACATCAACAACAAGCACTACCTCGACATTACATGCTCATTATTGCACAATTCCTCCAGATAACCAATGTGTTTGTCCCAACATTAAAATGACAAATACAACAAAATACCTTGGTGTTATAATAGATGAAACACTTTCGTTCAAACAACATATACAAGCTTTAAATAATAGGATTCGCAAGTTAATATTTGTTTTTAAAAAGTTACGCTATATTGCTGACCCAAAAATCGTTAGACAAGTTTACTTTGCTCTATGTCAATCAATATTAACTTACTGTATTACCACATGGGGTGGAGCGGGTAAAACAATGTTACTAACCATCGAGAGAGCTCAAAGGGCGATTCTCAAAGTGTCTACTTTCCGCCCTTTCCTTTTTCCTACTAACCTCCTATACAAATCTTGTGAAGTATTAACAGTTCGGCAGCTATTTATAATGGGTATTGTATTAAAACAAACACACAGCTTTACCTTACAGCACTGCGTATACTAATAAAAGGCGTAAAGATATAGTGTGTCCACAAAATACATCAAAACATGCTTTTGTATCTAAATTTTACCTGTACCTCGGTCCTCTTCTCTATAATAGACTAAATTCGAAAGCAAACATTTATTCCCTGAACTACATAAATTGTAAGAGTATTCTCAAGGATGCTCTCCAAAGTATGTCTTACGAAGATACAGAGAATTTACTAACTGTGTTAAAGTGAATAAGTATGTACAAATTTCACTTACGTTAAGTATTTATCAAATTTAGAAACTAAGATTTAAGCTACTCAACATATAATTAGTGATCTATTGTCAACCTGCAGATAATTTATTTATTTATAAGTCTATTTTAGCTCTTCTCGCCTGAAACACAGGATTACCTAGTTCAGGCACGTAAGTCTTAGGAATATAATTTACATTTAAGCAAATCTGTAATAATTTTTATGCCTTGTAATAATTTTTTGAATAAATATTATTATTATATATTATTATTATTATTATACATGTGAGAACAATGTAGAAAGACGTGCACGTTAGAAGCGTCCGTAATAAAAAGATTAAAAAAAAGAAAAATTCAAAAAATTAAAAATAAGCCCTGGCAGCTAAGAGATGACCAGTCCCAACTGACGGCGCCCGTTCACGAACATGACGCATGGATTAGCACCATTCAGCTCAACCATTTTGAAGGGAGCTAAATGATCCAACACACGCGCCACCATCAGCGAAACATTTGAGTGAGCATGACATACTCACAGCCGCCAGGGCACATTCAAGTCAATGCAAGACATATTACCCGGTAAATGGTAACTCTTTAGTACATAGTGCTCACATAGTGTGCTATGCAATTATATAATACAAAAGAGATTGAGTTTATACAATGCAAAGATGGTCTTACAATCTTCAGCAGCTCCAACAGTATTTGCAAATGTTAATCAATTAGTTGTGGTTGTGGAGCAGGACCAGCATTGAGCCAAGCATTTTTATCAGTGATGTAATCCCCCAACGTATAATATGCCTGCCTGCATAGTGTGCGTTTTATACAAGTGTCTCCACTGTGTCCTCCGGGCGATCCACACAATAATGACACCCGGGCGTTTCCTCCCGCCATATCTGGAAGAGGAACCTCCCGAAGCAACCGTTTCCGGTGAGGACCAGCATCAGGCGGAAGGTGAAGACGCCGTGGCGCCTCTCTGGCCACTCCTCAAAGAGGGGACTTATCGCCGCAATTGTGGCGTGCCCAGTCAGTAGAGCACCCTGGAGTCTGGACTTGTGGCCGGTTGATGGCAATAGGCTCTCCTCTATTATTTAAACATAACAGGCGAAATGTGGGCGGGATACCGGGCGTGATGTTATGTTCTGTTTTATCTAATGGTAACGCAAATTAATTTTATGCCTGACTCATAAAGTTTGTTTCTATTTACAACTTGAAACACAGGTGCCGCGTTCTGATTTGCGTTCAATGTCACGTGACCAATGGCTTTGTTTTTACGAAATTATTTCTCTAAAATATTCATTTCTATAATCATTTACAAAATGTTGATTTTTGTCATTTTTAGCTCAGAACTATAATACAAAAAAATACAAAACCTAAGGCTTGAATTCCTCTTACCCTAGTGTCGGTCGCGTACGTCGGTCGTGCGGGCGTATACCTAGATATTTTAAAATCGTTAAACTATATTGAAATCAGAAGCCATTCAGCTACTTTCAAAAAGGAATCAGTTAAATTCAGCAGTGAAACTTGTCATTGCGATAGGATTTAATTTAACTTCTACGCATACACCTAAATGTTAAAACAAGATTTGCTAATGAAACAATCTTTGTAAGAAACACGTAACTTTCTTAATTGCATAGATAGTCCCAAGCAAATAAATAGGCACCATCCGTTACTTAATAGACGGTCGTTCGACAACATTCATCAATAGTGCGGCAGTGTGTACCCTTTCAATAGATCTCATTTGAGTAATCGATTGATCAGCTGTTCCTAGAGACTTCACTGGCACTCCCATCGTAAAATGAGCTTTATATGTTAGACTTAGAGCATACATTTCAATGTATCAAGCTGCAATATTGATATTATAAGAACTTATCCACTGCAATGAAGTCTTCGTTTTATGTAGGTACTAAGTACTGGACAAAACATTTGGTACATTTTTAATTCTTCATTGTTCAGTCAGTTCAAAAGTAGCTTCCAACTGTTTATTTTGCTTTCCACACAACACAAGAACTTCTGTTCTTAATGCTTTTGAACAGTTCCGAACAGTTTTCTTAATAGTTTGCAATACAAGCCATAAAGAGAAAACTTTTCCTTCTAACAATTTAGCTGATACCGCCACCGGCTGACAACAATCTTGTTATGCACACAGTGTAACAAGCTCCAGAATGTTTGAAGACAGACACAGAGACGAAATGCATCGACTGAGTCTAACTAACGTTGTTTGAACACCTAATTTCCGCATTACAAGCATTTAAATCACTAGTACAATGCTGATTGGCTGGTTTTGCAAACATTATGCTTGTCGCACCGGAGCGGTGCCGAAATTATACAAGCTTAGCTACTCGTATTTGATGCTAAACTTAGTCAGCTTAACCGATTTTTTTTTGGAATTAATATCCCGGTTACACAATTTAGCGTAATCCAGATTCATAGGTAATACATTGGTTTTATCAGTATTACAGTCAATCAATCACTATTTGCAATGGATGTTCACAAAAATGAATAAACCCCACCTTATTACGCACACGTGACTTGACCTGATTGTGTTTCCCTTCACATAAATCACCTATAGAAATGACTGACGATGTTAAAGTGTGATGACCCGTTGAACGTATTCCGGAATCCCACGCTTCCTAACATTTGACGTGCTATGATGTATAGTGCTGGCTCGCGGCGCACGCTTAGAGCTCACCGACACGCGACGCTATTAACAGTTGATTCAACTAAACTAACGAGTTAGAGAAATCGCAGCCCTTGTCATGTTTTCTGATATTGGCATTATATCAGTGTCATAATTTCATTGACATCAATAATGCCGAGCGTCTGTAATAATACTCAATACTTACCTAATTTTACTTCAATTTACAAACAAGAACAGGATATTATATTCCAACCCTTTTTCTCACGAGTTATTGAACATGAAAGCTTCTAAGCAAAATTTGAATTTCATTAGGATGAAGACCAAGTTCACCTTGAGAGTCGAGAAGTTGGAGTCGCGCCATAAGATTAACTTCAAATCTTTTGTGGTGCGGGTTCCGACTCATCACCTAGAGACTTTCATGAAGGAGGAATTTTGGCCGACGGGTGTCGTGTACCGGCGTTTTCGCGGAAGGCTACATGACACCACGACTCAGCGCAATACGTCGCCGACCCAACGTAGTCACTAAATTTTATAGAGATGTTTTTATATTATGTTTTAGTTTATTATTTTATAAGATAATTTATGTATTTTGTCTATGGGCCTTAGTTGCCTGAAAATAAAGCAATTATTATTATTTTAGTTGTTTTACATTTCTCGGGAACCTGGGGTCCCGGACTTTTGGAAGGCGTACGAGGGGCCGAAGCCAACTCGCAGAGGCCCCTTAGACAATTTTATATGGAATGAGGTACCAACCGACGATTATCCCTGTATGCACTATGCAAGTGCACCCAAGGACAACCCCCGGTTGGTATAGGACTATTGCAGAATATGGAAACAAATATATTGGACTATGGGTTTGGGTGGCTTAAGTTGACTGGTGACCTGGAACTATGGAAAGACTATGGCCCCTGTCTAATCAATGTTTAAATATACACGGATAAAATGGCAGGGGGTGACTTGCACACTCAATAATGGGCCCCCGAAAACGGTCGCTAGCACAAAGTGTCGTAGCGACAAGGGGGCAACATGTCCTGAGGTGCTTGAGGAGTGGAGAGGTATTCCACGGCTTTCAGAACAATCCCAGAGCCCGGAAGATGGTCAAGATCCCTACGAGCACTTACTGAAATACTTCCTTCCTCCGTTATTATTATTATTATTATGTCTTTGACATTTCTCGGGACCTTAGAGTCCCGGACCTTTGGAAGGCGTACGAGGGGCCGAAGCCAACTCGCAGAGGCCCCTTAGACGTTTTTAATGAAATGAGGTACCAACCGACGATTATCCCTGTTCGTACTATGCAAGTGCAGCCAAGGACAACCCCCGGTTGGTGTAGGACTATTGTAATTAAGGAAACAAAGATATTGGACTATGGGTTTGGGTGGCTAAAGTGGACTGGTCACCTGAAACTATGGAAGGACTATGGCCCCTGCCTGATCAATGTTTTATATACACACGGATAAAATGGCAGGGGGTGACTTGCACACTCATTAATGGGCCCCCGAAAACGGTCGCTAGCACAGTGTCGTAGCAACAAGGGGGCAACATGTCTTGAGGTGCTTGAGGAGTGGAGAGGTATTCCACGGCTTTCAGAACAATCCCAGAGCCCGGAAGATGGTCAAGATCCCTACGAGCACTTACTGAAATACTTCCTTCCTCCGAGCACGTTTGCTCTTGCGAATCTCCACTCAAGCCGGCCAATAAAGGCGAGAATGAGGTGGGAGCTCTGTTCCTCGTCAGTGCTCACTCCAACCGGCCAATTAAGGCAAGCCAGAGGTGAGGAACAAGATTTCTCCGGGGAGATAGGGTCCGTGGGGTCGCTACTGCCCAACAGCTCGCCACATGCTGCCCTGCGGGTTTTTGTATCTCTCTTGGTCTGGCTCCTCATCCTAGACCTGTTCCGGTAAAATAAACTACCGGCACAGACCCAGAATTCGGAGCGCGCAAGCCCCACCACGACGTCAACGTAGAGATACGGCGGTGGGGTTATTATTATTATTATTAAATGTAAATTTCCAGAGTTACTTCAAACAGCTTTCTTCACAGCTACTTCGTCAACGTTGCTTGCTTGACGTTTTCAGTTGTCAAATAAAATCTGAATTTGATTTGATACTTTAGACAAAAATGTTAGTGTTATTCTAGTTCTGAACATTTTAGATATTTCATTTTATATTGAAATAGCAACCCGCCAATGCTTTGCACGGTTTTTACAACTAACAAACCATTGAAATTTAAATATTATAATTATATAAGTTTAATATATTCATGTATTATACAAATAATATACAAGTAAACCTTCCGGAGTAAATTATATAAATGATGATGAAAACCGCAACGCAATTACACAGACAGACACGAAAAGTGACTTTAATGTATAATTTATGTATTGATATAGAAGTCGCAAAGTTTGTTTTATTTTTATCGAGCACGGAACTAAATTTTATATTATAGCTCTTTTGATTTAAAAGATCTCTGAAAGACTTCTGAACCATCAGTTAACGTTAGCACAATATTCAGGACTCTGTTGAGTAACAAAAATGGACTAACATTTTGATTCGTTTATTTTGCAATGTTTGAAGTGTGTATAAATTCTACGCAGGTTTTGTTTTACCACCTGATACAGGATGGAACATTATAATACACGAATAGCTTGCATACAATATTAACTCGTAAGGACCTAAGGACCTAACCCGGCTTTTCTCTTAATAACTAACTCGAAATAGTGATTATAATATATATTAGGAAGTCTCATCCGTGTCATAAATATTCTAATTTTATAATTAGATATTATATACACGGAAATATCGTAAAAAAACGGCAACCAAGATAAGACATTCACGTAAATAATACAAAAATACACAATTATGGAAAACATTTACATAATTATGGAGCCAGGGCACACAAGCTTTAATAATTAGTTATTATTAGATTAGACTACAGTTTTCAATTTTTTTCCGGTGAATTTGAACTGAAATAAAAATATGTAAATTATAACTTTATAATAGCAATAGGCTCGCCCCCTATTACATGGGACTTAAACATAACTGGCGAAATGTGGGTGTACCTGCTACAGCTACACCTCTGCCCAACCCTTTGGGGAAACAAGGCGTGATGTTATGTTATAACTTTACCTTTTTATTTTATTTTACCTGTTTAATTCTACCGCTGACTTACTAACGTTGGAGTACAGTACCGGTCATAAGTCCAGTACCAGTCTTACAAAGCTATCGCATCGTAACTCGTCGCACTTGAGACCTTCTTCTAATAAGGCATTTCATACACACACATAAACACCCGTGTATTGCACTCTTTCATCATGAACCAAACAGAAAGAGCGCGGTATATAACAGATAACAGTTTCCCTCAGTTCGTAGGCTTATCGCGCCCCGCTGTCTTTTTCTGATTATAGCAATCAGAAAAAGACAGCGAATGTCGAGGAATGAGTAAGTATCTTTAATTCAATATTTTAAACAAGTCAACATAAAAAACACAATAATTGAGGGTAGATTTGAAACAAAATTTATTTACTGGCTGTAATATAATCGTATGACGTTGTTGGTTGGTGAACTTAGTTACAAGCGTTTGTGGTATTGCTATTAGTGGTTTTGAGTTAAAATGCTAAAATGAAAGCTAATGGTGCCGATTCTCTTGTACACCGAACTAAACTAACTAAACTATCACTAAAATTCCTTACTTTTGACTATGAGAATTTCAAAGCTATTCTGAAAAATAAATTCTCTAAATTTAAAAATAATTTTGACACATCTAAATCGAATTTGACAACCGCGACTCCACACGTGATACCTAACCACGTGAATCTTTTTAGAGCCGGAGGCGCGCAGGGGGGGCAGCCTCGACGTGTTTTATATGGATTTTTCACTTTTTGTGTGGAAAATAAGAAAAAATATTACCTACATGTAGAGTGTTAGGGGTTTAAGGGTTTCATAAAGGGTGTCGAAATTTTCATTATTTTTGCGATTGGACACACCGTTTTCGAGATATAAGCAAAAGAAAAAAAAATATTCAGTACTGTTTTTTCATCTAAAGTCGTGGTGTTGGTGTGAATTTTAGTTCATGACAACCAATTTTATTCCACATGTTTTTAGTCGCGATTAAAAATAGTCATATTTAGTTAGAAAATCTAAATTTTAGGTTAATAACGTCAAATTCAGAATAGCAAAATTGCCATTTTCACTAAACTAATATCTCAGTGCCAACTTAGTGCTGTCAAACTAAAATATAGTTAAGTTGTGTCACTTTAGTCTATTTCAGAATGGGAAATCGTCGTTTGACAGGAATAAACTAAATTTTGGTGATTTTTAGTTTAGTTTAGAGGCATTTGTGACAAGAGAATCGGCACCAATATAAATGTTGAAGCCAGGGCGAACATTGTAGCCATGCATAACAATGGATTTAATATAATATCTGAAATATCCAATGAAACCAGTTTATGTGTAAGTTTTTTCTTGTGATTAATTTTATTTGTTAATCTCATATATTGTGGTGGTTCAAAGTGAGTAATAAGGATTTCTTTATTTTTAGAGAAATACTGTGAGACATTGGGTGAAAAGATTTGAGGAAGAGGGAAGTCTGAAGAGCGTGTAAGAAGTGGTAGGCCGCCACTTATTACCCAGCCTCGGCGACGTTTTATGGTTGGTGAATATGAAACAAATGGATATGGTCCGACGCGGGCCAACAGTTTCAACTACGTCGAGGTTTTGAGCAACATAATGCTACTTACTGTGCGCAACGTTTATTATCCAGTGGATGAAATTGGTGAACTTTATTTTTCAAGATAATTGTCCGATACATCGTGCCGGTATTGTTCGTGAGTGGTTTAGTCAGCATTCTGATGTTAAAGTTATTCCTTGGCCAGCGCGATCCCATGATCTAAACCCTATAGAAAATGTATGGGGTATAACGGTGCAAAGATGGGAAGCACGAGACGAAAGATGTCTCGAACAGCTCAGGTCCCATTGCATGGAGTTGTGGGACAGTTTACGTGGCACAGATATTTGTAGCAATATTGTGGCCTCCATGCGTCAACGTCTTCTTGACTGCCTTAATAATAACGGAGGTCACACTAAGTATTAATAAAAAAATATAAGTGAGTAATATTTAATGTTATCAGGGGAATTTAGGAGATATACTGGCCATCATAGTAATAAGTTAGTTAATAATTGTAAGATTGTAGGACTGAGGTTAAGTTTCAATCTTCTTTTCCTTGAGAAAATGAATAAATTAAGCTATAACCTCAATAAACAATAGGTAACATCCAATTTTATTAGCTACCAAAAATGGTTTATGAACAAATAAATAAATTTATTTTCAATGTTTGGTAATCGTTTTAATTATGTTTATGTTTTAAAGGTTAATAATAACAAAATAAACGTCCCTGTGAAAAATTTTGTTTTTTTATTATTATTAAATTACCTATTATCTCTACTTTATTTTTACCTTCCGTAACATAATTATAGTCATTGTAAATTAACGAGATTTAAATAATTGAACACTGACACGAAAATAAAGAAAAACAAAAAGAGGCGAGAGCTCGCACTGAGGTTCGAACCTTCACCATTCTCATGCACACACGACTATACCGACCTACTCGTGCGATCCTGCCATCGTTACATTCAACTATTACGTTGAATTTTAGCATTGCTTTTAAACAGGCGCTGTTGTCGATAATTAATTAGGAAAGAAACAAGTATAAGTAGGAATGACCACACATTCATCTGACCAACCAACATCGCCCTTTCGTATACTGTGTGCGCGTTAGGATATGCCTGCATTAAAACATCACACACACATAGAGATAGGCGCAGACCTGGCGTGCACGCAAATATGAACATTCCGGTGGCACTCCATTTATGACCGTTGACTGTACATACCTACCTACGTACAACATCTTATCTACATTTTTTGTTTTTACCTCTTAATGTGTGGTTATAGTTTAAATACTTATGAATGTCTTAAAGTCGGTTATTAAATATTAATATTAAACAAAATTAAAAAAAATATACTAATGTTTCAGGTAGTTATTATCAAATAACACAATCTACTTTTAGCACGATACTTTTATTTCATAACACTTTCATAAGCCACAGAATTTGTATAGCCCTTGAACAGTGGCCGTCCCATTAGTTATAACTTTTTCAATAAATAGGAACGACGCGGAATTTCGGCACAAATGTAGCAAAAATACGAAATGAAAAGTTATTTCATCTGTCTATTTGGCTTAAGATACGCGAATTGTTTCCAGGCCAAGAGCTATCAATATTTGTAGGCAGTTGTGATTCGTTATATCTATGTGTTCTTACTATTTCCAACAGTGTCTAGTCTATCTAATGCTATGAATACCAAGTTCACGCAAAAAGTTAAATAAAGTTAACGTCCCTATTGAGTCCTGTAGGGGTCGTGAATCTTCAAGATTTATTTACGTAATAGGTACGAGAAAATAAAGGTTTTTTTTCAACCAGCTTGATCATAAAATCTGAGAAAACCTTCCGTCTTTATATTTTGTCGATAAGATTACTTTTTTCTCTACAAGCAAACTGCGGGAGAACCTAAACGAGTTGGTCTATTTCATCTTTTTATTTTACGAACTTCGTTTTTCAGTGTAAATTGTGTTATAAAATAACATTTTATACAATGAAAATCAGAAGTAGAATATTTCCTTCTCTGGAAATTGAGTCAAATCCATAATTTGTGACTTCGTATTCAAATTACCAGTCACCTGTTTGTTCTATTATTTCATTTACTTTTTAACAAAACCGTCGCGAGACGTTTAAATGAATAATATCTTTAGAATTATTTGCCACCTCGACGTCTCCCTAAGTTACTTTGGCTGTAAAATTTTATTTCGTTATTCATGTCTTTGCTTTTATTTTTCTTGTCAGAGTTATGCCAGCTTTCGAGTTTATTCTTGCATAATTTGATATAAAATTTTTGCTTGGTATACCAGGTTTGTTACGGTTTGATAAAAGCTTTTTTATCTTGTGTGACATCCAGCAGACTACAATGGAATGAAAATAACTATGTAAATCTGTTACCTAATTGCGTAATACAACTCAATCACAATCTGTTTCGATTTGAAACAGATTGCTAATCCATTGCTTCATAAGTTGGAAAAAAATATCTGTTCAATAACGTAAATAACGCAATCAATGTTTTTGAACTGTCAAAATAAAACAAATTAGCCATAATTGTCAGAGTTGCGACTTACTTGAAATATTTGTATTTAAAATGCAAATACAAAATGCAAAATACGTATTTTATATTTTGTATTTCAATACCTTTATAAAAAAGCATTTTGCATTTTATTTGAAATACTTTTCGAAATGTATGTTATGTTTGTAAAATGTGAAATACTTTACTGCTAAGTTTCGCCAACATTACCACTCAAATTTTCATGTAAACGGGTCAGCAATTCGACAAATAGCCACTAGAGATGCTGCAAATGCTGCAACCTTGCGAGTCTGTGTGCAAACTGACAAAACAAAAAAAGCGGCCAAGTGCGAGTCGTACTCGCCCATGAAGGGTTCCGTAGCAGCAAGTAACATTGAATAAAAGGTAAATTGCAGTTTACGATTTATGACGTATTAAAAAAAAAAAACTACTTGCTAGATCTCGTTCAAACCAATTTTCGGTGGAAGTTTACATGGTAATGTACATCATATATTTTTTTTAGTTTTATCATTCTCTTATTTTAGAAGTTACAGGGGGGATACACATTTTACCACTTTGGAAGTGTCTCACGCGCAAACTATTCAGTTTAGAAAAAAATGATATTAAAAACCTCAATATCATTTTTGAAGATCTATCCATAAATACGCCACACGTATGGGATTGATGAAAAAAAAAATTTTGAGTTTCAGTTCTAAGTATGGGGAACTCCAAAATTATTTGTTTTTTTTCTATTTTTGTGTAAAAATCTTAATGCGGTTCACAGAATACATCTACTTACCAAGTTTCAACAGCATAGCTCTTATAGTTTCGGAAAAAAGTGGCTGTGACATACGGACGGACAGACAGACAGACAGACAGACAGACATGACGAATCTATAAGGGTTCCGTTTTTTGCCATTTGGCAACGGAACCCTAAAAACGTGTGACACTCGGGGACTACCGCGGTAAAGCTATTGCACAGCATTTGTAACCTCAATACTGCCTATTTGTCAACGCTACACTTGGGATGATGACGTGATGACATAAAACAAATATTACGTTATTAATTACAAAGACAACGTGATGTTGTCATGGGAACCGTCATTACATGGTAGGCGGAGTGGGGGGGGTGTTAGGTTTTATTTTCGTTACGGAATTTCTTGATTCAGTCGCCGCGCTCAAAGCTCGCGATAAAAGCTATGCAACTTTTTATAAAAATTTAAACCGACTTTTAAAAAATAAACACTACAAAATGAAAAATTAAAGTTATTTTTCACTTTGTAGTGTTTTTATGGAAGTCGGTTGTTTTTTTTTTGTTTGTTGTGTCTTTCTGATTCGACGCCGTTAATAGTGTTTATTATCAAAAAGAAAGTGTTGGATTTATAACACTAATTTCATCTAAAAGTATTTTATTTAAATAAAGTATTTTGAAAATACGTATTTTGCATTTAGTATTTAAAATACAAAAAGCTAAAGTATTTTGTATTTTACATTTGAAATGGTAAATTAGAAAACTATTTGCATTTTGTATTTAAATACTTTTTTTAAACTATTTTGTACATCTCTGATAATTGTTTACAAAAATAAGTTACGCAATTAGGGTACTGGATTTTTTTTATTTGCTTGCGAATCCGTTGATAAAAGCCATGAAAGATTTGGCACGAATTAAATAAAAACTCTTCGTACTTTTTTAGTAGTGCGTATACTGAACACAAGTGTTCTATGGGCTAATAGAGATACAGTTTCGATATTTGTGAGGTAGTATACCTTATTGCATGTTTATCTTTGTGCAAAGGAGCATCGAAATCCAACCAGTAATTTTGAGAAAATGTACTTTTATACATAACATAACATCACGCCTTGTTTCCCCAAAGGGTTGGGCAGAGCTGTCCCTGTAGCAGGTTTCGCCAGTTATGTTTAAGTCCATATAATAGGGGGCGAGCCTGTTGCCATCAACCGGCCACAAATCCAGACTCCGAGCTGCTACTGAGAAATTTCAGATAGAAAAACCCAATAACACTTTGCCCGACTCGGGAATTGAGCCCAGGACCTCATGCTCAGCAGTAGCGCTTGCGATCACTAGACCAACGAGGCAGTTATTTTTATAGTTTACGGAATTTACAATGGCCTTAACCGTTGTAATATAGGAAAACATTCTAAGGAGACGTCCTTAAATTTTAACTAAAGTAATTGATATCTGCACAGATAAAATGATACAAATCGTACTGAAAAAATGGTACAGTCAGCTAGAAAAATGACAATTCTTACTTTTGATTTTCTTGATGCCAATCGATGTTGTTTCGAATAACATTTCTAGCTGAGGTTAGAGTACTAATAAACTCAAAAATAACGACTTGTCACTTTCTAGCTAATTAACTGTCCTTAATACTGAAAAAAAAAAAACGTTAATAATTTTCTAAACGTAATACATTATTACTCCATAATAAATTACGCTCAGAACTGTTCGGTTATGGTCGAATAAAAGGCACTATAATGGTAAATGGCAATTTTCCGGCTGGTAGTCTTGATATTTTCCTTATCGTACCCTGGCTGGCATGTTTGTGATAAAGGAGCCGTGAAAATCTTGCAACTCACTTTGATAAAAAAATAAAACGAAATGAAACGTGAGAAGGAATTGGCAACTTCAAATCCTTCGAGCGAGAGAACCTTTGATGATATAAATCCTGTTAAAAATTTAATTCGTTTAAATTCGGCATCGAATCTTTCGAGCAATGAATACCAAATTCACTGAAATGACGGTAAGTCGAAACTCGTTTAGAAATCATAAAGCGTAATGTTAACTTAGCGTTCATGCGTGGATTTAAAACATTACAGATTGAAAAAAGAGACAAGTTTTTCGTAGCTGGAGTAGGTACGACCAGCATGATCATATCCTTTGTTGCCCCCTCCTCTTCCTCTCCAGAGAATACAGACGTTGAATTATAAACGGAAAACCTAAATACAGGATTTTGAACCTTGTAAACAATAAGCCAATGTCAACGGAGACTAGCCTTCGGCGCGGGAGATATTATAGTGCAAAGTGTGTGCGCAGACACAGGTGCACTCTTCCCTCACTTTCATAGTCCGACGGGACGGCAGTCCGACACGACCGGAGAGAAATTTGGTGCGGGATCAACGGCTTAACGTGCTTTCCAAGGCACGGGGCATCACACCACCAACTTCTTTCTTCTTTCTTTTTCTTCCTTATCTCGTGGTCGCAAGCGCGACTACTGAGTGTGGGGTCCTGGGTTCGAAACAATAAGTAATTGTGTACCTACTATTAAACTAACAGCTCACCCGCAGTGTGGTGCTTGTGCTTGGAGATTAATATACTCCGTTGAATCTTTTGTTATTTCTCTACTGAAATACCTACTTACGGGATATTAAGAATGATGACATCAGTTTTTTCCCAACTACAGGGGGAGTGTTAAATTTTTTAAGGACATTCATTATCAAATTTGAATGACGTAAAACTAACGACTACATAAGTCATTGCAATGTAACTCTTATTTCATTGTGATAAAGTACAATGAGCCGAGAGTTTTATCAAACTCACGGCAATCATTCTAATTTATACCTTACCTTACCGAGATTAAAATTACATTGCACTAACTTACTAATGGTTTTACGTCGATCGTGAATGTCCTACTTTACCGTACATTTCTGGCATCGAGAACAATTCACATTTATCACCAAAAATCAAAGTTCTCTTTAGACACAACTTCTCAAACATTATACATCAATCACGGACACACTCGAGGTGCGATAAGCAATCAATTAGAAGGAACAAAATGCTCATACATATAAATAGCTTGTATTCAGAGGAACATGAATTTTATCAATAAAGCGACGACTGCCTTTTGCTGAATCACTCTCTTTGACGAGTTGTAATAAAGACTATTTGTTTTGTCACTATTGTTGCCACTACTCGGTATTATGAATATCAATAAACATGTTTCATACTTTATTTTTGTATTACTAACTACGTAGTATTGTTGTGGAAAATCGTTTGCATTGTTATCATTAATGTTAGGTTACTCACCTTGAAAACAGATGCATTTCATATAGTTTTGTGGTCATCGTTGTGTATATTTTGAATCCTATTCAACGTTATTAAACCAGATTGATACCATTTTTTCAAGTATTTTGACTAATAAGTATAATAAATTATTTTATTATTTTTTATTATTCTATCTAAAATAATTTTCTATTCAAAAGCCTGCTTTACGGTCTTTATTTCAGTGTTTGTTTTTCATTCTGAATTAACAATATAAATTCGAGAAATTTGACAAGATACTGCCTCATTGGCCTAGTGGTCGCAAGCGCTACTACTAAGCATGAGGTAGTGGGTTCGATTCCCAAGTCGGGCAAAGTAATATTGGGTTTTTTTCAGTAGCAGTAACAGGAATTTCTCGGTAGCCCGGTTAATGGCAATAGACTCGTACCTTATTACATGGGACTTTAATATAACTAGCGAAATGTGGGTGTACTATAAGTACACCTCTGCCTAGACCTTCGGGGATTACAGGTGTGGTGTTATATTGTACAGGCTTGCTTTTTAAAACTGTTACAACTAGTAGGTATCGTCATTCTCGACTCAGTTTCAAGTCTAGTTTCCCATTGCACAAGCCAAGATCAATGACATTGCATTCCTTCTCAAGACTTTGTTGATACAAGTTATTAACGGCTCCATTAATACTTACGTTATTTTTAAAATAATTAAAGGTTGCTGTAAGAAGTTCAGGTTTGATGTGGTTATGTTTAGAACTGCTGTCACTATATTTTACCGCTTCGTGAAACTTAAAGAAGTACAGGTTGGGGATTAGAGCGTGGTGATTAACAATAATATTCTTGTTTCAGGTAATGTGGCTACTTACTATTGGACATTATTCCTACCATAACACGCTCTCAGTACCATAAGTAAACAGGTAACACAGTTTGAACTAGCAGTGAGTAAGGCGAAGTTGGCTAAGTATCGACCAATTATCCCTTCTCCACCTTCTCAATGCAATAGTCAAGAAAATACATAGATACCAGGTTCACAGGGGTTCTCCATAATATGCCCTAATAAAAACATAGCCCATTCGTCCTACTTATCATAAAACAAACATAAAAAGCCATTCTTGCGTCACATCTGTAACACCTCGTTTTGCATAATTCTGCTTCCGTTAGGTACATAGCTTGTTTGTAGGAAGACATAACTTACCGGCAGGATTCACCGATTCATCGCCTGTAACGTGCGCTTCCTCAAGAAGTTACTTTGTTTTTCAGTTTATTTATTTTTAGGGTACATTTTATGGAGCTTTTGAAACAAGCCGCAGAATATAAATAGCTTTAATGATAACGTAGTAGTTAGATGGTTTAGTTTACTGTTGCAGCAGCTGCTTGAGTGTCTTTACTTTCATATCGTATTTATCTACTATATGAAATATCTGGAAATATTTAAAGCATTTTGAATCTATGTAAAATGGGATAGTCACAAACTCCACGTAATATTAATTAATAATAGCAAGCTACTGCTCATGCAGCGACTCTCGTTTTCGTGAATTTCTCTCACGTTGCCAGCGTTTATGTCCAATTTGTTACAATGATACTTTATTACGAACGCATAAAAATAAAAGTGTAAACGTAACATCAAATATTTTTTATGGATGGCTGAACAAAAGTAATTTTTCACACGTTATTTTCTGCTCGTGAATTCAGCATGTTCAAAAACAAAATTCGTGGTCGCTATTATTGCTAACCACCCGTTTGCTTTTATTATTAATAACAACCTCTCTGGGAGGTTCTACAATAATACAATGACTATGAATTGAGATCAGATAATAAACAAAGCCCTATAGTAAGGTCTTCGCCAGAAGAAATTACTTTAAGGAATGAAAATCTCCGTCGTACGATTAATTCAGGAAAGCAGTTTTAATATCGCTGTTAAAAATCGTTTACAAGTGGAATTAGTTCCGTGTGATGAAACGTTCTGTAGCAAATGGGTTTTTAAAACGGTTTAACCCAGTTGGTAAGATATTTTTAGTCTTTGTATAATTCCGGAGACTATAATTAGATTTTTTGAGAAACTTTATTTCTTTGTTTTATTTATTTAATAGTTTATGTACACACATATAAACAGACAAGAAGAAAGGAACAGAAAAATACGTATAAAGGTGATGCTTATTTCTAAAGAAATCTCTTCCAGCATACCTGCGATAAGAAAGTAGTTAAAGAGATGTAGACAACGTGTGTAAGAGTAGAAGAGAAAACAAAATACATCAAATAAAAAACTGAACTATTCACTCATTTAAATATAAACATACAATATGAGAATATACTTACATACATACTTCTAAAATACATAACACTAAAATAGATATACATACTTAATTATAATGTAGAATAACTTTCTTGTTCTGACGATCGAGGAGTGACAAGTATTGATTTTTATAAACTATTTTTTGACTTTAAAAGTTAGGTTACAAAAAATTATTTAACTTGATCTAATACTTGTTTAAAATTAGGTGATTTATTGTTTTAAACATTCATAAGTAGGTAAGTATATAAACCAACCTTCTCTCAAAAAGCCCTTGCTAAAACAGAACATAACATAAAGAAAACTCTTCATTCCAAGAACCAGGAAGATTATTACCGAGTTTAGGTTTTTTTACTAAATATTAAAAATGCATGAATTTTATTCGGATTCTCAAGCGAATAGTGCTCTGGGAATTATCTAAGAACGCAGCACTCTACTGGGCTATGAGTGGAAGGAAATGTAAGCAAGATTTTTTCTCTTTATAAAAATATCGATTCGGATAAATCAGATTTTATAAAAACATCTAACACATTTAATATAAAACTAGTTGTCGAAATATTGAGTCGCTGTTGGCTACGACATGTTTGTTCTACGACAGCGTAGCTCACGTAGCGTCGGCGTAGACCCACTACCTACGCCGTAGCGACGGTACAAAGCATAAATGTAAGTACTCATTCAAACTATAATTTATAACTAAGGCAGCTCGTGAGCCTATTAAGTCGTCAGTCCAACCCGTCAGCTTGTTTCAAATGCTTACCTTTTAATTATGTACATAGTACTGTGTGTACTCCTCTGAGGGTACCCCTGTTATTTAATATGTTCCACCGTTTTAGTAGTATCATGTGATACATTATTCAGAATGTTAAGAGCATTAGTCGCTCTGATCCTTACCTACCTAGTTTGCCTGACTATGTCGAGAAGTCGACTAAATATTCGCTACAAACACTCTTGTTTTCGTCTGCTTGCACTTACTTATAAACTAGCATTTATATTTATCATACTTAAGTAGCTCAATGTTAAAAACATGTAGTTATAAAAGCTATTCCGTGGTAGTGTCGTCTCTTTGATCTCGGCCGCCTCGAGCGACTCAGAGCCGCTCACACTCGCGTCACTGAGACGCGGCGCAAACGATACCAGGAGGGAACAGGGCACAAGCTTAAAAAAAAAAAGTGTAGTACAACTTAAATAACTTCTTAAAAAAACTTTGAAATCAGGCATTCTTGGGAAATATTTAACATCGACACTGAAAACTTTATAATATTCTAACATTTAACCGCATCTCGTTACGCTAAATGCTAATTCTAACTTAGATAAGAAAAACGTTGAGCCGTATAATGAGGTCACGGCCTCGCTCCGTATTGAAGTACCAAGGTCAGTCCTGTGACTTAAAGAAAGCTCTACCGGTATGACTGCTACTTTAGATACATTAATTCCTTAATTGGTGTTACTCTTTGTAGAACAGTTAAGTTTTATACTTACGAATAACCTTTTGGCAGTTATATACTTATATACTTTCAACTGTCATTAACGAGACACAATATAATTTTAATTGTTATCCACCTCAATGAGGCGTCGTGACAGATAATGAGTTATAGAGTTATATTAAGATCTAGGGGAAAACCAGGAGACTTGCTTAGGTAAGAAAGATGCTCCACATCGCCTAAATCGTAAATTTACGTGTAATGTCAAAACAATGTTATTGTTTCGACCCGTTAATAAAAGCACCACCACCTCATAATTGATCTGAAAGCATAATATAAAAAAACAAACACTCGGGCTGTAGCGAACGATCGCAAAACATTATCGGCTTACATAGTACACAGTCTCGCTCGCACAGCGCTTACGTGCGCGCGCGTCCTTTGTAAACAATGGCGGTTAATAAGTTGAAGTGTTGTAATTGCAATATAATTATAAGTGAAGTACTAGCATTCATTCAAAATAAACATGATGTGATGGATAACGAGTCTATAGTTCGTGTGTGCGTATCTGCCTTCTCGGAACCAGATATTGACGAGGCGAAAACTTTGTTTTTTGAATCTGTAACGACTGCTCAGAGGAAAAAATCACGAAGGCGAGATGGCAAAATGCAAAGAGACTTAGAAGACATTATCTGTCTCTTTAAGGAAATCGATCCGGATGTGATTCCCACCTTCGTCGCACGGGACTTACAAAAATTGCCTCCGATATCGTTTGATCACATTGATGTTACGAAGTTACTGAAGGACATTGTGCTACTTCGTAGTGAGATACAAACAATTAAGGAAAACTATGCAACCGTAGACATGGTAGAAACAATACGTATAGACCTAGACAATCTCAAACTAACTTCGTTGGTTAATTACCCAAATATTAACACGGAAAAAAGAGGTGCATATTTTTCGGATAGTGGGCCGGTAGGACTATCACATAACTTATCATCATATACCGACACTATGAATAAATCGGCGGGGCGAAACGCACTCGAGCCGTCGCCGTCGGCTCAGTATCGCGCATGTGTAAATAGGACTATCTCCCTCGCACCGACAACGCCTGTGGTTCAGCCGGCAGCGGCGTCGCAAACGCATATTATGTCATCGTCAGTCGAGCACGCGAACAAAGTTTTGTCTCCATCCTCAGACTCAGACACTATCGCGTGTAAACAAGCGCCGACGGCGGCGCCGTGTGCGTTGCAACCAACGATGGCGGAAATAGTTAAGTCGCCAGGTGAATGGAAACAAAACAAACCAACAGATGAGTGGACTGTGATGCAACGTAGACGGCATAAGAATCGATTTATTGGAAAAATGGGAAAGGCAATAACCGGTGTTGAAACAAAGTTCAAGGCGGCGGAAACAAAGATTCCTTTATTTATTTCCAATGTAAGCAAGGATACATTAGAGGCCGACATATGTGAATATATATATAATAAGACTCAGGAAAAAGTCTGTCTTGAAAAAGTTATTATGAAGAAAGAAAGGCCGTACAATTCTTTTAAAATATTCGTTTCAATGGATAAAATTGATACCTTTTTAAATGATAACTTGTGGCCTGATGGGATAACATTTAGGAAATTTATACGATTTAGACCACGGAATTCCGATAAAGATGACATACAATTAAATGGATAGTACGTTAATAAGTTATAACTGCAAAAATATTAAAAGAAGTATGGAATGTGTGAGAACTTTATGTAAATCGGCGGATGTGATAGCCCTCCAAGAAACTTGGCTGCTGCCGTACGATACACAAGTATTGGGTGATATTGACAACAACTTTGGCTACACGGGGAAGTCTGCGGTGGATTTGACGGCTGGAGTGCTACGAGGCAGACCTCACGGCGGGGTTGCGATACTATGGCGAAAAAGTGCCTTTCGCAATGTTACGGTGGTGAAGTGCATAAGTGAGCGTATTGTTGCGATTAAAGTAATGACTGGAGCTGGACGTGAAATGTTAGTTATGTGTGTGTATATGCCGACTGACCAAACTGTGAACTTGCCGGAATTTACTCAGTGTTTGGGTGAGTTGAATGCAATTATACAAGACAATAGTATCGTAGTAGTATTTATGTTAGGGGATTTCAACGCACATCCTAATGCTCCGTTTTGTAGTGAGCTTCTGAATTTTTGTGAGGAAAATGACTGGATATGTGCCGATCTAGTTAAATTAGGTATGCCATCTGAAACTTATACGTTTCAAAGTGAAGTGTATGGGTGTAAGCGATGGTTAGACCACTGCTTGGTAACCAAGTCAGCGTGGCAGTCTGTGGTGAATATTATGGTTCTGAATGATGTATATTGGTCAGATCACTTCCCTTTACAAGTGACTTGTAATTTAGAAACAATTAAAGCTAAAGTTGAAGTTCATAATTATCAACGTAATAACATTGTATGGGGGGTAAGAGAATTAGAAGAAATTCAGAAATATCATGAAATTTGTAATAATAACTTTAGAAAAATTATGTTTCCTGGTGAACTTCAGGAGTGTGCTGATAGTATGTGTCAAAACATACAACACAGATCTGTAATTGACAACTTATATAACAATATTGTTAATATATTAAGTCAGGCTTCGGAGAGCAGTCGCAGTCTGTTACCTAGGAAGCCGAATAATGTTAAATGTGTCCATGGCTGGAACAAGCATGTCAGAGGCGCCCACGGGCAGGCTAGACTGGACCATCAATTGTATGTCTTAGGTGGTAAACCAGTTAGTGGATCTTTGTATGAGAAAATGTGTGAAAGCCGACGAGTTTTCAAGTCACGCTTAAAATACTGTCAGAACAACCAGGACCAGATAAAAATGGATATACTTGCCTCTCAACATTCAGCTAAGAAGTTTAATAAATTCTGGAAGGGCACTAAGCGTTTAAATGGTAAGGCTAGTCTGCCCGTGTGCGTTGATGGCATCAGTGATGCTAAAATGATTGCAAATTCATTTAAGGATCATTTTCAGGTGAAATCGTCCTTGCTGTCAGTGTCTGATACTGAACGTTGCCCAGTAGAAAAGCCTATTGGATTTTCAAGTAAGGATGTGGCTGACTTTATTAAAAATATGAAAAGAGGGAAGTCACCAGGTCATGAGGGACTCAGTGTCGAGCACTTGCAGCATGGGGGAGTGCACCTGTATAGGGTGTTAGCCATGTTTTACACTTTTTGTATGCGCCACTCATATTTACCATCTAGTCTTATGAGGACAGTGGTTGTGCCAATAGTGAAAAATGTCACTGCTGATATCTCTGATAGAAGTAACTATAGGCCGATTTCTTTAGCTACTATAATTGCAAAAGTGTTTGATGGGTTATTGGATAGAAAACTTGATCGTTTTGTAACATTACAGGATACACAGTTCGGTTTCAGAGAGGGATTGTCAACTGAAAGTGCAATACTGTCTCTGAAACACACTGTTGATTATTATGTAAAAAGGCAAACTCCAGTATATGCGTGCTTCTTGGATTTGTCCAAAGCTTTTGATCTGGTGTCATATAATAAGCTTTGGACAAAATTAAGAAGTGCAGGTGTCCCAGCCGATCTTGTGAATATCCTCGCCTACTGATACAGTGAGCAGCTTAATATAGTAAGGTGGGGAAATGTATACTCAGATGAATATTCTTTAGAGTGTGGCGTCAGGCAGGGCGGGCTAACTTCGCCACGGCTCTTTAATATGTACGTTAACCATCTGATTGAGGAGCTCAGCAGCATGCATGTTGGATGCCATATTGATGACATATGTGTCAATAATTTGAGTTATGCCGATGATATGGTGCTGCTGAGCCCCTCAATTGGGGGTCTGAGACAGCTGTTAAAGGTATGTGAGGTTTATGCTGTGGAGCATGGCCTGAGGTACAATGAAAGTAAAAGTGAGTTCATGTTATTTAAATGTAAAAATAAAAACAATATCTTTATACCACCTATATTACTTAATGGTGTACCTCTGAGTCGTGTTGCACAGTTTAAATATCTGGGACACATTGTGACTGAGAATTTGTGTGACGAATTAGACATTGAGAGGGAGCGCAGGGCGTTGTCGGTGCGCGGTAATATGTTGGCACACAGGTTCGCTCGGTGTACTGCTCCTGTTAAGATAACAATGTTCAAGGCATTCTGCCAGACGTTCTACACGAGTGGCCTGTGGGCAAACTTTACACAAAAAGCCTACAATTCCTTGCGCGTTCAGTATAATAATGTGTTCAGGGCGCTGTTTCGGCTCCCTCGATGCTGCAGTGCATCCGGCATGTTTGCTGACGCCAGCGTAGATGACTTCTACGCAATAATGCGTAAAAAAGTTGCGTCGGTGGTGCGACGAGTACGGGGGAGCCCGAATAGCGTCCTGAGGATGATTGGCGAGAGAACCGATACTGTTCTGCTCAGTAGGTTCACTGAACTCCATGTTTTGCGAGACCGATGAGCCTACTGTGCAGGGGTAGACGGTGTGTCTAGTTTCTTCTTCTTTTTATTTTAGTTACTAACATTAGTCATAAGCGAAATTATTGTCACTAACAACCTCAAATTGCCTTGCCTATGGACTTTTTTGTCTGAAATAAATGATTTTATTTATTTATTATTATAGTGAGAAAATAACTAGTTTATTATACGTTGAACATTATTTTTTGCACAAAAGGGTCTCTTGAGCGTTCCGCACTGCGGTATATCGCTACATCATTATTCTGTCAGAACAAAATTTATTACAAGCAACCATGTATTACAAATATACTAAAGATAAGATAATTTCCCAACAGTATGAACATAATGTGCGGGAACAGTAGGTGTTGCGGAATGTGTGGTGTGTCAGTTGATTAATTTTTTGTCTCTTTTGTGCTCATAAAATAGCCTGCTTATGAGCTCTCGTATACGTGACCATAAACAAGACTATAATATGATACTATATTTATCATAGTGGACTATTTTTACAAAACAACACAGTCTCGAACTACAATTCTTATTCGTTCTTTACAAACATATTGAGACAATAAATTCTAAGATTTTTTTTTCTATCCACATTGCACATAGCATTCGACATATATCGCGACATTAAACAAACATTACCTCATCCATAAAACAGCACATGCTTTGAATTTAAAAAATAAATTCGAAAATATACCAAGGAGTGTATCATAAAACTTATATTGACAGTTTCCTTTTATGATCAACGCCACATCTTATTTTGGTAGATATGTTAATTTATTTCCACCTTGCATCATCCCGCGCTTTCACCCGCATTAGGCCTGAAACTGCGTTAAGCGGACGTCCGCGCGGTTCCATACAAAAGTGCTCCGTTACGGGGGGACACGCGCGGGCGTCCGTCGTGGGGAAGCGGGTCCCGCGCTCGCGCCACTGTCCCACCTCCGTGCGACGGACGCCCGCGCGTGTCCCCATAACGGAGCACTTTTGTATGGAACCGCGCGGACGTCCGGACGCGGAGCACGCGCGGTTGCGCCAGCGGTTTTGCAATGTAACCCTGTACTATTAAATGAGCATTCTCATTCTCTATTTTCACCAGAGCAGAGCTCGGTCGCATAGGTACCTACTACTTAATATATTAAGTTCTTCATCGACATGGCTGTGCATGCACACCGTTAAAATGGAACTAGCGACACTGCGTAAATAAAATAATCCGTACTTCGCGACGGGTACCCGCAACGGGGGCCGTCGCGTTCCCACGGAGCCCATCCGCGTGTCCATGCGCGTAGACACGCGACGGGTGACCGTAGCGGGTGCCCGCTTAACACAGTTTCAGGCCTTAGTCTCGATCCCATGGGTAGTTAAAAAAATTTGTGTTAATTCAGGTTATAAACTATCTCTGTGCCAAATTTCATCCAAATCTGTTGCATAGTTTTTGCGTGAAAGATCCATCCATCCATCCTCACAAACTTTCGCGTTTTTAATATTTTTCCAATAGTAGAGGTTGTTTTAGACGAAGAAGATAGTGCAGGGAAGTTTCACGGTGGTTTTAGTTTTTGATCTGACCACCTGACCTTAATTATACCTTTGGAAGAACATAATTACCATACATAAATATACAAAACAACATTGTCAACGTAAAAAAAAAGCACACAAACATCGAACTTCAATCGTGTTTCAACCTCTCTCAGGTAACAAACTCGTCTACAATATTACATATAATCAAGATTTTATACGACAGCACTCTCTTTATTCTAACCTACTACTGATCAAAATAGAAGTCTTGTTATTCAAAACATTCAAATACCTAAACTTCTAAATAAAACAATCGCAGTGTCCATGCTGTGTGACACTTCCGACACTGAAGTTTACCCAGCGTCCCTGCGTCACTGAGAACATGCATTATTCAGCACCCACCAACGCACCAGCTCCCATCTGTAGCCTCTTATAGATCATCTGAACCCGCTTAAGCCTTGTCTACAACGTAGAAACGCATCACATTTGTTATTCCACCTTCGCGTACGCTATTTACTTGTGCAGTTTTGTTTGAATCCGAATCGGATTTGAATTTATTTCAGGAAAAGTTTTTATTACTACTACTTACGAGAACTCGAAAATGTGGTAGCGAGTATTATGGCTTAATTGAAATGGGGTTTTTGTAAAAGAAATAATTAAAATACTGTGCTATGCAAACGACTGACATTGCCATAAAGTGCCATTTGCTGCGTTATCTGTGATATGACTGCAACTTTCAAAAACTTGTAGTCACACGTAATCTGTACGACCTATGCCTTAATTACAATTATGTGTGACGCCGGTTACACGAAAGCCGATTAAAGTCGACATCGACTTCTTGTTTATACCTGTGTAGTTAGCGTTTTTATTGTAGTTGGGTTTTAGTTTTATATTACTTTCTTTTTTATACGGGCTACCACGTAACCACGTCGCGTATGCGGGGTAGCCCGTGTAACGAAACCATAGTCGACTTTTTAGGGTTCCGTAGTAAACAAGGAACCCTTATAGTTTCGTCATGTCCGTCTGTCTGTCTGTCTGTCTGTCTGTCTGTCTGTCTGTCTATCTGTCTGTCTGTCTGTCTGTCTGTCTGTCTGTCTGTCTGTCTGTCTGTCTGTCTGTCTGTCCGCGGTCTAGCTCCGAGACCCTTAGTACTAGAAAGCTGTAATTTGGCATAGGTATACATATTAATTATGCCGACAAAGTGGTAAAACAAAATTATGAAAAACATTTTTTTTTAGGGTACCTCCCATACACGTAAAGTGATGATGTTTTTTTTTTATTTTTTTATCCCACCATGTCTGGTATCATTGGAAAGGTCTTTCGAAAACATTGTGAGTATGTTAAAACCATTTTTGAATTCAGAGATCCGTTTGCGAAATATTAAGCTTTAAGGATAAAATTTTTGTTAGTCAAGTGTCCCCCCCCCTACCAGCTAAATGGTTGGTTTCACATATGTGAAAAAATTCACAACAGTAGTTTATATAACGAATTTAAAAGGAAAATTATCACAGCTGAGTAGGCTTTACAAGTTAACGAGTAATAATCGACCAACTTAGATTTGCGGTTGTAAAAAAATGTTCTCCCATACAGAATGTATCGGAGAACATGTTTCTCAACTACAAAGTTAAGTTTGTTCTTGGGATAAATTCATTCCAACTACGGAACCCTACATTGTGCGTGGTTCGACATGCACTTGGCCGGTTTTTATATTTCTATGTCGACGCCAAAACTTTTGATACTGAACATTTTTCATCGCCTTTACTTAACTTATTTACCACTAGTTGTCCTCAAGCCCGCAGCACACGTCCGGTCTGACAGTCGGATCGTACATCCGCGTCGGAAACAGGACCAATGCGTTTACTATTTTACTGCCCAACTGATTGCTTGTAGTTTTACGTCCATCTATTCTGACGCGTTCAAATCACTAAGTAGAGATGCTCTATCATACGTTTATGATTGCTCTGGAATAACTGAGTGTACAAAAATCGGTCAAAATCATTTATCATTTAAAAGAAAAATCTTCTCGCTCGAGGCGACCGTACATTCAACCAACCATTCTCATAAGTTTTTGCCCCCAATTTCCTGTCGCTTCACTGTCGTTGCTAAAAAAAACTATTGCAGTTTACTTGATCTTTCTGGTTCGATCCTCGATATAAGGCGATGTGTTTGGCGCACTTCCAACTAACACACATATAACTTGCACACGAGTATAGACTTCTTTTCTTGCACACATAAATAACTAGGACAGTAACAGTAATATTCTTACAGTCCAGTCCGCAGCGTGTGTTTAAATTATAAAGCGCTTTTTACGCTGAAATGGTTGGAAGCTAACGTTGAAAGTAACTATGTTAATACGTTATGCTGTACTACTTAACTACTAAAAAGAATAAGGGAAGGTTCACCATGAATGTTGTACTAGAAGCATATTAAAAAAGTTTGGCTAAGATAGACTCTTAGCCAATTTTTTTTAACAAACCGGAAAAGAACACTCAAACTTCCTATTTTACTTTGCCTAAACTAACATCAAAGAGGGTACACGATCAAATGAAGGTCTTCGAGTTCTCTAGTATTTACACCCTGAAGCAGTCAAATAAAAGGTTTATTTTATTTTTTTGGAAATTATTGCAATACTTGGCGCGAAATTAAATTTTTAATACGCGTAATTTAATCAATTCACCCTTTAGTAAGTGTTCTTAAAATATACCCCAATATTTAGCACCTACCCTGTTAGCCGGAAAAGGTTGGTATTTTTAAACTAATACTCCAATGTTCGCTTTTCATGATACCCGGAGCTTCGATAGTCAACAGAAATGGCGAGTAAATGGAAATTCCCTTCGCGAGCAACCTCTGGATTAATTCAATAAGTTGGGTCACCTTACTTAATTAAATACCCTTAAAACTCTTCTCTTCTAATTAATTACCTTTCTGTAATCCGATTTTGAAAGGCAATGACAGAGTGTTGTGTTTTGTTACTTGAAATAGAAAAAGCTGTTACAGAGGAAAACTCTGCGAAGTCAAAAGTGGAATGAACTTCGCCTGATAGCTAGAATGGTGTAGAAGGTAACGTAGAATTATCTATCTGGGTAAATGCTTCTCCAGATCGTGGTACTAGTTTTCACTTCTGTGACTTGTACTTGTACCCAGATATTAATCCTAATGTTCTTGATTTATAACAAACCACCCTCTTGATGTCGTGTGCACTCAGCAGTAGGTACTAAGCTTATCTGCAATTACTACTGAGAGGCTTGTCTTTATCGCTAGATAATCTTCTGTCCCATCTCAGGTCATTAGGACCCCGCTGTTCGCAGAGCTATTAAACAGTCGACGTTGCACGTTGTTGGGCATTTACCTGTAATAATCATAATATAACCACGTGTATTACTATCAATCAATCTACCTAGCCTTTTCCCAACGATGGTGGGGTCGGCTTCCAGTCTAACCGGATGCAGCTGAATAGTATTTAATCACGTTTTATGTTAAAGAAATAATCATTTGTTTGACAAATAAAAAATTGACAAGCGCAGCAATCCGCTGGATGCGGGGATATAAAACCGGTGGAAATGGCGGTGCTTGGGGGAAGCCTATGTCCAGCAGTGGACGTCTTTCAGCTGAAATGATCATGATGATAAATAAAAAATTTACACAACCTAGAAAAAATAAGTACATTCTCTCTAATACACGATGAATTAAATAAAAAAAAAACAGATTTTTATGGCATCTTTTACTAAACTTTTTTTCTGTCTTACAACAAGGAAAAACCTAATTCTTGCTCTAAAAGAGGACGTTAACCGTGATAATAAAATCCAATCGCTTTTGGGCTTTTAGTGTTTGTCTCATGTATTCTAGGAACGTGCACAGTGCCTACAAACAGCCTCTTTTAAAATTCACATTTATTTCCCATCTGGTATAAAATGCCTTTGCTGTTGAAAACCTAGCTAGCGTTAGATTCGATATTTTTTGTGCAAGCTTTAAATAATCTGCACTGGCAGTTAAAATGCAAGTTGGATTTGCAATTCCTGTGGAATATTTTGGCCTTTTACAGGTAAAACGTGGTCTGCGCTTATGTTCGTTCGTTTTAAAGCGAGCCGCTCATCTATTTGAGCCGTAAAGGAAAAAAGTATAGTTTAAATATCAGTGTCAGAGACCTCCGACATAAGTTACGTATTTTCACGTGGCCACTATTTTAACTCAGTACAAATATGAAAAAAAAAAATAGAACCGTAACCAAACACCAATAGAACTATTTTGCTGGATTGGAGGAACGTCAATTACTACACAATATATCAAGGAGCTTCGGAGAAATACTTTTAATAAACTTGTTACTTCTATTGAAGCCAAGGAGTAAACGACACTAAAAGGTAACAACCAATACCGGTACCTATATAAACTCGAGGGGAAACTACTTACTTAGAAATGTGTTTTAGTAAATAAGCTCCGAGTCTAAAGCGCTGAACAACAAAACTCCCTAGACACAGATATTCTTCAAATGAAATGTTGGTAATTCACACAACAAGTTTCATGAAACGATTTAAAACAATGTCAGGTAATATTGCACCGATTTCTCTGTGGAAAAATTGCTGTGTGTTACTTAAATTTAACTTTATTAATTTTTCTTAACTCTTATACTCTTTTGGTGATTTTAACAAACGATGACAAGGAAACTTATCGCAAGCTTATAATAGGTGTGATTCCGAAGAACACTGCACGCAGCAGTACTGCCGCAGCATTGCTGCCGTGTTCGGAATGTAATCTCTTATAAACCTATAGGAAATATAATGGGGACCAGTAGTGACGCGGCAGCACTGCTGCGACAGCACTGCCGCGTGCAGCGTTGTTCGGAATCATACCTTAAAATAATAACTAATCCCCATGCCAACTTAAGTATTAGAAACCAAATCCATCATTATGCCGTAGTAGGCATTTTCCGAAAATGGACGAAAAGATAAATAAAGTAAAACTGTTATCACAAGTGTCAATAAACACAAAGCTCGAGTCAGCGATTCCCGCGCTCTCTCGTAACGTTTGAAGATGTTTTTGGTTACCCCATAAAGTGCCTTCAAGGTTTCTTTAACAACCCTCACATCTTTATTACTAAGGCCCTTTAAAGGGTCTGAGTTTAGCAGAGTCACTGTAGCCTTCTCAGAAGACGGTGCAGTACCTATATTATTAGAGACTGTATATTCGGTCATACTTCATCACTACAGGTTTAGCTTCGTTCTGCGGAGTTTAATAAAAGTCACATAATTTGAAATCTTAAAAAGTTAAGGTTTTAATCAAATATATAGTTTAATGACATCCTGGCCAATTTTGAAGAAAAAAAGTGCACTGCCATTTAAAAAATAAAGTAGAGTAAAAAATCTAATGGCATTTCAATATTTTTGAGAGTAAGTGGCAAGTGTTTCTTAATGAAAATCTAAAAAGGTTGCAAGTTTAAACCTTTTTATAATAAAATTATTGTTGCTTTGTAATGTACGTATTTTAAACATTTTACGTTGCTTTTTGAAAATATGATTTATGGTTTAAACATTATGATATATTTTGTTAACAATAAAAAAAAAAATCATTAATGAATGAATGAATGAAAAAAAAAAACCAAACAACTTTTTTCTGGTAACTGGCATTGTTATGAATGCACTTACTAACTTGAATTAAAGACAACGCCCAATTGAACATCTCATGCTAACTGCTAAGATGTATCGCTCCGATCTCAAAGCACTATCGTGTTCGGCTTATGGAGCGCATCTGCATATTTATACTACCTACCTCCGTATGTGGCTACAGTTTGCTGATTCATCGTCTACAATTCCTCAGAATACCACACCATAACCTATTTCCGTGCTCGTGCCCAATGTAAATGTTGTAGCGAGATGTTTAGACTCACAAATGTTTTAAGAACGTGTAAAATAAAATATTTGTAAAAATATCTATTGCCTACTGATATTTTTTTGTTTCACTACGTAAGACGACAGTTTTAAGATTCATATAATATTCAAACCGACACTGTAGACCGCCGTGACGCGTCTGTTGTTGTATCGCCCCCGAGAGCTGTTTGCTCTCGGGGGCGATACAACAACAGACGCGCTTTCAGTGAAAGAAATAATCTGATACCACAGATATAAATAAAACAGTTACATTATCCTTCCAAAAGTTACTACTGACAAAATAAGGTAATTTAAGAATACTTACTACGTAGGTACCTACATAAACCGCCATGGGATCTGGAGGCAAAGGTCCTCGCGCACATTTGGGAGTGGCGCGAGGAGGCGAAACGCCGGGGCTTAACTCCGATGCCGCAAGAAGTTGCGGCACAGCGGACAGAGCTCCGGCGGGATCTCATGGCGGAATGGAGAGTGCGATTGTCGCAACCCAGCGCTGGGCACGCCGCAATTGCGGCGATAAGACCCCTCTTTGAGGAGTGGCTAGAGAGGCGCCACGGCGTCCTCACCTTCCGCCTGACACAGGTGCTCACCGGACATGGCTGTTTCGGGAGGTACCTGTTCAGGATAAAGCGGGAGGAAACGCCCGGGTGTCATCACTGTGTGGATCGCCCGGAGGACACGGTGGAGCATACGGTGGAGGTCTGCCCGGCTTGGGCAGAGCATCGCCGTGTCCTTGTGGAAGCGATCGGCGGCGGTGATCTCTCGCGTCCGGCCCTGATTCGGGCCATGCTACGGAGCGAGAGGAAATGGCAGGCCGTCACCTCGTTCTGCGAAGCAGTAATGCTCGCGAAGGAGGAGACGGAGCGCGTGAGGGAAAGGCAAATTTCGCGCCCTCGCGCCCCTAACCGCCGCAGCAGGAGACGCCCTGGGCGTCGGGAGTCACGAGAGGATTTCCGGCCACCGTAGGCGCGGGCTTGCGGACGGTGAGCAATGGGTAGCTCGCCGTCCGATAAGGACCAAGCCCGGGTCGACGGCGCGTTGTGTTCCACGCGCGCCTCAAAGAGATGTCAGCAGAATTGACGGGGTCCGCTAGGGCCAATGCCTGCCGGGGGTTCGAAGAAA
The DNA here is from genome assembly GCA_963680765.1 of Agrochola lychnidis. Taxonomy (NCBI): domain Eukaryota; kingdom Metazoa; phylum Arthropoda; class Insecta; order Lepidoptera; family Noctuidae; genus Agrochola; species Agrochola lychnidis. The sequence goes on from OY796862.1 coordinate 17,917,498, forward strand.
ACCGATAGGGAAATCGTGGCCCCCTGGCAACACGGCAACTGAAGGAACACGGGTGGGTTTTAGTCAGTAAGAGTCTGACACGCCCTCCCGCTCCGCCCAGAGCGGGAGAAGTTATTTGATAATTTCCCACCCAAAAAAAAAAAAAAAAAGGTACCTACATAAACCTGGCTAGGTATTAGTAAAAACAAAATTTACTCAAAGCTGTGAGCTTAGTACCTAGTAACTCTGACCTTCTTTTACGGCGACCTTTTGTCTTGAATTTGTGTGTAACAAAGCAAACACGGCTGAAAATTATAAAGCCTTGGGGATGAAAGAAAAACAATCTTGGAAAATTATCCATTTTTTCATATACAGCAAAATGAGAAGATATAATGTTGAAAAAGAGCAGTAAAAATTCTATACCATAAAGTTCAGCCCGTAAATCCTCTCGCGCTATGTGCGGGCACCGTGACGTACTTGTTGCGAGTTGCGGTCTGTCCCCGGCCCGCAGTATACCCGCAGACTTATACCCGAGCTTGAGGCATTCTGCTTCAACTACGTCAAAGTCTGGATGAAAACTGTTGTGGTACCTATTATTAAAAATAAAACAGGTGACATGTCGGACAAGTCAAACTACAGACCCATCTCTCTAGCAACGATTGTCGCAAAAGTATTTGATAGTCTCTTGAACACCTTCCCTACAGAAAAATATAACGTTGCATGATGCTCAGCATGGTTTCCGCCAGGGACTATCAACCGAGACTGCTATATTTTGCCTAAAAAAGGCAGTAAGCTATTACGTAGATAATCAGAGTGCTGTCTTTTCTTGCTTCCTTGATATGTCAAAGGCATTTGATATGGTGAATTATGACAAGTTATGGGGTAAGTTACGTAAAGCAAATATACCATTAGAAATTATAAAGATCTTTAGGTACTGGTGTGGTCACCAGGTGAACTGTGTGCGTTGGGCTGAGGCCAATTATTCTGATGAATAATCATCAGAATAATTGGCCTCAGCCCAACCCCACACTGCAACCTATAAAGGTTGCAGTGTGGGGTCAGACAGGGTGGTTTGACTTCTCCGATATTGTTTAACCTATACATAGACGGACTCATCGGTGAGCTCAGTAGCTTGCAGGCCGGCTGTTATATAGATGGAGTAGCGTTTAATAATATCAGCTATGCCGATGATATGGCACTATTGAGCCCATCACTCTCAGGCTTAAGAAAGCTTTTGGATGTGTGTGAGAGGTATGTTGAGGAACACGGTTTAAGATACAATGCCAAAAAGAGTGAGGTTCTTATTTTTGGAGCAAAGTCCTCAGAAAGTTTTCCTCCCATTAAACTTGCAGGTAACATCTTGAATCGTGTTCAACAATTTAAATATCTCGGCCATGTTGTTACAGCGGGCATCAAAGTTGATCTGGATGTAGAAAGGGAACGAAGAGCATTGGCGGTTTGATGCAACTTGTCCGTAGGTTTGCTCGTTGCACGTGTGAAGTCAAATTGACGCTTTTTAAAGCATATTGTCAGACATTTTACACGTGCAGCCTCTGGACAAGTTGTACGCAGAAAGCCATCAATGTTCTTCGAGTCCAATACAACAATGCATTCAGGATGCTGTTGGGGCTGCCACGCTTCTGCAGTGCGTCGGGAATGTTTGCTGATGCACATACTGATGGATTCGCAGCAATCAGACGTAAGCGTGCTGCGTCGCTACTGCAAAAGGTCCGGGGCAGCTCGAACAGTCTCCCGAGTGTCATTGCGGGGAAATTTGATTGCCCGCTCGTCCATTATTTGTCCAACCTGCATGTTTACTAACATAGTTATTAAGGTTAATGTTTACTAACATATTATGGATTATTCTGAATTAAAATGATTATTATTATTATTAAATAGGTTTATCGTTTTGACCAGGCCCGCACAATATTGTGTGTTTTTATATAAAGTTAATCCGCAGAAGACTACGGCCAAAAGGCTTTGTAATTATGGCGCCTATTTGCACATACTAAATCTCTTTTAATAACTTCTTAACTGTATTAAAATATACGCTGGGCATATAATTATTTTCTTATGGTAATTAAACAGATTCACCCCTGGGCAATTATGCCGGCCGTCCGTCCGCATACTAAAGCCTCATCACTAAAGACAGCGTTTGCTCACACCACACAACTCACTGAATATGCGCTGAGTGCTCAGCGAATTATTTCTCATTTTCTAACCTCAGGGAACGCCAATGTGTATCTATGTGCCTATTGAGATAATTATACTTACTAATGTGCCTGTAAACAAAACCACTTCGTAAAGAGGTAGTTTCACGCCAACTGAATTTCCACCAAAAAGGTTAGTCAGCATTCATTTAAATGAACACAGCTTGAGTTCTTTACGTTCCTCCGTAATGAGAATCCAATTTAAAATGTATAGCTGTAGAGAGACCCACTGAAGATAAGGAAGATTCTTAGAGTAACGAATGAAGTGCCATTCTTATCGAAACCTTGATAAACTCAGCAGAAGAGGAAAGTTCAGTGTAAAACTTATTATTTAAATAAATTCACTATCTTAATTCTATCTGCGGCTCGGATGCGGATCGTGACTGTTGCTCACAATACAGAACGAATACACTCTCAATAACTTCGTCCGACTGTACTGAAATTATTGCCGAGTTAATGTTTGTATTAAAAAGTGAATACAGGGCTTTACATAAACGACAAATGAGGTTGAACTCTTGCTGTGAAAAAAAAAATCTGGCTTGGTAGACCGCAAATCTGCACATGTTCGAATTTCAAATGTTCAAGTTATCTTTCTTTTTTTTTTCGTTTTGTTATTGTTAATTTATTGATTATTAATTGCTTTGTTTAGTGCCAAGGTTCAGTGATAATATTTTAAAATGGCGCTGGGAAATTGATTTTAGAGAAAGAAAGAGAAAAGAGAAGCGATCGGTATGTTAAACAGTATTGGGACGAAGCTCCTTATCGCACGTAATGCGTGTGTGAATGAGACTAGCTCTCATTCGTAAAAAGTGAAACATTTTGACCGTCATGACACTTTGCTATTGTTTTTATCATTTAGTTATTCTCAAATGTTGTTAATTTATTTTATTGTGCCTGTTATTTTAATATATAATATACAGCGAAAGAAACTTCGTTCCAACCGGGTGTCCCACGACACCTCTCGACATCTTTTAAAATTAGTATATGAATAATTTTTCTGATTATGAAATCTGTGACTTGTTATTCACACGAATAAGCTGGTACAGTGGGTGTCTGTATTGTTGTCACATTTTGAACGACACGCCTGGCAGCTAACCAAACTAGAGGTTTATACACGGCTTGCTACACGGCTGCCAACCACGTCCTGACAGAGGTGACCTTGGTGGTTTACAACCATGTAGATGGTGGTGTACGACCAAATTTCAAACAGTTCTGCCTGTCACCAACCAAGTTAACCTCTGTCGGGGACGCGGTTGGCAGCCGTGTAGCAAGCACTTTACAATCAGCACGCTAATTGAAGAGTAAACTTGAGAGGCTCGGGACAAAACTGCGAATGTACTCAATCATTCTAAGCTTGGCGAGTCGAGGATTTGAACTTGTAGAGATTTCCTGTAGATTTGTTGTGTAACGTGTAATTTTCAAGTGAATCTACAGTTATTGTCTTAATATTCAGTGTGTAATAGTTATCCTGCAACTGTTCTTTTTAATCGACTTCAAAAAAAGGAAGAGGTTCTCAATTCGTCGGGATTTTTTTTTTATGTTTGTTCCCCTATTACTCGAAGACGGCTGGACCGATTTGAAAAATTCTTTTTTTGTTTGAAAGGGTATACTTTCAAGTTGGTTCCATTTTCATTTAGTCACGATCTGATGATGGAATCTTGGAGAAATCGAGGCACTTTTCAAATATTAAAGGCACATCTATGGCGATTTGGGTATTTTTGATGAGCAGTTGACATAAGGCTATTGTAACTTAGATAAATTATAAATTAACCCACTAAAAAGACGAAAAAAAACTTTTTTACAAAAAATACAACCGACTTCCAAACTACAAAGTGAAAAATAACTTTAATTTCGGAAGTCGGTGTCAAAAAACTTAAATACTGATCCAAAGACACCGATTTCCGAAATTAAAGTTATTTTTCACTTTGTAGTTTGGAAGTCGGTTGTATTTTTTGTAAAAAAGTTTTTTCGCATTTAGTTTTTTTCTAGTGTCTCTTTCTCCACACAAATATAATAACAGAATTCAATATTAAGATATTGTAGTGTACGATAATAATGTTTTTACTTAATCGTGTCGTGTTAGCCGGTGTCACATTATACTTCGCTTACATTATTAACAAGCTTCCAGTTTGCAAAAGGGGATAACAGAAATAATTTCTTCGTCTGGAGATTTGCCAATTCTTTTTCGTAATTCCTGTTCTGCGTGTAGACTCCAGTGTGGGGGAGGCTGACGAATATCTTCATAAATAATTCGACAGGGCATTTCTTTGACGTATGTCTCCTTTTTGTTAAATTGAAAACGAGGCTGCCAAATAAGAAAGAATTGTTACGCTGACCTTTAACCGAAATGTGTTCGAGAATATCAGGATCTTTATTTCCATAATGATGAATATGGATGAATATAAAAATAATGAATGCATAAGAGCTCTCTGTGTTTTGAATCTCTTTGATTTTTGCATGAATATTCAAACAAAATGGTAGTATTTGCATTGTTCCATATTTCCCGTATAAATGTCTTATTTGATACCAAAAGTACGAGGTTCAACATTTTTTAGGAAAATGATACCTTACTGGTAATAAATAATTATGACGACCATAATCATTTTACTAGGTTTTTTTTTCTACCAGGTTTATTAAAATAGTGGTCTTGTTTCCAGGTTCAAAGTCCAGTGCTGGTGGTGGAGCTCAACCTGAACAGACTAGAGGGCACACAGCTCAGGGCGCTGGGTCTGTTGTCCGTGTACGGGTTCAATGTGACGTATGAGGTGCGAGGAGCAGCGCAGTCATCGGGACCCACTTCATGCAGCGCCATCGAGTGCAGACTACTGGGGCACTGCTACGCCAAGCGGGATTATCAGTAAGTTACGATAATGGCACAAAGTTATCAATTAAATGAAGAAATACTTTTTTTCTAATTTTTTTAAAGTAGGTAATCATGGAACTCTGTTATCTAAAAAGGCTCTTATTTAAAATCATGTTACATTATATCCTTGAAAAAATTTGAAAATTAAACCTTGAAAAAGGGTGGGCAGAAAAGACGATTTTTTAAAATTTCACGTGCAGTTCAGTCTTTGTTGGAAACCCGTTAGCTAAGGGAATAAAGCGTGGAATGAAAGCGAGAACAAAACGGATGCCAAAGTCACTGAAAAAGAATTATACTGAAAGTAATTGTTTGTTTGTGAATTCTAGTCTACACAGCAAAAAACCTCGCTTTCATTTTCAAATACCGTGGCAGATATTTTCGTGCCAGTACTCACAATATTTACTTCTAACTCCATAATATTTTTCACATCGCAGGGAGTTTTACTGTTCGTGTTTCGAGGGTTACTCGGGAGCGGACTGCGGAGAGGGTCCGTTGTGTCCGAGAACCTCCAACATGTGTAAGAACGGCGGCACCTGCAGGTGAGTTAACACATGACCCTCTGGTTTGCCAGCGTTGTGTATATATTTACCCCTATGTTTCAAGGACTGTCATTCAGCTAATGTTGTTCGTAGCATGTTTGAGAACACAATGTAAAACATTACAGCAAAGAAGGAAAATATGTAGAAAACACATTTCATTTTCTTCAGTACCTACTACAGTTCCGGTTTTTTATTTCATGCGACGAAGTCACATCTGTATGTAAGGGTCACATATCCGTTTGATTCAATACCGCTTTTTGCGTCGTGTATCCTCAGTTTCCTTGGTTTTTTGTTCAAGAACATAAAGGGGTTAAAATTAAAGTATTATAAACTTAAGTTCGTGGTTTTGTCAATTTTAGGCACATTTATCAATGTGGGCAGAAGTTTTGTAAATGATGAGTGTTTGCTGTTACAAGGAGTGAATGTCAATCTTCATTCGATCAAAAATGCTCTTAAAAAAATCAACCTTTACGTGTTATTCATAGAATCATAATGTATAAGCTATATAAAATGTATATCGACAGACAGATGGGCCCGGCCGCTGTCAGCTGTATCTGTGCGTCGGGGTACACGGGCGACCTGTGCGAGGCGCAGCTAGCACCACCCGGTGAGAAATTATTTAATGATATTACTTTATTTTCTAGCTTCTTTAGCTATTTAAAAAACAGCACTACACCCACAAAGTAGGTTCTTCCTTGTGCTACTATTTCTATTACTTATTGTTTTAAATCCGTGAGGTACAGCATGAACACACTGGCTTATCTAATACAATATGTAGACTTGATTTACTAAATTGTTAGCAATTTCTTTAGTAACATAAACACAATTAACAATCCTTTTGCAACCAAACGTCAATGTTTGCATCTCATGACTAAAAATAATATCTTGCGATTCCTCATCATAACGAAGCCGCTTCTAAATCACGAGGCGTTTTCAGGAAATTAATTAGGATTACAAAGAAATGAAAAGCATTTCTGCCAGAATAACAGTAGAGAATGTTTCGACTACTAAACATCTTAACTGCCCTTATTTCATCATGTTTGTTTTTTTGTCCTATGTTTGTAGTAATAATTTTGTCTTTGACATACATTTTTTTTTCTTTACACTCATAGATACCCTCCGGCTTGGGAGAACACAAGGTTATATCGGACTTCTACCGACTAAAACCCCACTGTTCCTACTACAACCATGAGTTGGGGGCCCGTGAGATACTTGTACATTTACCGCACCCCCGACTGGTATTAGCCTACCGTGCCCAATCACCAAGTGTGGTAAATCCGATGACTGCACGTCCTCCCATAAAGGCGTGCATGGGACACTGCGCACCACCTCTTTAGGCCTAACTGTTTGGGTGATGACACAACATCAATTTCGCCGCCCTCAGGCCCTTCCTTAAATGCTGGCCGGAGATCGTGGTGGTTTCTGGTGTGGGTGGAGTGATAGGTATGCTCTTTCCCCTCTCCGCCACCTCCTTTGCATGCATCACCTCCTCGCAAAAAGAGGCGACAGCATCCCACACATTTTCGCTTTCGACCATGAACTAAACCACAGCCGCAAGCCAGTGATCACTTGCACCAAGTGTCGTGAAGAGGGGTACAGCACTGTTGGGCTCAAGTTGAGCACTTCTCCAGCATATGTTTGGCCCTGTTCTCGGGGTAGTCTACAGTGATGACAAGCGGGCGTCCGCTCCCACCCTATGCGATGTAGGTACTTCCCGAAACATCCGTGTTCATTAAGTACTGAGAAACTGAGGGCGCCATGCTACCTGTCTAGCCATTCCTCCATAACAGGCTTTATCGTCACTACTGTGGCGAGCCCTTGTCTTTGACTTACCTAAACTATCAGTGACATATTAACTGAAGTCAAAAAGACAATAAAGCTAAGAACTAAGCACCCAACCAAACCGTCTCCCCATAAAAGTACAGACAAAGCTACTATCCAAAGTTTAACTGAGATTAAAACTTGTAATAACGTCTGCTACCGTGCTACGTTAATGTTATTTGTGTTCATTTTGTTCTAGAATGTGGAATAGAAGAATGTGCAGAAGTTTGTAAGGAAGGAACAGTTTGTGACTGTAACCCGAAGGATACAGACTTCTGTGAGTATTAACATTATGATCGATAATGCTAAGAAGCAGTGATAAATTAACTTAGGTGCTATGTAACAGTATCTAATTGTTGTATGTTTATAGCACCAGCACGATTTGAAATAAGACTGGATGTAGTGGACCAAGCAGGTGTTAACATATCTCAAGAAATCATAAAACAGGTATACACAGAGAAATTAAACAATAGAACAAGATATGCCAGAGAGAAAAAATCATTAATAACAATTACTATGTTACTTACTTCTTTCAGTTAACTAGCTATTTAAAATAAATAAATAAATAAAATTATGTTTATTTATCTCCACAAATTACATTTATATAAATCTTGACAGATATTTTGACAAAATTTTATAATTTGTGGGAGATCTGAAGTCTAAACTAAGCCTAGGCCTGTATTTTAGAACTCCAGGTCCCCCCCATTGTAACACATAGTAAAGAATTGTCAACGTGGTACAATTGCGAATGGTTGGAAGTGTGTCTGAGTGTATGTTTGTTAAAGTTGTTTGTGTGCATGTGCGTATGTGTGTGTGGGGGGTGTGGGTGTGTGTGCGTGTGTGTTCACAAATATAAAATTTAATAAATTATGTACATGTGCATAGAAAATTAAATACAAAATATAACATTACATGTAAATAGAAAAGAATATACCTAAATATAAAGAATATAATAAATAATATAAAAAGTTGCAACAAATATACCTTGTTACTTTATTATCTCAAGGATTTGTTCCGTTTCAGCGTAGCTTCGATTTAGTAACCATTTGTTTATTTTGTTTTTACATTCTATTTTACGACAATTAGCTATTTTGATTATTTTATTTATTTTATTGAATAATTCACCTCCTCGGAATGGAAAAAATCTTTGCGCAAAGGCGGTATTGACAGCAGTTGACGCACATATTGCGTAATTTCTTCTAGAGAGGGCTATGCGTTTTCTCCTTTCTTCAGGTAAGTCTGAGTTTTGAAGAAGTACAGTTAGCATTATGTACAGCTGGCGTACAGTTAGCACTTGAGCCTCCTCATAAAGTTTAGAGGTGGGGAAAAGACGAGGTTTGGATAAGCTCACTTTTAATATCATCCTTTGGGCTCTTTCGACTGTTATCATTTTCGTTTTGCATGCTCCTCCCCATGTTGTTATGCAATAACTAGTGATTGATTGCACCAAAGCTTCATAAACCATCGTTATCGTCCGTTTCTCTGCTACATCACGAAGCTCTTTAAAAATGTAAGTGAGCTTACGTATCCTTTTAGATAGAGATTGGATGTGGTTTTCAAAAGTTAAATTAGCATCAATTTCGATTCCAAGATATTTAAGACATTTAGTGGGACTAATATTAGGACAGTTACAGTTTGGAGCTGGAGGAAAGTTACATTTATGTGCAGAGATATTATAACTGGTAAGGTTAGCAACTTCCATTGTATTGTGAATTGAGAATACAATGTATTTAGTTTTGTCTTCATTTAAAGTTAGAGAATTTGATGATAGCCAGTGACACACCGTGTCAAAGCCGTCCTGCGCAAGATTAAAAAGTTCATTCCAGGAATCTGCGAAAAAAGTTAAGGCAGTGTCATCAGCGTATGCAGAGATGCGGCAATTTTTAATCTTAAGTGAACAGAGCTCATTTATGTAGCAGAGAAAAAGAGTGGGACCCAAGATACTGCCTTGTGGCACCCCATATTCAACGGGAAGTTCGTCGCTAATGTGTTCTCCAATTTTTACAGATTGGGTTCTGTTATTTAAATAGTCCGACAATAATGCGAGTGGAATGCCCCTAATACCAAGGTCTTCAAGTTTTTGCACAAGGTGGGGAACAGAGACAGTGTCAAAGGCTTTGGCAAGATCAAGAAATATAGTTAAACATTTATTTTTACTATCTAATTTGTTAACTAAAAAGTTAACAAGATCAAGTACAGCATTATCCGTTGACCGGCCCGTTCTGAAACCATATTGCGTATTAGAAAACAAATTGTATTTTTCTAGGTATTTTGTTAACCTATTGTTGATTATACGTTCAAATATCTTCGATAACGTTGTTAGGATCGCAATTGGCCTATAGTTGCTGACGTTGTCTCTGTCACCCGCCTTATGAATAGGGTGCACCACAGCTCTTTTTAATGCATCGGGAAATATTCCAGAACCAAAACAGCGGTTTATTAAATTGGTAAGGACAGGTGTTATAGAAACGGATATATTTTTTAATACCTCAGCACCAATCTGATCCCAACCTGGAGAGCAGTCACTTTTCAATAGTTGAATTGTTCTTTCAACTTCTTCGACGTCAGTTGGAAGGAGAACGAAAGAATTTAGTGGCGGCAGGTATTTAAAGGCGTCAAACATAACATTAGAAGATGAAATAGAAATTCTAAACATAAGGTAAGTTTATCTTTACTAAACAAGTACTGTTCACATGAGATACATCTCTTGTCGTGATGGTGTATGTATGGTCTGTGTATGTGTCAGTGCGGTGTCGGAGGGCGGCGCGCGCGGGGTTTGGCTGCGTGTGTGGGGCGTACGGCGCGAAGCGGGCGCACTGCGCGCAGCACTGGTGCGCATGCGCACACAACACATGCGTCTGCGCACCGACGCTCTGCACTTTTACATGCAGTCTGCGCTTCGTCTGCATGTGAGTATGTGCCATGGCTCGGTCTCCGTAAAGTCATCATTATGTGGAGCACGTTTTTAGGATCTCCAGCTTACACAAAACAATTTCAATGTGTCTTAAGTACGCAACGATAATCCTAACTATACAGGGTAGCTGGGACATCGACGCGAAAACTTTTACCATGGATTCAGTACATGATTCTGAACCCCATGCGATGAAATTTTTGGTCTGTTATTAAAAAAAAAATGTGCTATTTCATAGAAAAGTGTACCTACGCGGTCAAAATGTATAGAACACTTAATTTTTTTTTTAATAACCAACGAATAATTTCAACGCAGGGGGTTCAGAATCATGTACTGATTAAAACGGTAACTGATTAATCTGAGATCAAAATGTCTTAAAACAACGTCCAATGACGTCCATGCCACATGGTGCCAAAAGTTGAGTTATTACTTTGCTACACGCTCCCCGAACGGGATGATAAGATGAAAAAAATTAGAAGGCTGATGAATACTACACAAGGTGGTTTACGGTTGGGCACGCCACAATTGCGGCGATAAGACCCCTCTTTGAGGAGTGGCTGGAGAGACGCCACGGCGTCCTCACCTTCCGCCTGACGCAGGTCCTCACCGGACACGGCTGCTTCGGGAGGTTCCTGTACAGGATAAGGCGGGAGGAAACACCCGAGTGTCACCATTGTGTGGATCGGCCTGAGCACACGGTGGAGCATACGGTGGAGGTCTGCCCGGCTTGGGCGGAGCAACGCCGTTTCCTCGTAGAGGCGATCGGCGGCGGTGATCTCTCGCGTCCGGCCCTGGTTCAGGCCATGGTACGGAGCGAGAGGAAATGACAGGCCGTCACCTCCTTCTGCGAAGCGGTAATGCTCGCGAAGGAGGAGGCGGAACGCGTGAGGGAGAGGCAAATTTCGCGCCCTCACGCCCCAACAGCCGCAATAAAAGTAGACGCCCGGGGCGGGAATCGCGAGCCGATTTCCGGCCACCGTAGGCGCGGGCTTGCGGACGGTAAGCAATGGGTAGCTCTCAGATCCCGCCTTTGTCAAGTATAAATGCGATATTAAAGATCATCAGGAACTGGTTGTAAGAAATAAATATTTTCGATATTTTTATTACAAAGGCAGGAATGTGGTACATGCCAAAGTAGGGCGAAGTTTGGTGCAAAGTAAGCGTATAACTATAACCATTCTTGAAATAGCATGGTAAGCTTAATTGAAAGTTTGTAGGGATAGTACCTACTTACATTTTCGTTATCTGTGATACTTAAAGATGTTTAGGTTTAGCGTGGAAGCTGACTGCTATAAGTCAAAGTCTCGTCTACTACCTACAACGTTTCCTAGACGATAACGTGTTATTCTAAAACTCGCGTCTCCTAATATCTTCTTGGCACATAAAACTTGCTCTGGGTAACAAAGTCAAACAACGACATGCCAAAATAACATAAAATTAAATCACTATAGTAAGAGCCCGAAATCTTCGTTTAATTACTTCAAAAAATATTTTTGTGCCGACTGAAGCGAGATTTGGCGTCGGTCCAGCACACATGCTACTTGATAACACTGGTTAACCTGGCTCAGCCCTTTCTTTATGATACTTATTGTTGGGCACACCCTAGTACCGATACCTGCTAAATTCCATTTCTATATGACTGCATTATACGTTAATATAACCGACGCACTCATTTTATTCAAATAAAGTCATGCGGAATTCATAAATTTGAGCAAAATCAAGTTAATTTTCATAAAGTTATGGTTTTGCTTTAAAAGGGATAGTTTATTAAAATTGGATTCACCCCCAGCCCTTCAAGAAATGAGTTTACCTACTCGCACATAGAAATATATGTTGTATAAGATAAAATATTCTGTCTCTTCTTATTTTTAAAATGTTGCTGTAAAGCTGGTACTGTTTTAACATAAGTTTCGAAGACCAAAAGTGCGTTACTTGATGATTATGTTGACTGGCAAATATTTAAAATATTAAGGCATCCTTTTGCAGACCCTGGTTGTGAACCATCGTCCAGAAATATGGGAGGGATCAGAGTTCATACTGACATGTATGGCGTATGGATCTCCGAACATCGCCTTCACGTGGTACAAAGATGGCGTCAAGATAAACTTCAATGGAACTACAAGGTAAGTAAGTGAGGCTTTAAGGTCAACGGGACAAAATTTTCTCGTTATTGAAATTTTAAAATTCAATCATTGGGTTGAAAAAGACTACCTAATAATCTGGTGTCAAGATTGACTAAGAAACGAGTCATTGCACCAAACGAGGTTACAAGTACCCGGCGACGGTTATTTAACTTCACCGATTAATCGGCCAACTTCCAACACTCTCGCTTCGTTATAGTCACATTTTATTTAGATTTTATATGACAAGTTTATTCAGCAGAAGTGAAAGTATTAAAACTTTGTTTTAAGCAAATTTATTTTTCCATTATACTTGCAAAAGCCGACGCAGTACGTTAGCAGTGGCAGAAAGAAAACATTACCATTAGAAGAGGATTTGTTTTTCAGAGACATTTGGACCCGCACGGTGTCAGAAGAGGCGCTCGGTCGTCGCATGTCCGTTTTAGGTATATCAGAAGCGAAGAGGCCCGACAGCGGCAAGTGGTCCTGTGCAGCAGATGATGCTGGCAGGAGACGATGTAGAGCGTTGAGGCTGACGGTGCTGAGACCGCCCGATATACGACTTGTGCCTTCTACAATCACTGTCAATAAAGTGAGTCAATCTTAATCGGTGGTAGAATCTGGTAATGGAATAATAGTAGATTATACACAAGGGGATAAAGCAGTGTCTTATGTCACGGGATCACTATATTATCAAAACTCGTGCAATTTCATCAAAAATACTATAGCAAAATAGCGTAAATATGACGCCCAAATCCAACATTCGGACGCGCCACAGCACTAAAAGCTATGTTGGTAAAAATGTAAAAAAGTTTTTTTTTTGTAAAAGTTTTTGTATGATTTTTGTAGTTGAGGTTCCAAATTCAAATCACATTATTGACCAGCGGGTTATAATGAAATTCAGTGCAATATAATTGCCCAGCTAGAGCCCAGGCCTCATGTAACTTGCTTTAGGTAAGGTTTGTATGACATAAAATTTGACATTATCGAGCAGATGCTAGGTGGTGTGAAAAAACAAAAAGAAAGCAATAAACAATTCTCAAGTTGTAATGATATAATAGTTGATATTAATGTGTGTCAGGGCGACAACGTAAGTATAACATGTCTGGCGGGAGCGGGGCGGGTGCACGGCGCGCTCGGGTTCAGTTGGGCGAGGGAGAGGACGCTGCTACCGATGGCACCGGGTAGAGAGGTCTGGGAGGATCTGTACCCCGCGGGGAGCGTGCTCAAGCTTTATAATGTACAGGTAAGTTATGTATAACGCTGAATATGTTAATCTGTAATATGTTTAGTGTTCCACTTTCATACTATTCGATATATTTTTTGGGTTTTTAAATAGAAATCCAGCGAATTCCGGTGTCAAGTATCGTCGGTTGCTGGCACGAACGCCAAAGGTGTGACAATGTGGGCTGTAGGAGCGGACGACGTAGCGTGTGAGAGTGACGCCTCCCTTGGTTTGCGCTGGCCGAAGACTGCTCCCGGAGCGCACGCGACAGCCGCCTGTCCACTAGGACACAGCGGAGAGACTAAAAGGTAACTAGAAAAAACAAATTTCACAAAATTATGAGTCATGGAGTAAAAGTTTTATGTAGGTAACTTATTTTTAGGTTCTGTGAACCGAAAACCGGACAACATGGTGTCAAGTGGATGCTACCAGATTTCTCTGGTTGTGTTGCAGATTCGCTCAGAGATATTTATGAACAGGTAGAAGAAAACAACATAATTTTGATGTTTTTGTCAATTCATGACAATCAGTTGAAACACACATTTTATGGTTCGCTTTGTTGGTCAGTTCACTTTGATATCGCTGGGCTACTCTTGGCGCTCTGTGTCGCACGTGTTGCGGCAGTACGGCGCAGTGTTGCGCTCCCTGCCGACACACCCGGGCGAGGGCGAGCCTCCCCTCACAAATGCAGCACACATGCTGCGCTACCTCATGTCTGCTGCAGCTCAGCCAGCCGACAGGTACCACAGCGCGGAACATCTGCTGCACATCTATGACCACCTGCTCACACATCCTGATGCTTTCCTTGATGAAGAGGTTAGGAGCTACATTTTACTATTTTACACACAGAAATTTAAGATTAGGTTAAAATAAGGTCAAGTTCGTTTTTAGTTTAGAATGTAGCATTGATTAACCATGCTTTTTATTTCTATTAGAAAATCTTCGATCTTCAAAACGCGGTAGTGGACACAGCGGGCATGAGGAGTGACTTCGACAAGCGCTACCAAGAGTTCACAATCACGACGAAACCAGTACACGACGACAACGCGGCGCACTTCGAGCTTCAGCCAGCTCCAGTGGGGAGCGAGGAATGGCTCGTGACGTCAGCAGGAGTGGAGCTGGCGGATAGAACTGGCAATGCTTCCGTGGTCACCGTGCTGTATCATAATCTGGGAGCAAGGTTGCCGTCGTTGAAAAGATACGTCAAGTATAAGTAAGGATCCCCTTTATAAATATATAGTAAATTTTGTATTTCGGATAGTATTTTAGTCCATTATATATTTTTTTAAATATTATTATATCTGTAATTAAGAGTTTATGATTTGCAATAAGTTCATACATTACACTACAGCCTACTTTTAGTACACTCTACTTTTTTCGATTAACATGATTATGTATGTTGTATTACGTTTTTAAAGCAATTTATTATAAAAACTGATTTTAGTTTCTATTACAAGTCGCAGCATTAACTTTTATTTTTGTATAATTTTGTTTCGTTTTGTTATTTTGATTTATCTATTGTTTTCGTTTCCCTCCTACACGGTAGTTGTAGCGGCAACTGTTCCAGGTCCGGCCGCGCGACAGAGTACACAGTAGCATCACAACAGGTGCAGGTGTCTGTGAGTGGCGCGGGTGTTGACGCCACGCTCCCTCACACTGTCACACTACTGTTCGCGCACTCTAAGAATTATAGCGCTGTTGGTGAGTAAGACACCAAACACCACGCTCGACAACGACGCATCTAGAAAGTACGCTCGCTCATGTAGTTGTTCTGTGCCAGCGCCTCAGCTCGCGTGTGGAGGCCGGGCGCGCTCGGCGCCGCGCGTGTGGAGCACGCAGGCGTGTGAGCTGCGCGTACCGGAGCGCACACACGTCGCGTGCCGCTGTCGGGGACTGGCGACCATCGCACTCTTCACTGTCCACAGGGAGACATTCGTGAGTACTATTATAGAAGAGAAGTGATAGAGTAAAAGCACCTAATATTGACACTCCCCCAACTTTCGACACTCTAGTAGTTTTATTGTGAAAATAAAAAAACGTGTGGCACTCGGGGACTGCCGCGGTAAAGCATAGCATTTGTAACCTCTATGCTTCCTATTTGTCAACGCTACACTTGGGATGATGACGTGATGACATAAAACAAAAATTACGTTCCCATGACAACATCACGTTGTCATGGGAACTGTCATTACATGGTAGGCGGAGTGAGGGGTGTTAGGTTTTTTTCGTTATGGAATTTCTTGATTCGGTCGCCGCGCTCAAAGCCCGCGATAAAAGTTATGCAATAGCTTAAAAAGTAAAAGAAATGAAGTTCATTTTATCCTTGTTACACTAACAGCACAGAACTGAAAAAAAATATAAGTATTGCGTCTATACAAAGGTAAGGGTTGTTTTTAATTTAATTTCTCTTTTATTAGTTAGATTCCATGGTGTTTGATATTGTAAAATTCGAATTATAAACTTCGAAACGAGTTTATATTGATATACTTTATAAACACAGTACCGAAATTTAAAAATAGAATCTTATTGTAACATTTTTTTTCAAACAAAATAATGTTATAAAACAATTTTTATACCAATACGATACAGTTCAAGATAGGTAAGTGCCAATACGATAAAAGGGCAAATTCAATAAGTTAGTTATCACCAAGGAGTTTCCATCAATTCATTTTTTTCTAATGGAATGCATATTACTTTTTTATTTAGTAGGTTCAATCCCAATGTACGCGAGTAGATAAAGTAGTGTATGAAACTGCACATAACTGAGTTTAAACACTAGTGTGATACTATTAAATAAAAACCTCATCATGCAATGCAACAGTTTCATAAACTAATATTTTTTTTAGATAGGTACAGAAAATGACTTACGAGGCATCGTGAAGATCACAGTGAGTCTGGGAGGTGCGATGTGTCTTGTGGCGGCATCACTGCAGCTCCTCGGCCTGGTAGCTGGCAGTAAGACCAGGCTGCCAGTGCTGCTCAAAGCTGCCACTGCGGGCTTTCACTCTGCAGCTATGTTGGCTCTACTTGAATGTGATACGAAGCAGGTGAGTATTAATAACTTGAGTCTTGTGTAACTGCTTCAGATAATAAGTGAGTGAGGTGTTGCTATGTCGCGCAGGACGTAGCATGTCCGGGCGGCGTGGGCTGGGCGGTGGCGCTGTGCTGGATGGCGGGCTGCGCCGCGCTGTGTGCTGCGCCGCTGCTGCTGCACGCCGAGCTGGCTGCCACAGCCACGCGCGCGCCCTCTGTCGGACTACTGTGCGGTACGTGGAGGTGCAGACGGCCGGTGTGCAGGAGGGCCGCGCGTGTCGCTGTACTCACGCGAACTGGTTGCAGGCGTGTGCACACTATGCTGGCTGACAGCTCGGCTGTGGGGCGGCGCGCCACTGCAGCTGGGCGCGGCCGCCAACGCCGTGTGTGCTGCAGGCCAAGCGCTGCTAGCCGCGCTCGCGCTCGCACTCGCGCTCGCGCTCAGAGGGCGAGCACGCGAGCACAAGCCGGGGAGACAAGAGCACGTGCGCGAGCGAGCACGAGTAGTGCGGCACACGCTAGTGCTGCTGGTGACTACGTGCGCGACGCAAGCGGCCGGAGTGGCGTACGTGCAGCCCGCAGAGACCAGCATGCCGCACGTTGTAGTGCTGGCCGCCGCCGCGCTGGCTAATGTGAGTCAACTCAATGATCGTAAGAATCAATGTCATATAGACCAATACACTTGACCAACATCTCCCATTGCTTGTCCAGGGTATAGCGATGCTAGTGTGCTACGTGATCATGGACGAAGAGTGTCTGCAGGCAGCGCGGCGCTTGCTAACTCTCTCCTCACACAGCGAGTGGCAGGACGCGCCCGAGGGAGACGCCTCACATAGTCGTGAGTGAGATTCTTCTTTTTCACACTTACATAATGTTGGCACGATTCCGTTGTACTAGAACCTACAAAGAACACCAAAAATGGAATAGAATGCTCTACCACCAATTTATATATAAAAATAATTCTGGTCCCACCTCCTCGTTTTTCCAGAACGCAGCCAACTCATTTTGGTTCACAGGCACTCACATGCAGGTTGTTTGTAGCAGTCAAAAGTACGACTTCGTTAACAACCAACAAATACGTAAAATTGTAATTTGAGAAATTACGAACGAAGGCAAATTAAAAACGCGCGAAATGCTTTCCCATTTCGCGCGTTTTTAATTTTTTCATAAACTTTTTTTTTAATTTGGCTCGCGCTCGTTTTACTTTGTCATAAAGCCTGTTACTTGTTCATACAATGTTCGTGATTGATCTCTTTGGTGATTGGAACTTTTAGTAACATTATCCACATTCCAAATTCAAATCACTTTTAGTCCCTAGGGATTAAAAAGCTATTTTAGTCCTTGTTTGCGAAGAATAAACTAGCTCTTTTTGAATAGATGTGATAAATATTTTTTTTGTGCTCTGTTGGTGTAATTGCTGTATGGCGTTCCCGTGCGAGGATAAATACAAAATAAGCTGTTAACATTACATTGTTGTAGTGTACATAAAGCAAGCTCGCGAGGTGGATTGCGCCTCGTCTCATGTGTCGCCCGCTAACACCTACTGGCAAGCGCCGACGTTAGAGAGCCCGAACACCATGTACAGGTGAGGAATGAGGTACAATTTTTACACTGAGTCACTATTATACAGTCGCGACCGCAAAGTAGCTTCACATGAGATCTGACTTATTCTCTTGTTGCTGCAGACGTCAGTCGAGCGGCGCGTGTGTGGCGGACATAGTGCGGTGCGTGGAGTACAAGCACAAGCTGCAGTCGCCGCGCGCACACTCGCGCACACTGTGCGACCTCATACCCACAGGTACTATGTGAATACTACTTTCAGGATATGATTGCTTATAGTTTAAGGAAGCTCAAAAAAATTGGTTTATTTTGTAAATCACGTCTAGTGACCATTTGACTTCCCGACGCTTTTCGGTTACTTGTAACATATCTAACTAAAAATCGTTAGCGTCTAGACCTCGTCCGTCACGCCTCACGGTTGATATCATATAGCATTGTTACACGACGTGACTCCCGCAGATGGTGACGGTGTGCACGCGCGCACACAGTCACACGTGTCGCGCGTGTGTGTGGAGCTGCGCGTGATGCCCGCGACACACGCACCGCCACACGACACAGACACGCGCATCTACAGGGACAGTACCGACACCCCCAAGGTAATGCAAATTGAAATAGACGTAAATTCACAAATATCAACTCATGGTCTAATTTAATCATAATTTTCCAGGAAAACTGTACGATCTGTAGTCAGTCGACACCCGATGTGTCGGCTCGTCCGATCAAAAGCTGTCTCAAGAAGCGCGCGCCACAGTTGTCGAGCAGCAGCTCGCTGCCGTCCATCCACCGCGAATGCGGCGACGAGCACAACCACTCACACATACAACTAGACAACACTCACTCATACCCCAGAACAACTACTCACAGCACACAAACACACGCTGACAAAGTGCTGCACAAGATATCACATGACCTGGACTTCCTACTCAACAGGACGCCGAGCCGAGCCGCCGACCACTGCTCACAGCGCATAGAAGATGCGCCAACTTAGTAGTGTGGGACAAGTGAAAGTAGGTGTAAGTAAACTAGTGACATGAAACAGGGATGTGATATGACAACCTTAGATATAATAATGTACATATTGCAATAGAGATTGTATAGATATACTGATAACTTAGGATATAATGTTTATAATTTTGTAATGTACTTTCGTAAAAACAACGAACAATGTATGCTTAGTGAGAAAAAAATTGTCCCATTAGATTAAACTCTTGTTCATCACAAGATTTACATGATAGAACGATCTGAACATTTTAATTCATTTATCAAAAAGAAAATCCTCATCATCATCATTTCAGCCGTCAGACGTCTACTGCTGGACACACGCCTCCCCCAAGATATAATTATATTTTTGTATATTTTGAAATGTTGTTTTATTTAAATTATTGATTCTCCTTCTTTTTTAAGGTTCCGTACCCGAAGGGTGCCAAAAGGAAACCTATTACTAAGCCTCCGCTGTCAAGGAAAACTATCACAGCTTTACAAGTTAACGAGTAATAATCGACTAACTTACATTTGCGGTTGCAAAAACATGTTTTCCCATACATTCCGTATGGGAGAATATGTTTTTAATCTACAAAGTTAAGTTTGTTCTTGGGATAAATTCATCCCAACTACGGAACCCTACATTAAGCGTGGTCCGACACGCACTTGGCCGGTTTTTAACTGACTCAAAAAAAAGGAGGAGGTTTCTCAATTCAACCGTATATTTTTTTTATGTGTGTTCGCGGATAACTTCGTCATTTATGAACCGATTTTGATGATTCTTTTTTTGTTGGAAAGGAAATATCCCAAGGGTAGTACCATGATAAGGAAACTAGGTTCTGATGATGGCATCCCAGAGAAATGAGGGAACTCTTCAAATATTAGAAGCACATCTTTGCAATTTGGGTATTTTTTATAGTTACTCGTGCAGTTGCTCTCGGAAAGCATCATTTGGGGAAGTGGAACTGACAATGAAGACCACAGATGGCCACCGGAACTTCTCAATAGTCAATACTAAGTATTCCACGGGTTGCGATTCGATTACTTTAATATGGTTGCCAAGTAATTTATGCTTGTCACAATGCATGGTAATAAGTGGAGCTGATGGTAAAGTACCAGGATTACTCCTCAAAGATTAACGTCCCTGCAACGGGAAAAGCAATATTTTGTAAAAGGTGATGAGCAGTTGACATTAGGCTATTGTAACTTAGATAAATTACAAACTGACCCACTAAAAAGCGAGAAATAAAAACTTTTTTACAAAAAAAAAAACCGTCTTCCAATAAAACACTACAAGTGAAAAATAACTTAAATTTCGGAAGTCGGTGGCAAATAACGAAAATACTAAACCAAAGACACCGACTTCCGAAATTTAAATTATTTTTCACTTTGTAGTGTTTTTTTGGAAGTCGGTTGTTTCTGTAAAAAAGTTTTTTTAATATAACATGATACATCAATATTTTCTGGGATTAATTAGAAAAGAGTAATTTTTTACTAACTAACCATGGCGCACTTGCCTTTTAGTCGCAAAACTTATAGCTAACTGCTGGTTCGCTAAATTAGCTTACTTGTTCACCATATTGGTGTAGTACAGGAACAAGATTTTAGTCATAATCTACGTGTTTTAAATTTTCCAGACCTTTTTGATCAAATAATGTACCTGCCTTTAAGAATTACGTCATATGCCCAGTTTGCCGATGTCACATAAGGGACCTTTTCATTCCCATGGTGAGCCTTTCATTCCCTTGACTGACATACTGGTTGAGAAGTCGGCCAAGAGTTTTACTTGGATAGGTTACTACTACTTGAGTAACGATATTTCAGAAAAGTGTTCTTGTTCATTGTTACGATACCGATGCAATAATAGGTTATTGCATCGGTGTCGTAACAATGACCTGAACCGAATGAATTTAACCTGAGCGTGAATTAGGATTCACGATCAGGTTAAATTATTTATTGTATAGTTAAATACGAGTACGTAACACGAGTAGAATGCGGCTGATAGATAGTAATTAACATCGTGTTTCAGTTGACACGACACACACGGCATTACTACCGCATACTCATCATCATCATTTCAGCCGAAAGACGTCCACTTCATGACATAGGCCTCCCCCAAGCACCGCCACTTCGACCGATTTTGTGCTTTCCGCATCCAGCGGATTCCTGCGGCCTTCACAAGGTCATCGGTCCATCTTGTGGGAGGCCTTTCAACGCTACGTCTTCCGTTACGTGGTCACCACTCCAGAACCTTTCGACCCCATCGGCCATCCGTTCTGCGAGCAATGTGCCCTGCCGATTGCCACTTAAGTTTGTCAATTCTTCGGGCTATGTTGGTTACCTTGGTTCTCCTGCGGATCTCTTCATTTGTGATTCGATCACGTAGGGAAACTCCTAGCATAGCCCTCTCCATTGCCCTTTGGGTGACTTTTAGCCTTCTGATAAGGCCCATTGTGAGCGACCACATTTCAGTACCATAGGTCATCACTGGCAACACGCACTGGTCAAAGACTTTCGTCTTAAGACACTGAGGTATGTGGGACGAAAAGATATTGCGTAGCTTCCCGAACGCTGCCCAGCCGAGTCGGATTCGACGATTGACCTCTTTCTCGAAGTTGGACCTACCTATCTACCTAGCTACCGCATACTCGCAGGAACACAACGTGTAGGGGTAAGAAGTTTGACTTCAAGCACAACAATGCTACCGCAAAAGTTATACAATACTGGCATTTGGGACGATTATCTCTATCGTTTTAAAGATGTCCGTGACTACCACAGGACCACCAACGCCAATCGCTTCCATATTTAGTAAATAATTAGTACCCAATTGGTACTAATTAGTGCTCGAACGACAAAATTGGTACTTTAGCAGTTTTCGAGAAACTCGACTTTGAAGGTGGTCCTGCGGTAGACACGCTCTCTTCAGCAGGACTACCATGAGCGCCGAAAAAGGGGGCATGCTGTAGCTATTCTAAGTATACAAATAATTAGTACCCTTAAATTTGATTCATTGCGTAAAAAAAACAGAACTGAAACATTTGTATTTACCGAGAAATCAACGATGATAACTTTCGCGCGCTCGTTCTGGACCACGGCTTTGAATGATGATTCCAAGTTTGAGGAGCTTGTCGCTTTCCTCAAACCTATATAGAAAATTAGTACCCTGCAAGATAAAATTTGTGCTCAAAATTAGTTCTTCAGTAGTTTACGAGATATACCACGTCATTGGGTGGGGTGGCGGTAGTCACGGTGTAAAATTTTCATTTCAAGATTTCCCTATTAAAAACTCTGTGATTTTTTCCCAAATTTATACAGAAATTAGTGCTCCTAAAGAAGTTATAGCGACCAAAAATTCAGTTTTTAAGTGTTGTATTTTAAGAGAAATTAACTTTCATTACTTCTCCACACTAAATCTCCGCGTATAACCCGACCACATTAAGTTGTTAATGAGCAGTCTATCTATTCTGTAAAAATCATACCGTGAAGACTCAGGTGAAGTAATCTGTCATTCCAACTGATTCTAGGGATTGACATCTCAATTCACCTAAGTTTTCAAGATGCCTGACTGCCCTCGCCCCGTGCACCTCACTCCGCGTCACCCGCGCCCGCCGAAGTACGGTTCGATAAAATTTTAAAATACGATGTTCTACAAATGCTATAGTCTATTACTTTAGACAAAGGTACATAGTAGCTAGGCACATCATGACTACATGCATTTTTTCAAAATGGTCCTACTGAACCCTTTCTTTGTATACTGCTACGTCGTTCATAAATAATACCAATATCATGAGTAATTTTGTTTACGTTTGACTTTGATTACACTTTTTACATTCATCAATGATAGTAGGTAACTAACTTAACTTAGAGATTAGAAGTATCGTACTGCAGGATGTGGGTAAACTTAATATTGGAAAACTTGAGCAAAAGAACCTATAAATACCTACCTATTCGACGGAAAAATGTCCTTAGTCATTTTCTCCTGATTACCGAGTCATGTGTCGTCCCTCTACAGAATAGGTTCCCAACCGATGGGCGCGCCCCTCTTGGGGGGCGTAGCGTGCCCTAAGGAGGGGGGGCGTAGCGTGACACTAGGGGGGGGGCGCGTCGGAACCAGAAATAAACTGTATATTTATTAAATTTTAAGTTCTTAGTATCAGAAAAGTTTACGCTAGATCCCAAAACCCAAACGTTTCATAATACTCATAATAATTAACATCTACAGCCCGACTTCATCCAATGTTGGGCATAGGCCTCTCTTTTCTTGTAATAACTTAATACTTGTAAGTGCTTAGGTATTGTAAAATGAGCTTAGTTTTTTCTGCATGAGTCTGTGGCGGCATCAACATCGCCACATGCGAACTACACATTAAAGACGTCATACAAAATCCTTTTTTTTTGGTTGCGAAATTATCATATAACTTCTCCCGCTTTGGGCGGAGCGGGAGGGCGTGTCAGACTCTTACTGACTAAAACCCACCCGTGTTCCTTCGGTTGCCAGGGGCCACGGTATCCCTTCCGGACTTTCCCGCAACCCCGGCAGGCATTGGCTCTAGCGGACCCCGTCAGTTCTGCTGTCACCTCTTTGGGGCGCACGTGGATCGGACAGTGAGCTACTCATTGATCACCGTTCGCAAGCCCACGCCTACGCCGGCCGGGAATCGCTTGCGATTCCCGACGCCCAGGACGTCTCGAAATTTGCTTCCCCTCACGCATTCCGCCTCCTCCTTCGTGAGAATTACTGCTTTGCAGAAGGAGGTGACGGCCTCCCATGCCCTCTCGCTCCGTACCATGGCCTGGACCAGGGCCGGACGCGAGAGATCACCGCCGCGGATTGCCTCCACGAGGACACGGCGATGCTCCACCCAAGCCGGGCAGACCTCCACCGTATGCTTCACCGTGTCCTCCGGGCGATCCACATAATGGTGACACCCGGGCGTTTCCTCTCGTCTTATCCGGAACAGGAACCTCCCGAAACAACTTTTTCCAGTGAGGACCTGCGTCAGGCGAAAGGTGGTCACACAAAATCCTGACGTTACACAAATCTTGCATCGCGCAATTAGAGTTTACCGCGCGATCGACATAAGTATACACAATATACACATGATCCCGACTTCAACAGTTGGGCAGTTGCCCGCCAGACACGACACCCGTCTGGTCGGAGGAACCTCCCTTTTCTATTGTGGACGAGTGAACTTTACACCCTGTTCCTCATACCTCTAAAAGTCGACAAAACATGTTTTTCTATTCCTGTATGAATGTTCAAAGAAAACCGAACCTATTTGAGGCGGAGTGCTTAAATTTGCGAACTTACTTCGCTCATTTTTTAAATAGCCTACAGTAGTGATTTACAGAGAAAGTTATGGGGGCGCGTATGTTAAAAGATTGGGAACCCCTGGACCCGACACGGAAAATTAGGCCTTTCCTCGAACGAACACCGCTCTTTAAAAAAAACATTTTTAATGACATTATCTTTCCTTTTTTTTTCCAAGCAACGGAAGTATCTCGCCCGAAATTCTCTTTTAGTTAACCCTATCTTCGTGTTTGCCTAATTACACAAAAAAGTTAACTAGGCGACGGTTTTTTGTTGCAATTAATTTGTTTTTCGCTTTGCTGTTGGGATACTAATCAGTGCAAACTGAAGTTCGAAATTGACCGCTCACGTACACAACACACGACGCTACAACTACCTATAGACTGCAATAATATTACTGCCAATATCGTAGTAGCAGTGATAGCCTAGTGGTGTGACAGTCGGACTGCCAAGTCATAGGTCTCTAGTTCGAACCCAAGGCACGTACCTCAGATTTTTCGGATTCATGTGCGTAATGTATAATTTTCACCAGCTTCAAAAATGGTGAAGGAAAACATCGTGAGGAAACGGGCATGACAGAGATATTTCTCAATGGCATATGGAGCCAAGTCAGAGGCCCAGGGCCGCTTTAAAGCTCTAACTCCAGGTTAGTCACTAACCACACAAAAAGAAGAACTGCCAGTGTGACTGTACGAGAATTACCCTAGGCTGATAAAATTTTCGTTTTTCCTAATTATGCTAATATTAGTGTTTAAGTCGGTTCCCCCCTTAGGGGGAAGGTCGCACCCCACCCCGTACGGCCCTGTAGAGCTCGTCTCCGGACTGGACACTCTCCCACCGATAAGTGTAAGAAGAAATGAATTCTCAAATAAGAAGTCCGATACCTTGTCCTATTAATAAGGCAAGTAAAGGATTGAATGAGATTGTAATAAGACAAGAATTCATCGTTGTGAAATGCATTGGATGTGGTTTTAGAAATCTAATAAATAATAGAGGGATGCAAAGTATATCATTATATAAACTTGTGAGTAACCTTTACGTTAGCGTAACAGGTATTTGGTCAGTCATTACTCGCACGATACCTCACATCTGCACTCGGAGTACTTAGAGCAACACTTCCATAAGTGACGCATTGCGTCGGCATCACGCTCTTTTGGAGACATGGTCCCTAGCAGTTCTTTCGAACCGATAACGTGACGAAG
Source organism: Agrochola lychnidis (assembly GCA_963680765.1). Lineage (NCBI taxonomy): Eukaryota > Metazoa > Arthropoda > Insecta > Lepidoptera > Noctuidae > Agrochola > Agrochola lychnidis. The sequence continues at coordinate 17,943,253 of OY796862.1, forward strand.
CGGCTTTCCCTGCGGCAACCGTGTGACCGGCCTTGTCTAACAACGGAGCGGCTAGTTCCAGCGACATTCGTCGGCATCATGCTCTTTTGGAGACATGGTCCCTATCAGTCCTTGGACTGAATATAAGATAGATGTGGTCACCCAAACCCCTGGAAGGTCACCCTTTGCACAACAAACATATCTGCAAGACACGTGTTCATGTCAGTCTGACCGAATTATTGGTCTGAGATAAAGAATACAACATTCAAGAATTACTAGTTAATAGAGTTGAGAATTGAAACTCAAGAATTATTATTTATTTAATAGAGTTTTGGATAATCTCTCTTAAAGCCCTTTTAATTGGTCTGAGGTAAAGAATACCGAATTCAAGATTTAGGTTCTAGATAATAGAGTAGAGAATCATAATTCTAGAATCATGAATTAATAGAGTTGTGGATCAACTCTCCTGAAGGTATATAGACAGTCCCAAAGCGTCCTCCCTTCACCACTTCTTAGTGTTTGAGCTGGGGAGAAGAAGTGGCACAACAAACTCCCCAGCAACACGTCTCTGTCTGTTTAATTACAAGAGCTGAACAAATATATTACCAGCCAAGGATAATTATTATAATGAAAGACTCACCCAGTCGCACCAACACACACACACACGCATATATTACATTAAGTACTAAATTAGTCTAATCTGGGCTTTCACCCAACTATATTTAACTTAATAACTAATACTTGTTGTCTTGCGACAGCCCACTCGGACATGGCCTCTTGGCATTCACCAAGTCATCTAACTTAACTAGCCTAGATTCGGACGTCTGTCTGATATCGTGGTCTAAAACCAAGTGCCTCCCCTCTCGCAGTTGAGCACCAATAACTGTAATATAACTTTTATAAGGTGAAGAGGTAAAGGGATCGTTACGCTTGCACTTCAAACCACTATTTATAGCTACGTTAATTTGTCTGTTTACAATTAACCCACTTCAGTGAGACCGGGAACCGTTTTACAACGTTTTATCTCAAATGTACGTGTTCTGCTAGACCTAACGCATAGAACCTCTGAGGAACTAATACGATTCTAACGGAACACGTTCCCTAAGCATTAAATAAATGTCTTACTCAATCCTATGACAGAGTACTGCGAAGTCCATCTGTTGTTGAGGAAGGCAAGTATCGAATAGTTCTAATCGCGTACTTGTGTGTAAGACACCCTTACGGCGGTATAGCCCCTTTTTACTAAGATAATATAAAACTAGCACAAGCGCACCGTAGACTCAGTCTCTAGTAGAATACATTACGATCGAACCTGGTGAACGCCGAAGTGGTGGTTCGTCACTTCTCATTTCGTTAATCTTCCCCATTTAGAGGATGCGTTGTGGCATTTAAGCGGCTTGCGTCCCAATAGCGTGTCTCGATAAATAGTGACGATTTAGAATAGTCCTACAGAACGGACGGGGTTTTTTATCGAGATACGGTCCCTAGCGTTCTTTGAACGTCTACCAATTCAGTTTGGGGTACTTGGTGAAGCCTAACCCCTCTCCCGGAAATGTACGTCAACAAGCCTCACGCAAAGTATTCTGTGGCGAGACCTTTTTGGATACAGATATCATCACTAACATTTGGTTGTTTTATAATGCAATTGCACATTGGCTTTATAGCCTAGTTCAGCTTTATATGAGCTGCGAGTATTTATGGTTCTGCCTTCCAAATGTAGTGTGTCAGCTCAAGATCAAGAGTCGTCAAAGGTCAGGAGCATTAATGCTCAGTGTCAAGTATGGTGGAAGGCTTTCGCCATTTCCCTATAACCAAAAGCAAGTGACTACTCTGCCAATGGGTGGATTAGGATATGAATACGTAATACACAGGAATGTAGCGTTAATTATAAACCACTATTCTAAATATGAGTTATTTCGCCATTCTGGAATAAACGATCATTAATATAATCTATAAGTAATAATACAAATCAATGTACATACTACTACTAAATATAACAGTTAATTAAAGTTGACACTTACCAATTCCTTAGAGGATTAGGTTACAACTCACGGAATACACCACGTACCAGCTTCGCCTTAGACACCGCTCCTCGATCGTGACTCGTCTCCGATGCACCTCAAAACTAACTCTAGCTTAGACTACGTCGTTCGCTACCTAACGTGTTTCACGATTCACGATCAACTTAATAGGTAATGCTGGGTCCCTTAAGACAGCCCACAGACATCACCCCTTAGTATTCACCTAGACTCCTAACTTAACTCGCCTGGACTATCACGTCTGTAGCCTATCGCGACTCAAAACCAACTGCCCTGACTTTCCTCCTCCGTCTCGTAAATTCCTAAAAACCCCACGTTTGGCCCATCTTCCCACACTTTTGCAGAATAGTTTTATGGCCTTTTTTGTACAATTTCTCAATTGTTTCAAAAGGGTCCATTTGAATTGCCGGAGGCCAACTTAATTGTTACCAGATGCTGACACTGGTATTGTGAGTCGAGATTAGAAATTGGATATTTTGCTATTTCTTTAGAATTCGGTGAAATATTACATTCGACCTTTTCGTTCTTTGTTTCCCATTAAATAGAGAATTTATGTGTTTCTAAGTTGAGTTGAACCATGTGTTGGTTTTAAAATAATTATAATATTTTGTTATTAAAAATAGAAGCAAATGGCAGACAATCACACCAGTATCAACAATACTCGTATAAAGCGTCGTTATAATTAATGTCTCCGAGAAAATATCATAACCATAAAACGTAACTTCTTCTTTATGGACATTAAAGTGAATGTTTCCAGCTATTTGCTCTAGAACTAGCTCTTGAGTGTAATTACCGTTATTACTAGTGATATATTTATTATTATTGTAGGACTATGTGAATAGAAGAGGGGTCGTCTCATTTCAATTTGTTTGCTTCATAATAGTACCCACATTCTATGATTTGCGATCAATATTTGATTAAGGAAGTAATTAAAATGTAATTGTGTTGTGTTTAATTCATTTTTACAACATAAACTTGTAAGTTTTGCAAAGGTATCGACAGTTGGTATTGCTCGTCTTCATTTGATTTTACAAACTCCTCATGTTAAAATCCCGATAAATCTTTCAGGATTCAGAAGATCAAAATAATGAAAAAGTTAAACTGAATAATAATATAATTACTCCGTAGCATAACTTTATTTTTTGCTACACGTACATTTTACTTTCTCTACTTTCGGTTCTTAGGTATAACAAGGAAAAAGTTTAGGTGAATGTCTTTCCAATATGTGTTTGTTTCACGATTGTCTCCCAATGAGACAAGTTTGGTAGTTACTGGTGATCAAAGTTTGTTAATGATATGTGTCGTTGAGATTGAGCTCTCACAGTTAAGAGTCGCCGTGTGTTGTATGAACACGATTGTCACATGATCATAGTTGGACTTGAGGATTGGTGAATATATTCGCGTGTGCAACCGTGTCACCATTCGTGTGCGCCACGGAGTAATAGATGAATGAAATCTTGCAGCTGAACAACTCTACACTCAATATATTTATTGCTTTCACATGTGAAACAGGTTTTACAAAAATATGATCATTGTGGACCGTGCGACCAAACACAACAAATACTGCATATTTATGTTGCAATTGTAATTACCGGTCAGAAAGCACCAATGTGAGCTTCAGCAATCATTTCCTTTCAGTAAGCTTCATTCTTAGTAGAATCGTACATGAGAGGTAGAAGCTACATCAGTTAGCAGCCCTGTGTTCCACACACATAAAATATCGCTGTTTTATTTAGCTGCGATTCGTTCGCAGCATATAGGATTGCATAAATATTAGATAAGTAGCTGAGCCAGATTTGTTGAGGTTTTGTGTTAATTATAAACAAAGCCACAATTTATAAATGAAAAACTTCAGAAATACTTAAAAGGGTTAATAAGCGCGTTAATCCGAAAAGTTGGCAATGTCATAAATATCTGTCAAATATTTACCTGTTTTGATTATTTTGACAATATTATTGTATGAAATATGAAATGTGGCTAACTAGTGAACTAAAATATTGATTATGAAATGCAATAATTAATATCGTAACACCGAATATTTAGTTTTAGATGTAAAAAAGTATTTGAAAACTTTCCAATTGCGTTTTTAGGGTTCCGTACCTCAAAAGGAAAAAACCGGCCAAGTGCGTGTCGGACTACGCACAATGAAGGGTTCCGTAGTTGAGATGAATTTATTTATCCCAAGAATTAACTTAACATTTATTCCAACTGCAAATCGTCGCTCGGCATCCAATACCGCGAATGCGTAATTTAAAAAAAAAAAAAATTGCAGGGTCACTTATTTGAACGTGTAGAATGAAAAATCTGATTTTGTTAAAAATTTCACATTCGCGGTATTAATATAATAATAATAAAAATCTAACTTTAAACGAGCAATTCTTGTCTATATTATATAATCTGAATCTCTGAAACGGCTCCAAGAATTTTTATGAAATTTAGTCTGCAGGGGGTTTCGGGAGCGATAAATCGATCTAGCTAGGTTTCATTTTTAGAAAATGTCGTTCAAAAAAGAAAAATAGTCATCCAAATATTTTTTTATTCAAGTAACAAGGACTCATTGTGTTAGTAAACTTATGAACTTTAGCTTATTTTACCAGGTCACTCAGAAAGTTTTGCGATTAACAGTTTTTGTCTATGGCGCTCAGAAGCACCATATCGTCTCCAAAGCTAATTAATATTTACACAGATACCATCTATACAGTGTGAGTCTTCATAATGTGCACATATCGAAATGAGGGGAATCTATGCTTAAGTTTATCGACGGAAAAAATGGTCAATTTTTTTTTTGTTTTTTTTTTTAAATTTTTTGTATCAATTTTTTCTTTATTTTTTTTTTTATTCTCTTGGGCATCTTATTTATAAATTTTACAATTATTGTAAAATTGATGGAAAAAATACAGATTTTTACTAAAAAAACATGTTTATTTTCAAATGAGGGTAGTATTTTTCTCAATTTTAATTTTATGTGGACGCCTACTTACTTCCAATCATTATGGAGTTTGTTTCATCGCGATAGCTGATTCAGTATAAAAGTTACACAGTTTTGTTACAATTTTTTTTAATTCCATAAGAGGTATAAAAAAATATTTAGGTTTTTTAAAATATTTTTCCTGTCGTTAAAATTAAGCATAGATTCCCTCATTTCGATATGTGCACATTATGAAGAATCACACTGTATAGCAACCCACTCTGGTGCTGCTGAGCTCGCCAATTCTGCTTCACCCCACATTCCAACCTGTATGGCCTGGAAAAAGTTCCAGCCCATCGTACACTATAGATCTGGTTACCATAGGTACCAATATTTAAAATGTTTTTAAGCTCCATTGGCAACCTATCCTTCTCCATCTTTCTCCACAATACGTCATAAGCAACCAGATCAAAAGTCTTGAATAAGTCGAGGAAGGTAGCATAAATCGGCGTCCCACGCTGTGTAGAAGTATAGTATGTGACAGTATGCTTAAGACACAACACTGCACTTTCTGTTGACAAACCACGCCGAAACCCGAATTGGTTGTCATGAACATTTACAGTTTTATTTTTTAGTTGTGTATTAAGCAGACTGTCAAACACTTTTGATATTTTGTTGTTGATATTATAATAGCTAGAGAGATGGGCCTATTGGATGCCGAGCGACGAAATGTAAGTTTGCGCGCACAATATTGAGAGATTTACCATGTTATTTTAAAACCATGGACTTCTTATAGGTTTTCCTGTTATCTATGAGTAAAGAGCCATACTATGTATTTTTTTCAAAATTTTTGGTACAGTAGTTTCGGAGATAAGGGGGGGGGAATGGTCAATTTTCATTGAATTTCTTAAATATCTTTAAAAGTGTTTATTTTAAAATAATATAAAAAATGTATTTAAGATCCTCATAACAAGTCCTTTCATTTGATATGTCACACGGTACTGTTAGTAAATCTTTTTTTTTAATTTTCTCTTTTGCCCCCCAAAAGTGACTCCTATATTCAAAATTCATTTATTTACGTTACACATTCGTGTTTGGGTCACAGAAATACATATGTGTACCAAATTTCAACTTAATCGGTCCATTAGATTCGGAGTAAATTGGCTGTGACAGACGGACAGACAGACAGACAGACACACGAGTGATCCTATAAGGGTTTCGTTTTTTCCTTTTGAGGTACGGAACCCTAAAAACAATAGACGTAGATTTATTTAGGAACCTTTTCCGCTTAACTATTCCTAAAGAGTCATAAAAACTCTGTAAGAAATCGACACGTGTTCCACGTGTGTTTTTTAGGGTTTCGTACCTCAAAAGGAAAAAACGAAACCCTTATAGGATCACTCGTGTGTCTGTCTGTCTGTCCGTCTGTCACAGCCAATTTACTCCGAATCTAATGGACCGATTAAGTTGAAATTTGGTACACATATGTATTTCTGTGACCCAAACACGAATGTGTAACGTAAATAAATGAATTTTGAATATAGGAGTCACTTTTGGGGGGCAAAAGAGAAAATTTAAAAAAAAGATTTACTAACAGTACCGTGTGACATATCAAATGAAAGGACTTGTTATGAGGATCTTAAATATATTTTTATATCATTTTAAAATAAACGCTTTTAAAGATATTTAAGAAATTCAATGAAAATTGACCATTCCCCCCCCCTTATCTCCGAAACTACTGGACCAAAAATTTTGAAAAAAATACATAGTATGGCTCTTTACTCATAGATAACAGGAAAACCTATAAGAAGTCCATGGTCTTAAAATAACATGGTAAATCTCTTAATATTGTGCGCGCAAACTTACATTTCGTCGCTCGGCATCCAATAGGCCCGTCTCTCTAGCTATTACAATATCAACAATAAAATATCAAAAGTGTTTAACAGTCTGCTTAATACACAACTAAAAAAAACTTTTTACAAAAAAAAAACAACCGACTTCAAAAAAAAACACTACAAAGTGAAAAATAACTTTAATTTCGGAAGTCGGTGTCTTTGGTTTTCAATTTTCGTTCTTTGTCACCGACTTCCGAAATTAAAGTTATTTTTCACTTTGTAGTGTTTTTTTTTTTGAAGTCGGTTGTTTTTTTTTTGTAAAAAGTTTTTATTTTTCACTTTTCACCCCACACAAATTCGAATACCACTACCTGCTATGTAAATAACAGTGACAGGAATTTATCATAATATCATCCACATACTATGTGGGAACTAACTCAAAAACTACCCAAGCAAAGTTATTAAAATTTATATGGGACCACCTCTGAAGTATGATTTACCAAACAAAAAAAGAATCATCAAAATTAATTCATAATTGGCGGAGTAATCGCGTAACAAACATACAAAAAAAAAAAAAACATACAGTCGAATTGAGAACCTCCTCCTTTTGGAAGTCGGTTAAAAATAAAACTGTAAATGTTCATGACAACCAATTCGGGTTTCGGCGTGCTTTATCAACAGAAAGTGCAGTGTTGTGTCTTAAGCATACTGTCACATACTATATACACAGCGTGGGACGCAGATTTATGTTAGCTTCCTCGACTTATTCAAGGCTTTCGATCTGGTTGCTTATGACGTATTGCGGAGAAAGATGGAGAAGGATAGATTGCCAACGGAGCTTATAAACATCTTTAAATATTGGTATGGTAACAAGATCAATAGTGTATGAGGGCTGAAACTTTTTCCAGGCCATACAGGTTGGAATGCGGGGTGAGGCAGGGAGGGTTGAGCTCACCCTCGCTTTTCGAGCGAGCTGATTGGCGAGCTCAACAGCACCAGAGTAGGTAACTATATAGATGGTATTTGTGTAAATAATATTAGCCATGCAGACGATATGGTGCTTCTGAGCGTGTCAATCTGTGGTCTCAGAAAGTTGGTCGCCAAATGTGAGCAGTATGCCAAAATACATGGTTTGACGTATAACTCCAATAAGTCGGAGATCATGGTCTTTGAGGCTTGGGGTAGATCAGGTTATGTACCACCTGTATTACTCAATGAGACTCCACTACAAATAGTATTTACGTTTAAATATCTTGGTCATATATTGACCCTTGACCTCAATGACGAACTCGATATTGGCGGGAACGAAGGGTGTTGTCGGTAAGGGCGACCATGCTGGCTCGCAGGTTTGCACGTTGCTCACTTAAAAAGTCATTATTACTCTGTTTCGAGCTTATTGTACAACGTTTTACACGTGCAGCCTATGGGCTAGATATACCCAAAGGTCGTGCAACACCCTTCGTGTCCAATACAACAACGCTACGGGTACCTATTGGTGGGGCTGCCCCGTTTTTGTTGCGCATCGGGAATGTTCGCAGACGCACATATTAATTGCTTTTACGCAACGATGCGAATGAGGAAACAATATCCTAAAAATGATCACTAGCAGGCTGGATTGCATGTACATCAATCACTGCAGTGCCATCTCCCATGGGGTGAAATAAATTGAAACTAGATTACGTGGGGCACTCGGAAAGTTTTGCGATACTAGAAAAAAATAAACTACAGCTTATATATTTTTTTATTACATCTTTTCAAAGAACTCTCTCCATTTGCTGACGCAGTTCTTTAATACACAGTTTCATACGTCTAAACCAATTTTCATAACACATTTTCCAGTCCACATCAAACACCTTTTCAATCTCCTTCTCAAATGCAGCCAGTGCAGCTTCCGGTGATGAAAACTGTTTTCCTTTGAGTTTGTTTTTTTATTTTGGGGAACAAGAAATAGTCGCACGGAGCTAAATCGGGACTGTAAGGAGGATGATCTATAAATTTGACCGGTGTGCTGTCCAAAAATTCCCTTGTTTTGAGCGCCGAGTGAGTCAGCGCGTTGTCGTGGTGAAGCAGTAGCCCACGGAGGCCAGTGTTCGGTCGCTTGCTGCTTGCAGCAGTAAAAACTTCTGGCAAACATTTGGTAACATACCATTTAGTATTGATGCTCCTTTGATCTCGTAAGGGTACTGACACCAGATAAACCGTCAAAGAAAAAAAACTTGCGATCAAAATTTTGCCTGCACTTCTGGCTCGCTTCACTTAGGTAGGCGTTGGTTCATTTTAAAACAGCCACATGGTCGACTGACGCTTCATTTCTGGATCATTCTAATAAAAATAAGATTCGTCAGCCGTAATGATATCTTAAACGTGCCGAGACGAGCCTGCTTCAAATTTTTTATCATGTCTCGGCACCATTCTATCCGAACCTCCTTCTGAGCCTATTTTTTTTTTGGGTGGGAAATTATCAAATAACTTCTCCCGCTCTGGGCGGAGCGGGAGGGCGTGTCTGACTCTTACTGACTAAAACCCACCCGTGTTCCTTCGGTTGCCCTGTTGCCGGGGGCCTTCTGAGCCTGCGTTGGATTTTGCGTTACTAGCGTGAAACTATCTTCCTTACCCGAAGATGTCCATATAGAATTTCATGCACACTTCCCGGTCAAATCTGCAGTATATGGTGAATCATTTCATATGTAATTCGCGTATTCTCTTGAATTAAATTTTCACAGCCAGCACGTTTTGTTATGTAACAGCCGTCATAGGGCGGCCACTTCTTTCTTCGTCCGCCAAAATTACTCGACCACGCATAAATTCGTTGAAGCAGCGGAAAACAGTCACTTTCGAAGGGCTTTTTTCTATGAACACCATTTGAAGTCTTTCAAACAATTCTTCTGGTTTTAGTCGACATTTGTAATCGTACAAAATCATCGCGCGAGAATGTTCTCGTTGTAAATCCACTTTTCAGTAAGACAGAGTATTTTGATTTTGCTCGTAAAAAAATGTGGAGGGAATTTAGAATGTTATGTTTTTTTTGTAATAAATAGTCATATTTTTTATCGATATCAAAACCAGCCAGTATCCCATAGACAAAAACTGTTCTCGTGTGCTCTTCTTTCTTTTTCGCGTGATTAGTGAATTTTTATGCCGTGAAACGTGCCGCCGAGAAATATCTCTCAGGCATGCTGGTTTCCTCACGATGTTTTCCTTCACCGTTTTTGAATACGCACATTAATCCAAACAGTCAGAGGTGAGGTGGTATAGGTTCAGCGCTGTTAAAACGCTGCGATAAAGAAGATAATAATATAAAAAAACCGGCCAAGTGCGTGTCGGACTACGCACAATGAAGGGTTCCGTAGTTGAGATGAATTTATTTATCCCAAGAACAAACTTAACATTTTGCAGGATCACTTATTTGAACGTGTAGAATGAAAAATCTGATTTTCGTAAAAAAAATCACATTCGCGGTATTAATATAATAATAATAAAAATCTAACACCTTTAAACGAGCAATTCTTGTATATATTATATAATCTGAATCTCTGAAATGGCTCCAAGAATTTTTATGAAATTTAGTATGCAGGGGGTTTCGGGAGCGATAAATCGATCTAGCCAGGTTTCATTTTTAGAAAACGTCGTTCAAAAAAAAAAATTGTCATCCAGATATTTTTCTTTATTCAAGTAACAAGGACTCATTGTGTTAGTAAACTTATGAACTTTAGCTTATTTTACCATGTCACACAGAAAGTTTTGCGACTAACAGTTTTTGTATATGGGATACTGGCTGGCGCTCAGAAGCACCATATCGTTTCCAAAGCTAATATTTACACAAATACCATCTATACAGTGTGAGTCTTCATAATGTGCACATATCTAAATGAGGGAATCTATGCTTAATTTTATCGACGGAAAAAGTGGTCAAAATTTTTTTGTTTCTTTTTAATTTTTTGTATCAGTTTTTTTATTTTAGTTTTTATTCTCATGGGCATCTTATTTATAAATTTTATAATTATTGTAAAAAAATATGATAAAATACAGATTTTTACTAAAAAAACACATTTATTTTCAATTGAGGGTAGTTTTTTTCTCAATTTTAATTTTATGTGGACGCCTACTTACTTCCAATCATTATGGAGTTTGTTTCATCGCGATAGCTGATTCAGTTTAAAAGTTACACAGTTTTGTTACAATTTTTTTTTAATTCCATAAAAAGTTTTTAAAAATTATTTAGATTTTTTTTTTATTTATTTTTTCTTTCGTTAAAATTAAGCATAGATTCCCTCATTTCGATATGTGCACATTATGAAGAATCACACTGTATAGCAACCCACTCTGGTGCTGCTGAGCTCGCCAATCCTGCCTCACCCCGCATTCCAACCTGTACGGCCCGGAAAAAGTTCCAGCCCATCGTACACTATTGATCTGGTTACCATAGGTACCAATATTTAAAATGTTTTTAAGCTCCATTGGCAACCTATCCTTCTCCATCTTTCTCCACAATACGTCATAAGCAACCAGATCAAAAGTCTTGAATAAGTCGAGGAAGGTAGCATAAATCGGGAAAAAAGTGTTTATTTTAAAATTATATAAAAAATATATTTAAGATCCTCGCAATAAGTCCTTTCATTTGATATGTCACATGGTACTGTTAGCGTAACTTTTTTTTTTAATTTTCTTGTTTGCCCCCCAAAAGTGACCCCTATATTCAAAATTCATTTATTTACGTTACACATTCGTGTTTGGGTCACAAAAATACATATGTGTATCAAATTTCAACTTAATCGGTCCATTAGATTCGGAGTAAATTGGCTGTGACAGACGGACAGACAGACAGACAGACAGACAGACAGACAGACGGACAGACAGACAGGCACACGAGTGATCCTATAAGGGTTCCGTTTTTTCCTTTTGAGGTACGGAACCCTAAAAAACCGGCCAAGTGCGTGTCGGACCACGCAAAATGAAGGGTTCCGTAGTTGGGATGAATTTATCCCAAAAACAAACTTAACTTTGTAGTTGAAAAATATGTTCTCCCATACGGAATGTATGGGAAAACATGTTTTTGCAACTGCAAAGTTAAGTTGGTTAATTATTACTCGTTAACCTGTAGAGCCTACTTAGCTGTGATAGTTTTCCTTTTAATTTCTTTACATAAACTACTGTTGTGATTTTTTTCACACACCCAAAACCAACCATTTAGCCAGCAGAGGGGGACGACACTTGACTCTAACAAAAATTAGCACTTTAAAGCTTAATATTTCGCAAACGAATCACTGAATCCAAAAATGGTTTTCACAAACTCACAATGTTTTTAAAGGACCTTTCCAATGATACCCCTCACCATGGGGTAAAAAAATAAAAAAATAAACATCACCACTTTACGTGTATGAGAGATACCCTAAAAAAAAATGATTTTCATAGTTTTGTTTTACCACTTTGTTGACGTAATTAATATGTATACCTATGCCAAATTACAGCTTTCTAGTACTAAGGGTCTCGGAGCTAGACCGCGGACAGACAGACAGACAGACGGACATGACGAAACTATAAGGGTTCCTTGTTTACTACGGAACCCTAAAAAGCTTATTCTAAGTTTTTCACAAAATATTAGAGAGAACACATCCATTGCTACTGAATCATGATTACTTGGCCACATATTATGGTATACCGACAGGCACAAGTGTTTGGTATAGTCAGGGAAATTGATTGTTTATCAAATTGACACTCTACGTCCAGTTGCCGTAGGTATAAGAGTCATTTTAAATAACTGTCAAAAAATGACAGTTGTGATTTGAATATAGAGGCAATTGAAGTTAAATAAATAAATAAATTCTTTATTGCCATACAAATATTACAGAAAAATTTGAGACCCCTGGCTCCAGAGCTAAGTTAGAGTACCTGTATTTCAGGAGCCAGTGACTTCTTCCATTTGTGTTACTATTAGCAAGTATATGCAGCAAAAGATGGTTATCTTACTTAAAATTAAGGTTAAAAAAATAATAATTAGAAAAATTAATTAGAATTAATAAAGCAAATAAAATACTTTCATTAAATTAAAATTAAATTAGAATAAATTTGGATTAATACAAAAATCGGGAACAAATATTAATGGAATAAAATTAAAAGTAAAGTAAAGTTGGTAGTCAATTATAGTTTCCTTGACTTTCCCTACGGGAAATCAACTAGTGTGCCTAAGTAAACTAAACATATTACAGATACTGCTTGATTCAAACAGCTGATAGCTCGCATGTTAAGTTTTCGGATGATCCCGGTGTTATTGCTGAGTGTGATATATATAGTTGGAACACGTTGGAGTATGAGAAAGTCCACGGGAGAAGCTTATTTACATAGAGTATGTTTAGTTACGTAATGTAAAAAGACATAAAATAGTTGATTATTTATCGAGGCGTCCATTTCATAGACATAATAAATTATTGTACCTTGTAGGCTGCTATTAAAGAAACGGTGGACAGTAATAGAATATACCTGATAACCTAGAGCCATTTGACATCGACATACGTATATACGACGTTAGGACGCTTCCATTTTCTCGAGTCAGCTGCGAACTAATTTCCTTTGGATATTTTCTAGCGACAGCACAAAGGTTAACTACGTTCTAAGCAAACTTATGTGGGACGTACAATGATTATTAAGGTTAGACTTCACTAACCTGAACGTGTATGTGGCGGCATCTATAACGCCACATGCGAACTACGTATCAATAACCTGACGCCACACAAGTCCTACATCGCGCAAGTAGGGTTTACCGCGCGATCAGCATAACATACATAACTTGCCGACATCAATCGTTGGGCAGTTGCCCACCAGACACGACACCCGTCTGGTTGGCGGATCCTCCCTTTTCTATGGAGGATAAGTGAAATTTACACCCTGTTCCTCATACCTCTATATGTGTACTGAATGGGCCTTGGTCCTATCAGGGACTTTATTAGGGAAATTATCTACGGATTTTTTGTAACGTTCAAAAAACAAATCGTCACTGGAAAGGAGAAAATGAATTAATTAACCATTTCTAACAAAAGGTTTTTTGGATTTAATCTATACATATAATAAAATCGTAGCGAAGTCAAAACTGTACATTTAATATTTTTGAAAAAAGTAATTGCTACGATGTCTAGGATCGATTCTAATGCCGAAAATATATTTTTTAGAATTTTTGTCTGTTTGTCTGTATGTATGTTCCAGCATGGCGCAAATTCTACCGGACAGATTCTATTAAAATTTTGCATAGATATTCCCTGTGTGTCTGGTCAAATTATAGGGTATAAATTATCACGCTATTCGCTATGGGGTATGAGCAATATTACATGATGTCGTATTTTTATGTTCTAGCATGACACAAATTCTACCGGATAGATTCTGTTCAAATTTTGCGTAGGTGTTCCCTATAAGTCTGGTCAAACTGTAGGGTATAAACTATCACGCTATTTACTATGGGGGACGAGCAATATTATATTATGTTCGTATTTTTTGGAAAAAAACGCGCCAGAATTTTAGGATATTATGATGGTTATCGATTTAACTTTTAGAATGATTATCATCACGCTATACCTTCATGGTTCTGAGCAGTCAATCATGAAATATATAGGAACGGCTATTTAAGATAAAATTTAACGAAGCAATTAACTCATCGGTTGGACGATTGCTTTGCAAACATGGGGTTGTAAGTTCGATTCCCAACTACGGTTTTTGTTTTCTTTTTTTTCACATTTTGTTACACCTTTTTTTTTTTTTGTTTTGATTATGTCCCTATAATATATTATAATAAAATCGTAGTGAAGTAAAATTTTTTGAACGAAAGTTATTGCTACGAGGTCTGGGATCGATTCTTATGCGGAAAATATAGTTTTTAGAATGTTTGTCTGTTCCAATTGTAGGGTATAGACTATCACGCTATTTGCTATGGGGGATGAGCAATATTACATTATTTTCTTATTTTTCTCTGCAAATTATAAAAGGACGCGCCAAAAGGTTGGGATATTGTAGATAGTTACCGATTTAACTTTTTAAATGATTATCATCACGCTACCTTTATGGAACTATGCAGTCAATCATGACATAATTATATAGGAACGGCTATTTTAGCTTACTTTCAACAAAGCGAATAAGTAAGTGGTTGGACGAATGATTTGAAGTCCTGGTAGTAAGTTCGATTACCATCTGTTTTTTTAAAACTATTTTTTTACATTTTGTAAAACTGTTTTTTTTATTAATGTATTAATTCACGAAAAAAAGGAAAACTTCGTAAGCTATGGAAACCTACTACGTCACAAGTACTTTACAGTCACAAAACATTCAACGTTGTATTCTGATCATTTAAGAGCTAAAGACTGTAGGAATAAAATGATTTTTTACAGATTTTGAGAGCAGATTTGTCCCAGCGATTTTAAAATATGTATGTGTGTGGATCTTCTGGAATCGCTGCCACACTGCTTCCTGGTGACAAAACAGCGCACGCCATGTTTAAGATTCCCATCGATTTAAAGAGCAACGAAACGCCTGTTTGGGGGTGTTACGCAACAGAACAAGAGATGTGTGCATAGAGATTGCGCTTCATCGTATAGTATGAATGCATTATGGCAAATAGAAAAGCAGTGGAAGCTGTAAACAGAACCCTGGAGGACATCCGCAGGAACCAAGATATGATGGGTGGTGTCACAGTTCTGACAAATAAAGTGAATACTTCGTTGAAAAGGTCGACTCTATGGTCGAGAGTTCATAAACTGCGCTTGACCATCATCATATGAGCTCGGTTTAGCGTGAATTCAAATGCTCAAGAATTCTCCGATGTTCTTCTAAAAGTTGGTGAAGGCACTTTACCAGAGACTCTTGGTATAGTAGATCCCATATTAGAAGATCTTATTCGTTCTTATATACGAGGACATCAGTCAAATACCGTACCAAGAGAATTCTTGGGTGAGTGTCCATTTTAACTCCGAAAATGATCAAGCTGCAGCGATCAACCACAGTATTCTCTCACAAATTGAAGGGAGTGAAGTGATATACACCTCCATTAATGCCACATATTACCCCGTAGAATTTCTCAATTCGCAAATGGCAAGTATCTTTTCCGGTTGTATATTTGTGTAACGGAAACCGGCTCAAGGTCATGTCTTTACAGAGAAACGTCATCGAGACGGAAATTCTAACAGGTTGTGGCGATGGCGAGACAGTGTTTATAGCGCGTATACCACTAATTCCCCACCATTACCAGTTTAAGCGCGTGCATTTCCCTGTGAGCGTATGCTTTGTGATCAACAAGTCACAGAGGCCGACATCGAAGACTGAAGGCTGCGGGTGTCGACTTCAGGACAAGCTGCTTCTCATACGAACAACTGTTACGTCGCTTGCTCCCGAGTCACCATTCCTGACTGTATATTTTGGCTGCTGAGAATAAAACTACAAATGTAGTATACAGGGAAGTTTTATAAAAATGTGGCTATTATTGTAGTAGTATATTGTGATGTTTTACGACTTCCACGCGTACGAAGTCGCGGGCAGAAGCTAGTACGAAAATATAAACGAACTAACACCTTATCAGTATCACTTCGGAGAGTTAACTTCTATTAACATAATCTAATTTAGAATAAAGGAGATCCGTTCTTATTTGATAAATTATAGCACTCTGAGAATGGTTTCAGATCCGTAAAGTCAATTAATATACTAAGTCGGTAATTAAATAAAGCTAATTGCAAGTCCAATGAGCCATTGGACTTGTAACGTTAAAGAATATTGCTTTAAACAGCTCTGAAACAATTATATTATGCAGATAAATGAACGTGGCTATGTAATAAATAGGTACCCACACATTTGATCGTAAACGTTATGGCTAAGCGTATGCTGATACGCAGATGACGCAGCACAGCACAGTACAGATTTTGTAGGGTAGAGCAGGTGAGGCAGACATAGGCCGCGGGCGCATACTGCGACGCAGCTAAACAGACACATTCGCGTCCTAGTTGGTACAAACAATGTGTCATTGAAATAAAATTATGAATCAGTGGTAAGAAACAAGTGACGACCTGCAAGCGTCACGCAGAAATCTGCTTTGGCTCTACAACGAGACGCAGAGCAGGTCAGACACATGTCTGCGTCGCAGGTGCCTGCGCCACAGCGTACGCAGCTGTCAGTACGTTCATGCATTACAAAATCTGCGCTGCGTGGACCTGCGACACCTGCAACTCAGCATACGCTTAGCCTTAGTATTTCCACGTGTAGCTGATGACGTGAATGTACTCGTATGATATTAACGACAAAGTGACTTAAAAATAAGTACCATTGCATTCGTAGTACGTGTCATCTATTTTGTTTTATGAGTTGGTTACAAGATTCTTCTCGGGCAGTGCACCGAGTTTAATTGTTGCAGTACACGTGTTGCAGTATTATTTATAAACACGCCAACATAGACCGCAGTTTATTGTTTTGTTTGAATAATATATTATGTAGGTATGGCACGCATCGAGTGCTTTTAGTAACTATTATTGCAAACAGTTGCTCGAAATAGACTTCTTCCCGAAATGAGTTCTTGTTCGCAGTTAATATGCTGCAAACAGCTAACATTATCTCTGCCTTTCAAAATATCTAATTATTATAGTCTAACTCCACAACTCATCAACGTCAAAGTAAAAGCTACTACAATTATATAATCTTTATTGTGCTGTCTCCTCATTACACTGTTTCGTGGTGCCTATGAGCTACGTCAGCGCTTTCTCTCTGAGTATTACTGACAAGAGCAATATTCCAGACTTTCACTGACTGTAATTTGTGCTGGATCCGTTCTCATAAATCTAGGTTTTAAACTTGCACTAGAAAGTTATGTCGTAGAGGTTCACTGTAATTAAATATATTATTGCGCAGCTTCAGCTTATCAGTACGGACGGTATTGTTTATACGTTATGTATTTCACCAATACGGGTCTAAAACTATTTCTATTGCTATTGTATTACGATTACCACAATCTAGAGACAATTGGATTTTGGGTGTAAACTAAGGTCCTGTCAAAGATATGCATGTACATTTACTGTCTCGTAGACAGTAAATGTACATGCATACCTTCACACTATTTTGATCCATATGAGTACCTTCCGTACCGTTTGCGTCCGGCGCTCGGCGTGACAACACGCCGTGTTCAGGTTCGCGACAAGTTAATCGTCATTTTGAGGATGCCTCGTTGAGAGGTGGAACACGTGTCGATTTCTTACAGAGTTTTTATGACTCTTTAGGAATAGTTAAGCGGAAAAGGTTCCTAAATAAATCTACGTCTATTGTTTTTAGGGTTCCGTACCTCAAAAGGAAAAAACGAAACCCTTATAGGATCACTCGTGTGTCTGTCTGTCTGTCTGTCCGTCTGTCACAGCCAATTTACTCCGAATCTAATGGACCGATTAAGTTGAAATTTGGTACACATATGTATTTTTGTGACCCAAACACGAATGTGTAACGTAAATAAATGAATTTTGAATATAGGAGTCACTTTTGGGGGGCAAAAGAGAAAATTAAAAAAAAAGATTTACTAACAGTACCGTGTGACATATCAAATGAAAGGACTTGTTATGAGGATCTTAAATACATTTTTTATATTATTTTAAAATAAACACTTTTAAAGATATTTAAGAAATTCAATGAAAATTGACCATTCCCCCCCCCTTATCTCCGAAACTACTGTACCAAAAATTTTGAAAAAAATACATAGTATGGCTCTTTACTCATAGATAACAGGAAAACCTATAAGAAGTCCATGGTTTTAAAATAACATGGTAAATCTCTCAATATTGTGCGCGCAAACTTACATTTCGTCGCTCGGCATCCAATAGGCCCATCTCTCTAGCTATTATAATATCAACAACAAAATATCAAAAGTGTTTGACAGTCTGCTTAATACACAACTAAAAAATAAAACTGTAAATGTTCATGACAACCAATTCGGGTTTCGGCGTGGTTTGTCAACAGAAAGTGCAGTGTTGTGTCTTAAGCATACTGTCACATACTATACTTCTACACAGCGTGGGACGCCGATTTATGCTACCTTCCTCGACTTATTCAAGACTTTTGATCTGGTTGCTTATGACGTATTGTGGAGAAAGATGGAGAAGGATAGGTTGCCAATGGAGCTTAAAAACATTTTAAATATTGGTACCTATGGTAACCAGATCTATAGTGTACGATGGGCTGGAACTTTTTCCAGGCCATACAGGTTGGAATGTGGGGTGAAGCAGAATTGGCGAGTTCAGCAGCACCAGAGTGGGTTGCTATACAGTGTGATTCTTCATAATGTGCACATATCGAAATGAGGGAATCTATGCTTAATTTTAACGACAGGAAAAATATTTTAAAAAACCTAAATATTTTTTTATACCTCTTATGGAATTAAAAAAAATTGTAACAAAACTGTGTAACTTTTATACTGAATCAGCTATCGCGATGAAACAAACTCCATAATGATTGGAAGTAAGTAGGCGTCCACATAAAATTAAAATTGAGAAAAATACTACCCTCATTTGAAAATAAACATGTTTTTTTAGTAAAAATCTGTATTTTTTCCATCAATTTTACAATAATTGTAAAATTTATAAATAAGATGCCCAAGAGAATAAAAAAAAAAATAAAGAAAAAATTGATACAAAAAATTTAAAAAAAAAAACAAAAAAAAAATTGACCATTTTTTCCGTCGATAAACTTAAGCATAGATTCCCCTCATTTCGATATGTGCACATTATGAAGACTCACACTGTATAGATGGTATCTGTGTAAATATTAATTAGCTTTGGAGACGATATGGTGCTTCTGAGCGCCAGCCAGTATCCCATAGACAAAAACTGTTAATCGCAAAACTTTCTGAGTGACCTGGTAAAATAAGCTAAAGTTCATAAGTTTACTAACACAATGAGTCCTTGTTACTTGAATAAAAAAATATTTGGATGACTATTTTTCTTTTTTGAACGACATTTTCTAAAAATGAAACCTAGCTAGATCGATTTATCGCTCCCGAAACCCCCTGCAGACTAAATTTCATAAAAATTCTTGGAGCCGTTTCAGAGATTCAGATTATATAATATAGACAAGAATTGCTCGTTTAAAGTTAGATTTTTATTATTATTATATTAATACCGCGAATGTGAAATTTTTAACAAAATCAGATTTTTCATTCTACACGTTCAAATAAGTGACCCTGCAATTTTTTTTTTTTTTAAATTACACATTCGCGGTATTGGATGCCGAGCGACGATTTGCAGTTGGAATAAATGTTAAGTTAATTCTTGGGATAGATAAATTCATCTCAACTACGGAACCCTTCATTGTGCGTAGTCCGACACGCACTTGGCCGGTTTTTTATCATGGATTTTCGCAAGGTCACGCCTGAATCATTTAACTACATAACAGAGAATATCATTATGTTATATTAAACCTGATACATTCAATATATGTGTATTTATATGAGAACATTGTTTCATAATGTAATTCACGAATAAGCTTCGCATATTTGTGTAGGCGGTTTATCTAGGCAGAAAATTATATGTCTAAACACATTTAATTTTCTGCCTAGATAAACCGTCTGTGTTTAATAACTAGATAGGTATACCGTATACACATCCTTCGGTGATTATGTGGTGTTTTTTATAAGAACGGTGTGATGAGAAAATGTACCTACTGTTTTATTTTGGGAGACATAATTACAGTGTCAAGTTGTTGGTGTGTTTCATGAATGATTCTGTTATAATTTTCCTCGCCACCTGCCAGACTGCTGCAGCTCGTTAGTAGGTCTAACTTTTTACAGACAATGTGATTTCTGTAGTCAAATATTAAAGCTATTGATGTTGGTTTAGAAGTTGTTCCTGCACACGGATGAAGGAATCAGCCATTCACGTTAGTAACGGTCGATGACAATTAAATTGATTCTGAAAAGATTTCTTCTTAAGAAGGTAAACGTAAACAACTTTGTTGGTACTCGATAATCCAATAACAGAAACAGAAAATGAGAATTTTCATTCTATTGTTCATTGTTCCAACGAAACAATTAAATCCTTACCAACATAGGATGATCCGGTAATCTGCTATAAATTCAAACGTAATTCCACGTAATGGGCCTCTTACCACACATGGCTCACGTTATACATAAGTATGTATTATCATGATTTGGCCACGCGTAAAAAAAAAACTTTTTAAAATACAAGTCAAACTTCAACACACGTAGCAGAGTAGCTAGTTTCTGAAAACAACCCATTGTATAAATAAACACAACCCCTTAGGGATGGTTGTGTTCAGAATTGCTCGTACTTAGTACTGTACCATACAACAGTGAACCGAGAGAGTTAGTAATAATGACGATGAACTTCAACCACAATAGAACAGCGTACTTCAAAACAGTATATACATCTGAAATCTGTTATCACTAGTTTAGATTAATGTTAACCATCGTTAGCTGGTTATTAAATTGTGTATTAATGTAACAAGTTGTGTCGTTAATTTGACGCATGCCGTATATAAATTGTTTAGACAGTTAACGTATATTTTGCAGGTCATTCATTCGCGAATTGGATGTTTATCATAATCACGTTGTTATAGCTTTGCACTCATGTAAATCAGAACCTATCCCCAAAATACCCAACATATCTATACCTACATCGTATCGGATTCAAGGAGTTATATAAGATGAGATTGGTGCAAAGGAGTTCGGACTAAAGCCTTCAGGTAACGGAATAAATTATGCATTGAGTATTAAGTGCTGCTCCTCGCTAGAAACTTGTAAATGTTGTTTAGGTCGCCACCATCTACACAGTACAAGGATAAGTGCTAATTGTCGTGTAGTACCAGGCTACTGAAGATAAACACACACATGTCTACCTAGGAGAGCATGAAATTTGAGGCAAGAATAATGTAACAAAAAAGTTTCACTTTGCAATTCATCCTAATGATTCAATAATATAAAATATTTGACATAAATTTTATGAATATCGGAATCTATCTATTTGCTCACTCAGCCTAACATAGATCCACAAGAAAATATTTCGTTCTATTAAAACAGTATTTGTTTATTTTCTTTAAAGTTGAAATAAACAACTTGATCTTATGGTATTTATGTATGTGAAAGCGATATTTTAAATTCTGAAATGTAGGTACTTGTTTTAAATTAGTTTATAACGACAAGCTTGTTTATTTGATACTGTTTAAGTGTTTAAAACTTTATTAAATTCTTAACACAAGATAGGATCTCAGACAGGTGACTTCTAAAATATTTTAAGTTTTCAAAAATGTAAACGTAATGTAAACTAATTTCAATAACGATAACATTTAATAAGGTCAAGTGTTATTAGCACATTCATGACGTTTTCACGAATCCTCATACTTCACGTGACCCTCTGGCTTATGACGACGGTTGACGGCTCGAGCACCCTTTTGCCCTCGCACGGGGTAATGCTTTATGTATTCAAATTAACCCGAAAAGATTAACCTGTGTTCCTTCGTAATCCTAATTAAGGTAGGCTTCAACTTATAAATACCGTGTCCAGTGTTTGTTAAGCACGCTTTTATAAGCAGAGAAGTTCTAAAAGCGAGTATGTCGTTGAATTACTGATTTTTACAACTGATTTTTCCTGGCTTGTATATGTTCTTAATAAATTATGGAAGCATGAAAGTAGTATAAAATGCTGTGGAAATGCGTTCCTTGCGAAGCATGTCTGGTGTGCCTATGAATGATAGGCTGAGGAATATGTGATAAGATAGTGGTGTGATTTAGAAGAAGATGTAGTGACCAAAATTAAAAAGAGTATTTACAAGGCAGATGTGAATGGAAACACCCTAGGAGGATATATAGTGACCTTATTGGTGATGTTCTTCAGAAAGGTCAGGTAATGCTTAGTACTCGCAACCAGCGTGCGTGTATGACCAGATGTATGAACGTAAACGAAGGCAAAAAGAGTATGCAAGGATCGTAGTAGTCGCTGTAGTTTCTGCTAACCCCCATGGGAAGAAGGTTTCAATTTATGTATGTAAATTGTTTAAACAAAGTTTGTTTTGGAAAGTCAACTGGCGTGTATTAAATCGCTATTTTGTTGCAACGCATTTTCCATTTTCCAGCAATTCATAAATTGGAAAACTCAGTCTATTTGAGATGCGTGATGTCGCCACATTTTTTGTAAAGACCTGCATAGAATGAAACGTTGGTAATATTA
Organism: Agrochola lychnidis; assembly: GCA_963680765.1. Lineage (NCBI taxonomy): Eukaryota > Metazoa > Arthropoda > Insecta > Lepidoptera > Noctuidae > Agrochola > Agrochola lychnidis. Next base: position 17,966,195 of record OY796862.1, read on the forward strand.
AAACTCACTTTTTACAAGAAAGTTTTGTTTATCGTAACTTCACCTTAATGTTTCCTCAGCGTTTTTTTAATGAACGATAAACTTCATTGTGCTCGTTCACTTCAACTCTTACAAAGGACTCGTTTCTCTAGAATGTGCCGCGAGAACACTGCTAAACGTTGTTACCGGAGCCTGTATGTACACTCACTCTATTAGGCAGTGCGACATTACTGTTGGAAATAATTACAGCTTTAAGGGGGAAGCGTCAGGGTAGCCCGCGAAATTCAAATTTTCTTACGTTTTTTTAATTTTGTAGGTCAGTGTCAGATTGTATGTTGATTAAAATATGATTCGCGGTCGTAACAAATATGGCTTTACTCAATTATAATCATTACAATCAGCAATAGTGATTAAGAAGAAGATAAAGATATCAAATGTCAAGATTTCATGAAATCATGACATTTGACACTTTTGTTAACTTATGGAGTTGTATTGCTGATTGTAATGATTATAATTGAGTAAAGCCATATTTATTATGACCGCGAATCATATTTTAATCAACATAAAACCTGACACTGACCTGCAAAATGCAAAAAACGTAAGAAAATTTGAATTTCGCGGGCTACCCTGACGCTTCCCCCTTAACGCTTCTTTTTTATTTCTTCCCTTCGTGAAGTTTATGATAATCTACAGCGAGTTGGCGGCCGTCACAAAATGCACTACAAAGTTGTTCCAACGAAGTTTTTCCATGGCGAAACTTTTAATTATTGATTTTCAAAAATGTTCTGTGCTCGTTTTGAAAACTGGGCTTTTGAACCTCCTCTTCTAGGTTTGAAAATCCTCTTCTAGGTTTATAAATATTTACAGAGCTTTATACATTTACGTAACATAATTACAAACTTTACTGTTATGTGTTTAATAGCGATAGTTTTGTTTTTGTTATTCCTGTAAGAGTTCGGTTTTATAAAGAAAAAACTTAGCAAAAATTAAGTTTCTCTTAAAAAATCTCCTGTCTCCAAAATACACAATTTCAAACACAACTATTTTATTATTTCGCAAGAAATAATAAATATAAACACATACATAAATTATAGCATAATGATTCCTCGCACCGTTCATTGAAGTGTTCCGATTCTTGTTCAACAATAGATTTTAGAGAGTTTTTTTAGTAAACATTACGGTACGATGACGCTAACCCTTAGCGACACCAATAAATATAATAAGAAATGACTACAACTATACGAAAAATCGACTCCTGCCAACGACGGGTACAAATCGTCATTCGTCTGTAGCGAGGCAATCCTAAAAAGCATTTACAATGGTCTTTTTATTATCCATAACGATTCAGACCGTCTCTGCTCCATTAATAACAGACAAGAAACAGCTCTCGACTGCTCGACGGACGACAGTGAACACTTCATTATTTTCAATGAAGACGCGAATTTTGGATTATTTATTACTTAAAAAAACAAGCAGTTCTAATGGTTTGTGGACGAGGATTATCTTTTTCCGTATTACTTATTGTAACAATAATTTATTTAACATTTAACATTTTATGGTAACAATCTATAACTATTTTATGAGAAGCTCATAAAATAGTTATAGATTGGAAGTCTTATAGCGATTTCGCAGACTCCAGATTAACTTTTGATGTGACCCTAAGTTTGTTATAGCATCGTTTACTAAATTAATATCTGGATGACCGAGCTTTTCTCGGTTTTCTTTTTTTGGTAGTTTTAATGAAACCTAGCTAGATCGATTTATCGCCCCCCAAACCTCCTGCATACTTAATAAATTTCATGAAAATCGTTGGAGCCGTTTCCGAGATTCAGATTATATATTTATATACAAGAATTGCTCGTTTAAAGGTATTAAGATTATTATTAGATGTCATGCTTCAGAATACTTTAAGCACAAATTCTGATAATTACGCGTTTTAATTATCTATTACGTCTCTTAAGGAATATAATTAACCGGCCAAGTGCGTGTCGGACCACGCACAATAAAGTGTTCCGTAGTTCAGATGAATTTATCCCAAAAAGAAACTGGTAGTTGAAAAACATGTTCTCCGACGCACGTCACGGTCAATTCTTTAACTGCAAATGTGAGTTTGTTATCGCAATTTTTTTTGTGTGATTAATCTACGAATGAACGATTTTCGAACTTTTTCCTTTACATGTGCTGTAAAACCTTGCCTCCTGCCTAATTTCATGATTCTAGGTCAACGGGAAGTATATTTGTATTTTCCGGAAGCTTATTTGCAAGTATCAAAATATGTCGCTTCTATGACCGTATTTTTTATTCCGCTTACTCAGAAGCTTGATTTCTTTAGAGCTCCAAGGGACCATAGACCTAAGTATTTGTTTGATATTAATTTCAACTTGACACCTCTACGCGTTCCTGAGAAAAAGGTTCTTTACTGACAGACAGACGGACAGCGAGGTTCCGTTTTTTTTTCCTTTTGATGTATGGAACCCTAAAAAAGAGAAAGTTGTTACGTGTAAACTTAAAAAGCGTGTAAAATTTGAAATATTTGGTTACATAAAAGTAGTAAATACTTTTATGTTTTTATCTACGGCTCTTAAAATGTAGTTTATTATGTAACGGCTTATAAGATTTAATTGTGAAGGATTTTGTCGAATTATATGCGGGCAATTATATGATTTGCTTCCCGGTTTTGAGAGAAGATAAATAATTTTAACACCCAAGAATTATAAAGAGTTGTATCTTCTAAATATTCTAGAAACTTTAGTCCCAAGGCAGGTATTTCAGTACTTTTGTAACACAGACATTTTAATGACTGTATTATCTCTGGATTAGAGCACATAAACACTTATGTAAAAAAAATCTTATAAGACGAGCAAGGAATAAGCATAACATACAAATTAAAGAACGCTCGTACCTAAAGGAAACGGTACAGACAAAATATGTTTGTAACCACTTTTAACTAAAAACATTCTGCCGACGATGGGTTGCAAACGATCTTCTTTTCCTCCTCAAAGATTTAGCTTAGAATTTATGATAAAGTTGAATAAAATAGGATCTGTTCAAATCACTCAAGCAACAAAAAGTCTCTGCGGTCGTGTTTATCTCACAGTTTGACTTTTGGCTTTAAGCTTTTGAAGATATCCTTTGTGCTTGGATAAATAGATACTATTCCATGAGACCCTTCTACTTGGATGGAATATTAATGGTCTGTACGACAATTGAATATAATCGCTTTTACTTTACGAAAAATTGCAATAGTGTTGTGAAGGTCTACGCGGTTGCTACGACGTAGCACACGTGACGTCATCGCTACGCCTGCTACGCTGTAGAAAGTTGAATGTAACAACCAGTTCTTCTGTAGTGAAGCAATTTAGCGAATAGTAGCGTATCGTGTAGTTTTTATACCTAATACAAAATACACCGTGCTCAATTTAAACGTTAAGGAATATTTTCATAAAACGATACTAAAGATTTGTTTGAACGATTTTTATGTGATATTCCCAGAACCAATTGTTCCTGAAATGGGCTGTGTGAGTGTAACTCGTGTATATTTATGATTTATTTCATATTTCGTTTCCCTTTTAAGTTAATGTTTTCATGAGCTCCGTAGACGGGAATCAAATACGAAATACGATTTACTGTGTATTGAAAGGACCTCTATTGACTGGCCAAATCTTGGCACAGAATAATTAGAATAAGAAAAAATACAAAACTAGTACGAGTATACTCGTTATTATATCGAAATGTTACCACGTTTAGTTTTTAGAAGTACCTACTTATAATAAAAGTGAAGTGCTCTTTAGATAGAACCTCCCACTTACATGATAGAGACAGAATGTGTTTATTTGTGGAGTACTATTGAAAGAAATCGTTGCAATCTCTAAAGTACCTTACTTTAGAGATGCAACGATTTCTCTTGTAATATTTTCTTGTTAAAGGAGATAATAAATTAGGTGATATTTAGGATGTTACTAAGTAGTACAATGAAGTAGTAAATGGATTATATTATCACCTTATTGAAGTATTACAGAAGAGCTTGTGGCTAAGTAATAACAGCCGCACGGTTCGATCCATCAGGTTAAGCTACGCTTGCCGAGGTTGGTCTGTGGATGGGAGACCATCTTAACATACGGATTCTCCTCCGTGCTTTAGAAAGCACGCTAAGCCATTGGTCCCAGCTGTCATTCATGGATCTTTGACAGTCGTTACGGGTCGTCAGAAGCCCGAAAGACTGACAACCAGTTACTGGGTTGTGGAGGTCAGATAGGCAGTCACTCCATGTAAAATACGGTATTCAGCCGCATTTGGTTAGACTGGTATCCAACCCCAACACAGTTGGGAAAAGGCTAGGCAGATTGATTGAAGTGTTACAGAAGTTGTTTGATGATCATTTTGTTTGAGGTAAGAGACAACACTCAACGTAATCTATTTAAATGTAGCAACTGAGGGTGGATCGCAATTAAAATAGCGGTGTCAATTATGGAAAGTTTACCATTCTTATGCTTATACAGGGTGGCAGGGACATCGACGCGAAAACTGAAACCATGGATTCAGTACATGATTCTGAACGCCCCTGTGTTGAAATTTTTCGTCGGATATTTAAAAAAAAAAATCCATACATTTTGACCGCGTAGGTATTGCACTTTTCTATGAAACAGCATTTTTTTTTAAATAACCGACGAAAATTTTCAACGCTGTGGGGTTCAGAATAATGTACTGAATCCATGGTTTCAGTTTTCGCGTCGATGTCCCTGCCAACCTGTATATAAAAAAAGTTCGGCAACTCATAATGAGCTGAGATAAACAGCGTTTTGATCTTTAAATGCAACCACTTAAAACTGCTTTCCGATACTTGCTTTACCCCGAGCGTGAAACAGCGTGCCTCTGTTCAAACAGTTTTTGCATTGCTCCGACAGTTTTATGAAGAGCGAAACATTGTAGGCTTTGGCAACGGACGGGAGTCTCCTGGACACACTCCAAGAATCGTAAACTTTATGCGTTCTGTGAGGGATCCATCTGACCCACATAAACAGCGACGAATAATATAGATTTGATATTTTTACACAATGTGTAACAGAAGTTTTTTGGATTATTGCGAGGTTTCGCTTTCACACACTGATGTAGTTCCCTGAAACCCTTATTATTTGATCGGTGCATAATATCACGTTTTTAGGTAACCTCCAAGGGATAGGCAGAGATCTACCGGTCTTTTTCTTTTCGTGTAGTTAGTGACTAACCTGGTGTCAGAGTTTTAAAGCCACCCAAGGGCCTCTGACTTGGCTTCACATGCCGTCGAGAAGTATCTCTCAGGCATGCTGGTTTCCTCACGATGTTTTACTTCACCGTTTTTGAAGCTAGTGATAATTATACAAATACATGAGAAGTTAGAGGTGCGTGCCTTGGGTTTGAACTCGAGACCTATGACTTGGCAGTCTGACGGTCACACCACTAGGCTATCACTGCTTGCTGTACCGCTAAACCGATAAGATCCGTCGTTGCTGTAGTATATAATAGTAAATAACTAAACAAGCTCGCCGTTTGTTTTCTTTTCACGTCAACGCTGGCTGTCACTGAAAACCAGCGCTGGGGCTCTGTCTCGCATAGGGTCGCAACATTATGCTGAGCGATGGCTTTTTTGCGTGAATGTGATGCATATTTTCCCCCTAACTTGTAACTTAACTTGTTCTTTTTTGTGTTCTTTCTTTGCGTCATGTTTACCTCAAATAAAGTTTTTTTTTTCTTTCTTTTCTTTTAATTAGCTCGATCAGTCACGTCATTCAAAGTGTAATATGATTTTAAGATGCTAAAGATTATTCTGTCTCTCAAAGAACCTTTCGGGCGATTAGTTTTATAGAAACCGCAGTAAAAATTTGAATGACACTCTTACAGACCGGTTTTCGTCTTTGGCAAGTATCCAAAGTCGTTGGGGCAATAATACAACCAGTGGCAGTGGGATGTACGTGTCTTTATCAAAAGCAATTGTCTTGAGTGGCTTATAGATTACTTTCATGATTGAGTATTATTGAAGAGTTGATATTTAATATGTCGTTATGATATATAATTATGTTACTGCGTCCTGTGAACCTCCTGATGAAACGATAAATAAAAATATAATTTGTTATGTCGTTCTGAATGTTTAATATATATTTTTAAATTATTATTTATGTACACACGGTAAAATACATAGAGATATGGCAAAAACTTTTGAGTACAAAGGTACCAGTGGTTGTGCCGTTTCATACTTTATTATTTTTATACCAACTCTCAAGTACATGCATAAATGTATAATGGATACAGGAGAAAAACACCTACGACTGTAATAACATAGGTGCATACTTGTAGGATAAGTTTTATGTTTTCCAAAAATGAATGAATTCTGAATTCCAAACGCGTAGTAGGTACAACTAAACAGTAAAGATTTTAGTCTTTTACGGAAATTGGAAAATAAAGCTATGCCAAAACTTGTAAAAATCTTTGTCTTCCCTCGTAATATTGTGACGTGATGTCCTAAAACTGATACATTAAAGGAACAGGTTTATGTGAAACAAATGATGATTTTGATTTAAACTTCTGATCAGTTTGTAACATTGTATGAAAGTAGGGACGTTTCATAAATATAAAAAAAAGTTTTTGTGAAACAAATATATTACCATTAAAAAATAGAGGCGACTTTTACATCACGAAGAATAACAGGACTTGCTTAATAATTAAATAGATTGTTCGATTTCTACAATGAATTTCGTTGAGTCTGGTATTATTTTAGACAATACACAATCATTATTGGAAATAAAAGGATTTTGTAGAGTCACGTCGTCCACCCGAACGCTTCGAGTGATGGAAATAATGCAAAATTAGAGATGGAACCTTTTTATTCCGACATTTGAATGATTTAATTCTGGACGCGCTGATTAAGGTGAAAAGGAAATTAAATTGGAGTTACGCGTTTTTTATTCTTTCTGAAAATGAGGGCGAGGCAATTATTCTGTACCTATTTGATGTTCATTTACGAAGTGTCACGTTTTATTTTGGTTGAAATAAATTACAGAATTTCATACCCATTTTAATTATTTAAATAACTTTACTAAGAGACGAATTTTATTACACAGTTGTAGAAAGTCAATAATTTTTACAAGAGAAGTCTATCATAAGTAATACCAATTTTATTTATTAATTAATTGCGAAACCCGAGTATCTACCGATTCTCAACAGTCAACGTGTGTAAAATCGTCTCTTACACATTCAAAATTTAACATTTTAACCGTGAATGCTCACGGACAAATAAATCCTGATACTTACGTGACTAAATACTATTAAAAATAATTTAAAAAACATCCTCATGTTACTGTAATATGAGCCTTCAGGGCTTCCACAGAATGGGCACGCCACAATTATGGCGATAAGTCCCCTTTTTGAGAAGTGGCTAGAGAGGCGCCCCGGCATCCTCACCTTGGCGTCCTCACGGCAGAGTCACCTCCTTCTGCGAAGCAGTAATGCTAGCGAAGGAGGAGGCGGAACGCGTGAGGGAGAGGCAAATTTTGCGTTGTCGCGCCCCTAACCGCCGCAGGAGGAGACGCCCTGGGCGTCGGGAATCGCAGGCAGATTTCCGGCCACGTAGGCGCGGGCTTGCGGAAGGGTAGCTCGTCGTCCGATAAGGACCAAGCCCGGGTCGACGGCGCGTTGTGTTCCACGCGCACCTCAATGCGATGTCAGCAAAATTGACGGGGTCCGCTAGGGCCGATGCCTGCCGGGGTTGCGAAGAAATCCGAAAGGGAGATCGTGGCTCCCCGGCAACATGACAACCAAAGGAACACAGGTGGGTTTTAGTCAGTAAGAGTCTGACACGCCCTCCCGCTCCGCCCAGAGCGGGAGAAGTTATTTGATAACTTCCCACCCAAAAAAAAAAAACCCTGCCACAGAACGTGACGCGGAAAATTGATACTCAATCATTTGTTTGGGCACTTACTCCGTTAGCGTATAACATACATAAGCACTACATGTGTGTTTAAGAAAAATAATAACATTATACATTACACCATTGGTACTAACATCTAACAGTATAGAAGCACCATCGTTATAGTCTTGGATTTTTTCATCCACGAATATTCATGTTAATGTAAATAGTAATCAGGAGGCTTAAAAACAATAAAAATCAAATAGGCAATAAAAACTATCAGCCCATTACCTACACAAATGGGCTGATAGTTTTTGATCAGATATTGAAAATATCTCCATTGGGAACCCTAGTGTGTGTATGCTCACGGTCGACTGATCTAAAATTTTTATTGATATGAATTGCACTCGCCTTTTGTCGCTAATGATTTGTGAAAATCGTCTAAATGGAATTACCGATACACGCCATATTCCGGCTCAATTCATTAAGAGGACTAACTAATTCACTAATGACTGGGCTCTCGCTAACGCCTGCTAAATAAATTCGCTAACATGAATATGCAGGACCAACGTCGTATTTTTCAACCTTCTATAAATGATTCCCAAGGTACGGTAGCACCTGCCAATACCAATATTTCTCTGCCACTCGCAAACAACACAAAAAGGTCTCGAGGACCATCAAATCGATTCTTTTCCTCTTGTTCAATAACAGTTGCTCATAAATATTATTCAGTAGTTGTAAATGGCTGCGCGTCACGTGCATGTATCAGTTCTTACGTAGAAAGGATACTAAACGTGTTCATAAAAAGTATAGCGGTGTTTATGTAAAGGTAGCGACGCGAACGGTATACATTTGCGTCGCGGGAGATATAAAAACCTTAAATAGGAAAATATCTCAGCATTTATTTTGTGATTTTATAAATTACAAAGGTTTCATAATTGTTTTTCGTTCTTCTTATTCATATACTTTTTATGTTACAGTTTCATTCATGAGTCGAGAGTAGGCGCTACTTCTTACATTAACAAAACTCCTTTTAAAATCCAATATTAATCATTTAAATGGAATAACACAGTAATCACTTTCTTACTATATTCTTTTTCATTAATTCATTGGTTCTTTCTTATTTAATTGAATCGACCTTTTCGACTTGATTACGATTCAATGAAATAAAATGATCGTGTTTGAACAGACTAAATTAAACTTCACTAAATAAAATTGAAGCTTCGAGAAGCACAGTTTATTTGCGTTTTAATGCCGACTCAGTTTTAGAAGACAGATCTCCTTAATTAATTACTTAGGAATAAACATAGCTCACTGTACTTAAAGTTAAACTTTTGAGTTCTTAAAGTTTTATTCACCTTGGAATTCCCAAATTGAATTAAGTATTTTAAAAGCTTAAAATTTGATAAAATCAACGATCAATAGTACGACGCCTTCTGCCGACGCAACGCGAATACTTTACGAGATTTGTGTAGACTAACCGCGATTTACGCACTTTTTCTACCGCCTTAGTGCGAATAGGCATGTTGCTAAAGGCAACTGCAACCGTTGATGCGAGGTTAAAACCGATCGGGAAATCGTGGCCCCCGGCAACAGGGCAACCGAAGGAACACGGGTGGGTTTTAGTCAGTAAGAGTCTGACACGCCCTCCCGCTCTGCCCAGAGCGGGAGAAGTTATTTGATAATTTCCCACCCAGAAAAAAAAAAAAAAAAAAAAAAAGGTTGGAGGATTCAGGAGTCAAGTGACGTAGATATGAGTTACCGTTGGTGGTGTATGTTTGTGGAAAATTATAAATGTATTTCGTAAATTTAGTTATTTTACGAAATACGTATATATTTGTTACGATAAGACACATCTTTCAACAAGTGCTTCAGTCATCGAAAAAAAGAAAGAAAATTTCGCATACAAAGCCATGACGCTTAAGAACCAACATAATTTATTGCGACCAGGACAAAAACATTGTATGACTTGAATAAGATAATTTTACAAACATAATTAATTAGTCTAAATAATTAAAATTCATTCAAAGGCTCAGACGAGGCGTATTTCTCTTCACGGTGAAAATAAAGAAGCTTAACTGTTTTTAAAGCAATTAATTTGATGGTTTTATGAAATGGGTCATCAAACACGTTTTTTTTTGCGAAGGTCTCCCCTGGGCTTGTCAACACGGTTAATGGCTCAGATTATGGTAATTCTTTGTAGCTGAACTGTTTGCTAATTGCTTTATTCTTTTTCTTGGCTCCAAGCGTTTATGTAAATCATACTTACCTCAATATTTCGAGAGAATCTTTGGCATAAGGAAAAAGCAATGTTTAGGATTAAGTTGAGGACAAATGATGTGTTTTCCAAAAGATGATATTACTGGTAACGTAAATGTACTGGTTTGGCTGGTTTACCAGAGTTCGTAGATCGGATGAATACGTTTCGATTTAATAATTTTGACAGAATGAGCTAAAGGATAGATACAAGAGATCACGTGAAAGAACGTTTATCATACGCACCTATTTCAAATGTTTGTGTGCGTGTTATCGCACGTATTTTCTACAAGTCGGCACATTGCAAGGAATGAGCCTAAACCATGGTGCAAAGATAAACATCAATGTCATTTCATTAACTTGTTTAGAATGGTTTAGCCGCAATAAGACTAAACCATTCTAAACGAACTGAACAGAACAACAGAAAAACCGGCCAAGTGCGTGTCGGACTACGCACAATGAAGGGTTCCGTAGTTGGGATGAATTTATCCCAAAAACAAACTTAACATACACGTACTTGGAAAACATGTTATCCCATACATCGATATACGTCACGGTCAAGTTGGTAACCGCAAAAAAAACTATATTGTGAGATAAAACTACAAATTAACGATTTTTGGACTTTTTCCTTTACATGTGCTGTGAGACCTTGCTTCCTGCCAGATTTTATGATTCTAGGTCAACGGGAAGTACCCTGTAGGTTTTGATTTATTTGCGAATATCAAAATATGTCGCACAAATGTCAGCATTTTTTTATTGCGTTGACTTAGTAGCTTGATTTTTTTAAAGCCAGGGGATGGTCCCCTGGCTCCCCTGGCTGACCTACGTATTTGATATTAATTTCAACTTAATACCTCCACGCGTTCCTGAGAAAAAGGGTCTTCACAGATAGACAGATAGACAGACGGACAGACGGACAACGAAGCGATCCTATAAAAGTTCCGTTTTTTCCTTAAAAGGTACGGAACTCTAAAAACAAATAAAGTCAAAATCCAAAAGCGAAAATAGTGTTGGTATGGGTGAAACTTCACTTGTTGTAAAGAGAAATACGATCGTAAAGATATACGTTACACGCGCGACTCTCCCACAATTTATCAAAGTTTCAATTGGTGACCCCGATACCTAAAGCGAATTCCTAGCTGACCCTTATGTTGAAAACAGACATAACAGCTAGCGCACCCCAATGTTGTCCTCAAGTATTGACAAATGCCTAACTATAAGTGTTATTCAGTTATTTACGAGTATTGCGAGCGCCGTTCCATTAGTGAGGTCTCGTTAGCTGCTGGTAAACAAAATCAAGAGATTATTAAAGAAGACAAGGAATTACGTGGTAGAAATTATGATAGAAATTGAAATCCGTAATGATTTAGAAGATAAATAACGAAGTTTTTACGGCTGTGTTAAAATGAAAACTTTGCTGGAGAAACATTTACACAAATGAAGAACGAAGATAACAAGAAATATTGGTGAAGGATATTCGCTTTACCTTTCCGAGGAAAGATATTATAGCCTTCGATGCTGTTAAAAACATGAAACTGTAACTATGTTTGTTTTATATAACTTTATAGTTATAATAGCAAATTTCCTTAGAATACAAGTTAAATAGAAAAATAATCATTTTAATGCCCGGGCTACACGAGGCTAGTTATTCAAGCTGGGACAGCAAGATTGTGCTCGTAAGCTAGCAAGCTAGGCACTCCGGCCTCGTGTATAGAGAACTATTCTTATTTTTAGGATAGTAAGCTAGTGAGAAAGATAGTAAGCTAGTGTGATAGTTTAATAGGACGGAGTTCTATTTTTGAGCTGCGAATAGCGCCCCCCACTACTGATTTTACCATACTGGCTTGTGCACTAGCATCGTGTGGCCGGCGAAGCTAGTATCCAATCGATTCTTTTTACTCTACGAACTGTCACTAAAATGCTACTGGTATAAAATTTCCTAGCATCATGTAAACAGCTCTAGCATGCGCCAAGCGAGGATAATAATAGCTTCAAAAACTAGCCTCGTGTTTTTTCCTTAAACAACTCAACGCCCTAACAATACAAACATACGTACGTATATCTCTGCTGCCTACTAGTTCCGATTCCTTATTTTCGAGTCTGCTATTTGTTGTAGTAAGCTGAACATGTTCTGAAGGCTCACTAATAGGGCTCGGATTTATTGTGACTCGCAAATCAACAAGGAAAAGATTTTTTTTATTTTTATGAAATCTTTAACTATACCTAATGGTTCCATAATAGTTCTGAGTTCACAACACATAATATAACTGTTGTTGTTGTTACAGTAGTAATTTTGACAATTTGACAAAAGTCCTTTGTGGCTACGTCTCAACACTTTCAAGGTTCTATCTATTCATCCTTATTCTGTTTGTTTTAGTTTATATCTTACTTGGATACAGACGTTATTTCTGTCAACTTTAGCAATCAATTACATGTAAACGACGACCACTCACTAAAGTTCCAGCCGTGTTAAATATAATTCCCTCCGTAATGTCTTTACAACAATAAAACACGGCATTACTTTGACAAATGGCAGCATATGCGCAACACCTTCAGAATAAAAATGTTTAATTTATTACGCGCTTAGCAGATATTGCACGTAATTCCCACAAATCGGCGGAAAGGCTATAAATAGAGAATATCTTATGCTGTGACTCGCTTCCTGTACAGCGCCTCGGTGAGAGTAATCTCGTTTATATGGGTAAGCAGAGATTGCCTTATCTAGCGCGAGGTAGTGAGTATGCGTGTTATGTGTCCACGTCGTGTGTGTTCATGTGTCACTTGTGATAGTTTTTCAGTTATAAACGTTTTGAAGTGCATCAGCAGCCTTCACTTCATCTCATGAGGGAAGTATTATTAAATACCATTTATTTCGTGCGACATAGGCCCATAGATATTTTGATATTTAACATACATAATTTGTTTTTAGTAAACTAAATTTGTGTTAATAAATAAGGCTTAAGGCAATGTTAGTAGCACTTCACTTGGCACTAGCATGACTTTGTGCTGTCTTATGATACTTGTCTGCGGAAACGATGGAACACCACGTCCTGTAGCCAAAAGTGTTCTTTCATGACGAGGGGCAGATAACAGTTCGGTACACGCACCACGAACACCTTAAGGTTGACGTGCTGTCGTTACTTCAGTGACTGCACCCTCGGCGTGTACCTTGTCTTTTGGCGCATATACTTCACGATGTCCTCCGCCTTAGTGGAGTAATGCAGGCGGGAGATGTACACCGGTGTGTTTGGTTTTGTGGCACGCATGCTTAATTCGGGATCCGTAGGAACTTTGCCGCAGCCATTCATGTTCCTTCCTCCTTTGCACCGTCACGAAACTGTCATAATTATCAGCCCCAACCAATCGGCGCCTCTGGCAGGGGACACACACAGTTGACTCTAACAAAATTAGCACTTTAAAGCTTATTATTTCGCAAACGGATCCCTGTATCGAAAAATGGTATTCACTTACCCGCAATATTTTTAAACGACCTATCCAACGAGACCACACCAAGGGATAGACAAGTGAAAATAAAACACCCCTATTTTACGTGTAGGGGAGATACCTACCCTAGGAAAGTTTTTTACAAAATTTTATTTTACCACTTTGTCGGCGTGATTTATATGTACCAATACCGTTGCCAAATTACAGCTTTTTAGTATCAAGAGTCTCTGAGCTAAGCCGCGCACAGACAGACAGACGTACGGCCATGGCGAAACCTCTTGATCTCATAACAGAAATTTTGCAACATGTAATAAGTAATCACAGACCTGTTATACCTGACATTGTATTAATCTTCAACACAGTTTAGAGTTAGATCTTACCAAAGGTCACTTGTTTTAAATATATTATTGTCTAGCTCAAAATTAAATATGAGACATGACATTACGCCTAACATTTTGAACAATCATGTAAGAACAACAAAAGTAGACATTTTAGTGGAAATAGTCCGGTCAGACTGGAAGTCGACCCCAACGTAGTTGGAAAAAGGCTCGGCAGTTTGATTTAGCGGAAATAGTCCGAATAATCCAATATTTAGATGGTAGTAAGCTTAGCTGACGAGGATGAGTCGGTCATTGTATCCAAGCAGTGTGTTTGTTGTGGGATAAAATGTGTCGCTGAACAATGGAACAGATTTAGAAAGACTTCCCCCATTTCTCGTAAGTTGTGTCGTAAACATTGAGACGGTCATCATTTGCGATAGTTGCAGTTGGTTTAGTTGAGAAAATATTAGCAAATATATTTTTGCTGTGCCCATTACTATCAACTCCAGCTGTGTGATTAAATCATGTTTCGTACAAACCATAAATTCTAATTAACTTTAAAGGGTCGCATCACATTTTGTTACAAATTGCTTTTCATAAGTGATTTGTAACAAAATAAAAAGACATCGATAAAAAGTTTGCATAACAGCGAAGTGTAAAGTTGCGAGTTTATCACATTTTGACCCGTTAACGTCGCTACACTTGAGTACTACGACAGTGACTATCACTTCACTTGTTGACCTACAACTTGTGCATACACTACATTACTCTCGCGATCGATCTCTCGCGATCGCGACCGATCAAGAACCGCTGTGGTAAAGCACCTACAGAGCCCGAAATAAGCTTGCGTGCCGCAAAGCCGAATACACCGGTGTACATCTCCCGCCTACACTACACCACTAAGGCGGAGGACATCGTGGAGTACGTGCGCCAGAAGACCAGGTACACGCCGAGGGTGCAGTTGCTGGAGTCGCATCGCAACGTCAACTTCAAGGCGTTTGTGGTGCGAGTACCGAATTGTTTTCTGCCCGTCGTCATGGAAGAGGACTTTTGGCCGCAGGACGTGGTGTTCCGTCGCTTCCGCGGACAAATACCACAGGACAGCACAAGGACAAGCTAGTGAAGTGAAGTGCTACTGATATAGTTTTAAACTATTTAATAACACAAGTTTTTCAAGTTCTCGTTATATTAAAATATGTATTTTAGGTTAAGGTATTTTTCTATGGGCCTGTGTCGCCTGAAATAAATGGTATTAGTATTATTATATATTTTAACAAATCTCGGGACCATGGATCCCGGTCCTTTGAAAGGCGTACGAGGGGCCGAAGCCAACTCGCAGAGGCCCCTTAGACATTATTAAGTGTTGAGGCACCTACCGACGATTATCCCTGTATGCACCATACAAGTGCACCCAAGGACAACCCCCGGGTTGGTGTAGGACTATATTGCAGAACATGGAAACAAAACATATTGGACTATGGATTTGGGTGGCTATAATGGATTGGTTTACTGGAACTATGGAAAGACTATGGCCCCTGCCTGATCAATGTTTTAAATGCACACGGATAAAATGGCAGGGGGTGACTTGCACACTCAATAATGGGCCCCCGAAAACGGTCGCTAGCACAAAGTGTCGTAGCGACAAGGGGGCAACATGTCCTGAGGTGCTTGAGGAGTGGAGAGGTATTCCACGGCTTTCAGAACAATCCCAGAGCCCGGAAGATGGTCAAGATCCCTACGAGCACTTACTGGAATACTTCCTTCCTCCAAGCACGTTTGCTCTTGCGAATCTCCACTCAAGCCGGCCAATTAAGGCAAGAATGAGATGGGAGCTCTGTTCCTCGTCAGTGTTCACTCCAGCCGGCCAATGAAGGCAAGCCAGAGGTGAGGAACAAGACTTCTCCCGGGAGATAGGGTCCGTGGGGTCGCTACTGCCCATCAGCTCGCCACATGCTGCCCTGCGGGTTTTTGTATCTCTCTTAGTCTGGCTCCTCATCCTAGACCTGTTCCGGCAAAGTAAACTCTACCGGCACAGACCTCGAGTTCGGAGCGCGCAAGCCCCACCACGACGTCAACGTAGAGATACGGCGGTGGGGTATTATTATTATTATTACTACCTTTGTTCATTTTTACATAGATCACTCAAGTTGTCTTATTAATACACGCGGAAATCGATACTAGTTCATATTATGAAGTTAAACTGCATCAATATCATTTTAGAGGCATTATTACTTAACCAAAATATTGCAATCCATGCCAATAAGATTACTTTCAACTCGGCAATTTTAAAAGTCTGTGTGTTACTATTAACCTATAGCGAAATATTTGCCAGCAAAGCTCAGCGCCTGCCAACTAGAACGTGACCACTAACTAGCTGTACAAGCTTTATACTCCTCAACACAAACATCGCTTGCAGCTTGAATTTCCGGGTTGTTCCGTAAAACAATGAGTGGTCATCACACGGGACATTTCCACTCAAATGATTAGAAGCTTGATAAACATTCCTTCACTTACAATTTACCTGCCACGCTTTCTTCTGGTGCCATAATTTACAAAAACCTGTCCGCAATTTGTTCAAGTGACGTAATTTTTTTTCCCAATTTTCAGGACATTTTCTTGGCTTTGGGAAGTAAATAAAGATGTTTATTTACTCCAGAGCTGCTTAAGATGAAGCTTCAAAGAATGCTTTACGAATTTACAGTCACCGAAGGAAGGTCAGTATTTTCAACGTTTAGCCTCGAGGACTGATATATTGTGTGGAATTATAATTTCCGCTAGATTCCTCCCGGAATTGTTTTCGCCATAAACTCGTGCAATGTGAACGCGTTTCGTTTAAGTTGCTCGCAATTAAACTTGTGAGATGCATTCTGTGGCAAAATTAAATAGGTTTTCGGTAATGCTCTATTGAGTAAACCCGGTGTTAGTTTTTCGGAACCTGTTCTACATTATTTAACGGTAAGCGTGATATAGGTGCAGTTAGATATCAAATTACACAACTGGCAGCTTTACTACAAATTCATAATCGTCTTTTAAAGTTAATTTAAACGCCACTTACTGCCAGTTTGGTGTTTTCAGCGAGTTAACGTTTACCTTCTCGATAAACGAGCTCCAATAATATTATGTTAGCACTCGAGGTTAAGGCTTAAGGCTCCCGCAGACAAGCGTGACGCAACGGTGCGATCCGATACCGGTAGAATAATTTCCGTGAAGTTTTCATAGAAATTGTTCCACCAGAGCTGCGTCGCGCCGGCGCGTCTCGTCTGTCTGCGAGAGCGTTTAAACTTTATTTGTGTTTCTTAACTTTGATGTTTATCTATAAAGTTTTAAACCTGTGCTTAAAATATTAACTGTTTTAATTCATTCCATACTTTTTCGTATTATTAAACTTAGATTTTACGACAACGACGATTACATACTCATTGATGTTTTCAATTAAATCTATTCAAACCATAGGTAATGGAGGCCCGCAACTCCACGTCAAAGCGTGTATTTTGCGTACGGGTAATCGAGCCAAATATTCCGAAAAACGGATTGGTTTACATAAAATACCAGAAGAGTACAATTTTCGTAATGAATATAAAATTAATGCTAAGATTAAATCCGAATAATTTTCGATGTTTATCTCCGCGATATCACTTTGCATTAACTTTAAAACAAACTTCCATTTACAAATGACAAGTATTATCTCTTCTCGAAAAATAAAGCCCTTGAACCTCTTCTTGAAAAATTGCGTCTGAAAAACAGTTTTATCTTTGTTATGAAATTTGTCTTTCACATAAATCAACTTTGTTGAAAAAAGTATTATGTTTTCCTCTCGGTCCCAATTAGTAGTGGTATTATTAGGGTTCGGACAAAAGTTGTAGTAATTGGGAGTTTGAGTGTCTTTTATTTTACGACACTTTCAGTTTTAAAACCGTTACGTGTCTGAAAGTTGGAGCCTATCTACATTTATATATGTCGGATCCGGTCATTAGTACGGACACGAAACGAATCGCAAGCGCGCCACTGGCGACATTAAATGTTCTACCCACACCAGAAAGCGCGCTTCTACAGAGTCGTGATGTTTTAAGGCCACGGCGAGGAGGGGATTCAGCCTCTGATCGCATCGAAGTTAAGACGTCGTGGAACTGTTCTCGATTCGTGGTGCTCAGTTATTGTGTTAATTGTAATTTGTGATCATTGTGTTAATTTGTGATTTTAATAAACGCCGTCGCACCCAGTGTGTGTATAATTTAGCTAGTGTGATTAATTTGATAGTAAATTATAATGTGATCTGAACTGTAAACGGTTTTTCTATTGCGCATTAACCAACACTACCCACAGTACGCCCACAGTAGTTAAAATATCGCTGATAATAACGAAAGAATCACATACCCGTCTCCGATATATACCTACTCGTACAAAGGACGTACCTACGTCCTTACGTATATACCTATATTCCTATACGTACTTTACATGTTCAAAGGTAGATTAATTACTACAACCTTATACAGTAACCAAGCTCTAAAACTTTCAGAATAAATAAAATATTCAGCTTCAGTTTTGCACGTTCCGTAACTAAACTATTTCACAATAATTGAAATAAAAACTAATTTTGCCGTTACTACAATGGCTGGCCTGATAAAAGACTAATTTATGTCTGAGGTATACATAAATTAGTCTTTTATTAGTTCTTTTATGAAAATAAATCATTACTAGATACTTTCGTTCAATCCCCGCTAAAAGTAGGTTATTAAAATAAAACTATTTATGTATATAAAACTAGAACCTTCAGTAAATAAAACAGTAAATTTTGACTGAACTGAAGATATTTACAAACGATACAATACACCGTCGTCTGAACAGGCGTCCATGACAGTCGCTTACTTTTATTTTGTAAAAAAGTATTTTAATATCTTTAATGGAATCTGGGACGATCCTTGGAATCTAATTAGACAAGACAGAACAAAGTTTAAGCCTGAATTTCTTTAAGTTGTGCTGCCTGATTTACTTTGGAAAGAAGACAACTTGGGCGCCTGTCCACTTTTCATTAAATTGTATCAATTGAGCAAAAGTTTGAACAATGAGTAAGAATCTAGCGGAGTCTCGAAGTATTTAGAGAGGAGGAGGGAGGGAGGGAGGGAGGTGGTGCCGCGTCTGCAGAAAAAATAGGAAATCACTAATTCGAAATAAATAATTAGTGACTAACCTAGTGTCAGAGTTACGAAGCCGCCTATGGGCCTCTGACTTGGCTTCACATGCCGTCGAGAAATATCTCTCAGGCATGCCGGTTTCCTCACGATGTTTTTCTTCACTGTTTTTGAAGCAAGTGATAATCATACAATACGCAAATGAATCTGAAAAGTCAGAAGTGCGTACCTTGGGTTCGAATTCGAGACCTATGACGTGGCAGTCGGACGGTTACACCACTAGACTATCACTGCTCTGTTTAATCATCTGGCCAAATTAAATGAAACCTACCAATAATTTCAAACTTATACTTCGGGCAGTGCAAAATTTTCGGGTTAGACAAATAGGTAGTCGGGCACATGCGGCTGTAATCCCGACGATTGTTGGAACAACCCCGAGGGATGCGAACGAGGACGTAATCTTTACAAATATGCTTTAAGTCCAGTAGTTCTGACCCAATCACGGTAACAAAGTTACGAAGAGTAGAAAGGTCTGTCAAACGGGTTTTGTTTGGGAACTTAGTTTATGCAATTGCTACTTTGATTTTGATACTTTCAATATTTTCGTTTTAGCACAAATATATTTACATTTGTAACTAACTTTGCGAGCATTGTCCTACTTCAGTTATTATCCAAAAAAGCTACGATGTAAACTTCCAACAATATTACTGTATCTCCACGCGACTGTCCGATGTCGTCCGAAGTGAGGCAGTTCACTATAAACAACCTTCTTATCTAAACTCTCCACTCCATTAGATAATGTTCAGTTATTTCAGAACAGGAGTCGCCAACTCCCCTTACCGACTTCCTGAACATTCCAGATATGTAGGAATGACAACTTCACCGGAATTTAAGTTAACGCGAGGTATTTCATACATATTTGGTAAGTTGGCACTTGAAGGAATGCCTGATATCTTATCGCCTCGTATAAAAAACTGGGTATGGCTGTTTCGAACAAGTCCATTATAAATATTATAACTGGCTGTCGTGTTCTATCTAAGGCAATCTGTCTATTTCACGTAACTCCTGGTCGCAAACGTGTGAAAAAGGGGGTACTTGTAATTGAATAGTTTGTGGATCTTTTTTTGATAATAGTTATAATACGCATGTTATTTATCTATTATTGTACCTATAGTATTTACATATTATTGATACCATGATACCATCGGTGTGGCGATGCTTGGGACGCCTAGAAGTCCAGCAGTGGGCATCTTTCGGCTGAAATGATAATGATGATTATTTTGTTTGAATAATTGTAATCCTGATATATAATTTATTTTTAATACCTATTAAAAAAACTGATAGAATAATTCATAACCGAGAAAAATACTTCGCTAAATGTGAATTCTAACTGTTGGCACACCCACACAGCTTCTAATTACAGTCGCAGTATTTTAGAAGATACAGACCAAACTTAAGGTGACTCTTGACAGCTATTCACTCTGAGGTGGATTAAAAGCTAAAATTCTCCGACAACATCCGACCCTGATTTATTAGCTCACCGCGTGAAATATTCATAGAATTAATTTACTGTAGAGCAATTCCCTTTTTACAAGATTGATATTAACTTGCTTCGTTCGTATTGTTTCCAGTTAATTGCATTGTGATCTGTTTTTCAAGCACTTCCTGCCATCCGATTGAGCTGAAACTTAGCATACGAGCGTCCTAATGGAGCGTTATATGAGCGTCCTAATGGACTAGACTCGACCCTCATTTGAATAATTTCTATTAGCCCGTGGTTTAGTTTAGCATCTGTGTGTTTAGAACTAGACTCCTGTTTCTCATATGTAAATGGTAGGAAAGAAATTGTCTTTGACATAAAAGTGGTGACTTAGGAACTATACAATAAATATTATCTTTTTTCAAAGTTTTCTGAACAACTGTAGAGTATTGGACATGTAGGTAGGTACTACCGGGATGAAATGAATCGCGAGTATATAGTACTTGCAACTTGCGTAATTACTTTTAATCAAATCAAAATAATTTATAACAATTTTATAAAATTACATACAGCTCTTCCAGCTGACCTCTGTCATTTTATACCATCTCATATTATTCTGTTATATATTGTCTCATATTATACCATCAATTTATAAACTATTAATAAGGGCTCTTACAGTACTATTGTAGTCAACTATCTTCTCAACGAACGACTTCTTTATTTGCAGAAATAAATTGAACCTTAAAGAAACTTGGTTAACTTAGTTTAAAATATAAGAAGTAAATCTTAACTCTTCATTCTTCGTTAACTCAATTATGTTTGTAATCAATTAAATTCAACCAACTCAAGGGATAAAGCTAACTCAGGTGTTAATTATGTATCTACACGTTAATGTTCTTGGATTAGCAATAAACAGACGCGAATCTATTATAATAATGTTTATTATTGCTACCATTGTTTACTATTCTCTGTTACACCACTCTACAGGATTATGCTTACTTTATAGAAAGCAACATTGATAACATAATTTCTTTATAATTATGTACCTACTTAATCAAACTAATAGATATATTTTCCAAAGCAAAAGCATAGTTTGAATGACTAAGAAAATCTTAATAAGCTGTTGTGTGGATAGAATCAACATAGAGATGCAATAAAACAGGTCGGTAATGTCCGTCAATGATTTCAGAATTTCAATTCATGTTTAAGTAATTAAAATATTTTAGGCAGATCGTTGCATCTGCTGAAATTACTCAAAAGTAATATTCTTGTGGAAAGTTATAACACCTTCATCAACACAATTAATCGTTTTGACCCGAACAACATAGCAACATGTAAATTGTCTAGAATTTTCCCAAAACCCTCGCTTAGGATAGGTCTAAGTCACTCAAAATTCATCACTCTCGTCTGCAGTTCGTGCGGTCAAGCGCGAATTTAATTTTCGGCTAATTGTATACAAGTTGCGGGTAGTCGTAAAATGTGGATTTTGAGTCATGGTCGATAAAATTCTGTGCTCAGGTCGCAGGTTGTTTCAGGCTTTCTGTATTCTAGTTGCTAATTGGTTGAGGCCAGTATGGAATATTTTATATTTTGTTGCATGAATACCTATAAAACTGAATTTACTCCAATCGTAGTGTAATAATTTCTTTGTTAAATATTTTGCATTGCAACCGATTTACCTGATGAAATTAAAAAGGCTGGTATGCTATAAAAATAATTTAATTCTCCGATCCATCCCGGTTCGCGCTGGCTTTACTTCATATGCAAAGCCAAATTGATCATATTCCTCTGAATATTTCGCACCTGCTCTCAATGTATTTTTTTTTAATTCGACTCTCTATGCGCTGTCCTGACACAATTTGAAGGTGCTTTATAATAAAGACTTACATAAAACAAAATGGAAGTGTACTCTATAAATAATTTAGTGTAACGCTGCATAACCTTGTAGATTGCTTAGATGCGAAGATTCACATTTGCATTTTATTGCATTCCTTGGCGGCGAAAAATTTAGTGATATTCAGCGCTTATTTCCATTATTTATAAGGAAGTATTGGATAAAAAATATTATTGTGTTTAAACACTCAGTCGTAACAGAACTTTGTAAGATCAAACAGAAAATTACACCTATTTGTAAGGGATTTCGGATCTAGATGACAAAATAAATAGAACTTGATATAAATATTTATTACGATGTTCAGACTTTATTTCATTCATTCATCTTATATACCCGCTACAGGTACACCTCTGCCCAACCCTTTGGGGAAACAAGGCGTGATGTTATGTGTATTTTTATGTTATCTAACAATAAAATATAAAAATTATGTACAAGTATGCAAAGGAAAAAAAATAAAATAAAGGAAGAGCTCATTGGGCATCAAAAAATTTGTCCGCATCAAATGATGAATGATGATTAGGTGATAATATACTGCTCGCTAAACTTTGCAAGCGACGGAAATATGCGCGTAGCGGTGTCGCTACGACGCGCGACGTAGCTCTGAGTTGCGGCGTAGCTGACACGCTACGTTCAATGTTACGATTTTATATTTTGCAAACTTGACCACATTTCCGAGGTCCCATGTTTCGTCCATCGGTTACAACCAGGCGAGCGACGTCACAGTCTAGAGTAGACACATTAATTAGTAAAAAAAAAACCTTTTACCTTAATATTTCAGTTACGTTCATTAAATGTAAACAAATATGTAAGTTAATTAAATTAATGAATGCAATAATATACGAAACTATAGTTCTTATCAAATTACCAAGATTCGACAAATTTTTATCAATCGAGAACCCTTAAACATTAAACTATTTATTTTAGGTACGTACCTTAATTCCAAACTTGGTTAAAGTTTTGTATAGTCTCGTGGGTACCAGAAATGTTAATCAATAAATTACTGAAGTTAATCTCAAGTTTTGGCTCTTAGACCGCGGTCCCTTACATGTATCTTCCGCCAATTTAGTTACATCTACAATCAATTTTAATTAGTATGTTACTGGAAAACACAACGGAGTGAACAGCACACTTCGTACTAATTACAGAAGACAAGAGCTATATAGTACATACTTGCACCTGGACAGTCCTCTCGGTGTTGTACTTCTTGAGAGGTTTAATTAAAGTGAGATGGAAAATAAGTTACTACTAAAGAATTCCAAAGAGTTTAGTTGCGTAAAAAACGAAATAATAGAAATGCGACAGGAATTTCCATTCTAAATGTGTGATGTGACGTTGTTACAATCTCACTGTGAACTTACAAAGCGGAAATAGCATCCATATTTGAAGTGAACCAGCAACCGTAAATGTCCCATCAATTAGTATCGTATCACGTGACTCCGTCTCCTGTAATAGCATTCCTATGACCGACATCGACGTCGATGTGAACATTTACAATGTTATCGGCACTTCGACGATCATCGCACCGCACTGTGTGTGAATGTGGTATCAGATAAGGAGAATGGCGTGTGTCGCGTTGATTACTGTCCGCAGTTTCGCTTGAAATGGTAACCGGTAATTGAGGAAATTCGATGTACTGTTAATATGTTTATTTAATAAGATTTTACATCGATTTGTCAATAAAATCCGGTTAGACTGGAAGCCAACCCCAACATAGTTGGAAAAAGGCTAGGCAAATGATGAGTTTTCATCGATTTATCTACTGAAACTACAGCAATAACTTTCTATTCAAAATATTGTATCAAGTACTGTTTTAACCCAACCTTTTTGGATTTCCATTACAAATACTGGCCACTTGCTATAAAAAAAAATACTGAGATGACATTACGTTTTTTGTTTTAATTTTTTTTTTCTTTTCAAATGGCAATTCATTTTTTTTATGACCATTATTGGCCAGGATGTTATATGTATAATTGATTGAAATCTTTTTACCATTTTAAATTAAATGGGTTTTTATAAGAACGTTGCTTAAACTTAAGTGACGTTAAAACGTCAAAAATGTATGGTTAAACAGTCGCTAATCATTACTTAACTTTAAGAAATGTTTATAAAACCCCAAACTGCCTAGTAGTACGCCTAGGCAAAAAAATATCTAAACGTTCAGTGCAACGAATCATAAAAAGAACATTAAGAACTTTCTTCTGCCATGAACTAACTACAGATCAAAAGTTTTTGCGGTTCGATGTCCCGTGTGCACGAGTATAATGAGCCGATTCAATCCAACCGTAATCACAACGTTTACACAATGATTTCTCTGTTAAATCGTACATTTTTGGAATGAAAGCTGAAAGGCGAATAAATTAAGTTGAAAATAAACATGTTCACACACTGGGGGTGGATGACATACATTGATTGTTGCATTGAAGCATGACGCAGCAGCCAGGGTTATCGCGTAAAATATCCTGTCGTTCACATTTTCATGTTATGAATCGAATTGATGGATGCGAACTGTACAGCATTATTATTTTTTAAATTGAACAAATTGACATTCCAATTCGTTTTATATTTCCATGAAACCTTGATAAGTACCTACATGCATTTTAAGCAAAAATTGGAAATTCAGAAGTATCTCATTGAAAAATTTTCACGCTATTTTAATGATCAGTGTTCCTTTTTCAATATCAATTATAATGAATTATCATAATTTCATATATACATAATCTTACGCCTTCTTTCCATGGGATTAGGCAGAAACTGCAAAACCTGTTACGATCCTGACATATCTACTCGTTTTTATCAAAATTACTTCAAAGCTTAATTTTTTAGGTATTAGCTGCCCTACTTATACTTTAACCTTTATATAATTAAAAGGGAACTTTAATGGTCTCATAATTATGTAATTGTCTTAAATGCTGAATTTCTTTTGCCCGTCAAATCCCGTAGTTAAAGAAACAATTAAAAAGCCATTGTGTCTCGCCGATATCGCGACCGCGGGCGCGGGACGCGAGGGGGAGATCGATAATAATTAAACTTAAATATTTCAGTTGAAGGAGGTAAACTGATGTGACTTATTATTATTCATTGCTAGATTTGTTTTCCTGTAATGTTGTCAGCCTTCCAATTTGTAACACACACCGAAACAATTTCGTATGCCTCCGCACATAATTGAATATTAAATACAATCAGAGTGCGTACTAAATGGTAACTAATGTTAGCAATTTCTGTTGTTATTACTTGGTTAGCTATTAGTTGTAGCGTTTGATACGTTATTATTGGTAGAATAATACCAGCCTATTTCTGTCACAGGCCTTTTCACTTTCAGAGAGCAGCAAAAAAGCTTCTCATGCACGAGCATTGATCACCACGCTTGCTCAAGACAGGAAGTCCAGGTTTCCTCATGATGTGTTTCCTGCACCAATCGCAGTATTTAATGTCCAAGATGTCTCAAAAACTACACATGAGTTGAGTATTGAAAAAGTCACATTGGTACTTGCCTAGATTTGAACCCATAACCTCATTCATGGGAGGATCGGTATTATATAGAATAGAATCCTCGTTATTATGTACACCATACGAATACACAAAACATAATATTTCTAAATTGAGGTCAACAGTTAAAGTAAAACTAAGCATTACTAAAGGAATGTCACCGCCGAGTAAGATTAGCATATCAAAAGCCGCATTGCCCGGTCTCGGGACAAAGCGAAAGAGTGCGGGAGAAATGGTGACGTCACAAACTGTGGCTCAAGTACCCTTGGAGGCGCGAAGAGAAATCGCTTACTACGACTGCGGACACAACGCGATGAGACCGAAATCTCATTTGATTCAAGCGATGTTTCGTTTTATTGAAATCCATTATCTTAGTTTATACCTTTGTAAGGCTGTGTGATGTTGACTTTGTTAGCTGAAGATTTTCACGGAGAGAAATAGAGAAATATTGTAAATAACTTTTATAAAGTTTTTTGGCGAAGTAAAGTTATCTTTATATCCAATTTATTTACACGCTTGATCGTTTAATTTAATTATAGAAAATAATAATTGAAAACGTAATTCTAATATGTAACTAAATCCCAGTAGGTTGCTAACATTATGCAGTATTTAGTTACGAAACTACACCACTTCTCACTCATACATACGCTACCGTTGTACGTAAATTGAAACGGATCGTGAAATAAATGACTATGAAACAGGCTGTTTGGAGAAAATCTACAACTGCATGTTGACTTTGTCAGACCTGACCTGTTTTTTGTTTGCCTATAATATCCCTCTACTGAGTTTGCAAAAGCCTCCCCCAAACTGCTGTGAAAACATTTAAAAAAAATACTATTTGGTATCCTATACTATTAAACGAGCCATATTTGTGTATGTATTTATTTGTTTATATATAGATTTCTACTCACGTTTTCGAAATCGGCTCTAACGATTTCGATTAAAGTTGCAATATAGGGGTTTATGGCGTGAAAAATCGATCTAGCTAGGTCTCATATCTGGGAACATTAGTTTTATTCGTATTTTCACCCGAGCAGAGCTCGGTCGCCCAAAGTTTAGAACAAGATAATGAATAATAACATGACATTATTGACATTAGAATAATGATCACGGCAGCATGGAATTAGTAAGTACCTACTATCATCATCATCATCAGCCTATAAATGTTCCCACTGCTGGGACACAGGCCTCCTCTCTGTGAGAGGGAGTGGGCCGTAATCCACCACGGAGGCCCAGTGCGGGTTGGTAGATGTCACATGTCTTCGAATTTTCGGTTCTAGGATATGCCGGTTTCATCACGATGTTTTCCTTCACCGTTTTGAGAGCAGTGGTAATGAAATAATTTACACAAAGTAAAGCGCCTGCCTGGGTTCGAACCTACGACCTACAACTCGTAAGTCGCGGCCGTTACCACTGGGCCACCACTGCTCCCTGCTCACCTACTACCATGGCAGTATGGAATTAGTAGGAAGTATCCTATACTATTAAATGAGCATTCTCTATTTTCACCAGAGCAGAGCTCGGTAGTCCAGTTACTACATGTAAAGTGTTCTCATTATAAAAAGTTAATATTGCAACAACCCTTATCTTTCTAATATCTACCTAACTTTATACTTTGTATTCGTCTGCTGTCAGTTTAATTAAATCCGAAATAAAAACAATGCCACCGTGTTGTCAGCTTTTGCACATCACAGTATTTCACAAAATAGATTACATTTTATTTTTGTATGGAATCGCTTATGATTTTAGTAATTTTTCATACCCTTCATATCTAATTGGAATGGGTTTTCTGAATAAATATAAAAGGTATTTTGTCTGATACAAAGAAGACTTCTATGTAAATGGGTAGATACAATATAGCACTCACGTAAAATATGGGAACATTAAAAATGAAAAATCGTGCCTTTTCCTCTGGTGTCCCAAAAATAAAAATAAACACTACATTTAATGCACCCCTTGAATAGCTAAACGAATTTATGACCAATTAATTGATTAAGTTACAAAACAAACCAAAGGATTTTCTTGGAAAACAATGAATAAAATTTACATCTACAGGTGCTAATTCCAAAATTAGCAACTCTGGCGTTTAGTCTCGAAGAGATCTCTTAAATGGTTTTCCTTACTTATCTTCTTCCTTAAATGACCGGAAAAGTCTTTTTCAAACTTTTCTTTGCTGTACGTTTTTTTTGTAGTCAACCAAGCGGAATCTTAATGTTTTCTATCTTCATTTCCAGTTGAAGAAAACATATCGTAATTTACACGATTTTTATTTATTTAGATAAAATCATTGTTACTATTGAAATTGATAAAATGTCATATTTTCAACAAAAATAAAACTATTAGCAAAAATATATAATAAAAATCACGACATGGCTCAGGGGGAGGCGGCCTAAAGTTTTTTTGCGCTGTCTCTTGCCTTTATAGTCTTTCAGTTCCATTTTTAGGGTTCCTTATCTCAAACGGAACCCTAAGGCCCTTTGTATACACGGCACAGTTTCTTTACGGTACGGCGTATAAACCGCGCCGTAGAAAATACGTGTCCTTCAACAAGCTTCCATAATGATCCATACAATACTGACGACCGTGCCTACACACGGTGAATAAACCGTAGTTTTTCACGGCAAGAAAAACGTGTGTGTACAATTATATAGGATCACTTCGTTCATCCGTCCGTTCGTCCGTCTGCCTGTCTGTCAAGACCCCTCAGGATGTCAACGAGAACGAAATGACGACGCCGAAGTAGTGACAGTGCATTTACTATGGCTGCGTAATCTTGTTTCTAGTTGACGTCCCACACACGGTGTGGTGTACAATGGACATACTCTTTTCAATTTTGTCACTACATCGTCTTTTAAGTTTGTAATAAATAATACGCTCATGTATGTACATTACACCGAGTCTTCATAATTAAACGTATCATTTTTCTTCATCGTTTATACATTTTCCTCAATTACCCGTAACTCTGCTGACCGAACTGTACGTCTGTGTCTCAGTGACGTCACAGAGCTAATCAAATTGTCGGAGCCCGAGCTCGTGATCAGAGAGGCTATAAAGATAACATGGAGTGCGACGCAAACATTACGCGGTATTCAGGACGTTCATTATATTAACGTGAGGGAGATACGCAATGCATAACTAACCATCGCTGAGTGTGCGTGGTAGCGGTAATTAATTAGAGTTTTCTAGATAAATGGCTGACTAGCTTTTTGGAGACGGCAGTTGTACTACGTATAATAAACTATCTGCGATGCTACATTCTGCCAAATTCTGTAGTTTCTTGCTAATTCAAACACAGCTCTAGCAAAACATAGAACATACATCGATGCACGTAATATGTAGTTTCCGACACTACCACGCCATAACGCATAGTTCTTACAAATGGCTCTTTACACTGAACAAAGACTCGCTGTCACAAAAGACGCGCTACCCGCCACTAAGTGAACAGTTTAAACACGATGAAAATGTAATTAAAATGGCAGCTCTTTCGTACATTAGAGGTTTTCATTCTAAGAAACATTCAATTTTTTATATAACTTGCAGACTTTGGCAAATTCAATTTATAAGTTCATCAACGTGTTATTTAATGGAAGGCTGGAATAAATAACTTAAATTAGAGGTGTACTCGGTGAATTTTAGTTACTTCATTTCATTACG
Organism: Agrochola lychnidis; assembly: GCA_963680765.1. Lineage (NCBI taxonomy): Eukaryota > Metazoa > Arthropoda > Insecta > Lepidoptera > Noctuidae > Agrochola > Agrochola lychnidis. Next base: position 17,995,716 of record OY796862.1, read on the forward strand.
AACAAAATAACCAGCTTCATTTAGCAGTTCACAAACAAGTTTCATCCTTAAGACCATTGAATTCTGAAAACATTTTCAAGTGTTAATTAAATCTTTAGTCATAAATTGTTTGCTAAAATAATACATAAACAAGTAGGCAAGGTAACGAAATGTTAACATTGCAGTATATAACATCTCTTCTACATAATTAACTTCAGGAGAGTTTAATTAAACGTATTTGAAACTTTTCTTCAAAGATATGTTTTTCTGAAGACCCGTAAAATTACCAATTTGATAAGATTGTTCACGTAGAAATCTTGGCCTTGAAGTATTTTTTCGGGGCGATGCTTTCAGACATTCATATAAACATGAGTCCTTTGTACACGTTTGGGAATATAGATTAGAAATTGTTTTTATGTATTTGACATCCTTTTTTCGGTCAATCGATGGAAATTGGGGTCCCTAAGCTGTGCGGACGATTGTTTACAACTTTTATTACTAAAGTAATATAAAATCTTCTAAAATAGTAAAAAAAACATGGCCAAACATTTTTAGTGTTTCTTTATAACTTACGCAAGTAAAGAAATAATTTGAAACTGTTGCAAGAATTGTTCTCAGACAAAATATAGGTTTAAAGTTTGAGAACAATTAATAATATTTTTAAAGTTGAACCTAATACCTAGCTAGGCAATAATGTATTTTGCTGTATGTAGTAAAGAGTTTTCGGTATCATAAATTCGAAGAGAGTCTTTGTTATTCATCACCTGCTCCAGCTTACAAACTCAGCCACGATCGATGGATGTTTCTGAAATATAATTTATTGTGAGATCAGACTACCTACAGCCATATTTTTCCAAGGATTTTCTTATGCTGAACGTGAAAGGAAGCTATAAAATTCTGACCAACTTTGTGCCTTGCGCATCATCATCAATCATCTTCACAGTAAATTCCAAAGGCAAAACAATGTAGACTGTAAACGATACTTCAAATTAAAGAAGGGGCATGCATTATTATGATCATGTAAGTATAGCTTTCAAAGAGAACATAATTCTTACGACAATTATCAGTTCAGAAATTATCTTCTATAATACCTATCTATCTGTACATATTATAAATTAAAGTCGCTTTGTAGTTCTGTTTGTGTCTTGACGATGTTCTTTTAAACTACGCAACGGATTTTTATGCAGTTTTTAAGTTTTCACCATCATTTAGAGAATTTGTTCCGGAAGTTTTAAGTTTATAATACACTAGCGGACGTCACGCGGTTTCACCCGCGTAGTTCCCGTTCCCGTGGGAGTACGGGGATAAAATATAGCCTATGTTACTCGCTGATAATGTAGCTATCCATTGCTTAAAGACTTTTTCAAATCGGTCCAGTTTTTTTTAGGTTTATTCGTTACATGCAAAAATACAAATCTTTCTTCTTTATAATAATAGTATAGGTTAATATTAAAATAATATTATAAATAAAAAATATTGAGATATTTTTTAAGTCGTAAAAACGCTCGTGTGGAGCTGTAAGGCTACGGGCACGAAGTCAGCAGGCGCGGGGCGGAGGCGGCGTCGGCGGCGGTGGTGCGAGGAGGCGGCACCTTTCAATGCATACATTTATATGGAACTAGCCTCAAAGGTAGTGGCGCGGGGAGTGAGAACAATTCCATATAAAACTATGCATTTGAACGCGCTGCCGCCGCGTCTGCCCCGCAATCGCTGATTTCGAGACCGAGAACTAAGAGCGGGTCGCTAATTGTAAACATTTTCAAGCAGTTTTACGCCCTTGAAAGTGATTTCCTAAAAGCGTTTTATTTCCAGAGGAACTATCCATTTCCCGCGAGCTATGTTATCAATCAGCGTAATTTCAGATCACAATATCTTTGGTAATAAAAATTCCATTGATTAATAATACAGGCCTAGGCTTAGTTTAGACTTCAGATCTCCCACAAATTATAAAATTTTGTCAAAATATCTGTAAAGATTTATATAAATGTAATTTGTGGAGATAAATAAACATAATTTTATTTTTTTTATTTTTTTAATAATTAATTCCATTGATTTGCATAATGGTCGGATCTTAGAGGCTCGACTGTTGATCGTTGCAATCGCTAAGGAATATGTTTATCAAAATTTATTCAAATGAAACTCGGATACGAGTCGAAGTAGTGAAGATCACGTACTTACTGTACTGCAGGTGTACTGGTATTGTCACGTAGCGATGTTCGTGATCATATTATCGTATTATTCAGTTAGGTTAGGTTACCATCCCTTCACAGCGTTTTATAATGTTCGAAAGCATGAAATTCTAATTTGAAAGGTTACCGTGGATTACAAATGAAATTGTGTTTTTTTAATGTAAAAATGATACTAAGTACTTACCTACTAGACTCTTTTCAAGTAGATTGATGTAACTTTCAAACTATTTAGGTATTACTAACATGCCTCGTAAAGTAACGATACTTTAACAAAACTTTGGATCTGCCTCAAATTGCGGTTCGTTACATGAGCGTAATCTCTTCTTCAATATCCCGCAGCGTTCAACAGACCGGAACATTTAAGAAATAAGTAGGTACGGCTCTCTACTTACTTTTGCCTCATAACTCAGCCCCTTTGTGGGGTCTGTATAACAAATTACCTTATGTAATGTAATCCAATATGTCTGATATTAGCTAAGTTTCTCCCACACGCGAGTCACGGTATCTTCGTGGCACATCTATCACACCAGGCACTTATTTAATCTTCACGTGATTTATGGAATCATAATTATTAACAACTGCACTGTAGTTTGAACCATATCTGTAAGAAATAAGGTCGCAATTGACATGAAGATGGTATTACTAATTATGATCAAGGGACTCTTGTCAGACTTAATGAAGAACATAATGAGTAGAGCAAATCAAAGCAATTATTTTCGTCTTGGATGTTGCTTTCCACCTACTTGATAAAATCTCTCATTCTTAGTATGGAGCTAGAACTCGATGCAGAGTTATAATATTGACTTGTCTATTGTCCAAGCTAAGCATCCACGTAAAATAAATTCCATAAATTGTGTCTTTGTAACACCATGCTTTTCATATTAAACAACACCAAAGCGCGGGGTGTTATCCGAATTTATTTATTCGAGTACCGAGTAAGATAATAATAGCTAAGATATTGCTTTGCACATTCATACTTCTGCCTAGCCTTTTCCCAACTATGTTGGGGTCAGCTTCCAGTCTAACCGGATGCAGCTGAATACCAGTATTTTACATGGAGCGACTACCTACAACACAACCTAGTTACTAGGTAATACGATACCCCTTGATAAGACTGCGGTTGTTAGACTTTTGGGTTTCTAACTACCTGTAACGACTGTCAAAGACCAGGATCAACGGCTTAACGTGCTTTCCGAGGCACGGAGGGGTCTTGGTATGTAAAGATGGTCACCCATCCACGGACCAACCGCGGCAAGCGCAGCTTAACCTGATCGATCGACCCGTACGGCTGTTATTACTTAGCCACAAGCCCCTTAATATATTGCACATTCGTACAGTGAACACAATTTGTCACATTTTTCATATGTAGGTAAAGTGATATTCACGGAAACATTGTTTCCACTTTTTAATGTGCTATTAATAGTAGTAGTTAAGTTTCCCAAAAATTTCATTATTTATTTGCCTGAAATTTTCACGCCTATCTTGCAATGAGCTTGATAATATTAAAACGTTAGAATTCTATTTGAGTCTTAACTTTCCCCCACAGGTTGTACAAATGCTTGTGAAACTTCCAGCTTGATCTAAAGCTTATTATGCGCAAATCATTCAGTTAAAACTAGAAAGTAAATCTTGGCTTAATGTGTATAAAGTTAAAAGGCGATCCTCAATAAAGAAACAATCACAAAGTTCTAATTAACTATTGCGGTTCACTTTGCGGTAACACTTAAATGCTTAATCAAAACAAACTATCAGTTTCTCTGCATGCCATGAATAGAACCAAACGAAAATTACATTATCAAAATCTAAAGTTTTGATATTAGCACATACATAAGTAGTTTTATTTACGTATAAATTGAGTGTGGTTACACTCTGACATTGGCGTTTATCAGCACAACACATTTACCTGTAATGTATTACATTTAGCTGAGCTACTATCTCATACAGAACACCTACATATTGAATTATAACTAAACCAAACTGCTCAGCGTTCTCTTGTATATTATATTCGGTGTTCGTCGAGATAACCGAGATACCACTAAGAGACTGAGCGCGGAAGGTTAGCTCCGACCACTATATTAATAATTCTATAGTGTTAGTTATCCCTAAGGATTACCAAGATCAAGGGAACTGTGTATATGTGGCAGAATGTTCAGAGTATGTAATTAGAAACTTACTTAATCTTGGTTATGACCAGTGATCGGAGTAGGTAGATTGATTTTACGTACTCGCATCATGAATAGTCATAGAAATCATAACATGGATAAGCCTTTTTTCCGGAATTTCATTTTGGTACTTACGGGATTGAATCAAATATTGTTAAAGTAAGGATTTTTAAACTACTACATTAGAAATTTATAGAATGCGATAGATAAACATTTAATAGTAGTTTATGAAACTGTTGCATAATGAGGGGTATTAAAACATAGTGTGTATCACACGAATGTTTTAATACCTAGTTATGTGCAGTTTCATACACTACTTATCTACTCTCATACATTGTAATTGAACATAATACTAAATAAAATATCAAATTTATAGATCAAGAATAAATGAAAAATTCCCACGAAACTCAGTACTACAAAACAAATGAATGTCGCCTGCAGCAGAACATCACCGCACATGCGCTACACAGCGGGTGCTGCTGTCCCCCACTTAAACGTTCCACTACAAAAGTTGATAGAAACTTCTTGGATTAGCCCTGTATCGTAATAGGAAAAAAATTGTTTTATAGAATTATTTTGTTAGAGAAAAAGTGTTATAATAAGATTCTATTTTTAAATTTCAGTATTGTGTTCATAAAGTATGTCAATATAAACTCGTTTTGAAGTTTATAATTCGAATATTACGCTATATGAGTAGATAAAATATATTATATTATTATATTGTTTTTATAGTATACCTATCCTTTTCTTGGAGTCCGATCACCTATATACTATTAATAAAAAGACAGCAAAAGTGTTAAACATTTCTTATTCATATTGATGTATTCTTTATTCTACACATTACAATATTTGAAATTCCTTAAAAAATCTTAATAATTTCAAAATCCCGGAATCCCGGAGGTATATCCATACTAATATATACGTGCCAGTTCATTGACTACAAATCAATCTACCTACTCCGATCACTGGTTATGACGATTGAGTTCAATGGATGTTAGTAAAATCTATTTTTTTTCCTTGTAATTAAATTTTCCGCTAAGTATACAAACAGTGATTATGTAATTAATTAATTTACTGGAAGAAAACTTTATTACCTACATCATAATTATTGGAAACTCTATTGATAAATAAATAATATGGTTCCTCGTTGGAAGCGATCATAGCAATTCATTAATTAATCTTTCAGTCACGCTGGTGTTCGTAATTGGTAATTACAACGTGAATAATGGAACCTCTCGGGCTTCGTGTTTAATTAGGTAAAGCAGTGTTAATACGCGTATGATTTCCGATGGTATTGGTTTCTGCCAAGTTTTTAGAAGCTCAACACTTCTGTGTTGAAAACTTATAGGTGAAAATATATTGAAATCAGTGATTACAAAACCACTAACCATACCTGTAAACGTCTGATTCAATTGAACCTCCAAGTCGCGCGCTACGCTTACATCGGCGACACATGCAGCGGATATTGCAACTCTCTACAGACATTAATATGCAGCACCAATTGTGGTTTATTATTATATTAATTTTGATCTTGACGCAAGTGTTCAACTAGTTCGAAATTGAATATTGAAATTTCAAATGTGTGATTGCTGTTTTTGAATCAGAAACGCTTTGTTTGGAACAAATGTTATAAAAAGCTCAGAGGCAAATAAACATTAAACTCATCGAAATGATTCCGCGTCATTACCACTAGCTAAGCCAGTCCGCATATCGCATTAGCGATATAGAATAGACAAATTGTTTTTGAAAAAAAAAAAACAAGTACCAAGAAGGTAGGTACGGTACCCAAAATAAGGCAAGGCAAAGAGTGCGAAGTAGTATTCAATATAAAGAGAATTAAGTATTGATGCGTGAATTCAAGTTTTTAATGCTATACCATTTGTGAGCGTAGCTGCTAGTAAAAAAGGTTTACAATGCTTCAAGAAACGTTGAACGTTTCTCTGTCATCTTTTAAAATTGAACATTTTTAATTTGAAGACATAGGTACATTGCACTTAAAGACACATATCTATTTATTATGAAGTTTTGTAAGCAACTTATGTACACTTGAGTTTGGGCTTTACTTGTTTTCACCCATGGTTATATAAAATGCCATGAAATATCCGTATATTTTTAAAAGAGATTTCAGTGCTTTTTTCACAGAATGCAGCTTTTTTTGTGTAAAGTAGGTATAAAAACCTAACGCAGTAAAGTAACCCTAGAGACGGATGCTCATTGAGGTTCCATCGAGCGACGACAACCGCTACCTAAATACAAGTATACATTTACACATAACATTCTTGCAACCTTTTTGAGCCTTTAAATAGCAGAAAATAAAATGAGAAAAAGTATTTTACCTAAAATAGAAAAGCAGGAATTGTATGGTGCTTATAAAATATATTCCGAGGGGATTCCTACACGTTCAGGTGCACAATGGCGACCATTGTGGACGAGTTAAATCAAGCGGACGCGATCCGAACGATGTTTTATTGAAAGTCTCGATGGGTTCAGAGAATAGCGGATATGGAAGGTCAACGTTAGTAGCACAACGTTTTAAAATGTAAATTTATCCTGAATCATTTACCTACACTCTTTCTATGATCACAGGATTATAGATATGAGACACCATGTTGAAAAAGTCGTGATAATTGAGAGTTCTCCTAACTGGTGGTAGTCTTATCATATAGTTATATATACCATTACATTGTGAAACAAAGTAGAAGTCTATGTTTCTGTTCACATATTGTATGTAAAGCTATTGAACTGTGAATATCTCGCGGAAAATCCTCTAGAGGTGCCTTCAGATGGAAGTAGAATGGATCACTTTATATCTCAAGGGATGTTGTGTGATGTGAAAACAGAGAAACGGTGATCGGGTTAACTGTAGATAATGTATGAACAACAGTAGCACTGAATAAATATTGTACAAATAGTATTTACAACATGATTTGTTTCAAAAGCGAAAACTATATCATTTTAATTTTGCTAAAGCTTGAAGCTTATGGCGACGTTACATTGAAACTTTTCGAACAATTCATCATGCCTTATCTATAAAATAAGATTATGTACTATTGGGAATCGCAAAACAAACTTTAAACAAAATAAAATGTGTTTGCTAAATTTCTGACAGTAAGCCATCCCGAATTAATTGTACTGAAAGACATCTCCATTGTACTTAAACCATTTATTGAAATTGCAAGTAAGCTTATGAAATTATTTTATTTTGTTAACATTTACAAAGGAAAAGCGTTTGTGTCATACGATTGGCAAAAAAATATTTGAAATTATCGAAGAAGGAAGATCGCAGAGTGAACTGTTGTTAATGTCATCACCAAAGCAAGCTTGTAATATCAAATCGACATTCAAGCTTCAATATTTTCTTTATTCAATTTGCTCTTCATCTCGAATTTATGTTCAAAAAGAATATGAGGAGAATCGTATATTTTTATTGGATAAGGAAAAATGGATCCCGCAATCAATTTTGTTTGTCTGTAAAGTAGACGTTATTGAGCTATTGGATAAAGTAAATAACAACACAATCAAATAGTTATAGAATAAACCATATTTCGCAATCACTTTGAATGAATACGACTCAAACACGTTTGATGTTGTTTGATGATGGTATGACTCGGTTTCAGAATTTTCCCAAAATGACTACTCAATAAGTAAGTCAAGTTTCGTTTCAGACAAACTATACATGCAGTCAGTAAAGGCTGCATGTAGAAAAATATACTTCCTTTCATCTGCCCCACAGAATTTAAAACTGTACCACGAAGCACCAACAATACGTTGTGTGTTTGTAAACAAAGTTTACCTTCGTGAACTCGACCATCGAGTTAACAAACGTATGTCAGTCCTTCGAGACTGACCTTTTAGCAGTCGTGTGTAGTTATGAAGAAAACAAAGCTATTGTAATCAAACTACAGAACAAAAACGGATTTAATCGCACAACAATCAGCTTGACTTGCTGTCTAAAATGTTTACCTTCTCTATACTTTTTTGCCACCTGGTAATTTTCGAGTGATAAGCCTTTCCCAAATTCAGAAAAAAATCTACTTACAACAAACGATTTTGCGGATTTCTCTAAGGAATTTTTAATTAACAATTCGTGAAAATCGTACTTGATTATTTTGAGGATAATCATTTCCATTTCACTTGTATAATTCACTGTTAGGTTACGTTAGCTATTACTAGCTTTTGCTCGCGGCTTTGCCCGCGTGTATGTCGGAAATTATCCCACGGGAACGTACTACCGGGATATATCCTAAATGTTAATCCAGGTTATAAACTATCTGTGTGTCAAATTAAATCCAAATCCGTTCAGCCGTTTTTGAGAGATTGATTAACAACCATCCAAACACGCAAACATAAATTTTATGTATCTTTTACGATTTCCGCGGCGCACGCCAATAAAGCTCCCAGTCGGCATGATTTTTTCCGACATCTTCAACAATAACTATCAAATTTCAGCCAATTTACACAAAACCTTAATTAATTATACACTAAAATTTTTCGCATGAATTACTCCGTCCATTAGTGAAAACCGTTTGAAAATCCGTTCAGCAGTTTTTGAGTTTATCGCGTTCAGACAGACAGACAGACGCGGCGGGGGACTTTGTTTTATAACATGTAAGGATAAGGATATCTATGTTATAAAACAAAGTTTCCCGCCGCGGCGAGCCTCCTTGCCGGATTACCGCCATGGGATCTGGAGACAAAGGTCCTCGCGCACATCTGGGAGTGGCACGAGAAGGCGAAACGCCGGGGCTTAACTCCGATGCCGCAAGAAATCGCGGCACAGCGGACAGAGCTCCGGCAGGATCTCATGGCGTCATGGAGAGTGCGATTGTCGCAACCCAGCTCTGGGCACGCCACAATTGCGGCGATAAGACCCCTCTTTAAGGAGTGGTTTGAGAGGCGCCACGGTGTCCTCATATTCCACCTGACGCAGGTCCTCAGCGGACACGGCTGCTTCGGGAGGTTCCTGTTCAGGATAAGGCGGGAGGAAACGCCCGGGTGTCACCATTATGTGGATCGGCCCCACCGTGTCCTCACGGTGGAGCATACGGTGGAGGTCTGCCCGGCTTAGGCGGAGCATCGCCGTGTCCTCATGGAGGCGATCGGCGGAGGTGATCTCTCGCGTCCGGCCCTGGTTCAGGCCATAGTACGGAGCGAGAGGAAATGGCAGGCCGTCACCTCCTTCTGCGAAGCGAAGGAGGAGGCGGAACGCGTGAGGGAGAGGCAAATTTCGCGCCCTCATGCCCCTAACCGCCGCAGGAGGAGACGCCCGGGGCGGGAATCGCAAGACGATTTCCGGCCACCGTAGGTGCGGGCTTGCGGTCGGTGAGCAATGGGTAGCTCGCCGTCCGATAAAGACCAAGCCCAGGTCGACGATGCGTTGTGTTACACGCGCGCCTTAAGGAGATGTCAGGAGAATTGACGGGGTCCGCTAGGGCCAATGCCTGCCGGGGGTTCAAAGAAAACCGATAGGGAAATCTTGGCTCCCGGCAACAGGGCAACTGAAGGAACACGGGTGGGTTTTAGTAAGTAAGAGTCTGACACGCCCTCCCACTCCGCCCAGAGCGGGAGAAGTTATTTGATAATTTCCCACCAAAAAAAAGGATATCTAGTTATTAAGTACTTTCCTCCACTGTGTTTCTTGGTATCTGCCCTAAGTTTCTTAACTTTTGTATCCGACTACATCTGAGCATAATACTATCTCTTCTTTTCTTTATTACAATAGCTAGCACATCGCCCGCGACTTCGTCCCCTACGAACTGCAAAACCCCCTCCGCCCCTTCAAAGGGAAGTTTTGGAAAATTTTTCATCACGGTCTTTATTATTTACATGTTCTTTTATATTTATAGATAATTTAGCTATTTGAATAAACTCTTGTGGTTGTTCTAAAACAAAAAACTCTTATTTTATTGTTCTTGTGTACAATGCTTAGAGAAAATAAATTACCTCGTTGGTTATTTCTTCGGAAAATAATAGCAAAAACCCTTTTATTTTTCTTTTCTTTGTCAAAGTTTTCTGCAATTGGTGGGTCACCTAAGCTCCTTATTGGGCTTAGCTGAAGTAAATATTGCTTTAGAAGATATACCTAAACCATTGCAACTATGAAGATCCAACAATGTTGCCAAAAATCCAGTACGCTCGCTACGCGCGTTTTCAATAACACGAAAATTTATTTATCTACACAACGCTATTTACATTGTTATGTTGTGTTTCTCCATTAAATAACAGCCAGTGCTGTATCAATTTAATGTTATCCTAGGAACTAAAGATTTATTGTAATGGTAACTGAATAGGATAAAAGCAACAATTATTACTGTTATAACGTGGAAAAAGGTAGGGTAGGTAGGGGTGGATAGGTATATGTAGCTAATATTATTAAGACTTTAATACTTTTAACAGCCCACATGGTAAATTATTCGCTTAAACGTCACATATAAATACGAGATAACACATAAACTGCGGGATGACGTCACAGTTAAGTGGCGCGTCACATTTACATATTAACTCACATTCTTACTACAGATATGAACAAGGATGCGTGACAACGGCAACATGTTACTCCCGTGAGAACTGTGAAAGACGTCGTAATTTTACGTTTCCCTCTGCAAGGAAAATAACGATGGGAGTACATTCTTTGACACTTTGAAGTCTTGTAAAATTCTCGTTCAAAGGTAACGAGGCTCTTGGAAATGAACAAGGCGTGTCCGCATCATTGGTTTCCTTCAGTTGCTATCAAAACAATATATTTAATCCTAGCAAGGTAAAGAGTGTAGGTTTTAGTTCTTCATCGTGTTTTCATCAAAACTAATACGGAATATCTATCACAAAATATTTTCCACTGCTCATATTTTGAAAACCCCAAACAATTGACTCTCCATTGAAACAAAACATTATAAATTGAAATAATTTCCGTTTATTATAATATATACAGCGTGAGTCTTTATAATGTTCACACATTGAAATGAGGGAATCTATGTTTAATTTTATTGATGGAAAAAATATTTAAAAAAATCTTTTTTTTTTTTTTGGAATTTTTAGACAAAACGGTGTAACTTTTAAACTAAATGATCTATCACGATGAAACAGACTCCATAATGATTCGAATTAATTAGGCGTTTCCAAAAAATAATTTTTTTGGAAAAAAACTACCCTCAATTGAAAATAAACATTTTTTTTTAGCAAAAATCTTTTTTTTTTGCAAAAATCTGTTTTTTTCATTATTTTTTACAATAATCGTAAAATATTTCAATAAGACGGCATAACGTATGTACCATAAAAAAAAAAATATATATTTTTTCCGTCGATAAATTTAAGCATAGATTCTCTCATTTCGATATGTGCACATTATACTTAAAGACTCACACTGTCCTAATAAATTTTCTTTTCCATCCCTCTTCCGTTTTCCTCATATTTAAACAGATAAGTGATGGCGTCGTATCGGTGACGCATAAATTCTGCTTTGTGACGTCACACGCTAAACGGATCACTTGACGCTACCCTTTATTTTTTGGGGTGGAAAATTATCAAATAACTTCCCCGGGCGTGTGACTAAACTCTTACTGACTAATACCCACCCGTGTTCCTTCGGTTGCCCTGTTGCCGGGGGCTGTTCGCTACCCTGCGTCGCGTATCTCGAGGTATTCACATATTTATCACATCCCTGTGCGGATGAAATTCTTGTCAATCTATTATAGACCTCTCACATGTGCCAGATATGGTCAAGAGATATTTTTTATCTTTTGAGAAATGATCTTTACGAAAAATGCCTTTATTTACCTAGATCGGAAAACCAGGTCTTCTGGTCAAACTACCTACCTACTTCTTTATTTAAATAGGTTATAGCAAAATCTTTGGAATACTTCAGATTGATTATAATATTAAATCTGGCTTCGTTAATATTAACGAGTTATCAAAGGAACAAGGCGGCGTACATATATATTGAATATTTTTGAATGATTTGCCTCGTGCAGAAACATCAAAAAGAGAGAAGATATTAATTTAAGAATACGTTGGTACTTATTTAGCGGCGGAATTTTCAATATCAACTTGGCAGAATTGATGTATGTGACATACAGAATAAACCTTAATCAGTTTGAAGAAATGAAAGAATTTTTTAATAAATGGTATCTGATGAAATATGTTTTGATTATATTTCTACTAATTATCATCAAACTTCATCGAGTAAGAAGGAAGAACACTTAAATTGATTTTGAGCTTCTCAATCAAAAATGTCCTCCACGATGATATTATTATCCTCACATATTTGACTTACTCACTAACACGAACGAAACCTTTATTTTCCGATGTCAACACAAAATTGACTTATCGTATCGGAAACTTTCACCATCAGAGAGCTAACTCGTGCATAGATCCCGATATCGAGATTGTATAACAAACAATCCATCAAAATGCTAAGAGTCTACCTACACAGATAGCAGTATCAAATCTTGAGCAACTTAATCATACTGGCACATTCTGTTTATTCTTATGTCAAACACGATTCCAAGTAGGTACAGTTTCCTTACAGATTGTGATTCTATTCACCGCGTCTGGTATCACTTCAGTCGTTGGTTGTATGTCGGTCATGTGTTCTGCAGTCTGTTCCAGATAATGTGCCTAGTATATCTGCAGACATCATCCTCATGTTTATGTTTACGTATACGCGCTTATTCGTGACGTACGTGAGATGAGACGTCAAGATGTAAGCGGTCTTTACTTGTAGTGCGAACGAGTAAAGTATATAAAATGCTTAACTGGTGCACTTATGTCGGTTATACTCGTATGTATGTTTTTAAATTATCAGATGCATTTTGAAAAACTTAACATTAACTTTCGAACATGTATTTTAAAAACATGTTTTTTTTTGTATTCAAAAATTTGAGCGCAAGGTCCACCAATATTCATTGTCATTTATGCTCCTACAATATTGTTCTTTCATCTCTCACATCCATTTCAGCTAACTTTTTCACACACTTCGCGTGCAACTTTTATGAAGACACCTTATTTATTACGACCCGCAACGAGTTTCCGCGGTAAACGTTTATCTTCAAAGCTCGGGTACAATTTGAATTCAAGTCTGAGTGAGAACGATGTCTCTCTAGAATTGTTCGATTAATTCGTTCCCAAAAATAATAATCTAATGCGTAAAAATATTGTTTCTTTCAAAACAAAGCTTATGAACATTGTATATCAGCTTTAGTTTGCAATAATCTCGCGAATTTCTCAGTAGTAGTCCGGAGTCGGGATTTGTGCCCGGTTGATGGCAATAGGCTCGCCCCCTATTACATGGGACTTAAACATAACTGGCGAAATGAGGGTGCACTATAGGTACACCTCTGTCTAATCCTTCGGGGGAACAAGGCGTGATGTTATGTTATGTAATCTGGCGAAAACAAGTACTAACAAGCTTAAACTAGTTCCTGAACAAATATTTTCAGATACTTAACAATAAAAACAAAACTTTATCGTTGGATCCTCTAAACAGATTTTCAGTTCCATTTACTTGAACAGTCCAAGTTTATTCGGGTAACGTCGCTTAGACAAATGTGCTCAAGCTTCAGCATCAAACTGCCACTGTATCCATCTGTACATCTCAGGGACTGTTTCTGAATGTGGTTATTTTCGGAAACCCTAATAACGAAAGGGTCTGCCTCATAAACCTATCCTACGAGATTTTAGGTATTCTTTTGTTTCGTTTTCCTAAACTTTTTAACATTTGTTTTAGTCTTATTTCTCTTTTCCTTTTATAAATAAACATTTTTATTTCTCTTCCATAAAGGCGCCATAAAAATATAAAGATTATAATATCAGATAATATAAAAATAAAATTTGTAAATATACAAAATTAAAAGTTATTATTGAAGAGTGGGTACCAGTGAAGTGTGGTGTGGTGTCCTATGGTGTAGTGTAGTATGTAGGTAGGTACTTTATTGTAGCATTTGTAGCCGCGATAGCCTAGTGGTGTGACCATCGGACTGCCAAGTCATAGGTCTCGAGTTCAAAGCCAAGGCACGCACCTCTGACTTTTCGGATTCATGTGCGTTTTGTACAATTATCACTTGCTTCAAAAACGGTGAAGGAAAACATCGTGAGAAAACCATGTCTGAGAGATGTTTCTCGACGGCATGTGAAGTCAAGCCAGAGGCTCATGGGCGGCTTTAAAACTCTGACACCAGGTTAGTTACTAACCACACGAAACAACAACAACAACAACAAGGTACTTTATTTGGTCTTATCTTTGCAGGATATTTTACGTAAAACATTGGTAAGTTCTTGTTTATTTTGTTTGCAGATAGGCAACAGAAAAAGATAAAAACGTGTAACATACGCAACATACAGCACTACAGCATTTCTTTTTGCCAAAAGTATGCTGATCTAGGCAATACTAAAAACGACAGTGTGAGTCGTTCACTACGAAAGCAAGAGCAACAAATAAGTAACAGACGGAATATCTTTGCTTTTGAAGGATACGATCAGAATTCTTAATGTAACATCGAAACACGGCTTCGTAGGTTTCAGAAACTAAAATCAAATTCGCCGTCTGTCATGCTAGTTGAAAATATTTCACGTGAACGTGACGCGAACGTGTTGCGTTGACTGGCGCTGACTGACGCTGCGGTGAACCGCAGCGCCAGTCAGCGCCAGTCAACGCAACACTGCAATATATCACGGACATGTCTCTGAGACACTGAGACTGCGCACTTTTATATATCTTCTGCGCATATATATTAATTTTTTATTATTATTTTATTATTATTATTATAGTAGACCGATTCCGTACAAAATATTTAGAATTAGGACTTTTATTCTTGTGTTTTATACAGGTTTTAGTAAAACTCGTGACATTTTTGAACATGTTTAGGTATTTCTTAAAAAAATACCTTTAACAAAAACAACAATTTAGGTGTGCTGTAGGTACATCTCTGCCTAAACTTTCGGGGAAAACAAATGCTCGCTAGTTTGTTACACATGTGATGTGATGAGCTTGAAAATAGCACCGACAAAGCAATTACAAAATTTTGATACAATTTGGTGACTCTCTAACCTTTATAAAACAGCAATGAAATGAAATGAAATTGTTTATTCTGTAAATAGGATATCAGAATCACTTTTACACGTCAAATAAAAATAAGCTAGATGAGGTCGGCGTTTCTTATCTGACTACTCTGAGAAGAAAGGCCGAAACAAACTCAAAGGTCTCTTTCAAAGTCCAGACATAATCTTGGTCAGGCCATATGAGGACCATGTAGATTAGTATCTGAAATGGTCTTTTGAGGAAAAAACCACAGAGATTTGAGTGGCCCTGTCCAGTCAGTGCAAGCATTTGTCAGTAATCATGGAGCTCAACTCATAACTTAAGGAGCTTAACTCGACGAACAAAGAAAGGATATTTGGGTGGGTCGCATAAACTATTCAAACTGCCAGACCATCATTAAAACTAACTGAGAAAAAAATTATATGCTCTTAATCCACACATTCACAATAATTAAAATAATATAATACTTTAAAAAGTAATCATGGAATAAGACGCAATCTCTCAATAGGGAACCACTTTCAAGTCGAATCTCTAACCCAATATTGTCCGAGCAATAATAAAGTTATCAAGGTAAGGAAAACTCTCATAAAACTTATGCTGTAACGTTTTCAGCCAATCTTAACTTCGCTCCACGGACCTCTGAACGTCAAATTAATACGTTGCCAAATTAATTTAACATGAAAATTTCTTTTTGTAAACTTAGACGTTGGGTCTCATTTAAAAGTTTATATCATGAAAAGTCGAACCAAAATCATGTTATTAAACTTAACAAGGTCAAGAGGGTCAATAAGTTAGATTAAACGGGTTTATTTAACCCTTTCCCTGTCCCATGAACCACATATGGTTCAGGTTGATTAATTAACTATTGTGTCTACTTTGTGGACAGTGGTGCCAATTCCTTTGTTTACAAACTAAACTAAATTTAAGTTCAGTGCATCTGTTTCTTTCTATTTCATTAAGAAAAGGACATAAGATAAATTTTAATTTAGTCCTGTCAAATTAATCAGCGCTTGACGGCGCTAGTACACTGTGTTAATTAAGGCGCAAGCCAGGGTAGCCCACGAAAAGAAAACTTAATTTACGTGGGTTATCTTGGGACGTGCCATGCCCTTAAAGATGGTAAATCAGCATAACTATAATAATTAGGGTGTGATTGTGTTTGAAATACAAGACATTACAATTACACATAACATTCATACTACATTCCACATATGTATATTCTATTTTATTAGGCTCTTTGTTGTATATTGTTCAGCGTAACAAGCATCACTCCGCTCTATAAACACGTTGATGAAACCATAAACTAAATGCAAGTTGTAATTAATACATTATAATCATTAGAACATTATTCCAATTAAACATTGTGGTTATAGAAACAGTTGTAATTGCTATTAACTCTATCCAAACTATTGATGTTTGATGATGTGTTGTTTAATTTTTTATTTTATTAGGTGTGAACACATTGGTAATAATTTTAATTAAAAACTGTAAAAGTTCTATGAATTAATGATACGTGATCAATTATTAATGTTTCGTTGTCTAATTTGGTAGGTACACAAAAAAAAAAACGAAAATGACGTTAAAAGTGAGAAAACTCATACGAAATATCAAAATTTCCGTTCATGTTCAAATTAAAGACAACTACGTAATTGGAAAATATAATAGAGGGATGCACAGAGCAATATTAATTTCCTGTCAAATAAGTGTGGACTTAGGAAGAGGACACCGGAAGGAATGTCGGATGTGAGCCCGCGGCTACCGAGGACGATTTTAATTCGATTTTCCATACGTACGATGTTTGCTTTCGTTGGTCAGAGGCAAAAGTTTTGGCGTAAGGAATTTAGAATTTATAGTATAACGAAATCAGCATAATAATGTTAGTGAGGTGTTTCTGATCAGACTATGTCCCACTTGCTTGAGTGTCCTAAGTGCACCTTCACTTGCACCTTGGATGACCTAAATAATTCCAATGATGCCGCAATCAACGTGGCCTTCTACTAGACAAACAAAAGGAGGAAGAGAGAAAGAAAAGGCATTCAAGAGCAAAGTCAGTCGTATAATATCAAAAGAACCACCTAAATAAAAAGACTGGATCTCAAATAGAAACTTATTAGTTTTGCGAAAGTTTGTACACCTATTCAAATAATTTATTAATTAAAAGGTTATTACTAATTTGATTTCTGTTTGCACTTTAGAAAATAATATATGTTGTTTTTTTTTGTATTTTTTTTTTTTTTTACTCCCCGAAGGGTAAGGCAGAGGTATACCTATAGTACACCCACATTTTGTCAGTTATGTTAAGTCCTATGTAATAGGGGCGAGCCTATTGCCATCGACCGAGCACAAATCCAGACTCCGGGCTGCTACTGAGAAATTCCAGATGGAAAAACCTAATAACACTTGCCCGACCCGGGAATCGAACCCAGGACCTCATACTCAGCTGTAGCGCTTGCGACCACTAGACCAACGAGGCAGTAATATACAATACTGTAATATTAGAATAGCATGTTCGAAATATTTTAATAACAAAAGCGTGCCGTTGGCATTTAATTTAATGGGCTTAACAATTTTATTATACTGCACTCAAATTAAAGTGTACCAACATTTTCCATTAATTACCAGATTAACACCGAAACTACTAACAGTTTAATTGTATATAACTTAATAATATTCATCCATTTCCTCTGCGTTTTGGCATTTCCACACACTTACTTTATTAATGTTCTGAACCTCCATATTTCTACTTAAAAAGGGTTCCACTCATTATCTTATCGTTCCTGCTATCAAGAAAGTAATTTAAATGACCTCATCGCTTGGTACCGCGCACCGGTACATAATAAAGCAGCTAAACAGAGATAAGTCTGCGTAGTCCTTATCACTCCCGTGTTCTGGTCATGTTTAGGTACTAAATATCTGAGGTGCTCAGGTTCAGACGGCTGACTTGACGAGCTTGTGATTATGTTAACCTTTTGAACGCCAGCCAAAGTTTACCTAAAACACTTATTATGTCAATCTAATCTCAAGTGCTTTTGATTTTTGGGTAGGCCTTCGGAAAAACGGAGAATTCGTCAATAAAGAGCCATTAACACGGCATGTATTATACCTTCCCGGGTTCCTTGGGAGCTGTTTTACTTGTAAAAATATAGATCGATAGACGTCAGTAGCATTTTTTCTTAAGTTCCGCGGGGGGACGCGCGACTTGCTAAGGGCTTTTGATTTATCACTGTGATAAAAATATTGTCGTACTAACAGTTTTGAGGGTCTAATTATTTGATTGACTGACTTGACCATAAATGAAATGTAAATAATATTAACAGCTATCTCACCGCTGGCTTATCGTTCATTATTATTATCACAAATCTGCTTAGCCTTTTCCCAACTATGTTGGGGTCAGCTTCCAGTCTAACCGGATGCACCTAAAATACTAGTATTTTACATGATGCGATTGCCTATATGACCTTCACAACCCAGTAACTGGGTAATACGATACCCTTTGGTGAGACTGGTTGTCAGACTTTCGGGCTTCTGACGACTCGTAACGACTGTCAAAGATCTACAAATGACAGCCGAGACCAAAGGCTTAACGTACTTTCCAAGGCACGGAGGGGTCTCGGAATGTAAATATGGCCACCCATCCACGGACCAACCCCGGCAAGCGTAGCTTAACCTGATGGATCGACCCGTGCGGTTGTTGTTACTTAGCCACGAGCTCCTCTCTGATTATTATTATGACAAACACTACATATAGGTACTACGTATTTTGATGGATAGTGGAAATAAATTAATTATAGGTACAAGAGCTGGTAGTAATGTAGGTATGTAGGTAAAACTGAGGTAGAATCTTATATTAGAATAACGTAAATTATTTCCACTTACCTAATCTAAGATCTGCCTCCACAGTGCTATCATCATTCATCATCCCACTCACTTTCTAACTTTTTTTTTAGTTAGAGCATCTCGTAGTTGACCTCTGAGATCATGACTATTTACCCGGGCTTTCCTGTGGCTACCTTAAGCTACTATACTACCAGGGGCATTACAAAATAAGCTTATATACTAGGCGAGCACTCGCTAAGGGCACTCCCCGTCATCAAAGATGGGACGGGCTGGATCAAAGTTTAGATCATGATTATTAATCGGGGAATTTAAAGCTACGTGCTCAGCTGCAGCAACTGCTGGCACCTCGTTATCGAGCAACAGTCATTTACTCGGGGGCGCGGTCGCGATAGCAAAGGACCTCGGCGGCCAGGTCGGAATGACGGGAGGCGTCTGTTTTTGTGCACTGTGCTGTCACTTTCTTATCTAATAGAGCTATGTTATAGTAATAATTATGATGGCACTTTTATAACATCGACAACTTACAATAATACATTGTCCTTAAAATCAAATCACAACTGTCAGCCTTTGACACTTACATGAAATGGCTATAACATGGCAAATTGACGTAGGGTGTCAATTTGCCTAACAATTAATTTCCCTGACTGTAATTACCCATATATAAAGCGACCTGTCTTGTATTATTTCATGTTGAATATACAAAACGTGTGTTTAATGTAGATATGATGTTCCGCAATTTCAGGTACTCTGTAACAATAATACGGAGATCCCTTGAAATTAAATGTCCATTCTTGTTGATATAGCATTCTCGGTATTTGTAAAGGGCAAATTAAGGTTTAAGTTAAGTGCTGAGAGAGGCAAGGCTTCTGATGAGGAAGGTTTCAGACCATCTCAGTTTATTTTGTCACAATATATTTATGTGAACAACAAGTTAAGGATGCAAAACGAAATTAATTTTGACTTTGACGAAATTAATGCACCATGGATTTAGCCGCATCCGATTAGTCAAGAAACCGGCCCCAATAGTTGGGAAAAGGCTAAACCAAAATAATCCTTTGTATTTCCTTACTCCGGCCACCCGAGGTTCCCCTCTTCTAATGTGATAAAGAAGTTTCACAATTATGCAAAACCGAGTACACATATTGCCCCAGCAAGGGAGGAAATTCAGAAACTTTATTCTGCGTTCTTGCCAAATAATTTAAGTAATTTAATGTAATCTCGCGAAATAAGATACGGCGTTAATCCGTAGATACTGGTCTACCTTTTGCACTGCCGTACACTTAAGGATTTGATGACTGCGTCTGCAAAAGGAGTTTGCGTAGCTTAATTTTGGGCCAAACATATATAGTATTTGAACTTTATTTACAACTTTTTATTTGTCGTCAATATGCTAAAAAGAAGGTACGCGGGGTACTCGGACGGTGTCTGTTGGTACCGCAAACTCTTAAGAGCGTTTATACAAAAAGTGGGCAACATCCCAAACAGCTGTCTAATATTTCGCTGTTTTGATTAATTTCGCAATATTATTGTATGGAAATAAGAAACATGGCTAACTACTGAAATAGAATATTAATAATGAATTGCAATTTATTATAACTCTGAATTTGATGTTGTAACCATTTTTGGTGTAATAAAGGCATTCGGAAAGATTCAAATACTTTTTTTATATCTAAAACTAAATATTCGGTGATATGATATTAATTATTGCATTTCATAATCAATATTTTGGTTCACTAGTTAGTCACATTTTATTTCCATACAGTAATATTGCCAAATTAATCAAAACAGCGAAATATTTGACAGCAATTTGCGACGTTGCCCACTTTCTGAATAAACGCTCCTAAGAGTCACATTGCAATGATGCATGATGCTATTGGCATAAAACCGTGTGTGGTCTACATTGATTTCAACCGATTCCGTGGTTTTGCCTGACACCAAAGCTTTAGTTCATGATTCTCACGTAAATTTTTTGTGGTTTTACGTCTTTCAAGTTTGTTTTAAATCATTCTTTGACCGTGAATATTGTACTTAAAGTAATAGTACTACCGTTCTATTACGGTGTTGTACTTGTGTTAGTGTTGCTGTAATTCACGGTCCAATTTGAACGAGCCTCTGTTATATTACTATTTTAGAGATAACCATGTTTGGAATGCAGATTAACTTTATATTTATTTACATTTTATTACACATTTCTATACATCTCTTTGTGCGAAAACTATTTGACGTATTTAATATAAAAATTTCGAGACCATTCTGTAGTAAGTAGGCAAAAACCTATATCGAATACAACATTTATAAATGCGTATCTGAAAGGGTGCGGAAAAGCCTGTCTATATGGTAAACCTTTTTCCCTCGGAAAAGCAGGTTAAGTGCCGCGCGTATGAAGTCAACTATAAAAGATTTACCATCAATCAGAATAATGGAATAATAAAAAGACTTGTATTTTGCAAACGGCGAAGGTTTCTGTATCAAAACAGCACAGTAAAGAAACAATATATTTTGGAAGTAAGTTCTCAAAATAAATGTCTGTTCCATAATAATATCGTCAGGTAGAAGTATTGCATTTTCATGGTTTTATTTATACAAACTGTATAAGTATAGTGAATGGTAATATTACTGATCGGTCCCATATTTGTCGAGGGTACTTTGATATAATCACTTCTTATGTTTCTTATTATTTGAAACTTTCTTTCTTTCTTTTTCATGTGGTTAGTGACTAACCTTAGTGTCAGAGTTTTTATGCCACCCATGGGCCTCTGACTTGGCTTTACATGCCATCGAGTAATATCTCTCAGGCAGGCCGGTTTCCTCACGATATTTTCCTTCACCATTCTTGAAGCAACTGATAATTATATAATACGTAGGTACATGAATCCGAAAAGTCAGAAGTGCGTGCCTTGGGTTTGAACTCGAGACCTTGGAGTCCGACGGTCACACCACTAGGCTATCACTGTTGTTTGACTCTTTGAAATAAAACATATTGTTGTATCAAACACGTATCGGTATGGAAATACTAACAGAACACATTTTTTATTATATAATAACAAAGCTTTTCGCTTATGATTTTGGATTTAGTTCTGAAGGGAAATAACCTTAATTATTGTTTCTATAAAGTTCCCTTACAAGTTTCGTGTTATTTTATCATAAACACAGTAACCACCCATGATGACATAGGTACCTATTTATATACAAAGTTCTACGACAAAGTAATATAACTCGAAGTTCTATCAGCATTATCAGGCCAAAGTTCGTAAAACATAAGTACATTTAACACATTACTTGTAGAACGTATGTCGACAGAAAGTTATTCAAGTTTAATTCACAAAATGTCATTTGATCTTACATTCAGACCTTCATTACATTCAAACCCAGAACTACTGTAATGTGTAAACTTGGGTACTGAAACACACTCGAAGACGGATTGCTAATCCATTAAACTTGGCAAAGAACTATTATCTAAATAAGTATTATGAAGATAAGGCACCTGTCTTTATAAAGCATCTGCTCCACCGCCGCCACCGGCGATCAACGGGAGGCGATTAGAGCTAGGAACTAAAAACCAGCCAAGCACGCACAATGAAGGGTTCCGTAGTTGGGATGAACAGAACAAACTTAGCATTGTTGTTAAAAAAACATGATCTCCCATAATTAAGAATAAGTAAGAATTTATTTATACCTTTTTTTTATTTATAACTTAAAAAAAAACCCGTTTGCGGCTGTATGTTACTAAAAAGCGCAAGACGATAACTAAACAGAAATAAATTAACCCACAACTAACCAACTATCTGCTATCTACTAACCAACTACTATCTGTTAAACATGAGACTTTACTTTTAAAACTACACTTTACACCTAACAAAAATCAGTCACACAAAATATTTTGCCAGACTTGAAGCATAGACGCTTGCTCGGTCAATAAAGCTGTTACTAAAACAATAGTTGTGGTTTTTGTTCGTAAAAGTAAGTTTGTCCCTTCAACATGCCTTCAACGCCATCAAATCACCACGTCATTGCATCAACACACATGACTGTACGGCACGTTGTCGCTGCACGTTGTGATGACACTGTTGAACTACGTCATACCGTCGTGCCGTTGTGTGTCAGTTGACAGTATGTGACGACAGACTGACGCGATTGACATGGGTCTATCCTTGCTTGGTTTTCCAACTAACAGCGAAGAATGATTGTGTAAATCAAAGGCTGCCTGTGCCGTTCTCTTAGTTTGTATCAACAAAATGGATTATGAGTATTTCTCTTCCATTTGGTAAACCTTCGCAAGTATCCTTTTATGTAACTTTTCCCGGTCCGTGACCTCAAAACGTGCTGTTTATTATAAGTAAACTAGCAAACCCGGCGAACTCCGTTTCGCCACCAGATGGCTTCGTTTTATGTAACATTTCGTTTGGTGATTAAAAGAAGAAGATTTTTTTTTTTTTTTTATATTTGAAAAGGAAAAATTTTATTTCATTATTTCATTTCACAACAGTAATGAATTCATTTCGATTACAAAAATGAAGTGTTATTTAGTTGAACTTCTCTAAGTAAATGAAAGTGAATCCAAAGTAAATCCTGAATCGAAGCGTTATACGTGTCCGCAAATTATTCGTTTCATTGAAGTGCTCTTTGGTAAACCACATTTTTTGTTTTTTGGTCTGACGTTAACACAAACAAAGCGGATGGTTTCCCAACTCGTGAACACGCAACGTATAACTGCCCATGTGAAAAACAATGATTTTCTAAATTTATCCCGCAAACACTAAGCGATTGGCCTTGCGACTTGTTAATTGTCATTGCGAACGCAAGGCGAACTGGAAATTGCAATCGTTTGAAGTCAAACGGAAGATCAGTCGGAATCATTGGTATTCGAGGAATACATACATTTTCACCTGCGTACTTTCCGTTAATAATGGTTGCCTCGATTAAATTCGGCATAAGTCTTTTTACCGAAAGTCGAGTACCGTTGCAAAGTCGCGGTGGATTCAAATTACGCAATATCATAATAACTGTACCAACTTTGAGTTGCAAGTTATGTGGTGGAAATCTTGGTAACTCCAGAGAGTTCAAAAACTCCGTTGGATAATTTACTACATCACCGGGATTTGTTATAGAATCAACGGATTTGTATGTCACCAAATCGCCAGCAATTTTTGATTGAATGGTGAAATTCAGTGCGTGTACATCATTATTCTTTGCGGCAAGAATTGCTCGTTGACTTAACCAAGCATAATTCTGATAATTCTCACAAATGTTTGGGAAAACATTTTCAATAAGAGCTAATTGAGAGTCTACAAATCGGCAAAAGTCGTTGGTAAGAGTAATTAATCCAGATGTCGCATCAACTGGGACTTTTCCATTTCCAACAGCTAACAATTGTTTGGAAAATTGTGCAGCACTTTGATCATTTTGAAGTTGAACTCTCATATTAGTGGTTAGCGATAATTTTTTACGTTATTCCATAAAGGTGATGCCTTCAGGCAAGCATTCAATTCATCTGCAGGCGTTCCACGGGGAATTACTGGCAACGTCTGCCTGAAATCGACTGCCAACAATATCATCAAGCCGCCAAAGATGTTGTTATTTCGCCGAAGATCCTTCAGTGTGAAGTTAAGTGCTTCAAGTGATTTCTTATGTGCCATTATGCACTCATCCCAAAAAATGAGCTTGCATTGCATCGACAATTTTCCCATTACACTGGATCGGGAAATATTGCATGTCTATGTCACATCTTGATCGAATAGTGGCCAAAATCAATGAAATGACAAATGTTTTCCCTGTTCCTCCAGGTGCGTCCAGGAAGAATAGACCACCAGTATTATTGTCCACCGCTCGCATTAATGTTTCGTATACTTGTTTTTGCTGTTCATTCAGCAACGGCACATTATTTCGAACGAATTCCTGCAATGTATCAACATTGTATTGCAGCTCTCGATTTAATTCTTGGTTGAATGCATCGTGCATCGATCGATTTGGCGCAATCATTCCTACTTCAATCAGTAGCTTGTTTGCAATAGTCAAGCATTGATCCTCAATCAGAATCAATCCTTCATTGTAGATCTCATCGGTTATTTGGATGTCAGGATTATTCGTTTGAATCCGCAAGCGATGCCAGATATCTTCACATATGTCGTCTTTGTATTTGTTCCATAACTGAATTGGTTGTGAAGGAAAACATGTGGTGATGATAATTGCGAACAGCGTTCGTATTTGGTACGCATTTGATGAAACAACTGAATCCGCAAGTGTTAAATCCCAATGAGAATCGTTCTCCAGCAAACCCAATAGTTGACATGCTTCTCGATATGTTTGGTATTGGTGGCCATTCACAGTTTTCAAATGCGCAAATGATTTTGAAATTGAATAAAAATTTGCACGATACACGTGATTGATTTGATGGTTTCCAATTGAAATGTTAGGAAACGAATAACTTATTTTTTTTACTTTTTTTTCACAACTTCACAGTGAACACAATACCGGTTTGTCACATGAAATTAACTGAGCAGAGAACAATGAGTAGTTGTCAAACAATGTATCACGCACCGGCACCATCTACTTAAAATATTGGTTTGTAGTACATGCTATGTATCAGAGATGGCGCTGTATGTGAAAAAGATTTTTTGTTTTTTTTCGCTTTTCTGTTGAATTTTTTCCTGAATTTTCTTTGTTATAAACCTCACGGAGCCCGAGACCTTTCCAACGAATGCAAAACCGTGGAAATCAGTTCGTGCGTTCTGGAGTTATAGCGTCAGGAAGGAAAACCCGACTTATTTTTATATAGTAGATAGATCGCGGATATCATGACTTCGTTTGACGGAAGAGATCAGACGAAGCTTAAATAGTTAATGGGATTCTTGTGGTTTAATGTTTTCAAGTTTGATTCTCAGATTATTACTATAGAGGCAAAAGTTTTGTTTGTAAAGGATTCACTCTAAATGAGCTTATCTGCGCCAGCGATCACTAAAGCTTCCGTGTTAGGAAGTTGAAGTGATTAAATAAAAGTTTTTTTACGTGAGGATATTTTTCTTTTATTAGTCGAGCTGCCAGCTTATTTAGTGAAATAGCAACATACATACCTTACCTCTGACGTACATTCACATTCAAACTAACGTAAGCTATGACAGTCCTGAATGCTGAATGTGCAGTGGCGTAGCGAGGGGGGGGGCGGAGGGGCAGACCGCCCCGGGCGCCAGCATTAGAAGGGCGGCAAAAAAATATTTTGTGCAGTCACTGGCGGTCAGTCAGACAATTAATTTTTCAAGAACAATTTCAATTAAGCTTTTACCCACTTGCACATATTAAATGTCCCTCCTACCCAAAACAATTGTTGCAAATCACGAGTGCGGTCAGCCCTATGTTCTATGTTATTTTATGTTATGGGGTTTTGGTTTCTGCACTTAGTCCGTAAGGTGGACCATTGTACGTGGGCCATGGCGGCCGTTTTGTGGTTATTCCAACCAGCTCACCTCCCTCCAGAAGTTAATTAAAACTCCTGATCTGTTCAGAGCGTCTGTAAAAGATCTGGGTGACCCGAGGGTTTCTGTTCTAATCTGGGTAACGCCTGTGCATTTAAACAGCACATGCGCGACTGTTTCCTCAGCCTCAATGCACGGCCTGCACAGAGGACTTTCCGTTATGCCTATTGTGTGGAAGTGTTTGTTTAGCGAGCAGTGTCCCGTGCTGGTCCCCGTCACCAGACGCAGGCCGTTCCTGTCCAGGCGTAATAAACGCCTGGTTAGCCTGTTATCCAAAGATGGCATGGCTTCCTTGGACTGCCTGCAGCCCGGTGTTGAGGTCCACCAGTACTCCGCTTGTGTGTGGGTGTACTCCTGTAGCCACCTGCGTATTTGGTTGTAGGGGATTGGTACGATAGGCTCGGGTCCACAGACTGCCATGCTAAATCCTCTTCTAGCAAGTTCGTCAGCTGCATCGTTACCTAGCGATCCGCTGTGTCCTTTTATCCATTGCAGTGTCACAGTGTTGCGGCTAGAAACAGTTACCTGCTCTAGTGCATTATGACATTCTAGTATTAAGTTCGAGGTAATATATTTTTTCCATAAGGATCGGAGAACTGAAGCGCTGTCGGAGAGTATACGAACGTGGGTGTCAGTAACTTTCCTGGCTTCTATGGCGTAGACCGCTTGTATGATGCCCACACACTCCGCCTGACAGACGGTGTTGAACATTCCCAGCTGGCATTTATGTTGAGGTCGTGTGAGAAGACTCCGACTTCGACCGTCGGTCTTCGATCCGTCGGTGTATACTCTCAGCTCTTCCGGGCCTGAGTAGTCACACTGTTCTTCTCATCTTCTGTAAGTATTATGTTGTAGTGCTTTTGAAAGTGGTGTGATTTCGGGGCTTTGTCGCAGGGTGATGCCATCATCGGCTGTCGCTTGATCGCATCTTCCTTTATACGCGTTTGCTTAACTCTGGAGTCTTTGCTTAGGGTTCCTGATAAATGGAGTCTAAAGGCGGCCAGGGCCGCCTCTTCCCGCACAATGAGGTGCAGAGGCGGCAGTCCAAGCATTGCCTGTAAGGGCAGTGGGTGTGGTTCTCATACTGCTAGTGATTGCAACACAAGCAAATGCCTTTGGAGTACGTATGCTGTTATTTGTGAAGTGGTTTTAACCGGACCGGCTTGTCTCGGATGTACCTGTCACAGAGTCTCTCCAGGGTTTTCAGTAGGAAGGGATGTAAGACTTATGGGCCTATAAGCCTTGGCTTGTGTATAATCGGTTTTTCCTGGTTTGGGTATGAAAATGACTTTCACCTCCCGCCATGCGAGAGGTATGTGTCTAAGTGCTATGCAGGCTCGGTAGATCTGCACTAGCCATGGTGTCAGATAATCTTATCCCCATTGTAGTAGTGCTGGGAAGATGCCGTCCAGTCCTGCCGACTTGTATGGCTGAAAGGTATTGATAGCCCACTTTACTCGGTCTTCTGTTACTACTTTGTGGGCTCTTGACCAGTCTTGATCCGTTGGGGTCCATTCTGGTTCAGCCTCCCACGTTCTGTCCTCTAGGACTCTACAGTCTGGGAAGTGAGTCTCGAGAAGGACCTTACTGGTTTCATGGTCAGTTAAAGTGTATGAGTTATCAGGTTTTTTAAGCGCGCCGAGAGTCCGGTCCTGATCGGTTGATAGGATTTTCCTTACCCTTGCGGCTTCATTATTAGTCTCGATTGATGTACAGAATTTCCGCCATGCTGTTCTCCTGGCGGTTCTGTTTTGTTTTTTGTATTTATATTGGGTCTCTTTGTATATCTCCTAGTCGCCCGGGAGTCTAGTGTTTTTGGCTCTATTAAATTGTTTGCGTAGCGCCTCTCTGAGTTTGCTAAGTTCAGCGTTCCACCAAGGGTTTCTCTCGTTCTTGCTTCGTGGCGCTCTTAGTTTGCAGCATGCGTGGTATGCTTCAGTTAGGTATTCTGATAGCTTTGTTACGGTGTATTCTAATTGTGCCTGATTTTTTATGATGGTTACTTGTGTTAGGTGTCTAGTTAATAGGGAGGCCAAAAGGCGTTTGTACCCGGGAACATTGGCGCGCCTTGGGTTTCGCCTCGATTCGGGTTTCTTAGTGTTGGTAGTTAGTTTAAAGCGCATCCTTCTATGGTCTGAGCAAGAAGGCTCGTACGATACATGCCAGTTGCCGTTTCGGTCGGCCCTTGTTTGTGTTTAGACGTGTACATGCATGGTGTGAATGTGTGTGCGCGGGGCGTATGCGGGCACGCACACTGTCACACCATGCATGTACACGTCTAAACATAACCAAGGGCCGACCGCGCTCGTGATTTGCAAGAACTATAGGTACTGTAAATCCTTTCAAGGAAGTACGTGATGCTTTGACAATTCAAAGAAAGTTTTTATTTAAAATCTAACCTATACTTATAATGCAAAATAATGATGACTGATCTTGCCGAAAAAAGTTCTCTAGAATTAATGTATGTTATGTATAGTATACATTAAATTGAAATACCTAAATAAGAGGGCGGCTAAATTGTCTTCCGCCCCGGGCGGCCAACACCCACGCTACGCCGCTGTGAATGTGTATCCGTCTATATGGAACACATTTGAACTCAATACACCATTGATAGACAGCCAGATTGATCTCCATACTCAACGTATTGATTGCTTGTCTTATCAAAGCTTCGTACAGCTTTTAACTAAATAAGAAGTTGCAATTGTATTTTTCGAGATTTAAAACTCTTCCAGTTAGAACTCAGCGTCACAATAACTTAAACTCTAAAAAGCTCTTCTGAGATAAAGAATGATCTACGGGTGATTCCGTTGTACGTCCTCAACGACCTTTTTTGGAGAGGCTATTTTCTTTAGGAAAAGGCTAGGTTATTTATATTCGGTCACAACGTTTCCTCGGGGATATGACCGCAAAACGAATTTATATTTTAGCTACTGATCTTGTACCACATACATTAAAAGGTTGCCTTTTCAATATGTTAAGGAAGTGCAACAGTTTGTGGATTATTAAATCGAGACCAAAGAAAAGAGCTCAGTAATTGGGCTATTTATTCAGTGAGGGACGGTATTATGCGGTAGTGTTGAGAAAAGAAAGAGACAATCTATGTCCCAGGGTTTGTTGTGCGTGAGAGCCTTTCGATTAACGCTTGGTTTTTCCAAACTTTTACGGCGCAAAAGCCATTTTCTTACATCTTTCCGGCTGAACAAGATATCTTTTTTGTTGGGTTTCTAATTTAAAATTCATGAAGTTGCTTGCTGTGGAAACTAGGTTCCATTTTGTAAAACATGAACAAGAATGTTTTAGGTAATTTATTTTATGAACTAATTATGCTAGCATTAGCAGACTAATATTTTCGTGTCCTGCAATAAATTAGAATTTAACTTTAATTAAATAGCAGACTGTAGGCTCAAAACATATATAAAATTGCCAGTTTATTTTCTAAAGAGAATTTCATCAAAATACGTAAAAGGTTACGAAAATATTCTTCAGAAGACCACAGAATATTTGCAGACCACTAAAGACTGTGTGGGCGGATCAAAGTCCGAGTATACACATAGGTAGGTACCTAATTAAGTAAAGTTGTTGTTTATATAAACACTGTTCTGACCTATTTACGATTTTCAGGCAATTAATGTCATATGCTCAATGTTTACTACTATTTTTACTTTTTACCTACGACACCTGATAACTGAGACCTTCAAATAATTTGTTAAAACAGAAACGGTAAAACGGAGTAGGTACACAGTTTACAATAATTTTGACCTTTCCAACAACTCTATCGCGAAATCGAATCCATTCGAATAGTTCAAACGAATATCAAATATGTATTATCGAGCCATGTTCAATGTCCGTATCAAATGACATTGTTCATGAAACGAGCGTTGGTGAGTTCAATGGAAACAACAAGCATGCGGCACAATGGATGGGATAAATTAAATATGTCATTTGATTTACGGTACCTACTGCATAATATCATGCCGATTCTAGTATAAAAATATTTACATTATTCTTCTTTCTCCCCTCGGCC
This sequence comes from Agrochola lychnidis, assembly GCA_963680765.1. Taxonomy (NCBI): domain Eukaryota; kingdom Metazoa; phylum Arthropoda; class Insecta; order Lepidoptera; family Noctuidae; genus Agrochola; species Agrochola lychnidis. The sequence continues at coordinate 18,026,408 of OY796862.1, forward strand.
GCAGGAATCCTCTGGATGCGAGAAGCACAGAACCGGTCGAACTGGCGGTGCTTGGGGGACGTCTTTTGGCCGAAATTACTTCTTTCTTCATAACACGTTATTTTTGCACGAGACATGTGATCAACATTTCAGGATGGAAAGTAAATTATGTCAACCATATTCTGCAGAGTCTGCAGCACAAAATTACATCTACAACCATGTCATTTGACTCGACTGAAACTTGAAGCTGATGCTGCAGCAATACGGAAATCCAATCTCTTCCTAGGCTTGGTTCGTTACTTCGATGAAACAAGATTTATTTTCTAGCAACCAGCAAAATATTTTATGCAATCACAATGGTTTTTTTATTTAATTTCTAGACAAATCATTTTTCGCCGTCAATCGTCAGGGTTTTATTTAGAAAATTGAATACCTACGTATTCCCATTACATCGTTTTCCCTTAATAGTAGTACTTTTACAACGGGAAGTTTTGGAAAATGGTTATTTTGAAGTTTTCCTGTATTTTTCAATTACTCGTAATGGTCGCTGTCTCAAGATTAAACTAGTTGCTGGCTTTGCTTAAACATTGGTAATATTGTTTGCTAAACTTTACTGTAAGCGGCTATAACAGAGGAAAACGAAAAATTCAAATTCATTTTAGATGTCGTTTGAAAGTTAAAGCGATTGCTTTGCGGAGTTTGGACCCAGTTAATTTTAGAAAATGTTGTTTCTTTCAGTTAATACTATTAACTGTTCACATTTTATGTCGTTGAAGATAATCGGATTGTTTTTTAAGAACTTACTGTACTGTATAAGTTAGACCCAAAATTCTTGTAGATTTCAAATATCATGATTTGAATGAGAGGAACTTTTCTAAAATACAATTTGGATTAACGAGACCGTTATATAATATAGAAATACCTAGATAATCTGACGAGGACCTTTTCGAAGTATAATAGATCGCGTTATAGTAATAAATAATATCTAGGTCACTATTTTTATCTAAGAAACAACTAACCGATCAATAAGTCTAGCAGGGTTACTAACCTGCATTTTCAGCGAACATCATCTAGTTTCATCAGCCAAGTTAAAAAGTTTCTGCTTAAAATGTTTGTGGTTTTGGTCAGATTTGGCAATGCAATGATACATCTGAAACATTGTGGTGTAGACTCCTGGTTTGTAAGTTTGGTGATAGTTTGAACGCTATTTATAAAGCGGATAAACATGAATAGGTGTTGCATGATTATAATAAGCCCAGGTGCGCACGGGCGATTTTTACCAGCGGCATTTTTTTTCGCACACTGGATATTCAACGCTCTGCTGAGCGCCAAGAGTTGAAAATCTAACAGTAAGTCTTTTAGACGCGTTGTGATGCACTTTGTTGGATTCTCAACGGTCGGCTTAATACTGAGAGTTGAAAATCCAGTGCGCGATAAAATCCCGCCGCAATATTGTTAGTTACGTCCGTACGTACGTGAGCTTACTGCTGCCAAATAGCATTTTATTCAAATATACGACGAGAGCTTGTGCCTTAACAATGAATTTTTATCCGGCACTCGGAATCGTTAATTAGTGTAAATGTTTCGAGCTATTTTAAGGCTTTCGAAAAAAATCTGTAAGTTTTCGGGTATAACTTTTAGTTAGAATGATAAAAATAAACAACAGTTCGTAGGTTTCATTTGAAACCATTTCACAAGCGCAAAACTTCTATGTATAATTACTTCCAATGAAAATACTCGTATTTAGGAATATTCTTTTATTATGCATGAGTTTCGGGGTTCCCTATCGACAACAAATCATGTTTTTATCTAATAATTTACCCTTTGGAATATCAGATAGGATCTTCTTTCGTTTCATAAAACATCTGTGTCAGTCCTATGTCCCACAAACACAACACATGTAACACTGTTGGGACACATTCATTTAAAACATTTGGGACCAGAACCGCAAATATACGAAACTTTGATAGGACAAATACAAACAGAAGTTTCTATGTAAAAAACGGTGATACACACAAATGGAGAACTTGTGAGAGATGCACGACAGCCCCCTGTCGTGCTTGAAATAAATAAAATTGCGTACCCTCATCTACATTGTGTCAGTAAGATACATCTTAAATCGCAGCTATCTATATAGCTGTACAGAAAACTTTACCCAATGTATGTACTATATGCCAATAGCAGCATACAGATTGTAGTGACCATCGATTTACATCGAAGGATACGCCTTACCATGTCAAAAGATGACCGCATTTATGCATAAGTTGTCATCTGTCACATAATGACGTAGAGAATTGTCGCTGTACCGTCAGCATACTAGTTTCGAAAAGGGTACCTACTTATTTTAAAGGAGGTTTTTTTGAAATAATAAAATGTTTGTTTTTATAGTCTTTATTCAATCAATCTGCCTTGAGATGCCTTATAAAAATCTTGGTTTTTTAAAACCACTTTTGAATTAAATATATCGAATAATTGATCAAAAATTGTTACAAATTGTATAGTAGCTTTAGTATCTTGCTGATTCCACCCAGTCAACATTTGAGAACACAGTTCCAATGCTTTTGCTGTACTCCTACTTAAAAGCTGCGCCGCTAAATTAACTTTCATAATTTGGTTTCGAAAGTTAATATGCCGTTTCGAAATTTTTGTGGATTTTTTTAAATATTCTCAGACCAACTTGTGTCAAGTAGTAGAACAATATATCATCATTAAAATGTACTGAACAAATGCAGCTGTATTCGGTTGGCAACCATTCATCGTCCCTTTGTTCTTCTTGGATTATTTTAATCCATTTTTCTTTAAGAACCGGGTCTTGTGGGAACCTAACAGTTAAATATAAATAGTGATTAAGTGCATCTATTATATCAAGTAACTGTCTGTCTGTCTGTTACCTTTTCACGACTTAAGGCTGAACGATGAAATTTTGCACTGCGCCTTTATTGGCGCTATTTCCCCTGGATTCCCTCGACGTGCTTGAGCAAGTGACATCTCTATTGCCTCACTCTCATAGTCTGACGGGATGGCAACCTACCACGAGCGGAGAGAGATCAGGCAAAGGATCCACACTTTATGTGCTTTCGAAACACGTAGCGTTTTTTAAATTGTTTATGTACCTATAATTTTGTATTCGAAAACATAGTTGCAAAGAAAAGTTAATATAAAAAAAGAAAGACATAAAAAAATCCGGCCTTTAAAATATTTTGAGATCATATGTAACCTCCATACTTCCTACATTCAAATTTTGAACTTTTATGTCAACGCTACACTTAACCTATCATTCGTTGTCATGGGAACGTAATTTTTGTTTTATGTCATCATCCGTCATATTATTTATTTTAGAAATCGTAATAAATTTGAAAAAATGTACTTACACATGGAAAGTAATATCTTTAGTTTTATTTGAATTTTTGGAGTTGTTGGTACATTTCCTGAAGGCACAAGAAGGCATCTTCGTACAGCTATGTGTATTAAAAACGAGAAAGTTGCTCCGATGTGTTCCGAACTGTGACGAATGAGGAAATAATTCGCAAGTGAGCCACGTCGCACAATTTAGGGAGTGACAGTTTTCGCGCGACGTAGGTAAGTATGGCGAGGGCGAATCCTTGATTTACATCAATGGTAGTGACCATCACAATAAAATTCTAACGAGCTTCCTATCATTTTTAATTAATACATTTTCATTAGTTCAGGTACGTGATATCATTTTATCCTACGCGTACAACGAAGGTAACAAGCAATCGACACAATTATAAATTGTAACTTCTACATAAAAAGAAAAATACGCTGCATGACATTATGCTTCTCCCGTAGCTTGTGATACAGTACAACGTCACATCTGAAGTTGTATTATTGGAAACTGTCTCATGTGCTCTGCTCACGTTATTTATTCAGTCTGTGGTCTGATAATGTAATCATAGAAGCCCAAATTTATTGCGTATATTTTCGTAATGAAATGCGTGGGTTTGAAGTCCAGAGGTTTTATTACCGAATAACTTCGATAAACAGTAGGTACTTAAAATTTAAAGCTATATTCCTAGATTAGCACCAAAAATAATTTTGGTACCTATTTGACTGTTTTCATAGAAACTCAACTCAAACAGAATACGCTTAATTTATTAAATACACTCTCGTGGTTAAAGCGTGGATTTGAAATTCAGACCCTAAGGTTTCGTGAATGAATTCTCAGAGTTTCTAGAAACATAGATACCAAACACTTAAAGGTATTATCTAGAACTTTGGTGTTATGTGGAACTTCAAACAGCAGATTTTGAGCTTGCATTTTTCCAGGCTTCCAAATAGCAGATGATTTACCTTTGCATTGCAAAAAGGATTTATTCAGTACCTATTCTCTCTTTTCAATTATGAACATCCTCATATACAGAGCATTTAAGAAATGAATTCTCCCAATATATTTTACAAAACTTAACCCGTTTACTATCGTACCTCTTTTGCCCATTACATATCTACAACAGTGTGTGTACCGCGCGTCATGATATGTACCCTCGTCATGGAAGCCACAACCGCGCTTTATTTATGGTGCAATTGACCAGACAGCGCCACTGTGTGATTAACAGATTGAATAGTAGAAATAAACGAGGTTTTCCTCACGTGATTAATGTGATTAGATTACTGGATAGAATGGCTAAGAAATGTGTGTCGAGCTTCTGTTATTGTGCGTTGTTCCTCCGTATTTTTTGTATGTCTGAAAAGGTAGGTTATTAAGTTAACTAATTTTGGTTCCTAAGTTACTAAAACCATATTTTTCTACCTTTTTTGTTTAACTTATTCACTTCTTTTCTCCTAATAGAAAAGTTAATTAAGAAAAAGGTCCTATCTCATTGCCCTAATTAGATTTCGCTACTCAGTGGACTAATATGCCTACTGCGGCAAGCGCAATCAGACCCAACACTGAAACTCGACAAATAAAGCGGTCCGTCTTATTCCTCAAATTAACTGATTATTTTAGTAATAGGTACGTACTTAGGTACAAAGGTTTAACTTTTCAGAGCTCTGTCGCTTTTATAATTGCAGACAAAATTGGGTTGTATGGTGATATTAATTTCTTAATTGGGTAATGAGCAAAGTCGGCGAGGTTTTACAGGTTAAACTTTAGAGAATTTCTTAGCGACAAATGAATAGAAACTCAATTAATAACAATTTTGTAAGTAAGGCCGTTTCCTTATTGGTCGGTGCGGTATCGTTTCGGTATAGTATGCTCGGCATATCGAAACGATACCGCACTGCTTTAATTTACGGATCTGACGTTATGTTTTCGGTATAATTTGTGCAGTACCGCTAAGTTCATTGAAATGTAGGCGCTCGGTAAGCTTTCGGTACTGAGTATGCCGAGCATGCTGTAAAACGCGTAACGTGAGCGGGTACCGCACTGGATGTTTTACCGAGATACAGTAGGTAAACCGAAATGATCCCACCCCGCTCTCGCGTATACCGACCAGTAAGGAAAGGGCCTTACGAACATTTCGCTCAAAGTAATACCTGAAGAAGTTTATGTTGTATACACTTTTGACATGCTGAGAGTCTTAAAGCAAAATCAAATTTTATCTGTGTCATTAATTGGTTGTTTTTGATCAAAATCAGCGTTCAGAGACAAAATTGACTGTAACGATCTTCATTAATCAAATCAAATGAAAAGTAATTATTTTTATTCAAATTAGTTTGAGAATCAGCACTTCTTGAACGTCAAAATTACTTAAGATAGTCCTACAAAACGCCCGCCCGCTAAAAATAAGAAATAGTGCAACAAACTTCTCAGCATGAACTTAATAGAAGGATCAACTAGAAAAAAGAATAAACACAGTACCCGCGTTACAGCAAATATATTGCATATTATGTTAAACTAATGAAATAATGTTATCTCGATGTATGTATGTTCAGGTTATTGTTCTAACTTATTAAAGCTAACTGGTTAATATTCTCAGCCCGTTTATGGTCACGGGACAAAAGTTAGGAAGGTTTTATGATACTGAAACAGCGTTTAATACCCCGGGGACGCTTTATTACCACACAATAGCCATTATACCGAAATGAAAGTGGCTGTTGAGGTTTTCCAAAACTTTTTTCTAAAATGGCTGACAGTATTTTAAATCCCTTTTTTAAAAGTCAATTTGTAAAAAAGAAATAACCGTCATTTTAGCCAGCACTAAGCCAATGTTCTAAGTTCGTTTGAAGGAATATCCTCGACTCATACGTGACTCAGGTCGCTAAGACAACGGCCACAGAAACGCCCTCCAAATATTTTTAGTCGCAAGTTTGAGTGAATTGTTTTTCCTCGAATTTTATCTCAGACAATATGAGTCGAGGATTTTTGTGACGTGATCAGCGTTACTTTAAGCTGGCACGCTGCTTGAAATTAAATAAGAGAACGTGCCATCCTTATTAAACCCATAATTAACAAGTTGCGTGCTGCTTTTAGTCAATGCTATAAGTAGGTTTCGAGGTACCGTGTCTTTGGTGGATGATTCCTCACCTCCAGAAATAACTTAGAATATGAGTAAATAAATTGCAAACTTTACATTAATACAGAGAGCTTTCTTGTATTCATGTTACGAGACAAATAAAATAGTACCTACAACTATTCCGTCAAAATATTAAGAGAGCAAGATATACATGTCTGTTATCTTCAACCTTCAGCGCACGCGTTTCCGAAAAGCAGCAAGTGTGAAAAGACAAAGGTGCTGCAATTTAAGGAAGCATCTCAGAAAAGTGAGTCATTTATAAGAAAAAAGGCAAGCGCACTTATCTCGACTTCTCTTTAAAAGTCATGAAAATTCTTTTCATATTTTCCAGACACTGTAGGTGAGTGGTAAACTTGCTCTGATTTTATTATTATTATTTTCCACTCTGGAACAGTAGAAAATAGTTAGGTACATCACTTTAAATGCCGTGCCTGGTGAAGTAGTTAGACTGTTATTACAAACCTAGTTGTGGTGGATCTTAAATTATTTAATGATGTCGCTTGTCTGCAGGTGTCTGTTCAGTGCACCTTATTACCTATACCTATTTAGTCAAATAAAGAACATTTATATTTCTATCTTAAGCTTAACACTTCTCCTTTTCTAAACCTTAATTTCATAGGTTAGGTAGGATTAACATGTTGTCATCACTAGTCCACTGTAGGCGTCACAACAATTAATCAAAACGCGAGTTTCATTTTCATAACCCTAAAGTGTTGGCATCGAGGACGCGTTCGGAATAAATGTGAAATTTATTCAAGAGGGAGCCACTGCTGCAGCTAAGTTTAGCAATTTATTTATTGCTCAAATACGTGCATGGTCCCGGAATTTGTGTACTTATTTTAAAATATACTAGCTTTATAGCGAAGCTAGTATATATCAAAATAAGTATATTTTCAGATTCGTTCGCGCAGTATTCGGGGAATGAAAACCATAAAATTGCTGCTTGTTTCTTGCATCACTCAAAAGAAGTCATGTGACTATCGCGTCTTACAGGTTTATGATAACCAATCTAAAATAAAATAGGACAAACTTGTAATAAAAGTACATAAAACATTTTATTACCAATCAAACGGTCCCTGTTTATTTTTATAGCATTTCTTTTCTGTTTCGTTTATTGTCACCTGACATCCATTTAGCGGACAGTAAGATCTCCTCGGGAGACCGCCGTAAACACGCTTTAGTTCCTGCCACGGAAAGTGAATCCAGACAAAAGTAACTTTGCTATTAGAACACTCTTCCTGGACTATATCCATTCAATATTCCTCCTTATTCCAATAGTAGTAAAGTCAAAGGTACATACAACGGAAGATGAATCGTAAGTTAGTTACAGAATCTAAATTGTTTCTATCACGTCTATCGCCACTTCGGTTTTATAGTACACCTTGATTTTTTTTAAAATAGCTTTTTATTTATTGCGGATTGACCTTTATGCTTGCTGATATTAAAACATTTATAGGTAAGTTTACACGTGGCTTGTGTTGTAAGTACTCATATATGTATAATAGAGCAAATACAATTTTGTAATGACAGGTATCATGTGGGGTGGGACTATATTATTATAGTTCTGGATTGTTCTATTATAATAAGTCATATCAAAATTAATCTGTCTAGCCTTTTCCCAACTATTTTGGGGTCGGCTTCCAGTCTAACCGGATGCAGCTGAATAGGTACCTGTATCTTACATGGAGCTACTGCCTATCTGACCTCCACAACCCAGTAACTGGGTAATACGATACCCCTTGGTAAGACTGGTTGTCAGATATTCGGGTTTCTGACGGCCCGTAACGACTGTCAAAAATCCACGAATGACAGTCGGGACCAACGGCTTAACGTGCTTTCCGAGGCACGGAGGAGTCTCGGTATGTAAAGATGGCCACTCATCCACGGACCAACCTCGGCAAGCGTAGCTTAACCTGATGCATCGACCCGTGCGGCTGTTATTACTTAGCCACGAGCTACTCTGAATAATAGTCTTTATAATATAGCCATATATATAGGTAAAACCTTGGTTGCTCCAGCTGTTTGTAAAGGGAAAATCTTCCTCATTTATTTTTCCGAAAGTAATTTTCACTATTAGAAAGAAAGAAGAAGAAAGAAAAATAGGTTTGTTTGTCACAGAAATACGTGCATACATAAAAGACACGAGTAATCAGAGAACAACACAAAGTACATAACAAATAACGAGCATAGAACAGAAATTACAACTACTACTACTAGTAATTATAACTTTATTACTCTACTCATATACAAATTAACTTTATTTACATTTTGAAAACCAAAAGTACCTCCCCACACATACTCAGAAGATATTTATTTTGAATTAGAATGCTAATATTGTTAGTAGCGCAAAATAATTTGTATTAACGCGTCTCTTGTTTATCTAAAATTACTTCCACTAATTATTTGTACACTTGCTTCCTTTGCTTTCCATGCTCCTTTAATAAAAACGAGGGTACGAAATTCTCTTATTAAATTTAACATTAATTTGCTTTAATTTTAACAACGTATTTATAGGCACTTAGCGAAGAATTAAAAGGGTAACAACATAATATTAGCCATGAAAAAAAAAATGAAGCAGACCTTTTTTATTCGATAGGCACATTTTCTCATATCTACAGCAATTACAGCCAATATTTTGTGTTTACCGTTGTTGTGTAAAAAGTTAAATCAAATAGAACTTTAACGTGGAAAATTTTATATTAGGTTCTGTACCTACTAAGGTTTGATAAAAATGGAGGCTTATTAAATATTTTATTGAAATATACCTTAGGGACCTTTGGCCACGCACAGCGAAACAGTCAACTTTATATTATGTGAGCTAACTTGCTGAAACACTCTCGAACACACAATATAAAATGCTACAAAAAGTATTCGTTATAAACCAACAAATTGCAAAACAATACCACTGCCGTAGTGTCGGTGAATAAGTTATGACATCGTAAATTAGTCGGATGTCAGCGTTGTTCGAGCATAACGTCAGCATTATCCTACCATTGCTGCATTGTAGACTATTACGGTATCTACAATTCGACGGAGAGATGAGATTAGAAGCGAGAGCTTGATGAATTGCTAGTCTCCTGGCTGGAGGCTCTAAGTGTAATAGCGTATGGCACCCACAGGAAAATCCAGTTAAGCAGCCAAGACCTTAGTGGTCAAAAACAGCGAGATGCCAAATTAAAAAAAAATTAGTTGCTAGCACTTGACGAAGAAACAATTGATGAGGTAGAGATGAGTCAAGATATACTTTTTGTGTTGGATCTGAGGGAAAATAATAAAGATATAAAAGTGTAGGTCTTTTTGCACAAGACGTGTTCCATGAATTTGTGATACCTACATTCTCTCACCGACGTTCCTGCACAGCAAATACCTAGCATTACATAGCTGCAATCACTGGCGGTCAGTGATGTGCAATAATACCTCACGAGTCACTGCGTATTGTCTTACAATCTATAACTGAAAGGATTTTTTATAAAATTCTGCAGTTACTAATGAAGTTGTTATTTAAATCGAATAAATGTTCTGTACCTACACGGAACGACAGTAATCGAGAAATCTGTGACCGGAAAATGTTCACATCATCATCGCGATAATCGTGAAAGGACGTCGAACAATATGCGTTGTGGTATAAAGTGGCGAGGTCAATGGCGGCCGGTGGTGAATATCGGAAATGAGGCGAACTGTACTCTAGTGAACTGTACTATGTTACAACTTGTGGCCAGGGTCGTTTTGTGAATTAATTCATTATGACAATCTGATATTTTCAGTTATAATTGTCCTTTTTAGGGTTCCGTAGCCAAATGGTAAAATCTAAACGCTTACAATTTTGTTATGGCCGTCTGTCCGTTAGTCCGGAAGATAAATAGCCATTTATTTAAAAAAACCGGTCAAGAGCGAGTCGGACTCGCGCACCGAGGGTTTCGTACCATTTCAAATTTTCATCGGCGAGGCCTATATTCGTCAGAGAATTTTAACAGTGCACACTGCTGTCTAAAATATTGCAGTTTTATGTCAGCGCCATCTCTTGACCGCTAGTGGAACTAATGTATTTTTTTAATGATTTCTGAAAAAGCGTGCTATTTAGAGACATCGTTTTATTTTTCCTGTAATCTTTACATAAACTTCTACCACATAGAATAATTTCAGATTTTTATCTTTGCAAACTTCGGAGACAAGGGACGAACGGTATTTTTTTAAATTATTCGTCAAAAGTCGAAAACTGTGCGCTCGAAAAATATTTGAGAATGTGCAAATAGCGCTCTTTTGTATGATACCTCATACCCCAGTAATAAAAAAATTATGCAAAAAAATAAAATATTTTATATTTGCAAAATAGTTGGGCAAACGTCATCTAAAACTATTCCAAATTTCAAGTTGATAGCCTTAGTTTTACCATTTTAGTACGGAACCCTAAAAAGAGTCACGGGACAAATTTGAATAATCTGTGATATCTTTTAAACTATTCATTTGAATAAATGATAATTATGATGTCAAAGCATATTTTAAAATAAAAGCATAGACATATTGGCATAATAAGTGCGTCTGTGTTTTGATTTGGCGTATTTTTTATTGACCAATTAAATAACATATTTTATTGGATAAGGATTAATATGATACCGGTCAAAATAGCTTCAGAAATAACAATGAAATTTTTATTAAATTCTGAAAGATAATAATGGTTACTGTGGGTCATCCTTAGAAGATAGGCATGTACCATCACGAACTTCACACGGATGATGTTGAACTTTTTGAGATGTTCAGACCTGTAGAGCATACATTTTATGTATTTCTAACGGTTTACGCCGTTCACGCCAGTAAAGCTCTCAGTTGACAAGCTTTTTTCCAACATTCCGTTCAGACAGACAGACGGACGGACATCGCGGCGAGGGACTTTGTTTTATATGTAAAGTTTCATTAACAGAAAAATGCGCGTTTGTTTATTATGTCTTAGATCACTTTTAAAGACATTACAGACACAGTTTTTTTGCAATAACCTTTAGTTATTCAAAATACAAAATCAGTTTAAAAGCTTAAGTTTGCTGTACGGTTAACAAGTTCTATCTCGAACATTTGAAAACTTCCTAACCAGTTCAGCCACCACACTAATCCAACTTGTAATGAGAAAGACCACATCAAACCAAATGTAAATAAACAAATTGTTAAAGTTTCACACCTCCCACCACCCCTTCAGACACCCCTTAAATAATTCCTCATTTATTTATTTATTCCGCGTCCGTTCTTCTGAAACTGTTTGTAAAACGAAAGGCAAAATGTGAATATCTCGACTTAGCATTGTGTAATTAAATATCTCGGGAGCCCGCGAGAGACAGAACTGTTGATTAGGTAGGACAGAATTAGTATTCAAGAGCTTTAAAGCACGAATGGGCGGATTTTTTCAAGTCAATGGAGCATGAAATCAAAAACTGAAGATGTTTTGAAATACTTATTTAATTTATCGGTTTTTAATTAATTCTTTGTTAATCTTAAAATCATGGACGAAAACTTTTGAAATATAAAAAATCCGTAGTAATAAAACAAAACTGTTTTCTCATCATATAACAATTTCGTTTTGAAACTAAGATATTTAATTAAAATGTAATAATCTTATGTGTGTGTTTATGATAATCCGGTCCGTTCTCCGGTCGCTTTACCAGCTAATCACCGGCGGATATTCCGGTTCACCTTCGCCACCGGCTGCTACTGAGTATTTATCGTTAACAGGGCAGCTGCCGAAATATATTATTATAAATTAATCCGGATTATTCTCTTTGTAATTAGAATTCTAAATGCAGAACATATTTTGGATATAGGTTTTCAATTATGTCAGGTATTTTCTTAGACTTACAGAAGCTTAGTAGTAAGTACATATTTGTACAAAAAAATTTGCTCCTAATAAACATTTCAAATTTTTCTTTGTTGTTTTATATTTTCGGCACACAGTCGCGTGAAATTTGTAATATGTAAGCAATATTTGTTAATGTAATATTATAATGTAATATTATTAATTATTGCAATATTATTAATAGGCTTTCATATCAATGCCTAAAAAGGCTACGCTACGTACTTACTCGTATTTTCAAAGAATACCTACATAATTATTCTAATGTCTAATAGAAAAGTATGGAAGAAAAAGACATGTTGCGTCGATCCCAAATATGAAAAAATAAGGGCACGAGTCTATAAAGAAATTAAGTTGGCGTTCTATACAGACTACAATTTACATTTTATTAACTTATATTACGTTAGAACATAACGTTGTAAATGAATAGAAATGTCTCGACGTGATTCTAGACATGAGGAGACTCTTGTAGCAAACTACGAAATCAAAAGTCGTATATAATATGAGCATAAAGTTGTGCAAAATGTTAGCTAGTTCGTTTATATCTTCGTCTCCTTTTAGATAAATACAGCTTTTCACTGTCATACGGATCTTAAACGAAAATATTCACATTTAAGACAAGAGATGTTTCTCTTGTCTTAAATGTGAATATTTTCGTAATATATAACTTTTTTTTCTGTTGGCATCTCATAGCTGACCTCTGAGGTCATGACTATTTAACCGGTCAATCCTGTGGCTGCCTTAAGCTGCTACAGTCAAAGCCTCCAGCCAGGAGCGTACAAACTAAATTACTTATAAACGGTGAACGGTAGTAGGTATAGGTGAACGCTCGCTAAGGGCACCCCCTGTGGGGTACGAACCTCGGCTTAGGGCGTTTACCGGAGGGAGGACATCAAGGATGGGACGGGCTGGTAATATATAACACGTTACTGTCAGAATAAATAAAAAGGAATAGTAGGTAATTATAAATGAAAAGCGTTGCATGTGAAAATAAATTGCGGCTTACTGGACAGCAGGAAGCGTACAAAACGTTTGAAAATCTAGGTTAATTGAAAAAGTTGGAAATATTATAGCGAACCGACCGAACCAATGAAAATGAGAATGTAGTGAGGAAACCTTTTTTATTTCCGTGAACATTAAATTATATTTGTGTCTATTCTCGCATAATTCATGTTTTTATGTTAACTCGCCAATTCTAGTCTTTACTTCGTTATTATAATTTACTGCAAATAGTGCTTTTACGATGCAATTCATTTGTATTGAATTTCTTTTTTCTGCGTCATTTAATTAAACGACTTTGGATTTCCAGTTTTTTTCGTTCTAATAGGTTATTTTTAATCTGCGGCAAGCTGAGTACTTATAATACAACATAGAAACATAATAACTTCCCCATCTAACAGTTTTTGATTGACTGCTGGTGGTCGCGCACCGTCGTCGTTTTATAACAATGTTAGACAAATAAATATGCGGTCCACGCGCCGCGCTTATCATTTAAAATCAAACGTAATAATAGAATACCTGAGCTTATTCTCCTGACAGTCTTAATTCAGACGCAGATGCATCATGTTGGATGTCAATCGTACTCCAGAATAAATAGTCATCCATTACTTCCCATTGCTACTTACAACATTTTTTAATTTTCACCTGTCATTTAAAATAACATCTTTGTCTTTTGAACAAAAATGCATTAAATATTGAAACATAAAGAAAATTAATGAATTTATTTTTTTCATACCTAAGACTTTTTATTATATCACATAAAAACATCGCGCCATTACATTTAAGTAGTCAACTATCACAACAATAATTGCCTGAATTCAAAATACACTTGGAAAAATCCTCCAACATTTATGTAACTACATCTGAACGTGAACTGAATAAACAGAAACTTCAGATAGAATGTAATGGAGCGTTTATTTCAGTCTTTATCTATTAGTTTGTGACGCATCGTCAACCTTTCCACTCAGTCGACTCCCTCGGGGCACCGGAGCAAGCATGTGAACATAGATTTACAATTCATACTCTCGCCAATCTAGAGATGAAAGAGAATGTGGAAAACAAATGGTCGTATAAACTCAAGTTCACGAAACGTTTTCAAGATAAGACATAACATGTGCCTACCTATAAGTATTTGCACCTTTCACACGCGCGCGCTTTACATTTACAGCGTCACAACGTCTGTTTGTAATGTCAAAATAACAGCTTTTTACTAAATGCATGAAAGCATATACTTACGGTACTTATAACAAAAAAAAACATTATTTTTTTTGTCTGTTTTTCTGTATGTTTGTTCTTGTTTGACGGAACTTTCAAGGGCAGATAGCTGATGTTATTTTATTTTATTAATTTTAGGAAAACTTACAGCTAATACATTTTAATATCAAGCAATTTTATAAGGAGTAATGTAGGCTACTTTATTATATAATGTAAGAAAACGAGTAAGTCTACACACATTATCACCTAATAAGCACGGATGCCCTTCTTACTGCTTATTGTGAGATAGTAGGATCACATTTACGTCATGGGATCATATTTTGGGGAAACTCTAATGAAAGAGAGACCGCCTGCAAGGCACAAAAAAGATGCATTCGAGCGATGTTTAAACTTAAACCAACTGATAGTTGTGAACCGTACTTTAAAAATGACAAAATATTAACATTACCTTGTCTGTACATATTAGAAGTAGCTGTGTTTGTAAAGACAAATCCGAGTCGTTTTAGACATCTATCGAATGTAGTACCCCGCAATAGACGCGATAATAGTGTGCTATGTCTGGAGTCAGCCAAAACAGCACTTATGCGCAAAAGTGTCTACTGCATGGCTCCAGTCATTTATAACAAATTGCCAAAGACATGGAAAGAGCTTCCACTTTCATTATTTAAAAAGAAACTCCGAAGCTTTTTAGTGGCGAAAGCATATCGCGGGTCTCAAACCATAGGGGCGTATCCACAAAACCGTTACTTTTCAGGAGAGACAAAAAACTGTATAACTTTTTTTGTGATTGAGCCAGCTTATTGTGTTTTTGCATGTGGCCATATATTTACAGTTCAGTTCATATGGGATGCTTGATTTTAAGGTATTTCCTCTATAACACCAGCTTTTGGTTCTTACGTCTATTTGGCATGTCGGAAATACGGTAAAACTCCATCAAAATTCCCCCAAAAATGCTTGGAATTTATGGACGTAAAACTTTTTTCTTTAAATTATTAATAATTATACCAATATTTATTTGAACTTAGTTGGTGATTTAAAATATTGCAATTTAGGAATGAGAAACCATCAAAATTAATGTTATTTCTGTGATTTTAATAATTTATACGCCTGTCTGGCTTGTCATTAATACTGAGAGGTGTTTGAATTCTAAGTGGAAGTATAGACCATTTTTGTTCTACAATGTAGAAAAAAAAGAACAAATGGTAGTAATTACAATTTTTTTCGGTGTGAATAAAAATAAGAACAAAAAATAAGCATATAAAAATGTAAAAAATCATAAATCTGAACAAAATTATTTTAAATGATATAAAACACAAACATACAAAATTGAGCTCATTATTGATTGATACATAATCACAATCACCGAAAATTGGCCGTGTTTTTTTTACGCGTTTTGTGTATTTAGTTTACGCGTTTTGTGTGTTGCCAACACACAAAACGCGTAAACTCTGGACGGACGAAAAGATCACTGAACTCGAGGAAGAATTGAGCAGGTTACGATCGCGTATTTGGGTTATCTGAAGTCCGAAGAGAGAGGGGGAGGACTCGATAATCCTCAAATGCGGGAACCTACTCTATTTCCGGGAGGGGTGATCAGCAGTCTCAAGGTGATGTCGGGTTTATCATTCATAAGTCCTTTGTAAGCAACGTGCTGAAGATAGGGAGTGTGTCGACCAGGGTGGCGTACTTTATACTCAGAATATAGCAAGATATTCGTTGAAGGTAATACAGGTTTTAGCCCCGACCTCGTCACACCCCGACGATAAGGTGGAGACCATGTATGAGAATTTTTTCAGAGCCATGTTTGCCTCTTAAACTCACTTCACCGTTGTTATGGGGGATTTC
Source organism: Agrochola lychnidis (assembly GCA_963680765.1). Taxonomy (NCBI): domain Eukaryota; kingdom Metazoa; phylum Arthropoda; class Insecta; order Lepidoptera; family Noctuidae; genus Agrochola; species Agrochola lychnidis. The sequence goes on from OY796862.1 coordinate 18,042,758, forward strand.
AATGCGAAACTGGGCAAACGAGACAATTATGAACTACGAGTGGGTCAATTTGGAGTTGGACATCGGAACCACCGGGGTCACCTACTGGCCAATTTTATGGAGAATGAAGGCCTCTTTATAAGAAACTCCTTTTTTCAGAAAGTATGATGCAACTAAGAAGAAGAAAGAAGACAGATACATCATTATGTCGACGAAGAAGCAAACATTTAATAATGTCTCTGTCATCAATGCGCTGAAAACCAGAAGTGATCACCGCATAGTACAGCAGATAGTACATTGAATCTAAATATCAAGCTGGAAAGATCTCGACTGATGAAGTTTACGTTCCGCCCCGCACCGATCCAAATCCAAAACCCCGAGAGCTTTCAGATCAAACTTCAGAATCGTTTCAAGTGCTCAGGGAGCTCCATGGACGATTATAACGATGGGTTCGTGAAAACTGTTCATACGGTTGGGTCTAAGATTTTCAAGACCCGTCGTAAAAATAGAAACAAGAAGCTCTCTGAATCTACTTTACAGCTCATGGAGGACTTGAGATGATCCTGCAGTCTTCAGACGTTGCGTGCATCTACCGGTAGCTCAATGGACGGATCTGTAAGTTCTTGAAAAGCGACCTTTGGTGCTTTAATACTGACCGTATTAAAGACGCGATAAAGAGCGGAACAAGAGCTTCAAGTTCTTTACAAGAGATCTGTATATTAGGGAGAGCCAGCTCATGAAGATCTTCGAGAAAGAGGTCAATCGTCGACTCCGACTCCGTTGTCTGACTCGACTGGAGAGCTTTCGGGAAGCTGCGTTATATCTTTTCGTTTCACATACCACAGTGTCTCAAGACGAAAGTCTTAGACCAGTGCGTGTTGCCATTGATGACCTATGGCACAGAAACGTGACGCTCAAAATGGGCCTCAGTAGAAGGCTGAAAATCATCCTAAGAGCAAAGGAGTAAGCTATGCTTGGAGTTCCCCTACGTGATCGAATCAGAAATGAAGAGATCTGTAGGAGAACCAAGGTAACCGACATAGCCTGCAAAATTGTGGCAGTGGGCAGGCATATTGCGTGCAGAACAGATGGCCAATAGGACCCACGAAAGATAATTAATTTAGCATTAAAATTGACGTCTATTCCATATGGCAGCTCATTGCAGAATGACCGTGTTGGGTATTCTTGGTATGACTATACGTCCACATTTTGACGAAATCTTGAGACAGCAATACTAAAATGTGTGGATGTGTGTACCTACGTCTGCAAGTGATGACTAAATATCTTCAGGATCATGTTGAAATGGACACTCGATGCGCATAAGTCCCTATGGCCCGACACAATTCCCTGAGATCATAATAAAATTGAAGGTCATACGTGCATACGTCTTTGTGGCACGTTAAAACTGCCCCAAAAAGTAATAATTATTGCTCTTACGTCTACTATACGGCTATATGGCCTAAAAATAATTGCAGATTGTCTAGCTTACGATAAATAATGTTTTGTAATTAATTCCAAAAGTAATTAATATTAAATTATAAGAAAAATTGAGGTTACGTATCGCATATAGTAGAATCCAATGGCATTAAAAACGAAAAATCGAGTGTGCGTTACAGGATAATGTAATAAAACTAAGTTTTACTATTGTAAAAAGATAATTTGTAATGTAACTCGTTGGTAATCCTTAAATAAATAAATAAACAAATAAAAATAAAAAAAAAATCGCATTTTTGCATGTACGCCCCTATGGTTTGAGACCCGCGATATTATAATATTAAGGAGTTCCTCTTTTTTTTTCTGTTTCTATCCGCGATCAGTTTTTACTTTTATCGGATGAGGTGGAGGTAATTATTGGCAGTTAGAGCATGACTCCAGCGAGCCATCTACTCCGTATTTGTGCTTAGGTCCACACAGGTGTGGGTGGACTACACAATGACTTTCCTTTTAAGTCTTTTCCTGTAACTTCTTGTTTTCAGTGCGGCACCCAGATTGTTTGGGGTGGCTTTCCAGTCTTTCCTGGTATATTTTTGTGATGTTTTTGATCTCGTCCATGACGGTATTCATTGATAACTCCTTGTGTATTTCAGCGTTCGTGACAAGCCAAGGAACGCAACAGATTGACCTCAAAATAGCATTCTGAATTCGCTGTATGATGCTAATGCTTGAGTTACAGGCGCTGCCCCAGAGTTGAATTCCATAAAGCCACACCGGCTTCAAGATCATTTTAAATATTAAGAGTTTGTTGTCGGTACTCAGTTTACTGTTTCGTCCCATGATCCAGTGTAAGTTTTTGTAACGGATATTAAGTTCGTGTCTCTTAGTCTTAAGATGTTTCTTCCACGTGAAACGTCGGTCGAGATGTAACCCTAGGTATCTTACGCTGTCGTGGTGAGATAGTGTGACATTCTCGAGGTGTACAGGTGGACAGTCAACTTTTCGCAGCGTAAATGTGACGTGGACCGATTTGCTTGCGCTCGTCTTTATGCGCCACCTTTGTAGCCATGTGGTTATTTTGTCGAGACCTCCCTGTAGCATGTGTGAGGCCACAGCAGGATCTGTGTGGCCGGCAAGTATTGCGGTGTCATCAGCAAATGTTGCTATAGTAACCTCATCAGCCTGTGGGTGATCTGCTGTGTATACTGTGTACAAAACCGGTCCCAGTACCGACCCTTGCGGTACTCCAGCAGATATATTTTAGAATCCAGACGTCTACTTCTTTTACTTGAAACATTCTTTCCGACAAATAGGATTTCATTAGGGAGTAGTACTGATGGGGAAGGTTGATTTTCAGCTTGTATAACAGACCCTTATGCCAAACCTTATCGAAGGCCTGTTGGATGTCCAGAAACACTAAGGAGCAGTATAGCTTTTCTACTAGGCTTTTCCTTATTTTATCATAGACTCGATGGACTTGTTCAGTAGTAGAATGCTCCTGTCTGAAGCCAAATTGGTGGTCCGGAATAATTTTCTCATTATTTAGAATTGGTAATATTCTGTACATCAGTAGCTTCTCAAAGACCTTGGAGAGGATTGGCAGAAGGCTTATGGGTGTATAGGAAGATATGTCGTTAGGAGGTTTACCCATCTTGTGTATCATTATGATTTGGGACACCTTCCATGCCAGCGGAAAGTACTGGATTCTTAAAATGGCATTAAAAAGTGATGTCAGAAACACAATGGCTTTTCTGGGTAACTATTTCAGGAGTTCCTAACTGAGAAATAATTTTTAAGCTAGTGTATATTATATTATTTTTTGTACTTAGTTCATTGTGTAATTTTAAAATTGTATTTAATTATTTAGTTATAAGATAGATAGATAGATAGAATATTCTTTATTATGTACACCATAAGAATAACTTGAATGTTTTAAATCTTTTGCATGCCTACATGGTAAAATATGGCTGAACTCTTATTTTTTTGTCATCATTTACTGTTACCCATATTTGCAAAATAAAATTATCTTTATAGAAAGGGAATTAGGGTCCACGCGGTCGAAGCCGCGGGCATTAGCTAGTTGAAAGATAAATTTCAAAATCAACGCATGCGAGCAAAAAACAAATATTAATTTACTGTCTATTCTGTTTACACCTTATATTCTGTTAGCTGCGTAAAAACAAATTGATGGCATCTACGGCCTAAACGTCAGAAGCGCGATATATAGTTATTACAAATCAAACTCAAAAACAAAGCATTTATTTCAATTAAACTATTTACAGGCACTTTTAAATTGTCAAAGAGTCGGTCAGTTAGTTGCCCATTCCAAAACGTTGATCTCTAGGTAGAAGAACGGACAAGAAACTCCAAGGACACTCTTTTAAACATAGATATTACAAAATTCTGGGTACATTATTCTTGTTGCTTCTATATGTGAGAACAATGTAAAAAAAACTTACATAAGAGTAATACATACAGTATTAATAATACATACATAACAAAAGGTTTACCGAGGTATAAACGACCATGCTAACAGCGGTTGCCAAGCGCGCGGAAAGTTAAATAGTACCCAGTAGGTAGTTACTTATTGTTTAAAAAGTTCAACAAACTGTATTTGGGTTCACCGTTTAAAATACAACGTTTTTATTCCCCAGTGAAAAAGAGAAAGGGGCTGAAAAAATTAAACCTACGAACTTCAGCATGAAACGTGTTTCTTTTTTTCAATGCGTAATGTTCTGAAATCCGCGCATGTAGGCTAAGTTAACATTACGCTTTATGATTTCTAAACGAGTTTCGGCTTATCAATGTTTAGTATCCATCGCTCTTTCTGTGAAATTTGATGCCGAACTGAAAAAAACTAAATTTTTTACCGGATTTGTATCATCAAAGATTCTCTCGCTCGAATGATATTTTGAAGTTATGTTCCTTTTGACGGTTTATTTTATTTTAGTTTCTTGTCAAAGGCTGTTTTGAAAGATTTTCACGGCTACGAAAATCTTGCTAAACAGCCTTTCATCATCAACATGAAAGGTTATGTTAGGAAAAATATCAAGACTAGCAGCCGGAAAATTGTGGGGCTCACCAGTATAGTGGCTTTTATTCGACCGTATCGGTTTTGAGTGTAATGAATGTATTATCCGGTAATGTATTTCGTTATGAACATTGTTAACGTTTTTCCAATCCCAAAAGACAATTTATTTGCTAGAAAGTTACAAGTTAACTACAGCCAGTACTCAATACAAGCCTAAAAAGTTTTAAGAGCTTCATCAATTTAAAAGCGTGCACCATTAGATGGTCAATAAGTTTTTAGAGGATCAGTTCAAAATGTGATGTGTGTGTTTGTGATGTGACGTGTGTGATGTTAAAGGCTTGTGTCGCGTCGCGTGTCGCACTGGTCTGCACAAGCCTTAATGTGTGTTAAATGTGTGGTTCAGTGTAGACCAAACCAAAGTGAAGGCGAGAAATTCAAGGGTTGCAATAGAACCACACGCCACAATCACGGCGATTAGACCCCTCTTTGAGGAGTGGCTGGAGAGACGCCACGGCGTTCTCACCTTCCGCCTGACGCAGGTCCTCACCGGACACGGCTGCTTCGGGAGGTTCCTGTTCAGGATAAGGCGGGAGGAAACACCCGGGTGTCACCATTGTGTGGATCGGCCTGAGGACACGGTGGAGCATACGGTGGAGGTCTGCCCGGCTTGGGCGGAGCAACGCCGTGTTCTCGTAGAGGCGATCGGCGGCGGTGATCTCTCGCGTCCGGCCCTGGTTCAGGCCATGGTACGGAGCGAGAGGAAATGGCAGGCCGTCACCTCCTTCTGCGAAGCGGTAATGCTCGCGAAGGAGGAGGCGGAACGCGTGAGGGAGAGGCAAAGTTCGCGCCCTCACGCCCCTAACCGCCGCAGAAGGAGACGCCCGGGGCGGGAATCGCGAGCCGATTTCCGGCCACCGTAGGCGCGGGCTTGCGGACGGTGAGCAATGGGTAGCTCGCCGTCCGATAAGGACCAAGCCCGGGTCGACGGCGCGTTGTGTTCCACGCGCGCCTCAAAGAGATGTCAGCAGAATTGACGGGGTCCGCTAGGGCCGATGCCTGCCGGGGGTTCGAAGAAAACCGATCGGGAAATCGTGGACCACGGCAACAGGGCAACCGAAGGAACACGGGTGGGTTTTAGTCAGTAAGAGTCTGACACGCCCTCCCACTCCGCCCAGAGCGGGAGAAGTTGTTTGATAATTTCCCACCCAAAAAAAAAAAAAAAACAAAAAAAAAAAAAACAAAAAAAAAAAAAAACAAAAAAAAAAAAGGGTTGCAATAGAATCGGTTTTGTCCAAGTCAACGCTTCTATAAATCTTGTCTCTGAAACTCGAACACCTAACTTACATTGCCACTTGGCACAGAAACCTCGATGCTAAACCGCTTTACCATCGTCAACTTCTTTAATATCTGTCATGACGACGTAAAGTTTGTGCTGCGATGAGAATGTCTGAGATATTTTGAAATAATTGCCGGATAGGTATGTTTAGTATCATATTATGATACTAAACATTACTATTTAATTGTTTGAACGGTTTTAATAGATTTCTGATGTCGATTGTTTTATTCACATTAACGATTATGTTATAACTTTAGCAATATCTAATTTATTGCTGGGGCTTCGGTGACGTAGTTTTGGTCAATGGAACTTGAGCGTTGTTAAATTCATTGTTTCTGAGTGTTATTCTGACTTGCACTTTTGGAACAAAAAAAACCTAACTTAATTTTAATTTTCTTCATTCACATTTTCTCAGGTATTTCGAATAATATTTTTGTTTTTACCAACTGTTATGTCTACACATACCTCCATCAAACTTGAATGTTTCGTAGATATGAACTAAATCACCTTGTGTCTTGTGAACGCTCGACTGCTCTCTTAGGTTTATGTTAATTGTCTATTCCTGGCAGTGCGGTCTTCCGAGAACATGTCCATAACGATGGAAGGATATCGTCACCACAGTAGAAATAAGTAACAGTATTATGTCTTCATGGAAAACGGCCGAAACGACGCGCTTCGAAATCTCAGTGTATATCAATACGCAACAGTCTCGAGTGCGCGGCAGTTACGTATGGATGCGGAAGGTTTATCTACTGAGCGGTCGTAGGTAATTATTAATTCAAGGTCACTGCCGAAACATAATACTGTAACTTTATTATACTGTGTCGTCACTGAGCCTTTGTCATTGGCTTCTTTGACCAACTATTAAAGCTTTCCTTGCTGCGAAAAGCATGTGAGCAAGTATGTGAGAAGTTTAAACATACAGCATCTTTTTACCCTGAAAAAATATATTTAACTACGGTCAAAGAATTTTTTAAAGCAATTATAATGATTTTTACACCTTTTTAGGGTTCCGTAGTAAACAAGGAACCCTTATAGTTTCGTCATGTCCGTCTGTTTGTCTGTCTGTCCGTCCGCGGTCTAGCTCCGAGACCCTTAGTACTAGAAAGCTGTAATTTGGCATAGGTATACATATTAATTACCGACAAAGTAGTAAAACAAAATTATGAAAAACATTTTTTTTTAGGGTACCTGTCCTACACGTAAAGTGGTGATGTTTTATTTTCTTATTTTTTATCGCATAGTGTAGGGCATCATTGGAAAGGTCCTTTAAAAACATTGTGAGTTTGCGAAAACCATTTTTGGATTCAGGGATCCGTTTGCGAAATATTAAGCTTTAAAGTGCTAATTTTTGTTAGAGTCAAGTGTCCCCCCCCTCCCTGCCAGCTAAATGGTTGATTTTGGATATGTGAAAAAAATCACAGCAGTAGGTTATATAACGAAATGAAAAGAAAAACTATCACAGCTAAGTAGGCTCTACAAGTTAACGAGTAATAATCGACCAACTTAACTTTGCAGTTGTAAAAACATGTTTTCCCATACATTCCGTATGGGAGAACATATTTTTTCAACTACAAAGTTAAGTTTGTTTTTAGGATAAATTCATCCCAACTACGGAATCCTTCATTGTGCGTGGTCCGACACGCACTTGGCCGGTTTTTTATTATTAAATTCGTCTTTTGTTTTTACCAACTGTCGGAAGATTTCAATTCACGCTTCACGGGTTTCTATTTCGTTCGAAATGTTGTTCAATGTATTTGAATTCAGCACACAGTTGTTGTCTTTATCTACCAGTTCTAAGGCAGATGTGTTTCAGTATAAAATTCATTTTAAATTTTTATTTAGAACACAATTCTGCTTGCGCTGTTGGGCGGAAAAGTCCCGGGAGAGCGGAATACGCTACAAAAACCTTCTTATGGTATGTCCGAGTAAGATTACTATAGGAAAGAGAAGGATTTTACTTTGAAAATCCTTCTCTCCTTCTATGAAATCGAAGGTAATTCTATGGAAATATCTTTTTGAGCGAGCTTAAACGATATACCTACCTAAGTAGTAACCAATATAAATGAGTACCACCCACTACTCATACGCCCTTATAATAAATTTATCTGCAGTCACCCATAAATCTGTTCCCATGTCTACTTGTTATTTATTTCAAAGTACCTAAAGGTGAGACCAAAAGTAGTACATAGAACTCAGAAGTGACGATACAACAAGTATCTAAGTGTTGTTTATAGCTTAATTCTATGAACTAGTCTAACTTTGCATGACGTAAATTAGTTTCGTATAAATGGCTTTCAGCGAAGTTAGCTCACCTAGCCACTACTGCGTTACAACTTAATAATTGCTCACGTACAAGTTAGTCGTAACAACTTTGCCGCCGATAAACTAACTACCTATATTCCTAATATTGACTTTAATTTACAGTTTATAAGGAAGCCACTGTTTATTAGTTTCACACACAAAGTTTGTTCACTAAAGAAGTTTAAGCATAAACTAACTGCAGAATGTTACGACAGTGCGTTTTTTGAAGAAAAATAAACGAGCGAGCCTTACAGTAGTCGCATATGATGTGTGACATCTGACATCTCACCTTGGTAATAAGCAACATTAAAGGGGCGGGGCCTCGTCAAGGTCGTTTCTGATGGCCAATTCTAGCACCGCGCGCGATCATTGGTCAAATCAAATAGTGCACGCTTTCCCGCTTCCTGTGACACACTTCCGTCCCTTTTCACGAAATCACTCCCATAGATTTGATTATTTACATTTTTTAAATCTAAATCGATTTTGATTGCAGAAAAGCGAGAAGAAAGATGTTACTGTTACACATCAGAAACTTTTTTAATGTAATTTTAACAATAATGAAACACATAAAAAACTTTATTACACACATAAAATTTCCGGAATAAATTCTCTAAATGATAGTGAAAACTGCACCAAAATCCGTTGTGTAGTTTAAATTAACAACGTGGTTACACTGACAGACATGAAAAGCGACATTAATTTGTAATAAGAAGAGAATTACATATTTAGGCCAAACATTTATGAAAAAGTGATATTAGAAGAATGGTACAAGTCCAAAACTTCTGTATTTTCCGATAGATGGCGTTGTCCGCTCAGACTCAATTCCTGAATCGCGCTATGGTTTCGTTCCCAACGTTGAATATGACGGAGTACTAACAGCTCACTAACTTGTTATAGCTGTATGAATGAATGCACTGCATTCGAGAATTTTTGAACGGTTGTGCACTTTGTGCACAATCTTATAATTTTATCGTAACACCCTTCAGGATAATTTTCTTTGAAAATACAAACTTGCAAAAGATAGAAAAATATTCGTAAGTAATAGCTATGGTCTGCATATTAATCAACCCTTGACTTCCAAAATCTACAACGCATTTTCAGTATCAAGTCGTCAACTAAAAAAAAAAAACTCAAAGTGTCGAAGTATCGTATTTTGGAAAAAAAAATACAGTGATATTGGATTTAACCATTTCCTTGGTCCTTAGTAATTTTTTTTAGAGCCGGAGGGGCGCAGGCTCGACGTATTTTATTTACCTATATGGAATTTTTCACTTTTTGTATGGAAAAGAAAAAAATATTACCTACATGTTGAGTCTTAGGGGTTTAAGGTTTTATAAATGGGGTTGAAATTTTCATTATTTTTGCGATTGGACACGCCATTTTCGAGATATAAGCAAAAGAAAAAAAAAGATACAGTACCTACTGTTTTTGCACCTGAATTCGAGGTGTCGTGTCGGTGTGAATATTAGTTCATATTTTATTCCACACCTTTTTAATCGCGATTAGAAATAGATTTTGTTAGACAATCAAAATTATTAAAACGCTCTCCTGTACAATCATGATTTTGTAGATAACCGTATATACTTTGTGGCCGTCGAGTAAAAAGTTTTCTACTGTCTTTAGCATGGCGATTACAAAATCAAAATTGTCTTCACTACCTTAGTGATTTTGACAGTTTGGGAAAACTTTCTTCTGAAATAGTCTACATGTAAAAGGACCTAGACAAAGATCGTTACAAACGAAAGACAAAATTACAGATTTTAGAATGATTTCTACGGTGCAATGTCAAAAATAGAGAAACAAAATGTCACTTTGTATAGAAAGAGCTATGTCTATTCTTCGTAGAGATAGAAAGCGTCATGCTATGCATGCAGTACTGTTTCGACCCGTAAATAAAAGCACCCTTATCTCCTAATTGCTCTGAGAGCATATAAAAAACAAACAATCGTGAATCATTACCGGCTTACATAGTGAGAAAATAATTAGTTTATTAAAGCTTGAGCCTTATTTTTTGTACAAAAGGGTCTCTCGAGTGTTCCGTACTGCGATGGTTGCTACATGATAATTCTGTCAGAGCACGATTTGTTACAAGCTACGCTAAAGATTAACACGAAATAAAGTTTAACTAACGAGATTGTTCACAACAGTATGGAAATAATGTGCGGGAACAGTAGGTGCTGTATAACGTGACATCTCGGCGGATATGGCCGCGAGGGTTTATAACCGAATCCGTGTCATCCGCCAAAGTGGCAATGGCGTGTTAGGAATCGCTGTTGTATGGCTGAGGCGGCAGGAACGGTGATACGCGCTCGAGCGGTAGCGTGGGGGCCTGTAACAGCCGCAATATTCGCGTAAGCGCGATGTTGAAGCTTTCCTTCCGCACTTTGAAGCCTGGCTGAAAAGAGAGGAACGCATTTCATATAGTCTCACTCAGGTGCTGACCAGGCACGGTTACTTTAGTGAGTACCTGAACAAGATTGGGCGAGAGGCCACGGCAAATTGGCACCATTGTGAAGGCGGCTTAGATTCTGCACAGCACACACTCGAGGAGTGGCCTGTGTGGGCTTCTGAATGACGTGTCCTGGTCGCCAGGATCGGGCGAGATTTATCTCTGCCAGCTGTAATTAGGTCTATGCTGGCGGAGTTGGAAAACTGGAGAGAAATTGCCTCCTTCTGTAAGACCGCGATGTCGATTTCCCGCCTGCATCCTATAAGGCAGACGGGAATTTGGGGTCACGGATGCTCAGAGTGGGGACTCTGTCCGCCCACTGAGTAACCTCAGGGAAGATGGCACACAGTGGTCACGTGCTGCCTTGCACAGTTATGTTTCGGGGAGACCCCTTTACAGTCTCTCCAGAGATGTGCTCTAACAGGCATAGTACTGAAGGAGGAGTCTTTTGAGAGGTAACGGTGCCACTTCCATATGCAGATGGTGACCTCTGGGGTGATTATAGTGAGGTAAAAAACCCACACTCCCCGGTCCTATCCCAAAAGCCCGGACGCCTTTTACAGGTTTTAACCTAAACAAAAAGAAAAGGTGCTGTATAATGTGCGCTGTGTCAGATATTTATCTCATATATGCTCGTAAAACTATGGCCCTCGTCAGCGACCTAGACTAATTTTTTTTCCTATCGTGAGCTCTCTGATAGTTAGCAAAGCCAAATTTAGTCTTGAAAATCCAGTCACATCGTGGACAGAAGAGTTGGTTAGCATGGTGTGGTCATGAACAGCAAATGGATACCAGTAGACTCCCTAAACCCACTTTCTACTGATCTACCACTAGTACAAACAGAAGTTTTTATATTCAAAACACCCAAATTCCTAAATTGCTGAATAAAACAATCGCAGTGTTTATGCTGTGTGACACTTCCGGCACTGAAGTTTATCGAGCATCCCTGCGTTGCTGAGAGCAACATGCATTATATTTGCCACACCAGCTTCCATTAGTAGCCTTTTATAGCTCATCTGAAACCGCTTAAGCCTCATCTATAAATTTTGATATGCTTTACATTTCTTGTTCTACCTCCTCACACGCTATTCACTTGTGTAGTTCCGTTTGACTTCACAATCGAATCGGATTGGAATGTATTGCAGGAAAAGTTTTAATTATACGCAACGAGAACTTGAAAATGTGGAAGCGATGCTAAAGAAAGCATTATGACTTACTTGAAATGTGGTTTTAGTAAAAGAAATAATTCAAATATTGTGCTGTGATAACGATTTATTATAAAATGTCGTTTGGTGCATAATTCACAGATAAGGCAGTTTTTTTAAAACTTTCTTCGATTGAATTACGCAAAATTGTCTTGAAACTTGTAATATTCACAAAGGATAAAATATCCACAAAGAAGCCCAACCTTCATAGTTTTTTGATAAGAGTAACCCGTGTTAGTTATGCCCCCAACTTTCTGGCGCTTCAATGTTTTTGCTAAAAAACAAAATCCTTGGCGCGGAAGTAACTCAATTTTTAAACAAACTTAATTTAATCGAAATCACCAATCAAGTGATCGAGTGAGTTTCAAGTGTTCTTAAAATATAAAATCTTAATATTTAACACCTGCCCTGTTAGCCAAAACGGGTCGGTATTTGTGAATTAACAAGTACTCCATTTATCGTCCTCCGTGATAGGTACGTATCTTCGGTAGTCAACAGATGGCGAGTAAATGGAAATTCCCTTCACGAGAAACCTCTGAATTAATTCAATAAGATTAGGGTCACCTTTAACTTTTTTAAATACCCTTAAAACACTTCCCTGTGATTATCTGTACGTAATTCTGTTTTAACAGGATTGCGTTTAGCTACTTGTTACGGAAATAGAAAAAGATAGATAGATGGAAAAGTCATGTCAAATGCCCATGTGACACCCACTCCCATGAAGATCGGAGACGCTACGCTCGAAGTTGTGGACGAGTATGTTTCATCATCATCATCATTTCAGCCGAAACGAGTATGTTTACCTAGGATAAATTGTCCAGCTAGGTAGGTCCAACTTCGAGAAAGAGGTCAATCGTCGAATCCGACTCGGCTGGGCAGCGTTCGGGAAGCTACGCAATATCTTTTCGTCCCACATACCACAGTGTCTCAAGACGAAAGTCTTTGACCAGTGCGTGTTGCCAGTGATGACCTATAGTACTGAAACGTGGTCGCTCACAATGGGCCTTATCAGAAGGCTAAAAGTTACCCAAAGGGCAATGGAGAGGGCTATGCTTGGAGTTTCCCTACGTGATCGAATCAGAAATGAAGAGATCCGCAAGAGAACCAAGGTAACCGACATAGCCCGAAGAATTGCCAAACTTAAGTGGCAATGGGCAGGGCACATTGCTCGCAGAACGGATGGCCGATGGGGTCGAAAGGTTCTGGAGTGGCGACCACGTACCGGAAGACGTAGCGTTGGAAGGCCTCCCACAAGATGGACCGATGACCTTGTGAAGGCCGCAGGAATCCGCTGGATGCGGAAAGCACAGAATCGGTCGAAGTGGCGGCGCTTGGGGGAGGCCTATGTCCAGCAGTGGACGTCTTTCGGCTGAAATGAATTAATGATGAGATAGATGGAATACTCTGTATTATTTATACCATAAAAATTACAGATATAAATGAAGAAAGAGCTCAGAATTTTAGTGATATTTAGTGATATCATACTGTAAATATTTCATTATAAGATTCGATGGTTAAATGTGTGATATAGCTATTTATTTTTCATAAGGGGTGTTTTTTTTTCAGGTCTTGTTCTAAGTCCGCCTGGCAAGCTACCACTATCTCATCCAAGTTTATCGCCATAACAACAATTTGAACAGCATTGTGCTGTTGCGACTGCCACGCTTATACAGGGCGTCGGCAATGTTTACCGACGCGCGCACTGACTGCTTTGACGCAGTATGGTGCATGAAATCTGTCTCGTTACTTCGCAGGTTGCGTGACAGTCCCAACATCATTCTGCACTCGATAGCCGCCCGGGCAGATAGTCCGCTTGTTTGGGCGTTAGCGGATCGGACAGGATCTGTTTTAGTTATTAAGTACTAACATAGGCTAAGTAAGATTATTGCTAACAAAATGGACCTCGTTTGTAGTCTGAATATATAAAATAAATAATAATAATAAATTGTTGTGTTTTGGCAGTTAGAGGTAAGATAGTAAGTTCCCCTGTAGTTGAGGATTCCGGGTGAAGCTCGCTTCTACTTTTGGCTTGTTCATCACTTACCATCAGGTGAGATGCAGACCAAAAGTAGAAGTGAGCTTCAGCTTCTCGGTAGTAGTTAAAAAAAAAAAAATACACCTACTATGTATTTTAAAAATAAAAAAAATAAAAAAATGTAAATGTTTTTTAATGATCTTTATAAAAATATTTAAAAATGTATTTAATATGTAAAAAAATGAATAAATGAAATAACATAATACAACATTTATTTATTACTTATAAAGACTATTGACTTTTAAACATAGTAGATGCAACAGAATTATTTCAACAGAAAAGCGGTGAAAAGTGGGCTGTGGATAGTTAATTTTGACAATCTGCAGTCTGTCTACTCCTATGGGATTATGGACGTGAGTAGTATTTATGTACGGATTTTTATCGTCGGGTTTAACCAATTCGAAGATATCTTTAAAAAAAAGAATCACCCCTGATGAAAAACAAACAGCAATATCACACATTTAGCCATCCAATCATGTAGTGAAATATTTACAGAATGATTTCACTAAACATCACAAAAAGTTGACTTTGTAAGAGGAAAACTGCGCAAACTTAAAAGTAGATAAACATAACATAGTTACTATAATGGCGCAGTGATGTATCACATCCACCTGGGTATGATACTTTAGATCGTGATACTTGTGTTTCATAAGTTTCTTCTTCAGCTCGTGGCTAAATAATAACAGCCGCACGGGTCGATTCGACAGGTTAAGCTACGCTTGCCGGGGTTGGTCCGTGGATGGGTGACCATCTTTCCATACCGAGACTCCTCCGTGCCTCGGAAAGCACGTTAAGCCGTTGGTCCCGGCTGTCATTCGTGGATCTTTGACAGTCGTTACGGGTCGTCAGAAGCCCGAAAGTCTGACAACCAGTCTTCCAAAGGGTATCGTATTACACAGTTACTGGGTTGTGGAGGTCAGATAGGCAGTGACTCCATGTAAAATACTGGTACCTATTCAGCTGCATCCGGTTAGACTGGAAGCCGACCCTAACATAGTTGGGAAAAAGATAGATAGACTTGTATTTCATAACTTTTTTGTCTACCTTCTCCATGAAGTGAATTACCAACGGTAATAGAACTTAATTGCTTTGAATGTTCTTGCTCTATAACAAACTACCCTCATGATGTCGTGTGTACTCAGCAGAACTAAGCTTATCTGTAATTACAACTGAGAGGCTTGTCTCTGTTGCTAGGTAATCTTCTGTCCCATGTTAGGTCATTAGGACCCCGCTGTTCGCAGGGCTATTATACAGCCGACGTTGCACGTTATTGGCCATTTACCTGTACAATACCTATAAACATAACGTTACTACGTTTATTACTATGAAGAAATATTATTTGACCGATAAATTAAAAATCTACATAAACTAGAAGAAAATATCTACTCTCTAATATACGATGTATTAAAACTTCCAATCAGTATTCTTATGGCATCCTAACCAACCATTTGTTCCGTCTCACAACAAGGAAAAATTTCATTCTTGTTCAAAAAGAGGACGTAAACTGATACTAAAATCCTATCGTTTTGGGCTTTTAGTTTTCATCTCATGAATACAAATTTTTGGAACGTATATCGACACGGTAGTTATTTACTAGCTTGTATAAAATACCTTTGCCGTTGAAAACCTAGCGCTAGATACGATATTTTTTGCACGAAGAATGTACCTACTACATTCACGTAGCATATTTTGGCCTTTTACCGGTAAAAAGTGGTCTGCGGTTATGTGGTTCGTTTTAATTAAAGTGAGCCACTCATCTATTTTAGCCGTTAAGGAAAAAGGTGTGTAGTTTGAATAGCAGCAATAGATAGCTCCGCATACCTTATATTAGGCATTATGCCTTGACTTTTCCCCATACCGATTTAGACCATCATTTAACTCGGCAAAAAGGTTTATGGCACCTCTAAAGAGTTTTTTTTAATATAACCGTAGCCAATCACCAAAAGAACTATATTTCTAAATGAGAAAAACATCAATTACGACGGAATACCTATATCGATGAGCTTCGGAGAAATGCTTGTTACTTTTATTGAAGCTTTTTTCGATAACGCGTGGAGTGAACGACACTTAAAGGTAAAAACCAATACCTATGGCCTTATAAACTAGTGGCAACTACTTAGCAATGTGGGTATTTTGAGCAAATAAGCTTTTATTCCAAACTGCTGAACAACAAGTCCCCAGACACATATTGAAATTCTTTAAATAACATGTTGCAAATTCACACGAGAAGTTTCATGAAACAGTTTAGAAGAAGCAATTTTCAGTAGTAGTCCGATTTCCCTAAGGAATTATTGCAAATTGACTGTATTATATGGGAAAACTTGTTGATTTTTCTTGCGAAGGTCTTCCATATCGATAATTTTAACGAATTTAGTCAACACTAATAGGTATCATAAAGAGGTAAAGTTTGTAAGTTTGGATGTAGGAGGTAATCTCTGGAAGTACTGATCCGATTTGGAAATTCTTTCACTAACAGAAAGCTACATTATTTCTGAGTGCCATGGGATATGTAAATGTCGTGGCCAGATCTTAGAATTAATCATTTCATTAAATAATCGACTATTTCATGAAATGGTTGTGTTTCATGAAATGGCCAGCTAAAATTGACCATATCGTTCAAACTTCAACGTTTAATGATATGTCAGTCGACGTTTGGCCATATCACTAAGTAGGATATCCACGCAAATATTACTGGCATTCATTAACTTTAAGTAATCTGGGTCAGTAGATAAATAAAACATTTTAGATAGCTTTCATTCCAGAAGAAAAATAATATGATAAGATTTGAATAGTTAAATACTAACCTGTAAAATACGTTCCAAACTCCATAGTTTATTAAGATTGCGCTCGTTTTTCGAGTGAATTTCATAAAAGTCATGTAGCTTGGTATAATAACGATACTTCACTGCACTTTTATCTTCCATTTGTATAATTATTTATAATTCTTTTTCCAATCGAAATGCAACCATTTCATGAAATGGTCGATAATTTCATGAAATGATCAATTCTAAGATCTGGCCACGACATAAACATACTTTATAAAGTAGTAACTTATAAATTAACTAGCAGCGCCCCGCGGTTTCATATGGTGGGAATGTCGGGATGAAAAGTATCCTTTTTTTGTAATTCAGGTAATAAACTACTGGCTTTTTCCCGCGACTTCGTCCGCAAACCTATAACCTTCTTCAAGAATTGGGCTATGATTGATTATAGATTCCTGGAAAACCTATAAAAAGTCTATGGTCGTAAAATACTATGAGTTTGTTCTTGGGATAAATAATTGGTATAAAACATGGATGCTATTACGATTTGATAATTAATTTGCATCATGACTACAATTCTTATGATTTTCGGGGGATAGTGCTGATATCGAATAAGATGAACATTCTGGATTTTAAGATGGCGGCCATTCCAAATAATTATAACATTGTAGATAAATTAATATTTATTATTTATTTATCTACAATATTATTATTATTTTAAACATGCCGATTGTAAAAAAACGGCCCTCTTAATTTCGTCAAGTCCGTCTGTCCGTGCGTCCGGATGTCATACAGCCATTTTACAAGGAGACTATTTACTCTATCGATGAAAATTTGGAAAAAGGTGTATTCTTTGCTCCGCTAAACAATGGTGTAATGAAATTACGATAAACATAATATAGGGGGTGGCATTCCCTATACATATAACCACGATGCATATAACCAAGGGATGAAAAAAATCTATGCACATAAAGCGTGTATTGTTGGATCTCTTATAAATTAAAATGATAAATATGTTTCTAATGGGTTTACTTTTTAAGTCTTTGAGAGTACTAGTTTTTGAGATATGAGTTATTTTCGGTTACAACCGCCGAATTAACTTTGTTCTTTATAGTTTTTTCGAGAAATACAATCTTATTTTTACTTTCGATAAAATTTATGCTGTGTAATATTTATGCGTAAATATTCATCCCAACTACGGAATCCTTCACTGTGCGTAATTCAACATATACTTGGGCAGTTCTTTTTTATTTCGTTGGGAAACTACCACAAAAAAAAAAAAACAATTTCTATTACTTAAGTAAGAGTAACCTATTCAAAACAAAAACTATCCAACTCATACAACTAATAAAAAATATGGACGTCATTTAAAAGCGTTTGCAGAATACCCATCCACCTTATAGAATTAATCTATCATCATTCCCAAAGTTTTAAGCCTACCTAAAAAATGCATACTGGGCATTCTGTAGCAAAAAATCTGAAAGAATCAAAAACAAAATCCACAGTAAATAATGTCCAACAATGGTTTTGAACAGCGAGCGCATTCCAAATTTAAATTCAAATATAGAAACAATTCAGCGCAAAATTCAATAAATGAGGTAAGTATCTATCCCCGTCCTGTCTGTTGACTCGTTTTATACATAATGTTCAAAAAACGATTAAAATTACATTAGAAAAGTATAAATAATCATTTTAATTAAACAATGCTTAGTGTATTTAATGCTTAAAATAATTTTATTTCGATTTTCAAGTATTGATTTCTGAAATTCGACATATTAATTAATCGAGTCGACCAAAATTGAAATTAAAAAAAATCGTTTGGCATAATCGTTTTTGCACATCATTACAAAAAAAAACAATAATGGTCGGAATTTTTTAACACAAATTGAGTAGTGGTAATGAATATTACGTATTATTGGACCTGTGTTCGTATATTACGTTAAGATCTGGGCATTTTCTAGTTGTTTATAACATTTTTAATAATATTTGTCACATTAAATCGTATCTACATGTGTATGTGTGATATTTGTAAAAAGTTAAAATGTAAACACGCACGATTGGCGCGAAACTTCGACTTTGGATATCAAAAACTTCATTACAACTACTTATTTAACTTGAAAAATGGATGAATTCGTCAAATAATTAAATGATGTAGTACCTATTAACTGCCCCTGTGGTGGAGTTCAGATGTTCGAAATCCTCAATTTTTATAATTTTTATCCTCGACCTCGACTGTCATCAAAATGGCGATTTTCGCATTTACAGACTTGAATTTTATAAAGGTAAATTAATAATCTTGCACGCTAAATACGAAAAATTTAATGGTGTAAACATTTGAGTTTTTATTCAACTCTCTTAATTAACGCACATTCATAAGATTTAATGGGTAGCATAATAAATATACATAACCAATTAAGGGTGTCGTATGTGGTAATTCTGGGGTCCAATTGGACCCACTAACGAGCCGGCGGAGGTTTGTGTGTTAGGTTTCAATCGGGGGCGCTTCCGAACTATACGGTTAAATGTCATTCTGGCCAGTTTAGATGAAAAAAAGTGGATTGCCATATAAAAAGTAAAGAAAAATAAATAAAAACTAAAAACCTAATGGCATTTCAACAGTTTTGAGAGCAAGTGGCGAGTATTAATTTTTTAATGTACCCAAGTCTAAAAAGGTTGCACCATATTTTTAATACAAATTTATTGTTGCAGTGTATGGTACTTATATGCATTTTTTGTATTGGATGGAATTGGATTTTACAATGATCATTTTGCTTTTTTTTTTCAAGTTAATTGTAGGTTGTTAGGTAGTAGCCAATAATCTATTGTTTTTTAATGTGTCGTACTTAACTTCCACGTACCATCACAAACCTTTTGAATAGAAAAACCCGAACATTAGAAATCAAATTTGTCTCTGGTATTGTTTATGTGTGAACTATAAATATCTACACAACGCCAATTGAGAGTCTCAGGCCTAAGATGAGATTTAAGATACCTGCTAAGACGTATTGCCAGTATGAAAGCACTATCATGTAGGTTTAAGGATCGGATCTGCATATTACCTATGTGTCTACAGTATTCTAGAAGTTTTGAGAATACCACACTATGACCCGTTTCTTTGCACAAAAGCTGCAAATTAGTCAATTTAAAGGATTTTTGTTCAGACAATTTCATGTATAACCCTAGGCGAAGAAAAACTCATGTAAAATTTGAGAATAGTTTTATTATTGCTTAGATATTATTCAGCTAGCAATATACATACAAACCTTTCTGTTATACTCCACAATTTACATAAACGCTGATGGTTTTTAAAAGAGCAGTTTCATTATATATTATCAAAAATTCCAGCACATAAACACTTGTCCCGAGCCGCCGGTGTGCCCCGACCTTCAATATACCCAAGGCTTGATGCATTTCGCTTCAACTGCATCAAATTCCGGGTTAAATAAGTTTATCATTTTGATCAGATCGACAATATAATGGATCAATATTGTGTGCTTTAAAGTTAATCTTTGAAGACTACGGGCAAAAATGCTGTGTTCGTTGTTCTTCAAATACCTAGACTACCTATGAAAAAACGACTACCTACTTACTTTAAAAAATTTGCTGGGTCTATATTATGTTCATGTAATAATTAAAAGGGTTCACCCTTGGGCAATAATACCGGCCGTCCGTCCGCACAAATAAAGCCTCGGAATTAAAGACTGTTTGCCCACACCACACAACTCTACTGAATACTGTATGCGCTGATTACTCAGCGAATTATTCCCTTACCTCAGCGAAAGGCCAATGTATTCCTATATACCTGTAAACAAGGCTACTTACTTAAAGAGGTAGTTTCACCTACACTGAATTTCCTACAACAAGGTTAGACAGCATTCAATATTTACAAGGGAACACAACTTGAGTTCTTTTCGTTCCTCCGTAATAAGAATCCAGTGTTAATAGTACTGAAGTAAAGATTTTTTTTGAGACTAGCGAAAGAAGCAGATACCTACCATTATTATTGATAGCTTGATGAACTCAGTGAATGAGAAAAGTTCAGTAAAAAACTTACTAGTTTAATAAATTAATTATCTTAATTTCTATCTGCTGCTTCAAAGCGGATCGTGACTGTTACCTATAAATTTCAATGTAGACCAAATGCCGCTCTCAATAACTTCATCCAACTTTACTGAAATAACTACTGAGTTTTATTCGAAAGTGTGGACAAAGCTTTACTTGTACGAAAAATGAGGCTAAAACATGGAATTAGTAAGTACAGTTAAAACGAGTTCGTGTGAAAAAAAAAAAAAACTGGCTTGATAGAGCGTGTTCGATTTTCAAATGTTCAAATTATCTTTCATTTGTTTTTGTGGTTACAAAAGTAAGCTGTGTGCTTATTTTTTTTGTTATTGTTAATGTTAATTTATTGATTGCTATTAATGCTATTTTCAGTGATATTATTTTAAAATGGCGTCGGGAAATTGATTTCATAAAAAACAAAATAGGGAAAACTAACAAAGGAGACATCGAACGATCAGGTATTTATGTAGGTAATTATACTTTCAGAAAATACATAGCAAAAATAAATTTAGCACTACAAAACATACAATGAGCGGTATCCTAAACATGATTATTTAGATTACGTATTTGACCAATAATTCTATTCCTAAATGCTAAACTGATTATAAATTTGCCATGACTATTTTATAAATCTGATACTTCTGTTTTTTAAACAATTATTGTTTGTGTATTGGCGGTATGGGTGGATAAATTAAGCTTGTATTTATATCTGTAATGTTGTCACTTTTACGGATGAGTGCATTCGCCTGGTCACTAGCCAAACGACGGGTTTATACAATCAGCACGCTAGTTGAGAGAGTCGTGGCAGAACTGCGAATGTGCACAATCAATTACTAGCTTCTAGCAAGACGATAGCGACGATTTGAGACTTTCTGTAGATTTACAACGAGGCGTGTAACTTTGAAGTGAATTTACAATTTGAGTCTTAATATAAAGCATGTAGTTGTATCACTACATAGTATAAAACAAAGTCGCTTTTTCTGTCCCTATGTATGCTTAAAACTTTAAAACCACGCAACGAATTTTGATGTGGTTTTTAGGGTTCCGTAGTAAACAAGGAACCTTTATAGTTTCGTCATGTCCGTCTGTCTGTCTGTCTGTCTATCTGTCTGTCTGTCTGTCTGTCTGTCTGTCTGTCCGCGGTCTAGCTCCGAGACCCTTAGTACTAGAAAGCTGTAATTTGGCATAGGTATACACATTAATTGCCAAGAAAACGAAATGTGTAAAGTTCGCTCTACCAAATGTTAGAAATCTAGGACCCAACATCGTCTTAGATAAAGAGGTGCTTGAAACTGTGAACTCGGCAGTTTTTCTGGGCATAACAGTAGATGCCAAACTTCAGTGGGGCCCACATATATCAAGCCTAGCGGGGAGGCTCAGTTCGGCCGCCTACGCTGTCAGGAAAGTAAGACAATACACTGACATTGATACAGCTCGGTTAGTCTATTTTAGTTATTTCCATAGCGTTATGTCCTATGGTATTCTGCTGTGGGGCAAAGCCGCTGACATTCAAAATATATTTGTTCTTCAAAAACGAGCTGTTCGAGCAATTTACCAGCTACGTGCCAGAGTTTCTCTAAGAGATTTTTTTAAAGATGTTGGTATTCTCACGGTGGCATCACAATTCATTTTCGCCAACATCTTATATATTAGGCAAAATATACACTTATACACTAAAAACAGTGATATTCACAATGTTAACACTAGAAATAAGGACAAACTACGAGCTCCCTTTCACCGGCTTCATAAGGTTCATAACTCATTTGTTGGGCTTGGTATAACCTTTTATAACAAGCTACCCTCTTCTATGCTAGATTTGCCTTTTAATGCGTTTAAAAATAAAGTAAAATCCAACTTTTGTTCAAAGGCATACTATTGTATCAACGACTACTTAAATGATAAGAATAGTTGGTCGCTGTGATTAACTCAAGACAATGTTTATGTTCTTTCTCCAGATTTAACTTACCTACTGACAGTTTATATAAGTTTATATAATTTATTTTATTTTATTTGACTTTATGAGTCAATTTTTTTAATTATTTTTTTACGAGTCTATTTATTTTTATTTTATTGTTGACATAATCTACTCATTACAATGTTTTTGTTATGAGTTTGTATTGCAATTTGTGGTTGGCTAGTGACCTCGACAATTGATTATATTATTTTTTACCTGAGCAACCGGCAGCAAGTTCGTCATGCTCCCTTAGATGTCAATGCTTGCGGTAGCATCGGGAGTCGGGTTGCCTCCTTCCCTCAAATATGGCGAGGGGGGTAATGGCTGATCTTTGCGTTATGCTCGTGAACGGGTGCTGCTTGTGGTGACTGGTCGTCTTGCTGATCATGGTTTTGTTATTGTTACTAGTAATTAACTGTACATTTATTTTACCTCGATGGTCCTAGTTTATCATTTATAACTTCCAATTTACAGCTTTATGTAAGCGGGCACGCCCTTTATGCCTGGAGGCTTTTATTTAGATATTTAGTTCTTTTGACGTCTAGTTTTTATTTTTTAATTCTGCTTGAGTATAGTTCTCGATGTTTTTGGTTGGTATATCGGCGTGTGCTAGCTAACATATGGCCAATAATTTATACTTAATTAAAATAATGTTTTGTGTTGCATAATAATTTTGCATACTATTGTATAGAGTCATTTGTATTTTTTTCTAACTTGAACAGACAGCTGTGCTGCTGGGGAGTTTGTTGCGCCACTTCTTCTTCCCAGCTAAAGGCACTAGGAAGTGGTGAAGGGTGGGCGTTTTTGGGGGACTGTCTTATGTAATTTTGACGTTCGAAAAGTGCTGGTTCTCAGCCTAATTTGAATAAATGACTTTTGAATTATTTTTTTTTGAATTTTTTTGAATTTTGAATTATGCCGACAAAGTGGTAAAACAAAATTATGAAAAACATTTTTTTTTTTAGGGTACCTCCCATACACGTAAAGTGGTGATGTTTTTTTTTTTATTTTTTTTATCCCACTATGTGTAGTATCATTGGAAAGGTCTTCTAAAAACATTGTGAGTATGTTAAAACTATTTTTGAATTCAGAGATCCGTTTGCGAAATATTAAGCTTTAAGGTGAAAATTTTTGTTAGAGTCAAGTGTCCCCCCCCCTGCCAGCTAAATGGTTGGTTTCACATATGTGAAAAAATTCACAACAGTAGCTTATATAACGAATTTAAAAGGAAAACTATCACAGCTAAGTAGGCTTTACAAGTTAACGAGTAATAATTGACCAACTTAGATTTGCGGTTATAAAAACATGTTCTCCCATACAGAATGTATCGGAGAATATGTTTCTCAACTATAAAATTAAGTTTGTTCTTGGGATAAATTCATTCCAACTACGGAACATTGTGCGTGGTCCGACATGCACTTGGCCGGTTTTTTTAATAGATAGAGTGATTGAAGAGGAAGATTTATATGAATAATAACCCGGTTTATACCCGTACGAAGCCGGGGCGGGTCGCTAGTATACAATATATAAAACCCTACCCTATCTGAAAGGGGCGTATAGGTACTGTAATAACATTACTTAAAAGTAATAAAAATCTTGTTATTATTGAAAATAAAATGTTATTGTTATTTAAAAATCACATTTTTAGTACCAAAACTAACCCAAATTTTCAACTAGGGTCATAGGTTATGACTTGCAGACCTAGACACCCGCTAAATGACGACTTCCCACGCCCCGTCTAATAAATCCGGTATTTTTTTTTACGAATTTCTTTTTTTCTTTTTTCCTGAAATTTACTACATAAATCACTCTCAGAACTATACATAACAACACCCGCACGGATCGGACAGGTTTTTTTTTACTTATTAAATATATTCCTGCAACTTTTCTTTTGCCATTTAGTTTTCCTTTAATCTCTTTTAATTTTGTACTGTACAGAAGTGGAAATAGGAATGTGGATAGAAATCGTAGTGGAAATAGACTAGAGGTCTGTAGTGCCTTTGAACGCAATAGAAATATCTATCAAAACCTACTTATTTCTGATTCTTATGTTGGTAAAGTAAGGTAAATTAATAGATAAGCAAATTGACTACCAACTTAAATTGTCCGAATATTAAAACCACACCTGAATTCACATGATTAACGTAGGGTGTAAATTTGCTTAACAATTAATTCCCCTGACTGTACTTAGGAACATTATAAGGATTATTGCGATTAATTTTAATCTACAGTGCACATTTTGTCTGCTAGGTTTGAGACCAGTACTTAAGTTAGTTTTCATAATATCCATTCCAAACTACGCTGAAATTATATCCAAACAGTGGTGATTTTTTTTCTCGTGTGCCCTGTTTGTAATACCCATCGTGCTTGGCCGCTTTGCTCATGCTAGCAAGCCTGGTAAACTTCAGCATATCTGGAACGTTTTGATATCTTTTTTTCTACCTAGTTGATTCAATTAAGCTTGACTTTCCTAGGACAGCGGTGGCCGCCACATAACGGCCGTCATGAAAATGATGGCATCAAACAAGTCTGCCCATCTCTTCCTTTGGCGACCCTCAGACCTTGTTCCTTCTTTGGGATCCATTCTACAATTTGATAGGTTCATCTATCATTAGCCATTCGAGATAATATGATCCGCCCAGTTCCATTTTAGAGCCCTCACTCTGTCAGCAATATCAGTCACTTTAATAATTATTCTAATTTCTTGGTTTTTAATTGTCTGATAGTTTGATTCCTAACATAATTCTTTCCACTTTGCGTTGACATTTTGCTAGGCTGTCTTCACAAGATCAACTTCGATAGCTCATGCATTACAGCCTCTATAAAAATTTGCACTGACAGTCATATAACTTTTTTACAAAAGACTTTGTACATCTTCTTTTGCTATATTTAGGTTTTCCCCAGCGTACTGAAGTAATATTTGATGCCCATAATATAAACACAGTATAGCCAAGTGTGTTGTGTTACAATGCCTCATTGTCTATTTTATATTCGTTTGTTGCAATATACAAATTATGCTCGTGAATCGTCGTGAACTTTTTCAAATCTTAACGATCATGGATCTAAAAGTGCTGTGGAAATTGCTGGCCTCTTGTGAACTCGTAAATATTGCAGCACACTCGTTTATATAAAACTCATCCACCGCAATATGTGACTTTTATTGCTCTCAAATAAACATTAAAAATATTAACACAACCTTTTGCAATTTAAATGTAAATTTCGCTCTAGGGAGAAATACGATATTTACAATTCGAGAGAAATATAAATCAGTTTATGCCCAAAGAAATTGTAGCTAGTTTGTTTCTACTTAATCGTGTCATGACCAGACCAGCTATGGTTTCATTACAATAATTTCTCTTACAATATTATCAAGAAGCTTCCAGTTTGCGACAGGGAGAGAAGAAATATTTTCTTCGTCTGGAGATTTGCCAATTCCTATATTATCGTGTCTAATTCTAAATTCACGTTCTCGTGGAGACTCCAGCGCTGACGAAGAAGCACGGAGTCTGACGAATATCTTCATAGATAATACGAAAGGGTCTCCTTTGTTGTTGAATTGAGAATGAGGCTGTGAAATAAACGAGAATTGCTAAACGCTGACCTTTATCCAAAAATGTTTTCGAGCATATCGTGATCTTTCTTGACTTCTTTAATTATGAAGTACTTGGGCGATCGAGCTCTGGTGAAAATAGAGAATGCTCATTTAAAGTAAAGTAATACTAATTCATGTATAGTACCTACTTATTACATGTTGCCATGTTATTATTCTAATGTCATTAATCTCATGTCATTATTCATTATCTTGTTTTAAACTTTGTGCGACCGAGCTCAGCTCGGGTGAAAATACGGAGAAAACTAAT
Organism: Agrochola lychnidis; assembly: GCA_963680765.1. Classification (NCBI taxonomy): domain Eukaryota; kingdom Metazoa; phylum Arthropoda; class Insecta; order Lepidoptera; family Noctuidae; genus Agrochola; species Agrochola lychnidis. The sequence goes on from OY796862.1 coordinate 18,069,169, forward strand.
TTTCCCAGACCATTTTTCATGAGATTTTTCACCCCCATAAACCCCTAAATTGCAACATTCATCGAAATCGTTCGAGCCGATTTCGAGAACGTGAGTACAAATATTTATATGTATAAACAAACATTGCTCGTTTAATATTATAGGCTGCGGATGAATATGAAATAATAAAGGTATGAGAGCTCTTGTGTAAACACTGAAGTAAGATGTTTAACTCGACTTACTGTTTAATATAACATTTTGCACGAAAATTACGAATCTTTTGAGGTTTGCAATGTTGTAAATCCCTTAAATAATTAAAATATTTGATGCCATACGTACGAATTTGTATATTATTTATAATGTTTGCTTTCATGGATAACTTACATTTTTTGATAGATATAGGAAAATAATTTCGTGAAAATAAATACTAGGAATAAATAATAATGACGACAGTAATCATTTTAGTATATTTCTCTACCAGGTTTAAAATTGTGATTTTGTTTCCAGGTCCAGAGTCAAGTGCTGGTGGTGGAGCTAAATCTGAACAGACTCGAGGGCACACAGCTCAGGGCGCTGGGTCTGTTGTCTGTGTACGGGTTCAACGTGACGTATGAAGTGCGAGGAGCAGCGCAGTCACCGGGACCGATTATTCACAATATTTAAGCCCTTCTCTCACTAGGGCGTTTTTATTGCGCGATAATAACGTTAGCGTTATTGCGATAATGCGTCCCAATTCCTTGCACACAGCTGCGTTTTTAACGTGCGGTATTTCTTACGTGTTCTTCACCATAGGCGAGTCTTTATTGCGCGATTATAACGCAGATGTATAACATCGCATGCGTCCTAACACAACGTGTTCTAAAAGCACTTATCGAAATATCGCAGGACGGAGAAACGCGCGTCCTACTCCTCCGCGCGGCGTTATTATCGCAGCAGTGTGTAACTTCATGGCAGTTCTAATACAAAATGTGCTGAAAACAGATATCGCAATAACGCTATTATCGCGCGATAAAAACATCGCTATGGGGGAGAGGCATTATTGCTGACTCCACAATATTTTCCGATTCACAGGTAATTTTACTGTTCGTATTTCGGTTACTCCGGAGTGAACTGCGAAGAAGGTCCGCTGTGCCTAAGGACCTCCATCATGTGTAATAATGGTGAGTGAACTCGTGACCTTCTGTTTGCTTTCGTTTTGTACACATGTTCTCATAATTTACGAATAAGGATTGAACATTGAGTTAAAATATGCCATGACGAGTATGTAGATTGTATACTTACTTGTGACGTAGCGACCCCCACTCCCCAACTTTAATGAGTTTTATCCAAGTAATTTTTTATGAATATGATAAAGCAAAAAATACGTGTCTAATATTTTTTATTTTCTGTCTGACAATTTTTTTTTTTTCTACCCAGGCGTCATCCCTATTTGCAACAATAAGATAGGGACAGATAATGCGTTTTTTGTAGTAGCAAAGCAGGAAAATGTGAAGAAAATACATATTCTTTTATTTTGTATCACAGTTCTAGTTTTTTTATTTTCCGAGACAGAGTCACAATACATTATATCTGTTTGTAAGGGTCGTATTGTTTAGAACAATTTTTCTTTTTGCGTCGTGTATCATCAATTTCGTCGGATTTTTGTTGGGGAACAAAAAAAGAGGTTAGAATAAAAGTACTATAAACCTATGTTTATGATACTTATATTCTAAAAAAAAATATGCCTGGAATTCCACGAATTATCGTATACAAGCCTATGGTATATACGTTATTTTGTATAATGCCAAGCATATTTTTTTCAGTTTGGACAGAGATTTGTAAATGAGTGTTTTCTGAGAGATAGAGGAGAGTATGTCAACAGTCGACTCGATCAATTATTCTTATAAAAATCAACCTTCAGATGTTATTCATTGAATCATATTATACAAGCTATAATTATCTCGTAATAAATATTCAGGTTTTCATAGAAGTGGCAGTAAAGATACGGCTCGTCGTGGTAGTGGCACAATTACCGTAAATGTTTTCTCATTCGTACCTATAAACCTAAGTATTTCTTTTTTCTTCCTGAACCATAGTTTGCGTGTAAAGTCTGAACGAAACTCGGCCTTTGATCTTATGTAGGTACCTAAAGCTCGTTACATTAGGTGTGATAAATTGTAGCTTGTTTGTAACAAAGATTGTTGAGTGATTAACATTATTTTCTTACCCTATCAAATTATGTTCGCATGATGTAAAATTATCTTTGTTGAAAAATTGTCTGTTGAAAATGGCTGGGAGCTTGATTAATGCGTTTTATTGTAAAAATATCTTATGGGAGGGATAAAAGGGTGAAATTGAAAAACGCTTGGGATCATAATGATGTTCTAATGGTTTCTTTGGTATATTGGATGACAAGCACAAATTTCGAATATGAAATAGTACAAAGCTTTTCTGGGACATTGTTTTGTAAGACAGAAATAATTTAATTACCATAGAGTCAGCACTCTAATCCAAGACTACGCTTCCTTTGACTATTAAGTACACTTCTGGTACTCGTCTATAAAAGTAAAACCTCATAATTAGATAAATCAGTGCAGTAGGCATAATAAGTACCAAGCAAATATTCTAATTAGAGCTTTGGAGCGTGTTACAGTTTCAGGCAAAAAGCTGGAGTAAGACCTGAATAACGTTCTAAATGTTTATATTATCTTTAGCTGTGTGACTGTGCGAGAGTCTTATGAACATACCCGGTTCTTTTATTATCATAGTAGATTAATTAATTAATTGTAGGTACTACCATGACAAGCTGTCATTTAGTAACCTCTGACCCTTGCCCTTGCCTTACAGGACACTTAACAAGTAGGTTATACCTGAATATACTTGAAGAAAGGGTCACTTATAAAGCCCCATTTTGATGTTCCACTACGCAGTATCTGATGTGATTGTCGCATGTATGTGAGGCGCGTGTGAAGTGTGTGCACGTTATTAGTTAAAGGTCTCGGGAGAGTAAGTAATAATGTTGGACATTGGTTCACGTGCGTGTCCCCGGGGACAGACGTGATCGGTTTGCGTGACAACTCTCGCTTTCATATTTACACTGTAACGAGTTGTGGTTGATAATTTAGTATGTGTTGTATTACAATAATGTTATCGATGTGTTTTATTTAATTGGAAAAGACCCGCCACCTGACGGCGGCATGCATCTCAAGAGTCCTAACTCAAGACACTGTTCTGCAGATTATGGTAAACAAACAAAGGTTAATATGTCTATTTACCTTTGTTAGTACCTATTGTGTCCAATAGGTTCTCCTAATATAGCCATATTAGGCAGGAAATGCATTATTTAAGTACTCTATGGAAACAAAAAAGATTTTTTTAGTAATAGCTTTTATTGCATATCAACTTTAAAAAACTTACAACACGAATGAATGAATGAAATGCACCGATCCCAGCGTGGTTTAACCAGACTCGATAAATCGAATGAACCCCAAGATTTGCACTAGCTCCTGAAGCCTCGCATGTTTCATGGGGCGACAGATGCCGTTGCATATCAAGAAGTAGACCGGGCGACTGCTTTTATTGCTTATCACAACACGACACAATATTCTGTAGAATAGATTACATTATCTTTAGTGGTAACATTTATTTGTCAGTCCGTAATCACACAGGATTATCTCGCCTCACCATCTCTGCACAGACGTGATGAGAAATTGAATTATTTTCAATTTGTCTCCATTGGACTGTGCCTAACCAGTTTATCTATTAAACGTTTAACACGGTTGAACATAGGCGACAAAGTGTGTAGTTAGTTTGGAAAAAGTTGTTGTGTTGTACTTTAAAGTTACCTTAAACACTCTAAATAAGACGAAAAACAGAATATGTGGAAAGACTTTGTAAACACAGGCCTATAAATTAATTAAAAAAATCTCGGATAGAAAGGTACCAAGTGAGTATTCATTTGAATTACTTTCTGATAGATTTGTTTGCTGGTATAGGTAACTTTTTTCATTTGTTTACACTGAGACCGTCAAGTAACCTAAATGTTTGGTGCTCGAAGTATTTTATACCTCCACTATTAGAATGATGTAGGTACATATTACTTTTCCTTTCTAGGAGCTGTGACAAGTTTCTGTTTACTCAGTTCAAACTTTGTTAGCTTCTCATTTTTGTTAAATATTTTCACAAACAATGAGGCGCGATGAGACTATGGAATTATATTTTAATAATATTGTTTCTCATGAAGGTTCGTAAATATTTTTGTATTAGGGTTTTGTTTCAGTGTTGGAAAAGTGGTAATTCGATTAACTACTTATAGGAAAAATCCATTAGCTTATGTAAATTATTATGTCGTTTGCCATCGTTATGTCATGTATATCTATGTAGATTTTATAAGTTGGTATGGAATTAATCTATCTTTCCTAAAATGAGTTGCTATGAAGCGCTTTAGATGAGCTGGCGGTTTTTTCTTTAACTAGGTGTTTAGTTCACGAGTTACGCCTGTATAAGTATTAGGTATAGATAGTAATGTGCTTTGCTTATGAATACAACATGTCTGAAGTGCTATTCTGTAAAAATATTACAGTAATAATTTAGGTGAAGTGAGTTTGAAGTAAGCCATCAATAGTGTCTATCACTAGCAACAGGTGACTGACAGCTCACTTAGCCTAAGTTTTCACCTTAAAATTTTTACGGAATAGATCAGCTGTTGTAAGGGCGTAGAATTAAAGTAAGCCGACGTTCGTACGGATGTAATAAAATCGCGGCGGGATTTTATCGCGCACCGGATTTTCAACTCTCAGTGTTAAGCCGAGCGTGAAGAATCCAACGCGCTGAGACGGACTCACGTCCCAGCGTGTTGCAGAACACTGTTGGATTTTCAATTCTCGACGCCAAGCAGAGCGTTGAAAATCAAGTATACGAAAAAAAAAAACGCCGTGATTTTATTACGTTTGTGTGAACGTCGGTTAATTATGGGGACTGGAAAACTCTCCCGGATTTCCACTTTACAACATCAAAATTTCGGTACGGCGTCTGCCGTAGTGAAAGAACGTTTGCTCTGTCTCGTCTCTGTGTGTTTGTGATATGGCATTTATTCTCTGATATAACTGTGTTTTTAATGTTCTTCTACTTAATAAATGTTAAGTTAGAAATAATATGTTAGTAAAGTGGAGCGAGTTTTTTTTTTTAACTGTGTTTATAATAGTTAAAGCTGTGGGCATATAAAGCTGTGAAATGTTCACAGCTTCAAATGTTCTTACGTTTTTTGCAATTTACAGGTTTGCATAATGCAGATAGATTTGTTCCTTATGAACAAATCTCTTATAGAACAAATCTATCTTAGAGGGATATGATTCTAGTGATCATAGTTCTGTATATACCTACAATCATACCTGTTATAGTCGCGAATCATATTTTGATCATGATACAACCTGATACTGACCTGGAAATATAAAGAAAAAAAGTTAAAAAAAAAATTGCGGGCTACAACTGCGGATCCACCTTAAAGACATGCGTTCTCGTCCTTAAAGCTGAATGGTTTAGCTGCAGTACAGGAACGAGATTGCAGTTGTCACTGAGATACGTTATAATTGATGAGGTGCCAACTTGCATGCTTTGATACCTACTGAGGTATGAAATTTTAAATACGGGTATTATTCCGTATGAGAAGGTACATGTATCTTAGATGAAAAAAACTGTGATTTGAAAAAAAAAAAGATTTTCAAAGGAATCGAAACAGAATACTTACCTAGTGCTTAAGTACTTGTCGAGTCTGGTTTCTAAAGTAGACACTAGATAGCCTTGTTCAATATGTCCTTGTCTTAACCGACATACTGGGATGCACTCAATACAAGCTTGAGAGCTTTTATGAGCAAACATTGTAAAGTAATTTTAATTCAAACGAAATCGTGAGGGACACCATCTAATTGGACTTAACTTGTAACAAACATTGAAAATCAAATTTCAATTTAGACGAAATGATTACCTACAATCACATTAGGTGAGAGCGCCGCGTCGAGTGATTACGAGTGTCACATGATGATAATTGGATTTGAGGATTTGTGAATATATTCGCGTTTGCATGGAAACGTGTCACTGTGTGGGTGAGTCAGGACTGAAAACAATCTATTTTAAGTAAGAATGTTACCATCGCAGCTACCAGTCATAAAGCATCAATGTTTGCTTCATTCTAAGTGGAATCGATCATGACAGCATTCCATTTTTTTGTAGCTCCTACCTCCCGTGTTGCACAAATACAGTAACGCCGTTCTTTTAAGCGTGAGTCGGTTGCAGGATTTAGGAATGCATAAACGTGAGATAGCTAAGCTATTTTTGTTGGGGTTGACTTTAAAAAGTCTTCTTTATGAAATATTCATTAACCTCAAAATTACTCAGAAAGTCAACTAACCAGCTAGGTTACTAACCTAGTTGTACTTTACTAGTTCAGTTAACTATGATATTAACTAGCTGGGCCTGCGGTTTCACCCGCATTAGTCTTGATCCCATGGGAAACCCATGTGCCAAATTTAATTAAAATCTGTTCAGCCGTTTTAGCACGAAAACGTAACAAACAAACTCACTTTCGCTTTATAATAATTAGTTATAGGATAGTTAGGATTAGGCATTGAACCTACTTTAACCATACTATTAACAATGGGATTTTATTTCTATCGCCAATTTATTTTGCAAAAAGGCGCGGCGGAACAACTTTACAAACATTATCTTTCTCTTCCTTATTAATGTCAAAAATTCTTTGTTTCGGTTGTTTTTTTTAAGCAAGAAAAGAAACAAACAATTAACGTAGATCAATCAAGCTGCCATCATTTTACTTGGCGCTTTTTGGTTGTTTGGCGCCGACTCAAATACAAATACACGGATTTAGAGGAGCTTAGTCAAACTTTAAGGTTTACATTTGATTTTTCGCTTTTCAGTATTTTTTTTCCCGACAGCCTTCCATCTCTATCATCAGACCTTCGATGACAGTCATACCCCAGCTAGGTCTATAGTTTTATCAAGACGAATGAAATAAGCCCAAACAAGATGTAGCTGCTGCAAACTGTTGAGGAAGTCTATCGACTGTCTTCCGTCTCCATCATCAGGTCAACTTCAAGTCTCTATTATGTTGTAGTATCATCGTAACTACATATGTGGTCCAAGTTTCAATAGAATTGGTTTACAGGTGAAAATTCATCATCATCATCATCATTTCAGCCGAAAGACGTCCACTGCTGGACCTAGGCCACCCCCAAGCACCGCCACTTCGACCGGTTCTGTGCTGCTCGCATTCAGCGGATTCCTGCGGCCTTCACCAGATCATCGGTCCGCCTTGTGAGGGGCCTTCCAACGCCCTTTCTAACGTGGAAATTTGGTAGGTGAAAAATCAACAACCCCTTTTTTCTACCCTTAGAGGTGGAATTTTATTCTTTTTAATGGGACAACTTCAAGGTATATCCAATAAAAAATAATTGTCAAACTAGGACTGCTCTGTAAAAAGTTATGCGTGGTTATTCGTTTTCACGTAGTGTATCAATTTGTTAAACAATTAATCTACTCGGAAATCAACTTGTGAGCCTTAGTAAAGTAATCTTAACCCAGAGGTTGCTTGATTGAAACAGCTGACTCGCTCTGAGCTGAGCTGAACTCTCGTGTTATATTAGACACAGTGTTCGGATTATACTGGTGTTATTGCTAAGTGTGGTGTAGTTGGAAAACGTTGGTAGTTTGAGAAAGTCCTTGGTAGAAGTTTATCTATTTACATAGAGTATGTTTAGATACGTAATGCTTAACTGCTTAATAAGACATCCATTTCATAGACATGACTATTAATATGTTGCAAGTTGCTACTTAAGGAAGTACAAATTTTCCTCTCTCCTTGTTTTGTTATCTACGTGTTCACCTGAAGCCATTTGACCTCGACAGTCATAAAAGATGTTAGGACGCCTATAGGTATTTTCCCAAGTCGCTCCAAACTAACTTTCTTCTGACATTTGCTCACGACAACACAAAGGTTAACTACGGTCTAGACGTATTACGTGGGATGACAATCACTAAGGTCAGACTTTACTAACCTAATTGTGAATAGTGAATGGTGGTTTTATTAGCGACTTTCTTAGGGAAATTATCTGAAGATATTTTGTCTAATTTGTCCAACTTTGTTGGAATTTACACAAAAATATAAACGAACTAACACAGTAACATTTCGGAAAACTTAACTTTTAGCAACATAATCTAATTTCAAATAAAGGGCATTCGCTCTTATCTTTAATATTAAAATCAGAGCTGAAAATCGTTTACGGCACTATAGTGCCGTAAACGATTTTCAGCTCTGCAAAGTCTATTCTGTTAGATTATGCAGTAATTAAATAAAGTTAAATTAGCCACTGAAACTGCAAGTACAACGTGAAAGGATATTGCTTTAATTAGCTCTGAACAATTCGAGTTCATTGCTATAGCGCAGGTAAATGAACGTGGCTATGTTAAATAGGTACCTACACAATTATTTGATCGTAAACGTTAAATATATCCACTTAATGCTGATAACATTATTGTACCTACTCGTATAATATTTATATCATAATTAGTGACAGATATTGCATTCATATTACCTTCGTGTCATCAAGTTTATTTTACGAGTCGTTTGCAAGGTTCTTCAGAACACTGATTTAGTCAGAGCTCTCAGTCATAGAATAAATAAGTAGCAGTATTATATCTCGGCAGTGACCCTAAAATAATTACTTACCGTTGCTCGGTAGAAAAACCTTCCACGTCCATGCGTAACTGTCGCGCACTCGATACTGTTGCATACTGATATATGTACACTGAGATTTCAAAGCGCGTCGTTTCGAGCGTTTTCTATGAAGACTCTTACTAATTATTTATACTGTGTCTGAGTTTAATTGATGCAATATACGTGTTGTAATATTTATAAACATTCAACTTTTTTCACCTTGATTAAGGTATTGTAACATTATAAAATTGGAATGAGTAGATGGTTCTAAGTCTACATAGCAAGCATTATGCATTATTAAGGTACTCGTAAAAGTATGGCAATCCACTACAGAACAAATTATTTTTCATGAGCGTTCATTTTTCTCCATAACCTGAAAAACAACGTTATTTTTGGTAAAGCATTTAACTGTTTCTGAACTTATTGCCTATCTCCGTAGCTCACCAACATTTTGTACGTACGATGTACGAACTAAACAATTACATTATCTTCATTGTGTTGTCTGCTCATTACGCTATTTCGTGGTGATACGTGAAGTTTGTGGTCTACGAGCTTCGTCAATGCTTCCTCTCAGAGTACTACAGATAAGGGTAACTTTCCAGATTTTTCACTGAATGCAATTATTGCCGTTTGAGAAAAATTTAACGCTCACTTTTATCACCACATATCCTCTTAAACTTTCAAGTGTTTTTATAATGTCTCAGCAGAAATATTCGCTTCAAATAACAGTGTGATGATGTTGGTGCAATACTCTCCATTATTACAAACCCTTTGCTTAAACAGATCCTCTGTAGTTAAGTGTACAATTGATCACTTTCAGTTTATCGGAAGTCCGGTCTGTATTTTATGTGCGGTATCTATTCCCCCAATAAGAATCGTACACAATTTTTCGATTTCTATCCTGATTGTATCTCGATACCAAACCACCATCTAGAGACGATTGGATTTCAGATGTAACATAACTAGGACCCTGTTGCTAGAGATTATGAAATATCAATGACGAATCGGGACTTTTGTGGACTAAAACTTTTATCATTAACAAAATAGTGACGGTCTAACATAAAAGTTTGCGATCCTGTGAATACATGCTTCACCAACCATTGTAACTTAAGAAGGATTGTCTGTTATGGGTGCGTATTAACCCAATTTTAAATTAAATTCGCGATTGGTGTTTTTGCTTTGGGCCCGCTCTTAACCCTTATTAACTCAAAATGTTTGAATGAGAACATTGTCTCATGCAAACATTTTGAGTTAACAAGGTTTTATTCAAATTCGTAAATAAGCTCCGCATATTTGTCTAGGCTGTTTATCTAGGCTAAAAATTATGTGTTTCATATACATCATGCGGTGATTATGTAGTGCAGTCTGAAGCGAAAATGAGTGTTTCCAATAATCAACGAGTTATTATTATAATGAGACAAGTTTACGTAAATATGAAGACCGTAATAACAATGTTTTGTGTTCATAAATTCTTCTGATCTAATTGTCATCACCAACTGCCAGACTGCAGCTCGTTGTTAGGCTCTTTTTTATAAAAAATGTGATTCTGTAGTCAATTATAATAGCTACTGATGTTGCTCAGGCCGTCGAGTAATTGACGATGGCCTATAAATAGGATCTGAAAACATTTCCTCATAGAAGGTAATCTTAAACAACTCTATTGGTACATGTTGGTACTCTATATTTTAATAGAGTATTTGACTACTATCATAAATATACATGAATTCGCTCGAGCTCGGAGTCTGGATTTGTGCCCGGTTGATGGCAATAGGCTCGCCCCCTATTACATGGGACTTAAACATAACTGGCGAAATGTGGGTGTACCTGCTACAGGGACACCTCTGCCCAACCCTTCGGGGAAACAAGGCGTGATATTATGTTATGTTATTTAATAAAGATATTACAAAAAAGATTTGTGAATAAGTCTATAAAATCGGTGGAAAAATAAAGAAGTAACACGCTTATGAAATTATTCTTCTTTCTATCCTTGTCACGTACCTAAAACGATCATTGTACATACTGAATGGCACGAAGTTACTATGGCGTTCCCGTGTTGTGACAACAGATGCTTGCAGTGCTGTCTCCGTCTAGGATAGAACTTAAAACACATACAACTTCGTTATTTTTTTGATATATTTAATCTTTTTTACTGTAGCTTAACTTCGAAAAGTCCAGTCAAATACCTGAAACAAAATGCAATCTAAATTATCAATACATTTTTCATTGATACAACAAAGCAATAAAATCCTTACAGACGCAGGATGATCCAGTAATCTGCTAGAAACTCAACGTGATATCATAAAATGTGCCACGAACCACACATGGCTCATGTTATACATAGGTATGCATTATTTTGATTTTATACGTTAAAAAGAAAATTTCTTTAAATATAAAATTCATTAATTTGCAAGCAAAACTTGAACACCCGTAGCAGTATTTAAAAAACACAAAATTTTTGGAATGAACACAACTCCGTCCGAATGGTAGTGCTCAGTATTTCTTGTACTTTCTACTGTGTCGTACACCCTGTGCATCGGAGTCAGTATTAATCACGACTTAGTTCAACCGCAACAGAACAGCCTTCTTCATACAGTATTAACATCTGAAATCTGTTATTACTAGTTAAGACAAATGTTAACCATCGTTAGCTGGTTATTGTGTATTAATGTGCTAAGTTATGTCGTTAATTTGATGCATTACGAAATGTTTAGGTGATTAACGTATATTACGCAGGTTATAACAATCGCGAATTGGCATGACGTTTTGATTTTACAGTAAAGCAAAGCATCTGTTATGACTTTTTTAATTCGTATTTTGTAAAACAAGTTATTTCCATTATTTAAGTCTATATTTCACGATTACGTAGTGTTGTATCTAATCGGTCACAAAAAGTTATTTTACGTAAGTACATTGTACAAGCGCGGTGCGAAGCAGCTCGAACCGGAAAGCTTCGATCCGGGCAACGGAATAAATTATGCATTGAGTATTAAGCGCTGTTCCTCACTAAAAACTTGTAAACGGTATTTAGGTCACCAGCATCTACACAGTACAAGGATAAGTGCTAATTGTCGTGCAGTACCAGGCTACTGCAGATAAATATATACAAACAAGAGTATGAAGTCCCCTCCGTGCCTCGGAAAGCACGTTAAGCCGTTGGTCCCGGCTGTCATTTGTAGATCTTTGACTCTCGTTACGGGTAGTTAGAAGCCCAAAAAGTCTGACAACCAGTCTTACCAAGGTGTATCGTGTTACCTAGTCACTAGGTTGTGGAGGTCAGATAGGCAGTCGCTCCATGTAAAATACTGGTATTCAGCTGCATCCGGTTAGACTAGAAGCCGACCCCAACATAGTTGGGAAAAGGCTAGGCAGATGATGATGATGATGAAGAGTATGAAATTGATGCAGGGATGAAATTAAACAAAAACACACTTGAGATTACTTTACATTTCATTGCGTAATGATTCAATACATAAAATATTTTTCATAAATTTTTATTCATTTTATGTAAATTTAAATCTATGTGTTTGCTTTCTGCAACGATGTTTATCCAACGCTTCAGTCGCTCAGCTTAACATAGATCGACTAGAAAGTATCTCATTTAAAATTATATTTCTTTGTTTTCTTTCAAGTTGAAATAAACAACTTGATCTTAATTGGAATCTAAGTAAAAACAGAAACAAGATATTTAAATTCTGAAGTGTATTTGTATTTGGAAGGATAATGATTCAAGTATTTTATATTAATTTGTAATAACAAGCCTGTTTATTTGATACTGTTTTTAAGTTTCAATTTAAATCTATAAAAATTATAAATTAAAGTCGCTTTTCGTTTGTCTGTGTGACCGCGTTGTTATTCTAAACTACGCATCGAATTTTGATGTGGCTTTCACCATCATTTAGAGAATTTATTTCGGTATTATATGTGAATAATACATTAATATTTAACTTACCTATAGTAAAGAAATCTCTATGTTTTGTTAAGTCGTAAAACCGTGTGAATCAGGAGTGGGTCGCTAGAAATAATAAATTCTTAACATAATTAAATAATATGTTTTGAGACAGGTCGCTTCAAAAATATTTAATCATGTTTTTTATGAATTCCAATATTTTACTTATTTAATTAGGGTAAGTCTATAACAGCTTACCTATTAGCACATTCATGTCGTTTACACAGATCCTCATACTTCACGTGAACCTACGGTTTATGACGACGGTTGACGGTTCGAGCACCCAGCTGCCCTCGCACCGGTAATGCTTTATGTATTTGCGTTAACCCGAAAATATTAACCTGTGTTCCTTCCTAATTAAGTAGGCTTCAAATGGTACTGTATGCAGCGTTTGCGAAGATTACTTGTATAAGTAAAGGAGTACACAATAGTCGAGTTAGGACGTTAAACCAAAGATAAGTAAGTTAATACAACAGATTTTTTCATGCTCGTTCATTTTCTTACTCAATTGTGTTGGTAATAATGTCCGTTTCAGAAATTCAACTGACATGAAGGTATTCTCGAAACCTATTTTGTTACAACGCATTTTTTTCAGCTACATATTAATAAATAGGAAAACTTATTCTATTTCAGTTACGTGATGTGATACGTGATTATTCTGCAATTTATTTCTAAAAACTTGCACAGAATGTAGCGCTGACAATATCATAACTTTAATTACCTGTGAAAATTGTTGTAACTATTAAACGATTTTGTTTAGCGCTACACCTTAATGTTTCCGCAGCGTTTTTAGGGTTCCGTTGCCAAATGGCAAAAAACGGAACCCTTATAGATTCGTCATGTCTGTCTGTCTGTCTGTCTATCTGTCTGTCTGTCTGTCCGTCCGTATGTCACAGCCACTTTTTTCCGAAACTATAAGAGCTACGCTGTTGAAACTTGGTAAGTAGATGTATTCTGTGAACCGCATTAAGATTTTCACATAAAAATAGAAAAAAAACAAATAATTTTGGAGTTCCCCATACTTAGAACTGAAACTCAAAAAATTTTTTTTCATCAATCCCATACGTGTGGGGTATCTATGGATAGGTCTTCAAAAATAATATTGAGGTTTCTAATATAATTTTTTTCTAAACTGAATAGTTTGCGCGAGAGACACTTCCAAAGTGGTAAAATGTGTGTCCCCCCCCCTGTAACTTCTAAAATAAGAGAATGATAAAACTAAAAAAAATATATGATGTACACTACCATGTAAACTTCCACCGAAAATTGGTTTGAACGAGATCTAACAAGTAGTTTTTTTTTAATACGTCATAAATCGTAAACCGCAATTTACCTTTCATTCAATGTTACTTGCTGCTACGGAACCCTTCATGGGCGAGTACGACTCGCACTTGGCCGGTTTTTTTTTAATGAACTAAAAACTTCAACAACGGCTGCATTGTGCTCGTTAACTTCAACTCTTACAAAGGACTGCTAACCGTTGTTACTGGATCCTGTTTGTACACTGACTCTTTTAGGCAGCGCGGCACTACTGCAGAAGATAATTACTGCTTTTTCACCTGTCTTTTATTTCTTCCTTTCTATAAATGTATGCTAAATCTACGACGAGGTGGCGGCCATTACTCAATGCACTTCAAAATTAGCTCGCTTAAGTTTTTGTATAGCGAAACTTGTAATTATTGATTTTCGAAAATATTTTGTGCTAGTTACGCTTTCAGAACACATAAATAGTAGAATTGTTTGTTGTTTTACGTTTTTTGTGATTCTTTTTAATAATTATGTACTGTGCAGTTTGGGGCAGTGACGAAATAACATCGGTTTATGTCTAGCCGGAGTCACACGTCAGTATTAAATATGTCATGTATAAAATTTAAGGCGAAATCGTACAGTTAACGTGTGAATCTGGCTATACGAATGTTATTTTGTTACGATGTCCTGTTTATACCTTTTTAGTTGGCGTTTTTGTCAAAAATTTAAACTTATAAAACTATTAATTTCAGGCATAATTATAATATTTACACAACCTTACTGAACTTTTACCTCTCTGTTTAGTGGATGTAGAATAATCGACGGTATAAAGGTAAATCAATCTATTGATACGCTTATTAAAAAAAATCTAATAAAAGAATTCTATGTGGTTTGTTCTATGGTTAGAGTGGTTCATAGATTTCTAACTACTTGAGTGGGAAGAAGAGCATTCACAAACTCTCACGTAGAACATTTAATCGACGTTTTAGAAAATTAGTGCTGAACACACATTCTTTAACTGTGAACTATCTACAAGCTTACAGACGAGAATTTAAGCTGTTTTCGGGAACGGTTTAGTGATGGAAATAGTAGCTGCAAATGTGGGTTAAAAACTTCAGCTGAGAACTTACACAGAAGTTAGTCTATCTAAAGTAGTAAGACTCGTTTTTTTATATTAAATTTAAATAATTTTAAAAGTTTTTTTTGTAAATTTGGCACACATATAGTTTATAACCTGGATTAACCCACACTTTGAATACCGGTAGTGCCGGTTCCTGTGGGACATTTTCTCACATCCCCGCGGGCGAAGCCGAAAGCAAAAGCTAGTACAATATAAAGAGTTAATTAAAGGTAACACTGAGCGAGAACATTTATTAATTCTATCAAGTTCATTGAATTTTCTTCGCTTCACTATTTAAGTTAACCCCATTTTGAAAGCGTGAACACTTCCCGCTAGATAACTCAAGGTGTTCAGGGTTTATTTGTTCCGTTCAACTCGACCACGGCAATGAGGTTGGTGCACCTCTAGATAAGTTTAGCTCGCTCGCTTTGCACAGTTTGCTAATAGTTGGTTGCAGTTTATTGTTTCGAACGAATACCGTAACTCATAAGCATTTGCACACTACATTTCCGACCCGAATCCAAGAAATGACGGTCAAACAAAATGTTCTTAATAAATTAATTTTTTTCTTTTTGTTCTTAATTAATATTTCTGTAATTTTTATGGTGTACATAATAAAGAATATTCTATCTATCTATCTATCTAAAGGGGATCCGTCAAGGTAGCCCGCGATTCATACCTTTTCGTCATTGATCACTAATTCTTTATGTTCTCTTTATGACGATTACTTTTAAATACCTATGTCAAAATCAGAGGAAATAAAGTAGCGCAGGTACCGAGCAAAGTAGATCATCAATCAAGTAGTTAGGACCTAGCTTGTTAGATGTAACTGGATTTGAGTAGAAAAGTCTTATCGCTTTTCAATAACTTCGCTATCATCTACTTTCGCTGAATAAACGATGAACTCGTTTTTCAAATCGAGGTGAAGTTATTTTTAGAAGAGAAAATGTTTATTATTGACAAGAAAAATTAAGAATGTTAAAAAAAAACTGGATCTTATCATAAAAATACGAAATACCTATCCAAAAATTAAAACATAAGTCAATTATAATTATTTAATTTCGTACCACGGACCAAAATGTCCATTACCTAAACTTGGCGTGATCTTTTCCCGATTTGTCCAATTTTCTCAAACTAAAATTAAGCCTGTACCTATACACGAGCTTCACCGCGTCGTGTCGTCAAGCCACACCGTCTGGAGAATCGTCTCCTACTAATGAATAAATTAAATTAACGTTGTAGTGTTCATGTCGTACTGTTTAACGTGGATTTACTTATTAATGTATCTTCGTGACAAATTGTATAAGTATTTGCTTCGGTGCTTGGTTTAGGTATTTTAGAGGTGAAATTGAACGAATAATGTGAGAAATTCAGCTCTATCGTGCTGCTTTTGTGATTCGTCAATCGTAATATGTGGCTACCGTATTATTTGTATATTTTATTAATGATATACACAAAGCAAAATGGTAAATAGTATTAGGGCGTTTGCGCACTTATCCGTATCCGGTTTGTATTCGATTCGTGTTAGTTTCTGTTCAGGTTTGGTTGCCCTAGTAAAATAGTAACGTATTGTATGGTCGTTTGTGCACTCATACGGTTTGTGTTTGATTTGTAGATTCTCACTTCGAGTCGTTTTTTGACGGATCAAAACCGAGAATATCAAATAAAACGAATCAAATACGGATAAGTGCGCAAACGCTAGGATGTGACTTTCCCGTCCATCTTTTTCACGTATCGAACACGAATCGAATACGAACCGGATACGGATATGTGGGCAAACGCCCTTACTGTGGCAAGTAATTTCCTTTCAAGCCAAGTAGAACATAATTTATCGATTGTGAATAAATACCACTACAAATAAGTAGCGTAGAATAAATTCAAAGTACAATTTCTGTGTCTCTAACGAGACGATATTGCACCCCACAGGCAGTGGAACGTTCAGCAAAGTAGTGAAGTTTAATTCACTGTTCATTTGTTCATTTAAATAATTGCATCCTATTTTACAGAAGTTTTCTAGAAACCTGCAACTGTACGTTTGTTTAGCAAAATGAGATTGTTGAAAAAAGGAACTTGCACAGGTATTAAACAAAATGAATTATGTAGAAAAACAAAATGGGCATTATTCGATTTTCGTTTTCTATTTCCACGAAAAATTAGGCCCTTGCAAAGAACTGATGAATCTTTTTCTATTATTTCTCTATTATTATAATTCAATAGAAGTATTATGCATTTGCCGAGTTAAATTGTGGAGGGAGAAATGGATTGCGATGGTCACGGCTTAAATTGGTCCATGTTTAAAACTGAGTCTAACTTAAATTAATTTCAGATTAATTTCAGAAAAAGAATAAATTTATAATAAGTTAAATGATCCTAGGTTGTAATTTCTAAATCAGTTGGTAGTTGTTGAGTGGTTTATGCTCTACTTTTCATTGTTTAAATAAATAGAAAAGCAATTAAATAACCAATATAATTATTGGTTATTTCATTGCTTTTAAAACACTAGAAAGCATTGTTTGGTTGAATGTAATTAATATTAAAACTCTCGAATTATTGGAAACACTGCAGTGGATTATCGAAACAAGCATTTACATTAAAGTTCATTAATATTACGTTCACAAATATATTTGAGGTTAACAAATCACTTTGAGTAATTTAATCCATTGAAACCACAGAAGATCTACAATTTATACAATTTACTACTGTATTTGGTAGCGGATTATTATCTCTGTAATCATCGGGTGTAATACCACCGCAGAATTTTCGTATTTACGACATAAATCATTTTGTATTAAACTGAAACACTGCGTGAGGTATGTGAGGATTGACAAGGGTATGACGTTGGAATACAATGTTATTTAGAGTCCGAATAATCCTACCGAATTTGAAAAGTTTCCCGAGCGTACTGGCTGCATATCCTCTTCTGTTTATTTACGACACAATTAGTATTATATTAGCTCTTTGTAGTCGGTATTTTTTTATTGTGTTTATTTGTTTTAAGGCAAATTCTTGTGGTTTGACGAAAAAAATAATGTTCAATTCAGGCTTGAAAATGATTTTCTTCAAAATTTCCAATATAAAACAAGATCTTTTGATATGGTGTCAAAATGGCAGGTTGGCGTAACTGCGATCTTGGCAATCAAGAGCAGGGGAAGGTCGTTTCAGACTAGCTCGGCCGCAATCTTCCATTTCATCCCGATTATTTTGCCTCGGTTTCGCAGCCTGGAGAACGGCTCGGTCCTTATTTTCGTTTTATTTGCTGTCCAATGTGAAAACCAGGCAAAATCTACTTTTTGTACACCGACCCAAACGATTTGGGTCAAAGGAACGGTAATTAAGGCTTTAGTACCTGGTCGACCGAGCTCTGCTCGGATGAAAATAGAGAAAACTAATTTTCCCAGAAATGAGACCTAGTTAGATCGATATTTCGCTCCCGTAAACCCCTATATTGCAACTTACATACAAATCGTTAGACCTTTTTTCGAAAACGTAATTACAAATATATACATACTAGCTTCTGCCCGCGACCCGTCGCATCGCATCACCCACCCACGCTATTACTTCGTTTTCGCTTAACGTTCTTTCCGATTTTTTTTCTATTTACTCGGCTCCTAAGGGTTCAGAGTGATGTAACAGCATAATCAGCCTATAATGTTCCCACTGCTGGGACACAGGCCTCACTGTGAGAAAGAGTGGACTACAATCCACCACTCGGGCCCAGTGCGGGTTGGCAGATGTCACACATCTTCGAATTTTTGGTTCTAGGTCATGCCGGTTTCTTCACGATGTTTTCCTTCAACGTTTTGAAAGCAGTGGTGATGAAATAATTTACACAAAGTGAAGTGCCCGCTTGGGGTTCAAACCCACGACTCGTAAGTCGCAGCCGTTACCACTGGGCCACCACTGCTCAACAACCAAAAAGCAATACAATGTTAATAGGAAAACTTTTGGCTCGGCAATTTTGAATGTTTGTGATTACTTATAAATCTATTGCGAAATATTTGCGAAGCTCAGCGCCTGCCAACAGGAACGTGACCACTAACTAACTGTTAGTACAAGCTATAAATTCCTAAACACAAACATCGCTTGCAGCTTGAATTTCGGGAATTTCCGTAAAATAGTGAATGCTCGTTACACGGGACATTTCCTGTCAAGTGATACGAGCCTTGATAAATATTCCTTTACTTACAATTTAACTCCCAACCTCTCTGCCGTAAGGGCGCATCTTATAAAACGCGTCCGTATTGTGTTCAAGCGCAGTAATTCCTGAATATTTTACGAGATTTCCTCGGTTTTGGAAAGTAAATAAAGATGTATATTTACTACGGCTTCAAAGAGTGTTTTACGAATTTACAGTCACCGAAGGCATTTTCAATGTTCAGCCACGAGGGCCGACATATTATGTGTAAATATATTTTCTCTAGATTCATCCCGGAATTGTTTTCCTTATACCTAAATGCTCGTAGAATGTGACCACATTTATAGACGTTGTTCACAATACCACGTTCAAGGATTCCTTACACACAATTATTACAGCAATTTAATATTTTAAGTTTAGAATCTCGGTTATTACTTTTGGTGGCCATGATGCTACATGGTTTGTGTAACAACAGATTTGACTGCATTGAAATCACAAATAAGTTGCGCTATACAGTGCCTAGCACTGTTATCAGACGGGCAGCGCGCGTGCCCCGGCTGTTCCACGTAGATTCATGCAGGACTAACGCCGGGGCACGAGTGCCTTTTCGTCAACTTGTTGAAACCTATAACACGCACTTCATGGACATAGATGTCTTCTCTCTTTCAAGTAAAAAATTTAAAACACTAGCTATAAATACTCTTTCACCACAATCTTAACCTATCAATAATTTTTAAATTCAGTTAAACATAATAAGATAATATTGTAAGTACATTTCCGTTCCTGATTTATTCATCTATTAACTCGTGAACAATGGTGTGGGTTATATGTTTACTTATTTGTGTTACGACTCATAATTTTTAACCTTAACATGTAACTTTTTTTTTTTGTCCCTAATAAATAAATAAATAGATTTCTTTAATTACAATTATATAGGTTTTGAAAAAGCTCCATCTAACACTCGGTATCTGTGAAGTTTATCTTTTGTAACAGGTGCAATATTACTGATTTAAGTTTTGTAAAAGCTATTAGACTAGCAGTTAGTACCTAGTAGCACCAAACGCCGAACATTATTATACCCTTTTTTTTGTGTGGGAAATTATCAAATAACTTCTCCCGCTCTGGGTGGAGCGGGAGGGCGTGTCAGACTCTTACTGACTAAAACACACCCGTGTTCCTTCGGTTGCGCTGTTGCTGGGGGCCACGATGTCCCTTTCGGCCCTTATTCGCAGCCCCGGCAGGAACATTATATACCTTAAGTTTGGGAGAAGGTTACTATGTAAATAACTTGTAAAAAATATCGGAAAATCCAAAAGTGTCGCCTCATAACGCTCATTCAAAAACTTTCTCACTCGCTCAAAAAAAAAGAAGTTTTTATGAATATCAATCAAACGACATTGAATTAAACAGACATTTTCAATACGAACTCACGGGAAGCAAGTCTAAAGTGAATTAAAAAAAAAATTGTATATTGGCCCATACGTACAGACACGGACGTCTAGATGTTTTCTTCAATCGGTTTTTAGGGTTCCGTAGTAAACAAGGAACCCTTATAGTTTCGTCATGTCCGTCTGTCTGTCTGTCCGCGGCTTAGCTCAGATACGCTTTGTACTAGAAAGCTGTAATTTGGCATGGGTATACATATTCATCACGCCGACAAAGTGGTAAAATAAAATCATGAAAAATAATATTTTTTTTTAGCGTACCTCCCCTACACGTAAAGTGGTTTTTTTTTCCTATCCTTTGGTGTGGGGTATTGTTGGAAAGGTCTTTCAAAAACATTATGAGTGTGCTAACACCATTTTTGAATTTAGAGATCCATTTGCGAAATATTAAGTGAAAATTTTTGTTAGGTCAAGTGTCCCCCCCCCCCCTGCCAGCTAAATGGTTGGTTTTAGATATGTGAAAAAATTCACGGCAGTAGCTTATATAACGAATTTAAAAGGAAAACTATCACAACTGAGTAGGCTTTACAAGTTAATGAGTAATAGTCGACCAACTTAAATTTGCGGTTGTAAAAACATATTCTCCCAAACATTCTGTATGAATTTTTTTTTTTTCAACCACAAAGTTAAGTTTGTTCTTCGGATAAATTCATCCCAACTACGGAACCCTACATTGTGCGTGGTCCGACATGCACTTGGCCGGTTTTTTTATAATTATAATCCGCAATAAATGTTAATTTGTTTTCATAATTGTGTTAAAAGTATAGTTTTCTACATATCAGTGTACTCATATTAAAGTATAAATGCGATATGCATAATGAGAGGTATCAAAGTTCAAGACAGCGCTTGTTTTTGTATTGGCAAGTTGAGAGAAGTAATACACTACCTCAAACGCTTCGCGTTATGAGGCGTAGGTACAATTAAAGAAAAAAATACTAGGAGTCACTTAAAGGAATGTTTTCCAATCACAACGTGTAACGCAACGCGATATATAGTAGTTTGTTATTAATTGGTAATAACATAACATCACGCCTTGTTTCCCCGAAGGGTTGGGCAGAGGTGTCCCCGTAGCAGGTACACCCACATTTAGCCAGTTCTGTTTAAGTTCCATGTAATAGGGGGCGAGCCAATTGCCATCAACCGGGCACAAATCCAGACTCCGGGCTGCTACCGAGAAATTTCATATAGAAAAACCCAATAACACTGCCCCACCCGGGAATCGAACCCAGGACCTCATGCTCAGCAGTAGCGCTTGCGACCACTATACCAAAAATGTTCATATATGGTAATACGAGGAAAAAAGTAGTTAGGTTTTTAGAAATGATATTTCATTAAGATCTAAACCATTGCTCTAACTCATGGTAGAAGCCTAGAATAACAGACAGTTTTACAGCAAAATACCTAATTATCTGTAAAGTTTATCTAAATGCCAATAAATTATTATTGCCAGTTTTGTGTTTTCCGCGAGTTAACGTTTATTCGACAAACGAGCTTCAATAAAATGTTTGATCTCCATGATAAACTTTATTTCTTCTTTTTATTGGAGTTGGTTGTTTATCTACGGACTTTTCACCTTGAAACAACTTTTCTCCTCGTGATTTTGTTAACTTTGAAATTCACTATTTTTTGTACGTACGGATACCTATTAGATTTACTTAACGATCTGTTATTTCCTAAGGGTCAACCGAGACAGGTTTTTCATTCCCGGCCGAGACCGATACCGAGACTGAGAATAAAATAAAATCTCGGCCGAAACCAAGAGCCAAGACCGAGAATAGATAAAACGTGAAAAAAAAAAGAAAATACCGGTGGTACTGAAACTGAGAACCGAGAACCGAGACCGATTTCTCGGTTGGATTTGTAACCGAGAATGCCGTTGTTTTACCAAAAATTCTTTATTTCGTTATACCAAGCAGGACAGTTTTATTCTCAATAAAAAGTAAGGCAAAATTCATCCGAACAAATAGACGACGTTTGTCTTCGCAAAATGTATATAACTTTGCATTAACTTTAAAATACAACATCATTTATAGATGATAAGTATCATCAACTTGCATTTGTTCAAGTCTTTTAAAAGCCCTTTAATCTCTAACTGAAAAATTGCGTCGGAAAAACAGATTTATCTTTGTTCCAAAGTTTGTCTTTCACATAAATCAAAATTGTGGATAAAAGTATTATGTTTTCCTCTCGGTCCCAATTAGTAGTAGGGTTCTGGGCAAAAGTTGTTGTAATTATGAGTTTAAGTGACTTTTATTTTACGACATTTTTAGTTTTAATTCCGTTACGTGTCTGAGAGTTGGAGATTAGAATGAATAGGTAGGTACAGAGTAGATAAAACAGGACACTACATTTGTCATCGCATATTCATACAAAGGACGTACCTAGGTATATTCATTTACTGTTCATGAACAAAGGTAGAGAGACAACTATAACGTTACTAGAACTAACTCCGAAATTTTCATAATTAAAATATTCAGCTTCAGTTAGTTTTGCACGTTCCGCAACTTAATTTGGGCCAAATTATTGGTCACAACAATTGAAACAAAACTAATTTTGCTGTTACTACAATCAAACCTGATATTGTTAACTAAACTTTAGGAGAAAGGAGAGGAAAGGAGAGATTAGAACCTATGGTAAACTGTAGCATCACTGAAATCTATTTTGATGCTGCCACGTAGCTTCAATATCGATAGTAATCTAAGTTTGCTTGTATAACATCGAGAGTCGATTAGTAACTGTTACTGAGGAGCTCGTTATATATTTCGATCAGAGCGCAGCTCACCCATTGATTGCTTAACTCGGTAAGTTAGTAACATCACTCAACTGATAAGATTCTCTGTGTCTATTGATTAATCTATTATTTGACTTTGTCATAAATTATGATAGTTAGTGATTTAGTTCTTGATTAATAGCCTTCTTTCAAAGTTTATCACAAAAATTATTCTTATTTCCTGAAACTAGACCTCAAATCCCGCTATCTCCCATTAGAAATATTTGAACCACAATCACTATGCTGAACACATCATCAAACTAACCCAACTGATGTCGAGAACTTACTGTCTTGTACATAACAGAACGATTATTGCTTACATTTTCTCTAGCCACTTTTGTACTACATAATGTTCTCATGAAAGACAATGGAGCATGCGACTGGATTGCGATAAGTTGTTTCCTGTATGACGTCTTATTTTTACGATGCTATCGGACATAAAAAAATACAAGTTATCATTATTCCAAAAAGGTAGGGAATATTCTGCATCAATGAAAAAGGATGAACCTAAAATAACTCGTGTTGGATTACCTTCAACGCTACGGTGTTGTCAAAGGAAATACTATCAACATCAAAGGTGATCTATTAGTGCGCTTTCTAATTGCAAATTTTAGTTAACCAGGACTTGCCGGAAATTTAAAAAATGTGGAACTTGAAACATTAGAATTTTATGATGTCCTAAAATCTGACGAAATGCACTCACCATGAGCATTTTGTCTCACAAAGGAGAACATTCACCGTCCATACATTTTTGGGCTAAATGTGAAAGTGTCGACCAAACAAAAACAAAATTATATTCCGTTAGAACATGTTATTCTCTTGTGGGCTTGTGGCTAAGTAATAACAGCTGCACGGGTCGATCGATCAGGTTAAGCTACGCTTGCCGCGGTTGGTCCGTGGATGGGTGATGATCTTTACATACCAAGTCCCCTCCGTGCCTCGGAAAGCACGTTAAGCCGTTGGTCCCGGCTGTCATTTGTAGATCTTTGACAGTCGTTACGGGTAGTTAGAAGCCCAAAAAGTCTGACAACCAGTCTTACTAAGGGGTATCGTGTTACCTAGTCACTAGGTTGTGGAGGTCAGATAGGCAGTCGCTCCATATAAAATACTGGTATTCAGCTGCATCCGGTTAGACTGGAAGCCGACCCCAACATAGTTGGGAAAAGGCTAGGCAGATGAGAACATGTTATTCTCTTCACTTTTTACTATGGGACCAAATCTTTAGGGCCATTCCCTGCGCTGTTATACGAGCTTGAAAAATACTATTTTCAGTATGTTTTAGATAAAAGAATAACAGTAATCTAATTATAGTAATAGCTTTTTATGCCAGTAAACATTACAGTTATTATCTTGTACTGTGAAACTAAGGCTCTAGGGTTATTCTCCACATAACTACAGTTTGCAAAATAGTTATTTTTTTCTCCAGTACTAATATTAGCTGATTGAAATAGGTATCAATCGTAGGTATCACTAGTATGTATTAACTGGTTTTAGGTTATTAATAATATGTTATTTTATTGCACTGTTTTTGCGAGAATAGAAACCACTAAATAGACCTAAAACCAGTTAATACACACTAGTGATACCTACGAGTGATACCTATTTCAATAAGCTAATACTAGTACCTACTGGTGAAAAAAAAACTTTATTTCGCATAATGCAGTTATGTGGAGAATAACCCTAGAGCCTTAGTTTCACAGTAACAGATAATGACTGTAATGTTTACTGGCATAAAAAGCTATTACTATAATTAGATTACTGTTATTCTTTTAACTAAAACATACTGCAAATAGTATTTTTCAAACTCGTATAACAGCGCAGGGAATGGTGTTCAGGCTTTACAAAAGACCTTCAAAAGTGGCAACATTTTACAACATCTCCATCGTTGTCAACGTCAAAGTGACATTGTGACTATTTATAATTTATCTGTGGATACTTTGTCGCCAATACCCTTAAGAGAAAAACTTGTAATATGGTTGTCGTAAAATTAAATAATTATAAACTGCAATTCTTGGGCCTTTTTTTGCACCATTATATCCCCAAAGATATAACAAATGGCCCTACAGATTTGGTCCCATAGTGAAAAGTGAAGAAAATTACATGTTCTAACGGAATATAACATTTTTATTGTTTGGCACTTTCATAATTTAGCCCAAAATGAATTTTCTCCTTTGTTTTGCAAAGACTCGTTGCGCAAACTTAAAGAATTTGTATTTCGTGATTCACGTACGCACAAAACTGTTCGTATCGCGAGTGAATTGTCGTTCAAATGTTCCCGCAAATAAAGTTTGCAATTCTTGAGGTGAATGCTCGCGGTGAGAGGAAAACTTTAGCATCCGTCAACATTCCGAGTTAAATAAAATAATCGTACACACGTGGTTGTAACCCCGAAGATACTACTCCGAGGGATGTGGAATCTTCACAAATAAGCTTAAAGTCCAGTAGTAGGTACTGATTCATACACGGTAATAAGGTTACGAAAGGGAGAAAGGTTTATCGAAAGGGTTTTCTTTGGGAACTTAGATGCAGTTGCTACTTTTATTTTGATCCTTTATAACCTTTAGTTTTAGCACAAATATCTTTAAATTTTTAACTAACTTAAAAATTATTCAGGGGATAAACGATTATGAACATAGTCTTACTCCAGCTAGTATACAAAGACTCTCCAATACAAACTTTCAACAAGATCACTGACATTTAGAAACACGCAGCAACTGCTACAAGCTTATTTTCACGCGACAGTCCGGTGTCGTCCGAAGTGAGGCTGCCCATTGTAAACAAGCTTCCTATCTCAACTCTCCACTCGATTAGCTAATGTTTAGTGTTATAGCAGAGCAGGTCGAGTCGCCATCTATCCTGACTGACTTCTCGAGCTACTAATAAGTATGAGTACTCGATCCGAGTCCCAGTTAACGTGAGACATTTTATACAAATCTGGTAAGTTGGTGCTTGAACGAACATCTGATATATTACGGGTTTAACTGAAGTAAAACAATGTTGGATCATAACAAAAGTATAGTTTTAGAATTTTGATAAACAACATGAAATAATTCTGTAGATAGAACAGACTGTATTTTACACAAAAATCAAATTAAAAAAGTTTTTTTTAAATTTACGTTCCTTAATTCAGTACTACAAAATCATTTGTATTATCTACCGCCAACCCATTAGCTTAGTTTTTTTTAATGTAGAAATACCTATTCGTGCTCACAAATACCTATTTTACAACAAAAGGGACTCGTTTGTGTAAACTCGAACATTCTGTATAATAGAGCTTCATCATTACGTTAATGAATTGGTTTTATTCGTGAGCACAAATTAATGTGCTGAGCATGCATAAAACACATCGTTAATAACATAATAATATTAATGTGTTATTTGTTTATTTAAATGCTGTATAAATAGATCAGAATAGTAACATACAAAAAATTGACTTGAAAATATTCATACTGTAAAAGTGTTTCTCGTTAAAATATTCACTCACATTTTAAATAACTTTCTCCGTTTTGGCATGAATGTTCACTGTAGTCAAAGTTCTCTTAATTACAGTCACAATATTTTGCAAGATACACTGTAAAGTAATTATTAAACCTAAATGAAAACCAAATCACATCGAATTAATTTATTGTAGAGCGTTTTCCTTTTGACGTTACTAACTGCTACACTCAGATACGTCTAATGGTTACTTAGAGAACTCCTTAGAAAAAATTAAAAAAGTTCATCCTCAGAGTCGGATGAACCGCCCAAAGGGGTCCTTTAATGAATAGTTACGTACAGCAAAACCTTTACTTAAGTTTTTAACGATTGATTTTGACATTTACGTTTAGTAATATTTTTTTTTTTCCAGTGAATTCGCTTTCGCATTAAGCGTTTATTAAAATGCAATAATTTCTGGTTTGGCAGACTTTATTGAGTTTGTGGACTTTCCCAGAAAACATAGATAAGTAGGACCGAGGCGGTATTTACGAGTTCATTCTGATCCCTTAACAAAATACTCAATTCAAGAATTCCACTCACGATATAGATGAAGATGTAGACAAAATAAAGAAATAAAACAACTTTTTTTTTCAGTGACATTTCACATTGCTTTCGAATATCATCCAGCATGAAACATAAGTATTAGATGCACAAATATTATCAGAATACATGCAATTTAATTGAAATTAGAAAATAATCTAGGTATATGGTTTTTTTTTTAGTAAAATAATTGCAAACATAAAGTAAAAAACCGGCCAAGTGCGTGTCGGACCACGCACAATGAAGGGTTCCGTAGTTGGGATGAATTTATCCCAAAAACAAACTTAACTTTGTAGTTGATAAACATGTTCTCCCATACGGAATGTATGGGAAAACATGTTTTTGCAACTGCAAAGTTAAGTTGGTCGATTATTACTCGATAACTAGTAAAGCCTACTTAGCTGTGATAGTTTTCCTTTTAATTTCGTTATATAAACTACTGCTGTGATTTTTTTCACACATCCAAAACCAACCATTTAGCTGGCAGGGGGGGGGACACTTGACTCTAACAAAAATTGGCACTTTAAAGCTTAATATTTTGCAAACGGATCCCTGAATCCAAAAATGGTTTTCACAAACTCAAAATGGTTTTGTCAGACCTTTCCAATGATATTCCACACTATGGGATAAAAAAATAAAACATCACCACTTTACGAGTATGGGAGGTACCCTAAAAAAAATGTTTTTCATAATTTTGTTTTACCACTTTATCGGCGTAATTAATATGTATACCTATGCCAAATTACAGCTTTGTAGTACTAAGAGTCTCGGAGCTAGACCGCGGACAGACAGACAGACGGACATAACGAAACTATAAGGGTTCCTTGTTTACTACGGAACCCTAAAAACCGTATATCAATAAATTAGTAGCAAATTAAACGCAAACAATAATCAAAAAATAAATTTCCTGATTTGAGATTGACAGTTAGCAGTGATGCCATACGAAAAAAGTCGCAATCGCTTTATTTTATTTAAATGAAAATAGTTGTTTCGCTTTGAATTTAGTAAAAACTTACAGTAAAAGAACTGATTGTTATATAAATTTGACTTTTTGTTAATGAATATTAACACTTTTTAAATGTGGCTACACAAAGGCTTTATCGATATGCAATTGATAAGGTGATTTGATGACGCTTCGCCCTAGGGATACTTAAAACTGTCATTAGCTAATGAACCCTTAAATTATGTCTCTGGGATGTACCGTTGATTAACGGATTTAATGCTAATTAGTTAAGTACTAATTAGGACTAATTTTATGAACCTTTCTGAGTGCGGCTGTTACAGCTGCACTCAGAAGAACTCTGAAGAACATCTAACAACTAATATTATAATGCCGAATTTGGATTCAATTAATTCAATCGATTGGTAAACCTATTTACATATTAATGCAATTGGTTACCGTTCTAGAATCAATTTTAGTAGTGTTAATGTTTGTCTATTCAAACACCAGTCAGGAAATTATTAGTAAGTTGCACGTAATTATTTCTGATTAGGTACCTAATCAAAATCTATATTTTACTATAAATAGAATAAACTGAGGCATGTTGTCTCAAACAGAAAATGGTATACCTCAAACTGAAAATATGAGTAGTTTGACGTTTTAATAACGTTTTATATGGCATTTCAGCTGTTTATCCTAGAAAAATATACGGGTATAATGTATAACGAGCCGAATTTATTATTTTCGCAAATGTCTTATTACAACATCAAAACTCATCTTAAAAGTATCTAATAGAAAAAGTTTTGTAATAGCCCAAGATCAGCGAAAAAAACATGAAATGTGTCGGCTGGCAATCAGGCCGCTAAAGTTCTAATAAAAAAACAACCAGCTGAACAAACAGAACAAACAATACATATACTTAGAAAAATATTTTCCGAGCAAATTATAAATTTAATTTTTCCAAAAGTTGTTCTTTGTCCACATGCAGGCTTATGTCGGAAGTTTTCTACAAAGTATACTGAAATCCTAAATTATTGTTTGTTGTTTCCTGTTTATTAAATTGAAAGTCTTTACAAATTAAACAGCATATTTTACCATTTGATTTATTTTACCAAAGACGAAACAAGGTTATGTTTTTCAAGCGTATCTATGTATATTAATTGTGTGGATTCTTTATACCCTTGAAGCGCTCTAACGGCTGGATGGATTTTTAGGGTTCCGTAGTAAACAAGAAACCCTTATAGTTTCGTCATGTCTATCTGTCTGTCTGTCTGCCCGCGGTCTTGCTGCGAGAATCTTAGTACTAGAAAGCTGTAATTTGGCATGGGTATACATATTAATTACGCCGACAAAGTGGTAAAACAAAATTAAGATATAATTTTTTTTTTCAGGGTACCTCCCCTACGCGTAAAGTGGTGATGTTTTTTTTATATCCCATTGTATGGGATATCTTTGGAAAGGTCTTCAAAAACGTTGTGAGCATCTGAAAACCATTTTTAGATTCAAGAAATATTAAGCTTTAATTTTTGTTAAAGTTAAGTCCCCCTCCCTGCCAGCTAAATGGTTGGTTTTGGATGTGTGAAAAAAATTACAGCAGTAGTTTGTATAACGAAATTAAAAGAAAAACTATCACAGCTAAGTAGGCTCTACAGGTTAACGAGTAATAATCGACCAACTTATAATTGCAGTTCCAAAAACATGTTTTCCGATACATTCTGTATGGGAGAACATGTTTTTCAACTACACAGTTAAGTTTGTTTTTGGGATGAATTCATCTCAACTACAGAGCCCTTCATTGTGCGTGGTCCGACACGCACTTGGCCGCTTTTTTTTATAAATGCGATGTCTATCGAGGTCGCGCGATGGGGTTTTGTTATAAACAAAATGGCAGCTTTTAGAAGTCAATAAGTTTAAAAAAAAATTGTACTATGACCATGTGGCGTAACAAAATAAAGTGCTTGAGGAGACGATTCCAAAAATATAATAATAAAAAAAACCGACTGCAACTAAAAAGTTCAAAACAAGCTCACGTTTCAAGCAGTCTGATGCAGTAAGTTGGTGGCATTAAATCTGGGATTGATCTAAATTAACTGCCACGAACTGCTGCTGAATTAATTTGGTGTGAAATCTTCGCACCAACCGTTTACAATTAAATTCACCGACCTCTAAAGATACTGCTAGCTCTAAGTAGTGTTCATTATGTACGCGTTAATGTTCTTGCATAAGTAACAAACATTCGCGGATCTATTATATTCATGTTTATTATTTCAACTATTTTTTATTCTCTGCTACACCGGAATCTACAGAATTATGCTTACACTCAAGTAAGCAGCATTGATTACATAATCACAGCATAATGTACGTACATAATGAAACTAGTAGACATGTTTTCGGTAAACAGTGAGCTCTAGAACTTAACTCCAGCTGACACAGTTCCTCCAGCTGACAATCATGGATCATAGAGATTCAATAAAAACAGGTCGGTAATGTCTAACAATAGATCAGGCAACTTAACATAAAAACAAATAGGAATACATTTCAAATCAAATTATAGATATTTTACGCGGTCAATCTTTTCATCTGCCGAAATTGCACGAAAGCAATATTTTTGTGAAAGCTATAAGCCTTCGTCAACGTAATAGTTTTGACCCGAGCAACATAGCTATAATGTAATACTCTGAAATCTTTCCGAAACGTTCATTTAGAAACGGTCTAATTCATTCAAGATTCATCACTTGGCATGTTTCTCTACGCAGTCCGTACTCCCTCGGTGTGGTCAAGCGCAAGTTTAATTTTCGGCTAATTGTGTACAAGGTGCTAGTCGTAAAATGTGGGTTCTGAGTCATGGTCGATGAGATTCTGTGGTCGGGTCGCAGGTTTAGTTTCAGGTTTTGTGTATTCTAGTTGCTAATTGGTTGAGGCATGGAATATTGATTTTACGTTACATGAATCATATGAATACCTATAATATTATATGTACTTCAATCGTAATAGAGTTACGTAGGTATTTGTTTATAAATATTTTCCATTGTATCCAATTTGCCTGATGAAATGAAAAAAACTGGTATGTATATTTACTCGTATGTGCGATGTAACTAATCTCACCCATCGATCCCAGTGGCGCTGCCTGGCTTCAGTTCAATGGAGCGCCAAATAGATTTTTAAAATTCTGGTCACTGTTGTGGATAACGATCACGTGATAGAAAATCTACGAACGAAAGAAATATCGCACTCACACAACCGTAAAACTGTTTAGTGGTTTTAAAGCAACCCTTTGAATTTGATACGGTACAGAATTATTACTTTCATTTCACGACGAATATAAACGTTACGAAAGCAAAATTGAAGACGAAATTAGAGACGTAGATAACATCTGCGTAGGTAGTGGGTACTTAAACAAATATTTTTCGGCATACATTACTTTGAACATAATTACCTCCACGTGTATGTTTATGTTACTTATCTAACGGAATGTTGTGAACATAAATATGAAATAAAAACATGTAGAATTATTGTATATATATATCTCATTTTATGCTGCACCGGTCGACGTCATAACGTCAACGCCGGCTGCCGCCGATAACCAGCGCTGGGGCTCTGTCTCGCATGGGGTCGCAGCATTATGATGAGCGATGGCCGTTTTGCGTGGATGTGATGCATATTCCTCCAACTTATTCTTTTTGTTTTGTGTTCTTTCTTTGCGTCATGTTTAAATACAGAGGTGTATCAATAGTAAATTCACATTTCGCCAGCTATGATTAAGTCCCATGTAATAGGAGGCGAGTTTATTGCCATCAACCAGGCACAAATCCGGATTCCGGGCTGCTACTGAGAAATTACTTATTGAAAACCCAAAAATACGTTGTTGAACCCAGGACCTCAACCAGTAGCGCTTGTGACCACTAGACTAACGAGGCAGTCGAAAATCGATAAGTTTAATTATTTTAAACTAACTAAAACTGAAGTCTCCTGGAAAATGGTTGTCACGCTTCATAAAGTTGTTGATCGCTCCCAGGGGAAGATCTACATTAGCATTTTATTGCATTCATTGGCAGAGAATATGGAGTAGCCGTAGTCAACGGTGATTTCCTTGTTGTATTATAAAGTGAGGAATAGAATTTGCATTTTAAATTAAGGAAAATATAGGAGTGGACACTGACAGCATTTTTTGAGAAATAAATAAAGAGTCAGAAATCAAATCTAAATGATTCAACATCCTGCTCGCATAACTTTGCAAGCAACGGAAATATGCGCGTAGCGGTGTCGCTACGACGTAGCTCACACTGAGTTGCGGCTAGTTGATACACTACGCTCGATGATTTCGTGTAAACGTTATTTTTGGGGAATCCAGCCATTTATCATTCATCGCTTGCCATCAGACGAGGTCGCAGTTCAGAGTGGACAAGAAAACCTTTGTCACTTTTCAATTATGTACGTTTCACAAAATGTATAAGTAAGTAGACAAGCGAATACAAACTTAGTTATACAACCCAAGAAACTGATGAACGCCAATAACTTTATACCAAAGCTAATCAAATTATCTATATCCGATGAAGTTAAATCAACCGAGAATCCCTAAACATAAAAGCTGTAGTATTGGTTAGTATCGTACCTTAATTCCAAACTTGGTTAAAGTTTCAGGTGTAGTCTCATGGGAACCGAAACTTTAATAAATAAGTTACTTAACTTAAGATCAAGTATCTTTAAGATCATTACACCTTTAATTATTGCGAAAATAGCACCATACTATAAGTGAGCAACCGTAAATGATAGCACATTAATATGTATCGTATCACATTTCTCGATGTCCTATGGCCGACATCGTCGTCGATGTGGAACATTTACAATATTATTGGCACTTCGGCAATCATCGCACCGCACTGTGTGTGAATGTGGTATCAGATAAGGAGTCGTGATATAGCGTGTGTCGCGTTGGTTACTATCCGGAGTTTCTCCTAAAATGGCTGTCGTGCATCACAACAAATTGAGGAAATAATCCTGACCACTTGCTATAAAAAAATACTGAGACGCCATAAATATTTGTAATTTTTTTCTTTTCTTATTTAACGGTTAGGGACATTTTTTAATGAAAATTAGCCAGAATATTATTTAAAAATTT
This sequence comes from Agrochola lychnidis, assembly GCA_963680765.1. Taxonomy (NCBI): domain Eukaryota; kingdom Metazoa; phylum Arthropoda; class Insecta; order Lepidoptera; family Noctuidae; genus Agrochola; species Agrochola lychnidis. The sequence goes on from OY796862.1 coordinate 18,102,592, forward strand.
GATTCAAAACATTTTGAGATTTTAAAAATGATGAATGATGATGTTATGCAAAAAAAAAAACACCTAAACGTTCAATGTAATGAATAAAAAATATGTTTACTTTTCTCTATGAACCGCAACTCAAAAGTTTTTGCGGTTCGATGTTCCTTGTGTACGAATATAATGAGCCGATTCAATTCAACCGTAATCACAACATATACACAATGCTTTTTCTGTTTAATCGCTGAAAGGCGAATAAATTAAACTGAAAATAAACGTGTTCGTAGCGTAGGGCTGTCACACTGCAGCCGGATGACATACGTAAGTACTCATTGATTATTTCTCACTGCAATTGCGTATGTATGAAAAAAAATTCAAGATATTTCAATTTCTGCAATGCAAATTATAATTTATGATCATAATAAGAGGAAAGCGATAGAAAATTGAGTAGTATCTTACTGAAACATTGTCACGATATTTCAATTAAAATTTCTGCAATGCAAATAATGTATGATTATAATAATAAGGCGAAACAACTATTATTTATTAAGCTGCCCTTTTAACACCTCTCACCTTTATAAAATTAAAAGGGGACTTTAATAATGGGCTCCTTATAATTTGTAATAAATATCTAAATCTTGCTGAAATAATTATGCTTTCAAATAGGTATTTTAGTTGGTAAGGAGCTTAAGCTGGCAACCCTGGCAATTTGTGATACTCAGCAAAACAATTTTAGTGTACCTTCTTTTCAATAATGACCGCACATAATTAAATATTAAATACGATCAGTGTGCGCACTAAATTATAACTAATGTTAGTAATTTCCTTCCAGTTTTTCATACTTTATAATTACTGTTTATTTGTCAAATCAAGTTATATTCATGGAGATATTATATTTTAGTGTTTGCTTTTTTGTATTTCGTTGGTGAAAAGCGTCACACGTTCTACATTTATCGCTCTAATCCCTCTCCTGATTATAGTGAATCACAGCTGAGTGTACTTTGATTTTGAATTTTTCAGCTATAATATGCACTAAAAGGTTAAAATTAAAACAAAGCCACGAATGAAGCGATTACGATGAAATAAAGAAATATCACCGTCTATCAAGATTAGCATATCAAAAGCCGCATGAGGAAGCACAAGAGTGCGGGAAAAACGGTGACGCAAAACTAAACTGCGACGTCACAGAGCTCGAAGTTGCTTACTGTGACTGCGGACACAACGCGGCGAGATTGAAATGTCATAACACAATTAGATTCAATTCCGTTTTGCTGAGATTGTCTTTGTTTATAACATTGTAAGGTTCTGTTTTGTGGTGTCGACTTTCTAGCTGGAAATTTTCACGAAGACGATTTTATTTTGCAACGCTAAAGTGATCTCATTATTATAATAAAACTTTTCACACCACCTGTTTGCTAATGTCAAATGATATGTGATGAAAACCAGACCTAAAGCAAGTCATTATAACACCAGGCCCTAGCCGGGTAATTATATTGTACTGAATTTCATATTGTTTGAATATGACTTGCTGGTGCGTACTGAGATTTGAATTGGGAAGATTAACAAAAAAAAAAGAAAACTTTTACTAGGCTGGAGCGGAAATGTGTGCTGGCTAAAAGTTGGATGTTAACGAATTTACGGTTCTGCTCACGCACGCCGTTCTCATCTCTTCTCGTCTCCGCTGCGCGCCGTCGCCAGCTTGCGAGGCACAACATACATCTCCGCTTTGATTGCACCATACAAATATTAAACATCTCAGCTTAGTGGTATCCACTGAAACTGAGTTGAGACGAGAAGTGTGAATAACAAAATTCTATTGGTTGGTTAAAACACATCTCCTCTCCTCTCATCTCGTCTTCGCTTTGGTGGAGTCCGGGCCTAATTAAGCTTAGTAGAGTCCACACTAAAATCATATCTCTCAAACGGTTTCTTCGCATCTGGAAAAAGTAAAATGTAAAATATTTCTTGAACCAGCGTTAATTAAAATATTTCATTGTAAGTAAATTTTCCATCGCAGAATTCCATGGATTAATGAAATACTTCATAAAATTAAATAGTAATTTTAAAAAAAGAAGGTTTGTAAGCTCCTTTTTTTCAAGGAAAAACAACTTTCAAAATGTGATTTTCTCAAAAGATAAAAACAGAAAGTCCGCTCCCCCACTTTATAACAGATAATCCTTGTAATGTTCTTTTTTATTAGAACTGTATTTGCAACTTGTCAACACGATTGGGTTTATTTTCCTTCCGCTTTTATAGTTGAAAAACAAGAGAACGAACGTTTTCCCCAATGTACAGTAAAAACTGTTTTAAATTCATGTAGTTTGTTGAAAGTACAATTTTTTTTTTAAACAGCTCTTTGTAAAACATACTGTATTGTTTTAAAGTATTTTTTTCGATTTGTATTTCACAAACAGTAGGGGCTACCTACTTTTACGGTAAAGCTCTGTGGTAAAGTAATACCACAGAGCGGTGCTAATGGAATACCATACACAAGCAGCCAGGAGGATTAAACCCAAAAGAATTTCACAGTGAACAATTACTAACGCTGACTTGCCTTTGATTTTAGGACAATACATTTATGAAACGATTTCAAAGACACGTGAACTATAAACACAAGTTGGGAACTTTTGGGATATGACAAAAAATTTCCTAACTTAAGTAAAAACTCACAGTGTACATATTGACAATTCACAAATACACGTGCACTCACTAACATAGGTACCTATAACATACAGACACTCTTACAACACCAACAAAACTAACACGAATCAGCACCATGCATACACTCTTTTTTTATAACTATTTTTAAGTTTTAGATTTTTTTTGTTTTGTCTTTTTATTTAAAAATTGTTAACGGAACGAAGGAGCCTAGATCTCACAAGACAGGGAATCCTAGTGTGAGTTCTAGGAATTTAATCTTTACTAAATAAATTTATTCTTCTTCTTTTATATTTAGTGCTGATCTTAATATCGTCATCATCATGCGCATCACAGCAGTGATAGCCTAGTGGTGTGACCGTTGGACTGCCAAGTCATATGTCTCGAGTTCGAACACAAGGCTCGCACTTCTGACTTTTCGGATTCATGTGCGTATTGTATAATTATCACTTGCTTCAAAAACGGTGAACGGCATACCTGAGAGATATTTCTCGACGGCATGTGAAGCCAAGTCAGAGCCACTGACAACACTGATCTGAATGAATTACAAAATGCCTCTTACACATTTTAACATAAGTCATCATCATCTGCCCAGCCTTTTCCCAACTATGTTGGGGTCGGCTGATGCAGCTGAATACCAGTATTTTACATGGAGTGACTGCCTATCTGACCTCCACAACCTAGTTACTAGGTAACACGATACCCTTTGGTAAGACTGGTTGAACGGTCTGGTTGTTTTAAAGTATGGGAAACAGTTTAAAATAAATCACCTGGTGCAAATCTGTAGCTATGTTACTAGGGTGGCTATACTCACACGGTCCCTTCTTTATTGTTGCAACATAAGAAAGAAAGAGAGAGAGAGATGAGTAGAATCCGACTGGAACTGGTTTTTTTTTTCCGGCCATAAACCAAATTATAAAAAATATTGATTCTTTTGGTTTTCGATAGGTTTTTCTTAGGCAAAAACTTAAAAAGCAGTGTCAATATTTTAATTATTATATTTAACCGTTTAAATTTAATCACACCAAAACTTTGTTCAAACATATTTAATGCAAGAAAAAAAAACTGCATTTTCTCAATTATTGTGCTTTTAGTTGTTAGGACTATTGATAATCTCTAAATAACTGAATTGACCGTATTGATTTGCCAGCACTTCATTTGTTTTTGGCCACGGCCGAAGACGAAAATTGCCGAAAATCGACAGCATAATTTGTGCGAACTCTTATTATAAGAACATTTTCATGTCATTGGGATACATACTTTTATACAAAAAAATATGGACATATTCTGGCCTACAGTTTCCGTTTTGTAATTGGAAATGCACTTGCTCAAACTGTGGAGTGTGCGGAGAGATGGACGACATGAAACATTTGTTGATGGAGAGTGTTCGGTCGATCAGTCAGCTAGACAACTGCAGTTGATTGGAAGTTCAAACGTTCTGGAAATCAGACATATTTCGTGCTCAGATAACTAATCTTTAAGCCTAATTGATTCAAAGGCATGGTGTCGACGCTCTCTCTCTTAAGGAATAGTTATTGACTGCGGAGCATGTCTGGGTACCTACTTCGAAGCTTTGGATTATTGATTGCAGAACTAGAGTATATTAACCCACCGATATTATATCACTACACAGAAAATGGAATCACGTGCCAACTGTGCCTAGCTATACAACCGCTAGTAATTTGATACATTTGCTAGATAATGAGGCTTTTATGTGGCTCACAAAAATTAATAGTGCTTCATTTATTTAATAATATGAACGTAAGCATTTTCCTAGTGAGTTTGTGTGTGTTATTTTTATTGCTGCATTCATTGGACACCCCATATGCATACATTTCCATAAAGTAAGAGGGTTATTTTATGGTAGTTTCATAAATGAAGCGGCATCCGGTTAATGGAAGCAGAGAATGTTACTTGACTTGTTAGTATCAGGATATAACAATGCAAAATAGCGATTGTTAATATAGGCAATCCCTCCGATTAAGGTGATTGGTTGGCTATGCAAAGAAAGCTCATTATAATCAATTTGTATGTAGTTGGAGACGTGCTACGAACTACTATGACGTGCTACGAACCGCTACGACGTGCTACGCGCCGCTACGACGTGCTACGGGCCGCTACGACGTGCTACGGGCCGCTACGCCACATCTTGCTACGAACAGCTACCTCGATAGTCACTGGTACGATACGTACGTGTCTTTTTTTCACAAACAAAAGGCATTTCTCCAATGAAAAAAATAATACAGAACATATTGACGCAATTCTTGATATTTTCAATAACTTTTCTGAATATTTTCCATGTTCTTGTCGACAATTTCATTTCCGATTTATCAATAGAGTTTAGACTAACAGTTGGTTTAGTAACAAATATTGTTACGTAAGCCTACAACCAGCATTACATAATGCGGTACAAATCAAATCATTTATCAATTTAGTCTCATCCATTGTGCCGCATGCATGTTGTTTCTACGGGGTTTATAAACGTTAGTTTCACAATGTAATTTGATACGGACATTGTGACTCGAAAATACACATTTGATATTCGGTTGACCTATTTGAATGGATTTGATTTTACGATAGAAATGTATTCGAAATCTGTTAAATTATGACTAGTCAAAGTTCACTGTATTATCCTGTTTATGTTTTCACAAATTAAAGCAAACATTGAGAAAATGTAATATTAATTTCCTGAAAATAGTAAAAACACTGTACTGACCCGGTGTTGATAGTCAAACAACAACTTTTTAAGAAGGTACCCAACTATGTGTATACTCGGACTTTGATCCACCCACACAGTCTTCAGTGTCTGGAAACATTCTGTGGTCTTCTAAGGAAGATTTTCGAAACCTTTCACGTACTTAGATGGAATTTTCTTTAGCAACAAGCTGGCAATGTTTGAATTGTTTTGGGCCGTACAGTCTAATATTTAATTAAAGTTAAATTCTAATTTATTGCGGGAAACGAAAACCTTGGTCTGCTAATGCTATCATAATTAATTAGTTCAGAAAATAAATTAAAAGACCCTTGTTCATTTAACTTTTACAAAATGGAAGTTAAGTTTCCACAACAACATCATGAATTTTAAATGAGAAACCCAACAGGAAATAAATCTAAAGCGGCCGAAACGATCTTACAAAATGGTTTTTACGCCGCAGTAGTATCGTTATACCAAGTGTTAATCGAAAGGCTCTCACGCACTATAAAGCCATAGCTTGTTTTCTCTTCCTCTTCCCAACACTACCACATAATACCGACTCTCACTGAATTAATAGCCCAATTACAGCGCTCTTTTCTGTTGCCCTCGTTTTAAAAATCCACTCTCGTATTCAGTAGATAATCGTTTTTGACTCGATCCCTATTTTCATATAGTCTAGTGTACTCGACAATACTGTTTTGACATTCTGATTGGAAATCGCGAGCCGCAATCTGCTTGTCTGACGCCTCAACACTTGACACAACAACTGTTTAGGTTGTGAGCTTCTGAATAGTGTACTTTCATGTTTGCTACGGGTAACGTAGAGAGGATTTCGATCTTTAACTTAACTCATTGTAGTATTTCTATTTATAAATGAATGAAGTAGTGAAGTACGTCTTCTAGGTTTGTATCTTCTGCTATGTTCAATAATAGTACATTACTGCCGCGGTCTATAATGACTACTTTGCTGGTCGCGCTGATGATGGCCGACAGCGCAGCGTAGCGCAGCTCCAGGCCGACACAGCGCGGTCAGCGTGCAGCACTTGATGGACGAGCTGAGATAAAGGCCGAGGCCGTAGGTCGAGGCCTTTACAGCGAGGACAGCAAGGGCTGCAATGATGACCAAGCTGGAAGGCCTAGAGCGTAGCTAGGCTAGCTCGAGGCAATCATAGCATGACCAGCGAAGCAGTCATAGTGGGCCAAGGCTTGTATAGTGCTTTACTCAAAAATGCAAGTACCTAATATAAATAAAACCAGCAAATAACGATTTAGATTTCCTACTGATTTTCCACTGCACAAATTTTTCATATGCAAGCTTATATTTTTCCTTTGAGTTTCGCGGTATTAAATTTTCAACCACTAATTTAGCTTCATCTTTAATGTCTGGCGGTATTAAACACATTGAATCGGAAGAATTTTCGCTTTGAGAGCTCATTTTTAGCAAAAAAGTCACTAAATAAAAATACAATTTTCGCTGAACCGCGTTTTTGTTACTTCATTGTTTTTTTTTTTTAACAGTGGTAGTTGGAACTATACAGCCAAATATGGAATAAAATCTTTTTGTACCTATCTCTATAAATACAAACAGCTGTGTTTTAAATAAAGTCTTTTTGCATTTGATTTTTTAAAACGTTGAAACGTCAAAATAGCGGCTGGCAATGTTTTGCTGGCCTGTTAGAGCGACCAGCAAAACTTTGACGGCCGCTCCTTGAAACAGAACGGCAAGGTCGACTTTGCTCAAACAAGGTTGTCAAAATAATGACCACATTACATGCATTTTTTAGTAAATACAAAATTCAACACGGTCCGTATCATTTTACTATTTTAAATTAATGTATAGCAAAATTTTTAGTATTTACTTACTATTTTCAATTTTTGCTCTATACGTAGTACATAGATGTATGTTGAGAAAAATGCTGTCATTCGAGTACCAATTTATCAACTTTATTACAAACTCAACAATGCCAATACAAACATAAATTGTTGCTTAAAATAAATTATATTGCTTACCCTCGTCTGAATTCTGCCAATAAGATACTGTATGTTTACTTCTTCAAATAGATATAGGGAACAAAGTTTCGACACTCACTGTCACAAGTAACATGCCACTTTTGAACATTAAACAGTGTCAGTATACAGATAAACAGAGTGATAATCATAATTTCTTATAAGTCTACTGAAATTTTATTTACTAAGCATTTTCATTGTTTCAGTTACGTGATGTCACATTATCAATGGAGGTAACCAGCAACCGACACAATGATTGTACCTACTGTATAAAAAGAAAATATGCTGCGGACTACGTAGCATTATTCGTCACGTGTAGCTTATGATACAGTATAAAGTCACATGTGAACTATGTGAAGCTCTATTATTGTAAACTGTTTCATGCTCTGCTCACGTTATTTAGTCTGCGGTCTTGAGTGTATTCATAGAAGCCCAAACGTAATATGTTTGATTTATTACGTATGTACATATTCGCAATGAAATGCGTGGGTGTAAAGTCTAGAGGTTTCATTGCCGAATAACTTCGATATGCATGAATTAAATCTCAAAGTTCAAGCTTGGCACCAAAAGCATTTGGTATCTATTCTACTGTATTCAAAGAAGCTCATCTCAAACGTAATGCGATTGATTTATTGAATACACTTTCGTAATTAAATGCGTGGTTTTGAAATTTATACCATACCTAGGCTTAGTGCATGAATTTTCAAAATAGAAACATATGTTGAAATCACTTATAATCATTTATTTAACAGAAAATACAGTCCAATTTGATAGTTATTGCATGAACACTAGTACACATACATTTGTCAATAATAATGTCAAAGTCATCAAGTATCAATAATTAAAATACAATTAGTACATAAACATTTATTTATTTAACAGTTTATTTACACACATATAAACAGACAAGAAGAAAGTAACAGAAAAATACTTACAAAGGTGATGCTTATTTCTAAAGAAATCTCTTCCAGCATACCTGCGATAAGAAAGTAGTTAAAGAGATGTAGACAACGTGTGTAAGAAGAGAAAAAAAGAGAAATATAGGTATTACCTAATTCAATTAAAGCCTTCTTCCTCTCTTTTACTTTGCTGTACCCGACATGGTTCACAATGCTCGTGTCTTTGTAAAACCTACCTTCTGAATTCACATTGTGGAAATAGATTACATTGAGAATTGTCTTAGGTGTTATATGGATCTTCAGACAGGAGCTGTTGAGCAAGCATTGTTCCAAGCTTACAAATTGTTCCAACCTTTGCATTACAAAAAGCCTCCCTCAAATTTAAAGCACTCAAGAAATGGATTCTCCTAATCTCCTTTATTAAACTTAGCCTGCTCACCATTTCGCCTCTATTACCCAATTATGTTCCTACAATAATGTGTGTACCGCGTGATATGACATGAACCCTTGTCATGGAAGCCACAATCACGTTTTATTTATGGTTTATTTGACTGGATAGCACGCCATTTTGCTATTAACACATTGAATAGTGGAAATAAATGAGGTTTTTCTAATGTGATAAATATGATTGGATTACGGGTATTCTGTAAAAGTAGGTTTTATAATTTATGGTTTCTAAGTTCCTAAAACCTTATTTTTGTTTAACTTATTCACTCTTTTTCTTTTAATAGAAAAAATCATTAAGAAAAGCCCTCTTTCATTGCCCAAATTTGATTTGACTACGCAGTGGACTAACATACTGCGGCAAGCGGAATCTAGATCTCAGAATCAGCACTGAATACCTACTACACCCAACTCAGCATATAAAGTGGTCCCTTTCATTCCTCTAATTAAGTGATATTATTTCAGCAATACTAAGTCATAAAGATCCACCTTTTCGAAGCCCTATCTTTTTTATAATTGCAACCATAATTGGGTTGTCTAGGGTAATTCATTTCTTAATTGGGTAATATGCAGTCTGCAAGGTTTTACTCGTTACTTTATTGAATTGCATAGCAACAATATAACTAGAAATCCAAATAATGACAATTATATAAATTACGAATATTTTTATTAAAAGTAATGGTTGAAGAAGTCAGTAGGAGTGCCTGTGTATTATGAAACAGGAATTCTCACCATAACTATTATTTGTATTCTTTATAATGACAGCACAAGACAGCTGTCAGCTATAGTTACAACATGATTATCAAAATGTGCGCTTACAGATGAAATTAACTATAACGAACTTCATAAACTTGTGTGAGCCACTAGAAATAGAGGATAGACCACACAGCCCGTGTCACAGCAAAGATATTACATTATGTTAAAGTGCCGACTAAAATAATATTATCTCGATGTATGTGTGTGTCTGTTCAGTTTATTGCTCTAATTTATTTAGGCGGGCTGGATAGTATTCTCAGCCCGTTTATGGTCACAGGACGGTTAGGAGTGTTTTATGCCACTAAAACAGCGTATATACCTAGAGACGCTTTATTTCTATTCAAAAGCAATAAACTTACAGTGGCTGTTGAGATTTCCAACTTATAAAAAATGTTTGAATGTAGTTCGAGTGACTTTACTACAAAGAAACCGGGCCACGGGCTGTTACATTAACCGCACCCGTTTCTTTCAAGTCAACTAAAAGCAAAAAGTGTAAAACAATAATAGCGCTATATTTTAAAGAAGCCTCTCCGATAAACGAGTTAGCCAAACCACAAATAACAAGTGTTTTATTTAGAATCTACAAAAAATCGGCTCAAAATACATTGATAGAAAAACAATTAGAAAAGATTTTTTTATATTTTTCTATTAATATATCGGTCGAGCTCCGAACTTGTTCCATTTAATTATGTTCTTCCTAATATACTGTGGAGCAGTACCTTATTATAAACACCGTATGTGGTGTAGTAATTAGACTGTTCATATTTACAAAGATAGTTATGTAACCTAAACTAATACACTTTGGTCGCTCGTCCGCACGTGTCAGTACGGTGCACTTAACTAACTGTACACAACGCTACCTCTGTAATGAAGCGTCTTCCTGGTGTACATATAATATTAAGTGTGCAAATCATAATGGAGGCTTTTCTCGTGAACTTCAGTAAGGCTGTTAACTCAGATGAGTTTCTCAAACAAATAAAAATAAATAGGTATCTAAGTCGCAAGCGTTCCACAATTTCTGCCTAACCCCATCGGAAGAAGGTGTAGGTAAATATAAATGGTTCACTTCTTTTTCCTTCTAAATCTTCATCTCCTATTTATTCAATGTCAGTTGCTGTAGGTGTCACTATCAAATCAATTAATTATTTATTTATTTATAAAGGTACACACTTTGCTTTTGTATATATAATACATCTTAAGTACTATAATAGGTAACAATAGCTTCTGACTTATACAGTCGCCAACTACAGGAGTCGTCAATTAAAACGCGAGTTTCACTTGCCCTGAAGTGCCAGCATCGAGGACGCGTCCGAAATAAATATGAAATTTATTCAAGAGAAAGCTGCTGTAACTAAGTTTAGAAACTCATTGCTCCAATACGAGCAACGTGTATGGCCCCGGTATTTGTGTACTTACTATTTATAAAATGTACTAGTTTAGCTCTAGATTCCGTCTGCGCAGTACCTATTGGAAAGATAAAAAACCATAAAACAAATAGGTGCTTGTGAATTGCATCGAATAAAAGGAGTCACAGCAACTATCGCAACTTTTATAACAAATAATAAACTAAAATAGGACAAACTTCGTAACACATTTTAGTACCAATCAAACGATCCCTGTTTATTGTTATAGCTTTTGTTTGTTTTTTGTTTCGTTTATTGTCATCTGACAAATCTGACATCTATTTACTGGACAGCACTATGTCCTCGGGCGACCACCGTAAACACGCTTTATTTCCTGACACGGAAAGTGAATCTAGCCAAATTAAATATTATCACCTTTCAATGCTCCGCCTTATGCCTATAGAAATATAGGTGATGTAAGCAAACGTACATAAAACGAGAGATGAAATTAACACGAGTTGTTGAAATAATCCAAATTGTATCTTTATGGTCTATCGCCAGTTCGGTTTTTATTGCGATCCTTGACAAATTGTTTAAAAAGCTTTTTATTTATTGCGGTGTGACCGTTATGCTTACTGTTAATAAAGCAATTATTGTGATAGCACACGGGCTTGTGTTGTAGGTAGGTTCGTATTCAAACTCAAAGCGATAAAAATAAATCCTCGTAATGGTAAAAATAGCCAATATATAGACTTTTGTTCATAACGTTCCACAATATCAAAAAACCATGACACGTGCTGTTATTTCTCGAACTCGTTAGTTTAGTGGAATCAACAGTTAGTAATGTCGGTGAGCCCTCAGCGTGCGCCACGTGCGAGCAATATACATCATAGCACTTCATATGTAAGGAAGCGTGGGATATGTAACGCGGGTCATCGCACAATTACATCGTCAATCATATTTCCAGGTGATTTATGTGAAGGTAAATAGAGTGAGGACAGGTCACGTGGAATAAGGTAGGTTTTTTCATTTTCGGGAATATTCATAGATTTTAGATTAATAGGTATATAAATTTGGATTCCACCTAATTGTATTTTCGCGATAATAATTTTAAAATCTGACACAGTTGTATAATTTCAACGCCGCTCCTGAGTGCAACAAGCATAACGCAAAACCAGCAAATTACTATTCCACTCGTGATTTAGGCAAATGCTTGTAACGCGGAAATTATGCAGGTGTTCAAACAACTTTAATATGTAAGTTCAGTGGATTGCATTTGATCACAGTGTGTCGCTTCAAATATTGTGAAGCTTGTTAGTGTGTGTGCATATACGAGAGTGTTGTCAGTTGGTGGCGGTTTAAGTTGTTGGAAGGAAAGTGTTTCTCTTTAAGTATGGTATTAATTATAAACTATTAAGAAATTTGCGAGCTACTCAAAGGCGTTAAGAACAGAAGTTCTGTGTTGTTCAAAGCAAAATAAATAAACTAAAACTACATACTTTTGAATTAACTGAGCCATGAAGAAGGTAAAATCATTGTTGGGGGATAAGATCTTTGAACAGTGAGCCAGTTGCCACTATTGCTGCTTGATTCATTGAAATGTATACCGTATGTCTGAAGAATAGAGCCCATATTACGACAAGAGTGAACTCTGTATGGAGCTGAACAATCGATTGCTCTGATGACATCTATTGAAAGGGTAGGTTTTACACCGCCGCACTATTGATAAATGTTATCGAATAACCGTCATTAAAGCAATATTTATTATTAATAATACCTATTTATTGCATAGTAGGTACGTGTTAGATTAGATTGTTGGTATTGTAATTTGGAATTTAAGAAAGTTAAGAATGTGTCTCCTTCAATTTCATCAACTAAACTTGTAAGTTACAAGTTTTACTTTAATTCAGTGAGATTAAACGGACATTCTGCAACATTTTTTGTTGAAATTTTTAGTTTAACAATTGGGTAACCCCCATCAAAATTTCAACAGGTCCCCTGCAAAGCAAAATGGGGATTTATCGAGAACTAGGTTAAAGTGGTCGTTATTAATGGTTCAGTGTAAGTCAAAGTGAATGTTATAAATTCAAGTGATACAATAGAATCGGTTTTGTCCAAGTGAACTCTCCGATAAATCTTGTCGCTTGCCGCAATGAAGGATGTCCAAGTTTGACGTCTACCATTGTCACTTGGCACAGAAATCTCGATGCTAATCCTCCTTCTCTTCTACAAATAAATGATCTTTATCTTTATCAGCATCGTCAACATAATGTGTCATGATGACGTAAAGTTTGTGCTCAGATGAGAATGTCTGGAACATTCTGAAATAATCGTTAGTTATGTTTTATTGTTTGAATTGTTATACAGGCTGGCAGGGACATCGACGCTAAAACTGTTACCATGGATTCAATACATGATCCTGAACAGCAGATTTTTTTATAAAAAACCGATAAAAAATTTCAATGCAGGGGGTTCAGAATCATGTACTGAATCCATGGTAACAGTTTTAGCGTTGATGTCCCTGCCACCTTGTTTAGTTGATTATTCAGTAAGGGGATAAATCAGTATCTTATATCACGGACGCTATATTGAATACTGAACGTAATGAAGGATTCCTCCTGAGTGAATCGAATGTTAAGACAAGAATCCTGAATGCAGTGACGGATTCAAGGTTGCCCAAGACGAAGACAACTTTATCCTCAATGAGAATACTTTACTTTCCTCACCTACTGTGAGGTAATAAAAACGGCTTCGCCTTTCGAATTAGTAGCTGAGAAAGATGTGTCCTACGGATGTCAAATGTGACAAACGCGGTGTATGCGCGGTGCGAAGAATTTCTCATAGAGTAATAGATTATACATTGATCGTATAACGATCATTTATTAACTAGGAACGTATTAGTTATGATATCGAGAACGTTGATGAGTCAGATGAGTCAAGTATGATAGGTAATTAAATATAAACTGATACTGAAGCCAAACTGTAGCTTATATTTAAGTCAACGAATGTCCACATCCACATTACACTCAATGTTCACTAGGTATTTCCAACGGAATCCTCTAAAAACGAAATTATTTTTCCATAAAGTTTTGTAATCCAGAAAAGCCTGTAACACAAATTCGTTTCACTGTAGGTAGCAGAAAATTGTTCTGTAATGCACCAAAACGAATCAGTAATTTTCTCTTTTCTTTTCCAGGTTATCGTGATTAGGGCACTTGTTATTTTCAAGTCGAGCAACAAAAATTTTTGGTCGTCTCGAAAATAAATTTAAATTCAAATGTTTTATTTTTAGAACATAGGTGAATAAAAAAGTACAGATGTTTAATCAAATGAACGCTATGACTTACCGTCAACGGCGCACAAATATATAACAAGTTCGAGTTCTTTACAATTTTTATAAAAAGAATCTTTGTGTTCTTTACTATTTTTATTTTTCTTCTTTTTTTATAAAAATCTTTAAGAAAATCCTTTGTGATGAAAATGAAACAAAGACATAGGCAACGGAAACAAGAGAATTAGCTGTGTATTGAAATAATATTGGCGACCAATATTTTCTACTGGACCTTATTGTTTGCCCAACCTTTTATCACACACATTTTTTTTCTTTGAACTGTTCACTACACAATGGAAATTTCTACACTGAAAGCTGCGAGCCCAGTGGTAACAAGTTTTCATTTCATCGTAATCATTGGCGAAGTTTGGATGTTTTGCAACAGTACCTAAACTTGTGTTCATTCGGGAAATACAGTTGTGAATGGTCGTGGAGTACGCTACGATGCAATACAGCGTGTGTCTCATAACACAGCTCCGTTCTTTTGTTACTGTAACGAGTGTCACACGGTGATCGCTGCAGGCGTGAACTGCAGGATAATGACATAGAGATGAGATCGTACGGTACTATTTTTTTTTTTAATTCTCTTATATTTTTATACGCGTTGCAGAGGCCAGAAAATGTTTAATTTTGTCCTTTATATATGTCGTTGACAGCAAACAAATTATATTTAAAGTTAACCTATACCGTATATAACCATATATAACCTTCTAATTCCTTAAGTTCAGACCTTCTAATCTTACTTTTACTGAGTTAGCCCACATAGCCACTACTGCGTCCGAACTAATAATTGCTTAAACACAAGTTAGTACACTTGCGGCTGATAAACTAACTATACTCCCAATATTGACTTTAATTAACAGTTTACAAGGAAGCCACTGTTTATTAGTTTCACATAAGTACAAAGTTTGTTGCCTTAGAAACTTAAACCTCGCTTAAACGAATTTATGCTAAGCTTAACGTACGTAGGTACGTGTTAGATTGGATAGTTCTCTTGAAAGAAAATAATTAATTTGTCTAAAGCCAACGTTGGCAATCATTAACCTTCAAAATTCTACAAGTCATTTCCTGCATTTTATACTCCCTAATATCCACAGATTAGTATTTCATGCGCCGCACAGATCTATAAAGAACTTTCACTGCGAGTCTTTATCTGCAATAGTATCATGATCTAAGGCAGCTGCTGCTGTGGTCATTAGGATCTGATTGCCTGGTTAGTTTACACATGATTTTACTTGATTGACGTTAATGAGCTTGTGGTTTAAGTGAAAATCAATGTGCATCTTGACGTAGATTACCAACCTATAGCATCCCGGAATGATAACAATGTAACAAGTTATGGTAAAATTATTTATTGTTTGCTCGCCTTAAAGTTATGGCACTAAATAAGATTTATTGCCATAATAAAACACAAATGCATGAAAGGAAAAACAGGAAAATGTTGTAAAACACATTGTTTGTGTTTACTTGCCACTTCCTATGATTGTGTCGATACTTTTTGCGCACCTAGATTACATAAGTAACACTTGTTGAAGTTGGGTTCCCTCTATCTGGGAGAATCTTAATGCTCCGAAATTCATTTGGCATAACACACTTGGCATAAATTTTTTAAACGAATATTTTAAAGGCATAAAAATTATTTAATATAATTATTGTTTGACCGAATTTTATATGTCCGAATTTACGATGGCATACTTTTAAGATGGCAGAATTTTATTTGGCATAATTACCTATGGCAAAGTTAAAATTCCGCATAATTTCGTTTAGCATAACGTTTATTTAGAGCGACAGTTATTTGGTACAATTTCACTTGGCATACTATGAAGATGGTAGAATTTCATTTGGAATAATTTTACTAGGCATATTGCCATTTCTATAAAATTGCATTTTTAACCTTGAATAAAAAAAATAAAACATTTTCTTCAATAATATTGACTTTTTAAGACAATATTATTGACACTAAATTTTAGTGACAGAAACTATCGCTACAAAACCGACTCCACGTAGTCTTGTCTGCCCTACCCCTAGAGTATAATTTAAACCCGTGTAGGCGCGGAGGGGCGAGGCGGCCCTCGAGCTGAGGAGCAGATGGTTATAACACTCGCCTCCGCGGCTGAAGCTAGCCGGACCAACCGGCCAGCAAGCCGAAGCTGCGGTGGTGAGCGCTAAAACCATCTGCGACGATAAGCTCGCGTGGGACCGCCGAAGCTCGGAAGCGCCGGAGCCGTGACAGAAACCATGCCTGCTGCATGTTGCATGCTTGTTTGCATGCTGCATGTTTACTTCCCGCATGGTGTATGTTTTTTTGTATGCTGCATGCTTGCTGCATGCTTGCTACATGCTTGTTGCATGCTTGCTGCATGCATGGTTCAATAAATTTTATTATTTTGGTATCAAATACAAAATTATCCTAACTATGAATTTTCTGTAATGTGATAGATGAGTTTTCAATTATTATGGATATGGAATGTATGCCAAAAGATGATTCTATCTGTAAACTTTCTGAGATATGATAGTTCTGCCTTTTAATGTTTATCGATATGAAATGAATGCCAAACGACGATTCCGACTCTGAACTTTCTGCGACATGATGGTTCTACTTTTTAATTATTATGGATATAAAAATTATGCTTAAAGATGATTCTGACTTACAAAATTATGAGTTTTGAATGTATGATAAATGAGTGTCTGCCAAAAGATTTTCTGCGAAATGAAGTTTATGCTATCCGCTGTTATGCAAAATAATATTATGACATAAAAAGTTCTGCCAGAAAGGGTGGACCTGTTCAAGTTACATAATTACGTGTTTATTTTATATGTTACAATAATACTGTGAACAAGAACAACTCTAAAACATTTTGTTTTTTATAAGTATATCTACCTACCTAAGCGTTACTATTATTTCATAAAACATGCGCTGAACATAAAAAAAACTTTATAATTTTCCAAAACACAAATAGTGAACGCTGACTGCACAGTTGATGGACTAAAGTGGAACTGGGCTGGCCACATTTATCGCATGTCAAAGCAGCTATACGCAAAAACTACCACTTAGTGGCTCCCAAATAGCAGGAAACGACTACGCGGCAGGCCCAGAAAGAGATGGTGGCGTGAGCTGGACTCCTTCATAAAGTATTGGCCCGCAATCGTAGGAGACCGGGAAAAGTAAAAAGAGGGATAGGGAGGCCTTTGCCCTGCAGTGTTACATAAAAAAGAACGATAATAACGTAATCCTAAATGGGACTTAAACATAACTGGAGAAATATGGGTGTACTATAATCTATAGGTAGGTACACCTCTGCTTAACCCTTCGGGAAAACAGGCGTGATGTTATGTTATGTTAAAAAACTTAAAAAAAAAAACAACCGACCTCCAAAAAAAACACTACAAAGTGAAAAATAACTTTAATTTCGGAAGTCGGTGGCTTGTGTTTTGTATTTTCGTTTTTTGCCACCGACTTCTGAAATTAAAGTTATTTTTCACTTTGTAGTGTTTTTTTTGGAGGTCGGTTGTTTTTTTTTGTAAAAAGTTTTTATTTTTCACTTTTTAGTTGTGGTACCTACCCCACACACATTCGAATACCACTACCTGCTACCAGTGACAGAAATTTATCATATCATCTACATAGCAAGTGGAAAAAAATACGTATTTTGTAGCTAATTCAAAAACTATCAAAGCAAAGTTAATAAAATTTATATGGGACCAATTCGAGAGCACACCCTTTCAAACAAAAAAATATTTTTCAAAACCGGTCCACAATTGACGGAGAAATCGGTGGACATACATAAAAAAAAAAAGAACAAACATACGCGACGAACAAATAACCTCCTCCTTTTTGGAAGTCGGTTAAAAAGTAAGAAGTGCTTCTACAAACTTTGCCATTAAAGCTTCTAAACTAGTCTCTACATAGTCAGGTTTCAATGGAATGCCTGTAGAAATCACAACCGCCACAGGTTATTAAATACCACGCATTTACTTTTATTCACGATTGCTTTAAATGGAAAGTAACCATTTTGTCCATTTCAACGTCTATCTCAATAAATTGTCATATCCCTTGGACGATGCATCGTTCATAAGGAAAAAAAATCGCTAAGACCAGGCTGGAGGCTGAGCGGCGGTGATCTCTCGCGTCCGGCCCTGATTCGGGCCATGCTACGGAGCGAGAGGAAATGGCAGGCCGTCACCTCGTTCTGCGAAGTAGTAATGCTCGCGAAGGAGGAGACGGAGCGCGTGAGGGAGAGGCAAATTTCGCGCCCTCGCGCCCCTAACCGCCGCAGCAGGAGACGCCCTGGGCGTCGGGAATCACGTGAAGATTTCCGGCCACCGTAGGCGCGGGCTTGCGGACGGTGAGCAATGGGTAGCTCGCCGTCCGATAAGGACCAAGCCCGGGTCGACGGCGCGTTGTGTTCCACGCGCGCCTCAAAGAGATGTCAGCAGAATTGACGGGGTCCGCTAGGGCCAATGCCTGCCGGGGGTTCGAAGAGAACCGATAGGGACATCGTGGCCCCCTGGCAACACGGCAACTGGAGGAACACGGGTGGGTTTTAGTCAGTAAGAGTCTGACACGCCCTTCCGCTCCGCCCAGAGCGGGAGAAGTTATTTGATGATTTCCCACCCAAAAAAAAAAAAAAAAAAAAAAGGCTGGAGGCTGAATATTCAAATCGACGAGAATTAATACAAACAGGTCTTGACTGTTGCCCGAGACATCAATTATATATATATCATAAAATATATAAAACAATGAACGTTCCATACGTACACTGTTTTTTATATAGCAGCTGAAAATGAGTGACTATAATAGATCCAATATTGCGGAGTACGATTGTCACCCAGCATGATAGATCTGCATTAAGACAATCATGTGAATAGGCTTGATCACGTAATAATGGAATACCCGAGTTTTCTATTATATGAACGCGGTGCGAGACGTATTTTTCGTCTGGCAATGTAATAAAAAGACGACGACGACCAGACGAAACTCTTTCAGTAAAACTATTTTCTAACGTTTTGCCGTACAAATTCTTATCTAAAGTCAAACGATCGTAATAAGCAGCATTGTGTTGACATCTGTATGACGTCATAATGTTTTGTGCCGTCACGCCTGTAATGTCGACTAAAACGCTCCAGTTAGCAGCTTATTTATTTTCACATAATGCCTCGCTTTTCATTTATTATTATTAACCTACTTCTTCTTTTTTCTTTCCCTTTAGTCTGGCAGAAACACGTTTCCCTTTTCTTCAATGTGAACATTTTTATTTAAGACTAGCTTCTGCCCGCGACTTCGTTCGCATGGAAATCGTAAGACATCACAATATACTACAATAACAGCCACATTTTTATAAAACTTCCCTGTATACTACGTTTGTAGTTTTATTCTCAGCAGCCAAAATATACAGAGAGTCAGGAATGGTGACTCGGGAGCAAGCGACGTAACAGTTGTCCGTGTGAGAAGCAGCTTATCCTGAGGTCGACACCCGCAGCCTTCAGCCTTTAGTGTCGGCCCCTGTGACTTGTTGATCGCAAAGCATACACTCCCAGAGAACTGCACGCGCTTTAACTGGTAATGGTGGGGAATTTGTACTTTATACGCGCTATAAACACTGTCTCACCATCGCCACAACCTGTTAGAATTTCCACCTCGATGACGTTTCTCTGCAAAGACATGACTTTGAGCTGGTTTCCGTTACACAGATATACAACCGGAAGTCCACTTGCCATTTAATGCTGAAATGAACCTTTTTGGCGCAGCCGTGAGGCACACACTATTGTTTTAAAAACACTATTTTTTATTTCCACTGTAATTTGTGTTTTGTGTTTCGCGAACTGTGTCCAAATAAATGTTTTTTCTATCTTTCTTTCTTTTCTTTCTATTTGTAAATTGAGAAATTCTACGGGGTGATATTTGGCATCATCTTCCTCCACATCACTATTAATGGAGGTGTATATCACTTCACTCCCTTCAATTTGTGAGAGAATACTGTGGTTGATCGCTGTAGCTTGATCATCTTCGGAGTTAAAACGGAAACACACCTAAGAATTCTCTTGGTACGGTATTTGACTGATATCCCCGTATATCAGACAAATAAGATCTTCTAAAGTGGGATCTACTCTACCAAGAGGCTCTGGTAGAGTGCTTTCACCAACTTTTAGAAGAACATCGGAGAATTCTTGAGCATTTGAATTACCGCCAAGCCGAGCTCGTATGATGATGGTCAAGCGCAGTTTATGAACTCTCGACCATAGAGTCGACCTTTTCAACGAAGTTTTCACTTTTTTTGTCAAAACTGTGACACCACCCATCATATCTTGGTTTCTGCGGATGTCCTGCAGGGTTCTGTTTACAGTTTCCACTGCTTTCCTTTTTGCCATAACGCATTCATCCCATACGACGAAGCGCAATCCCCTAAGCACACATCCCTTGTTACTGTTGCGTGACACCCCACAAACAGGTGTTTCGTTGCTCTCTAAATCGATGGGAATCTTAAACATGACGTGCGCTGTTTTGCCACCAGGAAGCAGTGTGGCAGCGATTCCAGAAGATCCACATACATATTATAAAATCGCTAGGACAAATCTGCTGTCAAAATCTGTAAAAAAACATTTTATTCCTACAGTCTTTTGCTCTAAAATGATCAGAATACAACCTTGAATGTTTTGTGACTGTAAAGTACTTGTAACTTAGTAGTTTCCCATAGCTTACGAAGTTTTCCATTTTTTGTGAATTAATACATTCTATGAACTTATTACATACACAATCCAAAAAAAAATCGTTTTGCAAAAAGAGTTTAAAAAAACAGATGTAAATCGAACTTACTACCCCGGGCGGCCTACCACCAGCTCATAAAGCAGTATTTTTTTAATGTTACTTCAGTGGGAGAAAGAGATGGAGCTATACATCCTGTAGAGCTTCATCTCTTTCCCACACTGAAGTAAACTAAAGTAATATTAAAATAATACTGCTTTTAAGCTGGTGGTAGGCCCTCAGGACTTCAAATCATTCGTCCAATCGCTTACTTATTCGCTTTGTTGAAAGTTAGCTCAAATAGCCGTTCCTATATAAAAGGTAGCGTGATGATAATCATTTAAAAAGTTAAATCGGTAACTACCTATCTACAATATCCCAACCTTTTGGCGCGTCCTTTTACAATTTGCACAGAAAAATACGAACATGATGTAATATTGCTCATCCCCCATAGCAAATAGCGTGATAGTTTATGCCCTACGGTTGGTACAGACAAACATTCTAAAAACTTTATTTTCCGCATAAGAATCGATCCCAGATCTCTTAGCAATAACTTTCTTTAAAAAAAATTTACTTCGTTACGATTTTATTATATCTATAGATTATAGGTAGATTATCAAAAAAAATAATAATCGTATAACAAAATGTGAAAAAAAAGAAAAAAATACCGTAGGTGGGAACCGAACTTACAACCCCACGTTTACAAAGCAACCGCCCAACCGCTGAGCTAATTGCTTTGTTGAAACTTGTCTAAAATAGCCGTTCCTATATATTTTTTGATTGACTGCTTAGTTCCATAAAGGTATAGCGTGATGATAATCATTTAAAAAGTTAAATCGATAACCATCTACAATATCCTAAAATTTTGGCGCGTTTTTTCCCAAAAATACGAACATAATATAATATTGCTCGTCCCCCATAGTAAATAGCGTGATAGTTTATACCCTATAGTTTGACCAGACTTATAGGGAACACCTATGCAAAATTTTAACAGAATCTATCCGGTAGAATTTGCGTCATGCTAGAACATAAAAATACAACATAATGTAATATTGCTCGTCCCCCATAGTAAATAGCGTGATAGTTTATACCCTATAGTTTGACCAGACACACAGGGAATATCTATGCAAAATTTTAACAGAATCTGTCCGGTAGAATTTGCGTGATGCTGGAACATACATACAGACAAACAGACAAACAGACAAAAATTCTAAAAAAAATATTTTCGGCATTAGAATCGATCCTAGACCTCGTAGCAATTACTTTTTTTCAAAAATATTCAATGTACAGTTTTGACTTCGCTAAGATTTTATTATATGTATAGATCTGTGTGACAGTGGACAGCTGTATTTATATAAAAGGACACAAAGATAAATATATTACGAGCTAACGTTTTGCACACGTTTGTGTTTATGATACTTACAACAATAGATTTCGTATTTTGTTACGAGAGTCATGTCTAAAACGTCGCTGAGGATTTTGTGTTTCTGTTCATACACGGAGTAATATTAAACATTTGTTATTTATAAGGGTAATGAAATGTGTAAATTGTAGAGAGCAAGGGTGCTCTAGGTACTGAATTTCTTTGTTTACTTGACTTTTTTTTTTTTAAATATGAATATCTTACGAATCGTTCTCGGGATTCTGCTGAAAGAACTGTTTTTGTAAGATTATACTGTTATACTAAGTTCAGTCAGCGTCACTAAGTGGGGACCCCACAAGTTTTAAAATATTATACTGCTTAAACATTACTTTTATTTATTACAATTAACTGAAAGAAAATTTAAAACTCATATTAATAGTACTCTTTGTAAAAAAGCATATTACAAATTAGAGGATTATATCCAAGATAAGAATGCTTGGAAACATGCTGGTCTAGCTCCATAGGACAATTTAGAGTCTAGACAAAATCAAACTGGTTGATAATTTAATTGTATAATTATTTATTATAACATTAATTTTACATTCTGTGATTACTTGAACTCACACGCTGACTTATTAGTATTACTTGTAAAAAATTTAGAAATATCATATAGGCACTTTTACAATGCTTGTAAATATGTGAACACCATGTATTCATCACATAGTTAACATTTCGTAATTAACATTTCTGTATCGGACTCCCGAGATATTACACAATGCTAAGTTGAGGTATTCACATTTAACTTTTCGTTTTATAAACAGTTACAGAAGTACGGACGCGGAGTAAATAAATAGAGAATTATTCAAGGGGTTGGAGAAGGAAACTTTAACAATTTGTTTGTTTGCGTTTGGTTTGAGTGTTCTGTCTGCCTATTCGGTCCAGTCTATCTCATTACAAGTTGGGTGTAGTGGATGTTGAACAACTGATTAAAAAGTGTCTGCTGGGTATATCTATACATATAATAAAATCGTAGCGAAGTCAAAACTGTACTTTGAATATTTTTGAAAAAAAGTAATTGCTACGAGGTCTAGGATCGATTCTAATGCCGAAAATATTTTTTTTAGAATTTTTGTCTGTTTATCTGTATGTATGTTCCAGCATGGCGCAAATTCTACCGGACAGATTCTGTTAAAATTTTGCATAGATATTCCCTGTGTGTCTGGTCAAACTATAGGGTATAAACTATCACGCTATTTACTATGGGGGACGAGCAATATTACATTATGTTGTATTTTTATGTTCTAGCATGACGCAAATTCTACCGGATAGATTCTGTTAAAATTTTGCATAGGTGTTCCCTATAAGTCTGGTCAAACTATAGGGTATAAACTATCACGCTATTTACTATGGGGGACGAGCAATATTATATTATGTTCGTATTTTTGGAAAAAAACGCGCCAAAATTTTAGGATATTGTAGATGGTTATCGATTAACCTTTTTAAATGATTATCATCACGCTATACCTTTATGGAACTAAGCAGTCAATCATGAAATATATAGGAACGGCTATTTTAGCCAAGTTTCAACAAAGCAATTAGCTCAACGGTTGGGCGGTTGCTGTGCAAACATGGGGTTGTAAGTTCGATTCCCACCTACGGTTTTTTTTTCTTTTTTTTCACATTTTGTTATACGATTTTTTTTTTTTGATTATGTACCTATAATCTATAGATATAATAAAATCGTAGCGAAGTTAATTTTTTTTAAAGAAAGTTATTGCTACGAGGTCTGGGATTGATTCTTATGCGGAAAATAAAGTTTTTAGAATGTTTGTCTGTACCAACTGTAGGGCATAAACTATCACGCTATTTGCTATGGGGGATGAGCAATATTACATCATGTTCGTATTTTTCTCTGCAAATTGTAAAAGGACGCGCCAAAAGGTTGGGATATTGTAGATAGGTAGTTACCGATTTAACTTTTTAAATGATTATCATCACGCTACCTTTTATATAGGAACGGCTATTTTAGCTAACTTTCAACAAAGCGAATAAGTAAGGGGTTGGACGAATGATTTGAAGTCCTGAGGGCCTACCACCAGCTTAAAAGCAGTATTATTTTAATATTACTTTAGTTTACTTCAGTGTGGGAAAGAGATGAAGCTCTACAGGATGTATAGCTCCATCTCTTTCTCGCACTGAAGTAACATTAAAATAATACTGCTTTATGAGCTGGTGGTAGGCCGCCCGGGGTAGTAAGTTCGATTTACATCTGTTTTTTTAAACTCTTTTTGTAAAACGATTTTTTTTTTTTTGGATTGTGTATGTAATAGTTCATAGAATGTATTAATTCACAAAAAATGGAAAACTTCGTAAGCTATGGGAAACTACTAAGTTACAAGTACTTTACAGTCACAAAACATTCAAGGTTGTATTCTGATCATTTTAGAGCAAAAGACTGTAGGAATAAAATGTTTTTTTTACAGATTTTGACAGCAGATTTGTCCAAGCGATTTTAAAATATGTATGTGTGTGGATCTTCTGGAATCGCTGCCACACTGCTTCCTGGTGGCAAAACAGCACACGTCATGTTTAAGATTCCCATCGATTTAGAAAGCAACGAAACGCCTGTTTGTGGGGTGTCACGCAACAGTAACAAGGGATGTGTGCTTAGGGGATTGCGCTTCGTCGTATGGGATGAATGCATTATGGCAAAAAGGAAAGCAGTGGAAACTGTAAACAGAACCCTACAGGACATCCGCAGAAACCAAGATATGATGGGTGGTGTCACAGTTTTGACAAAAAAAGTGAATACTTCGTTGAAAAGGTCGACTCTATGGTCGAGAATTCATAAACTGCGCTTGACCATCATCATACGAGCTCGGCTTGGCGGTAATTCAAATGCTCAAGTATTCTCCGATGTTCTTCTAAAAGTTGGTGAAAGCACTCTACCAGAGACTCTTGGTAGAGTAGATCCCACTTTAGAAGATCTTATTCGTCTGATATACGAGGATATCAGTCAAATACCGTACCAAGAGAATTCTTAGGCGTGTTTCCGTTTTAACTCCGAAGATGATCAAGCTGCAGCGATCAACCACAGTATTCTCTCACAAATTGAAGGGAGTGAAGTGATATACACCTCCATTAATACTGATGTGGAGGAAGATGATGCCAAATATCACCCCGTAGAATTTCTCAATTCACAAATGGCAAGTGGACTTCCGGTTGTATATCTGTGTAACGGAAACCAGCTCAAAGTCATGTCTTTGCAGAGAAACGTCATCGAGGTGGAAATTCTAACATGTTGTGGCGATGGTGAGACAGTGTTTATAGCGCGTATAAAGTACAAATTCCCCATAATTACAGTTAAAGCGCGTGCAGTTCTCTGGGAGTGTATGCTTTGCGATCAACAAGTCACAGGGGCTGACACTGAAGGCTGAAGGCTGCGGGTGTCGACCTCAGGATAAGCTGCTTCTCACACGGACAACTGTTACGTCGCTTGCTCCCGAGTCACCATTCCTGACTCTCTGTATATTTTGGCTGCTGAGAATAAAACTACAAACGTAGTATACAGGGAAGTTTTATAAAAATTGTAGTATATTGTGATGTCTTACGATTTCCATGCGAACGAAGTCGCGGGCAGAAGCTAGTTATTAATGTTTTCAAATGTTTGGTATTTTATTTAGCGCTGTTTTCCGCGGAGCAAAAAATCAGCTTCGTAAATCATTACGTGATATTTTTGTGTACAGATCATGTAAATACTACTATTAAGCTTGACTGTACCTTTCTCTAAGCCACAAATTGAGATAGGCGTATCCGGTTCCGGTACGGTGAAGCGCTATAAGCCCCGCAGCGTCATATCCGCCCCAATCCGGCAGGTAGTGGGGATACGTTTGCGCAGCGCGCGACGTGATCCATGAACCTCATTGGCGTTCGGAATCCGAACGGTGTAGTCGCGTTTAAAAGTAACTCGTTACTTTTAAAAAAGGGTGTCCTACTTTTTAGTGCTAAATAAAATTATTAATTTTAGTGTTAAATAAAATTAATTTGTGTAAAAAATGAACTCCTTGGACGAAAATATTAATAATGTTAGTATGGACAATGCCCCACGTGCTCGGTCGCAATCTAGTGGTTCGAGCAGTAGCAGCGATTCTTCTTCCACGGCGCGGAAAAGGAGACATCGTAGGCGAAAGGAGCGGCGCCGCCGTACAAAGCTAAGTAAATTAGAGGATGCTTTTGAAAAACTTACCGAAAAAGTATCCTCTTTGCAAGATCTTATTATTAAAAATAATACTCAGTCGTGCATGTCTGACAGTGAGTCTATTCTGTATATTCCGAGCACTGCTGAACTGGATAATGAATTAAATAAAGAAAAAGGGATTGATTTTAAAATACAAACTACCCTCAAGTCGCAAACATTACAGACAAATAATACGCATCTCGAATTGCTTAACAAATTGCAACATTTTAACTCGCCCGACTGGGCTCAAGTACGTTATTCTGAAGTACAAAAACTTTATAATTCTACCCCAGGTTTTGTAGAGCTAGAATGTAATGATGTTTTGAAAAATTTTGAACGTAATCGTTCGTTAGCGGTCGTTGAAAATTCTTTAGCTGCTATGTCACATGCTGTTATTTTGCAAAACGAAGAATTTCTAAAAGGTTTAAGCCAATTCATTTCATGGGTATCGGAATTAAAAAACCCAACGACCACTGAAAATATTACTTCAAAAATCAATGAAATTTTTGCCGATGGGGAATACCAAAAAATACAATCGGATTTATTACAAATGATATGTGGCAAACGGGCTGATATCGTGCAACAACGTCGTGATAGTATTTTAAATTCAGTAAAGGAAAGTTGTTTTAAGGAATCGTTAAGGAAAATACCCCCGTCCGCGCATCATTTATTTGACGATTCAAAATTTACAGACTTTGTAGGAAAACAAGGGGGCGTCTTAAAAATTTTTCAAGCCGCACCCATTAAATTATCCTCGCAGGGTAAATCATATAAACCTTCTGTCCAAAGAAGGGACACACAAGGAGGTAGGAAATATATAGTGCCTGTGCGCAACAGTGCAAACTATCGCCCCTCCACTAATAGTGGCTTTAATCCTGCGCAAGGACGAAAGAGAAGGGCAGAAGAGTTTTTTCGTCACACCGAAGATACACGATACAGTAAGAAACGCAGTACCCTGGGACGGCGTGATAAACGAGTCGATTGACTATCATCAACGTTTTCAAGCCGGGGGAATCAAACATCGGGTAAGTGTCTGGAGGAAGTTGGGGGCACCTTTATACATACTAAAAATAATATCAGGTTATCGGATCCCCTTTTTAAGCAAACCACCGCTTGTTCATCCCTTGAGGATTTCCAAAAGATTTCACACAATAAATTCAAAAGAAATCTTAATCCAATTAAAGAAGCTAATAGATCAAGAAGTGTTAGAAAGAGCTTCATCGACTCCGAGCTTTGTCTCAACAATTTTTCTTGTACCAAAAAAGGAAGCGACGTCTTCGTTTCGCCCGGTCTTCAATTTAAAATTACTAAACAAGTATGTCAAAATAGACAAATTTCGATTGGTGAACATGTACAAAGTCCCCGACTTCCTCCAACCACAGGATTGGTTGGTGAAAATAGACCTGAAAAATGCATATTTTCACCTGCCAATCTCGCCAGGACACAGACGTTTCCTGAGATTAATAGTATCGGACCAACTTTGGCAAATGACCTGCCTCCCCTTCGGTTTGGCAACTGCTCCGAAGGTTTTTGCCAGCCTGACGAATTGGATCGCGCAGATCCTAAGAGACCAAGGAGTTCGATTGCTGGTATATCTCGACGATTTTCTCCTGGCGAATCAGAATCGAGAAACTCTGCTAAGTCACGCGAACTTAACGGTAAGACTATTGCAGTCCCTTGGCTTTGTTATAAACTTTCAGAAGTCTGTATTGACTGCTCAGCAGTCAATCGAGTATCTGGGGATATTGTGGGACCCTTGGCACAATGTCAAAACACTACCACCAGCAAAGGTTCGCTTATTGCAATCGAGAACATCGAAAATGGCAAAAGCCACCAAGGTAAGTTTAAAAGAAGTTCAGAGTATGCTAGGACTTTGGAATTTTGCCAGCTTCGTAGTCCCGCGAGGGCGCTTGAATTCTCGTGCAATGCTGACCTTCAGCAATCTCCTATTGCGAAAAAATTTAAAAGGTCGAACGCAGCTGTCCGTCAAGGTAATTCCGAACCTGCAGTGGTGGATACAGAATCACAACATGGCTTCTCAACTGCACGGTGCACCTCCAACATATTTCCTTACGACGGACTCTGCCAAGGCAGGTTGGGGTGCGCAGCTCAACAACGAGACCTTATGTGGCAGTTGGTTAGTACAGGAAAGAGACGCTCACAGCAATGTCTTAGAGATGTTGGCAATTTTGCGAGTAATTCAGGTAAAAGGTCACCTAATGACCGATACAAGCTTATTAGTTCAGAGCGACAACCAAACTGTAGTTTCTTACCTGCGCAACGAAGGAGGCACACAGTCACAACCCCTCCTAAACCTAACATACGAAGTCCTAGACGAAATAGATCGTTTTCGGATTCATATGTCGGTATATCACCTTCCCGGTCGATACAACTACGTAGCAGATCGGCTTTCAAGGAAATCTTCCCCGACAGAATGGCACTTACTTCCCTGTGCTACCGAGAAAATTTTTCAGCATTTCGGAGTTCCCGAAATAGATCTTTTTGCGTCAGGAACTGCTCATGTAGTACCCAGGTATGTAAGTCTGGATTTAGATCAGGCGGCTGTTTTTCACAATGCCTTCGGTCGCCCTTGGCACTACAGGTTAGCATGGGTATTCCCACCACCGTGTCTAATACCCAGAGTATTAGCACACCTGAACCAGGCAACCGGCATGTACCTGGTGATAACACCCGATTGGGAGAAGGTCTTTTGGAGAGCAGATCTGGTGGCTCGCTCCATGCGCCCTCCCTACCAGGTGAGGAATTTGGACCAAGTCTTGATAGACACGACAACCAATCGACCGCCTCCACAAGTTCATCAGTTGAATTTAAAGGTGTGGTTAATACAGGGTGGTCATCGCTATTAGATTCTTGGCAGAAAGATCAGATAGAAATTTTAGAAGGTAGCTGGAGGAAATCGACCTTAAATACTTATAAGCCGGCATGGTTACGATGGTGTAAATGGTCATGTGACAATAATGTGAACTCTATAGATCCATCCCCTGAAGATGTGGCTCGATTCCTAACTGATTTGCATATTAAATTTAAATTTGCCTATAATACAATTGCAGTACATAAGTCTGTGGTATGTACCTTTTGTCGCCCACCTAGTGGCTTCTCGCTAAGTTCTCATATTATTATAAAGCAAGTATTAAAGGGTATAGCATTAAAACAGCTACCCAAAGCTAAAACTCCTATTTGGGACATTAATGTTTTAATTCGATTCTTAGTTGACAGAATTCCCTCCAAAATGTCATTGTTCGAAATTTCTAAAAGAACTGCAATTCTCCTTTTATTGTGTTCCGGGCGCAGAGTCCATGACCTTACATTATTGAGTATAAATAAAGAAAACTTTATAAGGAGTGATGATTCTATAGTGTTTTGGCCGATTTTTGGGTCCAAAACTGATAATATAACTTATAAGCAATCCGGTTGGCGTTTACTTAAAGACGAGTCGAACTCTAACATCGACCCAATTTATTGGATTGACAAATTGCTAGAGTATTCTAGTGATCGAAGGGGTAATATTGAGAGCTTATTTATTAGCACACGAGGTGAACCCAAACCAGCTACCCGCACCATCATAGGGGGCTGGATTAAGTCATTGTTAAAACAAGCTGGAATAAACACTAGTCCGGGTAGTGTGCGATCGGCAGTAGCCTCTGCTAGTTGGTCTGATAATATTCCCATTGATCATATTTTGGAGAGAGGAAATTGGCGCTCTGCTTTGACTTTTCACAAATATTATAAAAAAGAAATCAAGGACAGGTCTACAAATGAATCAAGTCCTTCAAATCAAATTAATAAACTGTTTCAAACGATAAGATGATTTACATAATCGTAACCTCGATGTAGTGTTATAGGAACATCTGTTGATTTATATAAGTTGAACTATCAAAGGTTTAAAAATTAAATATTACTTTGTTGATCACATTGGCGTACTAATTTAGTCCCAATCCAGCAGTCGATAACAAACACTTCTCAATTTGTGGCTTAGAGAAAGGTACAGTCAAGCTTAATAGAACAATTTTACCTAAAAATAAAATTGATATTAAGCATACTTACCTTTCTCTAAGCCAATTTATATTTCTGTCTGCTGATTCTTAATTATAAATGTATGTGATTGACATTCTTATCAATCACGGTAAATTGAGCCGCAATGAGGTTCATGGATCACGTCGCGCGCTGCGCAAACGTATCCCCACTACCTGCCGGATTGGGGCGGATATGACGCTGCGGGGCTTATAGCGCTTCACCGTACCGGAACCGGATACGCCTATCTCAATTTGTGGCTTAGAGAAAGGTAAGTATGCTTAATATCAATTTTATTTTTAGGTAAAATTGTTCTATTAACACGCACTTTTCACATTATTATTTGGCATGAGCGACATAAAAAGCAAGACCAAATTCTGAAGCAATCATTCTAATAAATTGACTTACAAAACGACGCAAGCGCCGTGTGGTATACTCGTATACAATTCATATTTGTCTGTATTCACACCCACACACACTGCATTGCTATGCACTGGAGCCTAATATTCACTACCGGCCTCCTTTCCTCCTCAACGCATATTGTTCGACGGCCTTTTATGATTTTCGCCATTACAATGTGAAAACATTCCGATAGGTATTTCGTTTATTTTCGTTCCATATACATTTTTGTGCGGAAAACTTGATAAATGATTGATGTCTGTAATTTTTATGGTGTACATAATAAAGAATATTCTATCTATCTATCTATCTATCTAATGATTTTATTTCTGTAAGTAGGTTTGTACAAACACTTTTACACGTCAATCATATTTTAAAAACTAGATGAGTTCGGCGTTTCCTATCTGACTACTCAGAGAAGAAAGGCCGAAACAAATTCAGAGGTCGCAGTCTCTTTTGCTGTTTTGATAAAAGGAAATTTTGTACAAAATATTTGATAACATTTTAAGACCTTATTCAAACATTGCTCATTAAGTATTTATAAAGAAATGAGTCAGCAAATCGGTTTTTTTTTTTAATCAGAAAGAAATAAATAAGTTTATTTGTCACAGAAACACGTGCATAAAGGTAATAGGAATCTAAAACGGTGGGATGTTTGCCTTAATATTGCTAAAATAATAATTATCGTCTAATGAGATAAATACAACAGACCACTTAATTTGCTGACTTGGCAGTAGTATTCAGGGTTGACTCTGAGATCTGGATTCCACTTTCCTCAGTACTACTCCACAGATTAGCAAAATCTAATTAGGCCCACGAAAGAGTACTTTTTTCTTATTTAACTATTCTATTATGAGAAAAGAGGTGAAAAAGTTAATCAAAACTAGAAAAGGTTAAGGCTTTTAAGGCTTCTATGAACTTAGAAAATAAATCTACATTGGTTAACTTAATATTTAAGTTTTTCAAACATTTAAAGAATACGTACCTATGGCCTACTGTAATGCGTAGTTTCATTTGAATGCGCGGCCTACTGTAGGTACGTAATTGGATATTATGGGGAAAAATTTGCAAACTGGTTTAGTTCTACTGTGGATAAGTTTTGGGGAAAAAATGTCCAAATTGTTCTCTATTCAAAAGTTTTTTTTTCAAATGAAAAAAGTGAGTACTCTTTTAGCTAACGATTTTATGCAACAGTAGAACTAAAGTAGACTAATTATTGAAATTGAACGTTAAGATTAAAACATATTATCTAATCTTTGTTTTAAAAGTTTTTATGATTTAGAAACTCTATTCTATAGTATTATTAGATTTGAGCGCTTCATTAAGAGAGCTGAGAGCTGTATTAAGTAATTCCAAGAATCTCAAAATTTAGTTCGGTTCCAACCCACGCGGTGGTCTGAACTTTACCCACGTATTTAATTACGATAGCACATAATATTATTTTATGCAATAAATCAAGCGTATTATGTTTGGGCTTCTATGAACACACTAACAGACCGCAGAACACGAACCTCCGAGTGAACAGAACACATGAAACAATAAACAACACAATAAAGTTACAATAAAGTTTCACTGCGAAGTTTTACTATTATAACACAACTTCACAAGTTACGCGAGACGAATAATCTCACGCAGTGTTTTATAGTTTTATGCTACGCTCTAACATTATTACCATGTCACATGTGGTATTTACCACATGTGACATGGTAATAATGTTAGAGCATACAGTTTATTATCCGTCTATATTCCCGCTCACACACGCTGCACTGCTGCACTGGAGGCTCTGTCACTTCCGATATTCACTGCAGGCCGCTATTGTGCTCGCCACATTATACTACAACGCATATTGTTCGACGGCCTATGATTTCGGCCATTTATCTAATAATTTATTGTTGTAGGTACGGTTTGTGTAAAATACTTCCTGCACTTTTATTTTAGTTCGGTTTCTACATTTATTACGGTAAAGGGCCCCTGAAACGATCAAATGCAATTGTCAATTATTACGTGATTGATACATATTGATGCGCAAATTGTTCGTCTATCAAATGCATTTGAAGCGAATGACAATATTACCAAAGTAAAAATTGATAGCACTTGATCGTTTCGGGGACCCCTTACACTTACAAGCTATTAAAGATAAAGTATTGTTGAAATCATACCCGTTCAATGTATTGCAGTGCGTGCATTTTCCTTTTCCTGCAAACATGATACAAGCAAACAAAATTGCATTGTGCAGTCGATGCGATACGATGTGTGTTACGATGCTGTGTAAGGAATACCAAAGGTTGCTGCTAACGGAAAAAAAATCTAGTAGGTACTTTTCACAATAGATCCCAAGAGACCCATTCTGTTTATTCCACCGTTAAAAAGTGATTCGATAAATGTCACATTACAAACATTTGTAAGTAGGTATTACTGTTATGTATTGTAGTCGTCCTTTAGTAACCTCCAGTAACTGGGTAGTGGAGGTCTGAAAGGCACTTGCTCCATGTAAAATACTGCTATTCCGCTGCATCCGGTTAGACTGGAAGCCGATCCAAACACATAGTTAGGAAAAGGCATTTGAAGATTGTGGTCCTCCTTTACACTTCATACATCATTGCTCTGATGGGAAGGAGCAGGCGGAGGTAGTGACTCGCGAGGTATTATTACACTTCACTGACCGCCGGAGATTGCTATGTAATGCTGAGTATTCGCTTCGGAGTAACACTGGTGAAGGAATCTATCTTAAATTCATGGAACGCTTCTTGGATGAAGACAGGTTTTCTATTGAGTCTATCATAATAACTTATTCAGTAGGCGCCTTGCCTAAAATAGCTTTTGTTTTTAAAGACGTTAGGTTTATATGTTATATGTGTACTGTGAGCAACTCGCTTGGCTGCGGCACTCGGGATTGTGTATAATGTGATAAATTAAAGACTTTTGAAGAAACAGACTATAATTAAACCAACAGTATAAAGCAAAGGACAATATTACGCGACCGACGCCAGGGGCTAAACTCGTTTTTTTTACAACAAATGCACACCATACGAAAATCCTAATTTAAATATAAAATGTTCGAATGTTCGGATACCATAGAGCGTTCTTGCCAGCCTGCATAATGTGTGAGGTTGAATTCCAATGATAAGTCCTCACAGTACGTAGGTGTGTCCGTGGCATCACAGCGGGCCCTATCAGAATACCAGCGCCGCGGTATTTATTAAAATATCGCAGCATTATGCTGAGATATGGGCCTTTTTGGCCTCGCACAGGTCGTTACTATTTTTTGTTAGTTTGTTAGTTTAAAATGCTCTTTTCTTATTTTTAATTTAATTTAATTTTTTATTTCTGTCTGTGCGTGTCCCAAATAAAATATTTTTCTTTCTTTCTTTCTTTAATAACATTTGCACGGCTCGATCGAAGGTTAAGTAGCTTGCCTCGGCCATTTCGTGGATGGGTGACTATCAATTACTTATCGAGACCCCTCCGTGCCTCGGAAAGCTCGCTAAATTGTCGTTCATGGCTGTCATTCGTAGATCTTTAATAGTCGTTACGGGTAGTCAGAAGCCTAAAAGTCTAACAAACAGTCTTACCAAGGGGTATGCAATTTGGTTGTGGAGGTCAAATAGGCAGTCGCTCCATGTAAAATACTGGTATTCAGCGGCATCTGGTTGGACTGGAAGTCGACCCCAGCTTAGTTGGGAAAAGGCTAGGCAGCTAGTAAAAACTGTGAAAAACCTTCATCATCATCTTCATCGTAATTACGATTTACTCAAACACATCGGTATGTATTACTTTTCTTTATTTATGCTCGAACAACGCTGACATCCAACTAATTTGCGATGTCATAACTTACTCGCCGAGACTACGGCTGTGATATTG
This sequence comes from Agrochola lychnidis, assembly GCA_963680765.1. NCBI lineage: Eukaryota > Metazoa > Arthropoda > Insecta > Lepidoptera > Noctuidae > Agrochola > Agrochola lychnidis. The sequence continues at coordinate 18,137,338 of OY796862.1, forward strand.
TTTTGTAATTTGTAAGTTTATAAGCGAACGTTTTTTGAAAGTTTTTTATTGTGTGCTAAAAGTCTATTGTGTGAGCGACGAGGGTTCAGCTTTTGTGTTTCAGTAAGTTAAATGTACACAGGATGAAAAGTTTACCATATCGCTGTCCATGGCCTATGGGATAGTTTTGTGCACTAAAATATTTATAAACCGCAATTTTTATGAAAACAAATCCATTGGTTTTCAGGCATTTCTTATTGATTCAACTATATTAATTTAACTATGTAGTAGTAACGATAACTAAAAATATTGGCTGAAATTGCTGTAGATACGAAAAAATATTCCTATCGATTAAAAAAGTCAGCTACTAAATTCTTCGCTAAGTGCCTTTAAACGTTGTTAATAATTAAAGCAAATTAACGTTAATTTTAATAAGATTATTTCGTATATTTGTGTTTATTAAGAAAGGAGCGTTAAGTGTAAATATAATTAATGAAAGTAATTATGGATAAACACGATAAATTTCCTCGTAAATGCGGGGGAATGTACGGTAATGAGCGGTGTTGACGTGGAAGTAACAATATTAGCATTCTAATTCAAGTTGATTTTCCTCTTAGTAGCTTTGTGGAGGGACTGGTTATAAATTATTTTAGAGCAGGTTAACTTTGTCAAGTTATAACCAATTATGCCAGTTTCGGAAAAGATTTACTGTGTAATTGTCCAAAAATACATTATAGGTCGATTCGCAATCAATGAAAGATCGTTTTAACGATTTGTCAAGGTTCGCAATAAAACCGAACAGCGGTAGACCAGATAGATACAATTTGGATTATTTCACTAACTTATGTTTCATCTTTTACTTTATGTACGTTTGCTGACATCACCTTTATTACTTTAAACATAAGGCGGAACATTGAATGGTGATAATAATAAAGGTTCGTTTTCTAATAGCAAAGTTCCTTTTGTCTGGATTCACTTTCCGTGTCAGGAAATAAAGCGTGTTTACGGCGGTCGCCCGAGGACATCGTACTGTTCACTAAATGGATGTCAGATGACAATAAACGAAACAGACAACAAATAAAAATTGAAACAATAAATAAACAATCGTTTGATTTGTTATAAAAAAACACACTGTTTTATAGAAGGTTTGTCAGTATCAGACTATAATGGACGTCGTGGCTTTCATTTTCTAAAAAAAAAAAAGTTTAATAAAAAACTGTAACCCGACTACGGGAAAATAAAAATGATCTAAAAAGTACGAAACAAGCAAATATTTCAGACAGAAATCAAGACATAGGTACAAAAATGGTGGGGTGCGTACAGAAAACCTCCACGCGTGACTGACACCTGCTGGTCCCTTATGGATACGTTCGGGGGGAAGAGCAGTTGTCAGGACGGTGCACCCTGGGCATGAACAATATACTCTTCGGAAAAGGTTTGGGAGTTTTTCGGAGAGGGTATTGTTTGTGGCTAATTTCTGTGGGCGGGGGAGCAGCATGCTCCTCGACGTTCTTCCGCTGGTCCCTCTGATTTGCAGAGGGCACAGTGGGGGAACGAAGGAGGCGGGTCGCTCCTGATCGATCGACGTACGTCGATTGACACTGGACGTGACCCCAGCCGCTGCGGTGCAGGCGCACCAAAGCGGCTATCGTTTCTCCCTCAAGAGCGATCTTGAGGGAGAACTTTCGGCGGGTTCGCTGAGCCAGGATATCTGGACAGCGGACGGAGGCATGTATAATGCCGCCGCCGGGGGCTTGGCTTAACCGCCCGGCCCAGAGGAAGGACACCTCTAAGATAAAAAACCACCTAATCCTAAGTTTTGAAGCGCGGCGAGAGGATGAGTGGCTGGTGGGGGACCAGTCGTTAGCGTTTCACCTGTAGATACCTGCCGAACTCTACAGTATGTAGGCTTACCTAGGCAAGAGGCTCTGCCTAGGTGGACATGTAGTTCCTCAATACTCGTGGGATTAAGAATGGAATCAATTATAAAAAACAAAAACCTAAACCAAGATGACGTGCCAATTGTATTGGCGGAGAAGTTACCGATTGCCGGCAACGGCAACAAGAGCCGAGGAGGCTCCAGTCCCTCAGGGGACCAAAGCATGTCCGACCAGGACACAAAAAGCGGGGGCTCCAAGTCCAAATTTTGGGGCAAACGGGCGCGCGGGTCGGAGCGCACAGGATCGGCGGGGCATTCCTCGAGCGAGGAAAGCCTCCCGGTCGCGAAAGTGCCGACAGTAAGGAGAGGCCGAGGACGAGCGGTAGCGGGAGCTGCTTCCGCTTCGAGGCCGGGGCGGGGCAATCGGGGTCGTCTCAAGCGGCCTGATACGCCGCTAATCAGTCCGGAGAGCGAAACCGGGGTCTCGTCATCCGAGGCCTCAACGGAGGAGTCGGAGGGGGTGGTCGCCGCCTCACAGGTGGGCACGAAGGCGCGGCCTGACGCCGCGAAGAGTGCTCAGGGTGGGGTGGTCGCCACCGAACAGGCCGCCGAAATGGCCCGTCCGCTCCGGGAGCGGGCCAAAAACAAGCCGGACCACTGTGGTGGTAAGCCGGACGCCGCTGGCGGCTCCAATTTGGAGCGAGCGGCCAAGTTCGCGGAGGAGGTAGCGGCCGCGATCAGGGAGGTGGCCTTCAAGAGGACGAAGTCCTCTAGAGGCAAGGCTGTATCCGCGGCCACTGCCTCTATCATGGCGGCAGCGGAGGCCCTCCAACCCGGGCCTCCGTCGGACGGTATGTCGGAGATGCGGGCGGAGATCGCCCGCTTGACAGCCGCCATGGAGCTCCTCCAAAAGGAGAATGCGGAGCTTCGAGCGGACTTGGCCGGGCTCCGAGGAGCCGGGCCCCAAGAGGTGCCGCAGCGGGGGGAGCGGCATGGGCAGGGACGGCCCGTGACTGCTGAGGACCGGATCCTCAATCTGGTGCGGCAGGAAATGGCTGCTCTACGGAGCAAGTTTTCCACGTTGGAGGCCATTGTCCTGCGCCCCCCGTTGGCGGCATCCCAGCCGGCCCCGGGCCAGCTAAGGGCGTTGTCGTACGCCGCCACTGCAGCTGCCACAGCCGGTCCAGCCTCGTCGGGGCCGACCAAAGGTGGGGCGGCTGCACAGGCGGCGAAGGCTCCAGCCAGGGCGGCGGGGGTCCCGGCCAAGGCGTCGGGGGCACCGGCCAAAGTGGCGAGTGCCCCAGTCAAGGCGGCAGAGGCCCCGGCCAGGGTAACCAGGGCCTCGGCTAAGGCGGCGAATCGGCCGCCCCCACCACCTTCTGAATCTCCTCCGGCCGACGCCGGATGGCAAGTAGCCGGGGAGAAGAAGAAGGCTGGTAAGGCGGCAAGGGCGGCCAAAAGGAAGGCGAGGCGGCAGCGGCGCAAGGAGCGAAGCGTCGCGGCTAGGCTCCGCGCCCCGAAGTCCGCAGCTGTAGTGATTACACTACAGCCGGAAGCGGCAAAGAAGGGCGTGTCCTACCAGCACGTGCTCGCCAAGGTGGATGCGGCGGTGGATCTGAAGGAGACCGCCAATGGCGTCCGGCTTAAGATCACCGCGACCGGGGCCAGGATGCTGGAGATCCCCGGTGCGAACAGCGGTCCGGCAGCGGACGCTCTGGCCAATAGGCTCAGGGCGACCCTGAATCCGGACGAGGCCCGAGTGTCCAGGCCCACCAAACGCGCTGATTTGCGCATCCGGGGCCTGGACGACTGCGTGACGGTGGAAAAGGTGGTGGCCGCGGTCGCCAGGACTGGGGGGTGCTCTGCCGAGGAGGTGAGGGCGGGCACCATCCACCCTGACTCCACGGGGATGCGAGCCGTTACGGTGAGCTGCCCCGTGTCCGCGGCCAAGCTGATAGCCGGGGAGGGCCGAAGGCTTCTGGTGGGTTGGGTCTCCGCGCAGGTCAAACTGCTGGAGCCCAGACCTCTGAGGTGCTTCCGCTGCCGGGTGGGCGACCACGTGGGAGCGAAGTGCACCTCGGAGGTAGACTGCAGCGACCACTGCTTCCGCTGTGGTCAGCCTGGTCATAAGGCCGGCTCGTGCAACGCCGCGCCGCACTGCGTTGTATGTGCGGCGGCTGGCAAGCCGGCCGATCACCGGGCTGGGAGCAAGGCCTGCGCTCCACCCGCCAAAGCCAGAGGCAGGGGCAAGCCCTCCGCCACCGCCGTCACCGCCGCAGCCGCCGCCACTACTGCCGCCGCCGCTGCCGCCTCCACTGTCGTCGTCGCCGCCATTGCCGCCGCGGCGGTGCCCTCAGAGGGGGCTAGGGAGGGGGTTGAAATGGAGTGTCAATAACGGCCCCATTACGCCTCCTCCAGGCGAACATCAACCACTGCGCTGCCGCTCAGGATCTGTTGCTCCAGAGCATGGCGCAGTGGTCGATTAACATCGCCGTGGTCGCTGAGCCGTACTTTGTCCCGCCCAGGGATGACTGGGTGGAGGACCTGAGCGGCTCAGTGACCCTCATTTCGTCGGCCGCCGCTGGTACCCCGTCCCTCGAGTCTGTCAAGAGAGGACGGGGTTGCGTGGCAGCACGGTTCGGGGAGATTGTCGTGGTAGGGGTATACTTCTCCCCGAACCGAACTCTTGCCGAGTTCCACAACTCCCTCGTGGAGTTGAGAGTCGTCGTCGTCGGGTTCGGTTCCCTCCCCGTGTTCGTCCTCGGGGACTTCAATGCCAAAAATCTGGCTTGGGGTTCCCGCTTTACGGACACACGGGGTAGGATGGTGGAGGACTGGGCTCTGGAGACGGGCCTGGTCGTCCTAAACCGGGGTTCTGTCCCCACGTGTGTGCGGATGCGGGGCGAATCAGTGGTGGACATTTCGTTCGCCAGCCCCGCTCTGTCGCCGCGTGTAATCGACTGGCGCGTCATAGAGGAGGTGGAGACCTATTCCGATCACCGGTACATCCGGTTTGACGTCTCCGCCCAGACCTCGAGCGCGCCGGTCCGACAGGCCCCGAGTGGTCCGCGGTGGGCGCTGAAGCAGATGGACCGGGAGCTTCTCCTGGAAGCCTCGATCGTGCAGGCCTGGGTGTCATCACCGGACAGGCCTGCCGACATCAACGACGAGGCGGAGTGGTTCCGGGAGGCCATGTCCAATATATGCGACGTGGCAATGCCCCGGGTCCATCCTGGACGTGCTTCGCGCCAGCTGTACTGGTGGTCGCAAGAGCTGGAAGCTCTGCGCAGGGCGTGCGTAGCTGCGCGACGCCGGTACGCCAGGCACCGCAGGCTCCGTATCCGCCCTCCGGATACGGAAGCCATTGAGGCGGAGCTGTACGAGGGGTACAGAGCGGCGAAGACCGCCCTCCAAGCGGAGATCCTGCGGGCCAGGACACTGGCCCGCGAGGAGTTGCTGGAGTCTCTGAACAGAGACCCGTGGGGACGCCCATATAAGATGGTGCGGGAGAAGCTCCGCCCATGGGCTCCCCCGCTGACGCAGAGTCTCCGGCCCCAGCTTGTGGAGGACGTGGTGAGCGCTCTGTTCCCTTCAAGAGGGGAACATACGCCCCCGCCCATGGCTCCGCCTATTGCGGTGCCCGATGCGGACCACACCGCCGACGACGACGACGATGCTCCGGAGGTGACCGAGGTAGAGATGAGAGTGGCGGTACGCAAGATGAGTGCGAAGAATACCGCCCCAGGACCCGACGGCATTCCCGGAAAAGCCTGGGTCCTGGCCATGGGGACTCTCGGGCCTCGACTAAGGGGGCTCCTATGCGCATGCATGGAGAGGGGCCAGTTCCCACTTTGTTGGAAGACTGGGAAACTGGTCCTCATTAGGAAGCCGGGGCGCCCGGCGGACTCTCCGTCCGCCTATCGGCCCATTGTGCTGCTCGACGAGGTGGGCAAGCTCTTTGAAAGAGTCATTGCAGACCGCCTCGTCGGGCAGCTGGTGCGAGTGGGGCCGGATCTGGCGGAGAGCCAATTCGGTTTCCGCAGGGGGCGCTCTACGGTGGACGCCATCATGCGCGTGCGAGCCCTCACGACGGGGGATGCTGTGGCCCGGGGTGGGGTCGTCTTGGCGGTGTCTCTAGACATCGCCAATGCCTTTAACACCCTGCCCTGGAGTTGCATCAGGGAGGCACTTCGGTATCACCGGATGCCGACCTACCTCTGTCGTGTGGTCGAGGCCTATTTGACGGACAGGGCTGTCATCTACCCCGGTCACCAAGGAGAGTGGAACCGGCGAGAGATGTCGTGCGGTGTCCCACAGGGTTCGGTCCTGGGGCCGCATCTGTGGGACATCGGATACGACTGGGTGCTGCGCGCCGATCTCCCTACTGGCGTCAGCGTCGTCTGTTACGCTGACGACACGCTGGTCCTGGCGCAGGGGAGGTCGTACCAGGCGGCGGCCGACTTAGCGACACGCGGGGTTGCGACAATCGTCGAAAGAATCCGGCAGCTGGGACTCGAGGTGGCCCTGCACAAGTCCGAGGCCATGGGTTTCTATGGTCCTCGTAGTGCGCCACCGCCGGGTTCCCAGGTAATGGCGGGAGGGGTTCACATCGGCGTCGAGTCGACGATGAAGTATCTGGGACTCGTCCTCGACAGCCGGTGGAACTTCGTGGAGCATTTCCGACGTTTGGCTCCCAGACTGGACCGGGCCGGGGCTGCCTTGAGGCGGCTCCTGCCCAATCTGGGAGGTCCAAACGCCTCCTGCCGGAGGCTCTACGCGGGGGTCGTGCGGTCCATGGCCCTTTACGGGGCGCCGGTGTGGGCGCCTTAATTGAGGCGGCAGCCAGCCCGCCGGCTTAACGCGTCCCAAAGGGTCATGGCCATCCGGCTGGCCCGAGGATACCGCACGGTCTCCTGCGAGGCGGCGAGCCTCCTTGCCGGAGTACCGCCATGGGATCTGGAGGCAAAGGTCCTCGCGCACATTTGGGAGTGGCGCGAGGAGGCGAAACGCCGGGGCTTAACACCGATGCCGCAAGAAGTTGCGGCGCAGCGGACGGAGCTCCGGCGGGATCTCATGGCGGAATGGAGAGTGCGATTGTCGCAACCCAGCGCTGGGCACGCCGCAATTGCGGCGATAAGACCCCTCTTTGAGGAGTGGCTAGAGAGGCGCCACGGCGTCCTCACCTTCCGCCTGACACAGGTGCTCACCGGACATGGCTGTTTCGGGAGGTACCTGTTCAGGATAAAGCGGGAGGAAACGCCCGGGTGTCATCACTGTGTGGATCGCCCGGAGGACACGGTGGAGCATACGGTGGAGGTCTGCCCGGCTTGGGCAGAGCATCGCCGTGTCCTCGAGGAAGCGATCGGCGGCGGTGATCTCTCGCGTCCGGCCCTGATTCGGGCCATGCTACGGAGCGAGAGGAAATGGCAGGCCGTCACCTCGTTCTGCGAAGCAGTAATGCTCGCGAAGGAGGAGACGGAGCGCGTGAGGGAAAGGCAAATTTCGCGCCCTCGCGCCCCTAACCGCCGCAGCAGGAGACGCCCTGGGCGTCGGGAGTCACGAGAGGATTTCCGGCCACCGTAGGCGCGGGCTTGCGGACGGTGAGCAATGGGTAGCTCGCCGTCCGATAAGGACCAAGCCCGGGTCGACGGCGCGTTGTGTTCCACGCGCGCCTCAAAGAGATGTCAGCAGAATTGACGGGGTCCGCTAGGGCCAATGCCTGCCGGGGGTTCGAAGAAAACCGATAGGGAAATCGTGGCCCCCTGGCCACACGGCAACTGAAGGAACACGGGTGGGTTTTAGTCAGTAAGAGTCTGACACGCCCTCCCGCTCCGCCCAGAGCGGGAGAAGTTATTTGATAATTTCCCACCCAAAAAAAAAAAAAAAAAAAAAAAAAAAAAAAGGTACAAAAATGGTCAAAGTAAAGCCGTGGTCGCATGCCTGTATACCATGTTGGTGCCAAGAACACCTACAAAATTATAATGGCATGCGACGACGGCTTTACCTTGACCATTTTTGTACCTATGTCTTGATTTCTGTCTGAAATATTTGCTTGTTTCGTACTTTTTAGATCTTTTTTATTTTCCCGTAGTCGGGTTACAGTTTTTTATTAAACTTTAATTTTTTTATTTTATACTTTTCCGTTTTTACACTTGATAAACGTAAATAAGAGTAGAGTAATACAATAGTTCAGTAATTAAGCTATTTTAAATTCCAATAGCAGCGCATAGTGCTTTGGACGAAACCATAGAACGATTTATTTCGACGCCAACACCAGATATCGATATCGAGCTTCGAAGAAATCCAAAATATAAATATTTCGTTGTACTTGTTTTTCTTCATAAGAGTGGAATTACAAATTGGTACTACTTATTAAGATTTGATTAACTGCACGTTGGTAACATCTTGCAATACTACGTAGCGCAGTCTCACTTTTGGTTGTTTTAACGATTTAAACATATTTGTTTACTTTGAAAGTATTATATACATATTTGTAATGTGTTCGTCAAGACCTTTCTTTTGATACCAAACATGTCATGATCATCCCATTTTAATTTTTTTCTAGGTTAGAAATTTACGTGTAAAGTCCACCAAATTAAATTTAGGGAAAAATTATATAGCCTATGTCACCCGGACCATTATTACGAATCTATTGATACCTCATTCATCAAAATCGGTTTAGTAGTTTAGGCGCTACGGTGGAACACACGTAAAAACAAACATACATACAAACATACATACATACAAACATACATACATAGACTGCTAAAATCATAACCCTTCCTTTTGGCTTTGCCGTAGTCGGGTAAAAAGAGGAGGTTCTATGTTTGCAGCGTATGTTTTTTTTTTTATGTATGTCCACTGATTTCTCCGTCAATTGTGGACCGATATTGAAAATTCTTTTTTATTAACTTATAATACCATTTAAATTTTATTAACTTTGCTTGAATGGTTTTTGAGTTAGCTTCAATATTACGTATTTTTCCCACTTAGTATGTGGATGATATGATAAGTTCCTGACACTGTTATTAAGTAGTGATATTCGAATTTGTGTGGGGTAGGTACCATAGCTAAAACTAGAAAAAAAAAAACAACCGTGTTTAAAAAAGGTAAAAAATAACTTTAATTTCGGAAGTCGGTGGCAAAAAACGAAAATTCAAAACCAAAGATACAGAATTCCGAAATTAAAGTTATTTTCCACTGTGTAGTGTTTTTCTCGAAGATCGGTGGTGTGATGCAAGCAATAATTTTATTAATGGTTTCAGTATGTCAACTGTGCATACGATTTTCCGAATACTGCGCGGACGGAATCACAAGCGATGTTAGTATACCGGACACACAAATACCGGACCACACACGTATTTGAGCAAAACATTACTATGTTAAACTTAGTTGAATCATTGGCGCTCGTCTCCCCTTGAATAAATTTCACATTTATTCCGGACGCGTCCTCGATGAGACACTTTAGGGCAATGAAAGTGAAACTCGTGTTTTGATTAATTGTTGTGACGCCTATATCAGACAAGTGATGACATATATGCTTATCCTATTTAATTTAGGAGATGAAGGTTTAAAAAGAGAAGTGGAACTTACGATGGAAATATATTTTATTTGTTTGCAAAATTAACATGACCCGTGGAAAAACTTCAATTTTTTGTGCAAATAATGGACATTTTACACTATGTTTACAAAAAGAATAGACTCCATTACAGAGGTAGCGTTGTGTATAGTGAATTACGTGTACCGTATATACACGTGCAGGCGAGCGACCAGGGTGTATTAGTTTAGGATACTCAACTTACTCTGTAAATATGAACAGTCTTATTACTACACCAGACACGGCATTTATAATGGGGTAGTGCTCCACAGTGTGGAAGAACCTAATAAAATAAGAGCAAGTTCGGAGCTCGATCTGCGTTGTTAGAAATATAAGAAAACGTTTAGAATTTGGAATCGAAAAGTTTTTTGTAAGACAGCGCTTGCCTCTTGTGTCTCTCTGTCTTTTAGCCAGTCTATCTGAATAAATTAGAGCAATAAACTGAACAGCACCCTAATTGCGTAATACAACACAATCACAATTTGTTTCGCTTTGAAACAGATTTATAATCCATTGCTTCATAAGTTGAAAAAAAAATCTGTTCAACAACGTAAATAACGCAATGAATGTTGTTGAAATGTCAAAATGAAACAAATTTCGCGAAATTGTTTACGAAAATGAGTTACGCAATTAGGGTACTGATCTATTTACATCGAGATGGCATTATTTTAGTTACTTTAATATAATACGCAAGGGTGTAGTTTATCGTTTATTTCTAGCTGGTTCTTCTACATACATAAGTGTATGAAGATGTTTCTAAACGCATATTTTGATCATTATTATGCCTACAATAATCAATTTGAATTTGCAAGACTCTCAGCGTGTCAAAAGTTTAGACATCTCCATTTAATTACTTTTAAAGACATTTCTTCAACTTTGAGTGAAATCTTCGTTACTTACATAATTATTATTAATTCGGTTTCTAGATATTTGTTTCTTTGAATTTGTCTAAAGAATAACGTATAAAACCGTCAACTTTGCTTAATAGCCAAGTTTCATTAGAAAAACCAGATTTTGACTCCAATTATAAAAGCGATGGGGCTTAGGAAAGGTGAACCCTTGGGCCTAAGTATTGCTGAAATAATATCATCTAATTAGAAGATTAAAAGGGGCCGCTTTATTTGCTGAGTTAGAAATCATTCAGTGCTGGGTCTTAAACCTGGATTCTGAATGCCGTTTGCAGATTAATCCGCCAAGTAGTGCCGTCTAATTAGAGCAATAACAGGGTTCCTTTGTTTAATTTTTTTAGAAAAGAAGTAGGTTTCTACGCAAGTTAATCAAAACTAGAAAAGACAAGATTTTATTATTAATGTAGGCACCTACGGTAGGTAATCTAATAATCTACCTATTCAATCATTCTAAGAACACGCATCACGCAGAATGTGCGCAACAATTCGTTTATAATATTCTTTTCTATACATTCCAGTAATCTAATACACACACATCACGTGAGGAAAAACCTCGTTTATTTCCACTATTCAATCTGTTAATCACACACTGGCTAGCTGTCCGGTCAATTACACCATAAATAAAGCGCAGTTGTAGCTTCCATGACGAGGGTGCATGTCATGTCACCGTCGTCAGTCCGCCCACTTAGGTACGTAATTGGGTAATAGTGAGAAACGTGGCAAACGGGTTAAGTTTAGTAATATGAGGAGAATCCATTTATAAAGTGCTCTGTATTTTGCTGGTGTCTGTAAAAATAAACTTATTTGTAAGCTTGGAACAATGAAAGCTCTACCTATCACTAAAAGTATTTTGAACCTATGAACCATTCTGAGAATTTTTAAAGAAACCTTGGGTCTGAATTTCAAACCCACGCATTTAATAACGAAAGTAATGAATAAATCAAGCATACTACGTCTGAGTTTTGATGAATAGTACGAAATGCTTTTGGTGCCAAGTTTGGGCTCTGAAATATTAAGTCCTGTTTATCGAAGTTGTTGTTCGTTCTGAGTATTAGGTAATAAAACCCCTAGACTTCAAAACACGCATTTCATAACGAATATGTATGCAATAAATCCATTTTGCTCAGAGGACCAAAGCCTTCTCAGAAGAAAACTTTCTACGAGCACGAGCATCAAAGTTTTGTAGGCATCTGCGGTTTTGAGCCCCGAATCCTCGAATGAATGTGTTCCAACATTGTGAGTTACTTTTGTTTGAAGGTCATAAGAGGCCTGAGGCCTGAGGTCATAAGACCGACACAGATGCTACCTATATGAAATAAAAGAAGTAATCTGAAACACTAACTTATAAAAAAACTTTTTCTTAAAAAGGTTTTCTAAATGAAAGCTAGGAACTACAGTGTTTTTTATTATCACTGTAACTACAAGCTCCACTCGAAAACAAACTTTATTTTTCGAAAGCTGTTAAATTGCTCGAAAAATTTCCACAAATTTAAGATTCCGAGTGTCGAATAAACATGCAGGGGATAAGGCACAAGCTCTGGCCATAGTCAATGTATAAACGCTTTTTTACAGCGTTTAGTAAACATCAACGTATTCAACAAACGAGCCTTTAATCATGCAATATCCACTCTATTTGCTGTATATACAGTTCAAACTAACATTTTACCTACGAGTCATCAGTCTACAAACCACACATGTTTTGGATGCATCTCATTGCCAAGTCTGACCAAAACCACATTACATTTAGCAGATACTTTTAAACTTAGTTGATAAAACTAGATGATGTTTGTTGAAAATGCAGGTTATTCGAGCAGGGGCTGCAGTCTTGACATAGATAGCGATCGCTATATGACTAAATTCGATCGCAAAGTCCAACAGGGTCGCAGTGTTCGGTTACTTTGCGTTCAGTGCTCGATGTGACAACACGCCGTGTTCGGGTTTGCGACAAGTCAATCGTCATCTTGAGGATGCCTCGTTGAGAGGTGAAACACGTGTCGATTTCTTTCAGGGTTTTTGTGGCTTTTTAGAAATAGCTAAGTGGAATAGGTTACTAGATATATCCACGTCTATTTATTTTATAATGAATTTCCGCAAAGTCACGCCTAAATCAAATAACTATGCTATAATTCGATTATATTTAACGACATTAAATGGATAACAGTTAAATAGTATTTACGGAGAGGAAAAACATCTCCCAAAATGAAATGGGTCAAACTCGGCGTAACAACCGCTTTAACTTTCAATCGAAACCTATTTTTTTTTGTTTTACCCTCTAATAGCCGTTTACAGTAAAGTTTAGTAAACGATCTTATGAATGTTTAAGCAAAGTCATCAGTAGGAACAAGTTTAATCTTAGGAAGGCCAACCATTACGAGTAATTGGAAAATGTAGGAAAACTTCCCCGTTTCCAATTATAACCCGAAGTAAAATAACTGTTGTAAAGGAGAGACTTCATGTAATAGGCTCTTTTTATGATTATTGTGTCGATATTTGCCTGCGATTTGTGTCTAAATTCTCAGATTTTTTAAAGTATAAGATTCGTTTTCAAAAGAAGTATATTTATTTGTACCTACTTGCATAGTAATAAAGTATTTTATTGTAGCATAAACCAAAATCTTATTTCATCGAAGTTATGAAATAAGATCCGTATTACTGCAACATCAGCATCTAGTTTCAGTCGAGTCATATACTTTGTGCTGCAGGCTCTGCAGAACGTGATTGATATATTGACTTTTGCATTGTGAAATGTTCACTGTCAATACTTCGAAATAAACAGCAGTTTGAGTATATTTCTTCCATCCATATGGATGGAAGAATTATAACGCAAACTACATGATTTTATGCAATAAAAATAAAAATCATTTATCAATTTCCTCGTTTCTTAAACAATTTTACGTGTAATTTTGTATGTACGTGAAAATATAATAAGTCAGAATAAACTCAGAGGCCACAACTATATACCCACGGCACTTAATTGTTCTTTTATAAATACCGAGAAATGCTCTAACAACAAGAATGAACCTTTAATTCAAAGGGAACGCCGTCTTATTATTATACAATACCTGAAATTGTGAAATATCATACCTTCATTACACACATTTTGTATAATATCTTATTGTAATACGTATGGTACGAACATTTGAGCTCCTATATTATTTGCAGTTTCAGGTTATAACAAACCATTGACTTCTTAGAACCCTATTTTGTCTTATTCTTATTATAATTTTTGTATATAAAACTACTATTTTTAGTGTGAAAAATCGCTGTTCACACCAGCGCACAATGCTGCAAAATACTGTGTTTAAAAGAGCATGCTACGGTGCAGGTGTGGTATTTCAAGCTAAGTTATAAAAGTATAATATTTAAAACCTATTTGGAAAAAATAAATAAAAGTTGGAACCTTCAATATATCCGTAACCAGAAGGTTCCCAAGCACGAAGTTTGGGTATTAAAAAATTCTTACAATGACGAGGAGAACAACTAACAAGGGACTCTCGGCTACGTTAAGCGTCTTTTTACACCCGTTATAATAATAGTGAGCAATGGTAGCGTAGCACCGGATGGGATAGCTGTTAATATTAATCTGTAGGTACACTTGACAAGTAGTCAATCAAATTATGACACCCGCAGAACTGTTGGCACTAACGACAACATGTATCACAACGATAAAGTAAAAGCCAATTAAAGTAATGTCACAAGATCGTCATGTCAACCGACTAAACCTGGGCACCTCTAATATTTATTGAAACATGACCACCACACAGGATTCATAAGGATTACAAAGACTTATCTCCGGCCAGCTGCTTTATTATGTACCGGTGCGGACTTTGTAAGCGATGAGGTCATTAATTGTTTCCACGATAACATAAATGTTAAGTTAATCAGTGGAACCTTTTTTGAGTAGAATTATGGAGGTTCAGAATATAAATTTAAGTGTAAATGTGGTTTAAATGCTGAAATTAGTCTGTTGGATGATAAAGTACTAAATTACTGATGTATAGTTTATACCTACTGGTATTTTCGCTTATTGTTTACCCAAGCAGAATTTACTTTTTTGTCGTGTGAATGAAGTACGTTCTGTTTCATTTGTTTGACATACTTAAAAACACATATGGGTGAAAGGAGGTCCTATTAGGTATATCCCGGGAACTATAATTAATTGTACTGCTGTGCTGCTAGGGAGTTTGTTGCGCCATTTTTTCTTCTCAGCTAAACTACTAGGAACTAGTGGTCAAGGGCGGGCGTTTTGGGGACTACCTTATAATATATGTAATTTCGACGTTTGAAAAGTGCTGATTCTCAGCCTAGTTTCAATAAATGACTTTAGATTTTATACAGTATAAGTTTAATGGTTTTTATTTAATTAAGAGTTAATAAATTGTACACATAATATTATCCAGAACACGAGTTAGTTATTCCACACGTTCATTAAAACAATTGCATAAATGTTTAATACATATTGCTATCCAACGTACATTATTATGAGCCGAGCTAATAATGTGCGTACGATTGAAAAGTTATAATGTGATGTCGTTCGGAAGATTAATTTGTAATATAATTTTATGTAACCGAATACAATATCATCAATTTATTTGAGTTCATTTTATTAAACTTTCAGTAAAATAAGTGAAGTGTTGTAATTAATTTGAAAACAGTCCACAGCGTTGATGAAGCGTAGCTGTGACCCAGCCTCACGCTTCATCGGGTATTCAATTGTCATTTCTAACAACCGATAGTACAATTAAACAATGAAGGGTTCCTTTGAGATGAATTAGGTCGAGTTGGGATGAATTTATCCCAAGAACAAACTTAAGATTGTAGTTAAAAAACATTTTCTCCCATACATTCCAACTGCAAATGCACAATATTGAGAGATTTGCCATGTTATTTTAAAACCATAGACTATTTATAGGTTTTCCTGTAATCTATAAGCATTGAACTATGTTCTATAATATTTTTCATAATTTTAGGCTCAGTAGTTTTGGAGATAAGGGCGGAGGAATGGTTTTTTCATCTATTTTCTTAAATAACTATAAAACTGTTTATTGTAAATTTTCATTTGATATGTCACACCCACACGGTACAGTTTGCAAAACATTTTTTTAAATAGGTCACAAGTTCAATGGGTTTCAGGTTCATTAAATTCGGAGCAAATTGGCTGTGACAGACCGAGAGACACTCGAGTGATCCTATAAGGGTTCGGTTTTTTTTATTCGGAAAAAAATATGGAATGGTATTCTAATTAAACAATAAAGACTTTATTTTCTCTTTTGAAAGAATTGAAATTTCACGTCATATTTTGGTGGTCGGGTAACGTTACGTGTGTGATAGACGTGTTGCTATGAGAGATTTCAACTATCTGTGAAATGTATTGGCAGGACAGCTTGCTCTGAAATGTTAATGTTAAACGGTTGTAATGAGTAAACATTTTTTTCTTTACTTAAAATTTTTTTGTGACTCAAATAAACTATTTGACCTGTTTCAATAACACAAGTAGATTTAAATTGAAAATACTTCAAAATTCTGAATTACGATACTTTCGAACAATCAATCCATTTTCGGCTGGGGTATATAAAATTTTCAGTTACACATCTAAAAGGTTTCTGTAATTTTTTACTGAATGTACTTATTCAATTGAAATAAAAACCCCGATTCCATTCAGCGCACATAGAATATTCCAGTAGAATTGTCGACGAGTGTGGCTGTAAAATGTTATGTGCGCACAAATTGTACATTTCGACCTCTAACGCTCGGCACAGCTAAATGAAACGATTGAATAAAGTACGAGTGGTGATTTATACTGTTAGCTTAGCTTCATAATGGACTTTAAGTGTGGCAAATTACGTTTATTATTTTGTTATTCAATTTGTTGGTTTGTTTTCAAACGAAGGGAAATCGGAAAGACTAAAATAAAAAAATGTCACAAACATCTTCATGGTTGTGACAACGCAAGATAAAGAATCGTTGTAGAAGAAATGGTAAGACTCATATTATAAAGCCCACGCACAGAAAAAGGGAACCTAACAAACGTATGTACGTACCAATTACATGAAACTGTTTCAATTCCGCATAAATTTTGCTTAAAATAAAAGAACGAGACGGTTAGAAGTCAAATTCGGTCAAAGTCGCTCCCGGAACCGAGAAATCTTTTTACCAGACACTTTAATTGAAAATGGGTCACAAAATATCCTACACAACAACGTAGCAACAATATTTAACTTTGTTACATTTTATCGACGTAACAAGAGATGTATTACAGACATGTTGTGTGACTTATTGACAGGCTGTCAATGCTTTGCGGGTCCAACACAACAACGCATTCCGTTTAGCAGCGCGTCCACCATGTTGATGGAGGCACGAACAGGTACTTTCGCGGCAATCTTACACAAGCAAGTGGCGTCACTGCTGCACAGAGTGCGTGTGAGTAGCAACAGCCTCTTGAGTGTGATAGCGGACAGGTATGACTGTCCGTTCTTCAAACATTGTATGCGTTTAGTGTGAACCAACATAGTTTTAAGGACTATTTTACTAACAAAATGGATCTTTTGACTGAAATATATATAAATAGTTATGTCTTGGAAAAATCATAACAGAACTACGAGTACGATACTGTTGACATCTTGTAAGATACAGTGATAAAGCCCGTCGATTACTTACAATACCAGATTTCTTTCAGATTCCCATTATTAACCTGAAAATTACGAACACATTAAATTCTAATCGCATTACAATTTATTATGCATTGATTTTACTGGACACTTGCGCATTGTTTGTCTAAATAACTCGCAAATGGGTCAAATTCAAATAAACTTATGGATAACATTTACATTTTTGGTTTGTTTGAAATTTTGCCAACTGATACCTACCATTTCATACAATTCTATCACTTTTGTAAGTTACTGGCAGTTAAATCATTTAACTTAAATGATTAATTTTGCTGACATTTTCCCATCATATAAATGAAAGCAAAACCATGGAAACCTCAATCATTTTAAGTTTGACTTCACTTGTTTGCCAACTCCTGCCGCTCAACTGTCATACGCAACAAAACGAGAAACTGAAACGAATAATTGATAAATAAAAAATCATCTCGTTTGGAAATAATAATTTTGTGGAAAACTCATACTTGTATTTCAGGGTTTGTGTAAGAGATAGTAGAAGTCCATTCATAAAGGGTCCTTGTTAGAGGCAATAAAAGAAATCGCTTCAGGGAAATTATAATTGGGTTTCAGGAATTTGGCTACTTCGTGGTTTTTTTTATGAGCGAGTATTGAGTTTTCCAATTGTTGTGTCCACTTTTTACGGCTAAAATATGACAAAACATTCCTAACCATGACCATGGCGTTTCGTAATACTGAAAATTCCCAGACTCCTGCAAAAGCCGGCGATAAATAAGGTATTCAGCTGGTATTGCATAAACAATAGCGGTGATATCAGTGGGAGTAAACGGAAGCCGATATTCAAAGCCGTGAACTAATAGAACAAAAAGCAGCTAAACCTGGACAATTGTGTTCCGCGCCGGTGTTGTACTCGACTGTGTTAATTTGGTCTCGGTAAAGCAAAAAGGCTTTATTACTCGCGCCTGCGTGTATTTTTAAGGTTTACGATTTTATCGCCCGATATTAGGTTCAAATATTACAAAAATTGGATTTTGACGTGAGAGCAAAAAGAAAGAAAGAAAATAAGTTTATTTGACACAGGTACACAGTTTTCAAAAACAAAAAACAGAAAAACAAAGAAAGCTTAAAACAGTATTGTGTGGCTCACGGCTGCGACAAATAGGCCCAGTTCAGCATAAATGCCAGACAACTAGTGCCTGACGCTGGTTTTCAACTGAACCTTATGTTACGAGTACGTTTCAATAACACGCCAGTGTACTTACGGACGTTTTAGTACGAAAATAAAACTGTAAAGTATGTCAGTATTTTGGTCAGCAGCTGTTGCATAATATAATATATAGACAATCCTATAATGTTCCCACTGCTAGGACACAGGCCTCTTTTTGAGAGGGAGTGGGCTATAATCTACCACTCGGGCCCAGTCTAGGTTGCTAGATGTCACATGTCTTCGAATTTTTGGTTCAAGAACATCTCGGTTTCCTCAAGATGTATTCCTTCATGGTTTTGAGAGCAGTGGTAATGAAATTGTTTACACAAAGTAAAGCGCCTGCCTGGGTTCGAACCCACCATCTACAACTCGTAACTTGGGGCTGTTACCACTGGGCCACCACTGCTCTCGCGAACTGCCTACGTACTGACGTCATCTGTGATACTACTATTTACAGTATCTACCTTCATAACAATGCAAACTCTTTTTTCAGTAGTTATATTTCCTCAAAATAAAGTCGGAAAGTTTCCGTCAGTGGCGGTACCTCCATAGAAGCCGAAAAGCCCGGCTTGCATTCAAAGATGAGCCCACAAAAAAAAAAAACTGCACCCATAAACTTGTAAGCAACCAAGTAATTCATTCATGTCGCAAGAATTGATAAGAATAATAACATTAAATTCCGCGCTGCACCGTATCAGCCGCGCGCTTTAGAAGCTACGATGCCAGGTTTACGTACTCAAAGAATAATATTTAAATTCCGCGCCGTTTTCATCACGCACTTTGCCAAACTATCTCGAATGCCGCAGTTGCGATCTCACTCTAACACTATAGCGTTAAGCAGGACGCGAGATCGCATCGATGAATGAAAACGTCAATTCTGTGGTACATTGCATTGCTTTCTCGCTCACACAAGGGAGCTTCTTATGAGGCTTCATACTACTACTCTCATCTTTCGCATGGAAAATTGTTAACGTTGTTGGTACCATTAGTATGTACTCATTTCGCAAAATGTTCTAATTTTTAAGCCCGGCTTTTGATTTTTTATGAATGGAACGAATCGTGTATTTGATTATGAATAGTAGGAGTAAAGCAACTACCTATGTCGTTGCAAGACGCCTGCGCAAGACGCTGCGCAATGCGTAATTTTCTATAGAATGATACAATTTTCAAGTTAGTTCAAATTTGTTTTGAGCGGCTACTGGCGCTTTTTTTTTGCTTTGATATTTTTTTCATTTTCTGTGAATTTAAGTGTTGTGAATTGTGATTAGTTTTTGCTGTGATTATTATCTTTATTTTGAAGTGATTAAAAAGTTTCTTATCATTAAAATTAATTCGGAAACGCATGCAATTGTTCCTTGTGAAGGACTAAAGTGTGTGAAATTGTTACTCGGAAAGGTAATTTTATCATCAAAATGGGAATACGGAAACTGTGTTCGTAAATATATTTATATTGATTTTTCTGACAATAAGTAACTCTTTATTTCACCGTAACCAACCTCAAATTATTGTACCAATTTCTCGGAAAAAAAAACATGTATTTTTGTCAGTCGAAGAATAGATTGAAATAGGCATTCCAATGTCTATTACACAAACTTATGTAAGTAGCTGGTGCCATGAAAGCATTTGACTATTGTTTTTATGGCAATGTAGTTTTGGAAAACTACTAAATAAACCATCCTATTATGTTTAAGTACATCTCATTGAGATCACAAAACAATAATGTTCGTATCGAAGAGATTCTTCATAGGTGTTTTGAAATAAAGATTAAAGTTGGCTATTGTCATTATGATTATGATAAATTATAAAATTTTGTTTAGGTAGGTAATATCTCATGTTAACATTTTCAATCGACATTAAATTTTAAACTCATAAAATTATGCGTTTGGCAATAGAACAACAAATCGATACTATGGGAGCCATCTAGTGGCTTTTGATTGAAAAAATTTGCATGAGACAAGCCAATATGAATTATGGTAAAAAGGTTCGACTAAGCGGTGTAATTACGCGCATTCGTGGCGATAGATGGCGCTTATGACAATTACGTGTCTGACATGTCATGACCTTTTCGCATTTAAAAGGTTTTCTAACCAAAATTATAATAATGTTGTACCATGTACAACATAAATGAAAATAAGTCAATCCCTCACTTGGCAGATTTTTTTTTCGTAAAAATTCTGGCGGCTTGCCCTAATTTTGACCCCTAGGCACGCCACTGGTTTCCGTATTACACTATCTAGTACATACGTGCAGATCACACGCTGCCCCTAAGCTACAAAGCCGATCACACAAGCGAGCCGGCAAATTGGACGCCAGTGCCAAACCCCCTGTCCCCTGTCGGTCGTCTGAGTCTCGTTGTGTAACCGCATTGTGCAACAGAGCTGATTACCTACAAAGCGGCATTAAGAAGAGCCAGTCGATTGTTTGATTTGACACCACTTCTAGCTAGTTTACGAAACGTACCTAACTAGATAAATCGTCCCTTCTCATTCTGAAGGAAATTGTTAATACCATCACATAATTAAATTTTGATAAAATGTTCTATTCCACAAATCGACTAATTTTCTCTTAGAGTATTAGATAGTAAATGTAAACCAATTGCCAAGTTTATTTATACAGAAAGAGATTGCCTGTGTGTTGGATTAAATACCCCTTTTCTTGTTAACGACGGAGTCTGATTCTAGGCGATTCGGAAAGTACAGATTCTGCTTTACCTAACCCTTTTTTTCCAATCCCGTAAATTGGGTAGAGTGTGCTTACTTAACACGAACAAAGGTTAGATTATATTCTAACCTTTGTTCGTGTTAAGTAAGCTTATTTCACACAAACAGAGGTCAGATTATATGGTTTTCACTTCAGTTTATCTCATCACTTGAGACATAGGTTTCCAAACAGTACCAAATTAATGTTTTCTAAGTCTGTTTTTAAACTCATTTCCTCTGTCTGTAAGTGCAAACTGTTAGGTTAGTTCACAAAGTTAGTAACTTCTCCCACATGTTGTTGTTCTCCTACAGCCTCGCTTGTTACAAACAAAGCAACGGCAACGTGCAGGTGAAGTTTACAAAAAAAGAATTGTGTTCCGTAAGGAGGTAATTAGTCAAGTGGTTGACGTTTAGCTCTTACACATAATATGTGAGAATCTTATAATGCTAAGACATTATGTTTGGTAAGAGCTCCTCGAAACTCTTACTTAATTTGCAGTGTAGAGTCACACATATTTGAGCAAGATGCTATCAGAGCCTCAAGATATCAACTTGGTAATAAGTGTTTGTGAATGTGTGAGAAGAAGGAGGAATAAACGTGGGGCAACGTTTAAAAAACTCGTTTCATATGTACATTCAGCCTCAAAAAGATGCATCTACAAGAATTAATTTAACTGTCTAAAATCTTTGTTCTTTAATATTATAACAATGTTTAGCCTCAAAAAATATTACAAATCGGGTACTTAATGTAGCTTAATTGTTTGGAAAATAATATCCAATCAGATCTACAAGTTAGTACATTTCTTCTAACATAATTGGCAAAAATGAAAGAAACATTGTGAAAATCGCTTTTGTTACTCACAAAAGCGGATTTTACTTTAGTTAAAGCACAAAAGAAAATCCGGCTTGAACATACTTATAAAAAGAAGGATACGATTCGTAACACTCCCATTGTTCGTATCACGTTGCTACAATAAATATTACTGAGAAACTTTAAATTTATTACGTGAACGTTTGGTTCGAAATAAAGTGTCACGGCCAAATTTTTTTTTTTTGAAGCTAATATTTTATAAACACTTGTCTTTTTATCGAATTTTGCTGTGTAACGGACAGAATTTGCCAAAACATATTATTATTCCAATGCCTGGCATCAACTAGATTCTAAGTCAAACGAATGACGTTAAAAAAGTGAGCTACCACCAATATTTGTGACCAAGAAGTGTGAGCAAATAAGCACAAAACTTTAGACAAAGCTATTCGTATTAATGAGTTATGAGAGCCGTGAGATGATTTTTATTCCCGTCACGTCTTTGAGACACAAACCTCGTTCTAGGTAAAAATAAAAATAAACAGAATATGCTAATAGGAATTGAAATTGTTATACTGTAAAGGGGATTTTGTCATAACGATGCAACTATGATTTTATTATGAAAATTATTGTCATTTAGTTGCGAAGAGAATAAATAGTAATGGTAAAACTTAGATTAGATTTATATTCTATTGGCGTCACCAATAGCAATCAATCAACATCTGCCTAGCCTTTTCCTAACTATGTTGGGGTCAGCTTCCAGTCTAACCAGATGCAGCTGAATACCAGTATTTTACCAATGGCAATCGATATATATATCAATAAAAAAATACCGATTGGGTTCTAAACAACATGTGACACTGAACTGAGATTGCTTCACAAGAACACTACAAAGTTTAATAATTTTTATTATTAATCCATTTTGTTATCTACTTTAGTGTACATTCAAAATGGATTCATTATATTGAACGCCAGTAATCTAAAAGGTTTTAGGTTCGATTCGCGTACCACGTTTATCGTCCAGCATGCATGCGACACACCCGGATATTCTCACGGTCAATATTTGATTTCCGACCCGAGCGGGTCACGCGTCGTTGTTTTTCAATAGCGTTACTCGGCTCGGTGAGCTCCAAGCCTATTTCAGTTGCAGTTGATACGGTGCGGATTTCTGTTTCGTGTGTGGAAAAGCCAAAACGCTGTGGAAATGAATGAATATTTTATGCATAAAGTTAAGCTGCTAGTAGTTTCGGTGTTGAGCTGGTAATTAATGGAATTTTTTTGCAAGCAAATTTTTATTTAAGTGCAGTATGAAATTGTTTACCATGTTAAATGCCAACGGTACGCTTTTGTTATTAAATATTTCAAAGTTGACATTACGATTACATTTATTTTGGTAAAGGCTCGCCCCCTATTAAATGGGACTCATAACTGGCGAAATGTGGTTGAACAGGCGTGATGTTATGTTATGAAAGTTATGTTATTAATTAAATTCGTTTCTAAAGTGCAAACAGAAATATAAATTAAGTAATAAAAAACTTTTACTAAAATAAAAATTACACACAAGCAAAAGTAAAGTTGAGATAGAGTCTAGTTATTGAATTATATCTTTAGAGCATCTAATACGACGGGCATAATTACTGTGTGGCACTGTTAAATACTAATTTTATAAGAATAAAAAATAAAAAAAAACTGAATTTGTGCTGATTTTATCATTTATAAAGGCAATGAAATATTTGCCTTTGTCTAACGAAAGCAGACCTACGTATGGAAAATTTAATTAAAATCGTCCGCTATCGTTGCGGGCTCACATCGTACATTCCTTCCTCTCTCCACTTCCTCAGTCCAATCCTATTTAGCAGGAATTAAATTACTGTTGATCTACGCAACTCAGCTCTATTATAGCTTGTAATATAGCTCTATTTTCCTTAATCTTGAATTGAACTTGTAATCTTGTATCATTCGCTTTTTCTCATTTTGCCTGATTTTTTCTAAGAAAACCCTATTTTTAAAGTAACTGGTGATGTTGCGTGCTTTTCATTGTGATACAGACACAATAGGTACCTACTTTACACTATTCAACTACATTATGCAACAAAATATACATTCGAATAAATTACGTAGTTGAAAATTAATCGATTCAATTCAATCAATCTGCCTAGCCTTTTCTCAACTATGTTGGGGTTGGCTTTCGGTCTAACCGGATGCAGCTGAATACCGTATAATACATGCAGCGACTGCCTATCTGACCTCCACAACCCAGTAACTGAGTAAAATGATACCCCTTAGTAAGACTGGTTGTCAAACTTTCGGGCTTCTGATGACCCGTAACGATTGTCAAAGATCCACGAATGACAACCGGGACCAATGGCTTAACGTGCTGTCCGAGGCACGGAGGAGTCTCGTTATGTTAAGATAGTCACCGATCCACAGACAAACCCCGGCAAGCATAACTTAACCTGATGGATCGAACCGTGATCGATCGATTCAATTCATAGAACAGTAATTCAGTCGTTTTTTTTTTTCTTTGTAGTAAAATGCCATGCCATTTCAAATTGAGTTTAATTAAATAAGGTATCGATCACCTGAAATCACAGACACGCGAGCAGGCATGTCATTTATAAAAATAAAGCTAATACGACAAATTATAAGCCAGTAAATGATGTCTACTTATCTTGCTTTACACTTTTTGTGTTAAGTGTAATTTACTTTTGACGTAGTGGGAATCGACGTAGAGGTAGTCTCTCTCTTCTTCTTCTTATGTGGTTAGTGACTAACCTGGTGTCAGAGTTTTAAAGCCGCCCATGGGCCTCTGACTTGGCTTCACATGCCGTCGAGAAATATCTTCACGATCTTTTCCTTCACTGTTTCTTAAACAAGTGATAATAGATCTGACTGATTGTGAAATAAGGATTAAAAGTGTTCCCAGCGTTATATCCATCGAAACAATTATGTGACTGATATACACTTTTATTTTAATTTCTATCGATGTTTTTCAATAGTTCATGCTCCTGACCTAACATTGAATCAAACGACGCACAATGGGAATAAATACGCACACATACACACACCACACCCAACACACATCACACATACACTAACATACCACATATAGGTACCATACAACACCTAAAATCACCACTCTGGAATTCGTACGCCAAGCCCCAAGATATAGACTAACTAACAGCTGTCTAGTTTGGGTTCACTGGTAAATAATATTTTGTAACATAGCTATAAGTAATAATTTAAGCTATTCATGTCGTCTTAACTTGGTGTTAACCTGTAAACCTGCACTGTATTACCTAGACAGAACTATTTTTGTTTTCTATTTCCTCTATAACTATTACTACAATCGTGGTTGCGCAATGTGGATTACTACGGGTGATCCTGGCATGGATGATCATCAAATGGGTGACCCTCACGGGGCGCTTTTTTTTTTTTAAAGAAAATACGTTTATTTGTGGAAAACATAAGCAAAGAAAAAAATGCGTCACATCCACGCAAAACGGCCATCGTTCAGCATAATGACCCTATGCGAGACAGAACCACAGCGCTGGTTTTCAGCGACAGCCGGCGTTGACGTGACGACGTCAACTGGTGCAGCATAAAGTGAGATAAAAAAACAGGACAAAAAAAAATACACAATACAAGTACCTAAGTAGTATTAGCTTCAGTAAAAAGAAAACTTCTTTTAACTGCGGATGGTTCTACTAAAATACGTTCTATCCTCCAAACATATTTTCTGTTCAATTTACTTGAACGTCGCTGAGACAAATGTGCTCAAGTTTTAGCACCAGAATGCCAACGAATGTGTCTATACATCTCAGGGACTGTTGCTGAATGTTGATAAAATACATGAAACCTTAATAACGAAAGGGTTATAAACTTGTCCTTCGAGATTTTAGGTGTACTTTCTTTTGCTTTAAAAAAATTCTTAGTTGCTTTATTATTATTTCTCTTTTCCTTGTAGATAGGCACTTGATTTGTTCCTATCTTCATAGGGGTGTATTTTACGTAAAACATTGGAAACTTCCTGTTTTTGTACGTATTAAGAAAAGGCCAGGACAAAAAAAAAACACAAACAACAGTTACAAGATTTCGTTTTGCCAAAAAAGATGCTGTTCCAGTAAATAACAGAAACGCCATTATCAACCGTTCACTACGGAAGCAAGAGCCATACATAATAGACTGAATATCTTTGTCTTACGACGGAAACGATCGAAATTCCTTAAATGTAACATCGGAACACGGCTTCGTAGATTCTAGGAACTGGAATCAAATTCTCCGTCTGTTGAAAATATTTCACATTCACCGCAGCGCTGGAGTCAACGCGAGGACGCTGCAATATTTCATGGACGTGTTTCAGAGACTGCGCACTTTTACACTTCTTACGCACATACGAACTGTTTTCAAATTATAAGTAGGTACCTTATCAGAAAGAGGATACTGAAATAAAATTGTAGCCAAGTGGATTTTTATCTTTGTAGACAATATTTAACAATGTAAACTGTATATATGTACTATACCTACGTAATTACGTGCTTTCACAAAAAAATATCTAAGTAGCATTCTGTGTTTTTGATACAATTTGTTAACTTCTGGTACCTTATAAAAACAACATAAGGCATTATCTTTCAAAAGGGAACCACTTTCCTTAATTTGTCCAAGAAATAATAAAGTTATGAAGGTAAAGAAAAACTCTAACTTGTGCTGTTACATTTTTGGCCAATCTAATATCGCACAGCGGACCTCCAAACTTTGTCACGTTACCAAATTAATTTGATACAAAGTTTCTCTTTGTACCTACGCTTGTACGATGGAGCTCACTTAAAAGTTTATCTTAAAAAGACGAATCGAATCATCTTTCTTACCTAATTTCTACAATAGCGGTGACGAGGATCAATGATTTGGATTAAAGGATTTTATAAAGAAAAATTAGAAGGATAATTATTATAAAGTGGACACTGTTAAAGTAACACAAGAGACATCTATTAAATGATTTCGTTTTAGTCTCTGTCCCTTTTTCTGTTACTTTCACCACAAAAGTAATGATCGCATTTCATAGGATATGTTCAGTAGCTTGAAAATATAAAGAGACGGTTCTTATAGATTTGAGTAAAATATTATAGAGTTGTGAGAAAGATCGAACTCATATCATTAAGTTTTTTGACAATTCATGAATTTTGGTCTCAGTGGGTCTGAAACATTTCTGAAAATTATGCAATTTCATAAAAATAGTTATAAAATATTGATTGACTATTTTCCCTTTTTTTCAGGCTCGAGTTGCGGCCTTGTACATTATCACTCTTCTTAGCATCGCCGCGGAGCACGCACATGCGCAGCAGCGTGACTGAGAGCACAAACATGCGGCGGACACTTGAAGGTTCCCGTGGGCACGATAACGACACCAAACTACCCCAACCCTTTCCCCGTCCAGCGGTTTGCTGCGGCCTTTACAAGGTCATAGGTCCACCTTGTGGAAGGCCCTTCAACGCGATGTCTTCCGGTACGCGATTTATAGTGGCTATAAATCCTTATATGGCTACTTTAATATTTTATTATTTATCAATAGCCAATCTAAACTACCGCAGAAAATGCCAATATAACTCAGTATAATAAAATGGAAATGAATATTTATATTCGTTAGTTTTTCATATGAAGAGGAAGTACACGTGAGACAAATAGCCGTATATTTTTATTATGAAAGAAAATTGTGCTTGTTCCTACCTTGAGCGGCTCAATGTGGGGAGGAGGTTAATAACGTGCCACATTACTGTAATTATTCAACGTTGTCGTCGAGGACTGTACCGCGGAATGAGAAAATAATGTTGTTGACTTTTTATATGCTCAGAGTAAACATGATGCTTGACGTCGGGTTTATTTTTTCCTTGTTTTAGTAAGAGCTTATTATTTTGTGCTCACTTTTCATTTTCACAATAACTTTTTTTTTATAAACTTTTCTAAGCACTGGCATTATTAAAGCTTCTAGTATACAGTACAATTACAGGCAACCATAGGTACAATCAAACATTAAATAACTTCTAAACTGATCTAAACATCACTTTATTCGTAGCATAAAACTGAGATAATACCTTTCAACGTTTCATGAGCAGCGTAACGTTTAATAATGGCGAAGCGGAACTTTCTGAGTAAAGAATCGTGTCTCGAGCAACGACATCAAACAACCGTGATGGTTCGCATTCACAAAGCCAGAACAAATACATCTTACTTTTGTCTTCCAGTTAAACTTTACACCTCACCACCTTTACTCACCTTTCTTCATTTATACAACACTAAACATAATATTCTCGACATTTTCTTAAGTTTTCTGGACTCGGGAAATTGGAACTTATTACTCTGGCTTCGCGTGTAGATGTGGATACTAACTCAAGGTAAACTACATGATACTTAATTTCTAACCGACTTCAAAAAGGAGGAGGAGGTTCTCAATTCGACAGAATGTTTTTTTTTTGTATGTTTGTTATACAATTACTCCACCAAATACAGTACCTAGTTTATTACACAAATGACTTCAAAAAACACAACAAAGTGAAAAATAACTTTAATTTCGGAAGTCGGTGGCAAAAAACATAATTCAAAACCAAAGACACCGACTTCCGAAATTAGACATTAAATTAGGTGACAGACTCATTTGTTGTGTTCTTTTATTATTTTTTAATGAACTAGCTACGGTTTTCACGATTTGATAAAACATCATTATTATGTATACAAGCTTAGTTTTTGTTTATACTAAACCTCTTAAGGGGTCATTGTACTCATCATTATGAACAACTTTCACTATAGGACATTTATATTCGCATAACTCGTCAAAATGTAGGGAACAGCTGACTTTTTTTTCGCGATTTCAGCATTGGTCCATAGTGAAAGTTGTTCATAATGATGAGTACAATGACCCCTTAAGAGGTTTAGTATAAACAAAAACTAACGTTGTATAAAAGCTCCGGCAGAAATTTTCTAAATGGTTATGAAAACCGCATTCAAATCTGTTATGTAGTTTAAAAGAAAAACAGACAGACATGAAAAGGAACTTAAAATTAAAATGAAGATGTAATAGATTAAATATCAGCCTTTTCCTATAATTAAAAATTCATACAGCGACATGATGGTTTTTTCCTGTTCAGTTATAATTACAATAAAGCTTTTGTTCCTAGAATGACATTAAATTGATATTTTATCACTGGCTGTTATTCAATGAAGTTTAGTGAGTAATTGAAACTAATTTCGCGTCACCACGTTCACCGATTGCGGAAAACCTTATTTGTAACTTTGACAAAGAAAAGTATTTTTCCTTTTTTTTTCGGTGGAAATAACCAACAACTTAATTTATCTTTCCCATGCATTGTACACAAGAACAATAAAACAAGTAACACAACAGGAATTTATTTAAAAAAATATTTTTTTGCAATAAAAAAGAAGAGCTCGAATGTAGTCGGATACAGAAATTTAAGAAACCAAGAAAAACAGTGAAGGAATGTGTGTGTAGATAACTAGGTATTTATGAATAAAAAAAGAAGGAAATATGCACAAGTAAGAAATGAAGCCATCTTATTAGGACTGCTACAGTAATATATAAGTACATAAATAAGTTTTTTAATTTGCTGATATTAAGAGCAACAATTTTGCTAAGTCAACAGCTATGCCTTGTGAAATAAATACTTTCCTATTTATTCTTATTTGTTCAAAGGATTTAAAATTAAGTAAAATTCACAAGGACAAAATACTTTTAAAATTAATATGCGTCAAGCTAAAACATTTCCCTAACGTTATTTGTTTCCTGCAAATGTTGAAATTCCGATATGGACTGTGAATTTTAAAATAGAATTGAAAAATTTTTGGATTCAAAAGGTATGAGTTTCTAACATATTACCTACCTACGCTGTTTATTGTAATTTTTCTATAAAAAAAATCTCATTTTCAGCCCAGAGTTGGGATTTTTACTCGACAAAAGGCTCTTTTGCTATACCTACCAGTAATATCCTGTATACCAGTTGGAAGCAGAAACGAAATGATTTGTTGTGCAAATAAATCCGTTTTGTTCTGCAGTTCGATTACAAGAGTTCGTTCGTTTTGTTTTGTGCCCTCATCGTCTCACACTACACACAACTGCTAACAGATCAGTGTCGAGGGACTGACGTACGTTTGTTAACCAATGGTCAAATTCGCGAAGGTAATCTTTTGTTTACAAAAAACAGTATTGTATTGATGGTGCTTTGTCGTGAGGTTTTCAATTCTGTAGAGAGGATGAAAGAAAGAAATGTACACATGGAGTATATTTGGCATACATAATTATTTGGCATTTTTCCTTTACTGATTTTAAATATTGTTTGACAGATACGAAATACCGATGAACTTGTGAAGACCACGGAAATCAGCTAAATGCAAGAAGAACAAGACCGATCGATGTGGTGACGCTTAGGGGAGGCCTTAATCCAGCA
Source organism: Agrochola lychnidis (assembly GCA_963680765.1). NCBI lineage: Eukaryota > Metazoa > Arthropoda > Insecta > Lepidoptera > Noctuidae > Agrochola > Agrochola lychnidis. The sequence goes on from OY796862.1 coordinate 18,167,488, forward strand.
GTGGATTTCTCGCGCTTGAAAATGATGATGATGATAAGAAATAAGCTCGCGGCTAAGTAATTACAGGTGTAAGGATCGATCCATCAAGTTCAGCTACGCTTGCTGGTGTTATTCTGTGGATGGGTGATCATATTTACATACCGAGATTCCTCCGTATCTCGGAAAGCAGGTTAAACCGTTGGTCCCGGCTGTCATTCGTGGATCTTTGACAGTAGTTACTAGTCGTCAGAAGCCCGAAAGTCCACCAACCAAGGTATCGAGGGTATCGTAAGGGTATCGTATTACCCAGTTACTGGGTTGTGGAGGTCAGATAGGCAGTCGCTCCAGGTAAAATACTGATATTCAGCTGCATCTGGTTAAACTGGAAGCCGACCCCAACATAGTTGGGAAAAGGCTAGGCAGATTGAGATTCACTGATAAGATTAATAACTGACTTACTGAATATTCATTATAGGAAAGTCTGAAAACCAGCCCTTATCTTTATAAATATACTTGCGGACCCGACAGACGTTGTCCTGTCCGAACAGCGCCGCCTACTGGGTCCAATTGTATTTTCAAACCATCCAGGAACCCACTCAAATATACACACAAAATTTCATCCAAATCGATCCAGCCGTTCAGGAGGAGTTAGGTGACAAACACATTTACAGAAGAATTGTATAAATAAAGAAGATACCTACCTAATTTTAAATTCGTAGGATGCATAATTATTGCGAAATATGGTTTATTTATTCTATAAAACAATTTCGATTACATTGTTACACTGACACAACAAATTGCTCAATATCGTCTACTTCACAGACAAACAAAATTTATTGCGGAGCCCATTTTCCTCAACCAATAAAAATATACGATTCCCCTCGGATTCCTTCTTGAACATAAATCGAGATGATGAACAAATGGCATCAATTAGTTATTTCAGAACTCGATTATTGAATAATCGTAAGTCATGACGCTTTGATTATTGTTGAGTACCATAGCGTTTTTTTGCATTAAATCAACTGTAGGTATTCGTTTTCATCTTTTACTGTAAAATCATTATAATCTGTGATTTTTCTTTGTATAGAAAAGAATACAAAATAATTTAAGGAATTATCTACCTACCAGCATCCTGTACCTACTGAAAGTTTAGGAAGCTTCAATTAATGGCTCATAAAAGATACTTTAAAATTTATTAAGAACAATCAATTCAGAAAGTCCAAATTGTGGCTACTGCCAGAAGTTATGCAGACAAGATATATTTGTTTTGTTTTAAGTTTGCTTTACAATTCCCAACATTAGTTTAATATATCGATATACTTTGCATTCATGGTAGTAGAGCATGATAAAGTTGATCAGTAAAAGTTTCAGTACCTCTGCGTTAAGTTTCAAACCAATTTTGATAAAAATAAAAAATCACCCAAGTGCGTGTTGGACCAACACGCACTTCACGCGTCAACGGGAAGTACCCTGTAGGTTTTGATTTATTTGCGAGTTTTAAAAATATGTCGCATAAATGGCCGTATTTTTTTTATTGCTTCGACTTATAAGCTTGATTTTTCTGAGTTCCAGAGGACCATAGACACCGACTGGACCGGCCGATAGGGACCGTATTTTATATAAATTTCAACTTGATATCTTCACGCGTTTCTAAGAAAAAGGGTCTTGACAGACTGACAGACGGACAACGACGTGATCCTATAAGGGTTCCTTTTTTGCTTTTGAGGTACGGAACCCTAAAAACAAAAATCTCTTTTAACACAACACACATCAGTTTGAAAAAACTCATTCCATTGTTCGTACACAGGTACATATATATTACTGTTAACCCGATCACATTTTCTCTGTGTTCACATCACGCAGCATCCCTCGAGATGTAAAGTGATCCATTCTACTTCCACCTGACTTAGGGCTATCTCTAGAGGATTTTATTCGAGTTGATAACACTTCAATAACTTTGCATACCTACATGCAAACAACAATTTCAGTATCAATTTATTGTGAGCTTTCGATAATAAAATTTATGCACCTTTAAAATGTCCAATTTGTTGTAAGAACGGCTTTCATTTGTCACGACCAATGGATTTGACGGTCTTCCATAACCTTTATATTTTATAACTTGAAGCTGCATCAGCATTCTCTTTCATCTTCACCTCTATTCTCTGAATTAATCGAGAGTTTCAATAAAACAACGTTTTGATCACGTTTACTTGATTTAATTCATCCACAATGGTCCCCTTTGAGTACCTGGATATGTGGAAATTCTGCTCGGAATAAAACCTATAAATGTCGCAGTTTTCCAGCAATTTTCCTTTCTCTCGTAAAGTAATTTTTGCCTTTTCCATTTTCACATTTTTAAGGCTCAAAATGGAAAAATATCCGCTTATTTAACATTCTTTTCGTTACACATTTTAACAAAGTATTCGCAGAGAATCGTGTGTAGTGGACGACGCCAACCGACGGAATGTACCTACTTACCACGGAGCATCCGTCTGTCTGCCCTGGGTTTTTGATACGTTACACAAAAGGAAAAACTGCGTTCTATCTATACAACGCAGTTTTTTCTTTTGTGTAACGTAAATGTAACGTAAAAGGCATAACGTTTTCTAAAACGTTATGCCTTTTTTGATATTGTATGGCATTTAATGGCAATAAGTGACAAAAGGATTTACCCGAAATGTAATATAGTAGCTTGATGTTAGGGAACAAACCTAACTCAAGAACACGTAGTCACTCGTAAAACTTTATAACTAAAAGGTGTACAGATTATATATCGTGCAAAAGAAGACAAGGCAAACTGCTAAATATTCAGCTCGTATTAAGAGGCGTTGTAAATCTTTTTTAGTTCCACTCATAAATCGTCTGTAGAAACTCCAAGCTTCAGTTTGCGTATCAATACTTAATTCTCTTTATATCGATTTCTTAGCACCTTCTTCTTCACCTGTGTTATTTAGATTAGGTAGGTTTTTTTTTTCAAATAAATGTTTGTTTTGTTTTTCTCTTTTAGCGGATTGAGGTGAGGTTATTGTTGGTGCGCCTTTTATAGCGTGGAAGTCTGCTAAAGGGACTGCAGTTGATGTGTGTGAGACATGAAAGTCTGGAAGGTCTTGTTAATGAAGGCAAATCTGGTCAAAGATTGTTTAATGATATCTAAGGATTAACAGGGACATACCATTTTATCGATTAAACAAACATTGTTGATTCGAACGACTCTTATATTAAATTACTTCATGATTTAATTTCTAACCAGTTGAACAGTCGCGACAAGATCCAAATGAAACAAATAATAAACCGTAATTGGTGCTGCATATTAATGTCAGTAACGACTTGCAATATCCGCTGCATGTGTCGCCGATGTAAGCGTGGCGCGCGACTGTGAGGTTCGTTAATTTGGTTTCAAGATTATTTAGCGTTGGCGTGCAGTCGGCTACCAATTAGGAAGAACAGCGAAACCAAGAAATTATTTAATCTTCTATTTGTGTGGTTAGTGAATAACCTGGTGTCAGAGTTTTTAAGCCGCCCATGGGCAGAGGACAGAGGAGTTGGCTTCACATGCCGTCGAGAAATATCTCTCAGGCATGCCGGTTTCCTCACGATGTTTTACTTCACCGTATTTGAAGTAAGTGATAATTATACAATACGCACATGAATCCGAAAAGTTAAAGGCAGTCTGATTATTTAATGAACCGCTGTCTCCAACAATTAATTTTATCATTATTTTTATTAGTATTGTACCAGTCTGTTATTGTCCCACTGCAGGGCAAAGGCCTCTTCTCATAAAGAGAAGGCTCGGGTATTTATCGCCACGTTTGCTTAAGACAGGTTGGCCATTCCTATGATTCAAGGTCCTCACGATGTTTTTTCTTTACCAATGTCAGTAATGTCAACGTAAACTCGGAAAGTACATACATATTGAAAAAATCATATTGGTACTTGCTCGGATTTGAACCCACAACCTCACCACATTATACATAGAGCTTCCAATCTATATAAATGAAATTCTCGTGTCACAATGTTAGTTGCCATACTCCTCCGAAACGGCTTGATCGATTTTTATGAAATTTTATACGTATATTTGGCAAGCCTGAGAATCGGTCGTAATCGTAAGGGGTATGAAAAATATACCCCTAAGTAATAAGGGTAGCTAGTAATTAGATACAAAATAATATTACTAAGTATAATTTAATTAATAAAGTATATAATAACTGTTTTTACACTTACTAACAAGCCCGGCCACTTTAATTATCAGCTTTACCAGAATAAAGGACCATTAAATTGTTTGTAATTATTTATACGAATGAAAAGATTTTCGATAATTATCTCTAATTAATTTATTACTCGAGCTTTTCTAATTAGATAAGGCCTTTTCATGACGGCATAAATATCCATCAGCATACAACGTCTCTGAAAAGTAAATACTTCCTGCGTGTATAGTCCGCAGGTACCACTTTTAGACAGTGAAATAAAATAAAATGACCAAATGCGTGTCGGACCACGCACAATGAAGGGTTCCGTAGTTGGAATGAATTTATTCCAAAAACGAACTTAATATTGTAGTTGAAAAACATGTTCTCCTGTACACCCATATAAGTCGCGGTCAACCAACTGCAAATGTAAGTTTGTAATCGCATTTTTTTCTCTAATTTGTTAAAACTCCAAATAAACAAGTTTCGGACTTTTTCCTTTACTTGTGATAAGAGACCTTGCCTATTGCCAAATTTCATGGTTTCTAGGTCAACGAGAAGTACCCTGTAGGTTTTGATTTATATGCGAGAATCAAAATATGCCGCATAAATGATCTTTTATTGCGTCGACTTAGAAGCTTGATTTTTTTAGAGCATCAAAGAACCTTAGAAAAGGGGTCTTGACAGACTTACAGACGGACGAAAAACGAAGTGATCCTCTAAGGGTTCCCTTTTTTTCCTTTTGAGATACGGAACCCTAAAAATAAATTAACAATTAATATAATACACTAGCCTACTCTAGCGAAAGTAATTCATCTGAATGAAACTCGTGTAATCATTTATTAAAACTCAGATTACGTAAGTTTCTTATTATTTACTCTGAACACTCAGCTACATAAACATTAGTTGTCTTGATCTTGGTAATCCTGGTGGACAACGAATACTCTTGAATAATTTAACATTGTGGTCGGAGCTAACCTTGCCTTCTCAGCCTCTTAGTGGTATCTCGGTTATCTCGACGAACATCGAATATATTGTACAAGAGAACGCTCAGCAGTTTGGTTTACATTGAATATGTGTACACCTAGGTGATGTTCTGGCCGAGATTGTAGCTCAGGTAAATGTAGTGCCTGGTACATACGTAAATGTGGGGTGCTAATAAACACTAACGTCAGATTGCAACCACATTCAATCTTGGCTAATTTATACACACATAAAATTGTGCTATGTGAAACCCGTAGATCTTGATAACGTACCTCTCATTTGATTTCATTTTTAGTACTCGTTTTTTATTTATTACAAGCTTCTGCTTGCATCTTCGTCCGTGAGCCTATAAACTTCCTCAAGAGTTGAGCTATCCAATGCAAAAATATTTTTTCAAATCCGACTGGTTCCGGAGCTTACCCCCTACATACAAACTTACAAACAAACAAATTTGACGTTTTTATAGTAAATTAGTATCTTATAGACCAGCTGCACCCCGCGTTTTCACCCGTATAAGTCTCGATCCTGTGGGGATATCTGGTTAAAAGTATCATATGTCCTAACAAAGGTCATACCCGTGTGCCAAATTTCATTCAAATCCATTCAGCTGTTTTAGCGTGAAAGCGTAACAAACTCACTTTCGCATTTATATTAGTTAGGATTATTTATTTTATAAAAGGTAGTTTCACAACTGACCATAAGTATAACTTAATTATACACATGCTAGAAAGAACTTGGTAATTTAATCGAATGGGTTACACATTGTTAGTTTAAGATGAAGTTGGAAGTTTTGCGAGCATTTGCACAACCTTCTGAGGAGAGATTCAAATGGAGTTTCTAAAGTTTAAATGCATTGTCAAGCTGTAGGAATTACGTGTATAATGCAGGCAAATAGTTCCTAAGACATCAAATTCTAGGAAAACTACCTGCATGTTAAAAAGAAAACAAGTCCGTGCAAAATCGTTTAAGGTACCTACTTTTAAGTTTTAGTTGTATCCATGTAGTCAATATGCAAGCAACTGTGATCATTGTATGAATGTGTAATTATGCAATGCAATAACATGAAACAGCATGTGCAACACATTATGTTATTACAAATCTAAGTCAAAGTAATCACTTTGTCGGAGAACTTTATTAATGCACACATGCTTTTAGAAATCATAACAGAAAGATACGAATGCTTATATGTTGCTTAATATGAAAAACATCGTATTACAAAGACATTTTCTGAAAATTTTACGAATAAGGTCGACAAGTTAACTAAAATTCTGCAATAAGCTTCAAAAATGAGAATTTGTGAAAGCAGTACTTATCCACGGTCAAAACAATCACTTTGATTTGCCACTCATTATGTTCTCATTTAAGCCTGTCAAGTGTCCCTAAGCCATAATTAATAAGACCTTCAACATATCAATTACAACTTTATTCCGTACAAGTATGATTTAAACTCCAGTGGAATATTAATAATGAGTCCATAAATCACGCGAATATTAAATAAGGCTCAATTTACAATGAGATGACAGCGGCAGGCAGCGAAGCGGCGAGTAGTTTCAGTTTCAAATGACTTTATTTTCATAACTAAAAATGTTATACCACTTGAGAGACTCGAAAAGGTCACACTGCCGCCTAGCTATTGTTAGTGTATCATCTATGCTGCCGCCTGCAGCGCCGCGAGATGTCAAGCGACCATACGCAGCGGCGGCGTGCGACTACACGTGCAGACACGGGCATGTAAGCTGTCCCAATGCATTGCATAGCGCCCGTCCGCAGTCGCGCGCCTCCTCTTGGCAAGTAGTGTCACTTGTCGAGCTCTACGCTACCGGTCGCTGCCGGTCGCTGCCATCTCAGTGTAAATTGAGCCTAAGTGTCTGGTGTGATAGATGTGCCTCAAAGCTACCGTAAATCGCGTGCGCGAGAAACTTAGTTAATATCAGACAAATATTGCTTATGGTAATTTCTTATTCAGATCTCACAAAGGGCTGAGTTATAACATATAAGCCCAAGTATGAATAGAGCAATAGGTACTTATGTCTAAAATGTTCCGTCTTGTTGAACGCTGCGGGATATTAAAGATTTTCCAGGATGTGCTTTTAGTTTTAACGGGAAGCAAATACCGAGCTTTGGAAATACAATTATTACACGATAACCAAATATTTTTACGAAGCAAAAGACATAGCAAAATACACAAGTTAAGACCTTCCTTTTTATTTGCTTGCATTTTCCTATTTTCAGGTGATTTAGCTTTTCGTACATTTTGTTAGATTGCATTTTTCAAAACTTCAGTCACTATCCATCTTCAGAGCTTTTTGCTGGAACCAGCGAGTAATACATCACGGCTTAAGCTGCTTTAGAGAATACTTTGCAAGTCGCATTAGACATATTAGTTTATTACGGTCAAAAATTTATTTTAAATAACAGGAATATCCAGCAACTAAGTCAAAGAAATTAATTTAATTCGTATGAAACAAAATTTCTTTATCCTTCCTTCCTAAGAAAGCAATATTAGTTTGTGTTCATGTTACGACTCGCAATTAGTGCCAGATTCAAAGTTTCATTACGCGAGGCTTGTAAGTAGTTTTAAATTACACCACCCTGCTTGAAAATTAAAAGACTACAGTTTGAGGCAATTTCACTTGATCACATGTATCTGGGAGTTTGATACTACAATTCATGATTTTTCAATACATAAATTACATTTTGTGAAATAATAACTGCAAAAGGCCATTTAATAACGAACTAAATAAGTATTACTACTACATATTTCAGTCAGGCAGTTTCTCCTTTTAAATATATAGATTTTTCAATAAACATTCTATCATCACCATTTCTCCTGTATTTTAAAGAAATTTTATTTACTTAATTATTTGTGTAAACAAATTTTACGATATAGCACACTATCCTTGTTCATTTTCATTGGTAATAAGTTTATCGTTCGGACAGTGACCGCAATTTCGATCAATATCTGACTGAAGAAAAGGTCTCAGACGCATAAAATTTTGAAGCCTACCTAACCTAGATTCCCAAGCACAAAGGATCCATGAATCTTTGAGAGCTTTTGCTGGCGTTGACTTTTATTCCGAATCTTTTAGCTCAGTTTTTCAGTAGTTTCGATTAGCTAGGAAATCTTACAATATTTATCTACAGAAAAGTTTTAACACTAAAGTTTCTTCATATAACAAAACAACAACGTGCAACACTAAGGCTGCGTTTCCACCAGGGATGTGACAGGATGCGTAGCGAGGGATGTTTTTGTTAAGAAGGAACCAATAGATTCGCTTCATTTATCTAGCTTCGCTTAGCGTAGCTTTAGTGGAAACGGCTTAGCAGAGTGAGGTTTTTGTACGTACAAAACAAGCGAGGGATGGATGCGAGGAATGGATGCGAGCAAGAAATCGCATCCGAAACAGCCCCCTACACATCTTCGAACCGCTCATCTGCACACCGTTTCACAGCGTCGTCGCTACGTATCCTCACACCACTCAGCTATCTCCCACATCTCTGGTGGAAACGCAGCCTAAAACGGTAAGAAGTGACAACATTTGATGTAAGGAGCACACGCGTCGCGGAGCGAATATGTCGATGTCCAGACGATACATATTGTTTGTGAAGCAATATACGACGGCTGTCAGTCATACCGACGTGTAAATTATGACAAAACTTCTTCAAATCATGTGAAATTACTTGGTTCAACTTATAAATAAGTTGCAGCCTCATGTGTAGGAAAAAGCAACAAGATGGTAAGTTTCCTGAGAGGTGAATGATTTAAAAAAGCCTAAGGAGTGTTTCTAAATACCAAAAGTAATGAACTTTAGTAAAAAAAAAAACAACCAACTTCCAAAAAAATACACTACAAAGTGAAAAATAACTTTAATTTCGGAAGTCGGTGTTTTGGGTTTTGTATTTTCGTTTTTTGCCACCGACTTCCGAAATTAAAGTTATTTTTCACTTTGTAGTGATTTTTTTTTGGATATCGGTTGTTTTTTTTTTCGTAAAAAGTTTTTATTTTTCACTCTTTAGCTGTGGTACCTACCCCACACACATTCAAATACCACTACCTGCTACCAGTGACAGGAACTTATCATATCATCTACATACAAAGTGGGAAAAAAATAAGTATTTTGTAGCTAACTCAAAAACTGCCCAAGCAAGAGTTAATAAAATTTATATGGGACCAATTTGAAAGCATACCCTTTCAAACAAAAAAGAATTTTCAAAATCGGTCCACAAATGACGGAGAAATCGGTGGACATACATAAAAAAAAAAACTAACAAACGCGACGAACATATAACCTCCTCCTTTTTGGAAGTCGGTTAAAAAAACTACTACTATTATTAATTTAATTATAATTATGTCGCTTCTCTATGTGTTTTACTGTGTGTACATAAATAATAAAACAAATAAATAAATAAACTTTCGAAATAATACATTTTAATTGAAAATTAAATTAAAGGATGAAAATTTATTTCTATTCCAAAGAACTTATTTAAATGAGTTTGTAAACTGGTGAATGGCGCTCGACTATTTTGTTCATAATTAAATGAAGTAACTAAATATTTATTCACGGAGTAAGACCCTGATTTAAGTAACTTATTCTACCTTCCAATTAAACAACACGTTGATGAACTTATAAATTGACTTTCTTAATACTTTCAGGTTCAATACAGAACAGAATCTTCGTCATCACGAAATACCTTTTCTTAATAAAAACTTGTTATTAAAGAGCCGCGTTTTACTTTAATTACATTGTCATAGCGTTTAAAAGTATCCACATAGCAGTGTTGGCATTAATCAATTAATTTTTTAATCAATTAATTAATTTGATTAATTTTAATCAGATTACATTAATCATGATTAGAATAATCATGATTAAAAAAGTAATCTTAATCATGATTATTGACGTTAATCATTAATCACTAATCATTAATTGATTAACTTGATTAAAAACTAATACATCCATAAATTTTATTAATTCTATTTAGAAGAAATTATAGAAAATTATGACACACATTTCTTAAAATATTTTTATTAATTATTCAAAGAACAAACAAATAATTTTTAACGTTCAAATACACTGAATTCTAATTTTAAAGAATATTTTCAATTAACTAAATAACCTCCGATCTTTACATTTCTGATTTCTTGATGTTCAAGTTACATTTCATAACTACTTTTTTTTCAAATAAGGCGTCAGATAATTTGTGTGACCTAGGTTTATTTAGCATAGTTGCAAAAGAAAACATTCTTTCTACCGAGTCAGAGGATGGCATTGGTGTATTGTTCTTAAACGCTTTGCCTATTACAGGATAACTTTGTAGCTCTCGTTCTTGGCTACCCTTGGCAAAAAAAAAAAATGAAATGATCATATCCGCTCTCTTTTTAGCATCAACTGATACCGCTTCGAAAAAATTATCGCCAACCGAGACCATGTAGTCACGCTCTCTCTATAGTAGTTTATAGACAGTGCAATCCACGAAGACGCGCCCCACTCCGCGATTACTGTACTGTAAGCTGAACTCTATTATGGCGCGGAGCGGAGTGGGGCGCGTCGTCGTGGATTGCACTATCTATAGTGCTATAAAAGGCGAGAGAGAGAGAGAGAAGCTAAGCTAACGCGAAGTACCTCAGCCCCACCCCCTCCCCGGTGTTTACGCAGTAAATAGGCCATAAAAGTGTAGTCTGTGAAATTAGAATAAAAAATGTTTACATTTTGAATGGTGCCGATTCTCTTGTACACCGAACTAAACGAACTAAACTATCACTAAAATTCCTTACTTTTGACTATGAGAATCTCAAAGCTATTCTGCAAAATTAATTCTCTAAATTTAAAAATAATTTTGACACATCTAAATCGAATTTGACAATCGCAACTCCACACGTAATACCTAAACCACGTGAAACTTTTTAGAGCCGGAGGCGCACAGGGGGGTCAGCCTCAACGTGTTTTATATGAAATTTTTCACTTTTTGTATGAAAAGAAGGAAAACATATTACCTACATGTAGTGTTAGGGTTTTAAGGGTTTTATATAGGGTGTCGAAATTTTCATTATTTTTGCGATTGGACGCATCGTTTTCGAGATACAAACAAAAGAAAAAAAAAATATTCAGTACTGTTTTTGCATCTGAAGTCGAGGTGTTGGTGTGAATTTAAAGTTCATGACAACCAATTTTATTCCACACGTTTTTAGTCGCAATTAAAAATAGTTAGATTTAGTTAGAAAATCTAAATTTTAGGTTAAAAACGTCAAATTCAGAATAGTAAAATTTCCATTTTCACTAAACTAATATCTCAGTACCATCTTAGTGCTGTCAAACTAAAATATAGTTAAGTTGTGTCATTTTAGTCTATTTCATAATGGGAAATCGTCGTTTGACAGGATTAAACTAAATTTTGGTGATTTTTAGTCTAGTTTAGAGGCATTTGTGACAAGAGAATCGACACCATTATACAGAATTCCATTTTGGTTTATTTACTACTGCTTTTGAAGTAGCATATTTATGTATTGCTAAGCGTTGGTGTTGCTCTTCCAATAAATTAAATAAATAAATAAGTAGTTAATCAAATAATCAAAGTCATGATTAAAGATTATGATTAATAATCTTAATCATTTTAAATTTGATTATGATTAAATTAATCTTAATCAAATTTTTGATTATGATTTTTAATCATTAATTTTTAATCATTAATCAGATTAACTTTGGGCCAACACTGCCACATAGTGTCGAGAAGCACGTCATTTGTGACAGAGAGTAGCTTTGTTCAGTGAGGAGAGTCATTTGTAAGAACTATGCGTTATGGTGGAGGAAACTATAATATGCATGGATGTGCTATTTTAAAGAGCTGTGTTCATATTGGCAGACGTCAACAAAATGCAAAGGCAATTCTGGAACATTGTTTACTGTTTTAACAACGGCCGGAGTTTGGCTCGATTCAATACGATATTACGTTTGACGAAGTTTATCCTGTGTATTTAATTAAGCAGTAGACACCTACTTGCACGTTTTCATTGAACGCTGTTATTTAGTACTTGTATGAACTTAGAATATTGATTATACCATAAATATATTTCGTGGAACACTACGCGGCACAACTGCCGTCTGCAAAAAAGCTAGGGAGCTATCAATAGAACTCTAATCAATTACTGGTACCACGCATATACGGTGACGAGATGAGAGAGACAACATGCTTGGGCGGAGCAACGCCGTGTTCTCGTAGAGGCGATCGGCGGCGGTGATCTCTCGCGTCCGGCCCTGGTTCAGGCCATGGTACGGAGCGAGAGGAAATGGCAGGCCGTCACCTCCTTCTGCGAAGCGGTAATGCTCGCGAAGGAGGAGGCGGAACGCGTGAGGGAGAGGCAAATTTCGCGCCCTCACGCCCCTAACCGCCGCAATAGAAGGAGACGCCCGGGGCGGGAATCGCGAGCCGATTTCCGGCCACCGTAGGCGCGGGCTTGCGGACGGTGAGCAATGGGTAGCTCGCCGTCCGATAAGGACCAAGCCCGGGTCGACGGCGCGTTGTGTTCCACGCGCGCCTCAAAGAGATGTCAGCAGAATTGACGGGGCCCACTAGGGCCAATGCCTGCCGGGGGTTCGAAGAAAACCGATCGGGAAATCGTGGCCCCTGGCAACAGGGCAACCGAAGGAACACGGGTGGGTTTTAGTCAGTAAGAGTCTGACACGCCCTCCCGCTCCGCCCAGAGCGGGAGAAGTTATTTGATAATTTCCCACCCAAAAAAAAAAAAAAAAAAAAAAAAAAAAGGCTTCCATTGCGTCTCTACCTCACGTTGATATAATGAATATCCTATAAACCACGTAATGTTTGCGTCGCACTACGTGTTATCTTTATCAGACTACGCGCTCCGTCTCCGACAATTTGATTAGCTCTGTGACGTCACTGAGACACGGACGTGCGGTTCGGTCAGCAGAGTTCCGGATAATTGAGGAAAATGAATGAACGACGAAGAAAAAAGATCCAAATTATTATTTGGATCTTTTTTCTTTTTTTTTAATAACACTGATGTACTTACGCTCCGTGTCTTAATTATTATTAAGACACGGAGCGTAAGTACATCAGTGTTATTTTTATTATATTTTGTAGACATCAAAGGACTGGCTTTGTGCAGATTAGAAAAAATATAACAATTTTTTTTTGTGAATTAATTACAATTTTAAAATGGGGCACATTGTTTGCCAAGAGCGTTATTAAAAAACCGCAGATTATATGGTAGCAATAGGTAGGTATCAACATGCATAAGGCTGCCTGTCCACTGGAGCGAAGCGAGGCAGCGGAGCGGAGAAATGTGCCAATATATTAACCAATAGAAGCGGAGCTCTGAAGCGGAGTTTAGATTCTATTGTTTTAAAATTGGCACATTTCTCTTCTCCGCTGCCTCACTCCTCTCCAATGGACAGACAGCCTTATACACATAATAGGTACTCAAACGTCATTAATCGTATGTCACAAAAATTGTCGCCTGTAAACAACATTAATAAATTTATCAATAATTATCACCATTCGATTAGATACGAGTACGAGCCAGACTAGCACCTGGATGTTTTTAGCGAACTCAACATTTCCTCATAGAGAAGAGAAGGAGCAATAAATAAATAATATTTCCACGCTTATCATTCGTGGCATGTTGCGTGGCATTACATTCTGGTGACATAATCTCCTACTAAACCGAATGCTTTCATATTCAACCTATAAATAAAACAGGTAACCTTATAAATATTTGGGCATCAATCAATCGAAAGCTTTCAATTGTTTTGCGATGCACAAACGCCCGCTAGCCGATCATGAAACTATTTTTATGCCCAGAGCTCAGATTTTTATTCAAGGGTGTTTATAGTGCAGAGGCATAATAATTAGTTGAAAGCCAGCAACAACATTTTAAAGAGATTGAAGAATTGCCGGCTTTGTGAATATGAACAAGTTATAAAACATGTTCCATGTGGGAAGCAAGAACATTAAATAACGACAGAAGCTCGGCCTAAGCTCGTGCATAACTTGTGGTATACAGATACCATGATGTAGAATCTACTGAGACTTTCTTTTACTTGTTGTTCAGACAGAGACAGTGGCGGTGGCAGGCGCGGTGGCAAACAATTGTAATATACTCCGCATGTGTTTGAATAGCTTCATATCAGATAGTACATTACAGCTGTTCACCACCGCGTCCGCATCCGCATCCACGCCCGCGATCGGACCCGCCACACAGCCGCCATTGCAGGCCGCCTGGCTATGCACATTACTCACTTGCACACGGACAAGAGTATTTTGAGGTGTGCTAGCATCGACATAATTAAACTATGATCAGCATAATTCGGAAAAAACTAATCTAGGTAAATAGATATATATGTATACCTATTTAGGATTATGTGAAATTACAATCAGTTCAAACTGTATGCGCTGCTGCGGTCGCACACACCTTCGATGTTAGCTTGAATGATAAGTCACGGATAGCCAAAGATGATGGTTTATTGAATATATTTAACTACCACGTAACGAATGCTATATAAATGTTGTCTGAATGAGTACAGCTAACTTTGAACGCTGATCGTGTACTGGCGCGTTGCACTATAATGCATCCGGCTCGAAGGACCAAAAAGATGTATGCGCTGCTGAATGGGTCGCACATACCTTGGATGTTAGCTTGAATGGTAAGTCACGGATATCCAAAGATGAAGGTTTATTGAGTATATCTAACTACCACGTAATTAATGCTATATAAATATTGTGTGAATAAGTGCAGCTTACTATGAACGCTGATCGTGTATTGTCGTGTTGCACTATAATTTGTGTAAGCCGACGGAAAAGTGCTGATGTATGCAATGCGCGCGTGCCATGTACGATACATGACTCGTACACAAAAGTTCTAAAAAATACGCTAATTATCCCGTTTGCTAAGCGTAGTGATGAAAACAATATTCGTAGTGATTTAAAAGGTTTAAAAACAAAAGTTTTATCCTAAAATTATCAAAGCTAAGTTGGCGTTACTAGTTGTTTATTGTGAAATTCTTTTGGCGAGTTTTTCTCGACTTGTCAGCCTGATTTATGGTTGTGTTCTGGGGAAAAATGTAAAGTCGTGGATGGTATTTCCATTTGCACCACTCTGTGGTGTTAAATTAGTGTAAAAGTAAGTTGGACTGCTTGTTTTGAATGGCAAATAGAAATTAAATTCTCCTCGTAAAAATCTCCAGCTAACAAAGTCAACACACACATCTTCACAGTGGTATAAACTAAGACAATGGATCTCAACAAAGCAGAATACTTGAATGTAATTGTGTTATGAGATTTAAATCCGCCTTCAAAGACGTACTTTAACCTCTATGACGTCACAGTTTTGCATCACCATTTTTCTCGCACTTTTTACCGGGCAATGCGGCTTTTGATATGCTAATCTTACTCGGCGGTGATATCCCTTTATTAATGCTTAGTTTTAGCGTAATTGTGGCTTCACTTAATAAACAGTTGACTTCATTTTAGGGCTTATTATAGATGAAAACTTTCAAGATGAACTCAGCTGGGATTCACTATAATGGAGAGGATCAGAGCTATTATGGTAGAAAGTAAAGTCAAAAAAGCATACACAAAATAACTCCATGATTCAAACTTTGTTTGATAAATGAAGCACCCTGTGTCATTACAATTAATGATGAAAAGCTAGAACGAATAGATTGCTAAATAATAACTAACAAAGCGAAATTGCTAACATTAGTTATCATTTAGTGCACACTCTGATCGATTTTAATATTCAATTAGGTATGTGCGGTTATTACAAGGGTAACACTAAAAGTTTTTATAACTGTCTGGTTAGAAAAAAATCCAATGAAAAATTCATTTATATTTCGAATTTAGAACTCCTTTGTAACCTGGTAATGTTTATTGAATTCATCTGTCATTTATTCCTTTAAATTGGCGGCAATTTGAAAAGTGCGTGTAACGCGTCAGAATGAATAATTTAACGCGAGAAAATTTTAGCTCTATGATTTACTACGACTTTCGTTGTAGTCTTAGTCAACAACAAATTTATGATATACATACTTTTATTTTCAAAGAACATTCAGTGTGTCCCACGTACTGTAACGGAGCCATACAAAATTATTTCGGTGTGTATCACAAATTGCTAGGGCTGGCTTGGGGCTGGTAGCTTAAAGACTTGTAAGATATTATTTTCATTTATTATGTCATGAACAAAAAAACAGGTCCAACTTTACATGATAAAGCTGAAGTCTACAACACATCAATAACTCAGAAATATTTCATAGCATAAATCATATCTCGCGAAGCTGGTCCAGGATTCAGATATTTATCAAATTAAATTAGGAGGGCATTGAAGTTCCCTTTTAAATTTATAAAGATGAGAATATTAGCAACGAAGCTTATTAAACAATAAAGCTTTCCAGTAATTATGATCATAAATTATAATTTGCATTAAAGAGAGCGAGGCATTTGATCATTCAAATAACGTTACAATGTTTCAATGAGATACTTCTCATGTTTCCATTAAGTTTCGTTTAAAATTCTTGTACTCGTTGAGTTTTCACTGGAAACCTGAATCACTACAGTACGTCAACTGGTTATAATTTTTACGCGAAACTCCTAAGAGCTGTACAATGCTTTAATACAACAATCAACGAGTATGTATGTCACTCGGCCCCCAGTATGACAGCCCTGCGCTACGAATATGTTTATTATCAGTTTATTCGCCTTTCTGTTTTCATTCTAACAATGAATGATTGTTTAGAGAAATCATTGTGTAAATATTGTGATTACGGTTGGATTGAATCGTATTATACTCGTACATATGGGAAAATGAACAGTAAAAGATTTTGAGCTGCAGTTCTAGTTGTATTCTTCTTTTTATAATCATAAAAAATTCTAGCATTGAACATTTAGGTTTTTTTTTTTCCTAACATCTTTTGAATCTTAAAAAGTTCAAGTCAATATTCTTAGAAAATGCTGTTTAGTAAGAAAGGAAAAAATAAATAAAAACAAAAACCTAATGGCATCTCTATAATTATTTTTTGAGAACAAGCGGCCAGTATTTTTTAAGTAAATCTTGTTCAAGTCCATATGAACATATACTTAGTTTATAGTTTTAAATTTAGTAAATTTAATTACCACAGCCAATATTCTTTTTGTTATGTTGCATCTCTAGTTTGATAAACTGGCAACATTTTTTGGGACTTTTCGTACCTTGGAAAAATTGTCTTGGTCATGGCGCACGTTGTGCCCTTTAAAATTGTGAAATAAAAAGATTTTATCTTTAAAATTATTAACGCATTTCATTTCGAACATGCGTAGTGGTCCTTCGAGCCGGATATGAACCAGCGACCTATGGATACATCACCATTAGTATGGCCTATTGCTAGAATAATAAAAGTTTATCCAGGAAATGATAAATGTGTAAGAGTGGCTGATGTAAAATTTAATGATAAGATTAATAGGTAGCGGACACAACTTTGACACACTCCTTCTATAAATCTTATCATTAAATTTTACATCAGCCACTCTTACACATTTATCATTTCCTGGATAAACTTTTATTATTCTAGCAATAGGCCATACTAATGGTGATGTATTCAAATGCTTTACCAGGACAATAATCACCTTCCTTCATATTTGGTGATTCATGTTTCCATTTGGGACGACTTTGCAGCTGAGTCAGGTAATCATTTGACCAGGTTTTCCAGAAGTCTTGCTTAAGCTTGGTTATCACCTTCCAAAATCGTAAACGATTTATAGGGACTTCTGTTAAATCAACCTCAGGATAGCTGCACACAGCCGTGCCAATCAGAAAATGACCAGGCGTCAAATACTTGCCTTCATTTGGGTTCAGTGAGAGCAGGGGTCGAGAATTCAGAACACCTTCTATTTGGACCGCAATTGTGTTAAATTCTTCATAGGTCAATGTTAAGTTGCCTACTACTCTTTTAAGGTGGTGTTTTACACTCTTCACCCCCGCTTCCCACAATCCACCAAACTCCGGTGAATAACTGGGAATGAATACAAATCTAATAAAATTTATTTTACAAAAATTGTGCACTGAGTCTCTATGAGACTTTGAGTTTTGTAACTCATATAAATCTTTTAGTTTATTCTGTGCACCCTTGAATGTCTTTGCATTATCGCAAAAAACCTTTGTAGGCATGCCCCTTCTAGATATAAAGCGTTTGAGACATGCTAAGAAATTATCTGTAGTAAGGTCTGATACCACCTCCACATGGATAGCCTTGGTGGCAAAGCAAACAAAGAGAGCAATATACCCCTTTGTTACGAGTGGTTTACGAATTCTACCAACCTTTATATTAAAAGGACCACAAAAATCAATACCCACATGTTGAAAGGGTCTGGTAGCGGTGATTCTCTCAGCTGGTAATGAACCCATAAGCTGCTTTGCAGTTTCAGCCTTCAAACGCACACATATTAAACATCTATGCAATACCTTTTTGACCTCTCTAATTCCACTTATGATCCAATACTTCTGCGAGAGGGAGCTAAGGACTAGTCTGGGACCAGCGTGCAATAACCTGAGATGTTCTCTTTTAATTAATAAAGAAGTAATATGGCAATTTTTTGGAAGAATGAGGGGGTGCATTTTATCATGTGGTATGCCTGCATTTAGCAACCTGCCACCCACGCGAAGCAATCCATGTGCGTCTATGAAAGGGTGTAAGCTTGCAAGAGTTGTTTTCTTATCCGGTTTAAATTCTTCAGCAAAGTGCTGTTTCTGTACACAGCGAATGATAATTAAAAGAGCATCTTGCAATTCTTTAGGTGATAGATTTGTGTCAATAGCCTCTTTTTTCTTTTTTAAAGTATTATTATAGAATCTGTATATGTATGAGACAATTTTTATAATTTTATTTAAATCAGAGAATTTTTCAAAATGATCCAACATTGAGGACTGCTCTACTTTTTGTAAGCAACAAGTAATTTCCTCTTCAGCAATCTCTGTACTATTTACATCATTTAATATTGGCTTTTCATGACAGAAGTCTGCCTTTGACAGATATTGTGGACCATGCCACCATAGAGCGTGATCTTGCAATTTTTGCGGCTCTATCCCCCTTGAGAGTATGTCAGCTGGATTATCAGCAGACCTTACATGGAACCAAGAAGATTTTTGTGTGAGCTCGACAATTTGACGTACTCTGTTTTGGACATAAATATTACATTTTAATTTTTCGGCCTGTATCCAGGCTAATACAATTTGGGAATCACTATAGAGATAAACTGAGAGATTCAATCTAGATGCAAGTACTCTACTGACTCTACTTGCTAACTGTGATAGCAATAATGCACTATTTAGCTCCAACTGAGGAATTGTTAATTTTTTAGCTATGGGAGCAACACGCGATTTTGAGCATAGTAAATTAGTCTCAACTCTCTCATTTTCATATAAAACTCGCTAATAAATACAGCAGCCAAAGGCTTTCTGTGAAGCGTCAGCATAACCAACTAACTGAACCGATACAAAATTATGACTTTTGATAAATCTGGGTACTGAAATTTTGACCATAAGTTTTAAATTGGCAAGAAACTTTCTCCATAATAATAGTTGTTTAGGAGGCAAAGTAGAGTCCCACTCTATCTTTAAAACCCATAATTCCTGCATTATTAACTTGGCCACTACTATAATAGGCCCAATAAGACCCAAAGGGTCAAATATTTTACCGATATAACTAAGCACCTTTCTCTTAGTATTTAAAGTTTCTTCCTCACACTGTGGGGACTGAAAAGTAAAATTATCCAAAAGGACATCATATTTTAGACCAAGTGTTTTAACAACCTTGTCTGTATTAAGATTAACTTCATCAAAATATTGACGTTCAACTGGAATGTCTTTGAGAACTGAAGAATCGTTGGAACACCATTTATGTAAATTGAAGTTGCCCAATTTAAGTAACTCTATCAATTGACTTTTTAGCAGGTGTAGTTCCTCTACATTATCACAACCAGCAATGACGTCATCTACATAAGTGTTAGAAATAATAACATTAGCAGCTAGAGGGTATTTTTCCCTATATCTATTGGCAAGCTCTATTAAGCACCGAGTGGCCAAAAAGGTAGATGACTTTAGCCCATATGTAATAGTCTGCAACTGCAAGCACCTGATGGGTTTGCTGGGATGATCCCTCCAGAGAATATTCTGCAGGCTGGTATAGTGTTCATTAATAAAAACACACCTGAACATCTTCTCTATGTCACAAATCAAAGTGAAAGAATATGTTCGGAACAGAAGAAGTATATCGAAAAGCTCACCCTGTACCACAGGCCCATTCAGCATTACATCATTTAATGAAGTATTGTTTTTAGTCTTCATACTTCCATCAAAAACCACTCGCAACTTAGTGGTCTTGCTCTCCTCATTGAAGACAGCATGGTGGGCTAAAAAGTAAACAGAGCCACAGTCAATATTATATGAACTTATATCAATTTCAATAGCATGTCCCATCGCAACATACTGATCTATAAATTCTTTATATCTCTTCAATAACATAGGATTTTGTTTAAATTTACGTTCTAAATACCAAAATCTTTGAAGGGCAATAGAGAAAGAGTTTCCAAGCTCTAATCTTTCCTTGGAACAGATGAGTGGCATGTCAACATGAAATGTATTATTTTCAAGGCGCACAGACTGCTGAAAGATTGTTTCTGATTTTTGACACTCATCTGTCCATTTAACAACAGGTTCAGGTAGCTTTTCAGTAAGCCAAAAATTTTCCATCACCTCTTCTAATTTTACATTATCAGCTATAACAAAATTTGATACAAGGTTATTACATACCATTTGTTGGTTGCATTCCCCAATTGTGCCAGCAATAACATATCCAAATACAGTGTTTTGGAGTACAGGACCATTTGAAATTTTTATACAACCATTTAACAATGAGTTAAAATAAATTTCAGCACCCAATAAGATTGAGATTTCTGAAGGAATATTGAAGTCACTATCTGACAATTGAATGTTTTTAGGAATCTTTAATTTGGAAACATCAACAAATTGTTGAGGCAAAGGTGTGGTGATGGAATCAACAACATAACAAGTTAAATTGAATTTAACATCATCTAATTGACATGAATTTATGTTAAAATTAACAGTTTGATTAATTTTTGAAGAACGATTGCCGATCCCAATAATGTTGGTAACCTGCTGAGTAGGACTCATATTTAACTTTTCAACAAGCGATTTAGTTACAAAAGAACCTTGACTGCCACTGTCAAGCAATGCTCTAACTTTAAAATCACGACCATATTTGTCAGTAATTTTCACTATTACAGTAGGCAGCATAATATTACAGGTTGTAACTTGAGAATTTGAACAAAGTGAGACTGGAGTCTCTGGCTGATCATCACAATGTAAGAGTGTATTGTGTGATTTTTTACAAACTCTACATTTAAATTTATATTCACAAACTTTGTCAGCATGAGTTTTCAAACAGAGAGAACATAGTTTTTTATCTTTAACAAAAGTCAGTCGAGCATCTGTAGGGATCATTTTAAATTGCGGGCAATTAAAGATTGCATGTTCTTTTTTATCGCAAAAAGTGCACACTAAACCTGAAGGGACAGATAAATTAGATACATGTGTCACAGACTTACCTTTATTTTCAATATTAACTTTATGAGGGTTACTTTCTTCCAATGCTGTAGCACGTTTTTCAAGAAAGGATAAAAAATCTGTCATTGTTGGTAATGTTTCTGGATTACGGTCTAGTTGAAAAGCACGATATGTATATGAATCCATCTTTCTACAAAGCACACAAATCAAAAGTCGATCCCACTCATTGACTGGTTCATTTAAATTTTTCAAAGCGTGCAACTGTTGCTGAATGTACGAAACAAAAGTCCTTATAGATGCAGCTGTACCCTTAGGCATTGAGGGGATGTCCAGAAGCAGGTTTATGTGATTGCAAATCAATCTTGACTTATTATCATATCGTTTATTTAATAATTCTAAAGCTTCTGAGTAGGACTTATTTGTGAGCGGCAGGTTCACAATTACTGATAAGGCCTCATCTAATAAATACTTTCTTAAATAAAATAGCTTCTGGACATCCGATAATGTTGTATTGTTATCAATGACTGCTATAAACAACTCATAAAATGGTTTAAATTTAGTGTAGTCTTTCCCATCAAAAGTAGGAATGTCAATATTTGGTAATTTTGAGGAAGCGACATAGCCAGTCTGGGAGGGCTCTGAATCTGATTTGGAACGTGACTTTATATTTTCGTTTAGAATGGCAAGAGTGTTATAAAACTTTTCCTCAAATGCACCAACATCTTCAGAGTCCTCGGCATCCAAGCTCAAAATATCTAATTGAACACTTTCGTACTGATTAAAAACAGCAGTTAATTTGTCCTTACGGGCTTCTAGCACATCAATTGTTGCTGAACTTATAAGAGTTGGATCACTGGCAAAGTTTTCCATACGTGTTAATGTTCCTTTGTACTGCGAACGCGTAATTTTTAATTTCTTTAGGTCGGCCATTGTAACGCAACACTAATTCACTGTATATTATCACTTTTAATGCACTTTTAAACTATTAACTGCAACTTTTCGTTGTTAAAAACTTCTCTGTTTGATATTTGTTTACGACGTAATGTCAAACTGACAATGTCAATTTGACAACTCGTTGGCGGGATGTCAAAACTTTTCCGAGAAATGTAGGTATCTATGTAGGTATCTGGAATGTACCACCTTGATGATTAAAATCGCTCACAATTAGCGATTTCACGTTGATGTAAGGCTGGAACTCATGCAAAGTCGGGATTTTCACCCAAACTATGAGCAGGGTGAGGCTCCGCCGCCGGAAAACCGGGCAACGTCTCCCGAACAAACTCGCCAGACACACGGTGCAAGACGAATAAACACCTCCAAAGGCACTGAATTTACTGTTTCACTTATTCGAAGGACCACTACGCATGTTCGAAATGAAATGCGTTAATAATTTTAAAGATAAAATCTTTTTATTTCACAATTTTAAAGGGCACAACGTGCGCCAAAACAATACTAGATACTTTTTCGAAGCTGTAAGTTTATAGAAAAATGTTGCTGTAGTTTGAGTTAACAAAATTATTCAGTTTACCATATAGTCTTGGAAAATAAATAATTTAACAGAACATTGAATTTCCTCAATGACTGGTTGTAGTGATTCACGACAACCCGGTATTAAGCGAAACAGCGAACATTATCCATAGTGATGTTCTTTTTATCTGATACCACATTCACACACATAGTGGAGCAATGATTGTCGATGTGACAGTAACATTGTAAAATATGTTTCACATTGACGTCAATGTCAGTCATAGGAATGCAAGTATAAGAGATGGAGTCATGTGAACTATACGTATACATAATTATTAACGTGTTATCATATTTTGTGGTTGCTCGCTCAATATCTATCAGATATGGTTGTCGCTGTGTAAGTTCGTTCGTTCCAGAAATGTTAAAATTATACACATGCATGAATCATTTCATGCTGTTGTAGACCGTGGTCTTAGGTTAGAAGTTAAGCTTAACTTTAGTAATTTATTGATCAACAGTTCCAATACCTACGAGACTACACCTGAAAGTTTAACCAACTTTGGAATTAAGGTACAATCAAGACAAAAATCTTGATTCAATTTAACAGATCTTAGTATATACTAATTCTACATTCGTTTAATTTACATAAATATTTAAATAATTTACATAATTACTAGCCTATTATTATTGTCCCACTGCTGGGCAAAGAAGGTACGAGCATAGGTCATCATGCTTGCGGGTTGGCGATTTCAGACTTATCACACTAATTTTATAAAGGCGAAAGTTTGTGAGTGTGTGTGTATGTTTGTCTCTTCTTCACGCTCAAACGGCTGAACGGATTTGGCACACAGATAGTTTATAACCTGGATTAACACAGAATACTTTTTATCCCGATATTCTCACGGGATTGAGACTTTTGCGGGTGAAACCGCGGGGCGCAGTTAGTATGGAAATTAACGCTGAATATCTACACGCGATTATTCATCACCAAGGAATGCAATGAAATGCAAATATAAATCTTCGCCTCGGAGTGATCATCACTTTTATGAAGCGTGACACTTATTTTCCCGTAGAGTAGGTACACTTTAATTTAATTTTGAATTATTATAACGATTGAAGTATTTAAAAGAAAGTTGCCTCTTGGAATTAAGAAACTTTAAATTGAAAGATAATGTTTAATCAGAGTGATATATGAGAGGGGCATATCACGATGATTTTATAACTTTGGAATTAGGACTTCAACAAGTCAACAGCATGGTTTACCAAACGTTGATATCGTATATACTGAAACTTGATATAACGCACTTCACCAAATAGTTATTAACACTTACAAATACCACAATTCAGTATATTGCTGAGACGTCACACATCGTCGGATAATATATTATAAACACATACATATTGCAAGGAAATAATAGTATCAGCTCACACAGTGAGTACGTCTTGTGAAATAGAGAGATCTGGTTGAAATGGTAATCTAAACGTGTGTTGTTAATATTGAATTCAAAATTAGTATGAAATTCAATCGGTACTTTTGGTATGAAAGTTACTAAGTTAGGTATTGACATGGATGGAATTGTGTTCAAAGTTGAAGAAATATTATTTGTTCGAGTATCTACTGCCTACGCAGCTATGTCTCTCTCTAATGACTTTAATGTGGGTGAATGTTGTTTTCGTAACATTAATATTTGTTCGTCGTCTAATGAAGATAATATTTCTGTACAGTATCAAATTCAAAGGGAAAGGGATGCTTTAAAACCACTAAATGGTTTTATGGTTGTATGAGTGCGGTATTTGTTTTGTACGTATATTTCTATCATGAGATCGATATCTAGGAAAGGGAAAAATTAGCCAATTTTTAAAAAGCTCATCAGTTAGGGCAAGTGCAAAATATTCAAAAGATTATGATTGCAATGAACTGAAGCCAGCGCCACCAGGGTGGATCAGTAAATTAGTATATTTTCATAGCACATACATACCAGCCTTTTTCATTTCATCAAGAAAATCGGATGAATTCGAAATATTCAATAAACGAATACGTTACTGTATTACGACTGCATTTTTATAGGTATTCATATACCGAACGAAATATAAATATTCCACTGGCCCAGCCAATTAGCAACTAGTATACACACTGCCTGAAACATGGTATGGAACACATGAGTACATGGCACATTCATGGTACAGAGACATTTTCGACCTGTTTTTATTAAATTCCTACACAACTGTATCATCTGGAGTTAAGTTCTCAAGAGCTTCTTAGTAGTTTGCTTATGTACATAAATATAATGTGATTATGTAATCAATATTGCTATAACCAACGTAGGCATAATTTTGTTGTGGTGTAACAGAAAATAGTATACAATGGTAGTAATGATAATCTTGATCATAATACGTCAACGTCTTATTATTGCTAATCCAAGAACATTAACGTGTTCATAATTTACACTTGAGTGGCAGTATCCTCTGAGGTGGTTTAATTTAATTGTAAACGGTTGTAATTGAGTTAACTTGGTGTGAAATCTGATAGTACACAATAGTTCAAAGGTCAATTTATTCAAGTAAATGATTCATGAAATTATTTCTGGTTAGGAGATACGAGTTTATTATATTTACTTCATTCCGATTAGGTGTAATATTATATACTTAACAACACTTCAGTGAATTATATTTTACGAACCAAAACATTCAGTAATTCCTAAATATTTGTATCTATACATATAATAAAATCGTAGCGAAGTCAAAACTGTACATTGAATATTTTTGAAAAAAGTAATTGCTACGAGGTCTAGGATCGATTCTAATGCCGAAAATATATTTTTTAGAATTTTTGTCTGTTTGTCTGTATGTATGTTCCAGCATGGCGCAAATTCTACCGGACAGATTCTGTTAAAATTTTGCATAGATATTCCCTGTGTGTCTGGTCAAGTTATAGGGTATAAATTATCACGCTATTCGCTAGGGGGGATGAGCAATATTACATTATGTCGTATTTTTATGTTCTAACATGACGCAAATTCTACCGGATAGATTCTGTTCAAATTTTGCATAGGTGTTCCCTATAAGTCTGGTCAAACTGTAGGGTATAAACTATCACGCTATTTACTATGGGGGACGAGCAATATTATATTATGTTCGTATTTTTTGGAAAAAAACGCGCCAAAATTTTAGGATATTGTGATGGTTATCGATCTAACTTTTAGAATGATTATCATCATGCTATACCTTTATGGAACTGAGCAGTCAATCATGAAATATATAGGAACGGCTATTTAAGATAAACTTCAACGAAGCAATTAACTCATCGGTTGGACGATTGCTTTGCAAACATGGGGGTGTAATTTCGATTCCCAACTACGGTTTTTGTTTTCTTTTTTTTTCACATTTTGTTACACGATTTTTTTTTTTTGTTTTGATTATGTCCCTATATATTATAATAAAATCGTAGCGAAGTTAAATTTTTTGAAAGAAAGTTATTGCTACGAGGTCTAGGATCGATTCTTATGCGGAAAATATAGTTTTAAGAATGTTTGTCTGTTCCAATTGTAGGGTCTATCACGCTATTTGCTACGGGGGATGAGCAATATTACATTATTTTCTTATTTTTCTCTGCAAATTATAAAAGGACGCGCTAAAAGGTTGGGATTTGTAGATAGTTACCGATTTAACTTTTTAAATGATTATAAATGTATAGCTTACATTTATGGAACTATGCAGTCAATCATGACATAATTATATAGGAACGGCTATTTTAGCTAACTTTCAACAAAGCGAATAAGTAAGCGGTTGGACGAATGATTTGAAGTCCTGGTAGTAAGTTCGATTACCATCTGTTTTTTTAAAACTATTTTTTTACATTTTGTAAAACGGTTTTTTTAATTAATGTATTAATTCACAAAAAAAAGGAAGACTTCATAAGCTATGGAAACCTACTACGTCACAAGTACTTTACAGTCACAAAACATTCAAGGTTGTATTCTGATCATTTAAGAGTAAAGACTGTAGGAATAAAATGATTTTTACAGATTTTGACAGCAGATTTGTCCCAGCGATTTTAAAATAATATGTATGTGTGTGGATCTTCTGGAATCGCTGCCACACTGCTTCCTGGTGACAAAACAGCGCACGCCATGTTTAAGATTCCCATCGATTTAGAGAGCAACGAAACGCCTGTTTGTGGGGTGTCACGCAACAGAACAAGAGATGTGTGCATAGAAAGAAAGAAGAAAGAAAGAAAGAAGAAAAAACATTTATTTGGACACAGTTCGCGAAACACCAAACACAAATTACAGTGGAAATAAAAAATAATATTTTTAAAACAATAGTGTGTGCCTCACGGCTGCGCCAAAAAGGTTCATTTCAGCATTAATGCCAGACAAATGCTGTCTGACGCTGGTTTTCTAATGAACCCTTAAGGACAAGTGACGGAGAGTACAAACAGTTTCAATATACGAGTACCTAATACATAATTTGTTTTCTTAAAAACTAAATAAATAAATAAGCACGTAATCAAATATAATAACAACATTAAAAAAACACGAATACAACAAAAACAGTCCCAGTAAAAACTTGTTCTTAGCGAGCCATGTAGAATCCGTGCACCGGTGCACTCACAAAGCGCTACAGGCCGCCGACCGCAGCGGACAGATACACCGACAGTTTTACGATAGTAAAAATTACTGTAGGTTGTTTGATTAAAAAATATGAATAGTTATTAATATAAAACGAAAATAAAAAAGACAAGATTTGTCATAAATTGTTAAATTAATACTATCCGGAGAAAGTGAAAGTACATATAACAATAGATAAAAGCAGGTACAATTGTTAATAGAAGGTAAGCGTCATTTATTACGATAATATTCTTTTGCTGATCAGTATATTAGCCTCGCGTTAGTGTTCAATAATTTATGATCCCTTTAGTTTCAGTTGTGCAGTTTCGAAAGATGTCACAGCCTAAGTTAGGTAATTATATTTTCGACAATTAATCTTCGGCAAGGATTTTATTGATGTATGATGCGATCTCGATGTCGGCTGTGCGTCACAGTCGCAAGTAGGCCAGGAACAATGGGTAAGTACGAAAACAACGCGTGAAGATTGATCAGTGAGATGGTGGTGAAAAAAAAAATAATAAAAAAAGTAATGTGTTCGTTTGTGTTTCCCACAGGTCTCACAACTACGACGGCACGTAGGCGCCACGGATGACACAGCAGTGCCATCGAGTCGGGGACATTTGAGGCAGCAAAGGACGGAAAATCAGTGAGCGTGCACAACCACCCGCATTCCCAATATATAAATATTTATTTCATATAAGAGAAACATTAAGGGCGACCATATCTAGTTTCTGTTGCGAATCTATGAGATATTGCCGTAAACGTATTCTGAACGTGTGGATAGTGCCCAGTACCCTTAATGGTGGTGGGATGTTATTCCACACCTTAGATGCAGCGTATCGGAAAGTGCCTCTGAAAGCTGCTGTCCTGTGAGACTGTGTCGAAAGTTGTTGTGCACATTGCCTGGGCGCGCATTCTCGTCTACTAGCCATCCAACTAAGCTTGTCGTACAAATACCTTGGTTTCTGGGACTTAACGATACCAAAAAGTAGGCACGCTAGGTGTAACTTTCGTCTCGACTTCATCTTGAGAATAAAGTGTTTGTTAAGAAAGGGGGTGACATGACTTCTAGGGGGAACAGAGTAGCAGAAGCGCGCACATGCATTTTGGACTCTTTGTATAAGTCGATCGGTACGAGCCAGCAAGCGTGGGCCGTAAACCGTATCAGCGTAGTTTAATTTCGAAAGAACAAGGGTTTCGACGAGCTGTTCGCGAAGCTTTTCCGACAAGTATGGCCTCATTTTGTAGAGAAGTTTCAGACGATAGAAGCAGTTTCTTACGGAATTAGCAATGTGTTTCTCAAATCTAAGGCTGTTGTCCATGCATAACCCAAGGTTCCGCGCCTCATTCACACGGTCAATAGGCTCACCCATTAAAGTTAAATTAAGGCTTAATGGTATTTTCTTCAACTGCTGCCTCGTACCAAACAACATATATTTCGTTTTCAATGGGTTTAATGTCAGACAATTCTCATCAGACCAGGCGGCGATTCTTTCTAGGTCGGTGTTTAGGTCTCTAACAGCCGACTCATAATCATCTGGACGAAAAGATAAATACAGTTGGACGTCATCGGCGTAAATATGATACCTGCATTTTTGAAGGCACTTTATTATGTCTGCACAGTAGAGAATAAAAAGAATCGGACCCAAAATTGACCCCTGAGGAACGCCTCTTTCTATAGAAGTAAGAGCTGAAGTCAAAGTAGTACCATCCGACAAACGTAATTCTACAAGTTGTTTTCTATTACTGAGGTAGCTGTGGAACCATTGAATAGCATTGTCGTCAAAACCGTAGTATTTTAACTTTGACAGTAATAGCGAGACGTTAATGCAATCAAATGCACGGGAAAAATCGAGTAGTACCATCAGTAAACACATGCCCTTATCTTGGGCCGATAGAATATTGTCCGTAACATCCAGTAATGCCGTCGAAGTGCTGCGCTGTTTCCTAAAACCGGACTGTAGATCAGGTAACACTTCGTTCTCTTCCAAAAACCGAGTTAATTGCCGGCACACTACCCTCTCCATTACTTTTGAAAGACAGGGCAAAATACTTATCGGCCGCAAGTCTTTAACTTCTACAGGGTTTGGACTCTTAGGTAGAGGTCTAACTGTCGCAATTTTCCATTGGTAAGGAAACTTTGATGTCCATATGGAATAGTTAACGATGTAGGTAATAGTTGCTAAAGTGTGCGGCAAAGTTAGATTTAGCATACTTAATGTTATGTTGTCGTAGCCTTCTGCATTTGACTTTAAGTCAAAAATAATGCGGGAGATGTCGTCTTGGTCCACCGGAGCAATTGTGAATATTGCTTCACTATATCTGTGGGTCTCATAGAATGTTAAAAGCGACGTGCTAGCTACCGGGTTGCCAGGGACATTCAAAAATGTGTTATTTATAAGGTCTGGGTTTCTAAAATGTGGGGGAAGATCTTGTCCCTGCTTTGAGGGTGCAAACGTGGATTTGATGTTTTTCCATAGTAATTTTGGATTATTTATCTTATTATTTACATTGTGCCTAAAGTATGCAATTTTTTCATGATACAAGGAACTTTCTACCAAGGATTTGAACTGCTTATAGTAATTCTTTTTTGTTCCCGATTTTGTATTCCTATATTTGGCTAATGCATTGTCCCGTAACCGCATCATAAGCTGGATAGTGTCCGTGATCCAGGGATATGATAATTCCTTAATACGACAAGACTTAAGTGGTGCGTGAATATCAAACAATGATACTATGCAGTGATTAAAATGATCAACCATGTCATTCACATCGGTTAAATCAGAAACACGCCCTATGTTTGATTGCGACACATCCGTATTAAAGCTATCTATACATATGTCTTTAATCGGCCTAAATTTTATTACATACGGTATAAATTTGTCCCGCTTTATGTGAAATTCGCTGACTATAATGGAATGGCCTGTAATCGAACCAAAGGATTCCACCGTCGTGTACCTTGCCCTAAGATCTGTGCACAGTAGGTCAATAAGAGTCTCACTCGTATCTGTGAAATGAGTAGGCATCGTGACAAGTTGAACGAGACTTATGCAATTTAAAAATTCTTGTACTTTTTTAGTTTTAGTCTCGTTTATGTTGAGCATGTTGACATTAAAATCACCGAGCAATATGTAATGGTCACAGTTACCCAACGTCGCAAAACTGTTCGTGATGGCATCCAGGAAGTGATCTATGTCTAACCATGGTGGCCGGTACGCTGTACCAATGGCAATTTTTTTCCCGCTTAGCGAAATTGTCAGCCACATCTGTTCAACGGAATCGAACCTGGGATCAGCCGTGCCAGTACAAATGCGCGCGCTCAGACCCCGCCGCAGATAAAACCCAACGCCCCCCCCTCGCCCCCCGCGAACAGCTGACGGCCGCGGAGTGTGGCGCAGACGATAGCCGGGCACGACCGGCGCGCGCCCCTCCTCCCCCGGCTGAAGCCAAGTTTCGTTTATGGCCATTATATCAAAACTATATCTGTCAATTGCACAAATCAAATCATCATGGCCTGTACCCAGAGACCCTGCGTTAAGGAAGCCAACCTTAAGATATTTTCCACTTTTAGGCATCATGACTGTACTGTAAAATTACTACTACAGTTATAGTTACAACACTTATAACTTGATTTGCTATTAACACTTTTAACGGGCATTCATTCAAAATCATATTATTAGTTTTTATAGTCCTAAATAATATTATTAGTTGAGAATTAAATATAAAAAATGTATAGGTCAGATTTGCAAATATCGAATAGTTATTGTAAATATGTAATAAAATAATAAGTAAAAATGTAGAAAGGATTGAAAATATTGCTAGATGTAGGACAATGTAAATAAATAATATAATAATATAAGTATGTCGAAACTGGTTTACGAGCCCACTGATGTGCGCGTGTGCCGCCGCCGTGAGACAAACAACATTACATAACACAATATCACGCCTGTTTCCCCGGAGGGTCGGACAGAGCGAACAACACAACAGATAGTTATAAGACCATGGCACTTTTGCGATATACAATAAAATACGTGTCATTGGTATGTTAAAAACTAAAAATATACAATATAAATTAAAACAAAAAAAGCAGAAATAATAAAAAATAATGGTAGCAGTGAAACAGAAATATTTAGGCCATTTGGCCGTCGGTAACCGATACAGGTATGGGTGAAAAGATGCGCTGCACATCAGCCTCGCAGCGGATTTGGCAGGCGGCATCCCCAGGTTTGTAACGGGCAAGAATACGGCCACGTTTGCACCATACAAATTGCCAACCGAGCCGGCCCCCGGCCTCCCGCGCCATCCGAAACAACTCACGATTCTGCTTAGTAAGACGTTCGTTGACGTAGAATCGCGCTGATAGACCGGGCATGTCGAGATCGGCAGAAGTCATGCCACGACGTACTCGTGCGGCCTCCAACATCTCGTCGCGTAGATCACGGCGCGCGAGACGCACGACGAGGAAACGCGGGCGGGTCTCCACCGGCGTCGGCTGCGTAGCATTTATGCGTCTACCTCCAACGCGCTCGGCACTCACAATATCGCGCGCCTCAATTTTTACGCCCATCTTTGACGCCACTAGCATAGCCGTGTGTAAGGGATTTTCACCACTCGGCTCATGTAAGTTTGAGATCTGAATATCAGTGGCTAGCAGCTCTTGATCACGGTCATTTAAATCGCTCCGCAATTGGGCAATAAGTTGATGCACATCCGGCGAGACTTGGGATTGTAGCGACTTTTGTTTCTCCATGACGGCCACCCTCTCCTCCAAACTATTCATACGGTCATTAGTGGACTGCAGTGAACATCTCAGGTCGGCTAGATCATTACGCAATAATTGAAATTCACTCCGTACCGTGTTAATGAACTCTTCCTTGAACTTTCTCAGCTCAATAGTGATGTCTTGAGTGAGCTCATGTGTGACATCCAAAGGGCCACCGCTTTTCATAGGACTCGTGTCTATAGGATTAGTCATACTGACTTCCAGTGGTGCGGCCGAATGGCCCCTAACTGGCGTTTCGGCCCGGTTGTCCCGTACAATGTTTTTGTTACACTCCGGGCAGTGCCAAGGGGATGTTAGAAGGCTTATTTTAAGTATACCAACGCACTGCCGATGATAGCAAGATCGGCAGTTGTCGCATTTAGCCGTATCCGCCGCCGCGAGATATTTACCGCAGCCACCACACTTTACCATAGTGAGATACAATTTCGTTTGCGCAATCGATCCAGAAGCAGTTCACCCGAGAATCACTAGATGGCGCTGTTTCAACTAAATGCGTTTATGGCAGTTATCACGGTGTTATGGCAAGTGTGACACCATAAAATGAAACACAGCGTCACCGGAAATTTGCACACACACTGTAAGTTCGTCGCACAGTTTTTTTTAACAATTGTGTATAAAGTCTGTTATTATTTATACTTATAGGGTAGAAAAATACCAGTTCCCAAAATGAATACAGTTTTTATGTTTTTTTATATTGTACACAGCACAGAATCACTAGATAATAGCGTCACTTGTAAGTTGCACTTATTAATGTCTTTTAAAAATAAAGTTTTTGCAAAAGAAGAACTAGTTTTTTTTTAGATACGTAAGAAATATTTTGAGACTGCTATGTACTCAGTACCGTCACCCCGTCCCTATAGGCGCATAGGGATTGTGCTTCATCGTATAGTATGAATGCATTATGGCAAATAGAAAAGCTTGTGGAAGCTGTAAACAGAACCCTGGAGGACATCCGCAGGAACCAAGATATGATGGGTGGTGTCACAGTTCCGACAAACTAAGTGAATACTTCGTTGAAAAGGTCGACTCTATGGTCGAGAGTTCATAAACTGCGCTTGACCATCATCATATGAGCTCGATTTGGCGTGAATTCAAATGCTCAAGAATTCTCCGATGTTCTTCTAAAAGTTGGTGAAGGCACTTTACCAGAGACTCTTGGTAGAGTAGATCCCACTTTAGAAGATCTTATTCGTTCTGATATACGAGGACATCAGTCAAATACCGTACCAAGAGAATTCTTGGGTGTGTGTCCATCTCAACTCCGAAAATGATCAAGCTGCAGCGATCAACCACAGTATTCTCTCACAAATTGAAGGGAGTGAAGTGATATACACCTCCATTAATGCCACATATTACCCCGTAGAATTTTTCGATCAAAGTCGATAAAAACAAATTCGATAAAAACAAAGTCGATAAAAACAAAGTCGATAAAAACAAAGTCGATAAAAACAAAGTCGATAAAAACAAAGTCGACAACAACAAAGTCGATAAAAACAAAGTCAATAAAAACAAAGTCGATAAAAACAAAGTCGACAAAAACAAAGTCGATAAAAACAAAGTCGATAAAAACAAAGTCGATAAAAACAAATTCGATAAAAACAAATTCGATAAAAACAAATTCGTCAAACAGTTTTGTCGACGGAAGAATAGACAAAATTAGAGATTGTGATTGTTTATCAGTCATTTTGTCTACTCTTCCGTCGACAAAACTCGTTTCTACGGTGGTCATGCTACGCGTGCTGATGTATTTCATGTTTTCCATAAATCTTAGGGCATTAAGTACATAACTTTTTCTATTACTTCTTGAGATAAGTTTTCATATTTTATTAAAACTTATTGCAAACTGCGCAATAGTAAGGTGAACAATGTATATTTCGGAAGACAACTCTTATATAATTTTAAACGTTGAACACATGCAAGTAACTAATAGTTTCCTAGTGGTTGATTCCTAGTGGTAGATAATCACTACTAAAACTGTTTCTTAATTAATGCTTAGGTATGTCATTGATTTAATTGATTAAATCGAAATAATAAGGTATTATGTAGGTATAATATGAATCGATGTTAGGTTCTATAGATACTAAAGCTCTCAGTAACTTATAAAAGGGAATCGTTTCACGGTAAATTAATTCTATGAATATTTCACGTAGCGAGCTAATAAATCAGGGTCAGATGTTGTCGGAGAACTTCGGCCACCTCAGGGAGAATACCTTGATTTTGCTTGTAAAATATGGTGATTATAATTAGGAGTCTTACAACTTTGGGACGTCCAAGCTCTGTATTTTGACGTGTAATACTTAAACTGTATGTATATTTGTCACATATTTTTTTAATTTATGTAAGTACATTATTATACCTACTCAAACTCAAAGCATTTCAATTATAGGCACTTTTGAATTGTTAAGGGTTGGTCACTCAAAAAGATGATGCTGGTTGTCCATTTCAAAGCGTAGTAGGTTCCTATGGTGAAGAACAGGCAAAAACTCCACGGACATTCGATTTATTTTATTCAGCTCTTAAATATACAAATAGGTAGCAAATAGGTAGTATTCATAGTTGATATCTAAATGTAATAATAATGATAATAGTCCTTCGGACCGTATTTCAGCCATGGCGGCCAATCTCAACGGAGACTAGCCTTTGGCGCGGGAGATTTTATAGTGAACAAGTGAGTGCGCAGACCAAGGCGCAATCTTCCCTCACTCTCATAGTTCGATGGGATGGTGCGCAATCCGACCCAACCGGAGTGTGATCAGGCGCAGGATCAACGGCTTTCCAAGGCAAGGGGGTATCACACCGCCAACTTCCAAACTCCGGGGGTTACTAAGAAATTCTTAATGAAAAAACCCAATACACTTTGCCCGCCCTTTTTTTTTTTGGGTGAGAAATTTTCAAATAACTTCTCCCGCTCTGGGTGGAAGGGGAGGGCGTGTCAGACTCTTACTGACTAAAACCCACCCGTGTTCCTTCATCGGCCCTAGCGGACCCCGTCAATTCTGCTGACATCTCTTTGAGGGGCGCGTGGAACACAACGCGCCGTCGACCCGGGCTTGGTCCTTATCGGACGGCGAGCTACCCATTGCTCACCGTCCGCAAGTCCTCGCCTACGGTGGCCGGAAATCTGCCTGAGATTCCCGACGCCCAGGGCGTCTCCTCCTGCGGCGATTAGGGGCGCGAGTGCGCGAAATTTGCCTCTCCCTCACGCGTTCCGCCTCCTCCTTCGCGAGCATTACTGCTTCGCAGAAGGAGGTGACGGTCTCCCATTTCCTCTCGCTCCATACCATGGTCCGAATCAGAGCCGGACGCGAGAGATCACCGCCGCCGATCGCCTCCACGAGGACATGGCGATGTTCTGCCCAAGTCGGGCAGACCTCCACCAGATGCTCCACCGTGTCCTCTGGGCGATCCACACAGTGGTGACACCCGGGCGTTTCCTCCCGCCTTATCCTGAACAGGAACCTGCCGAAACAGCCGTGTTCAGTGAGGACTTGCGTCAAGCGGAAGGTGAGGACGCCGTGGCGCCTCTCTAGCCACTCCTTAAAGAGGGGTCTTATCGTCACAATTGCCCGCCCTGGGAATCGAACCCACAACCCCACGCTTAGCAGCCGAAATGTAAATACATTTCAAAGATGTGTTTCATACATGCGCAACGCATCAATTTGTGCTCATAAATAAAACCACTTTATTAACGCAATAATGTAGCTCTTCCGTACATAATATTATGTAAGTATCACAAAGGAGTCCCATATGTTGTAAAATGTATTTGTGAGCACGAATAAGTATTTCCACATAAAGTTTCCTAATAAAACTAAGTTAATTAGTTACCGATAGAGAATGTAAATGATTGTGTAGTAGGTACTCGATTTTAAGAACTTAAATATCTTATCACCTTAATCAATCGTGACAATTTTTAAAACAATACACTTGTTTTTATAGTAAACATCAGTCTGGTACGGTAAAAATTATTATAGTTTGTAATTCAAGTTATAAAGCATATAGCTAAACAAAAGTAATAACTGTAGTCACAATGTTTAAATGGAATAATTATCTTCAGAACTGCATCACCAGCACCACGCCACCATGCGCACCACACCATCGCCACCACACCATCGCCACCACGTTCCTGATCTGACGTTACTGAACATTAGCTAATCTAGTGGAGAGTTTAGATAGGAAGGTTATTTAATTTTATAGTGTACAGACTCACTTCGGACCACACTGGACTGTCGCGTGGAGATAAGCTGTAGCAGTTGCTGTGTGCTATTGAAGTGTTACGGGAATAGGCACAATAAAAACTATTTTGGACGTATACGACTTGTATTACTGCCTACCTCGGCACTTCTTTAACATATAAAGGTACAACACAATGAAGACGACTAAGGACAAGATGTACAAAAGAAACAGATATCACACAAACGACAAAAGGTAACGTAGAGAGATCTAGGGCTTTGAGGAAGGCTAGATTTTGGAGTTTAGCGGGCTGTGCGTTCGAATCCAGATGAGATCGTGCACTGGGGTCAGCTGAGGTCGCTGAACCCTTGGAATGATTTTTTGCAAATCATCTGTGTGTTTCAATTCACTGTCTGAACGCACGCTCCGTTTCTCCCACATATTAAATTTACATTTTAATTAATAGATGTGTAGTGTGTTAGATTTGTTAAATATGTTTGTAGATATTATGTGTGTTGTAAATATAGTAAATAAGTAATAGTTGTAAATATATTTTTGTTAGTCATGTTAAGCCATAGATAATGATATTATTCCTCGTTTGTTGTCTATGTGAATGAAGTATGAATGTGATAGGTTGAAATGTCGAACGAGAAAATATTATGTAAGAGGTTATGAAATGTGTAGTGTTTACAATATAAGTAATTCTAAATAACATTGGATTTCAATTATTAAACTAAACATGGTAACCGCTACACTATAAATGTCTTTTAAAGTTAATGCAAAGTGGCATCGTAGAGAAAAGCGTCGAAAATCAATCTGATATAAATTAAAATTGGTATGGTTATGGTTATTGGTCGTTTGGTATTTTAAAATAATCCGTATCAGAATGTATGTTTTGAATAGATTATGCTGAAACCATCAATGATAGGTATAATCTTTTAACTTAAGAAAATCGGGAATTCTAAGTTAATTATATGCAAAAGTATGGAATGAATTATGTTTAAGCTAGGAAGCATAAACTGATAACTCTATAGATAAAAATCAAAATGAAACAAAAAGAAATAAAGTTTTTATATCAAGTGCTAACTTAATAGTTTTAATACAAAAATAACACCAAAACATTAATGTACCATACCAGTCTAGCAGAAACGCAGTAAAGTGCTGAAAACGCCCAATAGTTTTCGTATATCATACAAACGATGCCATTATAACAAAGTTATTGTTTTATGCGTTTATAAAACAGCAGTCACGCATAATAGGGTTGGTTGAATGGTCACTGAGCAACAAATAAATACCAGTCCCAGCTAAATGAATAAAAATATGAGAAGCGATTTATAAAATGAAGACTGTTCACAGCAACACTTTAAACGTACAAGAGTTTCTTTCATATTTGTAGTCTCTCTATTCTTGCAATCTTTTGTTTTCTCTAACGTGCTTGAAAATTCTAGTATTATTTTAACAAACTTCTTCAAGATAAATTGAAAATGCTGTACTGGTCAAATATATGCGAGTAGACGGTAATGTTACTATGAAAATCCATAATATTATCTGTTGTGTTTAGCGGCCAAATAAATTACTATGAAAACTCGTATCTGTCGAGTAATATAAAAATAGAACGAACTATTAACCTTGACACGTGACAACCAAGGAAGTAATATATCAAAGTTTTTATTAAAATTTCGATTTGGCTTGCAAAAAAGAAAGAAATGAACATATTGGTACGTGAAAAATGATCGTTGTTCGTCATTGATTCTGGAATTTTTAATTAATTTACTTAGTAATGTACATGCCTTAGCCTCACGTGACACGTTATTAATTTGATCTTAAACCTGTTTTTCCACAAATATGTAACTAATTATTTAATTGATTTATTTATAAACTGAATTTTTTTATTGATTTGTAAACACTTAACTAAACAAAGGCGTTATTGGTATACTGAATCCATTTCATATTCGCTATAAACTAATGATCAACAAACAATTTTACTGTAAAGTTATACATGAAAGGTCGCAGTTCATCCATGAACTAACCACGGATACGCATGCTACCCCAATTTGTGGTTTGCTTAGGATACTAAACTTTATAGTAAATTTAAACAAAATAACAAACTTTTAAATGCCTGTAAATATTTGAATTATGTGAGACTAACAGTCTCGATAAATACTTAGGTTGAATCTATATTTAATCTAAATTATAACGGAAAATTTCCTACGCTGGACTTGACCTAAGAATATGCAGAGAAACTGGAACTAATTGAAAGATAAAACAAAACTATTTAGACATTTTTGTTGTTTTCCTACGGTTTTGTACAGAAAATTAACCTTATTGACAAAAAAAGGGTCGGTTTCAAACGCATAATTGGAATGACAATAAGCATTTTACATCAAATATTGTGAGCCGACCTTATTGAGCCAAAAAAATATTGCAAAGATAAACATTAATCTCCCTTCATTAGTTTTGTTTAAACTGGTTGAGATCCAGCCGTAGACCATCTGGTATAGGATAAAAAGAGTGTGTGTATCAGCTCCGGCGCACGACTGGAGTAGAGATAAACGCATATATATAAAAAAAACACCTCCCGGTTGTATACACATACATGATTTCAAAGTGAAAAGATAAATTTCAATCTTCATAAAATTTTCATACTGGAGGCCTTATATGAAATTCGATTTTTAAGGAGTAAACTGCAAAAAGTCATAACTCAAAAGCAAACATAATGTAAGGGAGGAGAGTCTCACACGCCCTCCCGCTCCGCTCAGAGCGGGAGAAGTTATTTGATGTTCTGCCTAGCCTTTTCCCAATTATATTGGGGTCGGCTTCCAGTCTAACCGGATGCAGCTGAATACCAGTATTTTACATGGAGCGACTGCCTATCTGACCTCCACAACCCAGTAACTGGGTATTACGATACCCCTTGGTAAGACTGGTTGTCAGACTTTCGGGCTTCTGACTACCCGTAACGACTGTCAAAGATCCACGAATGACAGCCGGGACCAGCGGCTTAACGTGCTTTCCGAGGCACGGAAGAGTCTCGGTATGTAGAAATGGTCACCCATCCACGGACCAACCCTGGCAAGCGTAGCTTAACCTAACAGATCGACCCGAGCGGCTGTTAGTACTTAGCCACGAGCTATTAAGTATTAAGTTATTTGATCATTTCCCAAAACGTTTACTTCTATATCTAACAGAAATACGATCGTAAGGATACGACTGGGTGCTGCGCGCCGACCTCCCTAGCGGCGTCAGCGTCGTTTGTTACGCTGACGACACGTTGGTCCTGGCGCAGGGAAAGTCGTACCAGGTGGCGGCCGATTTAGCGACACGCGGGGTTGCAACAATCGTTGACAGGATCCGGCAGCTGGGACTCGAGGTGGCCCTGCACAAGTCTGAGGCCATGGGTTTTCATGGTCCTCGGAATGCGCCACCGTCGGGTTCCCAGGTAATGGCGGGAGGGGTTCACATCGGTGTCGAGTCAACGATGAAGTATCTGGGACTCGTCCTCGACAGCCGGTGGAATTTCGTAGAACACTTCCGACGTTTGGCTCCCAGACTGGAGCGGGCCGGGGCTGCATTGAAGTGGCTCCTGCCCAATCAAGGGGATTCAATCGCCTCCTGCCGGAGGCTCTATGCGGGAATCGTGCGGTCCATGGCCCTTTACGGGGCACCGGTCTGGTCGCGTTCATTGAGGCTGCGGCTAGCCCGCCGGTTGAACGCGTCCCAGAGGGTCATGGCCATCCGGCTGGCCCGAGGATACCGCACGGTCTCCTGCGAGGTGGCGAGCCTCCTTGCCGGATTACAGCCATGGGATCTGGAGGCAACGGCTCTCGCTCACATCTGGGAGTGGCGCGAGGAGGCGAAACGCCGGGGCTTAACTCCGATGCCGCAAGAAATCACGGCACAGCGAACAGAGCTCCGGCGGGCATGGCGTCATGGAGAGTGCAATTGTCGCAACCCAGCGCTGGGCACGCCGCAATTGCGGCGATAAGACCCCTCTTTGAGGAGTGGCTTGAGAGGTGCCACTCAACGTATCGCCGTAATCATTTGATTACGTAAAAAAAATAAAAATGATTTAGTCATCATCCCTCTTGCGTAACACACTAACAATGGAAATCCATTCATATTATAAAATGAAGTCCCCCGCCGCGTCTGTCTGTCTGTCTGAACGCGATAAACTCAAAAACTACTGAACGGATTGTCAAACAGTTTTCACCAATGGACGGAGTGATTCATGCGGAAGGTTTTAGTGTATAATTCATTACGATTTTGTGTAAATTGGCTGAAATATGACGATTATTGTTGAAGAAGTCGGAAAAAATCATGCCGACTGGGAGCTTTACTGGCGTACGCTGCGTTAACGGAAAAATATAAATCAAATTTATGTTCTACGGTATTATTCACCTTAAAAAGTTCAACGAAAAAGTCCGCGATGGTATGTCTATCTTCTAAGGATGACCCACAATAACCATTTTTATCTTTCAGAATTTGATAAAAATAAGCTTATTTGACCGGTATAGTATTAATCCTTATCCAAAAAAATATGTTATTTAGATTGGACATTTAATTTAGAGTAAAAAATGCCTGTAAATCTAGTCATTTAAATGAATAGTTTAAAAGATATCACAGTTTCAAAATTACGCGAAGCAACGCGGGCGCAGCGGTAGGAGTCAATGACGTTTTCCTCTGTTATTAGGTATGAAATCTCGGTAGTACGTTCCCGTGGGATATTTTCCGACATCCACGCGGGCGAAGCCGCGGGAAAAAACTAGTGATTTTTAATTTTTACAGTTCAGCAACATTATTTGCGTTATATTAGTTGTTAAGCAAGCGTTTTAAAAAATTTGAAGCAATGGTTTAGTATTAGTTTGATCTTTAGGTCACCCTAATTCGCTATATCTGTTACAGGTGGTAACAAATCTAT
This sequence comes from Agrochola lychnidis, assembly GCA_963680765.1. Lineage (NCBI taxonomy): Eukaryota > Metazoa > Arthropoda > Insecta > Lepidoptera > Noctuidae > Agrochola > Agrochola lychnidis. The sequence goes on from OY796862.1 coordinate 18,209,150, forward strand.
GTATAACAGAAACCACGGTTTATGAGTGGCCAAAACTGAAACGTTGGCAAGTCACGCTGGTATCAACTGTTGCCGGAATATTTTTTCACTGTTGTACTACTATCGATGTTAGTATAGAACTGTATAGTTTCCATTTCTTCTTTGCAATAATGACGATTCACAAATACACATTACTTGAGCAACTTTTTAATTTTAAAGATACATTTCCAGTAGTTGTCGCTCCAATCCACGTTTGCACGTTCAGCGATAAGGCAAATTGTTCTTTTTTGCAGACTCAGGCTATACTATTGGTTTATGGCAAAGGAATAGCAACTTTGGCGGAGATTATTTTTCTATATCTTTGCTATCCAGTGGGAAGGCTTATGGATGATTATACATTCCATTACGGCGTAGCACCCACGCAATTGAAAATGTTGAACATACGATTTGTGCCTATTTATTATACTGTAAGTTTACACACACACCCCCACTCATAACCGCCTGACGCAGGTCCTCACCGGACACGGCTGCTTCGAGAGGTTCCTGTTCAGGATAAGGCGGGAGGAAACACCCAGGTGTCACCATTGTGTGGATCGGCCTGAGGACATGGTGGAGCATACGGTGGAGGTCTGCCCGGCTTAAGCGGAGCAACGCCATGTCCTCGTAGAGGCGATCGGCGGCGGTGATCTTTCGCGTCCGGCCCTGGTTCAGGCCATGGTATGGAGCGAGAGAAAATGTCAGGCCGTCACCTCCTTCTGCGAAGCGGTAATGCTCGCGAAGGAGGAGGCGGAACGCGTGAGGGAGAGGCAAAGTTCGTGCACTCACGCCCCTAACCGCCGCAGGAGGAGACGCCCGGGGCGGGATTCGCGAGCCGATTTCCGGCCACCGTAGGCGCGGGCTTGCGGTCGGTGAGCAATAGGTAGCTCGCCGTCCGATAAGGACCAAGCCCGGGTCGACGGTGCGTTGTGTTCCACGCGCACCTCAAAGAGATGTCAGCAGAATTGACGGGGTCCGCTAGGGCCAATGCCTGCCGGGGGTTCGAAGAAAACCGATAGGGAAATCGTGGCCTCCGGCAACAGGGCAACCGAAGGAACACGGGTGGGTAATAGTCAGTAAGAGTCTGACACGCCCTCCCGCTCCGCCCAGAGCGGGAAAAGTTGTTTGATAATTTCCCACCCAAAAAAAAAGGAGAACCCTTTATCGCGCGGTAGAACTGACAATTTGTTTAAGTTTTAATTGGTGACCAACATAAAACAAATTGCTAGCTGACCCTTACGTTTAAAACCGACATAATAGCTGGTACAGGCCGCAGAGTTGTCCTCAAGTCCTAAAATATTCACAAATTCTTAACTATAGTTAGGAATATATAACACTTATAAGTGTTATTCAGTTATTTACGAGTATTGCGAGTGCCGTTCCATTAGTGAGGTCTCGTTAGCTGCTGGTAAACAAAATCAAGAGATTATTAAAGGAGACAAGCAACTACTTTACAGAATTATGATAGCCATTGAAATTCGTAATGAGTTAGAAGATAACGAAGTTTTTACAGCTTTGTTGAAATGAAAACCATGTTGGAGAAATATTTACACAAATGAAGAGCGAAGATAACAGGAAATGTTAGTAAGAGGTATTTGTTTTTCCTCTCCAAGAAAAGCTAATATAGCCTTCGAGACTGTAAGAAAAACATGAAGATGTATTTAATATTTTTCGTTGGATTTTACTATGGTGGTTTTATAGAATTATAAAGGTAGCATAGCTTACTTTACGCTTTTTAAGTAACAAGTTACGTAATTGGTACTCCCGACTGATTGTCATATATGTATCCCTAACAATGCAAACACACGTAGAAATAATTATGTGTATCACGATCTTACACTTGTTCCGATTCATTATTTAATACGAGTCTCGTATTTTAGGTCGTGAGCTGAGCATCTTCTAAAGGAGATTTGGATACCCGGGATTTGAATTTATTTTGGCACTTAAATCACTAAGAGCAAGAAACCGTGTTATTTTACCTTTACATATTTTTGTCAAAATTTTTCATAATAATGGCTTATTTAACAAATCATCATTGTACTTGTTTGTGTTACATTAGTAGTTTTTACAATATGCCAAAAATCATTTGGGACTAATTCGCCGTCCCATATATTTGGGTCGAGTAGATATTGAAGTTTTGTATGGGACAGTTGACATTTTTTTTGCGATTACAATATTGGTCCCATGGACAAAGCTGTTCAGTTTTATGGTCTGTACCACACCCATAGACCAAACCTTTCTCATAAATGCTGTATATGAAAGTAGTTCATTCCAACGATCAATAATTCACATTAGAGAGAGAACATTGAGACTTGAAACAAGCTACACACAGGTACGTTAGTAGGTACCTATGAAGTCTCGTATCCACTAGGCAACATTTGGCGTGTGACATGTTGCACAACATGTTGAAAGTTAGTGCAAACTTTTGTTTAGCAGCGTTGTCTGTCTACACATGATAAGTCGTCGACACCATGTCGCCAGAGGAACTAGTGTTGATAACAGCGGCGGTAATATTATCGAAACATGCATCAAAAAGAAAAAAAAGAAAACATGTTGGTGGGTTAGAAATTACTTACAAAATAAAGAAGATGTATTCAGTGATCTCCGTGTGGTTGATGGGTTTGATGCTCAACTGCATGTTGCACGGAAACAAACATCAAATGCACGTCATATTGCGCGACAGCTGGCAACGTTGCGCGCTGTTGTGCAACGTTACTGAACATGTTGAGCGTCACGTGTTCCGCGTCAATTGTTGCCTAGTGGATACGAGGCTTAATGTCCTTGACCATAGCTGTTTCTGCAAACTTTTTGTGATAATAATGGATCAGCGGCAAAAGCTCTAACGTAAAATTCTATGACACCTCCGGGAGATATCCTGGGAAAGAGGAAAACCATAAAAGTTCTCTTATCATATAGAGAGCACTTTATGATACGTTACAGACATTGAACAACAAAGAGATAAAATAACGTTATTATTTTTGTTTAATATCTCGTGAGAAGGTGTTCTTTTCTCGGGTTTAAATTGATTACTTACACAAAATTCAGTCATGAATATAACGTTAGTGTTCAAAATCTGACAGTCACGCAAAGTCTGTTCAGTCACGCGATCATAATAATGGGTATCCAGACGTTATACTTATGTATGTTTTAATAGCTAGCTTCCAAATTTTCTACAACGAATAGAAGCTCATAGTTTAATATATTTAAATACGATTTCGATGGCCCCAGCAACCAAGCACTAGCAGTCCGATTATATTATTAAAAAACCACCTACCTTATAAGTATATAGTAAACAATTCTGTCTGTTTGGGGGAACCTTACAGACTGCCACATAATCCCTTGGGGCTAAGAAAAAGAATACGAGAAACCGTTCAGCTACATTTTACACAGAATTACCATAATCTGAGCAAATAACCGTGTTGACAAGCCCAGGGGAGACCTTCGCAAAAAAACGTGTTTGATGACCCATTTTCATAAAACGATACAATTATTTGCTATGAAAACACTCAAGGTCATTTACAAGCTATTGAGCTGTACGCCCCCCTCCCAGAGAGGCCTGCGTCCCAGCAGTGGGAACATCTATAGGCTGATGATGATGAGCTGTACGCCTCGTCTTGGCCCCTGAATGAATTTAGATTTGTAGGTGATATTTCTCTTTTCTTATTATACTTTGCTTGGGAGCAGTGGTGGCCCAGTGGTAACAGCCGCGACTTACGAGTTGTTAGTAGGTCGTAAGTTCGAACCCAGACAGGCGCTTTACTTTGTGTGAATTATTTCATCACCACTGCTCTCAAAACGGTGAAGGAAAACATCGTGAGGAAACCGGCATGTCCTAGAACCGAAATATTTGAAGACATGTGACATCTACCAACCCGCACTGGGCCCGCGTGGTGGATTACGGCCCGCTCCCTCTCACAGAGAGGAGGCCTGTGTCCCAGCAGTGGGAACATTTATAGGCTGATGATGATGATTATACTTTGCTTAAGGGAGGGAATATGGAATATAAACCTTAGAACCTTTAGAATAAAACATTGTACAATCTTCATTTCAAGAATGTACACTTGTACAGAATATACATAGGTAGGTACGTACTGATTACGTTACTTAGTACGTTATTTTCCACAAACATATAATATATGCATGTGCATCGTGTTAATTAGTCACTAGGTTGTGGAGGTCAGATAGGCAGTCGCTCCATGTAAAATACTGGTATTCAGCTGCATCCGGTTAGACTGGAAGCCGACCCCAACATAGTTGGGAAAAGGCTAGGCAGATGATGATGATATAATATATGCATGTAAGTAAGTAAATTAAGTTTTTTTAATCTGTCTTTTTGTTTGTAATTAATAAACTCTAAATATACGGTACCGATTCAAAAAATTCTGTCATCAGTTTAGTGCTATATTATCACTGAGTAACATACGTATAGGCTGTAATTTATAATAACAATGATATCACGCGGGCGAAGCCGCTGGCGGATCTAAGCTAGTCACTATATATGCTATATCTACATCTCCTGACGATCGCAGCCGCCATTGTCTAAGACGCAGCGAAAATACGTAAATCTCACTTAATATGCATAAATCTCGGAAAGTATTCGCGTCGCGTCGGCTGAAGCGTGATATTACCGTATTACCAACGAGTTTTTAACACCCATCGTGGAAATACGTCGAACTTTACCTTAACACGCATTTTTCCAAAATGATCGGAAAATGTAAATTGATCGTTGCTTTTACCCAATTTTGGGATTTTGTTGTAAGTAAGATACAAGAACACACAAAAAACTGTACCTAAGCTATGTTTATTCCTAAGTAATTAATCAATTGGTTCTAGCTTCCCAGTCGGCGTAAAATCCCCAAAACAAAATGTGCTTTACAAAACCGTTTTTTCAATTTCATTTAGTGATTCTGTTCACTTCAAACACAATCATTTTATTTCATTGAATCGCCGTTTTCAAAGTAATCGCTTTCTCATTCCATTAAAATGATTAATGGATCTTAAAAGGTTTATTTAATCTAAGAAGTAGGTAGGACTAAATTGTAACATAAAGAAGTTTATTAAATTAAAAATTATGAGACTATATATTTATTAAATACATTTATTACCCAAAATCGCAAAATAAAAGCTGTTGAACTTTAAATTGATATCTACAGCGACGCGGACGATACAAAGTACTGTTTGTACATAAACACCTCGCTACACAATATCCATCTCCTTTTATGAACACGTAAAGTATCCTCTCTACGTAAGAACTGACACACTTGATACATGTAGGCGACAGTTTATTACCCGCAACCATTTACAACTACCCACTGAACATCATGAATGAGCAACATTTTTACTGAATAAGAGAAACAGTTCACCTACGTTCATTTACCTACATAGGAAGGTGTAAAAAAATTAAAACTACCAATTCATTGGTTCTGCATATTCATATTAGTGAATCTAATTAGCAGGCGATAGCTAGGCATTAGCCAATTAATTAGTCGAACCGGAACATAACATGACGTGTTTAGATTATTAATTAGAGGTTTTTCACGGATCTCTAGCGATGAAAAGAGAGCGGAGTCCGTATCAGAAAAGATTTTAGATCAGTCGACCGTGAGCACAAACATACTAGGGCTGCCTGATGGAGATGTTTTCGATATCTGATCGTAAACTATCACCCATTAATAACTGACCCGTGATAGCCCACTACTATAAATCTTCGTGGAAGAAAATTGCCAAAACCATGACGATGGTGCTTCGGTTAGTACTTTTAATGAAGGTAATATATTATTTTACTTAGGTACTTTTCTTAAACACAAAAATAATGATTAAGTAGATATCTTACGCGGCAAAATGTAAGTGCACAAATAAATTATTGAGTAACAATTTTCTGCGTCACGTTCCGTGGCTACCCAGCAGCCTCATATTGCAGCAACATGGGAGAACAACAATGATTAAATTTTATGACTATTTAAAGAATTTAGTCACGTATTAGGATTTATTTCTTCAGAAGCATTTACGGTTAAAAAGTTTAATTTCGAATGTGTAAGAGATATTTTTAAATAGTGCGCGATTGAGATGCCTTGTTTTGCACTACTTTCCTACTCGGGTTCCGCTATAATAGTGATTTACGACAAATTTCTCCACTTGTGTAAATTATTGACTTTCTACGCTACCATCCAATAAAAGTCGTCTGTCATTAACGTTAAAATCACCATACCATTAATTATTATCCCTATTTACAGTGACATATTGAATTATTATAACGAGGTGTGAAATTCTATAATTTATTTCAACCAAAATTAAATTAAATATGACACTTCGTTAATGAAAATCAAGCACACATTTTTAGATACAATAAAAAAATCGTACAGCCAAATATCATTTCTGTTTCATCTCAATCAGTATGTCCAAAATTTTATCATTCAAACGTCGGAATAAAAAAAAGATTCCATCTCTAATTTAGCATTTTATCACTCGAAGCGTTCGGGTGGACGACGTGACTACACAAAAGCCTTTTTTATTCAAATAATGTTCGTGTATTGTCTAAAGTAAATACCAGACTCGGCGAAATCCATTGTCGGAATCAAACAATCAGTTAAATTATTCAGATGGTCCAGTGATTCTTTCTCTGTGATGTGGAAGTCACAAAAGTTTAATTTGTTTAAAAAGTAGATATAATTTTAGAATCCACGTTTATTAAGCAGGTAAATATTTTCATTTCGTCATAAAAAATAAAAATTACTAGAACACCCGCAACATTATGATGATTTATATAAATATTTTTTCATTCATATTCTCTGTGGCACCTTTTTAGGTCATGATGAGCTATCCGAATATCAAAAATATTTGGCCTAGGTCTAAGGGGGACGCGTGAAAATTGATTTGCTGTTAATATCTTTCATACAATTTTACAAACTGATAAAAAGTTATAGCACATCACTTGACAATATTACGGGGAAAGATAAAGAAGAAAGATTTTTGGTTAAGTTCAGCTTTAAAAATTTCGTAAAGAATACTGAAATCTTTTTAAAATGTTATTTTTACAAGTTAAACGACCTACGCATACTGAATTGTGAATGCTTTCGTTATGCTTTAATTAATTAGTTATATTAATAAATAATTATTAAGTTAAGCATATTTTCCAAACATATAAATTGATGGTAGATGGTTTGGGCATGTTGAGAGAATGAATGAAAGGCGACTAACAAAATGTATTTACAAGGCTGATGTAAAGGGAAAGGCCGGGCGGGGACGCCCTAGGAGGACATATTCTGACCTTATTGGTGATGTTCTTCAGAAAGGCCAGGTGCGTAGTACTCGCAACCGGCGTGCGTGTATGACCAGATGTATGAACGTAAACGAGGCAAAAGGACTATGTAAGGATCGTAGCAGGTGGCGTTCTGTAGTTTCTGCCTACCCCCATGGGAAGAAGGCGTGAGTTTATGTATGTATGTGTATGTATAAATTTACATATTTTACGTGTATATTACTGGTAGTTGTCAGTTTTTATCTTGTATTCCACTTTACTAATTTATATACCTAATGATTTTTAAGTTTAATCTCGTGGCAACACGAAAAAAAATGAAACAAGTCTATTATATTTTACAAGAGACATTAACATCTTCATCACATTAAATATCAACTTCTTATTAATAAAATCCAGTCATTTGGTTAAAATATAATTACAAAAGCCACTCAAGACAATTGCTTTTGATAACGACACCAACATCCCACTGCCATTGTCCGTATTATTGTGCTCACGACTTTGGAGACCTGCCAAAGACGGAAGCTGGTCTCTAAGAGTGTCGTTACAATTTTTACTGCGACTCCTATTAAACTAATTGCCTAAAAGTTTCTTTGAACGACAGTGTAATCTAAGCTTCTTAAAGCGGATTTCAAGAACTGTCAGTGTCAATATTTCCATAGCAATGATGACAATGATGGCTCTTGAACGTGGTTTAGATGTGCTGGTCGCGTTCAGTTTCATTGGTTAAACTTGAATTTAAAAGTAATGATTAGGAACGCTTTGAAAGAAAGAAAGAAAAAGAAAAGAAAGAAAATTCGTTTATTTGCGGTAAACATGACGCAAAGAAATAAAAAAAAAACACGTAAATCACAATTTGGAGGAAAATATGCGTCACATCTACGCAAAAACGGCCATCGCTCAGCATAAAGCTGCGACCCCATGCGAGACAGAGCCCCAGCGCTGGTAAAGCGATGGTATGATCGAACTAATTACTTGTAAGAGAAGAATATTGAAAACAAATGACACCCAAGAGTGGCAGATATTTACCTACAACAGGCAGCCATCACGGATTTTATCAGAATCTAAACCATAAAAAAAATCGGTCAGGTGCGTGTCGGACACACAATGAAGGGTGCCGTAGCTGGGATGAATTTGTCCCAAGAACAAATTTAACGTTGTAGTTGAAAAACATGTTCTGTTATACAACTGCGAATGAAAGTTTGTACCCACAATATTGAGAGATTTACTATGCTATTTTAAGACCACAGACTTCTTATAGGTTTTCCTGTAATCTATGAGTAAAGAACCATTCTCTGCATTTTTTTTCAAAATTTTAGGATCAGTAGTTTCGGAGATAAGTGCGGGAATTATGAATTTTCATCTATCTTCTTAAGTATCTTTAAAAGTATTTATATTCAAATTATATAAAAAAAATATAAATACATTTGAGATCCGTGAGGATCTCAAATGTATTTATATTTTTTTCACATTTACATATCAAATGAAAGGGCTTGTTGTGAAACAAGCCCTTTCATTTGATATGTCACATGAGTTCACACGACACAGTTTGCAAAACTTTTTTTTAATTTTTTATTGTACACTTTGCCCCCGAAAAGTGACTCCCACATTCAAAATTCATTTATTTACGTTACACGTCCGTGTTTAGGTCACAGAAATTCATAAAGCTGTACTAAATTTCAACTAAATTGGTCCAGTAGATTCGGAGCAAATTGGCTGTGACAGACGGTGAGCCAGCCAGACAGACACACGAGCGATCCTATAAGGGTTCCGTTTTTCTTTTCGTGGTACGGAACCCTAAAAAACATGTTTGGAACAAGATAACCTTTGCCCTGATCAAATAATAAGGGTTTCAAGAAACTACATTAATATGTGAGGCCGAACCCTCAAACCGATAGGGACATCGTGGCCCCCGGCAACAGGGCAACCGAAGGAACACGGGTGGGTTTTAGTCAGTAAGAGTCTGACATGCCCTCCCGCTCCACCCAGAGCGGGAGAAGTTATTTGATAATTTACCATCCAAAAAAAAAAAAAAAAAGGCCTAACCCTCACAATAATTCGAAAAACTTCTGTTACGCTTTTGTATCAAAATATCAAATCTACGTAAATACTATTCCTTGCTGTTTATGTGGGTCAGATGGACCCCTCGCAGAACATATACAGTTTACGACTCTTGGAGTGTGTCCAGGAGACTCCCATCCGTTGCCAAAGCCTTCGTTAAATTGTCAGACCGATGCAAAAATGTTTGAGTATGAGAATACTAAACAGTAAAGTATAATGTTATGTGCATGCTATTTCATGTGCGGGGTGAGTAGTATCATGTTAATTGAGTCTTGAAGTTTTAATGACTTTCAAAACTTTTATTTCGTTTACTGGCAAGCATGGATTAGGTACCTATCTAATGGAAGATTCTTTGCCTGATTGACATGGATACTTTAATTGCAGTAGTCTAAGCTTAGTTGTAACTAAAATAGTGTACGTTGTGTTTCCTCTTACCTGAAACAAAATGATAAATAACTACCTACATAACCTTTGTAACACTGCAATAAGATAATAAACCTCGATTTTAGTACAACAACAACAACAAACTAATTAGGTAAGTACCATCAAAATTACTGTCTGTATTAACGAGAAAATATATAAAAATGTGTGTTGCTATCTCTAAAAATAAATGTTACCAGAAAAATAAATATTATGTTCTCTCTCTATCATGTAAGTTCAATTAGAGTCACTCTCGGAGAAAAACACGATAGAAATAAAATATACTGGTCCAAATAAAAACACGCTTCATTAAAGAGCACTTCACTTTTATTATAAGTACCTACCTACTTTTAAAAACGAAATGTGATACCATTTCGATAGAATAACGACTACACTTGAATTGGTTTTGCATTTTTTCTTATTCGTATTGGTCAAATAATTCTGTGCTAAGACTTTGACAAATCAATAAAAGTCCCTTCAATACATCAGTCAACTCAGGCTATGGCAGTCATATACTGCTGGACATAGGCCTCTCCCAGGCTGCAGCCTGTCCTCCGCCTTCTGCATCCTGTCTCTCCTAGTTACCTTTTTAAGGTTGTGCGGTCCATCTAGCTAGGGGGCGTCCCACAATTCGTTTGCCGATACGCAGTCTCCACTGGTCTTGACTTTCGGTCCTGCAACAAACATGGCCAATTGGGCAGCCTACTGCCACTTCAGCTTACTTACTCTGCAAGCTACATATGTCAGTAACTCCGGTTCTTTACTATTTCTGATTTTATCCTACAAAAAAACTACAAGTTTAGCTCGCTCCATAGCTCCTTCAATACATATTAAATTGTATTTCGTATTTGATACCCTTCTATATCAAAGCTCATGAAAACGATGACGTAAAAGGAATACGAAATATCAAAAAGATCATAAATATACACGTGTTACGCCCACGTACAACATAAATTGGTCTTAGGAAAACCTTGATGGAATTGTGGTTTACTTTAGATTAATTTGTAGGTACCATGAGTAACGCAAATATTGCTTCATGTTTAAATTGAGGAATGTTTATTTATGTACGTATACTTGTTTAATTGGATAATACTCGTTGCTCTATTATTCATTTAATGATTTTACTACCGGCAAAATAGACGTTTGCGCATCCAAGTTTCAATAGTGTATTTCATAGCAAGCGTAGCGTATGACGTATGACGTTACGTGTGCTACGTCGTAGCAACCGCGCATACGTTCACAACACTACTGCATTTTTTAAACGTTAAAGAATATACGTTAATTGTTTCGCTTTTCACTTATTATACTGGACTTATCATAATTATTACATATCAACTATACATAGACACCTATCTAACACCTAAATACGTATCGTGAAACCTAATAAGACGTTCAGTTTAACATTTTCAACTGAAACTACAAGAGCAATGCCAGATGACTAAGCATCGAGCTTTAACGCGTCACTATATCTTAATGCCCCGATAGATAAATTAAACTATCAAACTTTTGTGTTTTCGTTACATTGATAGGTACACGGAAATAGAACCATTCTCAATAAACAATATTTTTCGGTACCAACGTAATTTAATCCTGAAAAACCTTTTCTCATGAAAAAACCACCTACTTCCAAAAAAAACACTACAACTACTTTTTCGACGTCGGTTAAAAATAACAGAGGTGTAGCTACCGAATTAGGTCTCAAGAAGTGTGATTTTTTTAACCGAACGGTTAATTTCCGTTACCATGCCGCATGCCCCGAAATAGTAATCTGAAATAGTTTTTACTAGAAAATCTGGTTTTCGTGCGTCTTATAAAAGCGGGAGATAGCTAATAATAATTAATAAAATAAACAAAAATTAAATTAATCGCCAACTGTAACCATAAGTACAAAAAATGCAAATTAAAGGTTCCCGTTCGTTGAGTTCAGTATCCAAACCTCCGGCTCCGGGTTCCGGTGCCGCCATGTTGAAGGAAATGGATGGAAATTAGAATCCTGCGGTGACTTAGAGTTTTAATTTTGGCTGTACATTAAATGTGGATGTGTTCCGAGTAGGTTCTCGGTTTGCTTTTATTTGGAGTGCTGGTAGGAAAATATTTCTAATATAATTATTTTACAGTCTAACAATGCAAAATAAACTTTTCAGATGATCTCCCAAGGATTTTATTTTGAAAATATAACCTCAAACGAACCAATTTATCATTAGATTAAATCCTTCCTTCATTAAAAAAATATCAAACAAAAACGGATGAGCAACTTCAATAGCATTGTAATACGTCATACACTTCGTTAACCCCACTTATCTTACTCCACATTATTACTTTCAGTATTTTAATTAGTGAAGCATTTCTTTACTGCTGCCTCTCCCGTGGATCCGCATATTTTATGAATATTATGAGAGATGCGCTGAATGAGACGAGGGAGCGGTGGTATAAAAGATTGTTTGCAATTGTGTTACACAAAAACTGTGGATACATTAATTAAAAACTCTTAAAATGTTCCCTAATGAAGTAGTGAGCGATCGCGGCATTCGTAGCTAAATAGATGAGTCGTTGGACTTGGCAGCTGTTCACGTTGCATGCTCTAACGTTAATTTTATAAGCTGATTAAAATGTGGTGTGTTGACATCAGAATCGGAGTGCAACTGATTTACGAACTAATATTACTCCTGCCAGTACCAGTAAGCGACTGTAAGTAGGTAACTTACTGATGAATACTAGCAGATATGACAAACTCCTTGTTTTATCATCAAACTATGAATTCACCTTCGAAACTAGCAAGCAAAGATGATAACTACTATGCATTTTCTATTTATGAGACTACGCAATAGTAATAAATTATAAAACGTTGAAGTTTACAAGCAATATGCAAAGTATAACTCTCCTATTTGTGTAAGTAAGTATTCCGCGTTGAAGGACTTTCACATCAATTTCCCTTGATTATTCTTCTTTAATAATTTAATTTCCGCAGAAATGTGTGAAATTCGGAATATGACAGCCGCTGTGAAAATAAGTAAGTTAAGTTGGGTTACGCTCTCGTATCAAGCATAGCGACGATCTTCAAACGCCGCCGCATTACCGTCACTCTTAGGTAAAAATCGTTAACATTTGGCAAAAACGATTTTTATTTAAGAAAAATGGTTCTATTTTGAACAGTTAAGATCTCTGGTAAATCAGCCCTTAAAAATTCACTGCTGTATACGTGTCTTTAATTGTTGTGTTGAATTAATTCAAACCGAATCAAAAACTTGACAGACAAATAACAAATTAAATAATAGAAAATCTGTTCGGAAGGGATACCCAAAGTAAAGTAGTCTATTTCATTTCCTTTTTTTTACGGTGCTTGGCCTAAAACTACGCCTACACATTGAGCCGATAAAACAAAAATAAAGAACGGACAATTCTATAGGATTGGCAAAAAGATCTGGGTCGGAGTGTGCAAATGTAGCCGAGCTAGTATCAATTCACTTGTTCCTGTTTTGCCAAGATCGTAGTTTAACGCAACCTGTCATTTGGCACCTGACCAATTTTTTTTTGTTTTTTATTGAATTTTGTATAAATTTTTGGGAGAATTGTATAAATGATAGGCACTGCGATCGATTTCCATTTTATGTTGTGTTACGCATTTACCCCTCTCGACTTAAAATTAACCGAAGTCTGAAATCGCTAACCCTTCTTGAGCAAGTATGGCGATCAATGCTCGTGCCTTCACTGTATGAAGCTCTGCCTTTGCCCTGGGAAAATAAGGCCGCTTGCCCTTAGGACACGAATTTGTATAGTACGTAAACGTACGACCGTGGTGGTACGAATTGAGTGTGTAATACTGAATATGTTTTTCTCCGTCAAATAGGTAGTGTTCCGGTGATATTGCGTTGAACGCACGAAAAATCCCAACAAGTTCGGATTGTTTTCGGACGTAGGAACTATACGTACGTATACGTACGACTAACTCGCAGACAGTATGCGCGCTCTCTTAGTACTTGGAAGGTCTGGATCATTCGTGCGTGTTCGTATGTGTTCGCACTAGTAAAATTCGTACAAAAACGCGTCCAAAGTGCACGCTCATACGTTTATGTACGATACAAATTCGTGTCCAAAGTGCGCGCGGCCTGAGAGGCTTGTATTTTTTTTTAAGTGCTGTTTTTCCCAATCGATTACCACAATTATTTCCAAATCAGCTTGAATGAAAATTACTTACAACACTAATAATGTTGCCACAGATTACGATTGACGAATCATAAACCCAGCAAGATTGTACAGAAAAACCCATATTAGTTATTCAGTTTCACCTCTAAAATATCCGTAGCAATTACTTAAACAATTTGTCACGAAGATCCATTAATTAAGTATCTACGACACGAACGAAGGTTAATTTCATTTATTCATTAGTAGCAGACGATTCTCCAGACGGTGTGGCTTGACGAAGCAGGACGAAGCAGGACGAAGCGCGTTCAGGTATTTCAGCTTTGCTAGAAAATTAGGTGCCTCGGAGTAAAGACCGCGCGGGGTCTCGATTATCGACGAACTGGTGATAGCTTTAGACCATTCTAAAAAACTACACTGGATAGCTTGTAAAACAAAAACAAATTGCAACCAAATAGTCTGTACAAAGCGAGTGCTTGAACTTTAGTCATCTCGATGTGCGCCAAACTGAATGCTGTAGTTGAGTTGAACAGAACAAATAAATCCTGAAAACCTTCAGTAATCTAATGGGAATCGTTCACGCGTCCGAATTAGGGTGAACTTTAATAGAGAATGATTTCGATTACAGCTAGAATCGGCTGTAAACTTGTAGATAGTTCACCAGTATTAATGAATGTGGGCTTAGCGCTAAATGTTCTAAAACTTTGAAGGACTGCGACATACTGCCGTTCATTTAATGTTCGCTACATATAAGTAGGTAGGCATCTATTATTGTAAAGTTTAAAGTTTCTGAGCTACGGAACTTAATGACTACGAAATTATTAAGCTTTAATATCACAACGTATAACCATAACCAAATAACTGAACTTGGTTTATTATACTAGATTTCCCTGAAGAATTATGAAACTCAGCCGAACTTCTTTAAAGTCATTGAAATAATTTAATAACAACAATGTATCTCATTGCTCTTGAAACTTTTTTCGTGGATTCAGATTGATAAATATTGAATATGTCGCCACAGGACATCGAGGAGGGGTCGTGCTCGGGCAATTAAAGGTTGATAACAGCTTCTTACACTTAGTATATGAACACATAGTTTATATAGTTCACAAATCACAATTAACAAGGACAAATAGAAATAAAATAACAAAACTTTGGATGAATCAGTATGCGCACGCGTCTCATAAACGTGTGGCAGTTCCTAGGGCTGAAGGGTGATTGGCGCTCCTGTTGTTTCCCACGCCCTCGCCCTCTAGTCCTTAGACTCCGTCATAGCGCACCGACTGTATAGAGTACTAAAGTCCCCGTCACGAGAAGCTATAAATTTTGTAAACACACATTCAGGGGTTTGCAATCTTTGGGTACTTAAAATAAAATAAAAACAGTTTTGTACTATTTTTTTACAGGGATATAATTATATTAATACACACATCTAATTACAAACAAACAATATAACCTAATCCGCGAAAACACCACAAACAAACAGACGCATTCGAAACTCGAAAGACAGCAGAGACAACGTCAGCATGAACTTACTTCAAAATCGTGGCTCAAATGTTTACGTTCCATGAATCAGATGCGTTCCAGTACCACAAAACCTTAGACGACAGCGCTTTATATCGCTAAAATATAACCCGATCAATTGAAATTGCTCATTAGTTTCGTATAACACGTACGTTACTTTGACTTCATTGAATTTGGGATTATTCGTTGTTGATTAAATTGTCGCTACGTAACTTGGTAGAACTTCTTTATTTACAAAAATTATAGCTTCTCGTGACGGGGACTTTACTAACAGTCGGCAACACTGTATTTCATACGACAAATAGATTTAACGCTCTGTTTGATTTGTGCTCGTGTAGACTAAAGCTTATAAAGTTACGAGTTACTCGAACTTTTCAAGGAACTTTTCAAACAAATACAAAGAAAACTCTCCAGATAACAGAAGTTGTTGTTTATAAACTTTTTGTATTTGATCCTAGACATTGACTGGACAAAAAGTAAGCATTAGTCTAGATCTAAAAACCTGTGTCCTTTTCGAAGAATCTTTGATTAAAACTTAACTGAACTTTTCATCGTCACATCTACTATCAACAGGATTTAAAACCTGGAGTTCAAAGCCACGCTGTTAAGCAAGGTCGTGTTGGAAGCTCCAAAGCACGTCATTCCACAAATCATTTCACGGTAATTTTAACACTTCTGTGATTTGCTTAGAGTTTAATGAAGAGACCTTTTTATTTCAGCAATTTCAAAACTCCCAGAGCAATGTGTTGGCCTGACTCAGTTTTAGGTTAAAATATGTTTACCCCTAAAAATAATTTACATCCACTAACATTCAGCTCATATTTCAGCAAATAACACGTACCATAAAGCTTACACGTTGACGAAAAAAACAAAAACAAGGTCTCACTGCTCTCGTTTATGGCCATCGTGCGCACATTCGGCTTACTCAGCACTCAGTGTGCATAATGGTCACGTGAACGAGCTACAATTTGCATGTCGTTACAAAACCTGACCATTTATATTTTATCGATACCGTGTAATGCGGCCGGGTGTCATCTGTCACCGTAGATAGCTCTTATTGTGTGGAAACGTTGTAGAGCTTTTGCACCTGACACATAATTTCACATATCAAGTGTTCAATAATATTTTTAGGAAAGCAAAATGGGAATTATTTGATGATCATATGAATTTTTGATTTCGATTGAATACTATGCCTATCGAAACCAAAACATTTTTCAAAATTAATAATGAAAATTTCCGCCATGCGAAATCTTCTCCGGAATAACTTTGTAGTGCATTTCATTAAAGAAATAGCGGCACCTCACGACTTGCATATAGTTCTCGAAGGGAGAAATTAAAGAGGCGAAAAATCAGGAATTGTTTCCTAAGTAGTGCCGCACTGCCTAATAGAGTGAGTGTACAAACAGGCTCCAATAGAACGTTTAGCGGTGTTGTTCTCAAGGCATATCATAGAGAAACGAGTCCTTTGTAAGAGTTGAAGTGAACGAGCACAATGCAGCCGCTGCTGAAGTTTATCGTTCATTTAAGAAAACACTGAGGAGGTATTAAGGTGTAGCGCTAAACAAAAGCGTTTTAACTGTTCGCTGACACTATTACAACTTTCTTGCAAAATGAAAGTTATAATAGTGTCAGCTTGCAGCGCTTCATTCTCTGCAAGTCTTTAGAAACAAATTTGTGGAATAGTGCGGTGACATCACACATCTAAAATAGATCGGTTTTCCTATATAATTGTAGCTGGAAATAGCGCTGCAACAAATAAATAACGATTTAATGTTGAAAAAACATGCCTGCATACCTTTCAAAACAGACTTTTCTTCACCTGAATAATGAGTAAGAACATAAACGAGCCAGGAAAAATCAGTTGTATCTACTGATGATTTACTGAAATCATTTGGTTTAACATCCCTACTACACATACATTACACATTGTATGTACCTACTACTTTACTAATGCAAGCTTTACAAACGCCGTTCCTGTACCAGTTTAATCCTACCTTAATTAGGATCACGAAGGAACACAGGTTAATCTTTTCGGGTTAACGCGAATACATAAAGCATTACCGGGTTCGAGGGCACTAGGTTGCTCGAGCCGTCAACCGTCGTCATAAACCATAGGGTCTGGGTCTAGTGAAGTATGGGAATCTGTGTAGACGACATGAATGTGCTAGTGCTGTGCTGTGTGTGTGTGTCACTAGGTGAGATGTTAAGGACGTGACCCAATTAACCCTAGACAACTGATCATCGCCTGTGGGGCCAGTCGGTTTTTTATGGTTAATTTGAAATTGCGGGGATGCATCGGGTTGTACGTTCTTGCCAGCTCAGGGTATCCCGCAACGCGTTATAGGGTGATCCCATGCCCGGCTAGCTTACACCGTTACCGAGATATTGACTATGCGATCGCCTGGGGGGTAATCATCTATCTATATCTTATCTATACTAATACTAATATATAAAGCTGAAGAGTTTGTTTGTTTGTTTGTTTGCTTGAACGCGCTAATCTCAGAAACTACAGATCCGATTTGAAAAATTATTTCAGTGTTAGATAGCCCATTTATCGAGGAAGGCTATAGGCTATATATCATCACGCTAAGACCAATAGGAGCGGAGCACCAATGAAGAATGTTTCAAAATCGGGATTAATTTTTTCCTTTTGAGAGCTTCTGCTGCGTGCGCTGTGTAAACGGTTAAAGTTTCGCAAAAATCATGTATGACAGAATTGTTCCCCTTTAAAAGTTCTAAAAAAAAGTCCGCGACAGCATATGTCTATCTTTTAAGGTTGGCTCACTCTAACTTTTTTTATGCTAACCAAATTTGTTCAAAAATAATGTGTTATTTGCGAAGGTGTTTTTATAAACATGACATTAATCCTTATTCAAATAAATACATATAATTACATCATTCGATTTCAATGAATATCTTAGGAGATATCGCAGTTTTAAAATAACATCGCAACAAAATAATGATCAAGTACTGCGCGCGCATTTAAAAGAATTAAATTTCCGGTGAAGGTATCGTTTGCAATAACAATTAATAAGGCCCAAGGGCAAACATTTAAGCACGTAGGAATAGATTTACGCCAAGAGTGTTTTTCGCACGGCCAACTATATGTTGCCCTATCGAGATCTGGTTCTGGTGAAAATCAATATCTACTTCTGCCGGAAGAAAACAAAACTAAAAATATAGTGTACGCAGAAGTACAGACGCCAGCACATCAAGCTAATACAATCTGATAGATTTTCAACTTTATCACTGAATTGTAAGGTTCGAAGTTGATTGGGAAAATTTGACAGTTTCGGGTAGCTTGATGTGCTGGCGTCTGTACTTTAAAATAACTTTAGTTTTGAGTTTTTTTGAGAATAACCTACAATCTACATGATGGGTACCTATAAGATTTTAAGAACCAGTACTTTTACCTAACGTTTTAAAGTTCCACTCTTACTGATAAAAGTGTGATGTAGGTACCTAAAATGGAGCTATTTTAGGTAAAGTACGTATTATAAAAAATAAAAAAAATATATATATATTTTCACCTTTTACGTTAACGAAGTCAAGGGTGAAAGTTAGCGTTAGCTCAAAGTAACTATTCCACGCGGACGAAGTCGCGGGCAGAAGCTAGTTAATATTATAATTATTTAACAAATCTCGGGACCGTAGGTCCCGGTCCTTGGAAAGGCGTACGAGGGGCCGAAGCCAACTCGTAGAGGCCCCTTAGACAATTTTAAATGGAATGAGATACCAACCGACGATTATAATAATACCATTTATTGCAGGCGACATAGGCCCATAGAAAAATACCTTAACCTAAACATACATTTTCTAATATAAACAAAAACTTGTGTTAATAAATAAGGCTTAGACTATGTTAGTAGCACTTCACTATGCACTAGCTTGACTTAGTCCCGTCTTGTGGAACTTGTCCGCGGAAGTGACGGAACACCACGTCCTGTGGCCAAAAGTCTTCTTGCATGACGAGGGGCAGATAAAAGTTCGGTACACGCACGACGAATGCCTTGAAATTGACGTTCCGGTGCGACTTTAATACCTGTACCCTCGACGCGTACCTCGTCTTTTGGCGCACGTACTCCATGATGTCTTCCACCTTAGTGGTGTAGTGCAGGCGGAAGATGTACACCGGTGTGTTTGGCTTTGCGGCACGCAGGCTTACTTCGAGGCCCTTAGGAGCTTTGCCGCAGCGGTTCTTGTTCGTTCGCGATCAGCGCTTCCTCCTTTGCATCGTCATGAAACCGTCATCATTATCAGCCATGTTCGGTGCCTTCTCAGTCAAGGGCTTGATACTAGGATATCCCTCTATGCACTATGCAAGTGCACCCAAGGACAACCCCCGATTGATGCAGGACAATTACAGTACATGGAAACAAAACATATTGAGACATGTGTTTGGTTGACTATAGTGGATTGGTTACCTTAAACTATGGAAGAGCTATGTCCCCTGCCTGATCAATGTTAGATTGGATACACGGATAAAATGGCAGGGGGTGACTTCAACACTGAATAATGGAAACAGACCACTAGGCCACTGCACTGCTCTTAGCCCATATAAAATAGTTATTTTTATATAAGATTTCCGTAAGGTTATCTCCGGTTGTGTCAAAAGGTGTGAATGGTTAATTTGTGGACAAATCAGAGGTACTCTGAAAAAAAAAACAACGTTTTGAATTTATCAAAGGTAGAATGCTTGCCTGATATTTCGTTTAAAGATTAACAAAATTTCGGTTTATTTATAAAATGTCCTCCCGGGCGATCGTTAGAAATAAGTAGTGATAAAATAAGATTAGGGTCTAGGGATTAGGATCTGGGGTTAAATGAAACAGCTTTTGATCCGATAAATTTTAAATAATTTTAAAGTGACATGTCTGAAAGCCCAAATTGTGTTAAGAATTTCATATTATTTTCCTTTGAGACACAGAAACAGTATCAAACAAGCTTTCTGATACAAACTTTAGAATTTAAAATATCTTGTTTCTGCTTTTTCTTAAATTCGAATTAAGATTAAGTTGTTTATTTCAACTTGAAAGAAAACAAACAAATATTGTTTTAAACAAGATATTTTCTGGTGGATCTACGTGAAGCTAAGCGATTGGAGCGTTGGATTAACAACGTTGCGAAAGCAAACAAAGCAAGATTCAAATTTTTATTCAAAATTCTAAAGAAGTCTATAGGCATAGAATGTATTTATATGGTTTTGGTTAACTCCGGTTCGTTTACTGGTTACAGTTGTGCACTAATTAGAAAACGATGGAGCGAACCATCAACGCCGAACGTATCCGTGGTTTTGTTCAGAATCTAATTTATTAGAAAGCTTAGGTAACTGAAAATTTTCGCTTTCGCTGCTCGTATTTGCAATCGTAACCAGTAAACCAAATTAATGTTTTGCTGACGGACCAAAATCGACGATCGACCGTGAATACACAGATTAGTTCAATAATGGATGCCTAAACAAATAGAGATTCTGGTTCAAATCAAAGCGATTACATTGATTTTGAAAATTCGTTAATTCTATGTTATGTGTTAGAAAGATAATGTAATAATGTAGATTGGGTTGTTACTGCCACATCTTTTGGCAAAATAAATTGGCGATAGAAATATTATGTTACTGTTAATAGTATGGTAAGTAGGTATTTAAATGTCTAAATAAAACCTTTTTTTTGGGTGAGAAATTATCAAATCACTTTTCCCGCTCTGGGCGGAGCGGGAGAGCGTGTTAGACTCTGACTAATTAAAACTCACTCGTGTTTCTTCAGTTGCCATGTTGCCGGGGTCACGATGTGGGGTCTGAATAATACCTAAGTTGATGTTATTTGCAATTCGGAGGTTTATGAATATATATTAAGAAGTCTAATACAAAGCCAACCTCAACAAAAACGGCTTAGCTATCAGCCAGCATTTATGCAGTCCTAAATCCTGCGAACAACTCACAACTGAATAAAACAGCGTTACTATGTGTGTGTCTAAGCACAGAGCTATAAACGAATGGAGTACTAATAATTTTAGACAATTCTACTTAAATCAAATACCACTGAATAGAAATGATTGCAGAAGCTCAGATTTATGCTTTCTGACCGGTAACTACGATGGCAACAAACTTACGCAAAATTGTTTTTAATCTGGGCGCATTTTAGGATTTCATTTGTTTATCACGCCGTGGCGCAACCACACAGTGTCACATGTTCATGCTAACGCGAATATCGCGAAACGCGAACAAATCCTCAAATCCCCTCGGGTTCACACGATATGGTGATTCTAAATATGCGAGCTTAGTCAGACTAATGTAATTGTAGCTTATCATTTCATCTAAATTGAAATTGGATTTTCAGTATTTGTTGACAAGTTAAGGCAAATTAGATGGTGTTCCTCATGATTTCGTTTGAATTAACTGAAAGTTTGTATTCGCAAACTGTCGGCTTCATATTTTCGATTTCTAAGACACAACATTTAGTACGGGCGAAATCGTTAGTTTGAACAAGTTATTTCACACCGGTTGAAAATCATAACATAATTAGAATATAATGGAATAGAATACTTTTTTTATTTTCACCTTACGAATAGTCTGTACTAATAATTTTCCCTTAGTGCATAACAGATCTGAGCATCAGCTACTCCAGTAGTGGAGGAGTCCAAAGTCAAGACATTTCAAAGTTGTAATTTTTTAAATTAAAACTTTTTTAGGTGCGTTAGGCATTTTTGAGATGACCATCTTTACATACCGAGACTCCTCCGTGCCTCGGAAAGTTAAGCCGTTGGTCCCGGCTGTCATTCGTGGATCTTTGACAGTCGTTACGGGTCGTCAGAAGCCCGAAAGTCTGACAACCAGTCTTACCAAGAGCTACTAGGTTAGACCCAGTTACTAGGTTGTGGAGGTCAGATAGGCAGTCGCTCCATGTAAAATACTGGTATTCAGCTGCATCCGGTTAGATTGGAAGTCGACCCCAACATAGTTGGGAAAAGGCTAGGCAGATTGATAGGCATTTTTGAGATGGGACTAGGCCATTGATTTCGCGACACTGTAACGACACCTCATTTTTGTAAACGCGATTGTGCTCTTTATTTATATTACGTTACGGATCAATGTTCTATGTAAGTATTTTACTTTAAAGGTTTTGTAAACGTGATTGTGCTCATTTGTTAGATAAGGTTACGGACATTATACAAGTATTTTTCTTTCACCAAGGCGATTTTGTTCAAGTTTTCACTTCTATCGGCACTCCCGGAGTGCCACTTTTTTTCAATTCCTGGCTCAACCAAAAGCGTATACGATCAATTTCCCTTCAAAATTGAAGTCATCGTTCCTTCGACCATGGTGGCCTACTACCCATAGTTTCGAATTCAGCTCTGATGTGCCATCGCAAAATTATATATTCAATTATGCGACTGATATAATTACATTCTCCCCACTTTCAAGCGGCTGACTATTATTTTTTTTGGGTTAAATATGATCCCAAATATCATCCCTTAAGGTTTTGGCGCGGTATGAAAACGCTTTTTAACCGACTTCAAAAAAGGAGTCGGTTCTCAGTTCGTCGGAATCTTTATAGAAGTTGTTTTACATCTTAGACATGCTGTAACTTTGGATTCCCCTTGGGTACGGCAACTGACTCTCATTCTGATGATTGTTGAATAATAAATAAGCAATGCTAATTCGGTATAAAATTTATCGCAGATATCGAGCAGTACCTCCCGTGCTATTAACGAACATGGATCACTGATAACTACCGAACTTGTCTCATTACTGGGAGACAATCGTAAAACAAACACATATTGGAAAGACATTCACGTAAAGTTTTCCTTCTTACTTACTTTCGTTACTTTTACATACCCACATAAGGTATATCTGGCTATAAGTAGGTAGTAAAAATAAAACGTATGCAGAATGTACTGTAGAAAAAAATGTATTGTTACAGCGTTTTTGGATTTTTATCTTCAGTAGGTATAACTGCATCATTGTTTTGATTATTCTAACCCTGAAAAAATTATCAGAACTTCAAACATAAGCAATTTGTCAAATTCAATATTGACTTAGAACAATACGAATAGCGAGCCTGGAAAACTAGTTTGCATTATGAAAATTAATTAAACGTAAACTGGCTATTACTTTGTAATAACCTGTCTCTGATCAATTATTAATTTATATGTTCGCAAATCAATCTAATTATTATAG
Organism: Agrochola lychnidis; assembly: GCA_963680765.1. Lineage (NCBI taxonomy): Eukaryota > Metazoa > Arthropoda > Insecta > Lepidoptera > Noctuidae > Agrochola > Agrochola lychnidis. The sequence goes on from OY796862.1 coordinate 18,232,741, forward strand.
AGCAAATAAATAAATATTGTTTTATTGGAACGATCCCTCAACCCTTCGCGCAGTCCTAAAATATTATTACATCACTAGTAACAACTTTAATTCCACTCAAGTTCAAGTTTCACAGCAAATAGTTGGAAACATTCACTTTAATGTACTACATAAAGAAGAAGTTATACGTTTTATGGTTATGATGATAACGTGGTCCGTAAGTTAAGACATCATGGTGAAACTTCATTTTGTTGTCTGTACTGTTGTAGCATCGTGTGTAAGTACGTCAGTAAAGCAGTCAATAACGAACCACAGTTAGCAGTGATTAGTATCCCAACAGCAACCTGTTACACAAATTGTTTGTATCAAAATACCACCCCCTAATTAATATTGTCATTTAATTAGGCCAACACGAAAACAGGGTTAACTTAAAGAGAAATTCTATGAAAATACTTCCGTAACTTTTCATGAAAAGTGGGAAAAAGATAACATCATTGAAATAAAGATTTAATTGTAACAGGGCAGGCTATTGCTGAAGCTAGGCAGCATTTTCGCTGTCGCAAAATTCGTGGAGACTTGTGAAAAATTTGGACTCAAAGCCGAATTTCAAGGAGAAAAATACAAACCTACCGATTCGTATTTAACGCAATAAATATATAAATATGAACATGAATATTTTCCAGTTAACAAAAAGCCTAACGTAGTCGTACACTTTCCGATGCCACATAGGAATCCAAATCTGTCGCGTGACAGTACAAACATATAAATTACGCATGGGCTATAACTATGATGATTGAATCTACCTAAATAGTGTAATCGAAACTAGACATAAAAAAAATGACTCATGACTTTGTATAATTATGAACAACGTAGCAGTGTAAAAAAAAGAGTACAGTTACCCCATTTTCGAAAATGTGTGAATGCATGTAGTTATTGCCTACCCAGCTAATATGGGGGCCTAAAACGGCCACTTTAGCAATATTGCTAAAAAGCGATTCATTTCCTGAATTCCTAGCAATTCATTAGCAATTCCTCTAATTTTCGTAAAATGGTGACACATAAATAGCTGAATCATATTACAATTCAATTCATATCTGAATCATATTTGGGGTAAATATTGCCGCATGAAAAAAATAAAGACCATAATTTTACCGGTTAAGTTTTCTTTACAGTTTTTATTAATCAAATTAGTTAAAAAAAAAAAAATAACTATAGTTTAAATGTTATTTGATTTTATTAAACTTACATCTGTTAAAAATACCGCAGATAAGCCCTGAAAACGGAAATTAAAAACAATAAAAACTTTATAGACTGGCAATCCGTACAAAGGAGTTTTTAGTTTATCCCTTTAAAAAAATGTAGGTACTCTGTGATGTCAACTAGACGTGCGTAATTTCAATTAAATTTCAGTATTTCGTGCGAGTTTGATTTTTTAAATACAAAGTAAGTACATACTTGTTTATCTTAGATCAATATTTAATTTTATCACTGTGCAAAAGTAGGTATTCAAATGTTCGTAATATCTTTTAGGAATGGAAAGGCGTGGAGTATCTGAGATACAATAGAACATTCTGCTCGACTTTCTACACTGAAAGTGGGAGCTCAGTCGGTGTTGAGTCCCTTACCGAGATCACTGGAGCCCCAAGTTCTGGCCAGACTGGTGCGTCAACACCAAGCCCTACCCCGGCCGACGACGCTATACAACAGTGCTGCCTCGTAGAACACGGCAATCTAGATACCGCAGTGAGTAGAATTTTCTAACGAATTTTCTAACCCTACAGTTATTCATATTGCGGTTAAGACTTATGATGACTATTGAAAACGAGTATGTTATAAATTATAATATATATTACGTTTTTTAGGTCGCCCTCTGGCTTCGCTATATGAGGCTCGGACAATTTTATCTCGGGTGATGCAACGAGCTGCAGCTGGTATGGTGAACCAATTAATAGCGCAGAACCTTGGGAGGCTTGCTGATGCAGTCAAAAGATATTCCTCCCATAGAGGTAAAGTATGAATGTTTTGTACATGCAATAAAAAATTAAGTATATCAGAGAAGAAAACAAACTATATTTTATTTAACACTAGCGACCCGCCCCGGCTTTGCACGGGTATAAACCGGGTTATTATACATATAAACCTTCCTCTTCAATCACTCTATCTATTAAAAAAAACCGCATCAAAATCCGTTGCGTAGTAAAGAATAGTTATTTAAACATGTGATGCGACGCCGTGTCGTGTGTTTTGGCCCTTAGTTTATCCACTTTTCGCCAGTTATGTTTAAATCCCATGTATATGTATTATTGTTAGCCAAAAAAGTTGGTACCTACTCACATTATTTAGTGTCATAGCTCTCATCTCACACAGATACACTAACTTGGTGTATCTTGCTCCTAAAAAGTTATGATCCAGGGGCGTAAAATCTAAGTGTACTCAGCACCTAAAATGTAAATAGAAGATAAAAATAAAAGTAAGTTGCCATTTAGGTATATATTTATAAAAGTTTTTATTTCATCGAAGGGGTACACCGTACAGGGTAAACCTCTACAATAATAGATGATAGGGTCTATCTGGAACTACTTAAGTAATGAATACATACTACTTTTGTCATAATCCTTTTACTTGCCTTTGAGGTAGTACTTATGCCATCGCGGCGGGTAGGTACACAACACAGGTATGTACGGCTCCTGCTCATAGATGAGGTCACGACACGCACTTTTATCTAACCTATATGAGCCAACAAATTCGAGGTCCGGCATTTCGAAGGCTATGTCCTTTTTTTGAAGAGCTGCACTTCGTCGGCGATATACAATGGTCTCCGTATACCGCGCGTGCTCCAGAAAATGTTCATACAGGGCTAAATCTGCCGTTATTGCAATATTTCTTCAAAAAATCCGAAATATGTTTTGCAAGATGTTGCTTTTGACTGATTTCTTATAATTCTCTGATTTGACATTATAATTGTCAATAAAGCAATTCGTATTTTGTGGACCATTTTACGAATCTCCATAGAAAACTGTCAAACAGATGAATTGGAATAATATGAATTGCTAGCAGATAATAATATGAATTGTCAGTTTGTGACCATTTTACGATTTTGAATATGAATCATAATATGAATCATATTATGATTCTGCAAAAGCGGCCGTTTTAAGCCCCATGTACATTTGCCTTTGCAGTTAAGCACCTGGCTACTTTATTTTGGCTACTTTAGAAGTGTATTTTTTTTTGTGAGTATTATTTGTGCAGAATAAACATTTTTTTTTTCTTTCGAAATCTAATTTGAGATTCATAAATGAAAGATGTACCAACTACTCTCCTTCATAATAACAGTTTAATTAGGCGCATGTGCTATACACAAAGTAAATTAAAGCATGGAATTTTAGTCCTTACGGGTATATTTTCAAGATTGAATGTTGGTGTTGATACAAGCTGGCTTAGTGAACAGTTAAGGGATTTAGGTGGAAGCGCCTCCAGCGTGACCTAATTGAGCGCTAAGTCTCAACTGTGCAACTGCGACAGGATGTCGGTACTTCCACAAAGTTGGACACTGTAATATTGCATAAAGGAACAATTTTCTATACAAGGTACCAACGCAGTATAGACAAAGTTGTGATTTTTGGGCTAGTCGGGACACAGTAAAAAATACAAAATGTAATGTCAAAAACTGAACGAGCCATAAATACAAAACAATTTATGAGTTCAGAGGGCTTTAACCTAGTAGACATTACTTATTAGTGGTACATTCATCACTGTATAAACATAGATACTAGGCAGATAAACAGTTAACACGAGTATTTTAATAGTACGTAACCTAATAAATACCTCTCTCTCAGAGATTTACCACGGCAATATACGCAGTGGCTTGCCAAAAGTTATTCCTTAATCGAAAACGAGGATCTTCTTCGCTTTGATTTATTTTTCCTTCTCCACTGTGAGTAAAATTGAATTTGCATATCTTCGGAGAGTGCAAGCGTTAAATTAAGGATTTATTTGCCGCCTTCAACCGACAAAACGCAAATGATTAACATTTCGTTTTATAAATTGAATGTTTTACAGTCAGGATTTCATTCAGATTTGGGAGCCTAATCAGGAAACAAAATGTACGTATTACTTATAATAATTTGCTGGGACACAGGCGTCCTCTGTGTGAGATGGATTAGGGTCGTCATCCATTACGTAGGTCTAGTGCGGGTTGGTGAATGTCACGTCTTCGAATTTTTACAAGCCAGTTCCCTCACGATGTTTTCCTTCATTGTTTTTGAGAGCAGTAGTTATGAAATAATTTACACAAATTAAAGTACCTGTCTGGGTTCAAACCTATGACCTACAACTCGTATTTAGCGGCCGTATCCACTGGACCACCGCTGCTCCACATAGGTATTATTATCAGCTCATATTATATTATTTATCTAGGATGTCATTGTAGTAGCATCGCTCGGCAGTTCATCTATCACTTCCATGTTTCCGCATGTGTACATTAAGGATACCTTACCGAACCGTACCCAAATATCTGAAGTGACCACGTATCACTCAAAGTGAACACGAATGCCTTTTAGAATATAAAACGACCGACTCACTCCTTTCAATTGAGTGCCATTGTAAGATTTTAAGAGCTCGTAAAATGTAATATGGTCACATTTTACAGTAACTAACTCTTCATTTCTTCGTTTTACTTATTTGCCTACTGTCAATGACATTTTTTTTCTCATGAATTTAAAAGATTAAAATATCAAAATCTGGCATCACCTTTGTTTAACTTATAGAGCAAAGATTCTGTCTGACAGCTGGAAAAGGCTTTTGAGTTCATACCTTTGGACGGCTTACATTCACTAAACTGAAACTGGGCCTCGTGGCAGTGTCCTCCCTCACCATCAACATACATTACTTGACCCAGTTAACAGGCAGTCAAAGCTCAGTTAACCCGAGACTGCCATCACAGGGGGTACCTGATTACCTACCATACCTAAATTTAATTTTCCGGATATTCGCCTTCATTACTACTGTTTTGAAGTTGAAAATCAAATATATGCGCTAAAAGTCATAGAAGTTATAGCTTTCGAAATGTTGCAAGTAAGATATTCGTAATAAAAAGCATTGCTCTCTTGACAAGCGTTGCGGTATTATTTTAATTGCGGTAAATGCGGTTGAAGACCAACAGCCGCGTTATATTATTTCCAACAGATATTTCACGTGAAAGAACGGTCTGTTTTTTAATTACTCCACGTAATTGTTACAATTTGCATTAATTTATGATAAACATCAATACAACCACCGTACGAAAATATGCCACAAACAAATTATTGTATTTGCAAATTTTTGTCTTTTAAACTTTACCGGACCGCGTCGATCGCTATTGTGCAAATTGTTAGTGTCACAACGTCGTTGTTACACAAATAAAGCCTAAATAAAGAAAAAAAAACATGCAAGTGCATGTCGGAATATGCACAATAAAGGGTTCCGTAGTTGGGATCAATTTATCCTAAGAACAAACTTATCTTTGTAGTTGAAAAAAAATCTGCGTTTACGTCACAGTCAATTCTCCAATAGCAAAAATGTAAGTTTATAAAAAAAATGTGATAAAACTACAAATTGACGATTTTCGGATATTTTTATTTAATTTTACTGTGAGAACTTGCTTCTTGCCAAGTTTCATGATTCTAAGTCAACGGGAAGTACCATAAAGGCTTGATTTATTTGCAAGTATCAAAATATGTCGCATAAATGGCCGTATTTTTTAGTGCGTTGCTATTTTTTAGAGCTCCAAGGAACAGTAGATCTACTTATTTGATAATAATTAACTCAATACCTCTACGCGTTCCTGAGAAAAAGGGTTTTGATAGACGGATAGCAATTTGACCCTTTAATCCATTTTTTTCCGTTTGAGGTACGAAACCCTAAAAATAATATTTTCTCATTTTTTATATATTTACAGCATACCTACTCCATCATGAATAAATAATTTAATTAAAACAACATTTTCGAAATATACAAAAATATAATTAATAATAATCATACACTGGAGAAGGCTTACGTTCATGGCAGTCCGAAAGATCACCGCTGGCTTTCGAACTGATGATGATGATGATTATATTTTTTTGCAACATTTAACAATGGTCAGATCTATCGTGTGAATCGTGTGATTGACAATAATTTACTAATGTTACTTTTCTCTTTTTGTTCTTTTAACTAAACATGAATTTGTTCGTTGTTTTTGTGTAAATATATTATTATTACAATATTTATCTTATAATATCGACATCGACACAATTACTATAAAATTTTATGTACATTATTATCTCTAAGGTTGTCATATCACATCCCTGTATCCATGTCACTATAGTTTACTTATGTATATCTACAAACACTACTAAGTTGGCGCTTCTTCTATGCGCTGTGAGCAGTGGTCGGCCGCTCGGCTCGGCGTCCTGTTGAGTAGGAAGTCCAGGTCATGTGATATCTTGTGTAGCACTTTGTCAGTGTGTGTTTGTGTGGAGTGAGTAGTGGTTTTGTCGTGTGAGTGTGTGTTGTCTAGTTGTATGTGTGAGTGGTTGTGCTCGTCGCCGCACTCGCGGTGGATAGACGGCAGCGAGCTGCTGCTCGACAACTGCGGCGCGCGCTTCTTGAGACAGCTTTTGATCGGACGAGCCGACACGTCGGGCGTCGACTGACTACAGATCGTACAGCTCTCCTGGGAATTAGATATGTTAAGATTAGATTTCCAGTTCTCATTTTTAGTGAATTTACGTTTATTTGAACTTGCTCTACCTTGGGGGTGTCGGTGCTGTCCTTGTAGGTGCGCGTGTCTGTGTCGTGTGGCGGTGCGTGTGTCGCGGGCATCACGCGCAGCTCCACACACACGCGCGACACGTGCGATTGTGTGCGCGCGTGCACACCGTCGCCGTCTGCGGGAGTCACAGTGTAACTATGCTGTATGATGTCAAGTGTAACATAGGGGGTCTAGAAGTTAACGTTTTTCAGTTAGGTTTGTTACAAGTAACCAAAAAGCATTGAGACGGCAAATTATAGGTCACCAGAAGTCTGTAAAATGACTCAAGTTTTTAAACTTTCTCAGACTATACAAACAATCCTGACCTTAAAGAAGTATTCACATAGCGCTACCTGTGGGTATGACGTCGCACAGTGTCCGCGAGTGTGTGCGCGGCGACTGCAGCTTGTGCTTGTACTCCACGCACCGCACTATGTCCGCCACACACGCGCCGCTCGACTGACGCCTGCAGCAACAAGGGAACCAGTCAGGTCTTATGTAGAAGCTACTTCGTGATGGCGTCTCAGTATAGTGAAATAGTACCTCATTCCTCACCTGTACATGGTGTTCGGGCTCTCTAACGTCGGCGCTTGCCAGTAGGTGTTAGCGGGCGACACATGAGACGAGGAGCACTCCACCTCGCGAGCTTGCTTTATGTACACTACAACAATGTGATGACAACAGCTTAGAAGTAAGTACACACCTCTAAACATTCACGCGAAACAAGCCGAAAGAGAAGATAACTCTAATTAGGGGTTCAGGCAACAGGGTTGTTTGTTCTATAATTTGACGATCGAAATAAGTTAACAAACTTACACCTCAGCGTGCAGCAAACGAGAGCCTCCAGTTATTGCTGGTAGTAAATTAAATGAAGTCGTGCATTCGGCTGATACGAATGATCTCAACCACTAACCATCTAAGACCAAAAAGAGTTGACAACAATGCAAGTTCTGGGAAAACATAAGTTAAGAGCAGAAGATATGTATCTGGTGATAGACCAATCCATTCAATTTTCGAGCTCTTTGTAGATTCTGGTACACACAGCTTCATCAACTGTGTACCCCAGCAAAAGACACCGACAGCTGCACTGCATCACAACTTTTTGTAATTCTACACAAACATTTTATTAAGGACATCGATTTGTTTTGTTTGTTGACAATATGTATATTGACAAGCAACAATACAGAAGAACATTATAGTAATGATAGTATATGTCTATTTAGATCAGAGGTTTTTAAGATTGCTGGAAGCGGATATTATTAGAATAGAATAGAATAGAATAATTATTTATTTGCATAGAAAATAGGTACAAAAATGTAGATGTTTTATAATTAGAGATCCTTATACTTTCTACCTTAAATTAGGCATGCAGGTTCTATTCCCAGAACTTAGTTTTCTTTTTGACATTACAAAATTAATGTTTTTCAATGTATGTACTTCTTCCTACTTTATTTTGCGAGAGTAACAAAACAACTGAAAAAAGAGTAACAAGTAAATAAAGTTAACAACCTTACCTAAAAGCATGTCTTAATCATAGCTACATAATATCACAAACATTACCATATTGTTTCTAAAACAATTATTGTGCTTAGAATTAGAAATTACTTTTATTAAATAATTTGATGAGAATCGTAGTCTTTTTTTTTATTGAAACGAATTTATACCCTCAAATTAGAACAACCATTAATTATTAGCAGAGACCAAATGATGGAGTAGAACGTACGATAGTAGATTAAAAATTCATCGCAATCGCAACGAGCTTGCTGGTTTGTTTGTGAAAACTGTATTGAAATGAAATAGTTTATTTTCCAGAAATACATCCAACTTACAATAATGACATATAATAACACATAGCTATTGCATGGCTACGCATATTGAATGGCTACGTTGGTTGATGCGTTGGTTCGAATCCATGTCAAGCCATTGTTTTAAGTATTCTTTAGAATATTACAAGAAAAAAAATGTTAAAGCAGTATAAAATTTTAATACTGCGGGGTCCTCAAGTAGTAACGCTGACTGTACATCGAAATCGTGGCAAAACATATGTCAAAAACAAGAATCTCACTCACGACTATGTGAGGCGTCTCCCTCGGGCGCGTCCTGCCACTCGCTGTGTGAGGAGAGAGTTAGCAAGCGCCGCGCTGCCTGCAGACACTCTTCGTCCATGATCACGTAGCACACCAGCATCGCTATACCCTGCACAAGCAATGGGAGATGTTGGTCGAGTGTATTGGTCTATATGACATTGATTCTTACGATCATTGAGTTGACTCACATTAGCCAGCGCGGCGGCGGCCAGCACTACAACGTGCGGCATGCTGGTCTCTGCGGGCTGCACGTACGCCACTCCGGCCGCTTGCGTCGCGCACGTAGTCACCAGCAGCACTAGCGTGTGCCGCACTACTCGTGCTCGCTCGCGCACGTGCTCTTGTCTCCCCGGCTTGTGCTCGCGCGCTCGCCCTCTGAGCGCGAGCGCGAGTGCGAGCGCGAGCGCGGCTAGCAGCGCTTGGCCTGCAGCACACACGGCGTTGGCGGCCGCGCCCAGCTGCAGCGGCGCGCCGCCCCACAGCCGAGCTGTCAGCCAGCATAGTGTGCACACGCCTGCAACCAGTTCGCGTGAGTACAGCGACACGCGCGGCCCTCCTGCACACCGGCCGTCTGCACCTCCACGTACCGCACAGTAGTCCGACAGAGGGCGCGCGCGTGGCTGTGGCAGCCAGCTCGGCGTGCAGCAGCAGCGGCGCAGCACACAGCGCGGCGCAGCCCGCCATCCAGCACAGCGCCACCGCCCAGCCCACGCCGCCCGGACATGCTACGTCCTGCGCGACATAGCAACATCTCACTCACTTATTTTCTGAAGCATTTACACAGGACTCAAATTATTAATACTCACCTGCCTCGTATCACATTCAAGTAGAGCCAACATAGCTGCAGAGTGAAAGCCCGCAGTGGCAGCTTTGAGCAGCACTGGCAGCCTGGTCTTACTGCCAGCTACTAGGCTGAGGAGCTGCAGTAATGCCGCAACAAGACACATCGCACCCCCGAGGCTCACTGTGATTTTCACGATGCCTCGTAAGTCATTCTCTATACCTGTCTGATAAAATCACCACTCATCATCATCATCACTCTTTCATTCCAATCACTTGTCTTTTAGTACTTACGAATGTCTCCCGGTCCACAATGAAGAGTGCGACGGTCGCCAGTCCCCGACAGCGGCACGCGACGTGTGTGCGCTCCGGTACGCGCAGCTCACACGCCTGTGTGCTCCACACGCGCGGCGCCGAGCGCGCCCGGCCTCCACACGCGAGCTGAGGTGCTGGCACAGAACAACTACATGAGCGAGCGTGCTTTCTTGTTGACATCATTATTGAAGGAGCTGTATCGTGTAGGGTATCTGCTCACCAGTAGCACTATAATTCTTAGAGTGCGCGAACAGTAGTGTGACAGTGTGAGGGAGCGTGGCGTCAACTCCCGCGCCACTCACAGACACCTGCACCTGTTGTGATGCTACTGTGTACTCTGTCGCGCGGCCGGACCTGGAATAGTTGCCGCTACAAGTATCGGGAGGTAAATGAAAAACAATGGAAAAATAAATAAATAACAGAACGAAACAAAAATACTCGAAGTCGGTGACAAAAACTAAAATGCTGATCCAAAGACGTTGAGTTCCGAAATTAAAATTATTTTTACTTTATAGTGTTTTTTTTAATCCTGTTTTACAATTTGCAACAAATTGTTATAATGAACTGTAGTGCTGTCTGTAATAAAAGAAAGGGCTCCTTACTTATACTCGACGTATCTTCTCAACGACGGCAACCTTGCTCCCAGATCATGATACAGCACGGTGACCACGGAAGTATTGCCAGTTCTATCCACCAGCTCCACTCCTGCTGACGTCACGAGCCACTCCTCGCTCCCCACTGGAGCTGGCTGAAGCTCGAAGTGTGCCGCGTTGTCGTCGTGTACTGGTTTTGTTGTAACTGTGAACTCGTGATAGCGCTTGTCGAAGTCACTCCTCATGCCCGCTGTGTCCACTACCGCGTTTTGAAGATCGAAGATTTTCTATTAGAAATAGCATGGCCAATCAGTACAACATTCTAAACTAAATATAAACTTGACTTTGCTTCAAGCTAATCTTAAATTTCAGTAGTTCCTAACCTCTTCATCCAGGAAAGTATCAGGATGTGTGAGCAGGTGGTCATAAATATGCAGCAGATGTTCCGCGCTGTGGTACCTGTCGGCTGGCTGAGCTGCAGCAGACATGAGGTAGCGCAGCATGTGTGCTGCATGTGTGAGGGGAGGCTCGCCCTCGCCCGGGTGTGTCGGCAGGGAGCGCAGCACTGCACCGTACTGCCGCAACACGTGCGACACAGAGCGCCAAGAGTAGCCCAGCGATATCAAAGTGAACTGACCAACAACATAATGTAGGTATGTTTTAACCGGTTGTTATGAAGATACAAAAACATCTTAATTTTGTTGTTTTCTTTTACCTGTTCATAAATATCTCTGAGTGAGTCTGCAACACAACCAGAGAAATCTGGTAGCATCCACTTGATACCATGTTGACCGGTTTTCGGCTCACAGAACCTGAAAGTAAGTTACCGATATAAAAACTTTCACTACATGTCGTACAAATGATAAATTATTGTCTTTTGTTCGACTATTTATTTTAGTTTTTTCACTTGCCTGGTAGTCTCCCCACTGTATCCATGTGGACAGGAAACCGTCGCGTGCGCTCCGGGAGCAGTTTTCGGCCAGCGCAAGCCATGGGAGGCGCCACTCTCACACGCTACGGCGTCCGCTCCTAGAGCCCACATGGTCACGCCTTTGGCGTTGGTGCCAGCCACTGACGATACTTGACAACGAAACTCGCTGGATTTCTAATATAAAAAAAACGCCAAAAGGCATGTTGAATAGTAGGAAAACAAAAGAAAACAAAAATAAATATTTTTTGGATCGAAGTGCACCATGTAACTTACCTGTACATTGTAAAGCTTGAGCACGCTCCCCGCGGGGTACAGATCCTCCCAGACCACTCTGCCCGGCGCCATCGGTAGCAGCGTCCTCTCCCTCGCCCAACTGAACCCGAGCGCGCCGTGCACCCGCCCCGCTCCCGCCAAACATGTTATACTTACGTTGTCGCCCTGACACACATTAATATCAATTGTTATCTACAACTAATTGCTACTACAATTTGAGAATATTTATTGTTACTTTGTGTAAAAGCATGTATTCCACCACCAGATAATACCACAGGTCTTTATCGGTTCACCTTATCGACAGTGATTGTGGAAGGCACGAGTCGTATATCGGGCGGTCTCAGCACCGTCAGCCTCAGCGCTCTACATCGTCTCCTGCCAGCATCGTCTGCTGCACAGGACCACTTGCCGCTGTCGGGCCTCTTCGCTTCTGATAGGCCTAACACTGACATGCGACGACCGAGCGCGTCTTCTGACACCGTGCGCGTCCAAATGTCTCTGAAAAGAGAACACTCTTATCTTGCATCAATGGTTGTTCTCTGCCATCTGCTAAAAAACTTGGTCGACTCGTTTTTGCAAGTATGTATAGCAAAAAATTATAGTTCAAATAACGTTTTCAATTCTTCACTTCTGCTGTAAAATGAATATATATACTTATTTTCATATTGCGTTACGTGTTCTTTTTGATATCCCATAATTCTATGGTATAAATGAGACCACGTCAAAGAATCAATTGGCATCATATGATATTTTTTCAATTAATTATTTATTTTCGTTTTAATTTTTCATTCAAAATAATTCGACAAAGTTACGATTAATTATGTAAAACACCCTTACGTAAAATATAAAATTTAAAAAATACCATTTGATACTGACTATTTTAGTCCATAAATAAAATACAACGTCGCATTCTCTTAGCTTTCAATTTGAAAGATTGGTTTGAATGAAAATGATTTACTTTTACTTATCAATGAAACTTAGATACACACATCGGGAGTCTAGTGTTATGTTATCTTCAAAACTGTGTACCTACGTTTGAATCACGTGTTCTAGGATTTTTTGTTCTATTTTTACATAAAGCTCAAAAAACCTTAAGAGTTATGGGTGATGTCTCATAACTCTAAGGTTTTTTTTTAAAGGAACACGTTGTTTAAATCTAAACGATATGAAACCATCAGGAAGCGAGCATGTTGGAAGTTAGCCGATTAATCGGTGCGGTTAAATAACAGTCGCCAGTAATTGGATGGGCGCTCGTTAGGTGCCGGGACTGCACAGGCTCGCTCACTCGTCGGTCTCGACGCCAGGCTATTAGGTAGCGTCCGATATGTCGAAATCTACCAGCCTGGAAAGTTTGTTAAGGCTTGTTTGTCGAAAAACTAGAAAATACAGTCTCACATACTCACTCAAAAACCCTCACTTACCTCGTAGTACCATTGAAGTTTATCTTGACACCGTCTTTGTACCACGTGAAGGCGATGTTCGGAGATCCATACGCCATACATGTCAGTATGAACTCCGATCCCTCCCATATTTCTGGACGATGGTTCACAACCAGAGTCTGCAAAAGGACGTTACTTAATTGAAAATATCCAAGCATAAGTTATCCTGTAAGTAAATGGAATTATAGCAAAGAATGCAGCGATAAATACACAGTTTGAGAATTGACAACTTTTTATACTACTCCGGTTTTCTCATACCGAGCAATTAATTTCACTTAGCCCATGAAAGTATGAACACATAGAGCAGATAGACAAATTGTTCCAAATTATTATTTGGAATCATTGGAATCTTGTAGATACATCGTTTAAAATAATTAAAATTTTCCTACAAGGCATTTCCCCGAAACTCCATCTAGTTTCAGGAATCAAACTCAAGCCATTATTTACATCAACTGCGGATGGATACTTAGGAATTAATTAAGCTGAGATTTCCCTGAATCCCTGAAGCACTCATGATTGCTCTTTAGTAGATTTCACTGCGTTAAGATTGATGGTGTCGTCACAGTCGTTATGGTCGTGAGTCTTGGTAAGCGAATTATTATTAGAAGATTCTGTTACAAGAAGTTTAACGGTAATAAAGGATTCGTATTTTCAAGATTCTACAGAAAGACGTCTAGTGAATGATGGTTTTACGTTCACAGATAAAAGAAGCATAGGTAGGTTCTCACGTGCAAGCTAAGCGCAGGCTGCATGTAGAAGTGCAGCGTGTCGGTGCGCAGACGCACGTGGTGTGTGCGCATGCGCGCCAGTGCCGCGCGCAGTGCACCCGCGTCACGCCGCACGCCCCACACGCGCACCCACACCCTGCGTGCGCCGCCCGCAGACACCGTACTGACACATACATACGTGTACAGTGTAGTACCTATACACCAGTTCAAACCACTACGAGATACATCAACAGTGTTTAGAGAACCGAAACTTACCTTATGTTAAGAACTTCTATTTCATCTTCTAATGTAATGTTTGACGCCTTTAAATAACTTGTTAACTGAAAGAAATAAGATAGTTGTTATTAATTAACTTTCCCTCTAGAATATAATTAAGTATTCTGTTATTTAATTTATTTGTAAATACCTGTTTGATAACTTCTTGAGATACGTTTACATCTGCTTTATCCACTACTTCCAGTCTTGTTTCAAATCGTGCTGATGCTATAAACATACATCCTCATATGAATAAATGTGGGATTTAGTTATAACCTCCAGATTACCTACCTACCTATCCAATCCCATAAATTTTTCGTGTGCTTAATTTGGCATAACTATACGCCGCATTTTTTTATGAGGGAGACAACGTTTAGAAACATAGTTATACAGCAGGTACTACTTAAATGAATGTATCACCTGCTTCTTAAGATTATCGATTAATATAAATACTCACAGAAGTCTGTATCCTTCGGGTTACAGTCACAAGCTGTTCCTTCCTTACAAACTTCTGAACATTCTTCTATACCGCACTCTGAATCAAAATTCACACAATTACTGACTGACTTTCTTACAAGATTGGAATCTATATAGTAAAATCTTTAATTTTGTTTCAAATAAAAACAGAAATAGTGATGAACACACATTGAGGGAGACATTGCTGTTTTTAGAAAGAAAAAAGTTATAAAATATGGAAATATTTCTCACCGAGTGGTGCTAGCTGCGCCTCGCACAGGTCGCCCGTGTAGCCCGGCGCACAGAGACAGCTGACGGCGGCCGGGCCCATCTGTCTGTCGATACATACAGCTTGTATGTCATGGTTTAACGAATTACGTCTAACGGTTGATGTTTAATGAACATTTTCGATCGAGTCGACGTTTGAGCTACAGTAGGTAGGTACTCTTCTAATAGAAAATACACATTTACAAAACTTCTGTACATATTATTAAATGTGCTAGAAATCCACGAAATAACGTTACCTAAGTTTATGGTACTTTATTTCGAAACCCTTTTTGTTCCAGAACAAAAAACCAACGACTTTAAGGATACACGACGCAAAAAGCGGAATTGTTTCAAAAGCTAAATGTGACCCTTACATACAGATGTGACTACGTCTCGTGAAATAAAAAACCGGAACTGTACTAAAGAAATGAAAATGTATTTTCTACACATTTTCCTTCTTTGTTGTAATGTTTTACATTGTATTGTCTAACAAATATATGTTAACAGTAAAATTTATACTTAAACTGCGAACAACATTAACTAAAAATATGACAGTTGAAACATAGGGGTTAATATTAAGTACCAAACGATGCCAACCGGAGGGTCATGGGTTCACTCACCTGCAGGTGCCGCCATTCTTACACATGGTGGAGGTCCTCGGACACAGCGGACCATCTCCGCAGTCCGCTCCCGAGTAACCCTCGAAACATGAACAGTAAAATTCCCTGCGATGTGGAAAATATTGCGGAGTTAGAAATAAATATTGTAAATACTGGCGTGGGAATATACGGCACGGCATTTTAATAACAATACGCGGTTTTTTGGTGTGCACACCAAAATTCGTAAACAGAGAATGTTGTGTTCTCTATATTTTGTCAGTGAGTTGAGTTCTGGCACCCGTTTTGGTCTCGTTGGCACAAAATTTCCACGCATTTTTGCCTTCACTAATGGAGTTTTCAACTAAGACCTAGAGATAATTTATTTATAACCGACTTCTAAAAAAGGAGGAGGTTCTCAATTCAGATGTTTATATATATCTTGGGGCATAATCCGTTATTTAGACGGATTTTCAAAATTCATTTTTCTTCTGAAAGGGTATCTCTCGAGGTGGTTCCATATAAATTTTCTTAACGTTTCTTGGGTACTTTTTGAGTTAACTTCAATTACACGTGTTTTTCCATATACATAGACTAAGTGCTCTATATGATGATGTTATAATAACTTCCTGTAACTGTTATTTACATAGCAGATTCTTAGGTATGTAGGTAACATAAAGTCCATGATTACATCAAGAAAATTGCAAATGGTTTCTTGATCGTTAAATTTGTGCCCAACTTACTGATAATCTCGCCTGGCGTAGCAGTGCCCCAGCAGTCTGCACTCGATGGCGCTGCATGAAGTGGGTCCCGGTGACTGCGCTGCTCCTCGCACCTCATACGTCACGTTGAACCCGTACACGGACAACAGACCTAACGCCCTGAGCTGTGTGCCCTCGAGTCTGTTTAGGTTTAGCTCCACCACTAGCACTGGACTCTGAACCTGAAAACAAAATTACGACTTTAGCAACCTGCTGAAATAGTGCCACTAACCCTTCAGATAAACTTTAATTTCCCTGAATACAAAAACTGGAATGACTTTTCCCATATATTTATTTTGTGTATTATTTTAATTATTACTTTTTCTGTTGTTGTTATAAAAACCTGTCTCAAAGTTCAACTCTTTACCCGTTTTAGTCGTCACCAATAAACAAAACCTACTATCTACACCTAAAACGCTTTCCATGTAGTTAATTTTTATTTTAAATGCGCATGGTATTAAAATATTATTTAAAGGATTTCCAATATTTTCAATATCTGAAATATTTTGTATATCAGTGTTAACATTTATGCGAAAAAATAAATATCTTATATTAAACAGTATGTCGATAAGAATATTTGACTTCAGTGTTTACAAGAAGAGCTCTCATTTTCATTTTACATACAAAAAACGCTCGAACATATTTTTGCATAGTTTCTAAGGTCAGCGTAATAATACTCGCTTATTTTGCAGCCTCATTCTCAATTTCACGACAAAGGAGACATACGTCAAAAAAACGCCCTGTCGAATTATTTATGAAGATAATTCGTCAGCCCGCGCTGTAGTCTACACGAAAAACGGAAATTACGATCTAGGAACGATAATATATAATAGGAATTGGCAAATCTCCAGACGAAGACCTATGTATTTTCTCCCTTTTGCAAACTAGAAGCTTTTTAATATTGTACAAGAAATAATTTTGATGAGAACAGCCACGACAAGACTAAGTAGAAACAAACTACCTAACTACAATTTCTTTGGGAGTAAAACTAATTTATAATTTTCTTTAATTATAAATATCATATTTCTCCTATGAGCAAGATTTACATTTAAATTACAAAACGTTATATTGTGTGCGATAAAAGTCACTTATTGCGGTGGATGAGATGACTTCTATGTATAATGAATATCATAGAGCTTTTTAATAAAAACGGCCAACGGAATGATTAAATTTTCATTTAAATAACACCTACCTAACATAATTATTTTCGACTGAAATTAGACTTTGCCTTTTATTCTCAACATAAAATGTAATCTGCCACTTGGACTTGGGCAAATGAAATGACCTAAATACTAAAGAGGTTATTGGTCGCTAATCGAAACAACTAGGTAGAAAAAAAGATATGAAAACGTTCCACATTTGCTGAAATGAAAGTTTACCAGACTCGTTAGCGCGAGCAAAGCGGCCAGACGCTATGAATGTTACAAACTGCGCACCAAGAAAAAAATATAACCCAACAGTTAGGATATAATTTCAGCGTAGTCGTATGAAAACTAATTAAAGTGGTCGTAAACATAACCATCAAAATGTGCACTTTAAAAATACAATGAGTCACAAAAATCCTTAGGTCGAAAAAACTTATTTATACATTAAAAAGTAGGTATTTCAATTCAAGTTTCAAGTCAGCACTTCAACTAGATTGTCGATAGTGTTAACTAAACTACGTTTGGCTAGCTGCCAGACAAGTGCACGGTCATTGGAAAATTAACAACATTACATACACAAAAGGTTTATTTTTCCACCCATACCGCCAATATACAAACAATAATCGCGTGAAAAACATAAAATGTGTCTGATTTGTAAAGTATTGCAAAGTAATAATCAGTAGAATTTTTGATTGAGGACGTAATTTAAATTATAATGTTTAGTTTAAGTGATCGTTAGACGCCTCCGACACTTATTCCTATTTTTTGTTTAATAAAATCAATTTCCCGGCGTCATTTTAGAATAAAAAAACGTGTACGGTCGAAAACGAAGTTCTTTTTCACGTATGATTTAAAACAAAAACAATTTTTTTGCAGCCGCCATCTTGGATTTACATTTTGTCCTCATATCGGTTTTAGAACCTTCAAAAATTATGAAAACGAAACCTATGACGAACTATTTGAAAATTTTCGCGGCCGCCATCTTGGATTTATATATTGACCTCACTATCGGCTTTGGCACCTTCGAAAATTATGAAAACGACACCCATGACGAAAATTTTCGCAGCCGCCATCTTGGATTTACATTTTGACCTCACTATCGGCTTTAGCACCTTTTAAAACTATGAAAACAACACCCATGACGAAAATTTTGAATACTTTCGCAGCTGCCATCTTGGATTTACATTTGACCTCATATCGGCTTTAGAACCTTCAAAAACTATGAAAATGACACCCATGACGAACTGTTTGAAAATTTTCGCGGCCGCCATTTTGTAGTTACATTTTGATCCCATTATCAGCTTTAACACCCTCGAAAACCATGAAAACGATACCTATGATGAAAAATTTGTACATTTTCAGAGCCGCCATCTTAGATTTACATTTTGACCAAATTCATACTTTCTCTCTCTCTCCGGCATGCAGTATACTCGGGCCGATGTGTACAATTTTATCCCACGACACTGTAATCACTTTAATCTTTTCTTTTATTTCTCTGTCGGCGTTCTCTGTCTCTCTCTCTTTCTTTCTCTTAGATTAGAAGATGACAGTCGCAAGTATTAACACTTTTTAGCGTGACAATTTCTGAAAGTTTACAAGCCGCGTTAAAGAACTTCGTTCCAATATCACATTTTTATAGTCTAAGACTGAATATAGCAATCAATAAATTAACAATAACAAACAAATTAAACTTTGTAGAGACCATAAAGAAATAAAAAACACTTTGAAAATTTGAAAATCAAACAGGGCCTATCAAGCTAGTTTTATTTTCAAGAAGTCATTTTTTTTAAGCGTCACTTCTTGTTCAAGTAAAGCCCTGTACCTATACACTTTCGAATTCCACTCGGCAGTCATGTCAGTAAAGTTGGATGAAGTTATTGAGAGCTGCATTCTTTCTACATTATTCGCAACAGTCACGATTCGCGGCCGCATTAAGATAATTAATTTATTCAACTAATAAGTTTTACACAGAACTTTCCTCGTTTGCTGAGTTTATCAAGCTATCAATAAGAATGGCACTTCATTCGTTAGTCTAAGAAATGTTCTTTAACTTCAGTCTTAACTACAGCTACTCATTTAAATTGGGTTATTCATTACGGAGAGACCTAAACAACTCAAGTTGTGTTTCCTTGTTAATAATTAATGCTGACTATCTTTGGTATCCCAGTGGTAACGGTCCCGACTTACGAGTCGAACTCAGGCTAGCACTTTACTTTGTGTAAATAATTTCACCAGCACTGCTCTCAAAAACGCTGAAGGAAAACATCGTGAGGCAACAAGTATGTCCTAAAACCGAAAAATTTGAAGACATGTGACATCTACCAACCCGCACTGGGCTCGCGTGGTAGATTACAGCCCGTTCCCACTCGAAGAGGCCTGTGTCCCAGCAGTGGGCTATTACGTCATGGTTAAAATTATACGCTGATTATTGTCATGGCCTTGTTGGTCTTCTTCTTCTTTTCGTGTGACCTTGTTGGTGGAAATTCAGTTGGCGTGAAATTACCTTTTTGCAAAGTGGTTTTGTTTTTAGGAACTAGTAGGGATAATTATCCCAATGGGCACATAATATGTACACATTGGCCTTCCCTTGAGGTTAGAAAATGAGAAATAATTCGCTAAGCACTCAGCGCATACAATATTCAGTGAGTTGTGTGGTGTGGGCAAACACTGTCTTTAATTATGAGGCGGTTTAAGTGTGCTGTTGGACGGCCGGCATAATTGGCCAGGGATAAACCTGTTTAATTATTATAAGAATATAATCCCAGCACAAGATTTAAAGTAAGTAGTGGTCGTAATATAGGTAAGAGGTATTCGACGAGATTTAGTTTGTACAAAAGTAGCGACATAATGACGAGGCATTTTCGCCCGTAGTTTTCACAGTTTAACTTCTCTTATATATAAAATTCTCGTGTCACAATGTTAGTTACCTTACTCCTCCGAAACGGCTTTACTGATTTTTACCAAATTTTATATGCATATTCAGTTGGTCTGAGAATCGGCTACTATCTATTTTTCATACCCCTTAAATGATAAGGGTTGTTCATCCCGAACAAATAATTGGCAAAACAACGTTTGCCGGGGTCAGCTAGTTATTCTATAAAATATTGAGCCATAACCACAATTTAAATTAACATGGTATAGTAGTATAATATCCATATTTATACTGTGCCATTACGTTGTAGGTCTATGTGTGGTCAATCCAGTAAACCTATTTAAGCTAGACTTTGATGCAGTTGAAGTGGAATGCCTCAACCCCTGGCATGTTTGCGGGTATATTGCGGCCCGGGGCACACCGGCGGCTCGCCGCAACTTCACGGTGATCGCACATAGCGTGAGGAGATTTATGTGCCAAACTTTTTGATATGGCATTTCTACTGCTCTTTTTCAATAATACTATACAGAGTGTTAGGAAGACGGTGAAAATAAAATTAAAAATGTTAGTTTTGTTATTTTTAAATGAAATTATTGACGTTTGAAGTTTGGGCAACGACGGATTACTAATAAAATTTAAAAACAAATATTTAAAAAAATCCGTATCGCCTGGGTTTTGTTATTCGGCCTAAACACGTAGCAGATGGCCCCACAGATTCGCCATTTTCGTATGTTCAACCGTCTGCATAGTGCCCAACACCCTGCATATATAAAAAACTATTTTCTTCTTAAAAGATTTCCTGTGTTTTACTACCAAATATACAAATTTTCAGCTGTGATTGCTTTGTTACACTCAATTCAAGACAAAAGGTCACCATTAAAGAAAGGTTAGAGTAACTAGCTACTAATCTCCCTGGTTTTGAATAACTTTTGCTTGTACTAAATACCTGGCCGGGTTTATGTAGGTAGGTACCTACGTAGTACTGTGAGGACTTATCATTGGAATTCAACCTCACACATCATGCAGGCTGGCAAGAACGCTCTATGGTATCCGAACATTCGAACATTTTGTATTTAAATTAGGATTTTCGTATGGTGTGCATTTTGTTGTAAGAAAAACTAGTTGAGCCCATGGCGTCGGTCGCGTAATATTGTCTTTTGCTGTATACTGTTGGTTTAATTATAGTCTATCTTTCCAAAAGTTTCTTTAATTTATTACACTACACACGATCCCAACTACCGCAGCCAAGCGAGTTGCTCACAAATGGTGGAGGCGCCCTTTCTAAAGTGTAGTCGTCACATATAGTGGAAGCGCATTAGTCCGGAGCTGAAGAAGATATGAGATACGACGACTAAAAGTCCGAAGCTAAGTGGTTTTTATTATTATTTTATATAGAGCGAGATGGCGTATCAAATGCAGCCCTTCTCGGGGATCAACGGCATGTGCCTAGAGAAGTTCATTAAGGAGTTCAGGCTTGTGGCCACCGAAAACGAATGGCAGGAATATGATTTGGCTCTAATATTACGTGCATTTCTTGTGGGGCCAGCAATGTATTTCCACAAATATACATACCACGAGGGTATGAGTTTTCAATCTTTTTGTAAAGAATTATGGGCAGAATTCCCATGCAAATGCCACAAAGAATTAGCGGCATATAGGGGACAAGAAACAGAGATGTCCGATGAAAGCGGACAAAACGACATGAATTTAGATAATCACACCAATTTATTTTCTAGTGGAAGACAGGACCCACTGGAAGAACTGAAAAGCTGCCAAGAGGGCAGAGATGATGATGATGATGATGATGAGGAGCGCAACTGCCTAGGACGCAGTCTTGCGAGTAATGAGGACGGCTCAAGTCAAGTGTTCGAAAAGGAACACGTGGAAGAAGCTACAAAATCGGGTCAGTCCAGTCCATTTATTAAACCATTCATACATGTTTCAGAAGGTCAGAATGTGTCCTTGTCAAAGGAAATTATTGGTCACGATGAGGAAACTCCAACTCATAACTTCGTCGTGGATCAAATTAATAAAGATATATCCAAGGATGACGTGGAGTCATGTACAGTCTTAGAGAAAGAAAGTGATAGTGAAGTAGTCGTTGATGGCTTCGGTCGCGTAATATTGTCTTTTGCTGTATACTGTTGGTTTAATTATAGTCTATCTTTCCAAAAGTTTCTTTAATTTATTACACTACACACGATCCCAACTACCGCAGCCAAGCGAGTTGCTCACAGTACCTATTCTTTTCTTACCTTATTTTATTAGCTGTAACTATTAGAACGGTAATGATATTTATAACTCTGAGGTTATAACTGTTACATTTATATTGGTCTCAGATTATATTTATTTATCTGAAAGTCTTCGTTCTCGGGATCGGAACAATAACGGACGCGGTGCAGTGGTCGAATCAACATCATCATCATTTCAGCCGAAAGACGTCCACTGCTGAACATAGGCCTCCTCCAAGCACCGCTACTTCGACCGATTTTGTACTTTCCGCAACCAGGGATTTCTGCGGCCTTCAAAAGATCATCGGTCTATCTTGTGGGAGGTCTTCCAATGCTACGTCTTCCGGTACGTGGTACGTGGTTCCAGCGGTCGAATGCGTGTGTTCAAATATTATATGAATCTCAAAAACATGGTATTGTGTGATGCACTTTGTGCATATTGTATGTAATTCTAGACGATGAGCAGCTACTGTAGACACATAATACAGATGCAATCCTTTAGCCGAACACGATACGGCTTTCAGATAGGCGATACATCTTAGCTGGTAACCTTAGAATTTAAATTTGGCGTTATGTGTATTTCTAGTTCATACATAACAATACCTACCAGTGACCAAAGGTAAATTTAAAATAATGTGACAGAAACGCCAACAAAAAAGGTACAAACAAGGTATCGTAACCAAATAACATCAGTTTTTTTTATATCCGGAGTCACACGTCATTACAAAAATATGAAGTCATTAACCGTACAGATTACGTGTGACTCTGGTTATCAGATTTTTCATCATAGTTGTTCGTCATAACGTATTTGATTGTACTTAACCTTATTAAGATTTCATAATTATTTGTATTTTATTTTTAACACAATAGGTTGAGACAGTTTTTATAAAGAAACTAACCTTGGGAGTGATGAAGTATGACCGAGTATAGTTCATGGGTCACAATCACAATCTTTAATAATGCAATGCATCGTCTCTTGAGTAGGGTGCAGTGACGATGCTGAACTCAGACCTTAAAAAGGTCTTCGTAATAAAATGTGAGGTTTTCTGAAGAACCCTTGAAGGTACTTTATGGGGTAACTAAAGTAATCTTCAAACACTACGAGAGTTTGCACAGGAACTGCTGACACGTGCTTCTGATTTATTATCTGATGTAATGAAAGTTTATCTTTTTTACCTTTTCTCTCATTTTCGGATACCCTACCCTTAAGTAGTTAA
Source organism: Agrochola lychnidis (assembly GCA_963680765.1). Classification (NCBI taxonomy): domain Eukaryota; kingdom Metazoa; phylum Arthropoda; class Insecta; order Lepidoptera; family Noctuidae; genus Agrochola; species Agrochola lychnidis. Next base: position 18,256,435 of record OY796862.1, read on the forward strand.
TGATGAAGAAATGTTGACGGATTCGGTTTGAATTTCAATTATTCTAATAATAGTTATTCTCTCACTATGGAAGCCGATATTGATTCACGATCGTTCCCTTGCCTGAGTGTGTTTTATATGCTTTCAGAGAAATCACGTGATAGTGGAGCTTTTATTTACATTTGTTATACCATTAGTTATACATAAACACGAACCTTACCGTCAATTCCCCGCGAGACTTTTAACCAGGTCCGAGTTTCGAGACCTCTGTGCGAACTTATGCAATTCAACTAACGGTATTTTATACGGCTTTTAAGTATAATTTCTCTGCTAGTGCTGTACACTTCTGTAAGTAACGAATTCACAATATCTAAAGCTGTATATTATTTTTATTTGTATATAAAAAATGAGGATTGATCAAAAGTTAGTTGCTTCCAAATCAATTTCACAGATACTTCTTGCCTCATTTTGAGTTCCTGAATTGAACAAATTCCGACTTTGATAATAAACAATCTCCACAATTCGGTTCTATTTGATTGATTTCTTTGTGCACTTTATTTAATTCACGAGATGGAACAAAGAGTGACCAAATTGTTGATGAGGTGGTTTCATGGCAAAACAGATGCCAGAATTGTATTTAAAGTTGCCATTTCGAACTTAAAACAATAACTAAAAAGCGTATTTGTTAATTCCTCAGCAAATTCTCACGAATTTCAGACCAAAGTTTATAACCGAGGTATTTGTGACTTCGCTTGCAAATAATTTATCGTTCATGTTCACTGGTGAAGGAAAATGTCCTGAAGCTTGTGTTTTATGTACGATGCAATGTAGGTGACGTTGAGGAGTGTGATCACAGTTCGTGTAAATAAAACAATATCTGGATGACCGAGCACTGCTCGGCTTTTTTTTTTTTTGAAAGACGTTTTCTAAAAATGAAACCTAGCTTGATCGGTTTATTGCCCCCGAAATCCCCTGCATACTCATAAAAATCGTTGGAGCCATTTCCGTGATTCAGATTATATTTTATATACATATATACAAGAATTGCTCGTTTAAAGGTGTTAGATTAGATGAAACTGTTTATTCATACAGTGTCTTATGTGTGGGTAAAACCCACAAAATTGATCTTAAATATCACATTTATGATTGTAAAACATAACTGTTCTTCAAAGACTAGCACCATCTAAGAAATGAATGTTTCTAAAGAAACAGTAATTCGGTGGACCTTGTTGCTTCAATGCGAAGCGAGGTCGTGACCTCACTATACTGCTCAATATTTTCTTATCCAAGTTAGAATTAGCATTGAGCACGACAAGATGTGGCAAAATGTTAGTATTTTGTAAAGGTTTAAGTGTTGGTATTATACTATTTTTGAAGGGGCTTATAGCCTGATTTCAAAATTTATTCAAGAACCAATTTACATAATATGTACTACTTTTAGCTAAAGCTTAAACACTTCCGTGTGTCCCATTTGATACAGTTTGTGCCACGTCTCAGTGACGCGACTGTGAGCGGCTCTGAGTCGTTCGAGGCGGCCGGAGATCAAAGAGACGACACTCGCCACGGAATAGCTTTTATAACTACATGTTTCTAACTTTGAGCTACTAGCAAAAATGCTGTGTGCACTTGAGAACAGTGCAAGGGGAAAATAAATAGAGCATTTGTATCATGATTCATGGCCATGTAGTCTTCTTCTCGATATCCATAGTCAGGCCCAGGTAAGTTTCAGAGCAGCCAATGCTCTTAACATCCTAAATAATGTATTACTGTAGGGTATTTTTATGTTGTAAATCATAGTGTGAACGAGTACTTACATTATTTTATGTTCTAAACCGTCGCTACGGCGTAGTACGCCTACGCAGCCACTACGTGAGATACGCTGTCGTAGCACAAAAATTTCGTAGCCAAGAGTGACTCAATGTTTCATCAGTAGTTTAACATTCAACTTCTTAACTATTTTGATTAAATTTAATATCCTAATTGTTGAAAAAACAACTTAACCAGATTTTTAAAACTTGCGAACATTTTTCCATTCTATCGTCGCCTGGTCGAGTGCTGAGTCGTTCGATAATTCCCAGAACACAGATTTTTTTGAAAATCCGGATAAAACTCTCAAGTCTCAAGACATGAATAATGCAACAACAAGTTTATTAAAGCAAAATTTGTATGAATACTTTCTTAATTCTGGAATAAAGCGTTTTCTTTGTAGGTAATATTCTGTTTTACCAAGGGGCTTCTTGGAACGCAGGTTAGGTACTTTTTAATATTTTATAAATGTTGAAAACAAACACGTAGTTTCCGATGAGTATTTCATATAAGATCGAAGAAAGGGTTAGGTGTACCCTGTAGTTTTTTTTTATTATTTAAAAATCATATTATTGACATTCTTCAATCATCAGAATAGGAAACCATTTAGACTTACCGAAATTTCACAATTGGGAAACCTTTTTCTTTGAAAATATATTTTTGCTAAAGAACGTTTAATCTTGCGGACTTAAGAGTAAAATAACCAATCGTAAATTAGATTTTTCGCAACACCCCACACATACCGCGGGTGAGTCAGCTAACGCTTGGTTCACTTATTTGTCATTTGAGATCTATTTAAAAAGATGGCAATCGATCGGCGTAAGAACACTACCTAAAATGCAACGGTGCCTCCCGGACCACAAGGTTTAAAGTTAGGACGAAATGATGGCTTTTTATGTTTGCTTTATGATAAGTAAGAGTGTTTGAGAGTTTGAGTGGAGTGGTGGCCCAGTGGTAACGGCCGCGACTTACGAGTTGTAGGTCGTAGGTTCGAACCCAGACAGGCGCTTTACTTTGTGTAAATTATTTCATCACCACTGCTCTCAAAACGGTGAAGGAAAACATCGTGAGGAAACCGGCATGTCCTAGAACCAAACATTCGAAGACATGTGACATCTACCAACCCGCACTGGGCCCGCGTGGTGGATTACGGCCCACTCCCTCTCACAGAGAGGAGGCCTGTGTCCCAGCAGTGGGAACATTTATAGGCTGATGATGATGATGATGATAAGTAAGACAAAAATGGGCTATGTTTTTATCAGAGTATACAAGGTGCAGTTTTGGATCTGCAAAACATTTTAGGAGGTAATTATGTTAGTGATTCTCGACCCGAATCAACAATAAAATGGGCAGGTATTTTTTTAGGGTTCCGTACCTCAAAAGGAAAAAACGGAACCCTTATAGGATCACTCGTGTGTCTGTCTGTCTGTCTGTCTGTCTGTCCGTCTGTCACAGCCAATTTACTCCGAATCTAATGGACCGATTAAGTTAAAATTTGGTACACATATTTATTTTTGTGACCCAAACACGAATGTGTAACGTAAATAAAAAAAAATTGAATATAGGGGTCACTTTTGGGGGGCAAACAAGAAAATTTAAAATTTTAAATTTTAGGCCATACAGGTTGGAATGCGGGGTGAGGCAGGATTGGCTAGCTCAGCAGCACCAGAGTGGGTTGTTTTGTGATTCTTCATAATGTGCACATATCGAAATGAGGGAATCTATGCTTAATTTTAACGACAGAAAAAATATTTTAAAATCTAATTTTTTTTAATACTTTTATGGAATTAAAAAAACATTGTAACAAAACTGTGTAACTTTTAAACTGAATCAGCTATCGTGATGAAACAAACTCCATAATTATTGGAAGTAAGTAGGCGTCCACATAAAATTAAAATTGAGAAAAAAAAACTACCCTCAATTGAAAATAAACATGTTTTTTTAGTAAAAATCTGTATTTTTTTCATCAATTTTTACAATAATTGTAAAATTTATGAATAAGATGCCCAAGAGAATAAAAAAAACAAAACAATAAAAATTGACCATTTTTCCGTCGGTAAAATTAAGCATAGATTCCCTCATTTCGATATGTGCACATTATGAAGACTCACACTGTATAGATGGTATTTGTGTAAATAATATTAGCTTTGCAGACGATATGGTGCTTCTGAGCGCCAGCCAGTATCCCATAGACAAAAACTGTTAGTCGCAAAACCTTCTGAGTGACCTGGTAAAATAAGCTAAAGTTCATGAGTTTACTAACACAATGAGTCCTTGTTACTTGAATAAAGAAAAACATATGGATGACTATTTTTTTATTGAACGACGTTTTCTAAAAATGAAACCTAGCTATATCGATTTATCGCTCCCGAAACCCCCTGCATTCTAAACTTCATAAAAATTCTTGGAGCCGTTTCAGAGATTCAGGTTGTATAATATATACATATATACAAGAATTGCTCGTTTAAAGGTGTTAGATTTTTATTTTTTCTACACGTTCAAATAAGTGATCCTGCAATTTAAAAAAACGTAAAAAATTACACATTCGCGGTATTGGATGCCGAGCGACGATTTGCAGTTGGAATAAATGTTAAGTTTGTTCTTGGGATAAATAAATTAATCTCAACTACGGAACCCTTCATTGTGCGTAGTCCGACACGCACTTGGCCGGTTTTTTTCATTTTATTCTTATTTACGGAAATTGGTAAGTGTGAACTCCCGTTTTTAAAACGCGGCCAATCTGTACGTGTCCCTAAACTGCGCTTTCACACACACAAACAAACGCAACCGACATTTCTTTCATAAATCCAAAGTACCAACCCCCGCCCGCTCCCTCTCCCACTAGCCACGCCCCCGCGGTCATCGCAAGCACATAAATCGGGTCAATTTATTAGTGTATTTGATGACGCCGGTGTGTGCATACGCTTGCAAATTCCGCCCCTCAAGTGCGCCTTCGATTAACGGTCGCGATAGGTACCTACTACCTAGTTGTAAAGATGACGGACCAATACTCCAATGTAGAGTTGGTGGAGACGCTTGTATGCCATCAGTAGAGACAATGTATCTCGAACCATCGAAATGTTCGCGGAGTTATTCCCCAATCGGCAACGTCCCTCACACAGGGTAATGCTAGCTGCTACGCAGAGACTGCGCGATCATCGGTAGTTCGACATTCCCCAACATGCTCAAGGTGGCGGCAACGAAGGCCTGCCTGTCGCCTTGCAGGAAGATATCCTGGAATTCTTCCGGCGAGAGCCACGGGCAAGTACGCGGGAGGCTGGTCGACGGTTTGGAGTGCACCACTCCACAGTGTGGCGGCTACTGCACAAAGAAATGCAGCATCCTTTTCACTACCGCAAGGTGTGGTGGGTGTTACCCAACTACGTGCAAAAGTGATCAGTGCTTTCGACACAATAAAAACGAATGTGTTTGTGTTACGTAAGCTGAAGGAAAATCAGCAACGTCGTGCTAGACTGTGCCTGGAGTGTGACGGCGGAAACTTTGAACAATATCTCCAGGTAACATAAGTAGGTAATTTATTTATTTGTACATAGACAATAATTTGTAAATACGATGTTAGCTAAATCAACTTGATTAGTGTAAATAAGTTGATTTAAAATTTTTAACTACGCCAAAAATACCTATCGGACAAAATGAATCACTTAAAATCCCCTAACACCTACTTAACTAGCACAAATTACCTATCTTGAGGTATTTTTGTCGGTCCTCAGCCCGTTAAAAAGTAGAAACGGAAATCTTAAATCAACCAATTTAAAACAAATACAAACAAAAAAACGAAAACCGTCCTTGGGGCTGAATTTACCTACAGAGCGCGCCGACTGCGCCGAGTACCTACATGCCTTATTATTATTATTAGGAACTGCTTACGTGCTATGTAAGGTTTATTTATCTCCGCCTATCATTTTATTCATCAGCTGATAGGTAACTAACGACGCCAACGTGAACTTTTTTTGGCGCAGTTGTATCTACTTCCTACTATTATTATTTATCGTAGTAGCCCAGTGGTTAAGGCGTTATCCTCTCATGCATGAGGTTACGGGTTCGCAACTGAGCAAGTACCACTTTGTTATTTTTTTAATTCATAATGACGTACCTAAGTACTTTTTAAATTTATCTAGGACATCATTGAAATCACGTGTTTCGGTAAGCACTTAATTAAAGCCTTTGGTTCGAATTGATTTGTAGCTCTCGGACAGTCGTTAGGTACCACACGGGTGCAACTATGACTATTTTCAAAGCATTTCGATTTTGAACATTTGTTAATTTTGCTGTGAATTCAAACCGTATTACCTGTTTACTGGGAGCGGTTGTGGTAGGAATAGTGTCCAATATTAGCCACATTTGTTATTGTTAATTCCCAATCTGAGGTTCACCGAGCATGTTTGTTCTTAAAATAATTAGTTCAAACCAAAACTTTTTACGTCAAACTTAAATCATTTTCAGTTTCGTAAGTATAAATGGTGCAGTTTTAAACTTGTTTTAAAAGAGTCTCACGGAGTTTGTTGTGAAGCGCTACTTGAAGTCAATATCATTTATCTTAGCTCGCGCCCCGTAGGGAACTAGACTTGAGACAGAGTCGAGAGTGTCGAGACCAACTAGACGAAATCGTTTTGAAAAGCAAAACTGAACTGAACATGTACTGGATTTTCTTATATTCGAATGCGAAAACAAGTAATTTTGTTGGCGTCGTCAAATTACTAATATTTATACTGTCAATTCAAAATGCAAAACCAGACCAAATAGTTAGCTTTTGTATATAAAATGACATTTTATTAGTCAAATACTTAAAGAAATAGTATCAATCAGGGTTAATAACGTTAATTAGGATTCAAAATACACACAATTATGACCGCAAAACTTTATGAAAAGAATCTGTTTTCAGAATAACATAACCAGATAATAATGCGAACGATTTTCCGCAACGATACTAATTAGTTACAGAATTAAAATAATTAGTTTGAATTATTTTCATTGTTATGTACCTACTCATATTGTGTGTGTGTATTGTACACGCTGTGATATTGTAAGATCATAATCATTTTCATAATGCCAGTAATGTACGGTAACATGAATTGGTGCAGAGTTTTAAGCGGGTGTAGGTGTAAAAAGTTTTTCTTTTCAGGCTTGTCTCCCCGTAGTTGAGTAACTTTATGATGTAATCATTCCGTTAATAGGTATTTCAGTAGACAGCTGTTGTTCATTACATAAGAAAAGGTTCAATGGAGTCTCCATGCACATGCACTGCAGTACACCCTGAACGGAAAATTAAATAGTAGTAGACATTAATTGTTTTAAAAGTTTGGTTCAGTTATTATTTTTTCCGTTTATAATTCAACATCTGTATTCTCTAGAGGGGAAGAGAAAAGAGCTGTAATAAGCGAGTATGTGAAAGTACTTTTTAAATCCCCGCGTGTGGGCTTTTTTTTTTTTTTTTTTTTTTTGGGTGGGAAATTATCAAATAACTTCTCCCGCTCTGGGCGGAGCGGGAGGGCGTGTCAGACTCTTACTGACTAAAACCCACCCGTGTTCCTTCGGTTGCCCTGTTGCCGGGGGCCACGATTTCCCTATCGGTTTTCTTCGAACCCCCGGCAGGCATTGGCCCTAGTGGACCCCGTCAATTCTGCTGACATCTCTTTGAGGCGCGCGTGGAACACAACGCGCCGTCGACCCGGGCTTGGTCCTTATCGGACAGCGAGCTACCCATTGCTCACCGTCCGCAAGCCCGCGCCTACGGTGGCCGGAAATCGGCTCGCGATTCCCGCCCCGGGCGTCTCCTCCTGCGGCGGTTAGGGGCGTGAGGGCGCGAAATTTGCCTCTCCCTCACGCGTTCCGCCTCCTCCTTCGCAAGCATTACCGCTTCGCAGAAGGAGGTGACGGCCTGCCATTTCCTCTCGCTCCGTACCATGGCCTGAACCAGGGCCGGACGCGAGAGATCACCGCCGCCGATCGCCTCTACGAGAACACGGCGTTGCTCCGCCCAAGCCGGGCAGACCTCCACCGTATGCTCCACCGTGTCCTCAGGCCGATCCACACAATGGTGACACCCGGGTGTTTCCTCCCGCCTTATCCTGTGCAGGAACCTCCCGAAGCAGCCGTGTCTGGTGAGGACCTGCGTCAGGCGGAAGGTGAGAACGCCGTGGCGTCTCTCCAGCCACTCCTCAAAGACGGGTCTTATCGCCGCGATTGTGGCGTGCCCAGCGCGGGGTTGCGACAATCGCACCCTCCATGACGCCATGAGATCCCGCCGGAGCTCTGTCCGCTGTGCCGCAATTTCTTGCGGCATCGGGGTTAAGCCCCGGCGTTTCGCCTCCTCGCGCCACTCCCAGACGTGCGCGAGGACCTTTGCCTCCAGATCCCATGGCGGTAACCCGGCAAGGAGGCTCGCCGCCTCGCAGGAGACCGTGCGGTATCCTCGGGCCAGCCGGATGGCCATGACCCTCTGGGACGCGTTCAACCGGCGGGCTGGCCGCAGCCTCAATGAACGCGCCCACACCGGTGCCCCGTAAAGGGCCATGGACCGCACGATCCCCGCATAGAGCCTCCGGCAGGAGGCGTTTGGATCCCCTAGATTGGGCAGGAGCCGCTTCAATGCAGCCCCGGCCCGGTCCAGTCTGGGAGCCAAACGTCGGAAGTGTTCCACGAAATTCCACCGGCTGTCGAGGACGAGTCCCAGATACTTCATCGTCGACTCGACACCGATGTGAACCCCTCCCGCCATTACCTGGGAACCCGACGGTGGCGCATTCCGAGGACCATGAAAACCCATGGCCTCAGACTTGTGCAGGGCCACCTCGAGTCCCAGCTGCCGGATCCTGTCAACGATTGTCGCAACCCCGCGTGTCGCTAAATCGGCCGCCGCCTGGTACGACCCCCCCTGCGCCAGGACAAGCGTGTCGTCAGCGTAACAAACGACGCTGACGCCGCTAGGGAGGTCGGCGCGCAGCACCCAGTCGTATCCGATGTCCCACAGATGCGGCCCCAGGACCGAACCCTGTGGGACACCGCACGACATCTCTTGCCGGTTCCACTCTCCTTGGTGACCGGGGTAGATGACGGCCCTGTCCGTCAGATAGGCCTCGACCACACGACAGAGGTAGGTCGGCATCCGGTGATACCGGAGTGCCTCCCTTATGCAACTCCAGGGCAGGGTGTTGAAGGCATTGGCGATGTCTAGAGACACCGCCAAGACGACCCCGCCCCGGGCCACAGCATCCCCCGTCGTGAGGGCCCGCACGCGCATGATGGCGTCCACCGTAGAGCGCCCCCTGCGGAAACCGAACTGGCTCTCCGCCAGATCCGGCCCCCCTCGCACCAGCTGCCCGACGAGGCGGTCTGCAATGACTCTTTCAAAGAGCTTGCCCACCTCGTCGAGCAGCACAATGGGCCGATAAGCGGACGGAGAGTCCGCTGGGCGCCCCGGCTTCTTGATGAGGACCAGTTTCCCCGTCTTCCAACGAAGTGGGAACTGGCCCCTCTCCATGCATGCGCTTAGGAGCCCCCTCAGTCGAGGCCCGAGAGCCCCCATGGCCAGGACCCAGGCTTTTCCGGGTATGCCGTCGGGTCCTGGGGCGGTATTCTTCGCACTCATCTTGCGTACCGCCACTCTCATTTCTACCTCAGTCACCTCAGGAGAATCGTCGTCGTCGGTGTGGTCCGCATCGGGCATCGCAGTAGGCGGAGCCATGGGCGGAGCAGTATGATCCCCTCTAGAGGGGAACAGAGCGCTCACCACGTCCCCCACAAGCTGGGGCCGGAGACTCTGCGTCAGCGGGGGAGCCCATGGGCGGAGTTTCTCCCGCACCATCTTGTATGGGCGCCCCCACGGGTCCCTGTTGAGAGTCTCCAGCATCTCCTCGCGGGCCAGCGCCCTGGCCCGCAGGATCTCCGCTTGGAGGGTGGCCTTCGCCGCTCTGTACCCCTCGTACAGCTCCGCCTCAATGGCTTCCGTATCCGGAGGGCGGATACGGAGCCTGCGATGCCTGGCGTACCGGCGTCGCGCAGCAACACACGCCTTGCGCAGAGCCTCCAGCTCTTGCGACCACCAGTACAGCCGGCGCGAAGCATGCCTAGGATGGACCCGGGGCATTGCCATGTCACACACATTGGACATGGCCTCCCGGAACCACTCCGCCTCGTCGTTGATGTCGGCAGGCCTGTCCGGTGATGACACCCAGGCCTGCACGATCGAGGCTTCCAGGAGAAGCTCCCGGTCCAGCTGCTTCAGCGCCCACCGCGGACCGCTCGGGGCCTGTCGGACTGGCGCACTCGAGGTCTGGGTGGAGACGTCAAACCGGATGTACCGGTGATCGGAGTAGGTCTCCACCCCCTCCATGACGCGCCAGTCAATGACACGCGGCGACAGAGCGGGGCTGGCGAACGAAATGTCCACCACCGATTCGCCCCGCATCCGCACACACGTGGGGACAGAACCCCGGTTTAGGACGACCAGGCCTGTCTCCAGAGCCCAGTCCTCCACCATCCTGCCCCGTGTGTCCGTATACCGGGAACCCCAAGCCAGATTCTTGGCATTGAAGTCCCCGAGTACGAGCACGGGGAGGGAACCAAACCCGACGACGACGACTCTTAACTCCGCAAGGGAGTTGTGGAACTCGGCAAGAGTTCGGTTCGGGGAAAAGTAAACACCCACCACGACAATCTCCCCGAACCGTGCTGCAACGCAACCCCGTCCTCTCTTGACCGACTCGAGGGACGGAGTACCGGCGGCGGCCGATGAAATGAGGGTCACTGAGCCGCTCAGGTCCTCCACCCAGTCATCCCTGGGCGGGACAAAGTACGGCTCAGCGACCACGGCGATGTTGATCGACCACTGCGCCATGCTCTGGAGCAACAGATCCTGAGCGGCGGCGCAGTGGTTGATGTTCGCCTGGAGGAGGCGAAATGGGGCCGTTATTGGCATTCCATCTCTACCTCCCCCCGAGCCCCCTGCGAGGGCCCTGCCGCGGCGGAAACGGCAGCGGCGACAGCGACGGTGGACGCGGCGGTGGCCACGGTGGAAGTGGCGGCGGCTGCGGCGGTGACGGCGGTGGTGGCGGAGCGCTTGCCCCTGCCTCTGGCCTCGGCGGGCCGCGTGTGGGCTAAGTTAAAATTACGCTATATATTGCAACACGAGTTTCAGCTAACCGAATTTTCGGTGAATTTAGTATACATAGCTCATTTTGAGAAAATATGCTGAAAAGAAATAAAAGGAACCAGATATTTTATTTAAAGATTCACTCGTTCGGAGAATTTCAAGTTATGCCAATTCCTTTTGACGTTTCATTCGTTTTATTTTCTTGTCAAAGGCTGTAAATTAAAGATTTTCATGGCTCCTTTATTACAAAGATGTCAGGGTAAAATATCAAGAGTTTGTTTCATCGCGATAGATGATTTAGTTTAAAAGTTACACCACCTTGTAACAATTTTTTTTTTGTTAACCGTTTAAGACCTAAAACAAAGAAACAACAACTTAATAAACAGACACAAAACACTTGACTTTTTTTTTTTCAAAGAATTCGCCATCAAGTCAAATATTTCTTGATTTATATATTTTCGTTCCAACGTTTGCTCGACGTCACTCAAAAACAAATCGTTTGCAAGCTGGTAGTAAGGTTTGACAAGTAAATATTTAATATCAAATCATGCATGAATAAAGTTGAAATCTAGCATAACTCTGTCAAGGAAAAGAAAAGCAAAGACATGAATAACGTAATAAAATATTACAATCAAAAGTAACGAGGCAGACGTCGAGGTGGCAAATAATAAAAACATTATTCATTTAAACGTCTCGCGACGGACTTGTTAAAAGAAAATGAAATCAAATGAAATAATAAAACGGGCAGGTGACTAATAATTTGAATACGAAGCCACAAATTGTTGTTTTTATAAAATTTCCAGAGATGGAAATATGCTGCTTTACATGTAATTGTAGCTACGTTTATTTTAAAGCTCAATTTACAACGGTATGATCCAATATGCGGAGAAATCTAAAAATATGCAATGAAAGGACGCCCTTACTACCGCAGTTTGTATGAGAAAGAAAAACCATGATCGAAAAAATACAAAAAACTGAAGGTTTTATGGAAAAGTTAGCAGAAAAACAACCTTTTTTTTCTCGTACACTCGTTCAATACGTAATTAAATCTTAAAGATTCACGATACTGGTGAATTCAATAGAAACGTAACCTTAATAAAAAAATTGACGCGTAGCTGGTGTTATAGTAGAAAGAAAGAAAAAGTGTTAAAAAACAAATTAAAATAAAAGCAGAAAGTCCTGTAAGAAGCCAAAAGGCATCTCAGCATGACGCTGCGATATTTAAAAATAAATGTCGCAGCGCTGGTATTCTGATAGGGCCCGAGTATAACTTATGGTAGCTATTTGATAGACTAGATGCTACTTTGAAAAAACACAGTAACAGCACATAGACATAACGAACCACAACTGTCTGCAAATATTGATAACTCAAGCGGTCGTCCACAAGAGAGCATAATTTTACATACAAATCTTTGAAAGAAAATATAAAATTCAAATCTTGCTACCTCTTTTCGACTAGTCTATAATAAGCTTGTTTTAAAAAACGACGATGAATGCAGATTTGTATGTATTATGCGAATGCCCTGGTTCCATAATTATGTAAATGAATGATATTTTACCTGGTTACTTTTCTTTTTTTTACGATCTTTTCGGAAATGTAATATTTAATGCCTGGTTTTGCTTTCGGGAAATTAAAAAAAATCGGTATTTCGTTTTTGATGTGTAACATCTTTCCTCTCGCTTTCCTGCAATCTACAATCCGTGGGATCCTGCAATCTGTGGGAGTGATTTCGTGAAAAGGGATAAGCGCGCGCTATTTGATTTGACTAATGAGCACGCGCGGTGATGATGAAGGTGATGATGATGATGATGAATATTGTTTATACTTATCATATACAGGGTTACTGGTAACTCGACGTATTCCTTGCAGGACGTCATAGTAGGGTTAAAATGCAACAAATTAAGCCACCAAATGTTCTACCGAAATTCAGTAGTTTTTGAATTAGTTAAGAGTTTTAGTTTTTTTATGAAAAATCCCAGATTAAATCATTTGAAACCAATTTAAAAATGATTTACGGCGCGACTGTACTGAAATTTAAGTTATTATCATAGTTGACGCCGTAGCAGACCTTTGTTAATAATTAAAAGTTCAATAATGCCTAAAACTTTGGCAAATATCACTAACCAAACATTTAATTTTTTGTAATTTTTGCTATTACTTCATAAAAAATGTAGTCTAGTGCAAAAATAAAAATACTACACCTGGTGTACAAATTACTAGGAAAATATCCTTGTCTTATCAGTTATTCAGAAAGGTATGATTGTCAAGACTTTTGCATGTGTGCCAGGGAAGAGAAGAGTTTTATGGGGGGCAGGTAAAATTGCGAGACGGTCAACCTATTGTTTCGTATTCGTATTATTCGTAGTTTTTACCTGCGCTTGAACTCCAAACACTCGGGGAGCTTTGTGATTGGTCGCTATTGTTCTCTCGGCATGACAGGGGGTGCGATTTTGCAAAATTTGGTCGTCAGCGTTAGTTAGTTTCAACTCTACGTCGCGCAAGCTCGTGTTTTGTTACTGGCTATTTCCCTAACTGTTGCTGCGTATCTTGCTCTTGTGCTGTGCTGTGCCTTCATAAGCGCTGACTATGGCTGCATATTCTAATCCTGAATACGCTGACATAATGTACTGTTACGGACTTTGTGACGGTAACGCTGCTGAGGCACGGCGAGAATATCAACTTCGCTGTCCCAACCGCCGACTCCCCCACGTTAGTGTCTTCGGATCGACTTATCGGCGAATATCTGAAACTGGCAGCGTCCAAAGAAGCAGGCAAGTTGACACTGGTCGTTCCCGGAGATACACGGCTGAGGACGAGGAGCTTATTCTTCAACGTTTTATTGACGATCCTAACACATCGACAAACATCGTAGCGCGTGAGCTTGGTATGTCACAGTGGAAAGTCTGGTCTGTAGTTCACTTGTCAGGCCGACATCCATACCATTACCAACCAGTCCAGTCATGTTCTATGTTCTATGTTATAGGGTTTGGTTTCCGCACTTAGTCCGTAAAGTGGACCATTGTGCGTGGGCCATGGCGGCCGTTTGGTGGTTATTCCAACCAGCCCACCTCCCTCCAGAAGCTAATTAAATCTCCTAGTCTGTTCAGAACATCTGTGTAGGATCTGGGTGACCCGAGGGTTTCTGTTCTAATCTGGGTGACGCCTGTGCATTCAAAGAGCACATGCGCTACGGTTTCTTCAGCCTCCATGCACGCCCTGCACAGAGGACTGTCCGTTATGCCTATTGTGTGGAAGTGTCTATTTAGCGAGCAATGTCCCGTGATGGTCCCCGTCACTAGGCGCAGGCCGTTCCTATCCAGGCGTAATAAGCGCCTAGTTAGCCTGCTATCCAAGGATGGCAAAGCTTCCTTAGACTGCCTGCAGCCCGGTGTCGAGGTCCACCAGTTCCCCGCTTGTGTGTGGGTGAACTCCTGTAGCCATCTGCGTATTTGATTGAAGGGGATGGGTACGATAGGCTCGGGTCCACATACTGCCGTGCCGGATCCTCGTCTAGCAAGTTCGTCAGCTGCGTCGTTACCTAGCGATCCGCTGTGCCCTTTTATCCATTGTAGTGTCACCGTGTTGCGGCTAGATACCGTTGTATCATTAGAAGAAGGAGATTTGATTTGAGAGATCATTGTCAGTCCAGTCATTAGAAGAAGGAGATCCGCCGAGACGGCTTGAATTTTGTCGTTTTATGCTAAGTGCCGACGCCGACAGCGAAAACTTTTTAAAAAACATTCTGTGGACCGATGAGTCATGTTTTGATCGTGATGGTATCACAAATTACCACAACTTACATTACTAGGCACCGAAAGCAGAAGCAAACTCTAAAAAACTGAAACCAACCGCATCCCAGCGAAGGTTCTCGCTTAATGTTTGGATGGGTATTATTGACGACAAATTAATTGGCCCACATTTTTTACCCCGAACACTAAATGGGGAACTTTATGAAGATTTCCTCAGAAATCATTTATCAGCACTGCTCACGGATGTACCAGAAGAAAGAAGAGCAAACATGATTTACCAACATGACGGATGTCCAGCCCACTTCCGAATCACAATTCGACAATTGTTGGATGAAAACTATCCAAACCGATGGATAGGGCGCGGTGTGCCGATTCCGTGGCCTGCACGAAGCCCTGATCTGACGCCGCTAGACTTTTACGTCTGGGGTCATATGAAAGATCTAGTTTATGTGACCCCAGTAAATTCAATTGAAGAACTAAGGGAGAGAATTACAAATGCGGCGGACCAGATGAGGGCAACAATCACATCAAGAATAACAAAAACCGAAGTAAGGACGCGAATAAGAACATGTATTCGAAACCGAGGGCAGCACATCGAACAAGACGTGTGAAATGTGTGTAATTAAAGTTTTTAATATTGATTAAAAAGAATAATAATGTTCACGATTTTGTTTTTGATTTTTCGAATAATCACCTTGTTGTGAAACGCACGCCTGTACTAAATCAAAAACGATTTTCATAATGTAGTCCATGATTTTGTATTAACTTTCATACCTTTTTGGATAGCTGATAAGACAAGGATATTTTCTTAGTAATTTGTACACCAGGTGTAGCATTTTTTTTTTGCACTAGACTACATTTTTTATGAAGTAATAGCAAAAATTACAAAAAATTAAATGTTTGGTTAGTGATATTTGCCAAAGTTTTAGGCATTATTGAACTTTTAATTATTAACAAAGGTCTGCTACGGCGTTAACTATGATAATAACTTAAATTTCAGTACAGTCGCGCCGTAAATCATTTTTAAATTGGTTTCAAATGATTTAATCTGGGATTTTTCATAAAAAAACTAAAACTCTTAACTAATTCAAAAACTACTGAATTTCGGTAGAACATTTGGTGGCTTAATTTGTTGCATTTTAACCCTACTATGACGTCCTGCAAGGAATACGTCGAGTTACCAGTAACCCTGTATACGTCAGTCAAGATGTAAGAGTTACACGTCATAAGGCTAGCTTGTTTTTTTTTTAATTGTTTTTTTTACAATATTTATGACACGAATAAGAATTTATATTTATTAAAGCAATTAAATTGGAAATTAACAAAAAGCAAGTCAATTTAGAGTAAAGGCGGTTGTATGAATCCGCCATATTATGTTTCTACAGTATTCATTCCAAGAAGCTTGTAGTTAAGCTGATTAAGTTTAGCATAAAATACGAGCAGCTACGCATGTAGGCAAAACCAACCAATTATCATTGCACTAGTGATTCAGGCATATGCTTGTATTGGGGAATTATACTGGTGTTCAAACAACGTTAGTAAGTAAGCTCAGTCGATGCATTTCGTCACAGTGTCTCGCTTCAAACATTCTGAAGCTTGATAGACTGTATAGATAAGACAAGGGTACTGTCAGCCGGTGGCGGTAGCAGTGAAGTGAAAGTTGTTAGGATTTTTTTTATCTTTATGTCTTGTATGCACACTGTTACGAAAACTGCTCGGAGCTACTAAAAGCTCTGTGTTTTGTTTGACACAAAATAAATAAACAAGAACCACCTACTTTTGAATTAACTGAGTCACGAAGAAAATGCGTCTAGTTTTTCGTCAAATATTAAAAACCTACATAAAACGAAGACGTCATTGTGGTGGATAAGAGCTTTGAACGGACTGCCAGTAGCCAATATTGCAGCTTGACTCATTGAAATGTACGCTCCAAGTGTGACAAATAAAGCTCATTTTACGATAAGAGTGCTGCTAGTGAAGTCTCTTGGGACAGCTGAACAATCGATTGCTCTGATGACATCTATTGAAAGGGTAGGCTTTACACTACCGCGCTATTGATAAATGTTATCGAACAACCGTCAGAGTAATAGATAGTATTTATGTATACAGTAGCTGTGTCAGATAAGATCGTAATATTGTAATATTGCCGAATTTTGGTGAACCAGTTTAGATTGAAACAATGAAATGGCATCTGATTTCAATAGTTTAACGATTGGATATCCTCCATTAGACCCTTCATGCAAAACTTAATGGAGGAAAAGCAATTCGTGGGTAAAACTGGTCGTTATTTAATGGTTTAGTGTAGACCAGACCAACGTTAATGTCATAACTTCAAGCGGTACAATAGAATCGGTTATGTCCAAGTGAACTCTCTGATAAATCTTGCCTCTGTAACTTGGGCTACTTACATTGTCTATAGGCACAGAAACCTCGATGCTAAAGCTCTTTATCAGCGTCGTCGACTACTTTAATAACTGTCACGACGAAGTTTGTGTTTCGATGAGAATATCTGTGACATTCCTGATCAATCACCAGTTATGTTTTATTGTTTGAACTGTTTTAATATGTTTTTAGATTTCTGATGTCTATTGTTTCATTCAGTATAACGATTCTTGTATAAGTTTAGTAATATATCTCATATTTATAGCTTGGGGCTTTAGTGATATATTACCTAAAGTTTAAAAAAAAACCGATGATGGAACTGGATAATCGTGGAACTCTCATTCTCTTTTATTTTTTATAGCTTTTGTGTGTTATTTTCTGGTTTCCTCATGGGAAAATTGTCAAGTAAAATGAATAAATTTTATCGCATGTTGATGTGTAGGTATGTGTTCTTTTAAAATGAAAATAGAAAGTATGTTATTTTCATATTAGGTTTCTTATTCTCGCCGCAATCCCCATCAAACTTGAACATTTTACTTCAACTGAATCACTTGTGTCTCATGAACGCTCGACTGCTCTCTTAACCGTTACATTTATTATGGTTTATGTTAATTGCCTATTCGGGGCAGTGCGGCCTTTCGGGAATATGTTCATAATGATGGAAGGATATCGTCTCTGAACTTTTGTCAATAGCTTCTTTGTCCGATGTCCGACTACACAAGCTTTTCCTGCTGCGAGAAGGAATTTATTTGAAAATAAAACATATATATTTAAGGCACCGTTGTTACCAATTGGTAACAAGTCACCCAGGCGGCTTGCATCTCTATTTGTACTGTTAAATAAAGTCTAATGTCCTCTGTGGCTTTTTCACTCTATGGTCGGATAGATAATCTAGTCAATAAACCATTCAATTAAAAATACGATGAACGCGACTTTTTAAAAAATTGTTGTAAGTGACATTCCGCCGCGAGAAAACGTCAGTCTACGAAGCGCTCGGTCCTTGACGATTGTTGCTGTAAAATATTATTTTTATGCTGAAAAAATATATTTTACTGCGTAATAAAAATAAATAATTATCAAAAGCAGTTACAGTGATTTGTATTTTAAATTGTTAGTCCTGTAAAAGATTTTTAACAGAAATTTTTCTTTTTCTTTTTTTTTTATTATTTTCATCTTGTTTTTACCTACTGTCGGTTTGTCAAATTGCACGCTACACGGGTTTCTATTTCACTCGCTATTTAAATACGTGAAATGTTGTGTATTTTAAATTCAACACACAGATGTTGCCTTTATTTACCAGTTATAGGCAGATGTGTTTCAGTATCGAATTCGTTTTAAAATTTTATTTCGAACACAGTTCTCCCTAGCAGCCTTGTGGAAAAGTTCCGGCAGAATGGGATAGGCTACAAAAGCCGTCTTACAGAATGTCCGAATAAGATCGCTGCAAGAAAGGATTTTATTGCAATGCAGACCCTATAAAGAATTGAAACAAAATCGTACGGAAACAGATTTGTGAGTAAGCTTGAGCTTGCTTGGCTTTTGGTCATTTTATATATTGAGATCTAACCTAAAATGTATGTTTCAGTACCTATAGTAATAGTAGAATACAAATGAGTAGATAGGTACTAGCATTTATAGTCTGCAGTTCTTCATAACTCTGCTCTGCGACAACTCTGTACGACAATTTCGCATAATTTGCGTTCGGTTCGGCACAGTTAGTTAGTTTAATTCGTAACGAAGTTAAATGTTCAATCCAATTCAGACAAGATTGATTGCATAACGACCATTCACTGACTGGAAGCGTCTCAGCTTTATTATCGAGAACTAAAGTGAGATGAGTCGAGTATAATATACCTAGATAATAAAATGTAAACTGATATCTTATATTTAGGGAAATTCTATGGGATGGGTATCACGTGCACTATAATGTAATGTATCATGCTAATAAAAGGTTATACCTAATTTAAAACAAATTGTCAACGAATACGTAAACTAGGTATTTCCCCCAGTCCCCTAAAAAGAAATTGTTTCTACAAATTTTTTTTTTCTATAAATCGATTGTCGAAAAGCTTATTATCACTTGACAAAATAAAATAATTTATATCCCACTATACAGCAAAAATTAGTCTGTAATGCACGGAAAATGAATCAGTAATTTTATTTTTTTCCTTTCCTGGTTAACGTGATTGTAGTAATTGTTATTTTACTCAAAAATGCATGTAATGTGGTCATTATTTTGACAACCTTGTTTGAGCAAAGTCGACCTTGCCGTTCTGTTTCAAGGAGCGGCCGGCAAAGTTTTGCTGGTCGCTCTAACAGGCCGACAAAACATTGCCGGCCGCTATTTTGACGTTTCAACGTTTTAAAAAATCTATTGCAAAAAGATTTTATTTAAAACACAGCTGTTTGTATTTATAGAGATAGGTACAAAAAGATTTTATTCCATACTTGGGTGTATAGTTCCAACTACCATTGTTAAAAAAAAACACAAAGAAGTAACAAAAGCGCGGTTCAGCGAAAATTTTATTTTTATTTAGTGACTTTTTTGCTAAAAATGAGCTATCAAAACGAAAATTCTTCCGATTCAATCAATAACACCGCCAGACATTCAAGATGAAGCTAAATTAGTGGTTGAAAATTTAATACCGCGAAACTCAAAGCAAAAATTTTAGCTTGCATATGAAAAATTTGTGCAGTGGAAAATCAGTAGGAAATCTAAATCTTTACTTGCTGGTTTTATTTAGATTAGGTACTTGCATTTTTGAGTAAAGCACTATACAAGCCTTGGCCCACTATGACTGCTTCGCTGGTCACGCTATGATTGCCTCGAGCTAGCCTAGCTACGCTCTAGGCCTTCCAGCTTGGCCATCATTGCAGCCCTTGCTGTCCTCGCTGTAAAGGCCTCGACCTACGGCCTCGGCCTTTATCTCAGCTCGTCCATCAAGTGCTGCACGCTGACCGCGCTGTGTCGGCCTGGAGCTGCGCTACGCTGCGCTGTCGGCCATCATCAGCGCGACCAGCAAAGTAGTCATTATAGACCGCGGCAGTAATGTACTATTAATACTGAACAAAAGGCAAAAAAGTAAAAAAAAAGTCTACTGCAAAATCTTTTGTGATGAGGCAATAAAAACTAGAGAATTTAATTAGGTTGGCTGTCTGCTGAAATTTTAGTGCACAAATTTTTTTGCTTAACATTATTGTTTGCCCAACCCATGTCTACTTGACATTTATTTCTGTGGACAATTCGCCACACGCTTTTCTTCCTAGAATACAATGTAAATATCTACACTAAACCACTGCGCCCAGCGGCAATATGTTATAGTGTAAAGCTGCGCTCATTGTCACGGCACATGCGCACACGCGCACAATGTGCGTCACTTTGACGATGATACTCGTGCTATTGGTAAGCAACGAACCACAACACTACGAGCTACGGTGTTGCGTTTCTACTTCAAAAATTGGATTATGTTTATATTACGTAGTGAAATTCTATTTATTAACATTGAAATAAGTTCTGCTAATAATTCTACTAAGTAATAATTGAACTAACTATATACAGAGAAAAAAATAAAATAAAACTTTTTACAAAAAAAAAACAACCGACCTCCAAAAAAAAAAACACTACAAAGTGAAAAATAACTTTAATTTCGGAAGTCGGTGTCTTGGTTGTATTTTCGTTTTTTGCCACCGACTTCCGAAATTAAACTTATTTTTCACTTTTTAGTTGTGGTACCTACCCCACACACATTCGAATACCACTACCTGCTACCAGTGACAGAAACTTATCATATCATCTACATACTAAGTGGGAAAAAAACGTATTTTGTAGCTAACTCAAAAACTATACAAGCAAAGTTAATAAAATTTATATGGGACCAATTCCAGAGCACACCCTTTCAAACAAAAAAAGAATTTTCAAAATCGGTCCACAATTGACGGAGAAATCGGTGGACATACATAAAAAAAACTAAAAACAAACATACGCGACGAACATATAACCTCCTCCTTTTTGGAAGTCGGTTAAAAATATAGTAACAAATCATTGGGCATCAAAAAATTCATCCGAATCGCTGTCGGTGGGAAAGGGTGTCCGTATGAATTGAGGAGCCATGTCTCATATTTAAACGCGGGTACTACCAATATTTAGTAGTAAATTAAGCGATTTTGTAGGCCCGATCCTGGAATTTGTAGTAAAACACTTTAAAAGATACACGACTTTTAAGGTGGCTCCTCAATTCAGACGTCTGAATTGAGGTGCCACCTTACAACTCTAAAACTAGCCGACGGATATTTTTGAAAATTTGGTAGGATTTAGTAGTACTTATGCGTAATCTCTACAAAAAAAATGGGTTTTGTACGGCTGAATTTGAGATAGCTACAATGTTTTGATTTTTCATAAAAATCCATAAATTTCACCGCGCTGTTTCTCGGAAAGTACTCAACCAATTACAACATATTTTTAGTATAATTTAGTAGTAAATACGTTCTAATTTGTAGTATAAAAATAAAATGAAAAATCTACATAATTTCGCTAATACAACATATTTTATGTGGCTCCTCAATCCTGACGGTCTGTAGAAAATAAATGTGCATAGCTACTAAAGTAGTTGATCAAATCGGATAACAATAGCACCAATATTTAGTAGAAATTTCTACTAAATATTGGCGTAATCCAACATTCTGTACATTCAGTATTTCAAAAGATATTAACAAAATAAACATTCCTTAACAATTTAGTGTGGTACAAGAGCCCACGACCAAAACCATGTCACATCGTTCAACGGTCAAAACCGTACAAAATCGTTAGTTTAGATGATTCTGAACCGATTCGATGGGAAGTACCGGTCAGAAACATCCCAGTTTTACGGGAGCCCATTTCTGCTTTAAAAAAATAAGCAAGCAGTCGGTTTCATCACAATATATCTGATATTTAAAATGTACATAGGTTTCGTAATTTTATTACGAAAAAGTTTGTTTTCAGACATTTTTGTGTGTCAAATGTGGACTGAGCGCATTTTCAAAAATGTCAAAAAATTTAACCTATCTGTCTCATAGCAACCTGGTTCAATCGAAAAGTTGTCTGATTAGTAACGTATTTTTTTCTTCTTTTACGTAATCAAAAGATTACGGCAGGTCAGTCTCAGGTTGTATCTTGATCAAAAATAACTTTTCCATAAGAGATAATATGTTCTAATGGAACAAATCTATCTTAGGGAGATGTATTAATGATTCAACCTACAAACTGCAAAAAACGTAAGAAAATTTGAATGTCGGTGGCTACAACTGCATATGATTCTGAATCCAAAAATTTCACACATTTTCCGCGTCACGTCTAACCTAAGCGCATTTGAAATACTTATGTAAAAAAATACCGAACTGTTTCATAGCAATCTGTCTGATTTTCAGAATGTAGTTGAACGAAAGATTTTAAATTCCAAAAACACAATTTTCTGAAACCAGTAAATGTAGTGGCGTCACACCCAGAAGACCATTTGAGAAAATTAAAAATAAGGCAAAAAATAAAACCCATAGCAACCCGTCTGAAAATCTTGTATTTAGGTGAACATTGGTCAGTTGATGCGAAAAATCATTTTTCAAAATAAATCGTTTTTACGTACGATTAATAAAGAGCTTACCCGAAACCATCAAACTGAAATAGAAAGGTTTTTTTAAATAAATTGGACAAAAGGAAACGTGGATAATGTTTGAAAATAACTGTTTATTGAAATAAAATTTTTTTTTTTTTTTTTACTGTCGGACTTATCATCGGTGTCGTAAGCGTAACAAGCACCGCGCGTTAGCCGGGCGATTCCGAAACGTTCTTTCTGTTTTTGGAGTTATATAATATGATATTAAAAATTTCTGAAAACAGGTTTTCAGTAACTATAGAAAAGATTTTAAAAAATTGAATCAGGTTGCTATGAAATAGATAGGTTAAATTTTTTGTCATTTTTTGAAAATGCGCTCGGTCCACATGTGACACGCAAAATGTCTGAAAACAAACTTTTTTGTAGTAAAATTACGAAAACTCATTTTTAATATCAGGGGGCCTACCACCAGCTCATAAACAGTATTATTTTAATATTACTTCAGTGGGAGAAAGAGATGGAGCTATACGATCTGTAGAGCTTCATCTCTTTCCCACACTGAAGTAATATTAAAATAATACTGCTTTATGAGTTGGTGGTAGGCCCCCAGGCATATTGTGATGAAACCGTCTGCTTATTTTTTTTGACATAGCAGAAATAGGCTTCCGTAAAACTGGGATGTTTCTGACCGGTATTTCCCACCGATTTGGGTTCAGGAATCATCTAAACTAATGATTTTATACGGTTTTGACCGTAAAACGATGTGATATGGTTTTGGTCGTGGGCTCTCGTACCACACTAGATTTTTAAGTAATGTTTATTTTGTTAATATCTTTTGAAATACTGAATGTACAGAATGTTGGATTACGCCAATATTTAGTAGAAATTTCTACTAAATATTGGTGCTATTGTTATCCCATTTGATCAACTACTTTAGTAGCTACGTACATATTATTTTCTGTAGAACGTCAGGATTGAGGAGCCACATAAAATATGTTGTATTAGCAAAATTATGTAGATTTTTCATTTTATTTTTATACTACAAATTAGAACGTATTTACTACTAAATTATACTAAAAATATGTTGTAATTGGTTGAGTACTTTCCGAGAAACAGCGCGGTGAAATTTATGGATTTTTATGAAAAATCAAAACATTGTAGCTATCTCAAATTCAGCCGTACAAAACCCATTTTTTTTGTAGAGATTACGCATAAGTACTACTAAATCCTACCAAATTTTCAAAAATATCCGTCGGCTAGTTTTAGAGTTGTAAGGTGGCACCTCAATTCAGACGTCTGAATTGAGGAGCCACCTTAAAAGTCGTGTATCTTTTAAAGTGTTTTACTACAAATTCCAGGATCGGGCCTACAAAATCGCTTAATTTACTACTAAATATTGGTAGTACCCGCGTTTAAATATGAGACATGGCTCCTCAATTCATACGGACACGGGAAAGGTGCCCAAAAGGCTGGCAGCATTGCCACGTTGTATGGCAATGCTAATTCTTTGGCCTAAAAATTGGCCAACCCTTTGGTCACGTGAAGACTTCAGAATTATTTCTTCAAAAATCACAATTGGGCACAACAAAAGCTGCTATTAACTAATATGGCAAAACATATTTTCTCAAATTGACTCCGTTTTATTGCTAGTGACATAAATAAACGAAAAGGACAAAAAGACGAGCTTTTTCGTAGACCGTGACATGTCAGGAGATACTCTTTCTTGGGACTAGTGGCTATTGGTTAAACCTAACCTAACTTTTCCTACTATACATACCTGTAAAGGTGTTCAAAGAAAATAAACCTAGTTGTGTGATACTCCCTGGCCGCGCCACAGTGGAAAATTAAAAAAACATGTTTCTAGATTAATTGTACCATTTATGTACTATACGGTACGTGTAATGAAAATAATTGTACCTCAACGAATAATGAAATATAATGAAGTTTTGGTGGCGCGGCTGGGGAGTATACTCCCTGGCCGCGCCACCACTGTTTTTGTAAATTACTAGGCGCACCCGGATATAGTAAACACTAAATAATTGTACCGGAATTGTTCTTTTCCGTACGCTATAAAGAGATTCAAAAATTTAATTACTTTATAAATTATAGCCTTGTGTTGGTGGCGCGGCCAGGGAGTATGCTCCCTGGCCGCGCCACCAAAAGTTATTAGGCGTACCAGGACATGGTATACACTAAATAATTGTACCGGAATTGTTCTTTTCCGTACGCTATCAAGAGATTCGCAAATTTAATTACTTTAGAAATTATTGTCTGTCGTTGGTGGCGCGGCCAGGGAGTATACTCCCTGGCCGCGCCACCAAGAGTTGTTAGGCGTACCTGGACATAGTATACACTAAATAATTGTACGCATTATGTACTACCCAAAAACGTAATAATATTACGGAAAAATGTAATATCTTAAGAGAAAACATCAAATCAAGATTAAGCGCATCAGCAGACTTGCTGATCTTTGTAGTTACTAGATGTGGCCTTCAAATTAGAAGTACAGGGAATTATCTCTGTGAGATGGTCGCATAGCAGTGCTAGAATTATGCAACACAATACGAATCTAGATGCATAACAAGAATAATTGACCTTCAAGAAGAAGATAAGAAGTTGATAGGTACTTTTTGTTAGGTACGGTCAGCAACGAAAGTCGTTAACTCTGCTACTTTTACATGACATCTAAAATTACACAAAAGTGCGCCGCGGCAGCGGCGGCGGACGAGCGCTACTTACAAGTTGGTCACAGTTGCATGTCTATTTACCCGACTACGGCGAAGCAAAAAGGAGGGTTATGATTTTGACCGGTATGCATGTATGTTCATCTGTTACTTCATAACTTCTAACTACCAATCATAATTTGACAAATGAGGTATCATTGGAAGCGTCTTGGTTGTCCGGTGGTTATAGAATATGTGACGTTACATTAAATCGATAGGTCCTATGTATAAGGGCCAATGTGCAAATTCACAACTTTTCAATAGAGGCTCTCAAAGTTTCAATTTGATATATTTTTAGATGCTTCAACTGATGTTTGTGAAACTTTGCATAGTTACTATGAAACATATGTTCGTTATTCTAGATATATCGATTTATTTGTATATATATTAGTTTTTTAATTAATGTAGATATGCCTTTATACGTAATTTTTTTATTTTAATTATACTGAAAAAGACTAGTAAAAAAAAGGCCAGTGTCACTTTAGATGATTTACTTGGCATAAGCTAATTTTGAAAAAAAAAAACGTGTATTTAATATTTTTGAATAGTCCATTATTTATAGAAAATATTTAAAATAAATAAATAAACAAACAATAATAATATAATTATTTTATGACAATTCACATTGACACTTATACGTTATCTTACTTGGTGACGTAATATTTTCAAACCTCAGTTAGGTTACAAAAATAAAAACATTTTGACTTCTTTATTTGTTTTCTAATGAATTATCGAAGTTTCTGTAATAGAAAGGCAGTCAAATAATACTTATGTTAAAAACCTCCCGTAATCACATTGGACTTAAGATAAATCAGCTTTTTATTGTAGATAGGTACCTCAACCTAAGTTAGTAATTAAAGTTTAAAATAATAACTAATTATACTTTTTTTATAAAATCAAAACTTGTTAAAGATAATTAAAGATTCTTAGAATATGATCTTAGAGGAAAAATTAATAAAATGAAAATTAACAAAATGATTATAAAAAAAAAAAAAAAACAAAACAAAATCACTCATTGTCATCTTTCGACTTTGTTTTTATCGACTTTGTTTTTATCGACTTTGTTTTTATCGACTTTGTTTTTATCGACTTTGTTTTTATCGACTTTGTTTTTATCGACTTTGTTTTTATCGACTTTGTTTTGCTTTGTTTTGCTTTGTTTTGCTTTGTTTTGCTTTGTTTTGCTTTGTTTTGCTTTGTTTTGCTTTGTTTTGCTTTGTGTTGACTTTGTTTTTATCGACTTTGTTTTTATCGACTTTGTTTTTATCGACTTTGTTTTGCTTTGTTTTGCTTTGTTTTGCAACACAAAGCAAAACAAAGCAAAACAAAGCAAAACAAAGCAAAACAAAGTCGATAAAAACAAAGTCGATAAAAACAAAGTCGATAAAAACAAAGTCGATAAAAACAAAGTCGATAAAAACAAAGTCGATAAAAACAAAGTCGATAAAAACAAATACCGGTTAACGTAATACTGGTTAACGTAATACCGGTTAACGTAATACCGGTTAACGTAATACCGGTTAACGTAATACCGGTAACCGAGAATTCCGAGACGAGGTGCAAAATAAGTCTAGCGGTTAACCGGTATAACGTTAACCGGTATTACGATAACCGGTATAACGTTCACCGGTATTACGTTAACCGGTATAACGTTAACCGGTATTACGTTAACCGGTATAACGTAAACCGGTATAACGTAAACCGGTATAACGTTAACTGGTATAACGTTAACCGGTATTACGTTAACCGGTATTACGTTAACCAGTATTACGTTAACTGGTATTACGTTAACCAGTATTACGTTAACCGGTATTTGTTTTTATCGACTTCGTTTTTATCGACTTTGTTTTCATCGACTTTGTTTTTATCGACTTTGTTTTGCTTTGTTTTGCTTTGTTTTGCTTTGTTTTGCTTTGTTTTGCTTTGTTTTGCTTTGTTTGCACGGTGCACCGATTCACGCATCTATGTGAACGCGTTAACCGCTAGACTTATTTTGCACCTCGTCTCGGAATTCTCGGTTACCGGTATTACGTTAACCGGAATTCTCGGTTACCGGTATAACGTTAACTGGTATTACGTTAACCGGTATAGCGTTAACCGGTATTACGTTAACCGGTATTACGTTAACCGGTATAACGTTAACGTTTTACCGAACAAAGCGAACATAAAGAATCCAATTGAATTCTGTCCCATTCCATGTCCAATTGAGTAAAAACTCACGGTGCACCGATTCACGCATCTATGTGAAAGCGTTAACCGCTAGACTTATTTTGCACCTCGTCTCGGAATTCTCGGTTACCGGTATTAAGTTAACCGGTATTACGTTAACCAGTATTACGTTAACCGGTATTTGTTTTTATCGACTTTGTTTTTATCGACTTTGTTTTTATCGACTTTGTTTTCATCGACTTTGTTTTTATCGACTTTGTTTTGCTTTGTTTTGCTTTGTTTTCCAATTGAGTAAAAACTCACGGTGCACCGATTCACGCATCTATGTGAACGCGTTAACCGCTAGACTTATTTTGCACCTCGTCTCGGAATCCTCGGTTACCGGTATTACGTTAACCGGTATAACGTTAACTGGTATAACGTTAACCGGTATAAAGTTAACCGGTATAACGTTAACCGGTATAACGTAAACCGGTATAACGTAAACCGGTATTACGTTAACCGGTATTACGTTAACCGGTATTACGTTAACCGGTATTACGTTAACCGGTATAACGTTAACCGGTATAACGTTAACCGGTATTACGTTAACCGGTGTTACGTTAACCGGTATAACGTTAACCGGTATAACGTTAACGTTTTACCGAACAAAGCGAACATAAAGAATCCAATTGAATTCTGTCCCATTCCATGTCCAATTGAGTAAAAACTCACGGTGCACCGATTCACGCATCTATGTGAACGCGTTAACCGCTAGACTTATTTTGCACCTCGTCTCGGAATTCTCGGTTACCGGTATTACGTTAACCGGTATTACGTTAACCGGTATTACGTTAACCGGTATTACGTTAACCAGTATTACGTTAACCGGTATTTGTTTTTATCGACTTTGTTTTTATCGACTTTGTTTTTATCGACTTTGTTTTTATCGACTTTGTTTTTATCGACTTTGTTTTTATCGACTTTGTTTTTATCGACTTTGTTTTTATCGACTTTGTTTTGCTTTGTTTTGCTTTGTTTTGCTTTGTGTTGCAAAACAAAGCAAAACAAAGCAAAACAAAGCAAAACAAAGCAAAACAAAGTCGATAAAAACAAAGTCGATAAAAACAAAGTCAACACAAAGCAAAACAAAGCAAAACAAAGCAAAACAAAGCAAAACAAAGCAAAACAAAGCAAAACAAAGCAAAACAAAGCAAAACAAAGCAAAACAAAGCAAAACAAAGCAAAACAAAGTCGATAAAAACAAAGTCGATAAAAACAAAGTCGATAAAAACAAAGTCGATAAAAACAAAGTCGATAAAAACAAAGTCGATAAAAACAAAGTCGATAAAAACAAAGTCGATAAAAACAAATACCGGTTAACGTAATACTGGTTAACGTAATACTGGTTAACGTAATACCGGTTAACGTAATACCGGTTAACGTAATACCGGTAACCGAGAATTCCGAGACGAGGTGCAAAATAAGTCTAGCGGTTAACGCGTTCACATAGATGCGTGAATCGGTGCACCGTGAGTTTTTACTCAATTGGACATGGAATAGGACAGAATTCAATTGGATTCTTTATGTTCGCTTTGTTCGGTAAAACGTTAACGTTATACCGGTTAACGTTATACCGGTTAACGTAACACCGGTTAACGTTATACCGGTAAACGTAATACCGGTTATCGTAATACCGGTTAACGTAATACCGGTTAACGTGATACCGGTTTACGTTATACCGGTTTACGTTATACCGGTTAACGTAATACCGGTTAACGTAATACCGGTTAACGTAATACCGGTTAACGTAATACCGGTTAACTTAATACCGGTTAACGTAATACCGGTTAACTTAATACCTGTTAACGTAATACCGGTTAACGTAATACCGGTTAACGTAATACCAGTTAACGTAATACCGGTTAACGTAACACCGGTTAACGTAATACCGGTTAACGTAATACCGGTTAACGTTATACCAGTTAACGTTATACCGGTTTACGTTATACCGGTTTACGTTACACCGGTTAACGTTACACCGGTTAACGTAATACCGGTTAACGTAATACCGGTTAACGTAATACCAGTAACCGAGAATTCCGAGACGAGGTGCAAAATAAGTCTAGCGGTTAACGCGTTCACATAGATGCGTGAATCGGTGCACCGTGAGTTTTTACTCAATTGGAAAAACAAAGCAAAACAAAGTCGATAAAAACAAAGTCGATGAAAACAAAGTCGATAAAAACGAAGTCGATAAAAACAAAGTCGATAAAAACAAAGTCGATAAAAACAAATACCGGTTAACGTAATACTGGTTAACGTAATACCGGTTTACTTAATACCGGTTAGCGTAATACCGGTTAACGTAATACCGGTTAACGTAATACCGGTTAACGTAATACCGGTTAACGTAATACCGGTTAACGTAATACCGGTAACGGAGAATTCCGAGACGAGGTGCAAAATAAGTCTAGCAAAACAAAGCAAAACAAAGTCGATAAAAACAAAGTCGATGAAAACAAAGTCGATTAAAACAAAGTCGATAAAAACAAAGTCGATAAAAACAAATACCGGTTAACGTAATACCGGTTAACGTAATACCGGTTAACGTAATACCGGTTAACGTAATACCGATTAACGTTATACCGGTTAACGTTATATCGGTTAACGTTATACCGGTTAACGTAATACCGGAAAACGTTATACCGGTTAACGTTATACCGGTATAACGTTATACCGGTTAACGTAATACCGGTTAACGTAATACCGGTAACCGAGAATTCCGAGACGAGGTGCACCGTGAGTTTTTACTCAATTGGACATGGAATGGGACAGAATTCAATTGGATTCTTTATGTTCGCTTTGTCATCTAAAATTACACAAAAGTGCGCCGCGGCAGCGGCGGCGGACGAGCGCTACTTACAAGTTGGTCACAGTTGCATGTCTATTTACCCGACTACGGCGAAGCAAAAAGGAGGGTTATGATTTTGACCGGTATGCATGTATGTTCATCTGTTACTTCATAACTTCTAACTACCAATCATAATTTGACAAATGAGGTATCATTGGAAGCGTCTTGGTTGTCCGGTGGTTATAGAATATGTGACGTTACATTAAATCGATAGGTCCTATGTATAAGGGCCAATGTGCAAATTCACAACTTTTCAATAGAGGCTCTCAAAGTTTCAATTTGATATATTTTTAGATGCTTCAACTGATGTTTGTGAAACTTTGCATAGTTACTATGAAACATATGTTCGTTATTCTAGATATATCGATTTATTTGTATATATATTAGTTTTTTAATTAATGTAGATATGCCTTTATACGTAATTTTTTTATTTTAATTATACTGAAAAAGACTAGTAAAAAAAAGGCCAGTGTCACTTTAGATGATTTACTTGGCATAAGCTAATTTTGAAAAAAAAAAACGTGTATTTAATATTTTTGAATAGTCCATTATTTATAGAAAATATTTAAAATAAATAAATAAACAAACAATAATAATATAATTATTTTATGACAATTCACATTGACACTTATACGTTATCTTACTTGGTGACGTAATATTTTCAAACCTCAGTTAGGTTACAAAAATAAAAACATTTTGACTTCTTTATTTGTTTTCTAATGAATTATCGAAGTTTCTGTAATAGAAAGGCAGTCAAATAATACTTATGTTAAAAA
This sequence comes from Agrochola lychnidis, assembly GCA_963680765.1. NCBI lineage: Eukaryota > Metazoa > Arthropoda > Insecta > Lepidoptera > Noctuidae > Agrochola > Agrochola lychnidis. Next base: position 18,287,613 of record OY796862.1, read on the forward strand.
CCTCCCGTAATCACATTGGACTTAAGATAAATCAGCTTTTTATTGTAGATAGGTACCTCAACCTAAGTTAGTAATTAAAGTTTAAAATAATAACTAATTATACTTTTTTTATAAAATCAAAACTTGTTAAAGATAATTAAAGATTCTTAGAATATGATCTTAGAGGAAAAATTAATAAAATGAAAATTAACAAAATGTTTATAAAAAAAAAAAAAAAACAAAACAAAATCACTCATTGTCATCATTATCACTAGTAATAATTACTAGTGTAATAATCATTGAATATTATTCCACCAGTATCATGAGTATTACGAAAAAGTAGCACCTAAACTGGTGGAATAATATTTTTGGGACATAAATCAATTATGTCTTTTTTTTTGCATGGATGTATTGGTAACAACTGATTGAAACATAGTTTTAAGGGTATTTCCGTAGATCTATCAGCCATTTGTCTTCTTGTTCTAACAAAAAAATCAGTAATGTTAATGTGGTTTTCGAAAGCATCTTCAGATAGATCTAAAACAGAATGTATGGTTCATGTTTACTGACACGAACTTGTTTGATTTTAGACCAAGGCACTTTTTGTCCCTCTGAATTATTAGTCCAGTTAAAACAAGCACTCGCTTGCATCTTTTTGAAGTCGAAAATTATATTTTGAGATACATCTATAACATTATAAGGAGATCCTTTTACTTTAGCCCATCTAATTAATTAACTCTACTCAGACGGTGTATAAATATTCTTATGTCTTGAAGCTTTCTTAATTGTGGCATGTATGGAATCACCCTCATTTTGTGTATATCCTTTTTCAAGGAAAGTATGTTTAATATTAATACTAAGCTGTTTAGCTGCATAAAGGTTTGAGGTCGGGTGATCGCGCTGGCCATGGAACAACAATTATCTCCGGGATCACCCGGAGATAATTGTTGTCAATCATCTGGAACCACTCACGCACAATGCTCGCCCGATGAATAGGACAATCGTCCTGGACAAATGTCAATTGTGTCAACTCATCAGCTGGGTGAATGATGCGCACAGTAGGTAGCATGACATCGTCTAATACTTCTACATAAGTAGAACTGTTTAATCCAGAGAATTACAGTATTCTTCTAAAACAAAAAGAAAAGTGATATTAAGCAGTTATAACAACATACTAAAGTGACGTCATTTTATCATTTTTATAATAACATAAAATAATATTTTTTTTAAATAACAGTAACATTAAAACTCTGCATTTACAAATGCAATAATAAACACTAATTATTTATCTTTTAGACCTCATGATGGATAAAAGTTTAAGTTACAATTCGTAAATATAATACTCACATTCAAACCGGTTTCATCAGATATTTGTGTTCTATATTAAGACCACTTTTATGCAGCGCAATAATAGTCGCCCTCACCTCAATATTCGATAATATTTGCCTGCATTTTGAGATCACACCAACAGAACCACCCAAATCAAATCGATAACGTTTATTCCGATCAAGTCAAATATTCATTAAACAATGAACAACCACAATGAAACAATGAACATTCATTATTCATTATTCATTAGTTATTATTTGAGTTGAATGATGCTACTACTATTATTACTATTATTTAAACTTTACGAAATGTGTGAACAAAGCGAACATAAAGAATCCAATTGAATTCTGTCCCATTCCATGTCCAATTGAGTAAAAACTCACGGTGCACCTCGTCTCGGAATTCTCGGTTACCGGTATTACGTTAACCGGAAAACGTTATACCGGTTAACGTTATACCGGTATAACGTTATACCGGTTAACGTAATACCGGTTAACGTAATACCGGTTAACGCTATACCGGTTAACGTAATACCAGTTAACGTTATACCGGTAACCGAGAATTCCGGTTAACGTAATACCGGTAACCGAGAATTCCGAGACGAGGTGCAAAATAAGTCTAGCGGTTAACGCGTTCACATAGATGCGTGAATCGGTGCACCGTGCAAACAAAGCAAAACAAAGCAAAACAAAGCAAAACAAAGCAAAACAAAGCAAAACAAAGCAAAACAAAGCAAAACAAAGCAAAACAAAGCAAAACAAAGTCGATAAAAACAAAGTCGATGAAAACAAAGTCGATAAAAACGAAGTCGATAAAAACAAATACCGGTTAACGTAATACTGGTTAACGTAATACCGGTTAACGTAATACTGGTTAACGTAATACCGGTTAACGTAATACCGGTTAACGTTATACCAGTTAACGTTATACCGGTTTACGTTATACCGGTTTACGTTATACCGGTTAACGTAATACCGGTTAACGTTATACCGGTTAACGTAATACCGGTGAACGTTATACCGGTTATCGTAATACCGGTTAACGTTATACCGGTTAACCGCTAGACTTATTTTGCACCTCGTCTCGGAATTCTCGGTTACCGGTATTACGTTAACCGGTATTACGTTAACCGGTATTACGTTAACCGGTATTACGTTAACCAGTATTACGTTAACCGGTATTTGTTTTTATCGACTTTGTTTTTATCGACTTTGTTTTTATCGACTTTGTTTTTATCGACTTTGTTTTTATCGACTTTGTTTTTATCGACTTTGTTTTTATCGACTTTGTTTTGCTTTGTTTTGCTTTGTTTTGCTTTGTTTTGCTTTGTGTTGCAAAACAAAGCAAAACAAAGCAAAACAAAGTCGATAAAAACAAAGTCGATAAAAACAAAGTCGATAAAAACAAAGTCAACACAAAGCAAAACAAAGCAAAACAAAGCAAAACAAAGCAAAACAAAGCAAAACAAAGCAAAACAAAGCAAAACAAAGTCGATAAAAACAAAGTCGATAAAAACAAAGTCGATAAAAACAAAGTCGATAAAAACAAAGTCGATAAAAACAAAGTCGATAAAAACAAAGTCGATAAAAACAAAGTCGAAAGATGACAATGAGTGATTTTGTTTTGTTTTTTTTTTTTTTTTTATAATCATTTTGTTAATTTTCATTTTATTAATTTTTCCTCTAAGATCATATTCTAAGAATCTTTAATTATCTTTAACAAGTTTTGATTTTATAAAAAAAGTATAATTAGTTATTATTTTAAACTTTAATTACTAACTTAGGTTGAGGTACCTATCTACAATAAAAAGCTGATTTATCTTAAGTCCAATGTGATTACGGGAGGTTTTTAACATAAGTATTATTTGACTGCCTTTCTATTACAGAAACTTCGATAATTCATTAGAAAACAAATAAAGAAGTCAAAATGTTTTTATTTTTGTAACCTAACTGAGGTTTGAAAATATTACGTCACCAAGTAAGATAACGTATAAGTGTCAATGTGAATTGTCATAAAATAATTATATTATTATTGTTTGTTTATTTATTTATTTTAAATATTTTCTATAAATAATGGACTATTCAAAAATATTAAATACACGTTTTTTTTTTTCAAAATTAGCTTATGCCAAGTAAATCATCTAAAGTGACACTGGCCTTTTTTTTACTAGTCTTTTTCAGTATAATTAAAATAAAAAAATTACGTATAAAGGCATATCTACATTAATTAAAAAACTAATATATATACAAATAAATCGATATATCTAGAATAACGAACATATGTTTCATAGTAACTATGCAAAGTTTCACAAACATCAGTTGAAGCATCTAAAAATATATCAAATTGAAACTTTGAGAGCCTCTATTGAAAAGTTGTGAATTTGCACATTGGCCCTTATACATAGGACCTATCGATTTAATGTAACGTCACATATTCTATAACCACCGGACAACCAAGACGCTTCCAATGATACCTCATTTGTCAAATTATGATTGGTAGTTAGAAGTTATGAAGTAACAGATGAACATACATGCATACCGGTCAAAATCATAACCCTCCTTTTTGCTTCGCCGTAGTCGGGTAAATAGACATGCAACTGTGACCAACTTGTAAGTAGCGCTCGTCCGCCGCCGCTGCCGCGGCGCACTTTTGTGTAATTTTAGATGTCATGTAAAAGTAGCAGAGTTAACGACTTTCGTTGCTGACCGTACCTAACAAAAAGTACCTATCAACTTCTTATCTTCTTCTTGAAGGTCAATTATTCTTGTTATGCATCTAGATTCGTATTGTGTTGCATAATTCTAGCACTGCTATGCGACCATCTCACAGAGATAATTCCCTGTACTTCTAATTTGAAGGCCACATCTAGTAACTACAAAGATCAGCAAGTCTGCTGATGCGCTTAATCTTGATTTGATGTTTTCTCTTAAGATATTACATTTTTCCGTAATATTATTACGTTTTTGGGTAGTACATAATGCGTACAATTATTTAGTGTATACTATGTCCAGGTACGCCTAACAACTCTTGGTGGCGCGGCCAGGGAGCATACTCCCTGGCCGCGCCACCAACACAAGGCTATAATTTATAAAGTAATTAAATTTTTGAATCTCTTTATAGCGTACGGAAAAAAACAATTCCGGTACAATTATTTAGTGTTTACTATATCCGGGTGCGCCTAGTAATTTACAAAAACAGTGGTGGCGCGGCCAGGGAGTATACTCCCCAGCCGCGCCACCAAAACTTCATTATATTTCATTATTCGTTGAGGTACAATTATTTTCATTACACGTACCGTATAGTACATAAATGGTACAATTAATCTAGAAACATGATTTTTTAATTTTCCACTGTGGCGCGGCCAGGGAGTATCACACACCTAGTTATCTTCTTTAAACACCTTTACGATACAAAAAGTTAGACGTGATCGATAACAAGTGAGTGTTCTATGAACTAGATTACTAGCTAGACTAACTTCGCATACCGTAAATTATTTTCCTGTAAATGGCTTCCAGCGAAGTTAGCTCACCCACCTAGCCAGTACTGCGTTAGAACTAATAATTGCTCACATACAAGTAAGCCATACCTACACACTTGCCGCCGATACGTTGACCTAATTTTGTCTTTAATTACAAGGAAGCCACTGTTTATTAGTTTCACATACAAATACTGTCTCAGTAAGTTTATGTTCAGCATAACGCATCATTGTCAAGCTTAGCTTGCCTTTGCATACACACCAATAATAACGACAGTTTTACTGGAGAGTTACTGAATTATAATCATTAAAATCAACAACACTACTCTCCAAGTTCAAATGACCTTGTTGATTATGTTTGTGATTTATGTTCGAGTAACTTGACGTACTAATCGCACCTCAGAGAGTTGACTACTGAATGCATTTCCATTATTTTACCATCAATATATTTATGCACCCTTTAAAGTTAACATAACATCACGCCTGTACCCGAAGGGTTAGGCCTCTGTCTAACCCATCGGGGACTACAGGCACCTATAATAATACAACCACATTTTGTCAGCCTATTGTCATCAACCAGGCACAAATGCAGACTGCGGGCTGCTACTGAGAAATTCCAGATGGAAAAACCCAACAACATGTACCTACAGTGAAACATAGGGATTATAACCTTTTTAGAAACTGTAATGAGTATAGCAAAATATTTTGTATTAGCTTCTGCCCGCGACTTCGTTCGCGTGGAAGTCGTAAGATATCACAATATACTACAATAATAGCCACATTTTTATAAAACTTCCCTGTATACTACGTTTGTAGTTTTATTCTCAGCAGCCAAAATATACAGAGAGTCAGGAATGGTAAATACATAATAAAAAAATCGTATAACAAAATGTGAAAAAAAAAGAAAAACAAAAAACCGTAAAGATGGGAATCGAACTTACAATCCCATGTTTGCGAAGCAATCGTCCAACCGCTGAGCTAATTGCTTCGTTGAAATTGTCCTTAAATAGCCGTTCCTATATATTTCATGATTGACTGCTCAGTTCCATGAAGGTATAGCGTGATGATAATCATTCTAAAAGTTAAATCGATAACCATCACAATATCCTAAAATTCTGGCGCGTTTTTTTCTTAAAAATACGAACATAATATAATATTGCACGTCCCCCATAGTAAATAGCGTGATAGTTTATACCCTAAAGTTTGACCAGACTTATAGGGAACACGTATGCAAAATTTGAACAGAATCTATCCGGTAGAATTTGCGTCATGCTAGTTTTGTATATTGCACATCCCCTTGGCATCTTCTAATAGATTGGAGGAAAGAAAATAGTATGGTATGTGTGGAGGTCAAGTACTTTGTCCGATCCGGGAATCGAACCCAGGTCTTCATGCTCTGGGCACGCCACAATTGCGGCGATAAGACCCCTCTTTGAGGAGTGGCTTGAGAGGCGCCACGGCACCCTCACCTTCTGCCTGACGCAGGTCCTCACCGGACATGGCTGCTTCGGAAGGTTCCTGTTCAGGATAAGGCGGGAGGAAACGCCCGGGTGTCACCATTGTGTGGATCGGCCTGAGGACACGGTGGAGCATACGGTGGAGGTCTGCCCGGCTTGGGTGGAGCAACGGCGTGTCCTTGTAGAGGCGATCGGCGGCGGTGATCTCTCGCGTCCGGCCCTGGTTCAGGCCATGGTACGGAGCGAGAGGAAATGGCAGGCCGTCACCTCCTTCTACGAAGCGGTAATGCTCGCGAAGGAGCAGGCGGAACGCGTGAGGGAGAGGCAAATTTCGCGCCCTCACGCCTCTAACCGCCGCAGGAGGAGACGCCCGGGGCGGGAATCGCGAGCCGATTTCCGGCCACCATAGGCGCGGGCTTGCGGACGGTGAGCAATGGGTAGCTCGTCGTCCGATAAGGACCAAGCCCGGATCGACGGCGCGTTGTGTTCCACACGCGCCTCAAAGAGATGTCAGCAGAATTGACGGGGTCCGCTAGGGCCAATGCCTGCCGGGGCTGCGAATATGGGCCGAAAGGGAAATCGTGGCCCCCGGCAACAGGGCAACTGAAGGAACACGAGTGGGTTAGTTATTTGATAATTTCCCACCCAAAAAAAAAAGGTCCTCATCAGTATGAGGATCTTTTTTTTTGGGTGAATGGTCATTACTGAGCAGTAGTAATGCTTGCGACCACTAGACTAACAAGGCACCCTTTAAAGATTTGGCATTAAATTAGAGTTATTGCCGTACTATTTTTTTTTAACACGAATGCAAATACAAACAATCTGCGTAGCCTTTTCCCAACTATGTTGGGGTTGCCTTCCAGTCTAACTGGATGCAGCCGAATACCGTATTTTACATGGAGCAACTGTCTATCTGACCTCCACAACCCAGTAAGTGGGTAATACGATACCCCTTGGTAAACCCAGACTGGTTGTCAGACTTTCGAGCTTCTGACGACCCGTAACGACTATGTCATAGATCCACGAATGACAGCCGGGACCAACGGCTTAACGTGCTTTCCGAGGCACAAAAGAGTCTCGGTTTAACACGAATCGGTCGAGTTTTAACACGAATGGAATAAAAACGAAAAACAGGAAAATGTTGTAAAACACATTGCTTGTGTTTACTTTACACTTCCTAAGATTGTGATCGATACTGCAAATCGTTTTTGGGTGGAATCTATAAGAAACAAAATGTTGAAGTTATAAAAGTTACGAAGAACAATTTACTAATAGGTATAAACTTCAGATAATTAATTAGCCATTTATATTTTTGCATAATTATGTTAGATTGTGTGTTAATATACCTAAAAACATATTGCCAAAATATAATATTTTGAATTAATAAGCTTCTAAAATTACAAAGAGAATAATCCGGACTAAATTATAACGTGTTTGGCAGCTGCCTTGTTAATAGTAGCAGCCGGTGGCGCTGGGGCAAAGGTGAACCGGAATATCCGTCAGTGATTAAGACGGTAATTATCTACACGACCGGCGAATGGACCGGATTAACAAAAACATACACGTGGATGCTGAACCCTGCAACTAAACTAAGATATTTACTTAAATGTGGAAAATAGTCGTAAATTATTTCCTACATTTTCAGTAAATATCGTAGTTTAAAACATAATTGTGTAACAGAAATCAATTTTGTTTTAATACTAAGATTGTTTTGAACATTTCAAAAGTTTTTGTAATTTCAGGCTAACAAAATTTAATTAAACTCAACAAATTCCACCAGTATTTCAAAACATCTTCAGTATCCGATTTCATCCTCCACTGACTCGAAAAAATCCAACCATTCGCGCTGAAATGCTCTTGAATACTAATTCTGTCGAACTTTATAATCAACAATTCTCGGACTCCGAGATATTTAATTATACAATGCTAAGTCGAGATATTCACATTTTGCTTTTCGTTTTACTAACAGTTTTCTGTAATTGTTTGAAAACGGACGCGGCATAAATAATTATGAAGAATTAAAGTAAAAAATCCTACACCGCGCTTTTATGTAAATAGGCATTCATTTAGGTGTCGCCTAGTGTTTGTGAAAACATGCGATAATGTCTACATACATAAATGTAAAAATATATAAAATTCTCGTGTCACAATGTTAGTTACCTTACTCCTCCGAAACGGCTTTACTGATTTTTACCAAATTTTATAAGCATATTCAGTAGGTAGAATCGGCTACTATCTATTTTTCATACCCCTAAGTGATAAGGGTTGTCCACCCCAAACAAATAATTGGCAAAACCACGTTTGCCGGGGTCAGCTAGTACATATGTAACATTAGGTATGTTATGTGAGGCGGCGCGGTGCGAAACAAGCTAGTTTTTTGTCGGGGTGAAGGGGAGGAAGTGCGGTGAAACGTTACCAATTTATTTGTTTGTGTGCAGTTCCATGTGGTCTCGCTCATTACAAGTTGTATCAGTGTGGTGGATGTTGAACAACTAGTTAAAAGTTTCTGCTAGACTTCAATGTTTTTATGTTTGTTATTTCGTTGAAAAATATTTTCTGTGGGACAAGGACTATTTCAACAACAATACATGATGACTTGAAATTTTTGGGTACAGTTCATTGAAATAATAAATAATAACTTTTAGCACACACTTTCACATTATTATTTCATGGGTGACATAAAAATCAAAAACTACTTCTGTAACTATAAATTGACCGACAAAACGACGCAGGTCGCATACAGTTCATATTCGTCTGTATGCGCAGTCACACACTCTGCACTGGAGTCTCACTTCCGATATTCACTACTGGCTGCCATCATGCTCGCCACATAATACAACGCATATTGTACGACGGCCTTTCACAATTTTCGTAGTGATTTTTTTTTCCGGCTATCTCTAGTTTACTTTAGTACCTTGTACAGGACATTTTGTGTGAAATACTTCGGTTGAAATAACAACTTCAAAATAACTATAGAATTTAATATATTGATCAAATCCTTTCAATTTAAGATGATACAATACACAGTGATCCATAAGGTATTTTTGCACATAACTGACCGCCAGTGATTGCTATGTAACGCTAAGTATTTGTTCTGGAGGAACGTCGCTGAGAGAATATGTCACAAATTCGAGGAACCGGTCTTGTTTGCAGAGAAGATTTCCATTTATTCTTAACACATTTTCAGTAAACGTCTTGCTTAAATAGTTTTTTTTTTCATAGACGTAAGATAGCATTTGCTTGTGAAAAATAGCATAGCATAATGCATAACTTTTAACAACAGAAACAACATTTGTATTCAGTGAGGAGTCGTGTTTTAATATATCCGTACGCAAGTATGTTTGTGTTGCCGCAGGCACTACATGCCATGGTAGTACGAGCTTACAGAGTTTGTAGATTATGATTTAAATTACTTATAATGTAAATAGACATTACATGACTATGTTGGAGACTTGGAAAGGTTTGAATAGCGCATAGAGACATGAACCTACAATAGTCTGCGTTAATTACACATATTCTTTTCTTCGATCCGTACAACAAGGTATATCCGACTCATCGCCACCTCATCAATTGTTTCTCCGTCAAGTGCTAGCAATTCATCAAGCTCTCGCTTTTAATCTCCTTTCTCCGTAAATTTTAGATACCATAATAGCCTACAATGATAGGACTATGCTGAAGGTATGCTCGGACAACGCTATAATATTTAGTCTTTATTTCATTCAAGTCAATCCTCGTTCTACATTTTTTTTCTTAAACTAAAATTAAGTTTATCCTTCAATCCGGAATTGGAAATTCATAGGCCGTGTCATATTAGTGAAGCTGTGGGCAGCACAGCACAGGTATTTGACGGAAGCCTGAGGGTGCTACTCGCACTTGTCCATATATTTTAGTGAAATATTTATAAGCCTCCATTTTGATCAAAGCGTTGCCCAGTAAATATTAAATTACCACGATACGGGTATTTGGAGGAGCTCGTGGCTAAGCAATAACAGCCGCACGGGTTGATCCAATAGGTTAAGCTACGCTTGCCGGGGTTGGTCCGTGGATGGATGACCATCTTTACATACCGACACCCCTCCGTGCCTCGGCAAGCACGTTAAGCCGTTGGTCCTGGCTGTCATTCGTGGATCTTTAACAGTCGTTACGGGTCGTCAGAAGCCCGAAAGTCTGACAACCAGTCTTACCAAGGGGTATCGTATTACCCAGTTACTGGGTTGTGGAGGTCAGATAGGCAGTCGCTCCATGTAAAATACTGGTATTCAGCTGCTGGAACTGGACTGGAAGTCGACCCCAACATAGTTGGGAAAAGGCTAGGCAGATTGATTTTGATACGGGTATTCGGAATGTTTCATTTTGTAAAAGTTTTTAGCACAGCGATAACGGTACCTAAATGTATAAAATACTGTCTGAAAATATGAAAACATGTACTATCAAATCAAAAGTCTGCCTCATCGTCTTCATTGCAAATACTATGTTGATACCTTTTAATTCTGTGCCTAATACGTTGTTAATCATTAAAGCAAATAAATTGTAATTTTAATTAGAGAATGTTGTTCCTCATTAATGGAAGTAATTTTGGATAAACACGAGTTCGCCTAAATACGAGGAAATGTACGATAATGAGCGTTGTTAATGTAGGAGTAACAATATTAGCATTCTAATTTAAGTTGAATATCTACTTAGTATGTTAAGTACCTAAATCATAATGTTTATTTTTTGTTTCAGTTAGACTTTTAAGCTAAGGGGTAGCTTACGGTCAAAAAAATACGTAAAACCTACTTTGAAAAAAATGAAGTCACAAAAAATGTAATGTGGGCGTCGAATCATGAACTGAAACTTTCGTGTTACGCAAAACCACGGTATCGGCTCAAATCACTGTAGACCACTCACGGTTTTATTTCAATAGCATCACGCATTATTTTAATGTGACTTTTTGGAGTTTCGGACATAATTTTAGTAGGTATAGGATTTTCACAGTTTTTTTCCTACAATGTGATATATTATTTACGAAACTAAATTATATCTCAGCGCAATTGAAAAATTGAGCGTGGTCATCTCGTTTCGAAAGAGCGATCGACTGATTTGGGAAACAAAAATACACGTGCGACGGAAGATGACTTTCCACGAAATATGAACGTAGTAGTTGCTAAAAGCAAAAATAAAAGAAATTTTATAAAATACCTTCACAATTTTTTTCGCCTTGTATTAATGCAATTAATCATCAAAATTTTATTGGTCAGCAAATTATGTGCAAATCGAAAATCCGTGAAAAGTAGAGTAGTATCTTCATGGTGTTTTTCCATAGATTTTTTTTTTGATTCGGTTCCACAAAAGGTTTGGAAATATCACGTAGTTCCTCGTAGACATTATTTTTATTTTATACCTAAGTCTTTTCAATTTGTTTTGGCAAAATAGCCAATCGGCTATTTTGCTTTAGTCCTACTCATAAGTACACAAATACCGGGACCATGCACATGTTTGCTAAACTTAGTTGTAGTAGTGGTTTCCCCTTGAATAAATTTCATATTTATTCCGGACGCGTCCTCGATGCCGACACTTCAGGGCAATGAAAGTGAAACTCGCGTTTTGATTAATTATTGACGCCTACAGCAGACAAAGTGCTGACAAGTTCATATCTAACAGATGAGCGGAAAGAAGTGAACGTACCTTTATTTTTATTTGTTTGAAGAACTAATCTGAACAAATAGCCTTAGTCACGAGGAAAAGCCTCCATTATCATTTGCACACTTAACATTAAGTTCACATTAGAAAGAAGCTCCAATACAGAGGCGGCGTTGGGTATAGTTAAGTGCACCGTACAGATGAGAGACCAAAAAGTATTAGTTTAGGACCCTTAATTAACTCTGTAAATATGAACAGTCTAATTACTACACCAGACACGGCGTTTATAATGGGGTACTGCTGCATAGTGGAAGATCTTAATAAAATCAGAGCCAATTCGGAGCTCGACCTACATTGTTAGAAATATAATTAGAAAAAATAAAATGTAAATTCGAGATAGAGCGCTTGCTTTTTGTCTTTTAGCTAACTCGCTTTTCTGAGAGGCTTCTTCAAAATACACACATATAGTGCTATTGCTTACACTTGCTGCTTTTAGTTGACTTGGAAAAAACTGGCGTGGTTAATGTAACATTCAGTCGAGCAATTAACGGTTTATTTTGGTTAGGTTAGGTGACTTTCATAAAGGTGGCTTGAACTGCAACCAACCATTTTGTTAAAGTTTAGGAAACCGCAACAGTCACTATAATTTTACAGCATTTGTATAGTAAGCTAGGAATTTGCGATTCAAGTCCCGTTTATCGAAGTTATTCGGTAATGTAAACTCTAGTCTTCATTTCATTACGAATATGAACAATAAATCAAGCATATTGCGATTGGGCTTCTATGAAAACACTAGTGAACCGCAGAGCACAGACCAAATACTAAATAACGCAATAGAGCTTCACATGTGACGTTGTACTGTGACTGTCACAAGATACGCGAGACTTATAATCTTCCGAAGCGTATTCTTCTTTTTTTTATGCAGTAATTACAATTATTTATTGTGTAGGTTGCTTGTTACCTCCACTGTACACGTAGTATAATGTTACATCACGTACCTGAAACAATGAAAATACCATTAAAACTGTAAGAAGTTATAATGTGTTCAAATGTTGCTTGTAACTTGTGAGTGTCATATCTTTGTTCGCTTTATTTATTTAGAGGTAAACATACATTATTTTGCTGACAGAATTCAGATGACCCTCAGCCCATGACTCATCTGAAATCTGTCAGCAAAATAATGTATGTACGCAATATAATTTATTTTTAACCACAATTTCCGCTGGTATCGGAATTATTTAGTTTATAATGAAATGGATACTCGAATGATAGCGCTCTACTCAACAGCTTTTTTTTTTGAATCCTCGAATGGCTGATCCTCGTTTTTTTTTTTTTGCAATGCAAGCCAGTTTTGTATTGGTATTTTTGAAGACCCAAATAGGTGGATAAATGTTTTAATAAGCTTTTTTATGACATAAATGTAAAAGCTTTACTGGGCGCCTACCACCAGCTCATAGAGCAGTATTATTTTAATATTACTTCAGTGTGGGAAAGAGATGAAGCTCTACAGGACGTATAGCTCCATCTCTTTCTCCCACTGAAGTAATATTAAAATAATACTGCTTATGAGCTGGTGGTAGGCCCCTGATGTCTGGGAAAAAAAAAATGTGAAATACACTGACGCCATAATTAATTTACGACAGTTGCAGAAAACTTTAATTTTCATTAATTTTGCAAAAATGTCTGTTCATCTAGATCTCCCCCTCACCACAATATGCATCTCTCACAACGTTCTCCATTCGTTTCCATTCCTCGCCGTCGGCTGGTAAGCGAACATTCTTATTCAACCCGCATGTTTATACAATGTGTGTATCACGATCACTGTTTTTATCAGGGAATCTTCTTTTGTGTTTTGTACTCTAGTTTCGTATCCGATCTCGTGGGAGACAGGACTACGAAGGTTTGTATTTTCGAGGTAATTTCAGACCGTTTTGTTTTTATGCTACTCGTACTCGGTAGTATCTATTCTTTATAACGTTGCGAGACTTTTTAACAACATCATTAATATCTATCACTTCATATCCTAGAGCTCATGTAATCTTCAGTGATTCCTTATCGAGTATCTTTCTCAAGGTGTTTCACTAAAGCGTAGTATTTTTCACGGACACGCCATGTGCGCCTCTTTCAATTAGTGCTTAGTGATATAAGGAGTTTTATATAGGTATATTGTTAGTTAACGAAAGAACTTGTAGTTTATTTCGATGGGTAGAGGGGTGATAGAACTCAGAATACACAATATTATGCTATTTTTGTGTGCTTATATGAGGTATGTTGCTGTTCTTGCCAACTTATGGCATTCTAGTAAAGATGCGGTTCCCGCGTTACGGGCGCGTAGGTGTGCAAGGCGCCATATAATAACACGAGCAGCGTCCGCCGCGCGGTAGTCGCTCCCAGCTTTGCTTCCCGCCTCCCGCGTTGTGGTCGCTCAGGTTTGGCTGAAGCTTTAGAAATGGGTAGGTATTTACCTACGTTTAAAAGCGCCATCATCATAATTATTACGAGGTGTGATTAGGATGATGATGTGGAGGCAGATTTTACATTAAGTACCTAAGTGGAAATAATTTATGTAACTAATAAAAGATTGCTACCTTAGTAAGTTGTATGTACCTACACAACTTAAATTTCAAATAAAAATAATTAATTTGCAAGTATGTGTAGAATTACTTACTTCCAATTATGGTTTAATTTACCTATTTTTTCCCACTATCCATCAAAAGACATAGTATATTATATCGTAATAATAATTAGCGATGAACTTGCAGTGGTAGGATAGCTGTTAATATGAATCTATACATTTGATTTGTAGTCAAGTCATTCAATCAAATAATTACGCCCTCAGAATTGTTAAAGCAAAAGCCGATTAACATAATATATTATCACAAGATCGTCAAGTCAACCAACTGAATCTGAGAACCTCTGATATTTAATAAACATGTTTGTCCACTGTCCAGCTGCTTTATTATGTACCGGTGCACGGTGCGGGATTTGTAAGCGATGAGGTCTTATAATTAATGGTTTTCACGATGAATATGATAATTTGATGAGTGGAACCCTTTTATGTAGAAATACAGAAGCTCAGGCTACATACTTTTCAGAGTTTTTATTTTATTATTACTAGTTAGCGTACACAACGCAGCTGAAGCGTTGCTTTGAACCTGCCTCACCTTTCATTGGGTATTCAATTGTCAGTTCCACCGACTGACAGCAGGATTAAAATTTTCATGGAAAATGTGCGAGTGCTTAATATTATTTTTCCGGCATTATAGGAATTAAATAAATGAAGGTTTGATTTTTTCCATGAAACAATATTGACGTTGTTTTGGTGATCGAGTGGTGTTTACTGTGAAAAGTTAATTTTAAACGGCTGCAATATTTTTTGTTGTTTTTCCTTTACGGAAATATTTTTAGTAGCGCCGATTTTACCTATTTCAATAACTTGATTAAATTTGAATTGAAAACACCAAAAAATTCGATAAACATCCATGTTTGGCACATTCAATTAAACACTAAAGAGGTATTTGTCGAAAAAAGTTAACTTACTGAGTGTACTTGTTCTATTGAAATAAAATACGGATTCCATTCAGCTGTAGTATATTAACTATCGACGAGTATGGCTGTAAAATGATATATGTGTACAATTTGTTCATTTCATCGTGATGATTCACATTGTAAATTTTAGAATTAAATAATGGGCTTTGAGTGTGGAAAATTACCAATTTTTTCTTTTGTTGTCAAATTTGTTTATTTACTCACATAATATTTTTTTTTAAGTCATTTCTGAATTTTTATTTTTTTTAATTTTTTTTCTGGTCATAGTCTGACCAGGATTTTTTTAGCCAACCTACTCGCGATATATTTATAAACATAAAAAAGGAGATGGAAAATGTTCGGCCTAAGTGTAATAAGTTGAGATATGATCTAAAAATTAGTCATATTTTTTTATCCTTGAATGTCAAAAATCAGCTCAATTCTTTGTCTGGAAGTGGAGAAATATGATAAAGATAGTTTTCGTGAGATCATCGATTATAGTAATCGATTACACAACTACAAAAAGAAAACCTACCCACTAGGTAACACTAGGTAATATAGTTAATTCAAAGTAATTAAATGCACCATATATACTTTTATACAATATAGTGCATTTAATTTAAATAAAACATCATTAATTACTGAAAAAACGATTATCAATTTCATATCGATTAAAATCAGTTTAATTTTTTTGTCTGTCACTGGCAGTACATATTCTGCACTGGCAGACTGACATTGACAATGTGACATTAGTAGTGGGTCATTCTCGAATTTTTGGCGACCGAAACCGTTTTCCCGACGACGAAAACGGTTGCAGAAAACGGTTAAAGGACGAAACTTATCCAACGTGGAATAGAATTGCGTTTTCTTCGAGCGCAGTTTCTTAAAATTATCAACGATTTTAAATGTATGAAATGGTTTTTTGACAACTGGTAATACATTACTGACTATTTCATTTCAAAGAGTTCACTTTTTATTGGAAGGACTGTTTTACGAGTATGATAGATAGTTGAATCATTGTACCCGACTGTATTTTCTAAGATGTAAAAATCACACCAAGTAATTCGAAGACTGGTTTGTGCAATGAAGACTGTTTGAAGTTGAACTCAGGATGTAAAACGGCTCCCAGTCGGCATGATTTTTTCTGACTTCTTCAACAATAATCGTCATTGAAGTCAATTTACACAAAATCTTAATGAATTATACACCAAAACCTTTCTCATGAATCACTCCGTCTATGAGTGAAAACCGTTTGAATATCCGTTCGGTAGTTTTTGAGTATGTCGTGTTCAGACAGACAGACAAACACACGCGGCGGGGGACTTTGTTTTATAATATGTAAGGATACGTTTCATCCATTTAACGTATGGGTGCAGGTCGTTCCTCTAAGGATCCTCTACTATAAGGAAATTGGAAAGATAAAATAAAATAGAATAAACATATCTATGTGCCACGATCTTCCTCGAAAAAACAACAAAGAATCGTGTAGTTTCATGTTACATCATATATATAAAAATAAAATAAAATACACAGCTCTTTATAATACTCATACAAAGCCTACGCAGAGAAAAAAGGTTCCTAACAAACATGTGGTACTTATTCCATTTAAACAGTTTCATTTCAGCAAACATTGTGCTTAAAATAAAAACGCTACCGGTGAACGGTCAAAGGTCACTTTCGGATTTATATCTAGGCAATATTTTTATCAAAAACTTTAATTGAATAAAAAAATTAAGTTTAAAAAACTGTAACCCGACTTCGGAAAAATAAAAGTAATCTTAAAAGTACGAAACAAGAAAATATTTCACACAGAAATCAAGACATGCTTTCCTTTTGGCTTTACTGTAGTCGGGTAAAAACGGTCACAAAATGTGTTACACAACGACTTAACAACAATATTTATACAAAATTATTTATTCTTTTTTATACAAAATTGTGACGTTATCGATCTTATACGAAATAAAGTGATAAATAAAGCCCGTCGCATACAATAGCAGATTTCTTTCTG
This sequence comes from Agrochola lychnidis, assembly GCA_963680765.1. Classification (NCBI taxonomy): domain Eukaryota; kingdom Metazoa; phylum Arthropoda; class Insecta; order Lepidoptera; family Noctuidae; genus Agrochola; species Agrochola lychnidis. Next base: position 18,305,011 of record OY796862.1, read on the forward strand.
AATCCCTTCATTGACCTAAAAATTACGAAAATGTCAGATTCCAATCGCATAACAATTTAATATGCATTCAATTCACTGGACAAAAAAAACAATGCGCAGGTGGCGCATTGTTTTTTTGATATAACTCGCAAATGGGTCGAGCTCAAATCGCCGTTTGAAATAGATCTAATAAATACAAACACTATTGTAGTGAATTTTTGCAATATATCAAGTCTTACCGTTCTATAATGTAGTTTACCACTTTGTAAGTTACTGGCAGCTAGATGATTAATTTTGCTTTTATTACCGCATCATGTAATTGCAAACTAAACCGTGGAAACTTCAACCATTTTGCTGGCCTCAAGGTCAGTATCTCACTGGTCTACTGACGAAGGTCCGCTCGACCCCTGTGCCCGTCACACGCAACAATACAAAAAACTGAAACGGATAGCTAAGTAATGAAAAATATCTCGTTTGGAAATAAGAATAGAGGGAAAATCGTGCTTGTACTTCAGGCTCAATTCAATTTGTAAGAGATTGTAGAAGTCTGTTATAAAGGGTCGTTGTATGAGACAAAATAAATGAATCGCTTCAGGGAAAGTATAGGTAATTAGGTTTAAGGAGTTTGGCTATATTCTGTTTCATTTCGTGGAATATGATTTTAACGTAAGAAAATGTTTAATATGAGCGCATATTGTGTTGAGGTTTTGAATTGTTGTGTAAATTTATTACGGCTAAAACATTCTGACCTTATTTTTTTTGGATTACTAAAAGTACCCCAGAATCCTGCAAAAGCCAACGGTAAATAAAATATTCAGCTGGTACCTGAATAAACAATAGCGGTAAGATCAAGTGGGAGCAAACGGAAGCCGATTTTCAAAGCCGTGAACTAACAGAACAAAAAGCAGCTAAACCTGGGCTATGCGTTCCGCGTCGGTATTGTACTTGACTCTATTGTCACCAGGCTCTGTTTCCGAGAACTTTTTGCAAAGACTTTTAGTCTCGGTAAAGCAGAGGCTGTATTACTCGCGCCCGTGTGTATTTTTAGGACATTTTTCATCCCTCAGTATTAGATTCCAATAACTACAAAATAGGATTCTGGTATGAGCGTGAGAGCAATTATACACCGGTGTCTGTACTGATATTTTAGTACAAAACTAACACGTTTTAAATTATTTCAGGATTTTGGTCAGTGAATTCACCGTGTCATTCCTAGCTGAGAACTAACCTGTTCTTGTGTTGCTACCAGATGATACAGAAAATAAACATATAATTAGAATAAACTCGAGCCATTGAATAAATACTTTAAAAGGTTAATTACTTGGTAATGTTTGTTAAGTTCTCCACAAACACAGTAAATAACGCCAATCGAAACTTTCGTCTTTTGTAGAGTTGAGCAGTGAAAGTTGTGTGAGCAAACGCGATCTGCCTACGTACTGACGTCATTCGTGTAGCTAGTCGTACCTATGTGAACATTGGAACATCACAATTTAACCTGAAGCATTTTCCCTAAAATCAGAAGTGTTAACCAGTACCACAGGATCAAGTGCCTTCACATCACACACTGTACCTCTATTCAGTTTGTTCAATTTTACTGGCTAATTGGATGCCAATCTTGCTATTTAGTCAGTTTTTCAGCGACACGGTACAAACTCAAACTGAAAGCATTTATTTCATGTGAAGGGGTCGGCCTTTGACATGAAATAAATGCTTTGAGTTTGAGTGAGAAAGATGAAGCTAGTGGTACAACAAGATCAACGTATTTTTTTAAAGGCTTTTGTGCCTTTTGTACGCAAAGAAACGCCTGTGCACCCGTTAACGTTGGAGTCTAATTCTAAGTAATTCTGTAAATACTGACTTTGCTTTAACGCTTTTTTTCAATCACGATAAGTGTGTTCATTTCACACGAACAAGGGTCAGATTGTAATATGTTTTTCACTGTAGCTTTTCACATTGCTTCCAAGAAATAAGTTTCTAAGCAGTACTTTACGTTTTATAAGTCTGTTTGTAGCTCATTTCCTCAGTTTCTAACAGCAAACCGTCCAGCTACAAAGTTAGTAACTTCTCCATCATTGTGTTGTTCTCACACTCGCCCACTTGTTACAGACAAAGGAATGATCGGGTGAAGTTTACAAGAGTTCCGTTAGGAGGCAATCAAGCGTTGCCGTTTAACGGTATATTTTTGCAATATAGGAATAAAATATCTGGATTGTTTTTTTTAACGACGTTTTCTAAAAATGAAACCTAGTTAGATCGATTTATCGCCCCCGAAACCCACAAAATTTCATGAAAATTGTTGGAGCCGTTTCCGAAATTTGTACGTATTTTTCTGTTCCTTTTGTCTTGTCTGTGTATTATTTGTTTATTTGTGTGTGTTTTGTTTTTTTTTCTTTTTCTTTACATAAATGGTTAAATAAATAAGAATTGCTCGTTTAAAGGTATTAGATATGAGAAAGAAACATGATTGTGAGGCAAGTAATTTTCAAGTTTCACAAACTTGTTATAAGTCTTTATAAGCCGGAAAGATTTTAATTAATAAAACCGTATTGAATCTAGAACTTTAAGTAGGTACTAACATTTTACTTCTAACAAGAAAATCATGAACTCAAACTCAAACTCAAAACATTTATTTCAATTAAACCATTTACAGGCACTTTTGAATTGTCAAGGAATCGGTCAGTCAGAAATAGGTATGAAGCTAGTTGCCCATTCCAAAGCGTAGTAGGTACATATGGAGAAGAACGGGCAAGAAACTCCACGGACACTCTTTTAAATAAAAAATTGTTACAAAATGTTGGTTACATCATTCATGTTGAAATTATACATGTGAGAACAATGTAGAAAGACGTGCACATGAGAAGCATGAGAAGCATGCATATTATAACCACCTTTGTTCCAAACAAAGTCATGGTTTGATTTACTTAAGCTAAAGAAAATCCGGCTCGTAGGAACATACTAACAAAAATAAGGAAAATGATTCGTAACACACTCTTTGTGCGTATCACGTTGTTACAATAAATATTATTGACAAACTATATTTATGTGTATTTTCTATGAATTATTGAAATTTGGACAGGACGACATCGGTCGTGTCAGCTAATAAATAAATAAAACAAGCTGACTCTGAAAAAGATGTGATTTATTTTCAATTACACAGATTGATTCACAAGGCCACTATAAATTTAATCCAATCAATCCATTTCATCAGATGACACTCAAAATCGATTTGCAATATTGAATACCAAAAACTAAAAAGCTTATGTTGGATATCCCGTTTGCTATCCAGCATGCATGCGATATGCGATACACCAGGAAATTCCCACGGTCAATATTTGATTTGCCTAAAACCCGAGCGGGTCACGTGTCGATGTTTTTCAGTAGCGTTACGTACGGCTCGGTGAGCTCCCAGCCTATTTCAGCTGCAGTTTCTTCTTTCAGATGTCTGCTTCGTGTGTGTCAAAGCCACGGAAATTGATTGAATAAAGTTATACTATTTGTTTCCATCCTAAGTTGGTAATTAATGGAAAATTTTCTACTTAATGCTTTATTACATCCAATGCACATAAATTGTAAGTATAATTAATGATATTTCAAAGTCTTAAAGATTATAAACTCTACTAGTTCATTAAATTCTAAATCGCAATAATTGGTATATTTAGGTAATGTCATTATGCAAACTTAAACAAAAGTAACCTTATGGAAGTTTTTCTTTTAGACTTTCATTTCGATAAACTTTGCTATGTGAATAGCAATAAAACAAAATGATTGATGTGTAACATCATTCCTCTCGCTTTCCTGCAAATCTTTCCTGTTGCTTTCCAACAATCTGTGGGAGTGATTTCGTGAAAAGAGACGGAAGTGTGTAACAGGAAGCCGGGGAAGCGCGCGCTATTTGATTTGAAATGTTGCTTTTTCATTTTGTTTTATTTTATACTAGCTTCTGCCTGCGACTTTGTTCACGTGTAAGTCGTTAGATACCACAATATGCTACAATAACAGCCACATTTTCAGAAAAACTTCCCTGTACTACGTATCAACGTACATAGGTACTACCTATGTACGTTGATATCTATTGCTTTAACATTATGAGATATTCGGCGAAAAAGGTCTTACAATTATTGGTATAGTCGTATGTCCCAAAGCATTAAACATAATTTACTTACTTTAGATTTAGAACCTGGGTGTATTCATAAACATGATGCAAGTGCTTTTGAAACGTCGTAGAAGCTACGAGTATCAATTCCAAATATAAATTCTGAGAACCTAGACTGAGCACCGACAAGCAACGCAATAATAATATTCCCAGTGGTCAAAATTAGTTAACCAAACCGGTCATTGATGGGGAAGTACACAAAAAGTTTCACATTAAGATCAAATTGATGCGAGGAAAAGGAATCATACCTGAAGCCACTTTATCCTGGTGATGTTCTCATCGGTGACGGTGAGCGCTCTCCTCTCACCCAACTTGTAAGACTCGTCATAGTACATGTACTCAGTGAACGTCAACCCACTGGTAGTGTACTGCTGAGTAAAGTATATCGATATAGTCCCATTCACTATGTCGTGTTCTATTATCCATTTACACTTTATCGGAACGAAGAAAGGGTTGGGGAAGTTTGGTGTCGTTATCGTGCCCACGGCAGCCTTCAAGTGTCCGCCGCAAGTTTGTGGTCCCTGGTGCTCCCTGTCGTGCTGCTGCGCGTGCGCATACTCTGCGGCGATGTTGAGGAGAGTAATGCTGAGCAGGCGCCGCATCATGAGCCTGCAACAAGACACACAACACTAATTTAATGTTCTATTTATTTTTAAACTAGCTTTCGCCCGCTGCTTCGCCCGCGTGGTTGTCGAAAAATATACCACGGGAACATACTACCGGGCAGTACTGGGATTACATACCTAATAGTATAGGAAAAGGTTATTGACTCCTACTGTTGCGCTCCAACCATAATTATTTTGTTTCGCGTAATTTTGAATCTGTGATATCTTTTAAACCATTAATTTAAATTATATTATGATGTCAAGACATATTTTAATCTCAATTAAATGCCTAATTGAAATAACATATTTCATTGGATAAGGATTAATATGGTACCGGTCAATATAGCTTCGGAAATAACAATGGAATTTTTATCAAATTCTGAAAGATAAAAATGGTTACTGTGGGTCATCTTTAGAAGATAGATATATGCCATCGCGGACTTGATTGTTGAACTTTTTAAGGTCTTTAATCCTGTAGGAAAAAAAATTGATGTATCTGTAACGGTTTACGCGGCGCACGCCAGTAAGGCCAGTAAAGCCAGTCGGCATGATTTTTCCCGATATCTTCGGCAATAATCGTCATATTTCAGCCAATTTACACAAAACTTAATGAATTATACTCTAAAACCTTACGCAAGAATCATTCCGTCTATTGGTGAAAACCGTTTGAAAATCCTCGGCTTGGCTTAAAGGCTTGTGCAGACCAGCGCGATATCGCGGGCGCGACAGGCAGCGCTACCAGTGTCGCGCCCGCGATATCGCGCTGATCTGCACAAGCCTTTAATCGAATTCATTGACCCTCGTCATCAATCTAAGGTGGTAAGTTTTAAAAGACGATTTCGGTTCGTCTTTTTATGGTATAAACTTTATGCGAGTTCCAACGTACAAGTTTATAATAAAGATCAAATTAATTTGGCAAGGTGACGAAGTTTTGATTTCTGTGAAGCGATTTTAAATTGGCTGAATACGTAACAGTTCAAGTTTGTGGGAGTTCCTTCATTCAAAACTTTAATCCTTGGAAAATATTGTATGAATTTGTTCTAAAGTGGTTTAATTTTGTGTGATGACGCCTTATGTTTTAATATCGGTAACGGAAGGCTACACATCAAGCTATATTTTGCCAGTATAAGCTGACCTCGCATTGTATGGAAATCTTAAACGATGCGAGATCAGCATAAACTGGCCGAGTATAGCTTGATGTGTAGCCGTGTGTACCAAATTATAAGAAAATGTGCTAATGAAATTCATTGCTGATGTTTTTGTCAGCTCGTTAGTTTGTTAAAGTTCTGTTTTTAGAAATACCTTAAATAAATCGACTTAACATGTTAATAATTCTTTACCACAACTATTATAAAGTATGTAATGAGCGGAAGAGGTATACAAATGCGCAGTTTCTAAAACCGTGATATAGTGCGGCGTTGCGTTGGCTCCGGCGCTGCACACTGCAAAAAAAAAAAACGAAATATTTTATTTCACTTAAACCTACATAGGCACTTATGAAACGTCAGAAGCTAGCTTCTAGCACTTCTGCACCTAGGTGCACGGTTCCAATTGGTCGTGGTTGCGCTGCGGTGAACGAGAAATAATTTCAAATAGTATGACAGACGAAGAATTTCATTACGTTCCAAGAATATACAGAGCCGTGTTTCAATGTTGCATTACAGGAATTTTGATCATTCGTTGCATGATCAAGATATTCAGCTTGTTATCTAGGCTAGGAACTGCTCTTGCCTTTGTCTTAAAAAGCTGGCACAGTTTCAATTTATTCTCTTTCCCGTAGACATAAAATAAAACAAGTAAACAGGATGTCAACAATATTCTACATGAAATATCTTACAAAGATAAAACCAAACCAAATAGTTAGGTACCAGAAAGAGAGTGATAACGCCAAGGTTGGTGGTTTACCTGTATTTTGTAAACATTTAGAAACATTCTCTAAGATGTATAGATACATTCAGTCGCAGTTTGAAGCAATATTAACGAAGTCAGACTTAATATTATGATTATTTGTGATAAACGGTCCAAAAGATGTTGTTATTAGGTACCTACTGAAAAACTTCAGAGTCAAAGGTTTCTGTTCTTTATTGTCATTTGCCAAGGTTACCAAAGTTAAATCTATCATGAGAACAATGTTGTTTTTCGGTCTTTCAAATCAATGTTCACCCTTGATTGAAAAAACAGTACCCTTAAAAGTATAGCGTTAAGGAGTTTTCCAAAAGTACCAGGTTTTCTAATCTGGGTAAATAAAGATATTAACCCCTCTTGACTTTATCTGGCACATGTGACTGATCTATAGATTCATGAGAATATCATCCGCACCAGGATGTGATATAAATGTAAATACCGCGACATACCCGACGTGGGGTAGCGGACAGGATCCGTTCAGCGCGTGACGCCACACAACGGTATTTATTCGTCACCGACGCGACGCACGTCACTTATTTTTTTAATATAAGGTGCACGGAAATTATTTTTACTCGTTTCAATGGAACACAAAAAAGTCATTTTACAAGAAGAAACCAATAGGTAATGTTTACACGTCTTGTCCATTTCCAGAGCTTCTGTGCCTTTAAAATTATGCGAACCTTTACGAGAATGCTACAAAACTTCAAAGTGTGAAACTCCCGTTGTTATTTTCCTTGCAGAGGGAAATGTTAAATCCCAACGTTCTTCAAAGCTCCTTCGCGAGTAACATGTTGCCTATCTAAAACCTGTATATCTAAAACTTTCACGCGTGCTTGTACACATCATTAAGAATGTGAGTGGATATGTAAATGTGCGTAACTTCACGGTGACGTCATCCTGCAGTTTATCAGTAATCTCGTATATGCGACAGGCTCGTTTGGTGTGTTGTTTTATTTATTTTATAATAATGAAGGGCTGTTGAGCATTACCTACAATGTATAATTATATCAGCCTTTTCCCACCGTTAAACGTCAATACTTGATGCTTATATGCTATTTCGTTACCATTACAATACTTTTTTGTTCCATTGATAATTATAACACTGGCTGTTATAATTTAATGGAGAAGCACATCATCACACAGTATAAAGAGCGTTGTGTAAATTGAAACCGCACATTACGAGCGTACTGGATTTGTGCCAACAGTGTCAGATATTCATTGTTGCATTGATTTATCCTTCTAAAGCAATATTTAATTTAGCTAAGCCATATTGACATAATTAGTTTCGCGTCATTTAGGCGATCCACTCTAAGAAACCTTATCTCCAACTTTGACAATGAAAAATAAAACAAAAAGATTTTTGCTATTATACACAAGAACAATAAAACAAGTAACTCAACAGGAGTTTATTCAAATAAATTATTGTTATGATAAAGAAAAGAAAAGCTTGTTATACCCGGATGTAGTCGGATACAGAAGTTCAAGAAACTTCGCTTAGATACCAAGAACAAGAAAAACAGAGGAGAAATGTAGGTAAGTATTTAACTCGGTATTTAATTTTATGAATAAAGACTTGTGCAGACCAGCGCGATATCGCGGGCACGACAGGCAGCGCGACCCGTGTCGCGTCCGCTTTATTGCGCTGCTCTGTACTAGCCTTAAAAGAAAAAGGAAATTCTTTACCAGTCAGAAATAAATACGTCGTACTTTTCAGAGTTTGTCATAATCTACATTTAACAATCACAAAATGTACAGTTTTATAAGTTGGCTAATTATTAAAAAGGATATTGACGAACATTTTTATTAGATCAACGCCTACTTACGCCATGCGAAAAAAATACTTTATTCATATTTGTTCAAAGTATATGAAATTAATCTAAAGCCACAGCAGAACTATACTTTTAAACTTCAATAATTGACGCTTCGAAACGAAAAGAATTGTCCAACGTTATTATTATTCAAGAACACTGTTTCCTACAAATATTAAAATCCCGATGTGGATTTTGAATTTTACTGTTGAATTTAAGAATTACGGAATACGTAAAGTATGAACCTTTGATATCGTACCTACGTTGTTTACTGTAATTTTCCTATCGGAAAATTCTCATTATCAATCAGCCCGGAGTTGGGATTTGTGCTCGGCAAAAAGCTAATAGTATATGATTGGAAACAGAAACAATATGCCCCGTCGCGTAGATAAGTCTGTTTTTGTTCTGCAGTTTGATTATTAGAACTTTGTTTGTCGATTCGAAAAATACGTACTGTTAGAATGGAAAACTCCGAACTCTTTAAAAAAAAGGGTTTATTGACTTCCTAGAATATTTGGAAAATATTATTTGGGGAAAACTCGGTATACGTTCCAGCTCAATGAATTCCAAATCCAAACTGGCTGGTTGCCGGTGAGCAAAGGTGTTCTAGACATGCTGACTAGGCTTTAGTATCAACATTAATTTACTAGTGCAAAGTAGGGATGTAACAGTACGTAGGTACTTAAGTAATCTTCCCAAATGTAATACCCAGTATTAATTAAGAAAAGTTTGCTGAAGAAGACCTTCTATTTAATCCTGCTAATATTATAAATGTGAAAGTTTGTGAGGATGGATGGAGGTTTGTTGCTCTTTCACACTAAAACTTCTGAACGGATTTTGGTTGAATTATGGTACACAGATAGTTTATAACCTGGATTAACACATAGGATACTTTTTATCCCAGTATTCCCACGGGATCGAGATTCACGCAGGTGAAACCGCGGGGCGCAGCTAGTATTTAACATAGGTATGTCTAAATTTGTTGATATTACAGTGATTGCTAAACATAATAATTCTTTTGCGATCAATATTATGGTTACAGCGAATTTATGTAATTCTACCGTTTAATTTCCATTTCTTTACTATAGATACTGACACAGCAAATAGCTCAATATCGACCACTTCACAAACAAACAAAATTGATTGCAGAACCCATTTTCTTTAACCAATAAAAATATACGATTCTCCTCGAATTCTTCCTGAAACATAAATTGAGCGGATAAGTAAAGTGATCAATAAGTTATTTCGCAATTTTGTTGTCGATTTGATGTTATAAACTTTCGTTTTAGCAAGCTAGTTTATCGTAATGAAATTCACTTTTCATTCTTTGATTGGAATCAAACGATATTTAGCTAAACGTATACCAACACAAATGGTTTTTATTTGTAAATTAAAATAATTTCAAACGATTTGAGGAGCTGTGGCTTTAAGCACAAGTTTCATAAAACAAAAGATTCTATAGATATCTTTCAGTAAAATCAACACAGAACGGCTTACTGTCAGAAGTTCAACAGACAATACTTTCGTTTTGTATGATAAGTTTGTCGTAGTATTTCGTAGATGGTAATAGGGTATGATAAATCCCTATTGTTTAAGTAAAAGTTTCGTTTAGTTTCAAGCCCTGGTTTTGATGAAAATAAAATACAAAATCCACTAAGTACTTTTCTTACTCCTCCATATACCATATTGTTTAAAAGCAAAAACTCATTCTGTTGTTTATACTTATAATTTCAGTTAAATCTGTGGAGGCATCTACATCGCCACATGTGAACTACACATCACACTGACGTCACGCGACATCTTGCATCGCGCAAGCAGTGCATATAATTTATAATTATAAATTATATATAACTTCCCATCTTCAATAAAATTGATGGGCAGTTGCCCACCAGACATGATACACGTCTGGTCGGAGGATCCTCCCTTTTTAGGGTTCCGTAGTAAACAAGGAACCCTTATAGTTTCGTCATGTTCGTCTGTCTGTCTGTCCACGGTCTAGCTCCGAGACTCTTAGTACTAGAAAGCTGTAATTTGGCATGGGTATACATATTAATTACGCCGACACAGTGGTAAAACAAAATTATGAAAAAAAAAAAAATATTATTTTAGAGTAGGTACCTCCCCTACCCGTAAAGTGGTGATGTTTTTTTTTCTTTCGCTTCGTTTGGGATGTCATCCCGAGTTTGTGAAAACCATTTTTGGATTCAGGGCTCCATTTGCGAAATATTAAGCTTTAAAGTGCTAATTTTTGTTAGAGTCAAGTGCTCTTCCCCCCCTGCCACTAAATGGTTGGTTTTGGATATGCGAAAAAAATCACAACAGTAGTTTATATATATAAAGAAATTAAAAGAAAAACTATCACAGCTAAGCAAGCAGCTCAGCTCTACAAGTTAACGAGTAATAATCGACCAACTTATATTTGCATTTGCAAAAACATGTTTTCCCATACATTCGGTTTGGGAAAACATGTTTTTCAACTACAAAGTTAAGTTTTTTTTTGGGATAAATTCATCCCAACTACGGAACCCTTCATTGTGCGTGGTCCGACACGCACTTGGCCGGTTTTCTATAGAGGATGAGTGAACTTCACACCCTGTTCCTCATGCCTCTATAACCCCATCACATTTTCTCTCTGTTCGCATCCCTACAGACAAAGTGATTCGTTCTACTTCCATCTGAGGGCATCTCTAGAGAGTTTTGTGCGAGATGTTTACACTTCAATAGGTACCCATGCATATATTATGAAAGAAATGGTTTTTGTTTTTAGGTATACCTACATTAACATCAGTTGAAGGGATAACCTCCATTCTCCTAATCCGGCGAAAGTTTCAATAAAACAATGTTCGGATCGCGTCCGCTTGATTTAGCTGGGCCATATCGGTCGCCTTTGTTTACCGTATATACCGCCTGGACATGTTGAAAACCCCTTTGGAATACATTTATAAGTGCTTTCGTTTTCCTGCATTTTTCCTGTTTCTGGAAAACTATTTTAATTTCCATCTTTTTATGGCTCGATAAGGAAGAGAATTTGACAATTTAACATTCCTGCGTTAGCTAGAGTCACACGTAATCTGCACGATTAAAACCTTAATTACATGACGAAATGACATGTGACTCCGGCAATACGAAAATCGGAAAAAAATCGTCTTCGATCTATTGTTTATACATATTTAGTTGGCGTTTTTGTCGTGGGTTTTAGGTTTGATTTTTTTTTTCTATTATTTTGGGGTTCTTATTTGAATTATACATAATTTTATATGTATGTAAAATTATAATTCATCATCATCTCCCTGCCCTTGTTCCATGTTACTTGGGGTCGGCGCAACACGTTTTCTTTTTTCACTTTCCCCTATCAACCGTCACGTTATCATTCAGTCCCTTCTCTTTCATATCATTCCTCACACAATCCATCCATCTTTTCTTTTCCACTCCATCCATCTTACCAATATATTTACAAAAAGTACTCCTTGAGACCTTTCATTTGATACCAAACAAGATAATTATATTAATCTTTAATAAAGTTTTTTCGGTATCACTTTACTTTCGCTATTAGCCACCATGTTGGTTTTTATGTGTTATCATATAACCCGCAGAATAAACACGCTGCTTCCAACGATACCTCGTTTGTCAAAATACGACGAGGAGTTTAGGAATTATGATGGAACATACATACATACATACATAGCCTGTTAAATCATAACCATGGGTAAAAAAATATATGTTTATTTTATGGCTAAAATCATTTATCTAGAACATAATATGTATACCTAGTAGCGCGATATTAGGATACAACCCAAACTCAAGATCACGTAAATCGCTTATAAAATTTTGTAACCAAAATGTCCTCAGGTTATGCAAAGTCAAAAGAAGACAGGGTAATCTGCTAAATTTTCAAATCGTATCAAGAAGCCTCCTAAATTTTTTTTACGGGCAGTTACGCTCACAAATCGCCTTTAGGCATTCGAAGCGTCAATTCACGCATCAATACTTAATTTTCTTTATATCGACTTCTTCGCACTTTTTGCTTCGCTTGGCTTGGCTTATTTTAGTTACGAACCAGTTTTTTTTTTCTAATAAGAAGTTTGTCAATTCAACATTTATGTCGCTAACAGATGTGTGGACATGTAAGTTTAATGATGGTGTGCATCCAAGGTTTTGATAACATGGAAGTCCGTTATGGGGGCTGCAGTTGATGTGTGTGAGGTATGGTATGATTTTCTATGTGATGAAAGAATGTTAACATTGAACACCTAGGACTTTAACGATCGCATGAAGCATTTCCATATAATGTTAACTTCCAAATATTTAACATAGTTATAAATTAAATAATACTTGCGGCGCCCTAACAGGGTCATGTACTCATAAGTTTAAGCCAAGTTTAGGCTTAAAATTATTGCCTAGTTTAGCTATAAGTTTAGGCCCTGGTTCCTGGTTCCTGGTACGAAGCGAGAGGAAATGGGAGGCCGTCACCTCCTTCTGCGAAGCGGTAATACTCGCGAAGGAGGAGGCGGAACGCGTGAGGGAGAAGCAAACTTCGCGCTCTCACGCTCCTAACCGCCGCAGGTGGAGACGCCCTGGGCGTCGGGAATCGCAGGCCGATTTCCGGCCACCGTAGGCGCGGGCTTACGGACGGTGAGCAATGAGTAGCTTGCCGTCTGATAAGGACCAGGCCCGGGTCGACGGTGCGTTGTGTTCCACGCGCGCCTCTAAGAGATGTCAGTAGAATAGACGGGGTCCGCTAGGGCCGATGCCTGCTGGGGTTGCGAAGAAAACCGAAAGGGAGATCGTGACCCCCGGCAACAGGGCAAACGAAGGAACACGGGTGGGTTTTAGACAGTAAGAGTCTGACACGCCCTCCCGCTCCGCCCATAGCAGGAGAAGTTATTTGATAATTTCCCACCCAAAAAAAAAAGCCACAGAGGTTCCAATATTTACGTTGTAATTACCAATTACAATGGTCAGTAACACCAAAAGTTTAATTAATTAACCGCTGTGGTCGCCTGTACCTAACGAGAAATCGTACGATTTATTTATGAATATAATTTCTAATAATATGATGAAATGGAGTTTCCTTCCAGTAATTTAAATAATTACATAATACAAGGTAAATAAGCAGATTCTACTAACACCTATGGAAATTAAAACGTAATAAGTTTCTCATGATATACGCTGAACAATTAGCTACGAGTACATGAACAGTAGTTCCCTTGATCTTGGTAATCCTTGTAGATAACAAATACTATGGAATTAATAAATTTGTGGCCGAAGCTAACCTTGCTCAGATTCTTCGTGGTATCTCGACGAACAACAAATATATTGTACAAGAGAACGCTCAATAGTTTGGTATAGTTATTTGCATATGAAGGTGTTCTGCATGAGCTAGTAGCTCTGGTAAATACAGTGCCTAGTAATTAAAATGTGTGCATGGTGCTGATAAATGTTAACGTCAGAAGATAAACGCAGTTAGGAAAAAAAAAACACACCGTCAGCGATCTTTATTAATGAAAAGCCTTTTAAAAATCATCTTTAGATAGATAGAATCATTTTGTGAAATTTATTTTACATGGATGATAGAGATTTCAATTCAAATACTGCATAAAGTTCTGGCTCCATGCTAAGAATGAGAGTTTGTATCAGGTGAATAAAGAGCAATATGTACGATGAAAATTATTGTTTTTGTACGAGCTACGCTGTACATGCAAATAACTTGTCCTACTTACAGTGAAACGTTGCAGTTTGTCAACTCAACATTAATTGTATGTACATTATTACTTTATAATATATTATTTTTAGTAGCAATAAAACCTTTAAAACAATCGGTTGTTTACTCGTTCAACATTAACATCCTAATACACAACATCAACATAACATTTTCACTGTTGGGAGTTACGCCCCAACATTTGGTCCTTCGAGCAATTTTGTGTTGTGTGATTTATATCTTTTACGGTCGCGAATCGGTTGGACTGGTCTCTCACAAGCGAGTCGCCCCAGTAACCAATTGAGAAGGCGCATATCGTAGAAGAGAAAGGTTGCACAATACCAAGAACCAGGAGTGTGGAGCAACAGTCTACGTTTGGAACAGAAGAGTTCATCTTGAAGTCAACAAGAAAAACAAACTTATACAACATGACGTCAGCTGATTTATACCAGAATCAGACCGAACTCTACGACAACATAAAGAAGATCGGAATAAATATCAAGAAAGATGGTTGGGACAGGAAAAACCCCGACTATTTCAAACGCCGTATGGCAATGTTGGAAAACTTGTGGTCAGAATACCAATTCAATCACGACCGCCTGTCTACGGAACAAAGTGTAAGTCATCCCTACTTTAAGAATGACTGCTATAATCAAACGCTGCAGTGCTACAATGAAGTAAAGGAGCTTATTCTTCAACAACACCAACAACTCGCGACCCTTGTTCGTTTTCCAAGGGAGCAATCGGTACCAACAAAAACATTGGGAGGTGCCAACCCACAAACAGAGGAAGGTACCTCACATCATACAAAACAGGAACATGAAGCTTTGAAAAGTGAGGGGGCAGAACAAGCTAAGGATGCCAATCAAGATAAACAAAACAGAGAACCATCACCTCCTCCTACTCGGCAAGAACAACAAAACATTGCAAAAAAGGATACGGGATCCAATAGCAAGCTTGACGACATGATGCGCAAACAGACGGCAAACTTCAAAGCCTTCATGAGAGCAGTCGCAAACATAAACGTGGAGTTTCTATCTGAAAAATGGGAATTTCAAGACGCTCTGCAAACACTACAAACGCGCTGGTCAGCAATTGACAACCTTCACTGGGAGATAGAGTGTGAAATCAACGGAGAGAAGATGATAGTGTACGAAGAACGCTACACCAGGTATGAAAACCAATTCAATGAACTGAAAAAAACAACCGATCTCCAAAAAAAACACTACAAAGTGAAAAATAACTTTAATTTCGGAAGTCGGTGTCTTGTGTTTTGTATTTTCGTTTTTTGCCACCGACTTCCGAAATTAAAGTTATTTTTCACTTTGTAGTGTTTTTTTGGAGGTCGGTTGTTTTTTTTTTTGTAAAAAGTTTTTATTTTTCACTTTTTAGTTGTGGTACCTACCCCACACACATTCGAATACCACTACCTGCTACCAGTGACAGAAACTTATCATATCATCTACATACTAAGTGGGAAAAAAATACGTATTTTGTAGCTAATTCAAAAACTATCAAAGCAAAGTTAATAAAATTTATATGGGACCAATTCGAGAGCACACCCTTTCAAACAAAAAAAGAATTTTCAAAATCGGTCCACAATTGGCGGAGAAATCGGTGGACATACATAAAAAAAAAAAAAAAAAACAAACATACGCGACGAACATATAACCTCCTCCTTTTTGGAAGTCGGTTAAAAAAGGCTTTGAATACGAAAATGTGGTCTGGCGCTAATCGTGAGAAAACAACACCGAAATTAGAGATACCAGTCTTCTACGGTAACTACAACCAGTGGATCCCATTTAAAGACCTTTTCACGGAAGCAATACACAGCAACAATTCCCTTTCATCTGCTCAGAAGATGCAGTTTCTGAAGAGTAAAGTGCAAGGAGAAGCGGAACGCTTGATTCCACACCTACAGATAAGTTCGGATAACTACCTCGTTATCCGAACGATGTTGATCCGATGTTGGGATATCCTCAATCACCGATATAACAATGAAAAACTTATCTTCACATCGCACATCAACATGATTTTCAATCTACCAAACATGCAACAACAGTCAGTGACCCAAATAAAGAAAATCCATGACGTCAGCATAGAATGCTTACATGCGATAAAGAATTTAGGAGTGGATGTCGAAACTTGGGATCCGATTCTCGTACATTTATTATCGCAAAAATTAGACGCAGATACACATTTAGAGTACAATGACTCGCTGAAGAATTGCCGAAAGCTGCCAATACTGAAAGATCTGCTAGATTTCCTAGAAGCGAAGTTTACATCGTTGGAAGCATCGCGCCGCAAACAAGAACACAATCAAAAACCAAATACGTCATCGAGTCAACATCAAAATTATTCGTACTCGAAAAAACAATACAGCAGTAATCAAGCAACTAGCAACAAGAAAATTACGAAATCGTTCCATGCGTCAACATTTCGATGCCCTCTTTGCGATGACGAACATGACATGTAGGTACAATTGCGCAAAGTTTTTAGAAATGCCTAATGACTTAAAACTTAGTACAGTCAATAAAATGAACCTTTGCGTAAACTGCCTGTTCAGCCATAACGGAAAAACATATACGTCAGTTTACCGATGTCGCAAGTGCGCGGGTCAACATAATACATTGATACACGATGCATGTATTAAAAATAAAACAGAAAAACAAACAAATTCTTCCCATGTATCAAAGGATGATGATACTTCGGAGATATTACTAACAACCCAACAAAAGAACACCAGCTGATGGGCAACCTACCGAGCGCAAGAGTAAATTAAGCACCGCCCTTTTACCATACAGGGGTGGATTAACCTGGATTTGTGGACGTCAAAATGAACAAAGGCAGAGGAGCAAGAACAACGAAGGGCTACATAGCAGTCTTTATATGCATGGTGACTAAAGCTGTGCATATTGAACTGGTATTAGATCTCACCAGTACAGCATTTTTGGCAGCCCTAAACAGGATGGCAGCAAGAAGAGGTGCCCCTCGTCACTTGTACAGTGACAACGGAACAAACTTTGTCGGCGCAAACCGCCAACTCGTTGAGCAATACGAGGAAATCGAACATACATACAAAAGCGACCAACTACAAAGGGAAATCGTGGAGATAAAGATTGAGTGGCATTTTAATGCCCCCGCTTGGCCATCAGCCGGAGGATTGTGGGAACGAGCAGTCAGAAGCCTAAAACACCACTTAAAAAGAGTAGTAGGAGAACAAAAATTAACATTTGAGGAGTTTACCACAATCCTAACAAAACTGGAGGCCTGTTTGAATTCCAGACCTCTGTGTCCACTAAGTGAAAACATAGACGATCTAGACTGTCTGACGCCAGCACACTTTTTATCGGGTAGACCGGGGCTGACAGTCATCGAAACAAGGGAAGATGCAAGAACGAGATGGGCACTAACAAGAAAGATCTTCATAAAAATCTGGAAGAAATGGAGGAACGAATACTTGTTTCAACTATTAGCCAGATCAAAGTGGCAGGAACCACAGAGAAATCTGAAGATAGGCGATCTAGTGGTTATTCATGAGGACCATATACCGGCCGGCAAATGGCTTATGGGGAGAATAACAGAGCTTCAGCCTGGGAACGATGGATATGTTCGGGTCGTTAGCCTAAAAACAAGAAATGGACATATGAAAAGACCTGTTACAAAACTATCCATCTTACCTATCAAAGGTGACGACAAACAACAAATTCCTTCGAAAAGAAACGATGATGAGTCATACCTAAACAGCGAGTCGCAAATTTCACGACAATGCAAAACAGCAAACAGAAAAATAAACTTCATTGGATTGGTCATGGCACTGCTGTATTTGCTTAATCCTGTCACGGCCGCTAACACAACAAACATAGCTGAGCTTCAACAAGGTCTATACTTTGATAAAGTAACCAATATGCAACTAATACGCGGCGAGTGGAAGATTATCGTATACTATGACGTCAAGCCCTACTGGCACGATATAGCAGTATCCAGTAAATTCACCAATCATCTAGAAAAAGTCTGCGAGAAAATGAAACAGAAAACACAATGTAATGTAATTTTAACACAACTATTATACAACACTCGACAGACGAAATAGGACACTTTAACCATATGTTGCTGAATCAACAAGGCCGAGTGAATACGAGAAGCAAACGTGAGCTTATCAACGGTGTCGGTTCCATCGCGTGCTCCCTGTTCGGAGTATTAGATGATGAATTCGCAAAACAATATCAAGACATTGACCTAGTCAAGGAAAACGAGAAACACCTGGCAGATTAGATCAGGCAACATACCACGATGTCCACCAATACGTTGTCATCTTCCTATGAGCTGAACCGCCTAAGCAAGCATTGGGCAAGTCAACGGAAACCAGAAGCTCCATCTGTTCCCAACCCGATGCCACAAAGAACATCGACAGCGAGCATCGTGGACTACACATAATTTGACGTCACAGACGACAACAACGCAGCGCACTTATCGAGTGCACGCACACTCAATAAAGCAACGTCGCCTATAGCGCGTTGTGAATTACCATAATAACTCATGACTTTGTTTGTATTTACCTTTTACATTATAACTTAATTTTTAAACAATTTCCGATATACATTTAAGTTATCATTATCAGTTATCATTTAAGTTATCTTTGTGAGTGGGCAATATGTACGAGCTACGCTGTACATGCAAATAACTTGTCCTACTTACAGTGAAACGTTGCAGTTTGTCAACTCAACATTAATTGTACATTATTACTTTATAACATATTATTTTTAGTAGCAATAAAACCTTTAAAACAATCGGTTGTTTACTCGTTCAACATTAACATCCCAATACACAACTTCAACATAACATTTTCACTGTTGGGAGTTACGCCCCAACAGTTTTGATTCTACTCGTTATGTTCTTTATTAGTCTAACAAGCGTCCCTTGGCCATAATAATGAATAAGAACTATTGCACTATAATTCAAATTATGATGAGGTTTAAGTAAATCAGTACATATTTTTAAAATTTTCCGGTCTGTTAAAAGCTGCGGGAAATTTTAGATTTTCAGGGAAGTATTTTTAATTTAAACAGCGGAGTAGTGAATACCGAGCTTTGAGAACACAATAATAATTGTAGGTAGGTACGTCATCTAAATATTTTAATGAAGGAAAAGTTAAAACATTACAGAGGCTAATTTCTTCTTTTCTATCTACTTACATTTTCCTATTTTCAGGCGATTTAGCTTTTCGTTATTATTTTCAGTTTGCATTTTTCACAATCCGTCACTATTCCATCTTCAGCGTTTTCGCTGAAACCAGCGAGTAAGTAATACATAGCAGTAGTAGTTTTATAGCAGTTTTAAACTGTTTTAAAAATACCTAACAGGTTGCACCAGACATGTTAGGTCATAAAAGTACCAATTGCCATAATATAGGGAAGTTCCAAAATGTCTTCGTATTTTCTCTTTCATGTAACGAACAGCAATTTGAAGCAGATTTGAATTTAATATATCTTGGTAAGTTAATATCTCGGGAGGAGTTAATATATTGGTAAGTTACACAAATAAGCTTGAAAAGGTTTACTAATAGCAACAAATCAATTTTAAATCTTCTAACTTATTATATTATATTCCTTTTTCTTTTCTTTTCATGAAGTTTCACAACTGGTTATAGGTATATTCACATTACAATCTAACCTATTAACTAATTTAAATATAACTTAAACTGCCAAGTACCTATAAAATTAAGAAATCATCCAATAACATCTTTCTTTTTACTTTATGTTAAGGGGAAGACACTTGATCAATGTGGATAGACTTGTTTTCATCCTAACTGAATAATGCGGTAATTATGATCACGAACATCGCTACGTGATAAGTGACCAGCATGACTCGTATCTGAGTTTCATTCCACGAGTTTTGTTTTACAAAACAATCTACTGTTTCGGTAAACAGAATCTTGTACTAATGTTAATTGTTACGATCAACAATCGAGCATCATTCGCTGATAGTTATGTAAATGAATGGAATTAATCTGACTAAACACTGAACATGTGGGATGCATTACCCGCTGATTGGTTGCGGGAAACGGATAATCCTCTCCTAAAATTTAACGTACCGTCATCCTTTAAAATGTTTGCTGGAAAATTGGCCAACAACCTTCTCGTAAATATTCGCAGCACAGCTTTTCTTATCTATGTGTCGAAGGATCGTAAAATATTATCCACAGAAACGATAAATCATCAATATTGTTCCTCTTTACCATCGCTGTGTAGCAGCAGTCCTGATTTATCTTTATAATTTACTTGTGCAAACTATAATATTGAAAGAAAGGATTGATGAGGATCGCTTGCTAAGTTAACTAAGTATACCTTTTTCGCTTAGTTTGACATACCATTATATTAAATAGTAGATTGTTATACGAGGGGCTAAAATAACCCATTGTAACGAGGTAGTTTTACTCCCGAGCTTTAGCGAGGGAGTAAATAGAAACCGAGTTAGAATAGTAAATAGAACCTAGTTCGGCTGCAGATGCTAATAATTGGACACAATTGTTACTAAATTAATTTAAGCATAATAATTTGAAGTAGCTAAAACAAATTGTGTTACATGTTTACTATTTCTGGTCTAATAAATAAATAAAAATAAAATGGGTTTTAGCGCCGTGTGTTACACTCTACTTTTCACTACGATTGCGAGAAAATAAAATAATATTAAATAGTTTATTTTATTTAAATGTACAATTTGTACAATTCTGGATATTTAACGAGATGTTTTTTGGCAACTTAATTTCAGTCCTCTGTGAAGATGTTCTCACTAGATGATGACATTATCATTGTTGTAAATTATATTACGGTCATCAATTCAATTCGTAATTAGAGAAAAATTCTAAAGATTTCGCGCCAATGCCTTTTTTATTTCTTCTGTAGCCGCACGCATTCTACTGAAGAGATAGCCGCATTTAGTTTCATTTTCAAAAACAAAATGATCTTCTTTTTTTTTGAACCAGTTATAAGTCCAGCCATAATCATGATTATTCTACATAAGAATACTTTTTCATTTTTCAAGGCTCGTTTGAACAGACAAAAATTAAAAAGAAATTAATTTTCCCCTAGAGCAAGAATTATGCTATTTTTTCCCCGCTCTATTACTCTACAATGACGGCCTTTTTGAGCAAGAGGAGTGAAAAAATATAGGTGAGTAGATGTCAGTGAAATTAATAAAACTTAAAAATTGTTGAAGGTGGAAATTCAAACTCAACTTGATGCTTTTAGATTTAGTTGTAATTCTAATCATATTTTCTGCTAACCATCAGCAAGCTATTTTTAATGTTGTAGATTTCTGTTTGTCAATCCGGTACCCATAATAATGGGTTGACGGAATCGTAAGTTTCATGTGAATTGAGATCACCTTTCAGAAATGGATACTTCGCAGAATCAAAGGGAGACAGTTTTCCTGCGAATAAGAATTTTTGTTTGATAACAATTGAACTTTATTCTCTGAAGCAGTGGAACTGAGAACCTTTGAACATTATTATCACATAGTTCGCTACATCCACATTGTATTGTTTGGCAAGTCAACTGTACATACATTCGTGGGCAGCAATGTATCCAAACGACGGCGATCTATCACGTGGCAGTGAACCAAAGCCAATGTGAAGACGAATGCTCCTGTGTAGTCGTTAGCAGTGACCTCAGTGTACTGAGCAAGGATAAAGTTGTGTTACTGAACATATTATGTCTGAGGAATATTTGTGTAATAGTAGATTATTTGCTGAGGGGCTAAAGTTACGTCTTTTGTCACGGGTGCTAAATTGAATTCCGAACGTAACGAAGAATTCTAGTGCCCCCGAGCGCAGCGAGGGTTTCAAGCTCGCCCAAGACGAAGACATCCTTTGCCCCGAGAAGAATACTATACTTTTCGCATCACTACTTTACCCTCGCTGCACTCGGGATTCTAGTCTTAACCACAGCTCCCTCACTGCGCAAAATAGCACCATAAAGACACTGCTTTATTCCCTAAGTGAATAATCTACTAATACTGCACATTTAGGAAAACGTCTGACTGAGTCTTACCAAAGGGTATCGTGTTACCCAGCAACAGAGTTGTGGAGGTCAGATAGGCAGTCGCTCCATGTAAAATACTGGTATACAGGTGCATCCGGTTGGACTTGAAGCCGACTCCAACTTAAACACAGGTTATGCAGAGATTTGGGAAAATCTTAGTTCACTAAATGCAAAAAAAAATACCCAAATGTATTGACAATTGTCAAAATAATAAGGTGTCTCATGTAATGTGGGGAAAGTGAAATTTTATTTTGAGTATTAAACACAAAATAATTATACAATGAATACCTAAGCTGTAAGATTTGTGTTTGTTGGGCTCCATCATTAGTTACTCTCAGTAGAAACTCAAACACAAAGTCAATTTAACAGAAGCGGCTTCGGGTCATAGTTGATAAAGTTCTCGTTACAACTTTCAAAGGAACAGTACTTACCACTGACATTTATTTGATTCTTAATTAACATAATTAGTTCATGTGATTTGAGGCATTGTTTGAACTCCATCCTGATTAGGTTATTAATGGTCTAAATGATTACCTTTACAATTCTATTTGCCAAACTCTGATTTGAGATTACATACCTGAAACAAAAAAAACGTTCAGTTTTTATAGAATAAAGGCGATTAAATACCTATCAAAATATTATTATTCAAACAAGAACCTACAAAACTGAACTCAAGTTAAATTCGAGTACTCGACTTTTACGATACGTCTTCTAAAACCGGAAATGTAGATAGCAAGTATTACGATTCCGCTTGGTTGACCAGAAAATAAGTTCTAAGAGCATTCAAAGTTTAGAAAAGAAAAAACTAAGAATGTGGTTAGTAAGGAACACAATTTACAAGATCTTCGAGATAAAACGCGAAAGAGTTGCTAACTTTGGAATTAGCACTTGTAGAGGCAAAATTAATTTCTGATTTAGAAAGAAAGAAAAGATTTAATTTTGTTTGTTTTGCTCCATTATCTATTAATTAGTTATAAATACGTTTCGAGCTGTTCAAGGAATGCATTTTTTTTTTGCTACGACAGAGGAAAATTAAGGCTTTTCAAATAATAATGTTGCTATATTTTACGCGAGTGCTAAATTATACCTATCATACTATGCATAATAATTATAACCAACTTTTCTTCCACAACATAAAAATGTAAAAGATAGGTTACTTATATCATTTTACGCGATTACCATAACTGCCGGGTTATGCTTCACTGAGACAGTCGATTCATATGGTATGTCATCCGATCCGCATTGTGACAGCTCTGCGCTACGAACATGTTTACTGTCAGCTTTATAGCTTTAATTCCAACAATGTACGATTAAACAGAGAAAACACTGTGCAAACGTTGTGATTACGTTTGGATAGCATCGGCTCATTACAATCGTACACACGGGATATCGAACCGCAAAAACTCTTGAGCTGCAGTTCATAGCAGAGGAAAATTTCTTATTGTATTTTTTAATGATTCGTTGCCACTAATCATATACTTACTTAAATATAAAGATTTTAAACAAATATTTATATAAATCAGCTTGATCAATTTTCATAAAAAATGTACATAGCCGTATGCTAAGAAAGAAAAAATATATAAAAACAAAAACTTAATGGCATCTCAATTTTTTTTTAAAGCACTTGTGGCCTAAGTATTCTTAATGCAAATCAAAAAGGTTTGGGCAAAATAGTACTTGAGGCTTTTAATAAAAAATTGTGGCTGTAGTTTGATTGATTTATTTAATCTTTTATCCCTTTTCGTGTACGTCTGTGTGCTCGCGTTGTTCATCTAAATTACGCAACGGATTCTATGCGGGTTTTAAATCAAATTATTTTATCGAATAAAGATTTTAATTTAAAGTAGCCTTGTTTCGTTATTTTATAAACTTGAAATTATGTTAGACTTTCCTAAAACCCACCCGTGTTCCTTCGGTTGCCCTGTTACCGGGGGCCACGATTTCCCTATCGGTTTTCTTCGAACCCCCGGCAGGCACTGGCCCTGGCGGACCCCGTCAATTCTGCTGATATCTCTTTGAGGCGCGCGTGGAACACAACGCGCCGTCGACCCGGGCTTGGTCCTTATCGGACGGCGAGCTACCCATTGCTCACCGTCCGCAAGCCCGCGCCTACGGTGGCCGGAAATCGGCTCGCGATTCCCGCTCCGGGTGTCTCCTCCTGCGGCGGTGAGGGCGCGAACTTTGCCTCTCCCTCACGCGTTCCGCCTCCTCCTTTGCGAGCATTACCGCTTCGCAGAAGGAGGTGACGGCCTGCCATTTCCTCTCGTTCCGTACCATGGCCTGAACCAGGGCCGGACGCCAGAGATCACCGCCGCCGATCGCCTCTACGAGGACACGGCGTTGCTCCGCCCAAGCCGGGCAGACCTCCACCGTATGCTCCACCGTGTCCATAGGCCGATCCACACAATAGTGACACCCGGGTGTTTCCTCCCGCCTTATCCTGAACAGGAACCTCCCGAAGCAGCCGTGTCCGGTGAGGACCTGCGTCAGGCGGAAGGTGAGGACGCCGTGGCGTCTCTCAAGCTACTCCTCAAAGAGGGGTCTTATCGCCGCAATTGTGGCGTGCCCAATCTAGGTAGGCCTTATAAACTGAATACAGTCGATGTTCTTAACAGTTTAAAGTGAAAACGAATTCAGCTTCAGCTTTTATCATTGCTGAGCTCCTGAATTAAACGAAACTAATGTAAATCAGTTCGTAATCTATGTGTTCGATTCAACGCTGCGGTAGATAGAAAGCATTCCAAATGATAGCAACACGACTGTGTGCGGCTACTACAAGCTTATCTATCGAGATAGGACGGTGAGCTGATTTATAATAAAATAGCAATTTCGTTTGCATGTTATCGTATCTAGACAAAAATCCTAACCTACTCAAATCGATAAAGTGACAGGTTAATTACTTAGACGACATGGCATTACCCAATCCTCGTCAATCCAAAAACAAATTACCTTTGTCTTACATAATCTCTCTTGCATTTATGAGTATACCTGCGTATCATGCGATCATTATCCACGGTAGTACATCGTGAGCCGAATTTAAAAACTCATCAGCATCAGGTGCAAAATATTCAAAGTGGTATGATCGATTTGTGTTTGCATATGAACTGTAGTGCTATTCTGTAAAAATCTCACCGTGATATCTTAGGTGAAGTGAGCTGCCAATAGTGTCAATCCTTAGCAACTGACAGCTCACTTCACCTAAGATAACACGGTGAGATGGTTATACAGTCAGCACCACCGAATTGGTGAATTAAATTATTTTCATAGCACATACGTCGTAATCGGCTGCAATGCAAATTATTTAGCAAATTATTTATTAGGATATCTCTGTTACGATTGGAATAAATGCAATATTAAAAAATAATTCGACATACAAATATTCTATCCCAACCTCAACCAATTAGAAATTAAAATATACAAAGCTTGAAACAAAACCTGCAACCCACACAGAATCTCATCGACCATGACTCAGATTTACGAGTACCCGCAACTTGTACACGATTAGCCGATAATAAAACACGCGCCTGAACGCACAGAGAGAACGTTTATTAATACGGACTGCGGATGTCTTTATCGAAACATACTAAATGATGAATGAATGAATTACACCTTTCCTGAATGAGCGTTTCGGAAAGATTTACATTGTTGCAATGTTGTTAGGGTCAAAGCGATTAGGTTTACTGAGGCGTTTTATGTAACTTTCCACTAAAATATTATTACGGTTACTGTTAGCCTGTATCATCCCTCTGCTGAGAAAATAATACTCGCTTTAGTGTTTAAAATTAGGCAGATGCAAAGATCTACCAAAAATAAATTACTCAAAACAAAATAGGGCCCACCCTAAGTTAATTTAGAATTTTGTCTAAGAATCAATAATTAGGTAAGCATTTGTGAAGTCAAGCACTAAACTTTATTCTTAATATGTTCATGGATCCTTAACAATATTTCGAGCATCAATTTTAGCATTGAATTCAAGTGGGTAGACAGAAAAAGTGTGAAGTGCTTGAAAAAACACTTGTTGCACAAATTCTGTGACTTATGTTCTCAGTCCGATTCTAAGCGTCGACGTTACCCGTCACTTTCTGTCACAGTTTTTTTTTTTTTATCGGTATTAATCATGATTACTATGCCTGGTTTTCATCGTCATATGGACATGGAAAGGGCAGCAAGAGCTTTTGCTATGCTTCAGGAGGGAGGCTCTCAGAGATCTGTAGCAATACTTCTCGGTGCGTCGCGACAAGCTATTCGAAACGTGTGGGAACACTTCCAGGAGATCGGGAGTGTAACTAAGAGGTTTAAATCAGGAAGAATTTGGCCACAACTTCCTAGAAAGACCGGTATATCAGTTTGACCGTACGACGAGGGCGTACTGTAACCGCCCGGGCCTTACAAATCTGGCTGCGGCAATCGACTGGTACTAGAGTCATTGATCAAACCATTCGTAATCGTCTCCACGAAGATGGTCAACGTTCTCGAGTGCGAGCCGTTCGACTCAAACTGACAAGAGCCAATCGTGCAGCGTGATAAAGATACGCTCGCGAGCATTTGAACTGGGCAATGGATAACTGGAGGGCTACGAGTATCTTTTAGAAATGAATGTAAGGTCAAGTTTTTCAGTGATGAATTGATGATAAACGAGTCCACATGTGGAAAAAAAATGTGAACGGTTTACAGAACCATACATCCACGGAAATTTGAGTAGTTTATTTTCTCTGTGGAAAACTGAAATTCTGAAATCAATAATTTTCTTTTTTGTTTTTATATTGTTGCTGGATCTATTGTTAGACATTATCTACTTCTTTATATTTAACCTCTATGTTGATTCTATCTACACAACTGGCTGCTGCTAGCTGGAGTTAAGTTCTTCAGAGCTTCTTAGTAGTTCAAACACACTGAACACACTTTGCCCTGTTTACTTATGAAAACAGATCAATGTTGCTTACCACTGTGTTGGCATGATTATGTGACTTGTGGTATTACAGAGAATAATAAACAATGGCTGCAATAATAAACATGGTTATAAAAGCGCAATAGAGTAATAGGCTCGCCCTATTACATGGGACTTAAACATAACTGGCCAAATGTGGGTGGGATATACACCTTTGCCTAACCCTTCAAGAAATACAAGCGTGATATTAAGTTATGTAAATGTTATAATAGATCCGCGTCTGAGCAGTAAATATTCTTTGAAGTGGTTGAATTTAATTGTTAACAGTTGTAATTGCCAAATGTGAAAATGTTAAGAACAATGTTAATAATTTTATCAAATTATTTAATGATTATTTTATTCCTGCAAGTAACAAACTGTTTGTCTGTGGAAATGCTTTACTGTGGCTGTAGTATTTATTACATTAACGAAATTCCATTAAAGATAAAAACTTAAGAAAAAAATATTTAATCGTTTCTTGACCAATACTTTTATGTCAAAAAAGATTATACTTTTCCGGCCTTCTTAAAACATAATATATGAGAAATAAGAGTTTGGTCCTAAACACACAGAACTAAGTAAATCACAGAGATGCTGAACTAAACCTCGGGCTAGAGGAAATAATTCAAATAAGGGTCTGTCCCTCTCAATTAGGATGCTCAAATATCCGGAAAATGAATGTGGTGGAAAGCATAATATTATGCGAATACATTATACATGTCCTCCAGACTGTATTTCAGCCATGGCGCCAATGGTGCCGATTCCCTTGTTCACAAACTAAACTAAATTTAAGTTCAGTGCATCTTTTTCTTTCTATTTCATTAAGAAAAGGACAGAAGATAAATTTTAGTTTAGTCCTGTCAAATTAATCATCGCCTGTCACTCTCCATACAAGTTTTGACGTGATTAAAAACTTGCCGACTAAAATTACGTCAATTTACGTCAAGCGCTGATTTGACAGGACTAAACTAAAATTTATCTTCTGTCCTTTTCTTAATGAAATAGAAAGAAAAAGATGCACTGAACTTAAATTTAGTTTAGTTTGTGAACAAGGGAATCGGCACCATTCTCAACGGAGACTAGCCTTCGGCGCGGGAGATATTGTAGTGCACAAGTGTGTGCGCAGACACAGGCACTCTCTACCCTCACTCTCAACAAAACACTAACTATACATTTTTATACCTAAGTATCAAATGTGAACAATTGCATACATATAATTTCTGAAGCACACACAATTTGAAAGTTTGTATTTTATAATAGTGAAACTGTGTTCTCCACTGAAATCTAATAATGAGCGAACACTAATGGTGTCAGTGCAAAGAGAACGTCGGCGAGATGCTAGTTAATAAATAAATGGAACGCGAGGATATGCGACTTTCTATTTAATAAACAGGAAACAACAAACATATTAGGATTCTAGTATCCTTTGTAAACGGACTTAGTGGTTGCGGAGGTCAACATAAGCCTGCATGTGGACAAAAAAGCAACTTTTGGAAAATATTAATTTGTCAATTTATTTATTTTTTGTTTTTCAGCTGGTTGTTTACTACAAGGTCAGATTATATTATTAACTATCATTAAACTCTACATTCAAATATAAGCGATACATCAGAAATTATCGCGTTCAACGGACATAATTTAGTTGGGGGTTGGGTTTAATTTGGTTGTTTTAGTCTGGGTTTTTAATATTTAATAATAGTTACTATTAAGGTAAATTTACTTTGTGTAAATTATTTCATCACCACTGCTCTCAAAACGGTGAAGGAAAACATCGTGAGGAAACCGGCATGTCCTAGAACCGAAAATTCGAAGACATGTGACATCTGCCAACCCGCACTGGGCCCGCGTGGTGGATTACGGCCCACTCCCTCTCACTGAGAGGAGGCCTGTGTCTCAGCAGTGGGAACATTATAGGCTGATGATGATGATTAAGGTCAGTATTAGTTTTGTAGCCTCACAAGTTCTATTATAGGTTTCCGAATTGAAATAAATAATTTTGAATTAAATCTAATACAGTCACGTCTTTTTTTTTTTTTTTTTTTTTTTTTTTTAATAATGGCTTCTCGCAGTTTTGACCACTAAGGTCGTGGCTGCTTAACCGGACTTTCCTGTGGGTGCCATAAGCTTCTACACTTAGAGCCTCCAGCCAGGAGCTTTTTCAACTATTCTAAATTAAAATTAAGCAAATGCTCGCTAAGGGCACCCCCTGTGGGGTACGGACCTCGGCTTAGGGCATCGCTGACGGGAGGACAGCAAGAGGGGACAGGCTGGATCAAATTTATATTTATATCATGATTATTATTCGGGGTATTTAAAGCTACGTGCTCAGCTGCAACAACTGCTGGCACCTCGTTATCGAGCAAGGGTCGGGGGGGGGATTCGTTTACTCGGGGAGTAGATCGCGTACGTAAAGGACCTCGGCGGCGAGGTCGGAATGACGGGAGGCGTCTGTGTTTGTGCACTGTACTGGTGGCCCTATTCTGCTCCTGGAGGAGTGTAATGGGGTCATCTGGGTCGGAAAGTACATGCCTCGGACGGCGGATCTGACTGATTTGGGACGGGACATAATTGGCTGCCTCGACTATCAGAGGGTTCCGATGTCGAGGAGCGGACTCAAAGTGGCGCTTTGCCATGCGTTTGAGGAACTGGTGGATCGTAGGGATCTTACAGTCGAGATGGAGGATCTCGTTTCTGACGTACCACGGGGCTCCCGTGGCCTTGTGAAGGAATCTGTTTTGGAGGGACTGCATCCTATGGATGTGACGGGGTTTGGCGTGGGCGAAGACTGCTCCCGCATAGGTCATTATGGGACGGACACACGCTGTGTAGATACGCAATTTGCACTTAAGTGACAATTTGCTGCGTGAATTTAGGATACAGTGAAGCCTACCTAGAGCGAAAGCGGCTCGCGAACGAACCGTCTTTATGTGCTCTGAAAAGGAGAGACGGTGGTCTAAGATCACACCTAGGTACTTGGCTCGCTTCTCCCAAGGGATCGGCTTGCCGAACAGGGTGATCGTTCGGGGGGGAGGGGGGGGTCTAGATCTCGGTTTCGAGAATGAAACCGCTTGACTTTTGTCGGGATTAACTTCGATCCTCCACCGTCTAAACCAGGCGCCAAGGTTATTGACGGCCCGTTGTAGATTTAGGAGAGACGAAGGGGCGTTGCCTTTGCAGGTGATCGCAGTGTCGTCTGCGAACAGAGCGAGTTGCGTCCCTCTGTGTCTGGGGATGTCGCTGGTGAACAGCGTGAACGCGAGGGGGGCTATCACTGAGCCCTGAGGGACTCCTGCCCTTATGGGGCGAGGGGAGGATAGGGCACCTTCGATACGGTAGCGGAAGGTGCGATTCGACAAGTAGTCTCGTATGATGAGTACGAGACGATCCGGCACTCCGAGTTTGTATAGCTTGTATACTAAGCCGTTGTGCCAGACTTTGTCGAAAGCTTTCGCTATGTCGAAGAAGACTGCGCATGTCGGATAGCCGCGGGTGAGACCACCTTTGACCAGCTCGACTATGCGGTGGACCTGATGCACGCTAGAGTGCTGAGTTCTGAAGCCGAACTGCTCGTCGGGTATGAGGCCCTTAGTCTCGGCGTAGTCTCTGAGACGCTTATAAATAAGCCTCTCGTAGATTTTACCGAGAACTTTGAGCAGACTGATTGGGCGGTAACTAGAGGGCTCGTTTTTAGGCTTGCCGGGCTTTGGGATACCTATGACCGTGGCCTCTTTCCACGTCTGGGGAAAGATGTTATTGCTTAGAGCACCATTGAAGATGGTGGTCAGTAGCATGATCAAGTGGGCTGGGAAGAGCTGGACCACCCTATTGGTGAGTCCGTCTGAACCGGGGGCTTTGCGCGTATGCAGACCTTTGATTATCTCGTGCACCTCATCTGGTTCGATGGGGGGCAGGGGAAAATCAGGGTCTTCAACGGGAGGAAGGGAGGCTCTACGTTCGACTTCGGCGTCGACCTCGTCGAGGTGAGCTTTGTCTACTGGTAGGGTGCTGGGAGAGCATTGAGCTTCTAGACTGTCGGCTAGGCACTCGGCTTTGTCGATGTCGTCGAAGGCAATGGTTTTATCGGGGCGGACTAACGGGGGAACGGGGGCCGACTGGGGGGACCTGAGTTTCCTCTGGAGTTCCCAGAAGGCTAGATGAGAGGGCTCTAGTTCGCTCACCATCTTGTCCCATCCCGCTTCACGCAGCTCCGCTATACGTGTCCTAACAGATCTCTGATAGTAGCGCATATGGGCTTTGTTGGCGGCACAGGGGAAGACGCTGTAGGCTCGAGTAGCCGCGCTCTTCTCAGTCATCAGGGCACGCACATCGTCGGGGAGATTCAAGTAACAGGGTTCTGTTGCTGGAACCTCCCTGGAGCATTCGCTCAGGACGGTCTGTACGTGCTCCGTGAGTGAGTCGATCGCGGCAGTCGTGTCAGCGACTGAGTCGAAATTGTCGGGGATCGAGTCTAGTAAGGGGGATGTGTTGGATTTCAGCTGAGTGCTTACTTTCCTCCAGTCCGTCACCTTTTTAGTGGGGAGGGGTTGGTCAGGGTCGGAGGGACCTGTGCGGGAGGTGAGTTTGATGATTACCGGTCGGTGGTCAGAGGTAAGCTCGTACACCGTTTCTATTGAATCTAGTCTTAGATTAACGTTCTTAAGGAGCGTTACGTCGAGTACGTCAGGGGTATGACTGATGGCATGGGGATAGTGAGTGGGACTCATCGGAGCGATGATGTCGAAGTTTAGGGAGGAGGAGAGGTCGAACAAGTGCCGACCTCTGGTGTTGGTGGTGGAGCTATTCCAAGAGGGATGTTTCGCATTGAGATCCCCCGCCAAGATGACGGAGTCACTCATGTTTAACAACAGTTGGATATCGTCCGAGAGATTTTGGAAATTTTCCGAAGCGATGGTAGTAATGGGAGGGATATAGACCGACACTATAGTGATCGGTGCGTGACCGGTCATGCCCAGA
The DNA here is from genome assembly GCA_963680765.1 of Agrochola lychnidis. Taxonomy (NCBI): domain Eukaryota; kingdom Metazoa; phylum Arthropoda; class Insecta; order Lepidoptera; family Noctuidae; genus Agrochola; species Agrochola lychnidis. The sequence goes on from OY796862.1 coordinate 18,337,102, forward strand.
TGGCATGCTGATACTTCTAATCGTGAGAGGGGGGGAGGATCCATTGGGATGCAGTACAGATCCTTTTTGTAATAAATGAGGGTGCCGCCCCCATGACAACGCGTTCTATCGTTCCGAACGATACGATAGTTAGCTAAGGAGGGATTGCCTCTGTGGGGCTTTAGAAAAGTTTCCTGGATGAGGAGGATATCTAGTTGATGAACGCGGAGGAAGTCCGCGATTTCATCTTTTTGTTGATTTAAGCCATTGGCATTGAAGGTGCCAAGCTTGAGGGATCGGGGTTTAAACCTAGCCTGAGTGGTGTTAGACATGATGGGGGGTAGAGAAAGAGGTGAGGGCTTGCGTGATCTCGGGATACGCATTGAAGACGTTACGGATTGCCGCTAGGCTACCCGATTTCTGGGCTGTAGAGATGTCCAGGGCCATCTGTGTAGCCTTGGGGGAACAGAAAAGTTCGAACGCGGTACTGATTACGTCGAAACGATCGTCCACGGGTTTAATTGGGGCCACGGGAGTGGGAGCGGGGCGCGGGGGTTTTAGAGCGGTGGCGGGTTTCGCGGGGGGCGCAGAGGGCGCGAAAGAGGGGCCGCGGAAGCCGGGGGGAGGGGGGAGGTGATGGACTCGCGGGTCCATCATTGTATAGAGAGGGGTATGAGGGGGGGGGGGGCGCGGAATACCCAGGGCTGGGAAAGCCTGCTGGTGATTGAGCATAGTCCATGGACTAGGCCTCTGAGGGCTTAGCCGCTCAGGAATCTGGGAGGAGGGGAGGGGATGGAAGTCCCTCTGTTTTTGCTGCCTCACGTCTAGACGTTTGGTCAGCTTATTGGATGTAGCCTTAGGGGCTTTAGAGCAGCCGCGGTAGTTGGCTGTGTGGCCCTCGAGGCCGCACAACACGCAACTAGGCGGGCTGTTGCACTGGCTACGGTCTTTGGGACGCGAGCAGTCAGCGGTGCCGTGGTCACCCAGGCACTTTACGCACCTGGGTTTTGCATGGCAATTCTTTTGAGAATGGCCATACAATTGACAGCGGTGACACTGTCCGATCGCGCTGTTCTTCCAGGGCTTCTCGATCGAGAAGCCCATGAGGTTGCACAAGGTCTTAATGTTGAATATGGGGTGATGCCCCTCGGTGGGGGAGCACACGACTAATACCATGTCGTATGCTTCCCTGCCGCGCGAACGATGCATGCGGTGCACCTCGTCTACAGGGATTTTTTGCGACTGAAGGTCGGCTAAAATTTCGGCGGGAGAGATTTCCTTGGGGATCTTTTTGATCACCACACGGATCTGCCTATCTTCTGGGAGGGAGTAGGTGTGGAATGACACACCTCTCTCTCTCAGAACTCTGGTAAGGTCCCTGTAGTCTTTCGACGTAGGGACTAGAACCTTAATACCCTGTTGGGTAGATCGGGCATTTGTGTAGGAGATTTTCATCTCCATACACCACTTGGATACAGCCGTCCACTTCTCCTTGTCTTGTATGAAGACAGGAGGTGGAGGCGCGACCTTCTTAGGGCCGGAACTAATGGGCGCGGAGCAATCCATCGCGGTGGATGATGCGGACGGGGAGGCAGAGGGCGCGGGGGCATCCTTTGCGGAGGATGACGCGGTTCGGGGGGCGAGGGGCGCGGGGGGGGCCTTCGCGGAGGACGTAAACGAGATCGGTGGGGCGGTGGAGGGGGAGGGGGAAGCTACGGTAGCGCAAGTCGCGACGGTAGCACGCTGTTTAACCACAGCTGGTTTGATGGTGACGGTGGATGAAGAGGAGTCAGAGTCCTCTATTGCGGCGACCTTACTGGCCTGCGCAGAGGTCTGCTTCCTATTCTTCCTCTTTCTTCCCTTTCCTTGGACGGCTATGAAGCCGTCGTCGGAGGGGGAGGAAGAGGTAGAGGAAGCAGCGGACTTTGGCTCGTCTTCCTCCTCCGAGCCAGAAGGGTAGGAGGGTTGCTTTGAAGAAGCAGCGGGGGCGTCGGTGTCCATTGACTCCGACGAGGGGGAGGGGGAGGGGGGTCTGGGCGACTCTACAGTCGGAGGGGTATCAAGAGCGTCGCTGAACGTAGCGACGCTGACATCTTGGTCGGGGTTTTCGCCCCTTGAGATGCTCAAGAGGCAGGAGAGCTCCTCCTTGTATTTACCTCGGAGGGAGGGCTCCGATTCGAGTATATACTCGAGAAATAGGGTTAATTTCTTCGAGAGAAGCTCGAGATCTACCTTTTTGGTGGCCATAATGGCGGGGGGGGGGGGGGGAATGGCCTAACTATGCCTGTCTCCCCGGTGGGAATGCCGGGGATGTGTACAATCCCTCCCTGTCGGGTAAGACAGGGAGGATGAGTGCCTATCGGTGAGCCCTAAGCTTGATTTGGCCCGTTGCCTATCTTAATGTGCAACGGGGTCCTAACCAGTCTAGTGTGAAGGGTATGAAGATACCCGACCACGCTAGGTGAGTTGCTGTGGAAGCAAAACTGTCACCACGTGTTGACTAGGAGATCCCCCAAGGCCAAACACTGGGACCCGGCCAATTCACTGCCTTACCCTGAAGGGGATCGGCGGGTGTGTTGGGTCAACACCCCACTCGGCTTCGTTGGCACCGTATGGTATCCACCGAGTGACCACGAAACTGTGGTTTTGCCCGGAAGGGGCCTGGTGAATTTACAGACGAAAATCTCTTGTTAAAGAAATAAGATAGCCTTGAAAAAGGCCTTTTTGTGGATCTATGCCCGATCGATAAACGATCGGAGATCGAGTGTAGTCGAGTGACTACGAAAATCGTTACGTAATGCAACGAATATATGACTCAGAGCAATGAGTCAAGAACGGGAGAGCGCAAGCACACAACCGTTCGCGACCGATGCCGGAGCGTATATGACAGTCACGTCTATGTCTAATGAAGTTATAAACGAACATGACTGAAATGTTAATACACATTTGTAGTACCGCTAACTTATTTATTACCTATAATTATATAGCGAATCATTCTACAGTAAATTAATTCGTTTGATATTACGCGTACCGAACTAATAAATCAGGGTCAGATGTTGTCGGAGAACTTCGGCTTTTAATTAAGCCACCTCGGGGAGAATGGCTGTCAACAGTTACCTTGAACTTGCTCTTTGTCTTGCAAAATATGGTGGCTGTAATAAGAAGACCTACGACTTTGTCGACGGTTAAGATTCACGACCTAAACTTTATATTTTAACGTGTGCTTCTAAATCTTATCTTAAGAACATTTTTCACGTCTAGTTTGTTATTTAAACACATGTTTTGTTCTGTTTTTTTTAAGTAAAGAAATAGAATTTAACTATTGTTGCGATGTGATTTATGCATGCTCAACACATTAATTTGTACTCACGAATAAAACCGCTTTATTATGGTAATGATGAAGATCCAACCATACAGAATGTTTGAGTTTACTCAAAAAATTGTCTCAATTGTAGTAAATTCGAGATAGTGAAGTTCTTAGTGAACTTCACTAAGAAGTTACAAAATTAAATAAAACTAAACTAATGGGTTAGCGATAGAAAATTCAAATGATTATGTAGTACTGCATTATAAATAAAAATTATTAAAACGGGTGATTTTAAAAATTACATTAATTGATGTCCTAGTAAATAAAATACAGTGTGTTGTGATAAAATGTTTGAAGTTTATTAAACGATCCATAATTCCATAGAGCCTATAGCTGAACAAAAGTAATAACCGCAGTCGCAGTGTTCAAGCGGAATAATATATCTTTAGAATCATCTACGAACTGTCCCAGTCAGGTTCTACTTCAGTAAAAGCACGTGATATATCAGACTTCAGGAGCCAACTTAACAAACATGTATGAAATAGCCCACGTTAACTTAGACTTGGGTCAAATTCTCGTACGTATCTGGCATGTTCGGGAAATTGGTCAGGCGAGTTGGCGCCTCCTGCCCTCAAGTAACTGAACATTATAATACAACAACCACTACATAACCAAAACAACATTATAACATATACCACCAAAATAACATTTAATTTTTATTTTGTTATTAGCTAATCGAGTAAAGAGTTCCGATAAGAAGCTTGTTTATAGTGTACAGCCTCCTTCCGGACGACACCACCGGACTGTCGCGTGGAGATAAGCTTGTAGCAGCTGTGTATTTCTAAATGTCAGTGATCTTGTTGGAAGTTTACATTAAAGATTCTTTGGATAATAGGTAAAGTAGGGCAATGTTCCCAGTCGTTTGAAATCTCCTTAAAAGTGGTTTTGAAGCTAGTTACTAATGTAGTATTTATGCTAAAACTAAAAGTTTTAAGGGATTAAAACTAAGTTTCGAAAGAAAACCTTTTTGACAAACCTGTATCTTCTCCCCTTTGTAACTTTATTACCACGATTGGGTCAGAATCGCTGGACTTTAAGTTGTTTGTAAAAATTACGCCCTCGTCCGCATCCCTCGGGGTAGTTTCTTTAATCGCCGGGGCTATAATTGTGCGTGCTCGAATTTTTGTCTACTCTTAACCCTTTAATGTTAACGAAGCAAAAATTTTATCAAACAACATTTTGACAACAGAAACTTGGTTAATTTAACGAACTGATTTGATGCGACATTATTTATTTTTTATTCACCCGTGTGGAGGTCGGAAATTATCCCACGGAAACGTACTACCGGAATAAAAACTATCCTATGTGCTAACCCAGGTCACGGTCAACACATGTGAAAAATTTCATCCAAATCCGTTAAGCTGTTTTAGCGTGAAAAAACAAACAAACAAACTCGTTTTCGCATTTATAATATTAGTTAGGATTGAATTTCAGACAAGTCTAACATTAAGCAATTAGAAAGCGCACCGCAGAACTGATCGCCTTTGATGTTGACAACGACAAAGTATTTCTTTTGATAACACTGCAATGTTGGGGTAAATCAGGAGAAGTTATTTTTAGTTCACCCTGTCCATAGTGTCCATCGATACTGAATAGAAAGAACCCTAATTTCTCAGGAAAAAGAGAAATAAATTATTTTACGCACAGAACGGTGCTGCCGTTCAAATAAGACATAATACAGGAAACTACTTTGCTCTTTCAACTAATTCACTATACTGTGACTCATGTGTATACATGAGTCACATTGTTCAGTGTTCGTATGAACACTGTGTAGGCTGTAGGATAAAAGCGGCTAGAGAGAATGTTAGCAATAATCGTAGTAGACCTCATCAGCTTTCCATCAGACGAGATTGAGGATAAGAGCAGGCCCATTTAGCAATTAAAAAAAACGATATTACTGTGTGGTTAGTTTGATGGTGTCTAGCATGTTGTAACTAAGCTTTATTATTATAGAAGATAGCCTGTAATAATATCTGTTTGATTTCGCTGCTCTCAGTGAACTAGTATTATATATTCCTAAAACATTAAATATAATATGTAAATGAATATTATACAATTGTATTCATACTAATATTGTTGTAGTTAAATGTACTGTAAACTGAAAGTTTCTTTCTTAACGGATGGAATTAATTGAAAAGAGAAGCCATGTTCTCCTCTTTCCAAAGTAAATAAATCAGGTAGCATAGCATAACGGAAATCAGACTAAAACTTTATTCCGCATTGTCTATTATATCGCAAGGATCGCTACGGTCCATTTGTAGGTATTTAAAATACCTCTTTACAAATTAAACGGAAATGCGACAGGCGTATTCAAAGTAGGTACGGCGGCGTATTGTGTCGTTTGTAAAGATCTACAGTTCAGTCAAACTTTACTGAAATGTCTGAAGGTTTCTAGTACTCTAGACATAACTAGGACAGGGGGCTATCGTTTTTGTGCTCACCAGTTGGCGCCACTGACGAGTAAGGTCCTGACAGTAATTTTAATTGATATGTTTTGGGTATCTTTAAGTACCCATTACTTTAGATAATGTTTATTTTATTACATTTTAAAACATCAAATAATTATTTACATTTTAATGTTATTAAAATTGGCAAGCATGAAGCAGACAAATATTATTTTTCCTCCAAATGCTACATCCTTCCTGATTAATCAGGAATGGCATAATCTTTACAAAAGTTACTAATAATAAGTAAAAATTCGCGATAGAAAATCCCGCAAACAGTGAACGTTTAGTGACATTTGACATTTCTAGAAACCTCACTCTACACTAGTGCTTCTAGCGGCGAATTCAAGCACAATAGTCTTCAATGTTTTTTTTTTTCTAAACGAAAGCATCATAGCAACTAGCCTTCATTAGACCAGTCATTGTAGTAACAGTGAAGTTAGTTTTGTTTCAATTATTGTAAATGAATAGTTAACCAAAGTTTAGTTACGGAACGTGCGAAACTAAATAAAGCTGAATATTTTAATTATTCTGAAATATTCAGAGTTTGATAATGGTTGGAATGGTAGGGAAAGTTTTAGATGTTACTTTACCTTTGTACCTACGTGTACGTATATAAACATCTTTTAAACGATCATATATGAAGATTGAAAAAAAAATATTTCCATTGTACTCGGTAAAAGTGTTATTAGTGCGGATTTTAAACTTTCAGATATTAACAGAATTAAAACAAATAGTGTCGTAAAATAAAACTCACTTAAACTCCGAATTACAACAACTTTGGTCCGAACCCGAATAATACTTAATACTAATTGGAGCCGAGAGGAAGACATAATACTTTTTTCAACACAGCTGATTTATGTAAAAGAAAAACATCGAAACAAACATTAAACTGTCTTTCAGACGAATTTTTTAGGAAGAGATTAAAGGGCTTTTAAAAGACTTGAACAAAATGTAAGTTGATGATGCTCATTATCATAAATGGAGTTGTATTTAAAGTTGATGCAAAGTTATACATATATCGTGGAGATAAACGTCAAAAAACCGTCGCATTAATTTTAACTGCATCATCGTAGTCTCCCGTTTAGTATTTTAAAACAATCCGTTTTATTAAGGAAATCGTCAACTCTAAGTTAATGTGCAAAAGTATGGAATGAAAGTTAATTTCATATGGTAAGTACAAGTTGAAAATTGTATAGATAAACATCAAAGTTAAACAAAATGAAAAAGTTACATTATTACTTATTATTGAAGTTCGTTTATCGAATAAACGTTAGCTCGCTGATAACATGAAACTGGCAGTCATTGGCGTTTAGATAAACATTTAACGACTATACGAATACAAAATACCTAATTTGTTGTAAAGCTGCCAGTTGTATAATAAGGTATCTTTACTCAAAAATGCATGTAATGTGGTCATTATTTTGACAACCTTGTTTGAGCAAAGTCGATCTTGCCGTTCTGTTTTAAGGAGCGGCCGGCAAAGTTTTGCTGGTCACTCTAACAGGCCGGCAAAACATTGCCGGCCGCTATTTTGACGTTTCAACGTTATAAAAAATCAAATGCAAAAAGATTTTATTTAAAACACAGCTGTTTGTATTTATAGAGATAGGTACAAAAAGATTTTATTCCATATATGGCTGTATAGTTCCAACTACCACTGCTAAAAAAAAAAAACAAAGAAGTAACAAAAGCGCGGTTCAGCGAAAATTTTATTTTTATTTAGTGACTTTTTTGCTAAAAATGAGCTCTCAAAGCGAAAATTCTTCCGATTCGATGTGTTTAACACCACCAGACATTAAAGATGAAGCTAAATTAGTAATTGAAAATTTAATACCGCGAAACTCAAAGAAAAAATATAAGCTTGCATATGAAAAGTTTGTGCAGTGGAAAATCAGTAAGAAATCTAAATCTTGCTGGTTTTATTTAGATTAGGTACTTGCATTTTTGAGTAAAGCACTATACAAGCCTTGGCCCACTATGACTGCTTCGCTGGTCACGCTATGATTGCCTCGAGCTAGCCTAGCTACGCTCTAGGCCTTCCAGCTTGGCCATCATTGCAGCCCTTGCTGTCCTCGCTGTAAAGGCCTCGACCTACGGCCTCGGCCTTTATCTCAGCTCGTCCATCAAGTGCTGCACGCTGACCGCGCTGTGTCGGCCTGGAGCTGCGCTACACTGCGCTGTCGGCCATCATCAGCGCGACCAGCAAAGTAGTCATTATAGACCGCGGCAGTAATGTACTAAACTGTGACCTCTAATTTGTACTCACCGTTAAATAAAGTAGAACTGCTCTTCATAAACACATGAAATATGTCCATTGTACGAGTATAACGCGAAAACAATTCCGTGAGGAATTTCCATTAAAATTATTATATCAACGTTGAATTTGTTTTTTGTGACTGTAAATTCTTAAAACATTGTTTGAAGCTTCATCTTAAGCAGCTCAGGAGTAAATAAACATATTTATTTACTTCGCAAAGCCAAGAAAATCTCGTGAAAAATTCAGGAATTACGTCGCTGGAACAAATTGCGGACGCGTTTTTGTAAATTGCGGCAACAGAAAAGAGGCTGGGAATTAAATAGTAAGTGAAGGAATGTTTATCAACTTTATCAAGTCTCGCGTCACCTGAGAGGAAATGTCGGGTGTGACGACCACTCACTGTTTTACTGAACATTCTCGAAATTAAGCTACAAGCGATGTTTGTGTTTATAGCTTGTAGATACAGCTATTTAGTGGTCACGTTCTAGTTGGCGGATGCTGAGATTTGCTGACAAATATTTCGTGGGTTTATAGGTACATTCTAAATTGTTGAACCAAAACTTGCAAACTCGCATTCCTTTTTAGGGTTTCGTAGTAAACAAGGAACCCTTATAGTTTCGTCATGTCCGTCTGTCTGTCTGTCTATCCGCGGCTTAGTTCAGAGACGCTTAGTACTAGAAAGCTGTAATTTGGCATGGGTCATCACGTCGACAAAGTGGTAAAATAAAATCATGAAAACTATTTTTTTCCCAGGTACCTCCCCTAGACGTAAAGTGAGGATGTTTTTTTTTCTCTCAATAATCTCATAGTGTGGGGTATTGTTGGAAAGGTTGTTTAAAAATATTGCGAGTTTACAAAGACCATTTTTGGATTTAGGGATCCGTTTACGAAATATTAAGCTTTAAAGTGCTAATTTTTGTTAGAGTCAAGTGTTCCCCCCCCCCCTGAAAGCGTAATGGTTGGTTTTAGGATGTGAAAAAATTCACAGCAGTAGCATATATAACGAAATTAAAAGGAAAACTATCACAGCTCAATAGGCTTTCCAACTTAACGAGTAATTATAAAAAAGATAGAAGAAGATTAAAAAAAGAAAAGAAGAAGAAAGAAGATTATTAGAAAGAATTATCGACCAACTTACATTTGCGGTTGCAAAAACATGTTCTCCCATACAAAATGTTTGGGAGGACATGTTTTTCAACTACAAAGTTAAGTTTTTTCTTGGAATAAATTCATCCCAACTACGGAACCCTTCATTGTGCGTGGTCCGACACGCACTTGGCCGGATTTCGTTTAGTATATCATCAATACGTAGATTTATGTATTGCATATGTTTAAGGAATACTAATGATATTACCTACATTATGGAATGCATATAAAAATATGAATATAAATAAGGTTAGGCGTTCACCCACATTACATAACGAACACTTATTATTATGCACAAATTGCGGTAATCAAGTGAAGTGATAGTCAATATCGTTGCACAAGAGTGTAGCGACGTAAACGGGTCAATCTGTTAGCTCGCAACTTTTCACTTCACTGTTATACCTACAACCTTTTATCCTGGTGATTTCTTCACTAGAAATTACAGAAATTAACAAAAAATTGAGTATGATGCGACCTTTTATTATTAAAATACATAATTATATCGTCTACACGAAACACGAATTAATTAAACACAGAATTAAATGTTAACCATTAACACAGATAAAATTAATTCCCATTACATTATAAAACTTTTATTTATGTATTGTAGCAACTGACGGCAATCCAACTTCAACTATCGCAAAGTATAACATATGACTGGCTCAATGTTTACGATACAACTTTACGAGAAAAGGACGAAGGTTTTTTAAAACTGAAACTACAAACTAAAATGTTCAGCGAGACGTTAATTTTATCCCACAGCAAAAATAAAGTTTCAAGTAGGACCTACAATGACCGACTCATACTCGTTAGCTTAGCAGTTAGCTTACGATCTTCTAGATTATTCTAGTTATAGAACCATTCTCACTAAAACGTGTGGGACATGCACTTTTGATATTCGTAGTTAAATTGTTCAACGTGTTAGTCGTAATGTGTATACGTGCAAAGTAATACATTAAACATGTGACCTAATTATAGGTATTAAAGATTAACATCATAATAATAGTTATTTATGCAACTGTTGTATAATAAGGGGTATTAAAACACGAATGTGGGTTATATACACAGTTGCATACAAGACTTTATCTACACCCATGAAATGAATCCTCTATAAAAGGTTCTGAAATCATTGGCTGTTTGTAATTCAAGATCAAGAATTTAAAAAATCCCACGAAATTCAGTACAACTGCACGTATGAATGTCGCCCACCCGCTTAAATGTTGAAACGAGTTGCATAATGAAATTTAGTACAACATTATAACACTCATTTGGATGATATTATGGTTACTATGACACTGGCTGTTTTAATGTTGGTAATAAACTAATTGTTTCTGAAACTTTTGTAGAGGTTTTATAACATGGGTGTAGATAAATATATATAAATACGTCAGTTTAGCATGTCAACTCTTACAAGTGACTACATAATAAAATGACGTATTTTCTGTTACAGGACATGATTTAAGTTTATTTTCTATTTGTCAAGACTTTTGGCCTTCTGATGACCCGTAACAACTGTCAGAGATCTACAAATGACAGCCTGGATTTGCTTTCCGAGGCACGGAGGGGTCTCGGTATGTAAATATGGTCACCCATCGTCGGACAGACCGCGACAAGCGAAGCTTAACTTGATCGATCGTCCTGTGCAGCTGTTATTACTAGCCACGAGCCTCACGTTTTCGTTCTCAACGTTCTACCTATTTATCCTTATTATGTTTTAGTTGAGATATGTTATGGGGTGCTGTATAAATCATACTTGGACATGGACGTTATATCTGTCAACGTAAAAAAACGACGCCTCCCACTTACTAAACTTCCAGTCGTGATAAATAAATAATTCCCTCCGTAATGTCTTTATAACAATAAAACACGGCATATGGCAGCACATGCTCAAGACATTTAGCATAAATTTTTTCAATTTATCACGTGCTTAGCAGATATTGCACGTATTTCACACAAATCGAAGGAAAGGCTGTAAATAGAGAATATCTATGCAGATGTGATTCGCTTCCTGTGCAGTGCCTCAGTGAGACTAATGTCGTTTAAATGAGTAAGCAGGTATTGCCTTATCTAGCGCAAACTAGTGAGCATGCGTGTTATGTGCCCACGTCTTGTATTAGGCGTCACGTGTAAAAGTTTTGCGGCTATAAACGCTGTGACGTGCATCAGCAGCCTTTTACTTCGTCTTCTGAGAGAAGTGGGTCAGTCATTGTGTTGTGACCCGGTAATGGACCGCATAAGTAATGCGTAGACTGCGCTGAAAGTACACAGAGCACTAGAAGTTAGGTGGCCGTTAGGTATTTTTTTTTAGATTACTACTAAGTATACACAATACTATGTGAGCTATGTCAAAAGGGTTTGTGTGTATATTTAAGTTCTTTGAGATCAAGTTTCATCGAACTAAAAGAAATATTAAAGCGCCTTAGGTAAAAAATCTGTCTCCAAGCCAAAAATAAAAAAAATTGCAAACATCAGCTGCCATCTAGATAACTCCGTTTCGCGAAAAGAATAATTATAAAATTCCAGATTATTCTGTAAAAGAAAGTAAAATTGCTTCAGTCAGTAAGTCTGAATTGCTTCAGACTCTGATCGGAACCTAATTTCTCAATATCAATTTCATCAACTCACGCATTTTAATTGCGAGATATCAGTTGTTAGTACTAAGTTACATGATAAACAAACTTTGCGTGTTGCCCTGCAATCTTCACCAAGAAATAATCTGTGGAATTGCTGCTTGTCTGCGATTAATCTTTAATAATTAATGAAAAAAAAATATTCATAATAAGATAGTGATTCTACTTTAACAAAGCATCATTGTTGAAAGGTATTCGTCGGTAATATAACATTTTTTTTTTCTTTGCCGTTATTGTCCCACTGCTGGGCAAAGGCCTTCCTACTCTCTTTCCACCTCTCTCTGTCTAGAGCTTCCAAATATAACATATTTATAAATAAAATATATGAACTTGAAAACCACCGGCACTTGGTAGCGCTAATGTGAAATTAAATGACACCTCCGGGAGACGTTTTAGGGGGAAAACCCTAAAAATTTTCGCTTATACGAATACAGTTCATGAAACGTTGAACAACGAAGAGATACTATAATAATATCATGTATTTTGGTAAATGTATCCTGACTGAAAGGAGATATTTTGTTGAAAATATTAAAACCGACCACAAAAAAAACGGCCAAGTGCGTGTTGGACCACGCACAATGAAGGGTTCCGTAGTTGGGATGAATTTATCCCACGAACAAACTTAACATTGTAGTTGAAAAACATGTTCCCCAATACATTCCAACTGCAAATTTAAGTTTGTACGCACAATATTGAGTGATTTATCAAGTTATTTTAAGACCATAGAATTTTTATACATATTTCCTGTAATTTATAAGCGTAGAACTATACTCTGTATTTTTTTCAAAATTTTTGGCTCAGTAGTTTCGGAAGGGGGAATGGTCAATTTTCATCAATTTTCATAAATATCTTTAAAAGTGTTTATTTCAAAATTATAAAAAAAAAACTGTGAGGCACTCGGGGATTGCCACGCTAAAGCTATTGCATAGCATTTGTAACCTCCATACTTCCTATTTATCAACGCTACACTTGGGATGATGACGTGATGACATAAAACAAAAATTACGTTCCCATGACAACATCACGTTTCCCATGACAAAATCACGTTGTCATGGGAACCGTCATTACATGGTAGGCGGAGTGGGGGGTGTTAGGTTTTATTTTCGTTACGGAATTTCTTGATTCGGTCGCCGCGCTCAAAGCCCGCGATAAAAGCTATGCAATAGCTTAAAAATATTTAAGATCTTCGCAATAAGCCCTTTCATAATTTGATATGTTACACGGTACATTTCGCAAAACTTTTTTTTACCCCCAATAGTGACACCCATATTAAAAATTCATTTATTAACGTTACACGTCCGTATTTGGGTCACAGAAATACATAAGTGTGCCAAATTTCAACTTAACCGGTCCATTAGATTCGGAGCAAATTGGCTGTGACAGACGGACAGACAGACACACGAGTGATCCTATAAGGGTTCCGTTTTTTCCTTTTGAGGTACGGAACCCTAAAAAATATATCTACAGAAAAAAAATAGTATTAGATAACATCTTGTCAAATGGGTCTTCATAAATTACTAACGTATGGTTACATAAACACTTGGACCAAGAAAAATAATACTTACCTACAGAAAAAAGTTTACCAACATTTTTACACCGAATTACCATAATCTGAGCAATTAAATAGTTTCGTCATGTCCGTCCGGCTGTCTGTCTGTCTGTATGTCTGTCCGCGGTCTAGCTCCGAGACCCTTAGTACTAAAAAGCTGTAATTTGGCATAGGTATACATTTTAATTTTTTTATAAAACCATTATACTAATTGCTATAAAATCACTCAAGGCTCTTTATAAGCCACTAAGTTTATAAAAAAAAATCACCGTGACAATAACACGCCTTAGGCGCGTTGGCATCTGATGAATGAATTTGAATAACTTAGGCGTTACTTTTCGATTATGTGCCTAAACCTAAATATAATTAAGTTGCTAATTCATTGTATTAGCTATTTCAAAGAATCATATATACCTACGTAAAGATTTTGAATACGTTTACAAGAAAAGATGAAAACAGTAGCGTAGGACTTATAATTTTCTCATTTTAAGTATGGACTGGTCCTAAGAATGTACTGATTTTTCCATTTTCCACTAACATACATCAAATTTGAAAGCCTTAAGGTTAAGGTTAACCTTAACGACGCAGCTAAAGTGCATAAATCTCGCGTGTTCGCGTTGCATCAGCTGAAGCGCGATATTACCGTATTACCAAATCGTTGAAATGTGTCGAACAATAACACGTCTTTTAGTAGTAGTAGTATAGTGTATTTTACCAAAATTAGCCGAAATGTTAATCATATAATGATCATTCAAATACTTTACAGTGATTCTGATAGCACGAAATATTACCTAAGCTTAGTTTACTTTTGTGGGTTTCATAATTATTATTTTCTACAAGTGCCTATTAGTGAAAACCAGGCTTATTAATTAAAGGAGATCTAAGTTTTCAAGTCCTACTCAGCATTTAAATGTAAATAAATGTGCCTTTCAAAGCCGTTTCTTCAATTTAATTGAAAGATTCTCCTCTTTTATCACAATCGTTTTATTTAATTGAATCCTCGTTTTCAACTTAATCCCTTTTTTATTCCATTAAAATGATTAATTGGATTTAACAAGGAGGTTTATAAATTCAGAAGTAGGGTCTATCGTAGGTCTCGTGAAAGAAATCGTAACTTCAAAGAAGTTTACAAAGAAGAATAAAATATAATTAGGTACTACTTAAATGCTGATATCAACACAATTTTCACATCTATTCGTATCTATAAAGACTGGAGTATACTCGTCGCTAGAGACATAATATATCTCCAGTGACGCAGTCGTTACCTGCAAAGTACAGTCTGTCCATAAACACTTCGCTACACAATATGTCCTTTTTATGAACACGTAAAGTATCCTCTCTACGTAAGAACTGACACACTTGATACATGTACGTGACAGTTTATCACACGCAGCCATTTACAACTACTGAACATTATTTATAAGCAACTGTTATTGAACAAGAGGAAGAGAATCGATTTGTTGATCCTCGAGACCTTTTTGTTTTGTCTGCGAGTGACAGAGAAATATTGGCTTCGGCAGGTGCTACCGTACATTGGGTACCATTTATGATGTAAAGCGAATGGAAAAGAAAAAAATACCAAGCAGGTCTTGTTATTGTTATTCACAGTAGCGAATTGAGTTAGTAGGCTTTATCCAGAGCCCAGTCATTAGCCAATTAGTTAGACATTCACTTAATGAATCAAGCCGGAACATCGCATGTATCGGCAAATTCCATTTAGACGATTTTCACGGATCACTAGTGACGAAAAGCGAGCGAAACCTGTGAGCACACACATAAGGGTTGCCTGATATAGTACATTACTGTCGCGGTCTGCAACAGAAGTATTGATGGACGAACAATTTTTCCTTATGAGATTTGTTCTTATGGAATAAATCTATCTTAGATGGATGTATTAATGATTCTAAGGATTATAATTCTGTAAATACATATCTGCTATAGTCGTGAAGCCTGACACTGACCTATAAATTCCAAAACACGTAAGAAAATTTGAATTTCGCGGTGTACAACTACAGATCCACCTTAAACAGCTCTATTTGCAAGTCAAATCGAAATTTAAATAAAATCTTTGATAAGTTACTTTTTTGGTTGGCATGTGTTGAAGTAAAAAGTTTGTTCCATTTTTTTAATAACACGACAGTTATATGAGATTTCGTAGTAATTTATTTGGCCGCTACACACGACAGTTAAGGATTTTCATACAAACATTGCCGGCAGGGCGCTCGCATGAATTCGGCCATTAGAGCAATTTCGATTTATCTCGAAGAAGGTTGTCAAAATAATGCTCGAATTTCCAAGCATGTTTGAGAAAAAGATATTATTTTCGATACCTGATGATATACTATCTGCCAATAATATTTCCTCCGGAAAGACTATTTACATGAATAACGTGGAGGAAGATTTCCAAAACCATGTGTATTGGTACTTCTATCCTGTAGAGGTTAGTACCTACTGATTTATGTAGTGTATAATTTAGTTACTTTTCTTAAACACCGAAATTGTGATTAGGCATGTAAGCTACACGGCAACAGGTACCTAAGTGCACAACCGAATTATCGAGTGTCAATTTTTCCACGTCACATTCCGTGGCAGCCATTACAGCCTCATATTGCAGCAGCATGGGATGCTAATATAAATATGTTTTAATAGTTTAAAAAAAATATTTAGTCACGTGCGAGTATTTATTTCTCCAGGAGCATTTATGGCAAACAAAAAATGGAATGTGTAAGAGACATTTTTATACGCGTTAGCTGTTGAGAAACGCTACCGCAGTTAATAAATGAAATTAGAGTTATTTTTATAGACTTCTCTTGTTGTACAAATTATTGACTTTCTACGCTACTTTCCAATAAAAGTCGTCTGTCATTAAGGTCAAACACTGATACACGAAATTAATTATTATCGCTACGGTTACATATTGAATTACAATTAGTTAAAATTTTAAGTCTACTATCGTATGATAAATTATGTAAATACAATTATTAAATAAATAAAGATTGTGTGCAATGACTAGTAAAAAATTATTAAAATGATAGATGAGTACGAAATTCAGTCATTTATTTTAACCGAAATAAAACCAGACAATTTGTTAATGAATATCAAATACAGAATCATCTCTCATTAACAGATAGCAAATAAAATTCGTAGTCCTTTTTAATTTCCCTTTAATCAAAGTCAGTGTGTCCACAATTTAATCATTCAAAAATGTCGGATTAAACACACCGGCCAAGTGCGCGTGGGACCACACACAGTGAAGGGTTCTGTAGGTGGGATGAATATTTACGCATGCACAGGTTTATTTTTATCTACTGCAAAATAAGTTTGTATTTCATGGTATTTTTTTTTAAACTATATCAAAGTCAAAGTCAAATAATTTATTTTAATTGGGCACATAAAACGCACTTTTGAACGTTAAAATTTACAAAAAATAGAATTTATTCTAGTCACCCCTTCCAAAAGGTAGTTTTCGTATGGAGAAGAATGGGCAAGAAACTCCACCGTTACTTTTTTTAAATAACATAACATAACATGACGCCTGTAATCCCCGAAGGGTTAGGCAGAGGTGTCTTTTAAAAAGTTTTACATTATATGAGAAACACAGTTATTTCTGTGGTTGTGACCGGAAAATATATCCACAAACTATTGAATAAAATAGCAAAGTCACTTAGAAACATCAAAATGTTTTCATTTATTTATAAAACATTTTGATCCAGCAACACATAAGGGTGTGGGGTATTCGCCACACCCTTATGTGTCGCTCGATCCTCTCTGCCCACACCGCACAGGAAAGCGTAAAGTATGTATGTAGTAGTACATTTATGTAGTAAAGTAAAGTAAACATATTATGATGAAAATAAAATAAATTTACTACTACATTTATGTTATTTTCATCATAATATGTTTACTTTTTACATTACACAATGACACCATAAAGTTATAATGCAACTGGTTTTAACTTATTTCCTATGAAATTTTTACTTATCCAAGTACATTTTACAGGTTGGTTGATAATGATGAGCTAGAGTTGTTAGAGTAGAGAGAGCCGTTAACTTGTAGAGTTTTCCTTTAAACTTCAATAAATATACTACAATCGTGAATACTTTCACATATTTTCAAAAAAACAATGGTTTAGCTGGTAGGCTGGTTGGTTTTATCATACTCCCAATATGTTTTAAAGACTTATCGAACAATAATCCACACTATAGAATAGTCGTCTATTGTTATCAAAAAATAATCATCCCCGCTTTACCTGCATAGGAGGTACCAAAAAAATTTCAAAAATTTTAAAAATTTCTTTGATCGAAACGCAAATCTCATTGCTATTGTTAGTATAATTATATCACTTGATGGAATAATTATGTTTATTGAATTAGGTTGCTTATTTTTGTTTCTATTGTTCTTTTTATATTTTTATTAATGATTACCTGAGCGATTTTTCTTGTGTTTGTTATGGAGTTGGATACTTTTATATTTTTTATCTTACCACAGTCAGTATTTGAATTGTTGTTGTTTTAATTTTTTCTTAAATGTTCAATGTAATTAATTTATTTTATTTTAGTCTAATTTATAATCTAATTTTAATACTTTAATATCAATTATCATTCAATTTGTAACATGTTTACTCGTTTATGATCTAATTTATTAATTTAATTTTTCACACTTTTTTGAATCCGTCGTAATTTAGTAATTAATGTTTTTACCACTGTTTATTTTGTGCTAGCGGTGTTAACCTATAATTAATTGTTGCACCCGCAATTGTATCCTATTATACATAATACACTGCTAATGTACTGGCGTAAACAATTGTTGGTTGACCTTAATAAAATAAATAAATAAATAAAATATTAATAACCATGTCAAATTACAGTTTTTTCAAGCAAGGGCGTCCGAGTTAAACCACGGACAGTCAGACAGATGGATTTGGCTAAACTATAAGGGTTCGTTGTTTTACTGCGGAACCCTAAAAAGATTATATCTCTAATATCGCGGTATATTCATTACTTAAAGTGATTGGGTGGACGACATAACTCCACAAAAGCCTTTTTATTCCAATTAGGATCGTGTATTGTCTAAAATAAAAAAAATAAATCCATTGTTCGAATCAAACAATCTGTTAAATTATTCAGCAGGTCCTGTTATTATTTGTCTGTAATGTGAAAGGCACAAAGGTTTAATTTGTTTAAAAAAGTAGATAAATTTTCATTCCATTTTAAAGCAAATATTTTCATTTTGCAAACTAATATAATAATTAAATGTATTTTTTGTACCCCGCGCAGTTGGACATGTACAAGCTTTCATACAATATTACAAAATGATAACAGATTACAGTTTTGCAGGACAACCCTGCATAATATTACGTATATATATATAGAAGAAAGGTTTTTGGCAAAACTCAGCTGTATAAATTCCGTAAAGGACACTGCAAACTTTACAGATTATTTTTAAAAGTTAAACGAACTACCATACCTACTGAATTTAGAATGCTTTAATTATTGGAAATCATAAAACTAATTTTGTGCGTATATTATTGTAGTTGTCGGTTTTATTTTTCTTTTATTCCACTTGACTTAATATACCTAATGATTTTTAAGTTAAAAGCTCGTGATAATATGAAAATGAGACTGAATTGACGAGAACGAGAACAAGTCCATGTTCTTACAGGAGACATTAACTCTCTAAAACTCTTTATCATATTAAATGTCAACTCCTAATTAATAAAATTCAGTCATTTCATTAAAAAATAATCCTATATGAAAGCCACTCAAGACTATTGCTTTTGATAATGACACCTACTACATCCCACTGCCACTGTCTGTATTATTGCCCCCACAACTTTGGACACTTGCCAAAGACGGAAGCTGGTCACTAAGAGTGCCGTAATAATTTTTACTGCGACTCCTATAAAACTAATCGCCAGAAAGGTTCTTTGAGCGACAGGATATTGTTAAGCATCTTATAAAGAATGATTACACTTTGAAAGTGATGAGCGCTCGAACTAATTACCTAAAAGAAAAGAATATTATAACAAATGTCACTCTAGAGAGGTAGTTGTTTCACATCAAATCAGATTATTATCTCACCAATAAAAGAAAAACATGTTCGGAACAAGAAAACCTTTGCGCCGATCAAATAATAAGGGTTTCAGGAAACTACATTAATATATGAATACCCACATAATAATCCGAAAACTTCTGTTACACATTGTTTAGAAATATCAAACCTATACCTACCTTTTATTCGTTGCTGTTTATGTAGGTCAGTGAGACCCCTCGCAGAATACTTAGTTTACGATTCTTGGAGTGGGTCCATGAGACTCCCGTCCGTTGCCAAAGCCTACATAAAGCTCAGACCGAAGCAAAAAATGTTTGACTGTGAGAGTAATATTCAGTACAGCGTAATTGTTATGTGCACACTGTTTCACGCGCGGGGTGAGTAGAGTGCTAAGTTAATTGAGTCTTTAAGTGTTAATGTCGCGCATAGTAAATGTTACTGGTTCAAAATAAAGATCAGAACATTTCTTTCTGAAAGCTCATTGTTAATGTCAAAACGTATGGTTCAATTATGATCTTTGCCTATTTGACACAGCTATTTTAATTGCGGTCTCACATCAGTTGTACCTTGTATACACTGACAATTCTGTTGCTTACCTGGAACAAAAAGAAAAGAAAATGATAAATACACATAAACTCTTGTAACATTTTAATGAGCTAAAGCTCTATTTACTACTTACTAACAACTTAAAAATCACAAAAATTATAATATAAAAAATATTTTTTTGCTATCTCTTAAAGTATTTATGTTACTCCATAAATAAAAAATAAATGTGTTCTGTCCTTACGATAGAAGTGGGCGATCATGTTAGACCCACTTTGAGACGAAGACACGATACGAAAACAATACATAGGTATACAGGCCCAATAACAACACACACAAAGAGAGCACTTCTATTTTATTATACCTAAGTATAGGTACTTCTAAAAACTAAACGTGATAACATTACGGTAGAATAACTTTTTAGCTTTTATTGACTTTGCCAAGTCAATAAAATACATATTAAATTGTATTTCGTATTTGCAGAGCTCATAGAAACGATAACGTAAAATAAAAGAAATACTAAATGTGAAATCAATTACATGAATAACACTCACGTACAGCCCATTCCAGAAACCAATAAATCAGTTCTGGATATTTCTCTATCAATTTTTTTGATACGTAAGAGACTACTGATTAAATGTTTTGCTACAGTCAAAATAGACGTTTACACCAAAGCTTTAACAACGTAGCGGTCGTAGCCGTGACGTCATCAAGTCGGCTACATCGTAGCAACTGTGTAGTCCTTTATGCTTCACAAAGCATTTCGTTTTTATTTTGTTATCTAACGACAACGACGGCTATTAATTTATTTTTATAAAGGGACATTCTCTTATCGTCCAAGTATCAATTTATTAATCCAAGCACAAAGGTTATCTCTACAAAACCCTGAAGCTAGAAATGAAACTGTCACAGTTTACGACTTTCTAAAGTTCTCGTTGCGTGAGTGGTCCGGACATGTCCTGTTTTATTCAACTATATCATTAATTCTTAGAGAAATCTTTGAGCAGGAAAAGTAGATCGTTTGTAAGCCGTCACCAACAAACTGTTTTAGGAGGTATAGAGACAAAACTGGTTGCGTAATTTCGCTTTTCCTTTGTTTATCGATATCAGTCGATAGTTTCGTTGTATTCTATAGAAATTTTGCATATTCGTTTGTGTCGTTAACTAGTATTAGTCCACTGTTCTAAATTTTAAAGATCCAGTACAGTTCGTGA
The DNA here is from genome assembly GCA_963680765.1 of Agrochola lychnidis. Classification (NCBI taxonomy): domain Eukaryota; kingdom Metazoa; phylum Arthropoda; class Insecta; order Lepidoptera; family Noctuidae; genus Agrochola; species Agrochola lychnidis. The sequence goes on from OY796862.1 coordinate 18,358,285, forward strand.
TGCTGTCAAAAAATATAGTGGTTATATTAGTTTGACCCCGATGTCAGTGTAACAACCCGATGTTATAAATTACGTTATGTAAAATCCCTATGAGGTAATTTGCCATTTTCTTTCAACCGCTTTGATAGATGATGTGATATTAAATTCTCTTGAAGCGTGAAAAGAAGGCAATCATTACAAAATGAAAATGCTAGAACTATGTCTTAAAATTATCAACCCGATATCTACTTAAAGCAAATAATTGTTACTAAAAGCTAAGCCAAGTATTATTGCTGAAGATATTACGTAAGCTTTGCTTCATCCAAATATCTGAGACACTGCTTACATACCAAATAGTTGAAATATTGAGGTTCAATTGTTTTATTTAATCATAGTTTCAAAGCGTATTCCATCTTTTTATATCCTTATAGAAATGCATTTTGTGAGTCTGGTGATACCATATTTTCAAGGAATAATGAGAAAAATACATAGGTAATTATTATTTTTAGCTAGTCACAACTTCAACACAGTTTCATTTTCTATAAAACATTAGGTACCCTTGATCTTATTCTAAAGAAAAAGAGAAAGATTTCCTAAACGAATACAACAGAACCCGGTGCGGTTGTGACTAATGAACGTCGATGTGAGCGCTACGCATGCGCGGTATCGTCATCGTCACTCGTGATGACCTACTTTATAAGCTAGACTTACTAGGTTTATTTACAGCTATTCACACAATTTATAGCCTGATTCATTGTCAATTATATCATCAGCCAGCTTATTCAAGCTATGTTGACTTACGTACCACATTACAACTCTTTAACACCCGAAACTAGTATGTGGGGCTGCAGAATTATGTTAAAAAAATCTGCGACAGGGTACTACCTAGGTATGTACATACTTTTAAATTATTTAAAGACATTTTTTACTAAACATGTCATGTTCTAGGATCACTAAATTTAAAGTTCAATATTTATAGGCAAGATCAATTTGCTGAAACATAGAACTTCTTGTAGCTGAGGTTTCTTTGAAGTTAAGCCCTGTATAAATATCCGCCCTTGAGTATTATAATTTGTTGGAAATTTTTTATTAGACTAAGAAAACACGCTGGATCATGAATATTATTGTTTGAATCTCAACGACTTGATGGTTTAACGCTAAAGCCAGGCGTAATCCAACAAAATCCTGTATTAAAGAAACTGTTAAACAATAAGTTTAACTGTTTCGTTGTATTGAAACAGAATACTTATGATACTAAAACCTTTACAGGTTATCGCTAACCCTGCTATATCTGGATTATGACTGAATCAGAAAGGTAAACCTACTAAATATTTTATAGTCCTATCAAAAATTAAGGTCTTATCATAAAAAATACCTATATAGAATGTGAATTCAGATTTTACGACCTATAGGAGCACATAAATAATATTCTATAGTTCACTATTTTTATTATAACACTATTCTATACCTATTATATTAATTTATTTACATCATCAGAAATTCAGACCATAAGATAACATAACACAAGCTCATTTACCTATCGCGATTTATTGCAATCGATGTCTTCTCAGTTTACAAAAGTAGACATTTGTGGGGCGAAGATTCCGCTATGCACAAATTATTGGTTTCATGTGGTCACAATTTAAAAAGTAAATAGTAAGGAAAATCTTGTACATAACCAAAAAAATAAATTAAATAAGATGAAACTCGAATTCACTTCTTCATCGAAAATACCTAAGTGCTCAGTATTGCCCGGGAGAGTCAAGCGGTCCTTTGTCTGTTTTATAATGGACCAGAGACGTACTAGCCAATAAAAAGGGCTTCTCACAGGATTTTTTACTGGTGACATAATTTTCAACTGTTTTGCCGTTTTCCAGTATTGCCCTCGCTGTCATAAAAAATAATTAAACTGCATCAGTGCCAATTTGTGCACAATTGGTCACAAATTGGCACCGTTAGGCTGAATCAAAGTTCTTGCACCCCTTTTTCAACTGCCAAAATATTGGATAGCGGTAAAATGAGAGGGTTCAAGATTCGTTTTCAATATTCGGGTCTATCAAAACTTTTGATAGAATATTGAGAAAGACTGTCTGCGACTCGTGAACTTCAAGACTGCACTAGTTAAAACTACACTTGAGTTACTTAGAAACTGCTCTTATCGACTCCGCGAATCTTTGAGAAATCTAAAGTCTCGTTTCTATTGCGTGCATACTTTTGGTTGCTTTCAAAACTTCACAAAAAGCCTTTGAAACTGGTTAGCTGACACTCTGGGGAAATATATGCGAAAGTATATATAGTTGTTGAGGGATAAGGCGCTTGAAGTAGAACTACGTGATAAAAGTAGCACTTTAATAACAGATTTTTCAAAATGTTAGATGTTATTATTTATTTTGTGTTTAAGCTTTATATGGGGCGCTTAAAACTTGGGTAGATATATTTTCCGTAAGCAGCGGAGTGGAAATTAATAACGATGTTATAAGAGCATTATCTTCCGCTCACTAATCTCAAGAAGAAAATAGTTCCAATCGTGGTACAGCATGTACCATTATTGGAACTATTTTTTTTAATTGATAAATCCCCGCTGTGATTCACAATTACGAGTAAGAATTACGAAATTACATTTAAAGTTCTGCATTTTACTTCTCAAATTGGGCAAGGCATTCGATATTAACTTCATTACGTATTTCCGAACTTAACCAGACGTTCAGTTTAACATTTTCAACTGAAGCCACAGACTAGAGCGATGCTAGTTGAGTACGGGTCGAGCTTGAACTCGTAATACATATTTTAAGTCAGCCATTAACAAACTGAGACTAGCTGTGTCTTAATGCCTGGACAAATAAATTAAATAAATTAATATTTATCTCTTTGTGTTTGTACGAAATTAATTGGTACACGGAAATAAAACTATTTCCAACATCCTACAATATTTCCCAGTGCCAACTTAGTTTAATTTTGGTTTAGAAAAACTATGTAAAGTTGCAACAAAAAGAACAAAGGATGTGTAGGTCACAAAAAGTGTGAAAATCTTTTAAATGGGAACCGAACACTAACATTCCATTACCATACTGAAATAGTAAACTGAAATAGTTTTTCAGTAGTACCTAACCTAACCTAACCCGCGCCACAGCCCGCGCGAAGCACAAAAAGTGGACAACTTTTGTTTTTGGGCATTAGCCAATATTCTCACACAGGGTCGGATTCTACTCGGGTTTCCCATGGATTTGTTGCTCGTTTCCGAAGTAGCTACACTATTCGATTTAAAAGCGGTCTTTTTTCAAAATTCCATTGATAGATAAATTAAAGGGATACAAGCCATTCTTTTTTTCAGCCAAGCCAGCCAGCATTTTCCAGTCCAAAAAAAAAACTCCAAGTTTTCCTTTTGAAAGAGTATTTTTCACTCATACGGGATGCTAACGAATGCTTATTTTTGAAAATAAAATAGGAGGCTGAGAGAAAACCTGGGACGCAAAAAATTAAAGTACAAGTAATGCCTCTTGGAACGCCGATTTTAAGAATTCAATTGGTTATTTAAATAAAACATTTAATCTATAAAACAGAATCACAAAATTAATACAAAAAGTCCAAGAACGAAATGAACCGTCAACTGGAAATATAAGTACAAAGAATGCAAATGAAAGGTTCTTGTTAGTTGAGTTCAAGATCCGAACCTCCAGCTCCGGGCTCCAGCGCCGCCATGTTGAAGGAAATGGATGGAAATTGGAAACCTGCGGTGACTTAGAGTTTAAATTTTTGTTGTACATTGAATGTGGATGATTTCCGAGTACTCTAATTGAAATTGGTTTGCTTTTATTAGGAGTGCTAACTAGTTGGAGAATATTTTATAACGTTATTTTCGTTCTGGCGAAATGTGGGTGTACCTGCTACAGGGATACCTCTGCCCAATCCTTCGGAGAAACAAGGCGTTATGTTATGTTATGCTATGTGTTACTTTGATTCGTTCGGTATTCTGATGCGGGGTAATGTTGCCGTTATACAGACAACTTTTGTTATACAAAAAGGGCATAGCATAGCATAAACAGCTTAGGTAAAACGGGCTGGTATCCGCAACTCCACGTCAAGCGCGTATTTTGCGTACGGCATAAACAGCTTATAATGTTTAATCTGCTGGGACATGGGCCTCCTCTTGGCGAGAGGGAGTGGGCCGTATATCCACAACGCGGGACCGGTGCGGGTTGGTAGAAGTCACATGTATTAGAATTTTTGGTTCTAGGACATGCTGGTTTGCTCACGTTGTTTTTCTTCATCATTTCTAGATCAGTGGTTATGAAATAATTTACTAGTAGAACCTACAACTCATGAAACGCGGCTGTTACCACTGGGCCACCACTGCTCCTCCTCCAAAAAAAGGCAATTCGTTCAATTTATAAATGAAGTCCCAGACACTCTCTCAGACATACAGGACAGTAATATAAACCCAAGAAAAGAATTGAAAGTTTAACTATTGCTTCTTGCCCAAAAAACTTATTTAACTCCAACAATTTTCTACTATAGTTCAAACATCCGTTACTGTCGCAGCCATGATGTGACGTCATTATCCACGATTCTTACTGCTTCAATTCAAGCAGTTTGCTAAGAATAGAAGTTTATTCACATTGGTTTTTGACGTTTCGAGTTTCCGTTCCGTTTCACCAAAAAAACGCAACATAAATTTAAACATTTGTAAGGCACAAAAAAATGTAAAATGTAGCCATTTTGTTTCTTGACTCGCATATAATGTAGGTACCTATTAAATAATGAAAAAGTTTTACATTAGTAGCATATTTGCTATAATCAAGATTCTCAAAACCCATGTTTTTAAAATTGCGCTTTTATTAAAATAAATCAAACAAAATCTGCTAAGCAACTGTAATAGCATTGTTATACGACATACATTTTGTTACTACCCGACCTCAATCATCTCGCTCCACATTCTTACTTCCGGTATTTGAATTAGTGAAGCATTTCTTTACTGCGGCCTCTCCCGTGGTTCCGCATATTTTATGAATATCATTAGAGATGCGCTAAATGAGACGAGGGAGCGATGGTATGCAATTTTGTAACATAATAAAAACTGTAGGTATAATAATTAAAAAGCTCTTAAAATGAAGTAGCGAGCGATCGCGGCATTCGTAGCTGAATAGACGAGTAGTTGAATTTGGCAGCAGTTCACGTTGCTAAGTGCACATGTGACGTTATAATTAGAATGTAGTTAAATGAGTAATTGCATGCTCTCAATATTAATGTCGTAAGCAGGCAAATGCCGTGAGTTGACATCTGAAACGCAGTGCAACTGCTTTACGAACTAATTGCACCTGCCGGTTAAATTAGCGACTTCAACAGAGTAAGTTACTGATACTTACAGATGTGACTATTTATAATAGTAATTCGGTTTTACTATACCTTCAATTACTGTAGACATACTTTTAATATTAACCTTCGTAACTATTAAGCAAAGATGACTTACTATATATTTTCAACTTACCTACGCGATAGTAATAAATCAAAGACGTCGAAGTTTGCAAACAACATGGAAATTACTAACACTCCCATTTATCTTGTGAAAGTATTCCACGTTGAAAATCTTCCCCATTTTCCGTATATTGTTTTTTATTATTATTAATATTCGCAGAATTGTGTGAAATTCTTTATGTGCTGAGAAAATAATAATATGGACAAATTGTGTTTCGCCCACATGTCAAGCGTAGGTATATAGCATCTCTAAACTTTCCCACATCGCTATAAGTCTTGATTATGAAAATAAATATTGTGACACATCAATTCTATGTCATTTTATACGTAACAAATGAGAAAGTGCTAAAGTGCGAATTGTATAAATTGCAAATTAACACTATCTTAGTTTTAAATTATAATTTATAACATAATCTATCACGTAAAATAATAAGTGAGGGTTAAAGTGCTTATAAGTCTATTAGGCTACAGTATTATCAATTATTAAAAACTTTAATTATTAGGTAAAAATCTATGTAAAATAAAATATTACAGTGAGCAGACACAAAAGCTCTATTGTTGAACAAATGAGACTCCCCCTGGAGTCCCCCTAACGCCGGACGGCATCTAGCGCCGGACACAACTACTATCTCAGCAGGTCGAAACGCTTTCGATACGAAGTTATAGTGAAAGGGGTGCGGGGGCGTAGCAATACACACACACGGAACGCAGATCGCCAGTCTCACTCAAGGACAAGCTGGGAGCCGTCGAATGCTGTATTTGGCGGGGAAATACTGTATCGGATAATATCAAAGTGAGTGTTACTGCTAAGTTTTTGTGATTAAGTGGTTATGGTAATCGTTGCTTGGTGTCATGTTCCTTATTTTTATAAATACCTAATATTTTTGGTTTGTTGTCTAAGTTTTTTATAATTATTGTCATATATTATTTGTGTCCGTATGAATTGAGGAGCCATGTCTCATATTTAAACGCGGGTACTACCAATATTTAGTAGTAAATTAAGTGATTTTGTAGGCCCGATCCTGGAATTTGTAGTAAAACACTTTAAAAGACACACGACTTTTAAGGTGGCTCTTCAATTCAGACGTCTGAATTGAGGTGCCACCTTACAACTCTAAAACTAGCCGACGGATATTTTTGAAAATTTGGTAGGATTTAGTAGTACTTATGCGTAATCTCTACAAAAAAAATGGGTTTTGTACGGCTGAATTTGAGATAGCTACAATGTTTTGATTTTTCATAAAAATCCATAAATTTCACCGCGCTGTTTCTCGGAAAGTAATCAACCAATTACAACACATTTTTAGTATAATTTAGTAGTAAATACATTCTAATTTTTAGTATAAAAATAAAATGAAAAAACTACATAATTTCGCAAATACAACATATTTTATGTGGCTCCTCAATCCTGACGGTCTGTAGAAAATAAATGTACGTAGAGCTACTAAAGTAGTTGATCAAATCGGATAACAATAGCACCAATATTTAGTAGAAATTTCTACTAAATATTGGCGTAATCCAACATTTTGTACATTCAGTATTTCAAAAGATATTAACAAAATAAACATTACTTAAAAATCTAGTGTGGTACGAGAGCCCACGACCAAAACCATATCACATCGTTTTACGGCCAAAACCGTATAAAATCATTAGTTTAGATGATTCCTGAACCCAACACGGTGGGAAGTACCGGTCAGAAACTTCCCAGTTTTACGGAAGCCTATTTCTGCTATGTCAAAAAAAATAAGCAGGTTTCATCACAATATGCCTGGGGGCCTACCACCAACTCATAAAGCAGTATTATTTTAATATTACTTCAGTGTGGGAAAGAGATGAAGCTCTACAGATCGTATAGCTCCATCTCTTTCTCCCACTGAAGTAATATTAAAATAATATTGTTTATGAGCTGGTGGTAGGCCTGATATTAAAAATGAGTTTTCGTAATTTTACTACAAAAAAGTTTGTTTTCAGACATTTTGCGTGTCACATGTGGACTGAGCGCATTTTCAAAAAATGACAAAAAATTTAACCTATCTGTTTCATAGCAACCTGATTCAATTTTTTAAAATCTTTTCTATAGTTAATGAAAACCTGTTTTCAGAAATTTTTAATCATATTATATAACGCCAAAAACAGAAAGAACGTTTCGGAATCGCCCGGCTAACGCGCGGTGCTTGTTACGCTTACGACACCGATGATGAGTCCTACAGTAAAAAAAAAATATTAATTTTATTTTCAAACGTTATCTACGTTTCCTTTTGTCCAATTTATTTAAAAAACCTTTCTATTTCAGTTTGATGGTTTCGGGTAAGCTCTTTATTAATCGTACGTAAAAACGATTTATTTTGAAAAATGATTTTTCGCATCAACTGACCAATGTTCACCTATATACAAGATTTTCAGACGAGTTGCTATGGGTTTTATTTTTTGCCTCATTTTTCAATTTTCTCAAATGGTCTTCTGGGTGTGACGCCACAACATATACTGGTTTCAGAAAATTGTGTTTTCGGAATTTAAAATCTTTCGTTCAACTACATTCTGAAAATCAGACAGATTGCTATGAAACAGTTCGGTATTTTTTTTACATAGGTATTTCAAATGCGCTTAGGTTAGACGTGACGTGGAAAATGTCTGAAATTTTTGGATTCAGAATCTTCTGCAGTTGTAGCCACCGACATTAAATTTTCTTACGTTTTTTGCAGTTTGTAGGTTGAATCATTAATACATCTCCCTAAGATAGATTTGTTCCATTAGAACATATCTCTTATGGAAAAGTTATTTTTGATCAAGATACAACCTGAGACTGACCTGCCGTAATCTTTTGATTACGTAAAGGAAGAAAAAAATACGTTACTAATTAGACAACTTTTCGATTGAACCAGGTTGCTTAAAACTACAGATAGGATAAATTATTTGACATTTTTGAAAATGCGCTCAGTCCACATTTGACACACAAAAATGTCTGAAAACAAACTTTTTCGTAATAAAATTACGAAACCTATGTACATTTTAAATATCAGACATATTGTGATGAAACCGACTGCTTGCTTATTTTTTTAAAGCAGAAATGGGCTTCCGTAAAACTGGGATGTTTCTGACCGGTACTTCCCATCGAATCGGTTCAGAATCATCTAAACTAACGACTTTGTACGGTTTTGACCGTTGAACGATGTGACATGGTTTTGGTCGTGGGCTCTTGTACCACAATAAATTGTTAAGGAATGTTTATTTTGTTAGTATCTTTTGAAATACTGAATGTACAGAATGTTGGATTACGCCAATATTTAGTAGAAATTTCTACTAAATATTGGTGCTATTGTTATCCGATTTGATCAAATACTTTAGTAGCTATGCACATTTATTTTCTACAGACCGTCAGGATTGAGGAGCCACATAAAATATGTTGTATTAGCGAAATAATGTAGTTTTTCCATTTTATTTTTATACTACAAATTAGAACGTATTTACTACTAAATTATACTAAAAATGTGTTGTAATTGGTTGAGTACTTTCCGAGAAACAGCGCGGTGAAATTTATGGATTTTTATGAAAAATCAAAACATTGTAGCTATCTCAAATTCAGCCGTACAAAACCCATTTTTTTTGTAAAGATTACGCATAAGTACTACTAAATCCTACCAAATTTTCAAAAATATCCGTCGGCTAGTTTTAGAGTTGTAAGGTGGCACCTCAATTCAGACGTCTGAATTGAGGAGCCACCTTAAAAGTCGTGTATCTTTTAAAGTGTTTTACTACATATTCCAGGATCGGGCCTACAAAATCGCTTAATTTACTTCTAAATATTGGTAGTACCCGCGTTTAAATATGAGACATGGCTCCTCAATTCATACGGACACTATTATTTCAGAGGATAGCAGATCGCAGCGAAAATAAGCATGGTAGAGAAAAAAGAGAAAGGAGGATGAGACCAGGAAAATTTAAAAAAAAGGCTCTAACAACGAAACTAGTTAAGAGGACTATGACGAAAACTGGATCCAGTGCTGCAGCTGTCACGCGTGGGCTCAAGAAGCCTGTGCTGATATTCCAGAATATTATGATACCTGCATATGCAATAGCTGCAATACGTTTACGTATGTTGTCCGGCTTTAGGGGTTTCAGAATTGGTGTGTCCGGTACTAGGTGCCACTTTATGTGATTTAAAAATCATAAGCACAAGTTTGGTTGTAGTTCTTATAATAATTACGCAGAAGTTACCTTTTTTGTTCATTTATATTGATTTTAAATATTGTTAACTTAATTAATTCATAATTAAAGTAAGATACCTTAGGTATTATTTTTATTTATCGCCAAAAAGCCTTAAGTGTCCGTCACTAGGGGAACTCCCCCTATGTATGTACGTACCGCAACACTTTTAGGAACGATATGAGGTATAACAATTACAATGTAACTGTTTTTATGGGAAATAATCAATAGAACAACAGTTGAGCCATAAACAAAGCCTTATTCAGTTCCTTTGTTCCGTACCGTTTGGGTCACGGACAAAAAATAAATTTGGCGATAAAATCGAGGTCGAAATAGAAAATTGTGGCCGAACTAGTCTGAAACCACTCCCTCTGCTCTTGGTAGGCAAGATCGTTATTAATTAACCTGCCATTTGATTAGCAAAATTTCTTGTTTGAAATTGGGAATTTTGGAGACTGAAGATTTTCATTATCATCGAAACAAACTCTTCCGGGAATAACAAATTCAAAACTATAGTTATTTAGCACAGAACAGTAAAGTTTTATCGTTTCGTAAATGAGCAAAGCTCTTAACAGGGATCCTGTATTTACATGAAGCTAAAAGAGGATTTGCATCCATTATGTTCGAAAAGCTTTTCTAATGCGCTATGATTAGTCGGACACTAAATATCATTGTAGTCAAACGTTACACCCTTTTTAATCCTCACATACCTCACGTAGTGTTTCAGTTAAATACATAAGTATTTGTCATTCTGCGGTGGCAGTTATAAATTGAATAAATTGTTCAATGTAAATTCTTGTTCAAAACACTGGATTGGTTTCCATTATCAAAAGTGCTCCGATTTAATAGTAATAGTATTTAATCAAACAATCACTTTTAAGTTATTTAAGGTATAGGTTATTTCATTGCTTTTTCATTAATTTAATTAAATGTGAAACGGAAACCTCTCAACCACCACTGATAGGTATTCAACCTTTCAAAGAACCATAAAACTTGTATCAATCTGAATATAATTCGTAATAAACTCAATTTTAAACTTGAATTAATTAAGTCTTCGTGGCGTGATTACTCGACCTCTTCTGGCGGCTCTACAATTCTATCTAAGGAGATGCCTAATTTTCTATCCAATAATGACGTTAAAAGAACTGGAAAACGAGCGAGCAATAGTAGGATTGCACGGAGCTCAAAGTTCCGTTTCGGTTTAAGTTTTTAAAATTAAAAAATTACACAATTATTTGAATGAACAAATGGAAGCAGTAAATTAAACTTCCTCACTTTAGCGAACGTTCCATTGCCTCGGGGGTGCAGTATCGTTTCGTTAAGACAAGGAATTGTACTTTGCTCATCCTTTTTTTTACTTTTTGTTTCAGTAGTGCCTCTCTGTTCAAAATCAATAATTAAATGACATTCAAACCTAATTGCCTTCTTCTTTGGTAAGTTAGTTTTACTATTTTAGTATTCATAGCTTAAGTAAAAACTCACAGTATACACATTGACAATTCACAAATACACGTGCACTCACTAACATAGGTACCTATAACATACAGACACAACACCAACAAAACTAACACGAATCACAGCACCATGCATACACTCTTTTTTTTTTAATAACTATTTTAAGTTTTAGAAATGTTTTGTTTTGTCTTTTTATTTAAAATTGTTAAAGGAACGAAGGAGCCTAGATCTCACAACACAGGGAATCCTAGTGTGAGGTTTAGAAATTCAATCCACCTGAATGTAAACTGCTCAATAAATTTATTCTTATTCTATTTACCAAAATATCTACTTCATTTGGGTAACTACTAATACCACTTCTGTGGTTTGCTACTCTTATCTATCAAAATATTACTTGACGTAATAATATATATATGCTATAGCATCAAGATTGTATACAAACTATAACATCATAAATTTAGTTTCACAAAAATCCATTAATTAGTAAATCCACGTTAAATAGTACGACATGAACACGACAAGGTTAATTTCATTTGTTCATTAAAAGGAGAGAAGGGGAAGAATTCACACGGTGTGACTTGACGACAGCGCGGCGAGGCGCGTGTAGTAGGTATAAACGACCTTAATTTTGTTTCGAGAAGATTACATACCTACCTCGGAGTAAAGATGGCGCCATGTCTTGGTTATGAACATTTTGGTCGGTGGTACGAAATTAAATAATTATAACTAAGTTCGTGTTTTAATTTTTGAGAATGCACGTATTTCATATTTTCACGATAAGATCCAGTTCGTTTAAAGGTTTTCTTTTTTCATATTATATAAGCCTATTCTTGTCCCACTGCAAAGCGAAGGCCTCTTCTCACACAGAGAAGGCATGAGCATTGATTACCACGCTTGTTCTAGTTTTCCTCGTTTTCGAGGTATTCAAAAAGTAATCGTCATAATTAAAACTGATGATAGCTTTGCCAAAATGTTTTCTAAGAAGAATTTAAGGTAGATATTTGCTGTACACATACTTTCAATGTAAATAAAACAATAAATTGCAACCAACTTTTAACAAACTGCAAAGCTTGCGAGCTTAGGTAATTTGTCACGAGGTGCACCAAACTCAATGTTGTAGTCGAGTTGAACAGAACAAATAAACCCTGAACACTGAGTCATCTAGAGAACTAAGTTCACGCTTCTGAATTGGGGTTAACTTAAATAGTGAAGCGAAGAGGTGAGTTTTAACGAATTTAGCAATATAATATTATAACAGTTTAAGCGTGACAGTCGAGAAGCGTCAAATACGTAGAATTGATGGAAGTTTTCGTTCAGTGCTAAGCTCCTAAAATTAAAACATTGTTTTGTATTGATTGAATATAAATAGGACTACACAGAAATCGAGCATACACGTGGTGTTAAAACTGCGATTGAAAGTCGCATCTTAGTAAAAGAATTTTACTCTAATAAAATTAATTACGTCAACAGCTTTTGTCTAAATATTTTATGCAAAATTACAAGAACTTTGTTTTAACAAAAAAATTGTGCCTAATTCTAAGGCAGAAAATACAGTTTATAAAAATACTCTTACTACTTTGGATGCCCTAACTGCTGTGCAAATCTTCGATGCGCAACTGTAGTTTTTAACCCTTAAATCACTAAACTGTTCCCGATTACAGCTAAACCTCTCGTCTGCAAACTTGTACCTAGATAGTTCACAGTTGACAAATAATGTGTGTTCAGCACGAATGTTTTAAAACGTCGATTAACGTTCTTCTATGATCTACGTGAGAGTTTGTGCATGATCTCTTTCCTATTTAAGCAGTTAGAATGTTTTCGATCAATATAACCACAGAACAAACTACCTATTCTGAATTCTTTAAATTAAGCTTTTGTTAATCAATAGACTGATTTACTTATACCATCGATGATTCATTGTCTTCTAAACATAATTAAAGTTGAGTAAGGTTGTGTAAATGTTATGTCTGAAATTAGTTTGATGAAATATTTATCGTTGGAAATTAATAAGTTTGATAACACCGAAGTCGGACTTTTCTGACAGATTTCACTAAAGCCAAACTCAGCCGAACTTCTTAAATGTCACTTAAATGTTTTTACCCATAATGTCTCTCATTTTTTCATGGAACTTTACATTATGTTTTCAGGTTGATAAATCTGTCGTACTCAAATTGATTGTCGAATTACTCACAGTTAGGTACGTATTTTTCTTGTATCTTTTCTTTTGTAAATTAAGCTTTTTGGATTACAAAATTATTATATATTTGCCTTTGCGATTTCGATCTGCAAACGTCTAAAATAATAGAGATTATTATTCCAGAAGTATGAGGAACAGGGTGTAAAGTTCACTCATCCTCCATAAAAAGGGTGGATCCTTCGACCAGACAGGTGTTGTGTCTGGTGGGTTACTGCCCAACGATATATGCTTGCGCGATGCAGGATGTTGGGTGACGTCAGTGTGATGCGTCGTTCGCATGTGGCGACGTAGATGCCGCCATGATGAGAATGTCTGTTCGAAGCTGTCCTCGTCATTATTTTTGTATGAACTTTTATTTTAATATCTTCAGCTCAAAATGTAACAACGCTTAATAAGTGGTGTTACAAACATGCGGCCGTGCACCGCCGGTGCCGTGTCATGCTCGTCAGAAAACCACACTATCGGACGTCACCATTAACTGAGGCATTTCAGGGTTAATTCTAGCATTTCTGTAATTTTATCAGAGTATAATAATTATTAAGTGACCTCTTTATTTCAGCAATTTTACTCTTCCTGTTTCTGATATCGTGTGTGGATACATGCAGCTCATTAATTAGGAAAAATACAACAAATCTGATTAATTTTAATCTTTAAGATGTTATTGTTATAAATATTATTGTTGTCGTTGAGATTAACCTAGTCAAATAATAATTGTGACTGTAAAAATTTTGTGTACCATATTTAAAACTGGGTTGACCTATTTTCGTCACTTTTGTAAGATAAATAATTTAACAAGTATAGACGACCCTAAGCCTAGGTCATCTGATGCCGACTCTTAGATAGCAGGCAGGCGGGGGTTCGGAGATCGGGTTTGAAATAAATCAACCATGAGTCACGATTGTATAAACACTGTATTATTCACTTTACTTTACCATTTATCACACGTTTATAATACATATAATGTTACAATTTACACAATTTAAGACACACAGAAAATCAAATAGTATAGATCGATTAATCACTTCGTTCAACTTATTTAACTTACGAGCTTACACGTTTTACAAAACACAAGACTGAGACTTTTAATTACAAGGTATTTATAGCGCGGACAATACTTTGGAGCTTACATGAAGAGAGTCTAGGCTCATATGAGAGTTTTCTAGGAGATTATTCAGCGACTACGATTTTACAGAGATTTTCCACTCCTTAAGTACTTTTCTCCCATATGGCAAGTTGCGGGTGCTCAGTTTACACAGATTAAGTTTTCCTCCTATTCACCAGGACGATTATGAAAATAGGAAGGTTACAGACGTTCGGGTGTCTGCGGGGTAATGCGCAGTTAGCGTGTCCGGGGGGGAAATCAGAGGCTCGGGAGGTGGGGTCGCGGCGAGTTTCTATGTACATAACGCTGTGAACAAAGGATTCTATATGTTTCCCGACATAGAGCGTTATTTCTTTTATATATTTTCCTAACATAGGTGGGAAATGACCTAGTTAGTAACTTTGTGAACTACAAAAGCTTATTTTTCACAGGGGTAAGCAGATATTCCTGTTTTTTATTGCCTATGACAGTATATAGGTCTTTTTATTACGGTAATGTGTTGTATGAATAGTCTTATTGGAAATCGAATCCAATACATATAAATATTTTGGCTCGCAGGCCAATTCCTATTGGAAATTAGAATAAATTACAAAGTCAAAACTGGAAAGGGATTTCTGTGCTTCCCTTACATTCCACCCCCTGTAAAAGGGTTCCACCGCATTACATCTTGTCTGTGGGAAGCACAACAAGCTTTGCTACGAGCCGACGCAGGACCCCACTTAAAGTTTTTACATCGGCTACACGGATGATACCGTCTTTCCCGTGGTACACATGCTTAATCAGTCCTTTGATCCACGCACTTTGGTCTTTATTGCCGTCCACTATCACTACTACGTCGTTTACGCGCACATTTGGAACGTTATTTATCCACTTTTCGCGACGCTGCAGCGTAGGTAGGTATTCCCGTAGCCAGCGCCGCCAGAACATGTCGGCGAGCGCATTCACACGGCGCCACTGCCGGCGGGAGTCGACATCCTCTGCGTCTCTCGGCGTGAACGGAGTACCCCCGGACGCCGTGCCCAGGAGCAGATGATTCGGAGTCAGGACCACAGGCTGGTTGTGGTCGTCGTACACGTAGCTGAGAGGCCGGCTGTTTATGATTAGCTCGGCCTCAGTGAGGAGGGTATAGAGGACCTCCTCTCGGGGGGCACGCTTCTTGAGCGTGCTTCGAAGTGCATTCTTCACTGATCGTACCAGGCGCTCCCAGCAGCCTCCCATGTGTGGGGCCGCCGGGGGATTGAAGTGCCACTCGATGCCTTTGCTGATGGCTTCGGCCCTGATTTGACCTTGGTTGAGGTCTTTCAGGGCTGCTCGTAGCTCGGAGTTGGCCCCGATGAAGTTGGTTCCCTGGTCGGAGTACATATGCGCCGGTTGCCCGCGGCGCGCAATGAGCCGCCGCAGGGCTAGTATGGCGGAGTCGGCGCTCAGTGAAGCAGCCAACTCAAGATGAACAGCGCGCGTGGTGAGGCAAGTAAATAGGGCGCCCCACCTCTTCTCGCGGCGCCGTCCGATGGTCACTTCCATCGGGCCGAAGTAGTCAACGCCTACTCGGACGAAGGCTCGTCTGGACGTCTCCACCCTTGCGAGTGGTAGGTCACCCATTTTAGGTGGGGCTGGTCTGGCTCTGCAAATTCGATACAACTGACATTTGGCTACCACCATCTTTACTGAGGTTCTTACCTTTGTGACCCAGTCTTCTCTCTTAGATTGTTCACGACGGTCTCGTGATTCGCATGCAGAGCCATGGCATGGTAGAACGCGATGAGTTTTCGCGTTAGCGGGTGGCGTCCATCTAGAATTATGGGGTACTTTTCTTCGAAGGTGAGCACCTCGCAGGCACTGAGACGTCCCCTTACTCGCAGTAGACCGTCGTCCGTAATCATCGGATCGAGAGTTTTTATTCTGCTGTTTTTTGCAACTGGCAGACCTTGAAGTATGTCGGCCCGCTCATTTGAGAAGCTATCTTCCTGGCACAACTTTACCAAATGGTTGTGAGCTTCTTCTAAGTCGGACCGCTGCATCTCCGTTGTTGACCGGCGTTTACGACATCGGCCAATAAAAATGAGTACTTGAGCCATGACGCGTTGTATGCGCGCCCATGAAGAGTAGCGCTCGTACTCGAGGAGTGGTGCCGCTGGCGTTGTCGTAGCGTGGACCCGCTGGATGCGCTCGAGGTCCGCTTCCGCCGCCTCAGCCTCGCGACACACCGGCCACCCTTCCTGTGGATCAAGTAAAAACGGGGGGCCACACAGCCAGGCCGCATGGTTGTCGGGCCAAGACGATCTGGTTGCCCCGTCAGCCGGGTTATCCTCGGAAGGTACCCAGCGCCAATCGCCTCGGTCTGACAACCTATCTATCTCGGCTAGTCTGTGTGACACAAACCTTTGAAATTCTTGTGCCTCTGAATTAATCCACTTTAGGACTGTTTTGCTGTCAGTCCAATAAACTTTTCTTTTTATTGTTAGCCCCAGCTCTTTTTCGGCTGTGACTGCAAGTCGACAGGCTAACAATGCTGCTTGTAACTCAAGCCTAGGCACAGACACTACTTTTTGTGGGGCTACACGAGCTTTACCTAGAATCATGACTGACTTTCTTTTACCATCTCGGTAGCCTACCAGGTACGCGACCGCAGCGTATGCTTGTTCGCTTGCGTCGCCAAACACATGTATTTCTAGATCCTTATCTAGATCTAGCCCATACCACCTTGGTATTTTATATGTTCCAGGTGATGTAGGTTATTGAGCCAAGTGAACCATGTTTTAGCGTCCTTTTCTTTCAATGGCTCGTCCCACTGGATTTCTGACTTCCAAATTTTCTGCATTAGTATGCGTGACTGTATCACGCAAGGATAGAGAAATCCCAGTGGGTCGTATATGGACATGATCACGCTCAAAAACTGCCTTTTAGAGGGCACTTGGGAACCGTTTATAATTTCTTTCGGTAGCCGTTTGAAGGACAAGTCAAAAGCTAAGTTGTCTTCCTTCGGCGCCCACATTAGCCCTAGGGTGCGTTCCGGAACGCCTACTCCCTTTTCTAGGGCTACCCTGTCCGGCATTTCTGACTGAAGCCTGGCCCTCAGCTCTGATGAGTTGGTGACCCACCCCCGGATTACAA
The DNA here is from genome assembly GCA_963680765.1 of Agrochola lychnidis. Classification (NCBI taxonomy): domain Eukaryota; kingdom Metazoa; phylum Arthropoda; class Insecta; order Lepidoptera; family Noctuidae; genus Agrochola; species Agrochola lychnidis. The sequence continues at coordinate 18,375,807 of OY796862.1, forward strand.
ACCCACCGGAGGCGTGTATCTGGGTCACCTCATCGATCAGCTTATTAGCTTGGTCCTCGGACCAAGCACTATCCAGATAATCATCCATGTAGTGCCTGGTCCTTATCGCCTCTACCGCCTGTGGGTATTGGTTAGCAAACTCACTGGCATTTTTATTTAATATATATATCGCCGTGGTTGGTGATGACGTAGCCCCGAATATCATGGAGTTCATCGCGTACACAGCCGGTTCCACTGTTTGATCCGTGCCTCTCCACAAAAATAACTGGGCACTTTGATCTTCCGACCTTATCCTAACACGCATGAACATATCGGCTATGTCACCAGAGAAGGCTATGGGACCCAGGCGAAACTTCATCAAAATTCCGGGTAAAGAGTTTAATAGGTCAGGTCCGGTCAAAAGGTTGTCGTTCAGACAAGTACCGTGAGACGTAGCGGCCGCATCGAAAACTAATCTTAATTTTCCCGGTTTATTTGGGTTAATTACCCCGAAGTGGGGTAAATACCAGGTACTCGGATTTGTCACAATCCCCTCTACCTTGCGGGCGTATCCCTCCTCTAACAACCTATCTATCTGCTTGGAATACGCCTCCGCGAAACCGGTATCTTTTATCATTTTCTTTTCGATACCGTACAACCTCTGCCGGGCCTGTTTATAATTATTAGGTAACTCTATATTATCATGTTTCCATAATAAACCTACTTCCCACTGTGATTTATTATCCGGGACACGGTGGCTAGTATTATCTAATATCTCTAGCGCCCTTTCATTAGATGCATGTTTTCGGACGTTTTGAGATATACCTATAGCTTCTAGCTCAAATTGAGCTTTGACTAGGTCATGCAGGTCAGGAAGTGACTCTGCCATACAATTTAACGTCTGTTCGCTTTTCGTATTCTTATCGAACGGACCGTGTATTACCCAACCTAACTCGGTAAGGGAGGCAACTGGCTTTCCGGATTTTCCGTGACGGACGTCCCGGCCGACGAGTAGCTGCCAGTTGTCCTGACCTATTAATAATAGCGGCTTGGCACCCCGCATTTCTACATATCCCAGGTCGCGGAGGTGAGCGTTGTCACTGAGCGTAGCTGCTGATACAGTTTGGGAAGGAAGATTCAAGTTGTTTATAGTGCGACATTTAATGTCATGACACTGTCCATTCGGACCTTTGACCTTTACTTCTACTGCTCGCGACGTTAGGTCAGTAATCCCGTGACCGCCAGCGGTCTTTAATGTTAGAGGTATACATGGGCCCTCTAACATGTCAGCAATCGAATTATCAATTAACGATATGGTCGCGCCGTCATCTAACAATGCGTAACATTGACTATTGTTGTCTCTATTATGACACAATGTTATCGGAACTATTTTCAATAATGCTGTAGCGCGCCATTCACCAATATTCGTAACTGTTTCGATTTTATTGTTGTCATTATTACACGCTTTGTTTTCTTTGTTATGTTTGTCGGCGTGTAATAATACATGATGCGCGAAGCCACATTTTTTGCATTTATTTGCGCGGCAAAACTTCTTAGGATGTTTCCTCACTAGGCATTTAAAACAAGTATTCAGACCTTTTATAGTGTCCCAACGTTGTTGCGTAGTGAACTTTTTGAATGTGTCACACTTTTCTATTGTATGTTCGCGCTGACATACGACACACTCCTTAGGTACCGAGCTAGACTCATCACTCTGTGTATTTATTCTATGAGTCTGCTGCGGCCTACTATACGAATTTACTTGACGTGCGGTATTCATTGGTCGCATCTGACCGAAGACTTGTTTCTGTTGCCTAACAGGGGGTTTAGACGCACTAGACTCTATCATAGAAGCTTGAACATAATATGACGTCGTACGCGCTAACTGTATTAAGAAATGAGACAGGAATTCTAAGTTAGGTGACTCTCAAGTCCACCCCCTGTACATTGTCTAACCCCATGGCAAAGTCCCCGTACTGCGCACGTTGTATTGGCGTGAGTTTACCCAATAATTGACTGACTAACTGTGGATTGTTTAAATATCCGTCAGCTTTAATATTCTTAAGTAGGGCTACTTCATTCCTCACGGTCGACGAGAACTTTCTTAGCTCGCGGCAATCCTCAGATATTCTAGGTAAATCCTTAACCTTTTGGAGCGCACTTTTTAATATTAAAGTCGGATGACCATATTCTTCGTCAAGCGAACGCATTATATCGTTGGGATTCGTACCTGATCTTAATAAATCTTCTACTGATATCTTTGCCTCGCCGTGTAAAGAGGTTTTAAGACGGGCTAAGTTCTCGTGAACTTTATAACTATATTGTTCAGTGGTATCCCAATACATATTTTTAAATGATATCCACTCAGCTGGGTCGCCACTAAAATGCGGTAATTTGTAAGCCTGTCTAGGTACCGGTCGCGGTCTTCCCATACTGGTTATTGCCTCTGCTAGCCTACTTAATCCTGTGTCCCTTTCGCCTGACGATTCTCGCCGCCTTTCTTTATCATCCGCTCCGTACTGCGTCTGTCGCCGTGTATCCGACTCGGGTATCGAAGCCCGAGGTACACTTGCGACCGGAGTGGTAAAGATGGGATAATTATTGGGCAATTGGAACGTTACTCTATCTGTAGGCATTGGCATGTGCGTCTGTGTCATAGGTCCCGTTGTATTCGAAAACGGTACCGACACTGGCGTTTCCAATACATGCGACATAACATTTTCACGGTATAGATTTGACTGAATAGTACTCACGTTCTGTGACTGACTCACGGTAATGTTTCGGGGCGCGGCCGCTCCTGTGGGCCGGCGCTCCGCAGACGGGGTACACAACACTGCATCCGGTTGGCACAACACTGCACTCGGTTCACGTAACGCACTAACTGAATCACGCAACACTGTTTCCTGTTGACCAACCTGTGGTGTGGTATCAATCCACTGCTCCACTCGATGTGCTGTACCCACGTCCGAGTTAGAGTCTTCACTCTCGGCAGCCGCTTCAATCTCAGCTACGTCGGCCGCCACTCTTTTCTTGAGGAGGTTTTCTTTGAGCTGGACTAACTCTCTTTCCGCTTCATATTCGATCCTTTTTCTCAGGTAATCGACGCTCTTACGACTGCTTCTGGATGAGGCTCTGCTACGCGGCGACTTACGGCGATCTCGTACGGAGGTCTGCCCTCCCTGTGGTACCTCTGCCGTACTTCTTGCACTATAGTCGATTACTCGACCACCGGTCAGAGGAATATTGAGGGCAGACGTCGACGCCATAGTCGGCGCGACAGACGGTGAACCCGGAGCCCTGTCTGACGGCAACCCGGAGTCCGCAATGACGTCATCCTTGCGACGCTCGCCTTGTTCTTCGGCTAACTTTCTCAGCTTGCTACGTGTAGCGATAGAGCTCTGCTGACTCATGGTTGCTGGAATAACCCGATCCGGCTCTAGAAGGACCAAAAAATATAGACGACCCTAAGCCTAGGTCATCTGAGCCGACTCTTAGATAGCAGGCAGGCGGGGGTTCGGAGATCGGGTTTGAAATAAATCAACCATGAGTCACGATTGTATAAACACTGTATTATTCACTTTACTTTACCATTTATCACACGTTTATAATACATATAATGTTACAATTTACACAATTTAAGACACACAGAAAATCAAATAGTATAGATCGATTAATCACTTCGTTCAACTTATTTAACTTACGAGCTTACACGTTTTACAAAACACAAGACTGAGACTTTTAATTACAAGGTATTTATAGCGCGGACAATACTTTGGAGCTTACATGAAGAGAGTCTAGGCTCATATGAGAGTTTTCTAGGAGATTATTCAGCGACTACGATTTTACAGAGATTTTCCACTCCTTAAGTACTTTTCTCCCATATGGCAAGTTGCGGGTGCTCAGTTTACACAGATTAAGTTTTCCTCCTATTCACCAGGACGATTATGAAAATAGGAAGGTTACAGACGTTCGGGTATCTGCGGGGTAATGCGCAGTTAGCGTGTCCGGGGGGGAAATCAGAGGCTCGGGAGGTGGGGTCGCGGCGAGTTTCTATGTACATAACGCTGTGAACAAAGGATTCTATATGTTTCCCGACATAGAGCGTTATTTCTTTTATATATTTTCCTAACATAGGTGGGAAATGACCTAGTTAGTAACTTTGTGAACTACAAAAGCTTATTTTTCACAGGGGTAAGCAGATATTCCTGTTTTTTATTGCCTATGACAGTATATAGGTCTTTTTATTACGGTAATGTGTTGTATGAATAGTCTTATTGGAAATCGAATCCAATACATATAAATATTTTGGCTCGCAGGCCAATTCCTATTGGAAATTAGAATAAATTACAAAGTCAAAACTGGAAAGGGATTTCTGTGCTTCCCTTACAACAAGCGTGATTTAATTTGCATTATGTACATTCATTATTTGTTCACAATAGTAAATCAAAACCACGTGCTTTTGTAGTATCGGTTTAAATAATACGCGCTTGGCGTCCGTCCAATCTGCAATGTGACGTCACCGCAGTTGTGTCCAGTAAAAAGTAAAATGAAGCACTAACTTCCAAATTAAAAATTTTAAGTTGAAAACTGGTAAATAAGATAGGTAGTGCATACTTAATACTCAACGTAAATTAATAATTAGCAACTGTTTAGCAGCCGCACTCAAATTAATTACCTACTATCAAGTGGTATAGCAGTAAGATTTGTTTTATCTTTCGCTTTTTGAACAAATTAAAATAAAATAAGTAGTGAGAACGTTTTAAATAGAATAGAAAGATAGAATATTGTTTATTATGTACACCAGAAAAATTAAATATTATGAGTAGATATGTAATGCTAGCATTTCTTATGTAAAAAAGTCTTCACTCATAACTATTAACACCAATGAAAGTAAAAACTCAACCGTGCTTTAACTCGTAACGTGATGGCTGTCAGGATAACCAAATGAAAGTAAAAAACGTGTTGCGACGTCCCGTAATATCATGGGACAAAAGGAGGAAGATAATGACAACATTTACTCCTGAAACTCAAGAACTGCCATTTACAAATATTAATAGGCCAACTTTGACTACAAACAAATCCACTATTTTCCGTGTTGAAAGCCCAGTTATCGAAACAAGCACAAAACATTTTCGAAAGTCGATAGTAAAAAGTTTTGCCATAAAGAAAGTTCGCTATGTTAACTTTGTAGAGCATTTTGCAATGGCCGCCTCTTCGATGCAGATTTGCATTAAGTTCTTAAAGGATAAAAATAAAAAAGAGGCGAAAAGGGTGTAACTATTTTCTACAGTAGTGCCGTGCTGCCTAATAGTGAGTGTACAAATAGAGTCCATTCACAATGTTTAGCAGTGTTGTTCTCACGGTACAGCAATAGAAACAAGTCCTTCGTAAGAGTTGAAGTGAACGAGCACAATGCAGCCGCTGTTGAAGTTTATCGTTCATTAAGAAAACGCCGTGGAGACACTAAGGTATACAAACGTGTTTTAAAGCCGTTCACTGACACTATTACAAGTTTTTTGACAAATTAGTCATAATATTGTTAGCGCTTCGTACTGTGTCTTTCGAAATAATCTGGGGATATCACGCGTCTGAAATGGATTGGGTTTTCCCATTTATTAATATCTGGAAACTACACACTCCAAAAAAAAAAACTCAATTTGGTATTGGCAAAACACGCCAACTGGCTTTCCGAAACAATTTTTTTTCACCCACACAATTTAGACAACCATAACGCACATTACAAGAAAAAACACATAAAATACACACATAAAGTAAACAAAACCCTTGTATACAACCAATAAAAATATGTCAATTTTGTTCATTGTTTGATGTCTGGGCCAGGGACCAAAGGCAAAATTACTATGTGTTGCGACATTGCCAAATGACAACAAAAACAATAAAAACAAAAACAAAATGCCGATTGCAGAGTTAACTTACTTTTGTAACAAATGACAAAAAAAATTAAGCCGTGCGTCACATCTGTGCAAGAACAGGTCGTTGCTCAGCAAAATGTATTGATAGTATTATAGAACATAAATATTGTAGATAATCAAATGAATTCTTGTGGATAGGGTACATCTTTTTGAGGCTGGGTACTCAAATTACATTCAGTGAAAAGTTTGGAATGTTACCCTTGTTGGCAAAACTCTGAGAGGAAACGCTGACGTAGCTCGTAGGCAACAAACTTTACTTACCACCACGAAACAGCGTAATGATGAGACAGCACAATGAAGATAAGGTAATTGTACTTATTAGTTTGCTTTTACTTTGGACAAATGTTGAGGACTCGTGGAGTTTTCGAAAAACAGAGAGCGTTAGCTACTTGCAGCATGTTTACTGCGAACAAGAACTCATTTCAGGAAGAAGTCTATATCCAGCAACTGTTTGCGATACTATTTACTAAAAGTGTTCTACGCGTGCCGCATATACCTATAAAACAAAACAATACACCCCGGTCGAAGCAAAGGCCACTGTTATATTTATAAATAATACTGAAACACGTGTTTGCAACAATTAAAAGCAGTGCACTGAACGTACTCTTTTATATTCTGAAGAACCTTGTAGACAACTCGTAAACAACACAATACTAATGTCATAACTATCATACGAATACAATCATGTCATCAGCTATACGTGGAAATACTTAACGTTTACGATCAAATAAATGTGTAGGTACCTATTTAGTACATAGCCACGTTCATTTAGCATAGTAACGAACTCGAATTGTTCCAGAGCGAATAAAAACAATTTCCTTTAACGCTGCCATTTCAACGGCTCATTTAATTTTATGTAATTACTGCATGATTAAACAGAATTGACTTGACGAAGCTGAAAACCATTCTCAGTACTATAACAACAAAGATAAGAGCAAATACTCTTTATTTTAAATAAGATTATGTTGCTAAAAGTTAAGTTTTCCGAAATGATACTGTTATGGTGTTAGTTCGTTTATATTTACATGTTATAGCTTCCGTTGGAAAGTTTAAAATCGTTTGTTTTAACAACGTTAGGTTAAGACAAAATATGTTCCTAGATAGTAATATCCTTAAGAAAGTTTCAAATAGGATCAGTCATCACGTAATGTCAAGTTATCCTGCCACGTAAGTCTGTCTAGACCGTAGTTAACCTTTGTGTTGTCGTGAGAAAATGTCCAAAGGGAATTAGTTCGCAGTGACTCGAGAAAATGGAGGCGTCCTAACGTCTTTTATGTATGTCGGGGTCAAACTTCAGGTAACCGCGTAGATTCTATTACTCAATACGGGAAGAGGAAAATGTTTTATTGGCTTTTTAGTAGCAACCTGATAGAAAATTATGTTTATTTCTCTGAAATGGATTCCTCATTACGTAACTTAACATGCTCATTTACTCATAATGGCGTTTGAATTGTCCATCAAAAATGTTGTGGTATTTAAAGTGACAACTGTGACAAGGCAATTTAATATATTGCCTGCGGCATATTTCTTGACTGCGAGCGATTTTAAACGGACGGTGCCGTTTGTAAAAAGCGGAATTATACAAATTGTTTGCGACATAGATAATTCTTCTTTTGTATGTATGTTACTGAACTTCTCCTAAACGACTAGACCAATTTTAATTAAATTTGTCCTGCCGTGTGTATCTGGATGGTTTAGATTCACAATTGGATTCCCGGTAGGTGGCGCTGCGTTCGGGCCGGTTTCTTAGGGATTAATAACTATAAACGTGTGAGAGCAGGATTGACCTGTTAATCTAACACCCTTTCCCCACTAATATGGTATACGCCTGGGAAACCGAAAACATGGGAATGTGAATTTGTTTTTAAGTACCATATGCCCCGAATGTACTAGACTAGAATAACCTTCATTATTGCCTTCAAAAATATTGTGTAATATCTTAAAGTTAGAATTTTGTCTGGTTCCTACTTGAGCAACCCAACCTTACGGAATAGACTGTTTTCAATTTTAAATTAAGACAACACAACATAGTACAAAACATCATCACAGTATTGTCCATTAGGATAAGGAGAGGTGTAGATACGTAACAAACTCAGTAAATAATATACAGAAAACCCACATTTCGAAAGTTATGTTTTGATGAATACGGTTACATAAACAGTTTATTAGAGAATGTTATTCTGCAAGCTGAACAGCTTGCACAATAACAATCCCTGAGCTACTGCAAACATAATTTATACATACCAGTAGACTAACTAACAAAACAGCGATCTACATAACTATGTATATAAATACCAAAAATTTAGACATAAATTATTCGGGATTCAAAGACGCAGTAGGTAAGAAATCAAGTAGATAGTTCTTATAGTCGTTATTAATTTAGGTAGGTACAGAGGCTTTTTAATATTTAATGAATAAGTGAATTTAGGCGATACAGCTACCTGTATCGCCTATCGTGTAGGACCTGCCGATATTAATTTAAGATAGGTACTTAAACGAAACTTCAAAGTAAAAAACCAGTTCAAAGGAACTTTTAACAGCTTTGGGCTTAAGTCGGTATATTTTTTAATTTAACGTTGATAAATAAAATTATTAGCGTCTTACTTGCGTTACTACAGGCATACTTTAAATAGCTCTTCTTTAATATTTCTTCCTTGTTCGGAATTCCAGGAGTTTATATATGTAGTTTTAGTAGTCTACTCACTTATAATATTTGTATCTTAGTTCTTAGCAATATAACTGTATCAGACTCAATAGTCAAAACGTTAAATAATAAACGTTATTATTATTGATACAGCTTGAAAAATAAATACACTACAATAATTAGGTTTCCTGTATATGGCGCCGCCGCCGCAACGGAACCGCGTGTATACTGATATTGATGCCAAGTTAAATAGTAAAGCAACGATCACAGTTCAGCAAAACATTGCAAACGAAACATGCGGTCCGGCGCCGGTGCGACTCCGGTGTCATGTACAGGAAGCCTTGAAGTTTTTTCCTCATATTGAACGTACACATACATACACACAAACTCGTGTCTTCTTCTTATGGGGGTAGGCAGAAACTACAGAATGCCACCTGCTACGATCCTAACATACTCCTTGTATTATTTAACGTGATCAATGGATACATTTTATTTATGAGATACTCATCTCAAAAAGATACCGGTCTACCAGTTGGTGACAAGACTTGTTATATATCTAAAAGTAAAAAGGCATTTATTTAGTATGAGCATAAAGCATCAACTTATAGAATAATATTGCCAGTGTTGGTAAGAAAGGATTTGATTCACTTTTGCCTAACAAAGTTTGACCCACATTTCATTTTTCCCTTTTCGACCCACATTTAATTCCTGACTTCATATGACAATATAGCAAAAAATTGTTCTACAAGAATTAACAATTCTCTGCAATATTGTTTCTAAATAAATGGAACACCTATATATAGCTCAATCCATTTAAATAAAACCTTAACGAATTTTAAAAGGATTAGTTATTCATTACAGCATCTAAATCATAAATATGCATAACACTACACTACATTGAATCACACTCACATTTTAATCGTACGTGATGTTAACTTCTGCTGAAGAAACAAAATCCCAGTGTATCACTCACTATTTGCACTTTTATTTACGCACCACACTCGACATCGTATTCAGACTCGCAATCACGAGAACAAGCGACACAGTCACACGCCCACTCACTACGACAGTCACCGCGGTACTGAAGCGTTGATGCTGTAAAGTGGAAATCAGGGTGTTTTCCCTCCCCCGTGCGTACCGACACTTAGCGCCCGCAACTTAACGCGCTAACACTTGAAGCGATCATTGTTCTTTTAACATAAGGCGCTCTTCACACTAACATTTTTATTAATAGGAGAGCGGGTATAAATGATAATACCAGCCTATTATTGTCTCACGGCATGGCAAAGGCTTCGTCTCATACAGAGAAGGCGCGAGAATTGCATTTTAAAATGAAATAAATAATGTATAAATTGTGTAAACATGATTAAAATGATACCAACGCGTAGTTAATCAAATTTCAATACCTAAATAGTAACGATTTGTAATGCCACTCTTAAGAAGAAAAATAAGTACAATGAAATATTTATAATTTGGTACCAATGACACTAGTGTCGTCAAGTCAAGAGTAAATAGATTACTGACCTATTGTATTACTCTTATTTACGATGTCGTAACGTTTATCAAGCGTTAAAACGGAAAGTTTAAAATAAAATAAATAAGTTTGAAAAACTGTAACCCGACTACAGAAAAAATAAAAGTTATCTAAAAAGTACGAAACAAAAAAAATTTCAGACAGAAATCAAGACATAGGTACAAAAATGGTAAAGGTAAAGGCCGTGGTCAAGAACAAATAAGAAAAGTTAGATATTCTGGAAAATTATTCTAGGTATCTGGAAAGTTATGTCTAATAAATTGTAACTTGGTAAAGTTCCAAAGTGATTTCATTCTATCGGAGCAAAAAAGTTTTCAGTTTCATCAAGTTTCCTTCCAGAAGTACTACACAACAACTTTTCCGACTACCAAAGCCAGATAGACAAAATTGGTTTAGAACAGCCCAGCGGCGAAATGTTAAAATACCTAATTCAATTTCACTTCACGTCTGAGGAGAGATGGTGAGCCGAGATAATCCCGCGTAATTACGGACTGACAAATAAATGTTACCACTACAGATAATACAATCTGTTCTATAGACTATAGTGATAAAAACAAATGACTAAACAATGCTTTGCTTTGTTTCCGTAGAGTACCGAGCGTAAACACCAGTTAAGGGGACGATAGCTGACTTTTAATTATTTTATACTGAAGATGACGTCTAAACGAGTAGTGTTAGTGATTTGGAAAAAATATATGTTAAATTAGAGCATTTTTTAAATATTTTAATATAGGCATATTTTTGATTATGTTTATATTACATAGTGAAATTAATTTGTAAAGTTATGTCTAACGCGGATAAAAAACTGAGAATGACGCAAAATCTATCGAGCGTATTTTTCTGAAAACTTTACCATTTTAAAGATAATTAAATTATTGATCTTTTAGTATACTTGTTTTATTAAAATACTTTTTGTTTTACGTGTAATAAATTAATAATGCGTCTAATTTGGGACAGCGCTCCTTGATGGGCGAGTCCTATTACTGGCTGGACGTACGACGCGTTGCGTGAGCTCAGTACAGAACACGCAAGTTATCCATTCAAGGTCACTATCATATATCTGCGTCTTAAGCGTAGGTATGGGTTAGTCACGATACGGTCACATTTGTGTGCACATATTTTAATCCACCACTCGTTCGCTCATCACTCGCAAGCGAGTGTTATCACGCAAACCGATCACGTATGTCCTCAGGGACACGCACGTGGAGCAATGTCCAACATCATTACTACTCTCCCGAGATCTATAACTTATATCGTGCAAACACTTCACACGCGCCTCACATACACACGCCAATCACACCAGACACTAATGGGACGTTTTAGTATCAGTTTTTCAGGTTTAACATAATGTGTTTACCTACCTGTTAGGTGCCGTTCTGACGTGGGTCAAAGGTAGGAATCGAATGACAGCTTATTATGGTACCTCGTACAATTATGAATATTCGATCATTGTCTAAACAAGAAGATCATTGTGAAGAAGAAGGATGAATAAAGATTGCATATAGATTATGATGTATGGAGTAACGAAAATGGATAAAGTAAGAAATGAGTATATGAGGGGAGTTTAAAAGTGGCGCCTGTGACAGAAAATTTTAAAGGAAATCGTTTGGCCTGGCATGGGCGTATAATGAGGAGAGAGGAAACATATGTGACTAAAAGAGTGATGAATATATGTAAATGTTGATAAATGGAGAGGTAGAGGGACGCCAAAGAAAAGAAGGATGGATTGTGTAAGGAATGATATGAAAGAGAAGGGAGTGAATGATAGCGTGACGGTTGAGAGGAGAGTGGAAAAAGTAAACGTGTTGCGCCGACCCCAAGTAACATGGGGCAAGGGCAGAAAGATAATGATGATCATTGCCTAGACAGAAATAGGAACTCACTTCATAGTTGCACGACAAGTGAGTAGTTAGGTAAGGTCTTGAAACATACATTCATAAGCTCTCGCCTTCTTCCATAGGGGTAGGCAGAAACTACAGAACGCCACCTGCTACGATCCTTACATACTCCTTTTGCTTCGTTAACGTTCATACATCTGGATACATACGCACACTGATTAACATCCGTCACCTCACACTTCAGGTCCAGTTGAAAACCAGCGTCAGGCACTAGATATCTGGCATTTTTGTGGAACTGGGCCTATTTGGCGCAGCCGTAAGGCACATTTTCCTGTTAAATTATTATTTTACACTTTGTTTTTGTTTCCTTTTTAAGGTTCCGTAGTAAACAAGGAACCCTTATAGTTTCGTCATGTCCGTCTGTTGTCTGTCTGTCTGACTGTCTGTCTGTCCGCGGTCTAGCTCCGAGACCCTTAGTACTAGAAAGCTGTAATTTGGCATAGGTATACATATTAATTACGCCGACAAAGTGGTAAAACAAAATTTGGAAAAACATTTTTTTTTGGGGTACCTCTCCTACACGTAAAGTGGTGTTGTTTTTTTATCATTGGAAAGGTCCTTTAAAAACATTGTGAGTTTGTGAATACTATTTTTGGATTCAAGGATCCGTTTGCAAAATATTAAGATTTAAAGTGCTAATTTTTGTTAGAGTCAAGTGTCCCCCCTGCCAGCTAAATGGTTGGTTTTGGGTATGTGAAAAAATTCACGGCAGTAGCATATATAACGAAATTAAAAAGAAAACTATCACAGCTGAGTAGGCTTTACAAGTTAACGAGTAATAATCGACCAACTTACATTTGCGGTTGTAAAAACATGTTTTCCCATACAGAATGTATGGGAGAACATGTTTTTCAACTACAAAGTTAAGTTTGTTTTTGGGATAAATTTATCCCAACTACGGAACCCTTCATTGTGCGTGGTCCGACACGCACTTGGCCGATTTTTTATTTTATTTTTTAATTGTGTTATAATTATGTTTTTGTAGTGTGCCTTTTTGTCTGTGCTAAATAAATATATTTTCTTTCTTTCTTTCACACCGGTTGCGAGTACTAAGTTCTCGAAAATATTTCAGATAACGTGTAAATTTTCAACAAAGCTTGAGATCAAGGCATCTTAATAAGTGCTTCACCCATTTAGAAAGTCTCTCAAACGGTACAGTAACATTATCATTATCCAGGCCTTACTCAAACTTTTTGCCTAAAACTCTGACACGCTCCAGCACTCTACTTAATTAGAATATTTACTTGGCACTTAATATATCTATTGCACTGTTTTCTCTAATTCCAAAGTTTTACTCCGAGACACGAGTGGAAGCAAACCTGATAGTCAAAGAAAGCGTAGTCTTGTCTAGCTCTGTACCTTAGTACAGAGCTAGACAAGACTACGCTATTTTACTATCGATTAATTTGTATTTCCTATCCAATATACTAAAAAAACCATTAGAACATCATCATTGTGATCTTAATTCAGCTGAGCTGGGCAGCGTTTGGGAAACTTCGTCGAGTCTTCTCGTCGCATATTCCACAAAGCCTAAAGACGAAGGACTTCAATCCGTGCGTCTTGCCTGTTATGACCTACGGAGCCGAAATGTGCACACTCACGGTACGGCTGGTCCATAAATTCAAGGTTGCTTAGCGAGCCATGGAGCGGGCTATGCGTGGAGTCTCTCTAAGGAATTGAATCCGGAACGAGGTGATCCGGCAGAGAACCAAAGTTATCGATATAGCTCACAAAATAAGCAAGCTGAAATGGCAGTGGGCCGGCCATATCAGCCGTAGAACCGATGACCGTTGGGGTACACGTGTTCTTGAGTGGAGACCGCAAATCGGCAAACGTAAGGTAAGACGCCCTCATGGCTAGGTGGAGCGACGGTCTTCGCATGGTGGCTGGTATCAGCTGAATGAGAGTTGCCGAGAATTGAGCTGAATAGCATGCAATTGGAAAGGCCTATATCCAGCAGTGGGCTACTAGGCTGATGATGATGATGATTGTGATTCCAAACGTCTTTCAATTTCACTCTTCATCCTCACATAAGATTATTTTTACAATGTAATGTACCAATCAAGCTTCATTTAGAGACAGACAATTTTTTCAACAAAGAAAATCCTACATCATTTAATTTCATTATAGTAAGAAATGTTTACCACTCAACAATCTTTGCTGCAATTTTATTACGCGCACTAGCAACTATTAATCACATCTAACGAGCTATATAAAATTGGATCATTGGTTGAATTTTGTTCAGTCTATTCACGCAACCTACGGTTAAAGAAGAAAAAATATATACGAGTGCGAAAATATTTACAATGTAGAACGTTATTGTCTCATAAAGGAATAGCTGGGTTATAAAAATATTACGAGTGCGTCACAAGATAATAATTCTGATTTCGATACTAAGGAAAAGAATAAGGAAGGTACAGCCTACGTAAATCTTTTCACATCAGATTTTTCAATAGCTGAATTCGTGGAAAGACGAATAATAATTCTGCTCCAATAAAATACAAATCGACAAATTCGACAATAAAGACTAAATAGTAAAACTTTAATTGAGGAAGACACACTAATTTTTTATATAGCGTATAATCCGTTTTTAGTTAAACATTTACGAACGAAGGCGGAATGCATTTCGCGCATTTTATATTTTTTCACTTTTTAGGGTTCCGTAGTAAACAAGGAACCCTTATAGTTTCGTCATGTCCGTCTGTCTGTCTGTCTGTCCGCGGCTTAGTTCAGAGACGCTTAGTACTAGAAAGCTGTAATGTGGCATGGGTATACATATTAATCACGCCGACAAAGTGGTAAAATAAAATCATGAAAAAAAATTTTTTTTAGGGTACCTCCCCTACACGTAAAGTGGAAATGTTTTTTTTTTTCTATCCCTTGGTGTGGGGTATCTTTGGAAAGGTCTTTCAAAAATATTGTGAGTATGCTAAAACTATTTTTGAATTTAGAGATCTGTTTGCGAAATATTAAGCTTTAAAGTGAAATTTTTTGTTCGAGTCAAGTGTCGGGGGGGACACTTGACTCGAACAAAAAATTTCACTCCAGCCAGCACCCTGCCAGCTAAATGGTTGATTTTAGACATGTGAAAAAATTCATGGCAGTAGCTTATATAACGAATTTAAAAGGAATACTATCACAGCTGAGTAGGCTTTACAAGTTAACGAGTAATAGTCGACCAACTTAAATTTGCGGATGTAAAAACATATTCTCCCATACATTCTGTATGAAACTTTTTTTTTCAACTACAAAGTTAATTTTGTTCTTCGGATAAATTCATCCCAACTACGGAACCCTACATTGTGCGTGGTCCGACATGCACTTGGCCGGTTTTTTTTTCTTTTGTGTCGGGCTCCGTTGACTTTATCATTCAACTTGTTACTTATTCATACAATGTTCGTGAATCGTGATTAATCTCTTTGGTGATTGCAACTTTTACTAACATTACAAAAATGCACTTCTAATATACATTAAAATTCAAATCACTTTTGGTCCTTAGGGATTAGAGCTATTTTAGTCCCTGTTTACGAAGAATAAACTAGCTCTTTTTGAATAGATGTGATAAAAACTTTAATATCTATATCCTTTTTAATATTAGTCGAAAACGGGGTTTTTAACTACTTTGTATTAGTATTTTAATATTATTAGTATTCATACAATATTTATTTTTAATGTCCGTTTTATTTGTGCGGGTTAAACTATTTTTCTTTATTTCTAAATCTAATTTGAGATTCATCAATGAAAGATTTCCCATTTACTAGGAAATCTTACATACAAAAAGTGTAATAAATTAGGTACCTAGATGTGAAAAGCGCAAAGTTAATGTAAGCATGGAATTGTAGTCCATACGCGTATATTTTGAAGAGTGAATGTTGGTGTTAAAAGCTTAGTGAACAGTTAAGGAATTTAGTTGGAAGCGCCTCTAGCGTGTTCTAATTGAGTGCTAAGTCTCAACTGTCTAACTGTGACACTATGTTGGCACTTCCACAAAGTTAGTCCCTTGAATAGTGCAGTTTAAGAAACTGTTTTTTTGTAAAAAGTACTCACAATACCCACTTAATATAAAGAAAGTGTCTGATTTTAAAGGGTTGATCGGTACACAAATAACACTGTCAAAAATTGAACGAGATATAAATACAAAAAAATATGGGTTCAGAGGGTTTTACACTAGTAAAATTTACTTTAGTGCTACCTTCATCACTGTAAAAACATACCTGACAAATAGACAGATAAATAATGCGCGATTCATATTGTCAATAGTAACATAATAAATGCCTCTCGCTCAGACGTTTACCTGAGGATATGCGATGCTTTGCCAAAAGTTATTACAAGAGTCCGACAAATGTTCTTTTTTTCAACCGAAAAATTTCCATTTCGTATTCAGCCGAAAAAAAAACGAAAACGAAAAAGAAAAGATTTTTTGGGTGATGATAGGTTTTTCTTTGGTCATTATCATTAATGAATATTACAGAATAACTTTTATTCGCCATGAATATCCTTTTAAAAATTGCCCGAATCTGAGTTTTCAGACTCGTCAGATTAAGGGAAAGCCCACAATTTCTTCATCAGATTTGCCTATTTAAGTCATTATGGGTTAAGCCGCACACGATCGTACTAAAAACAAATACTCTGAGGATCACTTTATTTTGGGCCCAATTTTGAAATCTGAAAGTGCACAGGGCTCCTATCTGAAACTTTTCAAATATATTTTCGGTGTTCTCTCGATAAGCCGCACCCAGACTCAGCTATCAACTTTTCGCCCTGCATATGCTTGCTCAAAACCCACTGGGCTAACGTATAAACTTAAATCACGCGAAACTTATTTTCTCATAGACATACTAATTAAAACAATCCCAAGTTATGAGTTGCGCCGACCCCAAGTAACATGGACAAGGGTAGGAAGATGATGTTGAAATAATCTGAAGATAAATGCGAGACTAAGCATTTTTTTTCTGCATTTTCTCAATAAATTATTGTGCTTTAAGTTGTTGTAACTCGATCGATTTTCTCTGAAAGAATGAATGATTCATTCTTTCAATTATTGAAAATCAAAAATAGCCGAAAACCGAAAACGAAATTCGGTCGGACTCTACCTTAATCGAAAAGAAGATCTTCGCACTTCGCTTTGAGTTATTTTTCCTTCTCCAACTGTGAGCAAAATTGAATTTACATATCTTCGGAGAGTGCAAGCGTTAAATTAAAGATTTATTTGCCGTCGTCAATTGACAAATTCAAATATTATTTAACATTCCGTTTTCAATTGAACGTTTTACATTCAGAATTTCATTCAAGTATGGCAGTAAAGTCAGAATACAAAATGTACATATTCTAGGTTTTGATTTTCAGTCGAATCCATCTATCACTTCCAAGTTCCCGCTTGTGTACATCAAAGATAACCGGAGCGCACACAACTATTATGTCTATTTACCACCAGAGTGTACAGGAATCCTTTTAGAATATAAAACGACCCACTCGTAAGATTTTAAGGACTCGTAAAATGTAACGTGAGATTTTACAGCAACTTATACCTCTTCATTTCTCCGTTTTATTTATTTGCCTACTGACAATATGATATTAATTTTTTCAATCATTTGAATGATTAAATACTAAAATCTGGCCTCTCCTTTGTATAGTTTATAGAGCAGAGATTCTGTTTGATAGCTGGAAAAGGCTTTTGAGGTCATACCTTTTGACGGCTTACATTCAGTAACTAGTCTCTCAGAAACTGGGCCTCGGGGCAATGTCCTGTCCTCACCATCAATAGACATTACTTGACCTAGTAAACAGGCATTCAAATTTCGTTTACACCAGAGACTGGCCTCAATGGGTACTGCTATAAAACTTTTATGATACGAATCGAGGTGAACCGTGCACCTTTTCACATTCATCATTGTTGAAACTACTTTCATTCTATATAGATCCATTTTGAGGATATTCGACTTTAATACTATTTCTGTGAAGTTGAAATTCAAATATCTGCTTAAAAAGTCATAGCTTTCGTAATGACGTAGCTGGAATAAAAAGCATCGCTCTTTTGATGAGGATCGGGTCATTCATTTTAAGCGTTACAAATGCGTTTGGATACCAGCAGCCGTGTAATTTTATAATGTGCTTTCCAACAGAAATATTTGTCTTGAAGGAGTGGTGTGCTTTAAAATAAAGTTATTCCTCTGTCTAGTTATTTCTTAACTCACGTTCATATCAATAATTCACAATTACATTGAGGAATTGACTGATTATTTTATTGGTTTGACAAATACTTGAGATCTGTCATGATTCCTTTTTATTCTTTTTTGTGTATTTTATACGCATTATTATACAGTATTCAGTGGTGCGGCCGCCTGTTTCACGGCATACATAAACGGGCATTATAGTTGCCTAGAAGACGAAAATGAAGGCATCTCCACAAACTTTTTCAATTAAGCTTACCGCGCTATTTCAAGAATGTTAATACCTTGTAGGTACTGAACTCCGACGTGCCTTGGTATGTACCACATTCCCGTCTTAATAATAATAAAATTCCAAATCATATTATTACGTGGTACTTTTAAGATGGAAAGAGAGGCGTAAAAATAAAAAAATAAAAAACAAAATCAAAATATTTTATTTCACATAAACCTACATGGGCACTTATGAAACGTCAAGAAAGGAGCACTTTCTAAACATAGACCAATGTAGCCCTGATTTCAAAAACCATCATACGGGTTCTATACATGATTTTAAAAACGTGATCACGTCTTTTCAGTGAACTACAGTATTGCTTCTGTATTCCATGGCAAGGGTCGCATTCGCGTCTATCCCATAATATTTTTTCATCCTCTAAAAAATATACCTACTTTTACAGGCTTACGATATTGGAAAATTCTGTAAAAACTACGAGACACACAGTGAACAGAAACTAACCTTAAGGTAAGAATAAGTTTTATTTCATCTTCTAATATTATGTTTGACGCCCTTAAATGGCAAGTCACAGTGTTAGTTTCTCTTTGACTTCAGTAAATATGACATGTCAATAATAGTTTAAGTAAGTCAAGGACAAATCACTGCTATACTTCTCTAATCGTGTGGTGTAACTGTCGCAAAAGCTTTTCATTCCTTTGTAATCCTAATTTATTTCCAGAAAATGCCTCGTTATTTTGGAAGTGGCTTCATTATGATGATGAATCGCGAGATATTTAAGATCTTAAGCTCAGGCTAAATAAAAAAAAACTGGCCAAGTGCGTGTCGGACCACGCACAATGAAGGGTTCCGTAGTTGGGATGAATTTATCCCAAAAACAAACTTAACTTTGTAGTTGAAAAATATGGTCTCCCATACGGAATGTACCTATGGGAAAACATGTTTTTACAACTACAAAGTTAAATTGGTCAATTATTACTCGTTAATTTGTAGAGCCTACTTAGCTGTGATAGTTTTCCTTTTAATTTCGTTATATAAACTACTGCTGTGATTTTTTTTACACATCTAAAACAAACCATTACGCTTTCAAGGGGGGGGGGGCGGGGGGACACTTGACTCTAACAAAAATTAGCACTTTAAAGCTTAATATTTCGCAAACGGATCTTTGAATCCAAAAATGGTTCTCATAATTTTGTTTTACCACTTTGTTGGCGTAATTAATATGTATACCTATGCCAAATTACAGCTTTCTAGTACTAAGGGTCATGGAGCTAGACCACGGACAAATAGACAGACAGACGGACATGACGAAACTATAAGGGTTCCTTGTTTACTACGGAACCCTAAAACCAAGACATAGTTCGTAAACATTGTGTGCACTTAGTGAGGTGTAGGTTGATTGTAAACGTATGCGTGTGAGCGTGTAATGCCAGAGCGGAGGTGTAGTTTTGGCATGCTTCAGTGTATTGTTCGCAGCGCTATGTCTTGGTTTTTTATTTGGTCTGAGGCCATAAGATGTAAAAATTGTCGTATGGTTTGCAGGAGGATTGTTAATTTTCCTTATTTACGAAATTACTGTCAAGTTAGTAAAATCCAGTATACAAATTAGATAGGCCTGTGTGTTCAAGGTGTACCTACGCGGATTTTAAACGATAACATAAATAGTGGCATAAGAAAGAGCCCATTTTGAGGGAGGAAGTGCTATTTTTAGAAAAAGAAAAGCTAGAAAATATAAAAATATTTCTCACCGGGTGGTGCTAGCTGCGCCTCGCACACAGGTCGCCCGTGTAGCCCGGCGCACAGAGACAGCTGACGGCGACCGGGCGCATCTGTCTGTCGATAGGTACAGCTTTTACATTATGAATAACAATGTGAAAACTTTTAATAAACCTTCTTCATCGAGTCTACGTTTTATATACACTCCTTTAGCAAAACATACTCAGTAACAAAACTTTTGTCCTTAACGAAAAATGTGCCCGAAAATCTACAAAACAACATTAACTAAGACACTTTAATGCTAACATTGTTAATCCCTTTTTACCCGACTGAGGCAAAGCAAAAAGGATGGTTACGATTTTAACCAGTACATTATGTATGTATGTTCATCTGTTCCCTCATAACTTCTAAACATCTCGTCATAATTTAACAAATGAGGTATCGTGGCAAGCGTCTTAGCGCCCTCTAGAAGACATAAAGTGAAGAACTTAATAAAATGCCTTGATGGGTATCAAATGAAAGGGCTTAATTAGCACATTAAAAAAAAATTAACACCAAAATAAATTAAATAAAAAGTTTTATTACTTTTATTATTCTAGAACAAAAAACCAACGAAATTATACATGACGCAGAAAGCGGAATTTTTTCAAACGCTTACCGTGACCCTTTAATACAGATGTGACTTCGTCTCGGAAAATAAAAAAGCAAAACCGTCCAAAAGAAAATAAAATGTGTTTTCTACATAATTTCCTGATGTGTTGGTTGCTCTGCAATTGTTTATATTTTATTATTGCAATAAATATGTGTTACAGTAAAACTTTAAACATAAATAGGTATAGTTATGCGAACAACATCAACTGAATGGCAGTCATAGAAATATAGTGGTCATTAGTTCACTCGATCTTTATATTACCTATGTAATTTTTTATTTTATGAAGATATTTGTCAATCACCCTGCGCTGTAGTCTACACTACGATAATAAATAAGAATTGGCAAATCACCAGACGAAGAAAATCAAAATATTTCTGTTATCCCCTTTTGCAAACTAAAAGCTTTTTAATAATTTAAGCAAAATAATATGACCAGACCGGTTAACACGATACAATTAGGTGGAAATAATCAAACTTATAATTTCTTTAGAAGATCATATTAATTTCTACCAAATTGTATTTTCTTCGTATTTCCCACGAGCTGGATTTATATTTAAATTGTAAAAGATTGTGTTCATATTTTTGCTTTTTATTTGTGAGCAATAAAAGTAACTCATTGTGAACTGAGGTGAATGAGTTTTTTATACGAGTGTGCTGCAATATTAACAAGTTCTCAGTGGCAAGCAATTTCCACAGCACTTTTGAATCCATGATCATAAATTAAGGAACGTTAGCTTTCGGGCAACGCGTATTTTCATAAAATTATTGCTACTATCATTGAGCTCATTGAGCGTAAGAGTTATAAGACTAGTAAAGATTAAAATAATGACATTAGTTGCAAGAATTTGAATATTACGTGGTTTTGTCGAAAAACAAGAACTGTTAAATCACTTCAAAAACTTCTCTACAAATCTACATGAAATCTCTACAACTCCAATTCGTCGACTTGCTAAGCTAGTGAAAGATTGAGTAAGTACATTAGCAGTTCTGTCTCGGGACTCTCAAGTTAGCACTTCAACTAGCGTGCTGGTTGTATAAACCAGTAGTTTGACTACCTGCCAGGCGAGTGCACTGTTATCCGAACAAGTGATAACATTACAGACACATAAGGTTAATTTGTCCACCCATACCGCCAATATACAAACAATATTAACTCTAAAATATGCAAATTCATAATCAATAGAATTATTGATCAAAGACGTAATTTAAAGAAAGGAATGTTTAGTATACCTTTTCTTTTTTTTTTCTGGGTGGGAAATTATCAAATAACTTCTCCCGCTCTGGGTGGAGCGGGAGGGCGTGTCAGACTCCTAATGACTAAAACCCACCCGTGTTCCTTCGGTTGCCCTGTTGCCGGGGGCCACGATTTCCCTATCGGTTTTCTTCGAACCCCCGGCAGGCACTGGCCCTAGCGGACCCCGTCAATTCTGCTGACATCTCTTTGAGGCGCGCGTGGAACACAACGCGCCGTCGACCCGGGCTTAATCCTTATCGGACGGCGAGCTACCCATTGCTCACCGTCCGCAAGCCCGCGCCTACGGTGGCCGGAAATCGGCTCGCGATTCCCGCCCCGGGCGTCTCCTCCTATTGCGGCGGTTTGGGGCGTGAGGGCGCGAAGTTTGCCTCTCCCTCACGCGTTCCGCCTCCTCCTTCGCGAGCATTACCGCTTCGCAGAAGGAGGTGACGGCCTGGCATTTCCTCTCGCTCCGTACCATGGCCTGAACCAGGGCCGGACGCGAGAGATCACCGCCGCCGATCGCCTCTACGAGGACACGGCGTTGCTCTACCCAAGCTGGGCAGACCTCCACCGTATGCTCCACCGTGTCCTCAGGCCGATCCACACAATGGTGACACCCGGGTGTTTCCTCCTGCCTTATCCTGAACAGGAACCTCCCGAAGCAGCCGTGTCCGGTGAGGACCTGCATCAGGCGGAAGGTGAGAACGCCGTGGCGTCTCTCCAGCCACTACTCAAAGAGGGGTCTTATCGCCGCTATTGTGGCGTGCCCAATGTTTAGTATACCTGACCGCTAAACGCCTCCTTTGTTACATTATCCTATTTTTCTTTTTATAAAATCACTTTCCCGGCGTCATTTTAAAATATTATCACTGAACCTTAGCACTGAACAAAGATTAGTAGCAATCAATAAATTAACAATTAAATATCAAACAAAATAAAGCGTTCTAGTGAGTGTAGCGACCACCAAAAACAAATGAATGATAATTTGAACTTTTGAAAATCGAACACGCTCTATCAAGCCAGTTTTTTTGCACGCGATATTTAGCCTCATTTCTCTTTCAAATAAAGCCCTGTACACATTTTCGAATACAACTGATGATGGGTAGTCATTTCGGGAAATAGGTACGGGTGAAGTTATTGAAAGCTGCTTAAGTTCTACATTATACACAACAGTCACGATCCGCGTCCGAGTAGCAGATGGAATTAATTTATTATTATTAATTTATTTAGTAGTAAGTAATAAGTTTTATACAGAACTTCACTCATCCGCTGAGTTCATAAAGCTATTAATAAGAATGGTAGGTACTCCATTCGTTAGTCTAAGGAATTTTCCTTTCATTCAGTACCTATCCATACATTTAGACTGGATTCGTGAATGTCAGGTTGGCGGGTGTATTTTTCAGAAATGGTCGAAATATATCTCAAAATTTAGTACCTAATTGGTACCAAATTGTACCACTTGTGAAATAATTTGTACCTCGTGGGATCGCAAGTTATTGCAATAGTTTCATACACCCGCCATTCTGACGTCAGCTTGGCGGGTGTATTTTTGTGTAGCCAAGATTACTGAGAAGTTGGGTATAAAACATATATGGATATTTAGTACCTAATTGGTACCTCTCTAAACATACCTCAAGTCAGTGAAATCTCATTGGAATTCGACAAAAAATGAAAAATTCACTTTCCCATATACAGGCTGTTACAATATTTTGCTTGTTTCACACAAGTAGAGGAAACCGGGGACACTTGACTATAGGAATACTTAGCATCAGGTGGAATGGCAGCTCACTTCACCTGCGTTTTCACGGTGAGTTTTTGATGTGAAACATCTATAGCGGCGGGTCAGCCCAACTGTTGGCGTGGCGACGCGTCGCCGACGCATCGCTACGCCAACAGTTGCCATGTTTATTTCCTGTCGTAAACTATTATGCATATGCTTTTTCACATCTGCCAGTCGTCCCGCGACGGCTCATTTTTTTACAGGATAGACCGCAGCAGCCGATCTATTCTGTAAGAATCTCACTGTGTAAAATAAGGTGAAGTGAGCTGTCAATAGTGTCAACCCCTAGCATCAACCGATATGACATTCCATGTGATGTGATGCTAGAGATTGACAGCTTACTTAAAGCTCACTTCACCTACGTTTACACGGTGAGATTTTACTAAATAGACCGGATGGAGTAAACGATACTCCAGTTTCTTGCCCGTTCTTCTCCATAGGTACCTACTACGCTTTGGAATGGGCAACTAGCTTCATCTTTCTGACTGACCGACCCCTTGACAATTCAAAAGTACCTGTAATTGGTTTATTTGAAATAAATGCTTTAAGTTTGAGACCTGCCTCTTTCTTTTCTACATTCTTCTAAATATGAAATTATGTTTGTCTAAATTAAAATGAAACGTGGTCGTAAAACTACTATTAAACGAGAAGACCAGAAAAAAGTATTTCTTAAGTATAAACAATACCTGAAAAAACAAAAATAACTTTCCATCACCAACTGACCCTATTCTTCTTTTGTTCTTTTTTTCACGCAGGTGAAGTGAGCTGTCATTCCACCTGATGCTAAGTATCCCTATATTCAAGTATCCCCGGTTTCCTCAACTGGTATTCGACGAGAGCTCATGACCAAAATTTTTACCTCATCGTTTTACGACCAAAACCGTATAAAATCTTTTGGTTATTCTGAATTTAAATAAATGTTTTAGATACCGAAAAGACAATTTTCAGACATTATTAGCGTCACACGTACCCAGAAGAGCATTTGCGAAAATAACATAATTTGCCTAGTCTGAAAATCTTGTTTTCAAGTGAACATTGGTCGAATAAATGTTTTTCAAAAGTAAACAAGGTTTTTCAGAAGTAAATGTTAGCAACTTATGTGTTGAATCCATTTTGAATGTATTGATTTTTTTTTCCGTTCGGTAACATAGCAATTATATCAGACAAATTATGTGTATCACGTTACTAATCAGACCAACTTTACCATAATCAGAAATGATTAAAAATCGTATTGCGGCGTAGGTATTTACCTACGTACGATTAATAAAGAGCTTACCTGAGCTGCTTTAATCAGTTGTTCTGATGCAAATAAATATGAACAGGACATAAATAATACACTCGTGGACGTTGTGAATTGGCATGACGACAGTAAATTAGTAATTAATTTAGGAAAGACTAACATAATAAATTTTTATCAGCGGACATAATTACCAAATTTAAAAATTGAATTTATTAGAACTAAAATAGACCAAGTACAAAAAGCAACATTTCTAGGCATAGTAATTGACAGTAAAATGACGTGGAAACCTCAAGTAGAAGAAAAAGTTACCTATATGAAAAATTTAGCATAACCACTTATGTCCTATTCAATTTGACTAAGAAAGTTAACATCACCACAAGTTTGATTGCATACCATGGTCTCGTAGCTTCCATTCTGATTCATTCTTATACAGAATAATTTTCTGGGGAAATTCTTGCCTGTGGGAACAGGTACCTATTCAAAGCCCAAAAACGTTGTTTGAGGTCGATGTTAAATATGAAATCGACTGATAGCTGTTTTCCAGTGTTTAAGTCCCTAAAGCTGTTAACATTTCCGGCAATGTATATTTTAGAAATAGCAATTTTTGTTAAACGTAACGTGTATCTTTTTAGTGTCGCTCAGGCCACATGTGATGCGCAAAATGTCTGAAAACTATTTTTTTCATAATAAAATAACGAATCCAATGTACGTTTTTAATATCAGCCATATTGTGGTAAAACCGTCTGACCCAGAAACGTCGCAAATTGCGACGTTTCTGATCAGTACTACCCACCGAGTTGGGCTAAGAACCGTCTAAACTAACGATTTTAGACGGTTTTTGTCGTAAATCGATGCAACATGGTTTTGGTCGTAGGTTCTCTTACTCTTTGTGTCAAATAAGCAAAATATTGTAACAACCTGTATATTGGAAAGTGATTTTTTCATTTTTTGTCGAATTCCAATGAGATTTCACTGACTTGAGGTATGTTTAGAGAGGTACCAATTAGGTACTAAATATCCATATATGTTTTATACCCAACTTCCCAGTAATCTTGGCTACACAAAAATACACCCGCCAAGCTGACGTCAGAATGGCGGGTGTATGAAACTATTGCAATAACTTGCGATCCCACGAGGTACAAATTATTTCACAAGTGGTACAATTTGGTACCAATTAGGTACTAAATTTTGAGATTTATTTCGACCATTTCTGAAAAATACACCCGCCAACCTGACATTCACACTGGATTCGCATTACGGAGGAACGTAAAGAACTCAAGCTGGGTATTGTTAATATTTAATGCTGACTAACCTTGTTAGTGGAAATTTTGTTGGCGTCAAATTACCTCTTTATAAGGTAGCCTTGTTTACAGGCACAAAGGAACACATTGCCATTCCCCTGAGGTTAGTAAATGAGGAATAATTTGCTGAGCACTCACATACAAAATTCAGTAGAGTTATGTACGAATTAATTTTATATTAAACGCACAATATTGTCCTATTAACTGTAAGTCCAGTCAACCTCAAAACGATTAACATAATTTACCCAGACTTTGATGCAGTTGAAGCAGAATACCTCCAGCCCTGGTAAAAGTTACGGCCTGGGAGCACACTGGGCCGGCTCGCCGCAACAAGTACGTCGCAGTGACCGTACAACCATTAGGAAATTTATGTAGGGTTGTTTTTATCGACTTTGTTTTTATCGACTTTGAAAAACAAAGTCGATAAAAACAAAGTCGATAAAACAAAGTCGATAAAAACAAAGTCGATAAAAACAAAGTCGATAAAACAAAGTCGATAAAAACAAAGTCGATAAGAACAAAGTCGAAAAAAACAAAGTCGATAAAAACAAAGTCGATAAAAACAAAGTCGATAAAAAAAGTCGATAAAAACATAGTCGATAAAATCAAAGTCGATAAAAACAAATTCGATAAAAACAAATTCGATGAAAACAAAGTCGATAAAAACAAATTCGTCAAACAGTTTTGTCGACGGAAGAATAGACAAAATTAGAGATTGTGATTGTTTATCAGTCATTTTGTCTACTCTTCCGTCGACAAAACTCGTTTCTACGGTGGTCATGCTACGCGTGCAGATCGGCGATATATCTTAGCCAGACAAACGTTGAAACCATTAAAAAGTTGTACACATAAATTTAATAAAAATGAACAAAAATGTATAACTATGAAACTAATCATAATTATACATTTTAATGAAATAAAATGAGTAATACGTATATCGGAGACGGGTAAGTGACTCTCGTTATTTTCAGCGATATTTTAACTACTGTTTTTATCGAATTTGTTTTTATCGACTTTGTTTTTATCGACTTTGTTTTTATCGACTTTGTTTTTATCGAATTTGTTTTTATCGAATTTGTTTTATCGAATTTGTTTTTATCGAATTTGTTTTTATCGAAAAATAAAGTCGATAAAAACAACGTCGATAAAAACAAATTCGATAAAAACAATTTCGATAAAAACAAATTCGTCAAACAGTTTTGTTTTTATCGAAACAATTTGTTTTTATCGAAAAACAAAGTCGATAAAAACAAAGTCGATAAAAACAAAGTCGATAAAAAAAAGTCGATAAAAACAAAGTCGATCAAAACAAAGTCGATAAAAACAAATTCGTCAAACAGTTTTGTCGACGGAAGAATAGACAAAATTAGAGATTGTGATTGTTTATCAGTCATTTTGTCTACTCTTCCGTCGACTAAACTCGTTTCTACGGTGGTCATGCTACGCGTGCAGATCGGCGATATATCTTAGCCAGACAAACGCTGAAACCAGTAAAAAGTTGTACACTTAAATTTAATAAAAATGAACAAAAATGTATAACTATGAAACTAATCATAATTATACATTTTAATGAAATAAAATGAGTAATACGTATATCGGAGACGGGTAAGTGACTCTCGTTATTTTCAGCGATATTTTAACTACTGTGGGCGTAGTGTGGGTAGTGTTGGTTAATGCACAATAGAAAAACAGTTTGCAGTTCAGATCACATTATAATTTACTATCAAATTAATCACACTAGCTAAATTATACACACACTGGGTGCAACGGCGTTTATTAAAATCACCAATTAACATAATGATCACAAATTACAACTAACACAATAACTGAGCACCACGAATCGAGAACAGTTCTGCGACGTCTTGACTCCAATGCGACCAGAAGGTGAATGCCCTCCTCGCCGTGGCCTTAAAACATCACGACTCTGTAGAAGCGCGCCTTTTTTGGTGTAAGTAGATTACTCTTGATGTCGCCAGTGGCGCGCTTGCGATTCGTTTCGTGTCCGACACGTACATAAAATAAAGCAAAAAGATACTTAAAAGGTTTAAAGGTGTGACCTTTTTAGATTTGCATTAAGTAACTCGCCACAAGCTCTCAAAAAATATTGAAATGCCATTTAAAAAAAATCTAAAGTTTAGATTTTTTTTTAATGGCATTTCTTAATTTTTATGGCTATGTCTTTACATTTATTTTTATCATCAAAATTGGCCAGAATTTATTATATTTAAGTATTGGATTGCTTGGCTTTCTTTTTAGACGGTTACTTCTTATTTTATATTTTGAGGTGTTAGTAACCGTGTGATGAGTTTCTTACTTTGTCAGCGTTTGTTAATATTTTAGTGGCATGGGGAACAGGGTGTAAAGTTCACTCATCCACCATAGAAAAGGGAGGATCCTCCGACCAGACGGCTGTTGTGTCTGGCGGGCAACTGCATCGGTTTGAAGTTGAAATCTTGTATCTATGTCGATCGCTCGGTAAACTCTAACTGCGCGATGCAGGATTTGTGTGACGTCATGTCTTTGATGCGTAGTTCGTATGTGGCGGTGTAACCGCTACAATATTGCCAAAATAGTTCAACTAAGAAAATTAATAAATTTAACTACACTAATAGAAGTCTATGCAATACATCCTGAGAATTACTTTTTATATCTGTTTCATTAAACTTCTCGTGTGAATGTTTAACATTACTGTGAATTGTTATTTTGACAATATCATTCTGTGTATGATTATCACTTGCTTAAAAAACGGTGAAAGAATACATCGTGAGGAAACCAGCATGCCTGAGAGATATTTCTCGACGGCATGTGAATCCAAGTCAGAGACCCATGGGCGGCTTTAAAATTCTGACACCGTTTTAGTCACTTACCACGCGAAAAGAAGAAGAAGATTCTGTGTCAGCTTTTTTGTTCAGCGGTTTGGAGTAAGAGCTTGTTGCCACTATTAGCCCGTATTGGTTGTTCCCTTTTAGTGTCGTTCACTACTCACCGTTAACGAAAAAGGCTTCAATAAAGTAACAAGTTTATTACAAGCATTTTTCCGAAACTGCTAGGGATGCTTGCTCGTAATTGACGTTCCTCCCATTCAGAAAGATAGTTCGTTGGGTAATTGGCTAAAAATCTTTTTTATTATCTCGCAAGAACAGCCATTAAGTAAACGGGTGGCCATTTCTAAAAGTCAAAAAAGAATATAGCGGAGTACCAACCTGATGCTGGTATAGAAAACTTTATCCTTTAAGGCCCAAAAATATCTCGGTTCACTTTAAAACGATCCAAATGTCATGACCGCAAACTACTTTTTACCTGTAAAATACTATATGCTGCGCGAGTATAATAAATTCCACTTTCCTCTAAACTGCCAGTGTCATTGAGCCAGTACAGATTTATTTACAGTTAATAAAAAAATCTACACCAACGCTAGATTTTCAACAGCAAAGGCATTTAATACCAGCCGGGAAATAAATGTGAATTTCATCTGTACCAAGAGTCTGCTTGTACCTACCGTGTAGATATACGTGTCGTTTCTAGAATTAGTATTCAAGAGATGGACACTAAATCTCAAAAGCGATAGGATTTTAGTATCACAGTTTACATCCTCTTTTTGCACACGAATTAGATTTTTTCTTATTGTGAGACAACAAAAGGTTGTTTAGTATGCCATAAAAATGTCGACTGTATTTTTCTTGTACACTGTGTTTTAAAAAGTAGATATTTTGTTCTAGGTTTCGTAGATATTTTATTTATAGGACAAATTGTATTTCTTAAATCTATACATATAATAAAATCGTAGCGAAGTCAAAACTGTACATTGAATATTTTTGAAAAAAAGTAATTGCTACGAGGTCTAGGATCGATTCTAATGCCGAAAACATTTTTTTTAGAATTTTTGTCTGTTTGTCTGTATGTATGTTCCAGCATGGCGCAAATTCTACCGGACAGATTCTGTTAAAATTTTGCATAGATATTCCCTGTGTGTCTGGTCAAGTTATAGGTTATAAGTTATCACGCTATTTGCTATGGGGGATGAGCAATATTACATTATGTCGTATTTTTATGTTCTAGCATGACGCAAATTCTACTGGATAGATTCTGTTCAAATTTTGCATACGTGTTCCCTATAAGTCTGGTCAAACTTTAGGGTATAAACTATCACGCTATTTACTATGGGGGACGAGCAATATTATATTATGTTCGTATTTTTTGGAAAAAAACGCGCCAAAATTTTAGGATATTGTGATGGTTATCGATTTAACATTTAGAATGATTATCATCACGCTGTACCTTTATGGAAATGAGCAGTCAATCATGAAATATATAGGAACGGCTATTTAAGATAAAATTCAACGAAGCAATTAACTCATCGGTTGGACGATTGCTTTGCAAACATGGGGTTGTAGGTTCGATTCCCAACTACGGTTTTTGTTTTCTTTTTTTTCACATTTTGTCACACGATTTTTTTTTTTATTTTGATTATGTCCCTATAATATATTTTAATAAAATCGGAGCGAAGTTAAATTTTTTGAAAGAAAGTTATTGCTACGAGGTCTGGGATCGATTCTTATGCGGAAAATATAGTTTTTAGAATGTTTGTCTGTTCCAATTGTAGGTATCACGCTATTTGCTATGGGGGATGAGCAATATTACATTATTTTCTTATTTTTCTCTGGAAATTATAAAAGGACGCGCTAAAAGGTTGGGATATGGTAGATAGTTACCGATTTAACTTTTTAAATGATTATAAATGTATAGCTTACATTTATGAAACTATGCAGTCAATCATGACATAATTATATAGGAACGGCTATTTTAGCTAACTTTCAACAAAGCGAATAAGTAAGCGGTTGGACGAATGATTTGAAGTCCTGGTAGTAAGTTCGATTACCATCTGTTTTTTTAAAACTATTTTTTTACATTTTGTTAAACGGTTTTTTTTATTAATGTATTAATTCACAAAAAAAAGGAAAACTTCGTAAGCTATGGAAACCTACTACGTCACAAGTACTTTACAGTCACAAAACATTCAAGGTTGTATTCTGATCATTTAAGAGCTAAAGACTGTAGGAATAAAATGATTTTTTACAGATTTTGACAGCAGATTTGTCCCAGCGATTTTAAAATATGTATGTGTGTGGATCTTCTGGAATCGCTGCCACACTGCTTCCTGGTGACAAAACAGCGCACGCCATGTTTAAGATTCCCATCGATTTAGAGAGCAACGAAACGCCTGTTTGTGGGGTGTCACGCAACAGAACAAGAGATGTGTGCAAAGGGATTGCGCTTCATCGTATAATATGAATGCATTATGGCAAATAGAAAAGCAGTGGAAGCTGTAAACAGAACCCTGGAGGACATCCGCAGGAACCAAGATATGATGGGTGGTGTCACAGTTCTGACAAACAAAGTGAATACTTCGTTGAAAAGGTCGACTCTATGGTCGAGAGTTCATAAACTGCGCTTGACCATCATCATATGAGCTCGGTTTGGCGTGAATTCAAATGCTCAAGAATTCTCCGATGTTCTTCTAAAAGTTGGTGAAGGCACTTTACCAGAGACTCTTGGTAGAGTAGATCCCACTTTAGAAGATCTTATTCGTTCTAATATACGAGGACATCAGTCAAATACCGTACCAAAAGAATTCTTGGGTGTGTGTCCATTTTAACTCCGAAAATGATCAAGCTGCAGCGATCAACCACAGTATTCTCTCATAAATTGAAGGGAGTGAAGTGATATACACCTCCATTAATGCCACATATTACCCCGTAGAATTTCTCAATTCGCAAATGGCAAGTATCTTTTCCGGTTGTATATCTGTGTAACGGAAACCGGCTAAAAGTCATGTCTTTACAGAGAAACGTCATCGAGACGGAAATTCTAACAGGTTGTGGCGATGGCGAGACAGTGTTTATAGCGCGTATACCACTAATTCCCCACCATTACCATTGATCAACAAGTCACAGGGGCCGACATCGAAGACTGAAGGCTGCGGGTGTCGACTTCAGGACAAGCTGCTTCTCATACGAACAACTGTTACGTCGCTTGCTCCCGAGTCACCATTCCTGACTGTATATTTTGGCTGCTGAGAATAAAACTACAAACGTAGTATACAGGGAAGTTTTATAAAAATATGGCTATTATTGTAGTAGTATATTGTGATGTTTTACGACTTCCACGCGAACGAAGTCGCGGGCAGAAGCTAGTATAGTAATAATAATAAACGTGGTTATATGTTTATTTTACTACAGGTAAATGCCCAACAACGTGCAACGTCGGCTGTATAATAGTCCTGCGAACAGCGACGTTCTAATGACCCAAGATAGGACGGAAGATTACTTAACAGCAGAAACAATATCTCAGTAGTAATTAGAGATAAGCTTTGTACTGCTGAGTGCAAACGACATCATGTGGGCGGTTCGTTGTAGAGCAAGAACATTGTAATGAATTTCTATCGTAATTTGTTGCAAAGGTAGACGAACAAGTTACCAGGAAAAACATGCCATTTGGCTAAAACTGAAATACAGTACTAAGATCTAAAGTATCATGACCAGGAGGTGGGTGTACGTCACTGCGGCATTCTAGTATCAAACCAAGTCCATTCCACTTTTAACTTCGTAGAGTTTTCCTCCTACAAAGTTAAACTTTTCATTCGAAATTCCCTTTTGCTGGACAACTTTTTCTATTTCCGTAACAAGTAGCAAAACACGACAATCTGTCAATGCCTTTCAAAATCGCATTACAGAATACATGAAACAGGGAAGTGTTTTAAGGGTACTTACTTAATTAAGTTGGGACCCAAAACTTATTGAATTAACTCAAAGGTTGCTCGCGCAGGGAATTTCTATTTACTCGCCATCTGTTGATTACCGGAGCCTGCAAATACGAGTAATAGAGGGCGTTTTAATATTCTACTAATAATATTCTACAAATAACATTAATGGTGAATTGTTGTGAACCTCCCCTTATTCTTTGTAGTGATACAACATTACGTAGTATAATAGGTTGCAGGTATCCACAAACGTAGACCTTTTTTGGACAACATTGTGATGCCTTAACACAATATTTTATTACTAAACGAAAAAACATGCCATTAGCCTTAAAATTTATAAACTTAGCGACTACATAATCGCTTAGTTTATCAATTTTACGGCCAGGCTGGAAACCTTAATTTATTAAGGTTCCTATTATCTCCGAAACTATTGTGCCTGAATAAAAAATATAACAATTAGTTCTATACTTATTGATTACAGGAAAACCTATACAAAGTAGTCTATGGCATTCAAATAACTTGGTAAATCCCTCAATAATGTGCGTATAAACTTACTTTTGCAGTCGGTATGTATGGGAGAACATGTTTTTCAACTAGTGTTAAGTTTGTTCTTGAGATAAATTTATCCCAACTATGAAACCTTTCATTGTGCGTGGTCCAACACGCACTTGGCCGGTTGTTTTACGTTATCAGCGCTGCTTAGAACATTTATAGTAATTATGTCCTTCCAAAGAATGATTAAGATCATGTCACAAAACCAAAAATATCGTGAAACATACACTATCGGAAATAAAGTGATATACCGATACACTTCCTTGCTATATTTACTATAACTTGATTAATTAAAATATTTACAAAATACGCTTGTATTCCCCGAAGGGTTAGGCAGAGGTGTGCCTATAGTAGGGTACACCCACATTTTGCCAGTATTATCGAATTATTATTATCTCAATAATTATGTTTGTTGAGAACGAATATGTATTGTATTGCTCGAGACTGTGTCAGAAAATAACAGTAGTATAATGCATATTATGTATTGCATATACAGCCAGATAACAACTTTTTAATATAATCCTATTATAGTTTGTCCTCCGCTATATGTCCTACGTGTACATCTCTTTTACTCATGTTTCTTTTGAAACTCTTACTAATTGATATTTACACAAGATAATATTTACAAAATATATACTCGCAAAATATCTACAAATTACGTCGCAAGACAAACGTATCGCTGTTATGAATTTGAGGTATTATAGTTTTGTTTATTGTCACAAATACAAGATTTCATTATCAGGCTATTTAACTGACACACACGTTACATTACGCAACCCCTACGGTTCCCGCACATTATACCTACTATTGTGGGCCATCTCATTTATTAGACTTTATTTCGTAACTATATTTAGGTATTGTAATAAATCGTGTTCTGACAGAATAATAATGTAGCAACTATACCGCAGTGCAGAACACTCGAGCGAGAGACTCTTTTGTACAAAAAATAATGTTCAAGGTATATGTAGTAACTGGTTATTTTCTCACTATGAAAGCCGATAATGATTCATGATCGTTCGCTTAAGCATGAATGTTTGTTTTTTTATAAAATTTCAGAGCAATTAGGAGATAAAGCGCTTTTATTTATGAGTCAAAACCTTCACATTATTTTACACTAAAACATAAAGCTTAAAAAAAACATGATTAAATATTTGATGAGTTTCTTTGTGCGTTTTATATAATTTAGATGGAACAAAGAGAAGTCAACTTGTTGATGCGGTGTTATTGAGGTAGAATAACTTTAAACTAGACGTTCCGAATGTGTCACAACAACAACAGAAATTCAGTTCAGTTTAAATGCAGTAAGTCCTTACTTGTTAAGTCCATAGCAAATTCTCACGAATTTCATAGCCAAATTTACAACCGAGGTATTCGTGACTTCGCTCGCAAGTAACTTATCATCCATGTACACTGGTGAAGGAAAATATCCTGAAGCTTGTATGTTTTAGGTACGCTGAATTGTGGGTTGGGGAGTGTGGTCAGCGCAAAAATAAAAGTAAAAGTTGTATACTAGTACCATGTCATACATGTCCTACTAAATAAATCTTAAACATAAATAAGGTCGACACAAGGTTTTGACGTAAATACTGTACAATTTAGCTGTAATACATGTACAATTTAGTTGTTCTTCAAAGACTCGATGCTTCTAAAGAAACAGTAATTCCAGTGAAGCTTTAATGAAGTAACAGGACCGACCTTGATGCTTCAATACGGAGGCCGTGACCTCATTATACATACTGCTTGACGTTTTTCTTATCTAAGTTAGAAAATAATTAGTATTTAGCATAACGAGATGCGGCTAAATATTAGAATTTTGTATGTTGGTTTTGTAATATTTTTTATGAGGTACATTTTAAAGTTTATTAAAGAAGCAAAATTAATATGTACTAATTTTAGCGAAAGCTTATACACTCCCGTGTGTCCCACCAGGTACAGTTTGCGCCACGTCTCAGTGACGCGAGTGTGAGCGGCTCTGAATCGCTCGAAGCGGCCGGAGATCAAAGAGACGACACTTGCCACGCTTTTACAACTTCATACTTTTAACTTTGAGCTACTTAAGTATGGTGAACATAAACGCTAGTTTATAAGCACTTGCAGTCAGGGCAAGGGGATGGTAAAGAGAGTTTTTGTGCCGTGATTCAACCTATGTGTAGTCTTTTTATCCTATGCTAGGTCTTTGCTCTTAAAATCTTAAATAATGCATCACAATGTATCAATAAAGCTGTGTAGCATGTTTAATAACACATGATACTGTGTTCCTACATAATTAAAGGAATTTGAAACATTAAGTAATTAACGAGCCAACGGGTTGGACTGACGTGTTAATAGGCTCAAGAACTGACTTAGTATTTATGTTATTGTTGTAACTTATGAGAGAGAACTTACATTTAAGTTATCAACCTTTGCTACGGCGTAGTAAGGCTACGCGGCCGCTACGTGAGCTACGCTATCGTAGCACAAAGACGTCATAGCCAAGGGTGATTCAATATTTCGACAATTACTTTTGTATTGAACTTGTTAATGTTCTTTAACAAGATTCTGATATCCGAATGGATATCTAAAAGAGTTGAAAAAAACATCTTACCATGACCAGCTTTTAAAAATCTTGCTTACATTTTTTTTCCAGTCATTGCCCGGTCGGGTGCTGCGTCATTTGATAATTCTCAGAAATCCCAGAGACATTTGAAAATTTGGATAAAACTCTCAGAGTCTCAAGACCTGCATTACGCAACAACGTAAGTTACTTTTTCCAAAACGATTTCATGATTCACTAATACCTTTTTGCGTCTTGGAATAACAGCGGTTTAGCACTTGGGGAGTAATTTAGTTTACTTAGGTATTACTTTACGAATTTCGAAAACAATAACGAAGTTTTAAGTGATTATTTAATATTAGATCTGAGAAAGAAGAGGCTTCTCAGAATGTTAAAAGTAAGAATCAATATTTGTAATTCCTAGATCGTCGGAATAAGAAAGTTCGTAAAGAAATCCGTTTAGATTCTCTGAAATTACATACAGAGGAAAACCTTTTACTGTGTATTCTGTTTTATTAACCTATTTGCTGCAGAACGTTTCATCGAGTGGTACTAATTCAATTTTGATAGTGATTTTTAACAACTGGTTTTCCTAAACTAATCAGACGATTTTCATGTGGAAAAAATAATCATTTTACTTTTTTATTTTTTATTAGGAGGGAATGAATATAAAAGTTTAGAAAGTTTTATTTTCATACTAATAAAATACGAATTTAAGTAATCAATTTTGACACAAACATATATCGAAAGAAAATTTAAATCAATTGATTGTTTGACAAGTGTGTAAATATTTTAAAGAATGTTGAATCTAAATAGTAACACTATTTATAGTCAACATGTTTTTCGAAACTGCCATTCTTGAGTAATATGATACCTGACAAAGAATATAAAGACACTCAAGCAGCTGTAACAGTAAACTAAATCATCTAACTATAACACGTGACCAAGATATTTAATAATAACAGCCTTAAATTTAGACGATTACAATCTATGCGTCATCTTTCTAAAGCTCCATAAAATATACCGCAAAAATAAAGTAAACTGAAAACCAAAATGAAAATGAATTTTATTTTACATAAACCTACATGGGCACTTATGAAACGTCAGAAGCATGGTGCACGGTTTCAGTTGGTCGTTTCATATGGAGAAGAGCCGGCAAGAAACTCCATGGTTACTCTTTTAAAAATAAATGACTCTTACAACATTTTCAAATTACAGTGCTATTAGGTATGAGAGGACAGTGTAGGCTTGTTAACAAATACCAGGTACTTAATAAAATAGAAAAATGATCTACAAATTTACAGTCTGTTAAGCCTACAACATTTTCATATACACAAAAAAAACAATTTATAGGATAAATAAAATAATAGAAATAAAAACCTATTTAAACCAAATGATATGGTTGCCACTACACGCTGAAAAACAAAGTAACGTCGTGAGGAAGTGAATGTTACAAGCGAGGAAGCAGGGGGGAGTTCTGTCGGTAAGTTATGTCTTCCGGAAAACAATTTATGTACCTGAGAGGAACAGAATTATTCATTGCGAGGCGTTAAAGATGTGACAAAATGTTGACTCTTAATGTTCGTTTTATAATAAGTTGGACGAATGGGCTCTTTTATTAGGGCATTATTGAGAGCCCCTGTGAACCTAAATTGTTACATAGTAACATACTTATGTATTTTCTTAACTGTTTTATGAGGGTTATGGGATTATTGATCAACATTTCGCAAGTGCAAACTGTGAATGTTTCAAAGCCCATTACTGGAGTATTTTATTGGCCTGCAATATTCTTCATCATCATTTTCATAATTTTAGCCGAAATACTGCTGGACTTAGGCGGGACTAAGCGTTGCCACATCGACCGTTCTGTGCTTCTCGCTTCCAGCGAATTCTTGTAGCCTTCACAAGGTCATCGACGACTTTGACAAGATCTTGTGAATGGCCTTCCAACGCTATGCCTTCTGGTACGAGGTCGCCACTTTAGAGCTTTTCACATGTGCTCTGCCACTTAAATATGGCAATTCTTCGGGCTAAGTCGGTTACATGACCTTTGTTTGACAATGTTCATTTTAAGAGTACTGAGGTAATAGGTAGGTAAGGCCATAATCAGCTTTATTATTAGTAGTATATAATTATAGATTAATGACAAAAATGCAAACGATTTTTCACAACAATACTTATCACTTTTGCTGTGTTAAAGTAATAAGTATATTGTAAAAATAATTAATATGAAACCCATAGTATACCTACCCATTAGATACAAAGTAAATAGCCGTTCGTTTTATTCCAAGTCGTCAAAGAGACTGATTCAGCAAGCAGCCGCCGCTTTTATCACAAACAGCGGTTCCTCTGAATCTCTATTTGTATGTATGAGCATTTTATACCTTCTGATTGACTGCTGCTCGCGCCTCGAGTGTGTCCATGATTGATGTATTATGTTTGAGAAGTTGTGTCTGAGGTGTACTTAGATTTTAACTTACTGTTGGAACATAATACTTTGATATCGTAAAATAAGCTATTGTTACTGTAATGCCAGAAATTACGGTAAAGTAAATCGGTCCAGCGTTTTCTGCGGGTGTAGTTACGATAATGTTAATGAAAATGTTTTCGACAAAACTATGATCCTTTTTAGCAAAATAAATTATGAGGGAAATTTGTGACAATAAAATTAAAGATAAAGATAAGATAAAGATCATTTAGTTTTTATTTATTTGCCCCAAAATATAATTCCGTATCTTAAGTTACAGGACACTAAGCCATGATAAATAAGCAGTTAACAGCGCATCAACATTTAACATGGGGGCTAGTTTATACAGTGCATATGTCGATTTACTAATTTTTTTACTTAAGGCTTCTGTATGAGCTTTCCAATCTAATTTACTATCTATTGTTACTCCAAGAAATTTGGTTGTGTCGACTTTGTCTATATTATTATCACAACAGAGTGTACATTAACATTTGGAATGGTTGATCTTTGGGCAAAATGCATAATATTCGTTTTTTCAAGATTTATCTTAAGATTATTATTTTCTAACCATTTTATCATTGATTCTATAGAATTGTTAATGTCAGCTTCGTATGTGTCTTTATTTTTACAGGCAATTGTAATGGTACTATCATCGGCAAAAAGTGTCATTGGTGGTTTAAGTTTATTAATTTGAATTTTGCTTATTATTCTTTCATTTAAAACTGCAAACGTTGAAATACAAACGATCAAATGACAAATGTTAAACAAATTAAGGAAAAAAAAGTTTATATTTTTATAATTGTACGGACAACCGCACATCATGGATAACCATTTGACATAAACAGCGCCTTTATTTCGTAGCAGTAAGGAAGATTTTCGTAGTGCAAGTGTTACTACTGATGACCTTAGTTATAGGGGCCAGGCCCGTTGTTGGCACACTTTGGGTACAAAGCTTTGAAAATAAGAAAAGCACATATTTAACAACAGTCTTTTTTCACTAAAGTTTACATTCCATCGTTAAGTCCGAAATAAGTATTCCTATTGCGTAAAAACTTATATCAATATTTTAATTTGTACGTTAATAGGAATATCATTTTCTAGGAAGCTTCTACCAAGACACGCTGCTTTCACATAAAAATGGCGCCACGATATAAATCTCCTGATACATCTGGTAACTGGTGAAAGCACTTACAATAAAAAAAATATAAGAATGTTGCTACACGAAACTTGGCCATTACTGGCTCTAACTCGATGTCAACTTAGTCAAGTTGTGATAGAGGATGCCGCAAAAAACCGCCACAACTTATTTTATAACTCGCCTTCACTTTTATTCGCGATGGTATCAAATGGAACTAAGCATTTACAATTTTGCATATTTCAACGTCTATCGGAATAAAGTATCATATCCCTTACTGGTTGCATCGTTCATAACGGCAATTTTTCGCTCAAATCGGGCTGGAGGCTGGACATTCAATTTGACGTGAATGATTGAAAGCGCGCGCGTGTGAAAGGTTTCGACTGCTGCCCGAAACATCTGTGATTGTATGAAACGTTCACGGTTTTATTCATTTTGTGATTAGCAGAGATTCTAACGAAGTTTGGATCGAGTGAAATATTTTTGTTAAATGTTTTTATAATCGTGGCTTTTTATTTTGCATTGTTTTGAAAATATTGTTAAGTATTTTTATTTTCTATTCTTTATACCAACTTAGGTAGGTACGTTCATATCGTTTCTTAGCTTAAAAATCTTTAATTAACTTAAGTTTATACGATCGTTTACTTCCACATTCTCGTTCATCGCTAGATTAGCGCTAAATCGCTTCACACGCTTGCTACGGCGCCTCGAGGGAGTCGAGTGAGTGGAAAACTTGTTTGATAGTTTAATTATGGTCCATTAAATTTTATCTAAAATTTCTGTTTGCACATACTTACGTTAATTTCATTTCATTCGATTCACACGTAGGTATGTTGCAGACATCAACTTTGTGGTTTACGCAGAAAACTGTGAATTTATTTACATTTTGTTCTGATGATTGCCAGCTTTTCGTAACAGAAATGATCTCGGTGTTGCTTAGATATTTGTTTCGATTATTTAATAAAAAGACACTACACACTATTGTAAAAAAAAACGGTTTTCTGTAAAGTTGGTTTACTGACGATAGTTGAACGTGACAACGTCATAAGAAAATATACATAGCTACGCTCGATAATTATTTCGATCGAATAGTAAAGCCATTGATTTTTTACTCACCGTGAAATAGTTCTGTTAACTTATTGTTATAGTTTTGTCAATTATAGCATAACCTACAATCGCTGCACTAGCGGACCGATGCTATTTATTTTAATGACTAGCTGTGCCCGCGACTTCGTTCGCGTGGTTGTCGAGAACAAAACAACGTCGTTTAGATAAGAGTATATCACCTTTTTGATGATTTAGATAAGAGTCCTGACTTTGGTGTAGTTGATTACGTTAATGCTTCTCTATATACTATGTTAGCGGTGGAATTACCCGGAGCATATACAAAAAGGTTGTTTGGGATGCTAACACGTGATAGAGAAACATAGAATTGGCCGTGTGAAAAACAATCAAAAGTAAGGTCTACACCTGCAACGGATAACGTCTGGCCTTGGGCTTTATTAATAGTCATAGCGTAACAGAGGCTTACAGGAAATTGCACACGTTTGAAAGTAAACGGAAAATTATTGGGGATAATGGGTATGGGAATGAAAACAACATCACCGGAGCCGCAACCTGTTAAGATTTCGGCTTCGATGACATTTCGTTGGAGATTTGTTACTCTCAACCGAGTTCCATTGCATAGTTTTCGTGAGCTTAAATTTCTGAGTAGAATGATTGGTACTCCGACTTTTAAATAAATTTTGTGTGCTGGAAGACCTGGTGTATTTAGAGAGTCTAAAAACTCTACTGGATAGTGGGTGGCATCTCCTTCTTCCAAAACCGTGTTAATAGATAAATATTCCCTACTTTCTCCAGAAACATGTACCAATATTTGAGAATTTATTGCTGCTGCTTGGTCGTTGCGAGGTGCCAAAATAGCTCGTTGGCATAGCCAAGCAGCGTCATGGTTCGAGATCTCTGATGGATCTCCGTATACAGAGGAAATGAGTTCCTGCTGTGAGGCAACAGAAGAACACAGGCTTTCGACTAAAGTTACTTTACCTCCTTCTTGAGTCGGGTATGTGCCGTTACCAATTTGAAGTAGTAAATTTGAGAAAACCTGCACGTTTGCGTCACCTCCCAAATATGCTCGCATATTAAAGCTCAAATTAGTTAATATGACACTACGCCATAAAATAGAGCTCTTTAAACAGGCACCTATTTCATCGGCCCTCGTTCCTCTGGGTATTATAGGGAGTGTCTGCCTGAAGTCTCCACAGAATAGCACCGTTAAGCCTCCCATCGGTCGGTCATTTTGTCTTATATCTCGCAACGTTCTATCTACAGCTTCCACAGCTTTACGATTTGCCATCGTATACTCGTCCCAAACGATAAGGGCGCAATCGCGTAAAACCCTTGCTTTATCACTATTGCGAGACACGTTGCAAACAGGGTTTTCTGTGCGGTCCAAGTCGATTGGTATTTTAAATGTTGTATGTGCAGTTTTTCCTCCTGGTAATAAAGTGGCAGCTATTCCTGAGGAAGCGACGGCAAGGGCAATTTTGTTTTGGTTCCTTATTTGAGCCAAGATAACTTTAGTGAGGAAAGTTTTACCTGTTCCACCAGGTGCATCTAAAAACAGCATTTCTCCTAATGAATGTTCTACACTACAGCATACTCTATCAAAGATTTGACGTTGTTCTGACGTCAAATTTGAACAGCCATTTCGCAATATTTCTGCTAACTCTTCGGGGTTGTAATTTATTTCAGATGTATACTCCCTATTAATTCGTTCCCCACCAACTGTCGGTGTCGGCAAGCCGTATTGACTGAGGGGGTTCCCTCCTATACTTGCAACTATATCTTGTATAGCCAGCAAAGACCTATTATGGCAGCTTTCACGTACTTGGTCAGAAGTTTCACTATTTATATTTTGCTGTCTCAAAAAATCTTCGGCAAACGCGTCTTTATATTTTTGCCACAACTGCCCAGCGTCCGATAGGCCACAAAATGGCAAATAAATGGCGCAAACGATGTGGACTATCACTGACGCATGCT
Organism: Agrochola lychnidis; assembly: GCA_963680765.1. Taxonomy (NCBI): domain Eukaryota; kingdom Metazoa; phylum Arthropoda; class Insecta; order Lepidoptera; family Noctuidae; genus Agrochola; species Agrochola lychnidis. The sequence goes on from OY796862.1 coordinate 18,418,608, forward strand.
TCGGCTAAAGCATCATCCCAATGCTGATCGCCATCTAATAAATGCCGTGCGCGGCAAGCTGCTTGAAATGTTATTCTATATCGTCCACTTTGCGGAGCTCAGCAAAAGAAGTAGGTCCTCGCACTGTGTGAAGAAGAAGGCGTAAATAATAACACTCTGCATTATTTGGGTGCACCGTGTATACTCTTCCAATCACGTGTTCTTTAAAAATGCCGGGACTCGCCTTCTACAGCAGTTCCACGTCTCCTGCGATTAAAAACACCTTGCTGCTTGTTATAAGTATAATAATGTGGCACTTCATTGTACAACAGAGACTTGGCGAAATTGTCTCTTTCGCAAAGGCGAAAGAATGCGAGCAAGGTGGTTTGTCTTGGGTTGTTCATTCTTTCTGCCACATTTTCTGGCTGAAAGTAAACTCGCTGCCCGCCTTCCAGGTGCACGTCAAGATGGATGACTGGCGGATACCTTTCATGAATAGGGAAACTCAAAATGCGCCAAACTGCCTCCGAAGAGCTTATGTATCGGCCAGATTGATACCTTGTCACTTCATCAAATTGGATGTTATTTCTTAGTGCTATCATGGCTTGATCACTACCTTTATTAACATATTTACATATATATTTTATAGATTCGACGCTATTACAAATTTCAACATTAATGTGTGCTTGAAAAGCTTTTGAAAAAACTGGAGAATACGGTACCACCCAACTATTATTTAGAATTATTTCTTGTCCACGGAATCTGACAGTAGCTGTGAAACCACCTTGTGACGGTGATCTTCGCCGGTATTGCGGATACCCATTTTCCCCAGCCATAGTTAGTTCTTTCAGTGCTCTGGAGTATTTTTTTGAGCATTGACCATCTTTCATGCACGGTGATTCCCTGTTTAAGACGCCACATGGCCCGTGAACCATATGTGTTTTTACTATGTCATGCAAAATCGGATCTGCATTATAGTCCGGAAATTCTGCACTTATGACACTGTCTATAGCATCGGGACGAATTTTTTCTTCCAGCCACAGAAGAATGTGCGCGTGGGGTAAACCACGCTTTTGCCACTCGACGCTATACATAAAACAAAGAGTTGAACCGAAAACTTTCTCCTTTGTAAGTAGAAAAATCCTAGCAATAATGTCATGTCTGTCGTATGACGCCTGTCCTGTGAGAAGTGCCTGGCAAATCTCCGTCCACTTTGGATTTGTTGTAAATGTTATAAAAAGGTCCGGCCAGCCGTATTTACGGACGTAACAAAAAGCATCTTGCGTTCGTTCGTGCATATACCGCGGACCGCCTGTGAAACTGGATGGCAAAATAACCAATCGACCCAAGTCTTCGACGTTATTATCTGATTGCATGGCGTCCCGCAAGTGCACGTATTCTTCAGCGCGTAACCGTCGCTGGTTAGTGCGAATATACACTAAACGTTCAGTTTCTATTTTTGCGTACATGTCCACAATAAATTGGCCGAACAAACCACGAAATCGTTGCAAATATACGAAACTGTTTTGCCTTATTTGTAAAAGGTAGGAATAGTATTGTTGAGCAGATATTTTTTTTTGATAATTAGTGACTCTCGTAGTAGGGTTCACTTGGTACAGCCCAAAATTGTACCCATCTTCACCATGACAATAAATTAGTGGATATTGCAGGGCGTCGTAAGCTCGGTGGGTTTCCAAAATGCGTTGAAGGCGATCGTCGCGTGTACGCAACACGATATCACGTCTCTCACACTCCTGGTCGACTAAAACAACTACAACTTCATCTGCGACGGGTGCATTGTGTCTTCCACGGTGTTCACCCACAGGACGTCTATCGGCACTTATAACAATTTTGAAATCATTGCTGCCTTGTGGAATTGACTCCAATGCAGCTTTGAATTCACGAACGTACTGGTTAACGTGATGCAGCAATTCTTGAAGTTGACCCAAAAGCTCAGCATTGAGCTGGGGAAAATTGTGATTTCTAACATTGAGCTGTTGCGTGTAATCGGATACAAAATAAATTTGGAGAAATTTGGGTTCATTTTCTGGCAGCAAAGATCCAATAAGGTGATAAACTTGACCTTGTACTTTGAAGGTTGGCATGAACGGTCCTTCCGTTATTTGTTTTGCCCCAAAGGAAGTCATTTGGAAAGAACTGTTATATAAACGAATATTATCCAAAAAATGTTTCGACTGGGGATAATCGCCATTCAGGAGACTTTTAAGTAAGTGTGGTGGATCTTGGAAATTTGGAAGAACAATTTTTCCATTTGAGCAGCACATTCCGTCTGTCTCTTTCCTCCATTTCAAAGCATGACAAAAATTACAAATTTTTCTCATGTCACCCACGGAAGTAAAGCCAGCATAATTAATTCTAGACGAATATGTGAACCCTGATTTTTCCCTATTGTCCCAAGGTAATAAAATATTTGCATCGTCATTTTCCATGGACTCATCAGCTCCGCTATTTGATTCTTTATTCATATGGTATCGAGCTCGTTCTATTTCTAGGCGAGATTGACGTTTTTCTGCTGTTTCTGCTCGTCTTAGTTCATCTATTCTTTCCCTTTCAGATGCAAGATAACTTTCATTGTTTCTTTGTACACCTACATAGTTATGTCTAGCTATTTGTAATCGTTCTTCTCTTTGGGAGAGAGATTCAGACTCGCGCGAGAGAGCGTGTCGCTCTCGGTCAGATGACAGACGTGCTTGGCGTTCCTCGATACTCTCTTGAGAACGCAAAGTCGCGGTCCGAGTTCTTTGCGAACTTAAGCGCGACTCCCTTTCTGTGAAAGTCTCTGACTCGCGTGAGAGAGACTGGCGCTCCCGATTAGCAGACAGCCGAACTTCGCGTTCCTGGATACTCTCTTGAGAACGCAAAGTCGCGGTCCGAGTTCTTTGCGAACTTAAGCGCGACTCCCTTTCTGTGAATGTCTCTGACTCACGTGAGAGAGAGTGGCGCTCCCGATCAGCAGACAGCCGGACTTCGCGTTCCTGGATACTCTCTTGAGACCGCAAAGTCGCGGTCCGTGTTCTTTGTGAACTTAAACGTGACTCCCTTTCGGTGAACGTTTCCGATTCACGTGAAAGAGCGATGTGCTCTCGGTTAGCAGATAACCGTGCTTCACGATCTTCTTCCGATTCCTGAGACCTACAAAGTCTCATCCTTTTCGTATTCCGGCTACGCAGCGAAAGGTTAGTTTTTTTTCTTTGAGGCATTTTCAAGGAAAATTAAAGCAATAAACAAAACCAACAACACTTATGATCGAATAGCCTACAAACTTAAAAGAACGGTGCGTCGAACAGTCTAGTGTGACAACGTATCGTCTGTTCGTGGTCGTGACTCAACGAATTGGCAACACTAACTTACTGTATAACGATTGGCACTATTGGATTCAAACTACGAAGTAAATAAAATACAATCTTTACTTCGTACTTCAAACCAATGATCAAAGTTGACCAAACGAAACCAATAAGATAAGCCAATACTTTTTTTCGACCAATTTAGAAAATCGATAAACCAAGCAACCAAAGAACTTTTACGACACACGCAAGAACTTTTAAGATACCTAACGAAACCCAATTTGCCTAGTAAACACGGTAGACGTCATTCTCGCGCGGAAAATCTTAACACCGCGATTCAGAAAATGACGTCATTTGCACAACGCCATCTATTGGATTTGGATTTCAACTATCAACATTAGTTCTATTTTTAGTCTTAAGATGTCGTTGCAAGTACTATACTGAATTGCGTAACGTAATATTTTACTTCTTGAACTCACTAAATTAATCATATCTTTTGATAGAGTGAACCGATTTCGATGAAACAAAAACTAAGTTAAACCTCAAGTTGCGTATAATTTTTGTATATAAACATTGTCAGTATTGAATTCGTAGATTTTACGTGATGTGCGCACAAACAAACAGACAAACAGACAAAAATTTCAAAAATGATGGAAATGGGTTCTGTTACTTATCTTTTCACACGCTGGCTATTTTTTGTTTCAATTTCTTCAATGTACAAAAATGACTTTTCTACAGATTTATTATATGTATAGATATAGATATAGATAGATAGATGAAAGCACTAATATTCGACAATATATCACTGAACATATATTTAATATCGAAAGAATCATTACCTTTATCGCCGCAATTATCGTTGCTTTAAACAATTGACACCACATTCACTTTTCACTGCACTTCATACTTGACGAAAACATGTAAATGTATTATTGTATAGCAGCTGTACACGCGGACGCATCGCTCACTCAAGTAGGAGAGAGACAGATGTCGAACGCTGCCGAACGCGGAGGCCGATTGTGCCTCTTTGTCGCTCGTTCCGCGCTCTCGCTTGCACTTCAAGCCTTAAATGAAACGCCTCAGAGCGAGTAAACGCCGCATGAGTCATGTTTTTTCGTGCGTGCAGCCGGCTCCATCGAATTATAAGACGTTGTCACGTCAAACAAAATAGAGAAAAATCAATTTGTTCGTGCACTGTTCTACACTGCATTGTTGCCTAACGTTGCAGAAGAATAAAAGGTGAGAAAGTTTGTAATGGATCCAATATTTCGGAGTACGATTGTCACCCAGCATGATGCATCTGCATTTATGCCTTAAAGACAAATTAATCCCATCGTAAAAAAAAATTGTTTGCAGCAAATCATAATAACAAATAAACGAATGAATGGAACGAATGGAACTGGCGAGTTTAGATAAAAGCATGAATAGGTAATAAATTATGCGAGGATGGGTACAAACATATTTAAATGTTCACGGAAATAAATGAGGGTTCCTCACTACATTCCTATTTTCCTTGGATCCTGCAGTTTACAAACTTTATTATTACAAGATTTTTCAACAAAACTGGATTTTCAAACGTTTTAACGTACAGTCACGAGCATAAATATCTTATACTTACGCAAGATTCAAAAGCGATTATCTCCTAAAGTTTTGATAGATGCTTTATGGTATAACGAACGTAGTATTATCGAAACCAGACTATTATGAAATATCCATACAATTTTCTCAAAGTTGGCTTTTGAATTTTGGGTAAGTGTGAGGTATTTATGCTCGTGACTGTACATATTCTTATCTAGTCAAACGGTCGTAACAAGCAGCGTAGTGCCGAAATCTATGTATGACGACATATATCATGTGACAATGTCAATTGAAACGCTCCAGTTAGCCGCTTATTATGTATATTTTCACATAATGCTACGCTTTTCGTTTATTACTATTCCTTTTTCATTCTATTTATTCTGGCAGTAACATGTTAAGCTCCTCTTGTCTCAAACGTGAACATTTTCTTTAAGACCCGTGTGACAGTGAAAAGCTGTATTTAACTAGAAGGAGACACAGGTAAACGAACTATTTTATCACGAGCTAACATTTTGCATAACTTTATACGATTTAAGATTTCGTAGTTTGTTACGAGAGTCCCCTCATGTCTAGAACTGGTCGACATAATTTATATTTATTTTACATATTAATATTCTAAAGTAATAAAATGTAAACTGTACTGAACGTGAAATTGATTTTTTTATTGACTCGGTTTTCGAGAAAAAATTCTTTGAAAACGGGTATGTTCGTAGCCCTTTTCAGGCTATGGAAGCCTGTCATATAAACTGTCATACTTGTATAAAAGGTACAAAGAAACAATTTATGAAAATGCATACTGTAACTAGGAATTTATGTTTTTGCTAAATGTTACCTATAAAACATGCAATATTCTGAATTAATAAGCTTCTAAAATTACAAAGATTAAACGTTAAATACACAGTTGCAGCCGGAGTGGTGGTGCGGCGAAGGTGAACCGGAATATTCACCGGCGATTAGCCGGCAATTATGTACAACGACCGGAGAACGGGCCGGATTAGCATAAACACACACACACACGAATGCTGAACCCTTGAAACACAACATTTCAAATGATTTTAGGTTTTCTAAGAGAAAAACTCGATTTGAATACTTCAGAAAGATCCCTTGGCTGCCTCTACTTTTTCGTCCTTCATTTCAGGCTAACGAAAAGTTAATTGAAAGCAACAAAGACCAGTTTTTCAAAACATTTCTGATTTCATCTTCCATTGATTTTGGAATACTCATGAATACTAATTCTGTCGAACTTTCTTTTATTATAATCAACATTTCTGAATGGGACTCCCGAGGTACCTATTTAATGACAGAATGCTAAGTCGAAGTACTTAATCACATTTTGCTTTTCGTTTTACATTTAGTTACAGTAGAACGGACGCGGAATAAATAAATGAGAAATTTTGCAAAGAGGTTGGTGAAGGGGTCGGGAAACTTTAACCATTTATTGTTGGTGTACTGTTCGATGTAGTCTTGTCGTTCATTACAAGTTGGATTAATGTTGTGGTTACTGAAATGTTAGGAAATTTTCAAATGGTTTAGATAAAACATAGAATTGCTTACCGTACCGCAAACAATACATTGCATCTAGCACGGCAGTCTGTGGACCCGAGCCTATCGTGCCAATCCCCTTCAACCAAATACGCAGGTGGCTACAGGAATTCACCACATACAAGCGGAGAACTGGTAGACCTCGACACTGGGTTGCAGGCAGTCCAAGGAAGCTATGCCATCCTTGGATAGCAGGCTAACTAGGCGTTTATTACGCCTGGACAGAAACGGCCTGCGCCTGGTGATGGGGACCATCACGGGACACTGTTCGCTAAACAAACACTTCCACACAATAGGGATAACAGACAGTCCTCTGCGCAGAGCGTGCATGGAGGCTGAGGAAACCGTAGCGCACGTGCTCTTTGAATGCACAGGCGTCACTCAGATTAAAACAGAAACCCTCGGGTTACCCAGATCCTACACAGATGTTCTGACCAGATTGGGAGATTTAATTAGCTTCTGGAGGGAGGTGGGCTGGTAGGAATAACCACCAAATGGCCGCCATGGCCCACGCACAATGGTCCATTTTACGGACTAAGTGCGGAAACCAAACCCTATAACATAAAACAATACATTGTAATTAATGTTATACTTGACGGAGAGGGTAGGTATGTATTTCGTTATTATCAGCCATATTTTAACTACTGTGGGTAGTATTGGTTATTGCGCAATAGAAAAACCGTTTGCAGTTCAGATCAAATTATAATTTATAATCAAATTAATCACACTAGCAATTCACACACTGTAGGTATACAACACAACTATTCGGAATGCGCGACAGTTTCTAAACGTTTTCACTGCTTGACCGCCACCAATGAAGTCTGCTCAGCTTCGGCCGGTTCAAGCGTTATGATGTAGACTCTGTCTAGCGCCGCTGCCGCTATGTGGCGCTGGCGTCCCGATTAGTCAACTCAGTAACGTATTTCTGACATAATTTTAAAACTGTTCCTTTCAACTGTCATTAACGAGACACAATAGAATTTTAATTGTTATCCACCTCAATGAGGCATCGTGACAGATAATGAGTTTTATAATAGCAAAAGGTTTTTGCAAAAAGTTTGTCAGACTCATATCAGCAATTTATGTTGCTGATATGAGTCTGAAAGCACAACTGGAAATATCTGGTTGTCATAATGAATTAATTTGCAAAACGACCCTGGCCACACTGTGGTAATGAGTGCAGTTCATATTCATCTGTATTCCCGCTCACACACGCCGTTTTAATGGTGCTTCACTTCCGATATTCACTGCCGGCCGCCATAATGCTCGCCACATTATAATACTACGCATATTGTTCGACGGCTTTTCACGATTTTCGCAATGCTAAAATGCTCCGGGCATCTGTAGTTCAGTGTCGTTTTTTGTAAAAAACAATTTTGTGTGAAATACTTTGGTTTAAAATACTAGCTTCAATCATGAAGAAAACAACTTTTTCCAAAAATACTTTCCCGTTCAAGATTGTAAGATGATACAATGACCGTAATGATCCGTGGGGCATTATTGCACATGTGCAATAACGGGGTTACCGGGTGACTGACCGCCACTGATTGCTAGGTAATGCCGAGTATGTGCTGTGAAAGAACGCCGCCCAGTGAGAAAATGTATCAAGAATTCGTTAACACGTCTCGTCTATAGATAGGATTCCCATTGAGTCTACCATCATATGGTAGACGACTAATAGACTTTCAGCTTTTTACCATTTTTGGGGGTTCTGTAGTCAACAAAAAACCCTTATAGTTTCGTCATGTCCGTCTGTCAGTCTGTCCGTCGGTCTGTCTGTCTGTCCGTCGGTCTGTCTATCTGTCTGTCTGTCCGCGGCTTAGCTCAGAGACGCATAGTACTAGAAAGCTGTAATTTGGCATAGGTATACATATTAATCACGCCGACAAAGTGGTAAAATAAAATCATGTTTTTTTTTTTTTTCAAGTTCCTCCCCTTGACGTAAAGTGAGGATAATTATTTTTTCTCTCAATAATCTCATAGTGTGGGATGTCGTTAGAAAAGTCGTTCAAAAATATTGTGAGTTTGTCCAGACTATTTTTGTATTTAGGGATCCGTTTTCGAAATATTAAGCTTTAAAGTGCTAATTTTTGTTAGAATCAAGTGTGTCCCCCCTGCAAGCTTAATAGTTAGTTTTGGGTATGTGAAAAAATTCACGAAAGTAGCATATATAACGAAATCTAGACACGCGGCAGCGTGTCGAGCCAAGTTTCTAGGCAAGACACGGCTGCAGTGTGTTATATTACACGAACCATTTGGAGCCACTTTTGACCCCTTAATAACTCAAAATCTATGTAACATAGACTCATGAAATTTGGTTTATTTATAAAAACCCCTTAGATTAACTAGAACTCCAAATTTCATAAATAAAACTCAAACGGTTATTGAGATATTAACGTATAAAAATCGGCATTTTTATCAACGACCTGCCACTAGACATCAAAAACATTTAACCCATTTCCGGGTGACCTAGAAAGTTGAAAAGAGATTTCCCGAAAGCAGGCCCATGGTATGATACTGTGTCAAAGCTTATTTATCCAAAATTATGTCGTATTTTTTTCAAGTCGTTTTATCAAAATTTATTTCTTCTAGCATTAGAGAACCTAATAAATATTTATTTTGTTGATACTTAAAGAACTACATCCGCCATTCAATCCTAACCTGAATGTTGCCAGATGACAGACTATCCCAATAAAATAATTTGTAATCGACTGAAAATATCGATACTAACCCACATGGAGTAGGTGGAGTATCCACTACACGAGTATGTTTTAAATGCTATTTATTATACTCAAATACTGTAAAATTATGATTTTACAATAAATAAAATATTATATGGTCTGAATATACTCAACAACTTAAAAGTGTTTCGAGGCAGTAATGTTATTTTATAAACTACCAGTGATCAGAGTAAGTAGATTGATTTGAGGTCAATGAACTGGCACGTATATTGGTATGAATACGCCGCCGGGATTCCGGGATTTTGAAATTATTAAGATTTTTTAAGGAATTTCAAATGTTGTAATGTGTAGAATAAAGAATACATCAATATGAATAAGAAATGTTCAACCCTTTTGCTGTCTGTTTAATAGTATATAGGTGATCGGACTCCAAAAAAAGGATAGATTTACTATAAAACAATATAATATATTTTAAATATTTATCTATCGCATTCTATAAATTTCTAATGTAGTAGTTTAAAAATCCTTACTTTAACAATATTTGATTCAATCCCGTAAGTACCAAAATGAAATCCCGGAAAAAAGGCTTATCCATGTTATGATTTCTATGACTATTCATGATGCGAGTACGTAAAATCAATCTACCTACTCCGATCACTGATAATCACCTAATCGATTTCGTCAATCGATTACCAAAATAATTAAACCTGGTAACACTGACACCATGCATAATGTCAAACTGTCAAAAAAAATCTGTCAGATCAATGGCATTGTTGGCTGTTTGTTTTACGTTGATTTGAATTTATTTTTCCGTATTTACTTTATACTTATATTACGTTACGATTTAATGCTGTCAATTTAAATTGAAGCCAGAGGAACTATTGCTTATCTTTCCATGGCCCTGGGTAAGTTTATTATGTTCTCTAAATATTTATAAACACCGTCGTATTGTATAACCTCATTGATTTTAGCAGCCTATTAGTAGAAGGCCTATGTTCAGTCAGGGGTACGTCGCGCGTCGTCAGCTGTAAATGTCTATAGTATGATGTAATTATATAGCATAAGTAAATACACTGAATTTTTTTACCTTTTTCAGGTATGACGATGACATGTGTTATTGCAAGACTTGACATTATTGATTATATTATCTACGACTCTATCCCAAGTATTACTTGCTCAGGAAAATCTAAGCATATTATGTTATGTATGTGGCATGTCAATTGCAAGTCACAGAAGTCATCAGGTTAGTGTTTTTAAAATGGCAGAATTACTATGAGTGATATAATTATTATACAAAAGTAAATAAACAACTATAAGAGTATTTTCTTACTTTCTAGGTTAGGTATACATTTGGATAAAGTTTGTCATGCTTACTGAGAGAGGCTGCTACCAGAGATGTTTATAGGCAAGCAAGTGATGATAAAAACAGAGCCACCCTAGAGTGTAAAAGATTTACCCATAATAGATCAAAACAATAATCTGGTTAGGGCCAGAATCAAATCGTGACATGTGAGCAGCAGGACTTAGTGTACATAATTATTGATAAGTGAGCAAAATAGGACAAATTGTTTAAGAGATCATCATTGCTTATTACTGTTTTGTGGGAAAGCGTACATCTACCATCTACCGTACCTACGCTGCTTTCATACCATGACTACGTTATGTGAATGAAGCTGAAGCCGTTTTAAATTCTATGAGAAATAAAATGTTTTTAGTATTTAGGTATTGTTGTGTTATTTGTTAAAGTAAACCTTCCTATAGAAGCACTGAAAATGCTGCTGCCAATGAGATTATTCATCTTTAATTAAGAGAGTTGGCTAAAATAATGTTTATGCCATTAAATCTTTCATATTTAGCGCGCAAGATTATTAATTTACCTTTATAAAATTCAAGTCTGTAAATGCGATAATCGCCATTTTGATGACAGTCGAGGTCGAGGCTAAAAACCGGCCAAGTGCGTGTCGGACTACGCACAATGAAGGGTTCCGTAGTTGAGATGAATTTATTTATCCCAAGAACAAACTTAACATTTATTCCAACTGCAAATCGTCGCTCGGCATCCAATACCGCGAATGTGTAATTTTTTATGTTTTTTTTAAATTGCTGTATCACTTATTTGAACGTGTAGTAAAAATAAAAATCTAACACCTTTAAACGAGCAATTCTTGTATATATTATATAACCTGAATCTCTGAAACGGCTCCAAGAATTTTATGAAATTTAGTATGCAGGGGGTTTCGGGAGCGATAAATCGATCTAGCTAGGTTTCATTATTAGAAAACGTCGTTAAAAAAACAGTCATCCATATATTTTTCTTTATTCAAGTAACAAGGACTCATTGTGTTAGTAAACTTATGAACTTTAGCTTATTTTACCAGGTCACTCAGAAAGTTTTGCGACTAACAGTTTTTGTCTATGGGATACTGGCTGGCGCTCAGAAGTACCATATCGTCTGCAAAGCTAATAATGGTGCCGATTCTCTTGTCACAAATGCCTCTAAACTAAACTAAAAATCACTAAAATTTAGTTTATTCCTGTCAAACGACGATTTCCCATTCTGAAATAGACTAAAGTGACACAACTTAACTATATTTTAGTTTGACAGCACTAAGATGGCACTGAGATATTAGTTTAGTGAAAATGGCAATTTTGCTATTCTGAATTTGACGTTTTTAACCTAAAATTTAGATTTTCTAACTAAATATGACTATTTTTAATCGCGACTAAAAACATGTAGAATAAAATTGGTTGTTATGAACTAAAATTCACACCAACACCTCGACTTCAGATGAAAAAACAGTACTGAATATTTTTTTTCTTTTGCTTATATCTCGAAAACGGTGTGTCCAATCGCAAAAATAATGAAAATTTCGACACTCTTTATAAAACTCTTAAACCCCTAACACTCTACATGTAGGTAATATTTTTTCTTATTTTCCACACAAAAAGTGAAAAATCCATATAAAACACGTCGTGGCTGCCCCCCCTGCGCGCCTCCGGCTCTAAAAAGATTCACGTGGTTAGGTATCACGTGTGGAGTCGCGGTTGTCAAATTCGATTTAGATGTGTCAAAATTATTTTTAAATTTAGAGAATTTATTTTGCAGAATAGCTTTGAGATTCTCATAGTCAAAAGTAAGGAATTTTAGTGATAGTTTAGTTAGTTTAGTTCGGTGTACAAGAGAATCGGCACCATTATTTACACAAATACCATCTATACAGTGTGAGTCTTCATAATGTGCACATATCGAAATGAGGGAATCTATGCTTAATTTTACCGACGGAAAAATGGTAAAAAAATTTTTTTTTGTTTTTTTTTTTATTCTCTTGGGCATCTTATTCATAAATTTTACAATTATTGTAAAAATTGATGAAAAAAATACAGATTTTTACTAAAAAAACATGTTTATTTTCAATTGAGGGTAGTTTTTTTCTCAATTTTAATTTTATGTGGACGCCTACTTACTTCCAATCATTATGAAGTTTGTTTCATCACGATAGCTGATTCAGTTTAAAAGTTACACAGTTTTGTTACAATTTTTTTTTAATTCCATAAAAGTATTTAAAAAATTAGATTTTTAAAATATTTTTTTGTCGTTAAAATTAAGCATAGATTCCCTCATTTCGATATGTGCACATTATGAAGAATCACACTGTATAACAACCCACTCTGGTGCTGCTGAGCTCGCCAATCCTGCCTCACCCCGCATTCCAACCTGTATGGCCTGGAAAAAGTTCCAGCCCATCGTACACTATTGATCTGGTTACCATAGGTACCAATATTTAAAAATGTTTTTAAGCTCCATTGGCAACCTACCCTTCTCCATTTTTCTCCACAATACATCATAAGCAACCAAATCAAGTCTTGAATAAGTCGAGGAAGCTAGCATAAATCGGCGTCCTGCGCTGTGTATAAGTATAGTATGTGACAGTACGCTTAAGACACAACACTGCACTTTCTGTTGAGAAACCACGCCGAAACCCAAATTAGTTGTCATGAACATTTACAGTTTTATTTATTTGTGTATTAAGCAGACTGTCAAACACTTTTGATATTGATATTATAGTAGTAGCTAGAGAGATGGGCCTATTGGATGCCGAGCGACGAAATGTAAGTTTGTACGCACAATATTGAGAGATTTACCGTGTTATTTTAAGACCATAGACTTCTTATAGGTTTTCCTGTAATCTATGAGTAAAGAGCCATACTATGTATTTTTTTGAAATTTTTTGGTCCAGTAGTTTCGGAGATAAGGGGGGGGGGAATGGTCAATTTTCATTGAATTTCTTAAATATCTTTAAAAATGTGTATTTTAAAATTATATAAAAAATATATTTAAGATCCTCGCAATAAGTCCTTTCATTTGATATGTCACACGGTACTGTTAGCATAACTTTTTTTTTTAATTTTCTTGTTTGCCTCCCAAAAGTGACCCCTTTATTCAATTTTTTTTATTTATGTTACAAATTCGTGTTTGGGTTACAAAAATACATATGTGTACCAAATTTCAACTTAATCGGTCCATTAGATTCAGAGTAAATTGGCTGTGACAGACGGACAGACAGACAGACAGACAGACACACGAGTGATTGATTTCATTTATTCATTAACAATTAACATTGTGTTGAACATTACATATTATAAAATTATCACATGCAGAAATAATACATTTAAAGCCTAATTAAAATTGAAGTGAAAAGTTAGTTCAAAAGTCAAATTAATTTAAAATATGACAATTAACAAATACAATGTCAAATTAAATAGCAAATATAAAGTCAAATTAATTTAAAATATGTCAACAAATAAATACAATGTCAAAATAAATAGCAAATATCATGTAAAATTCAATGTCAAAAAAAATTATTAAATAATTGAGAGTATAACTTCATCAAGGTCCTAGTAATGAGCAAATAAATTATTTTATAGCTTGTTCACTGCTATTATTATAGTTGACTATTTTTATCATTTGACATGTATTCTGATACCGAGTAAAAACATCTTTCCAACAAGAAGGCTTTTAATTTAGTTTTAAATAAGTGAGAGTTATAAATTAATAATTTTAAATCAGTTGGTAACCTATTAAATAACTCGACTGCTTGATATCTGGAACAATGCTTAACAATGATTAAATTTGGTGCTTTTTTGTGTTTGAATTCCTTCCTTCTTGTGCTTTCTCTTATCTTACGTTCGTCTTGTGTCTCATACTCATGAATATACTTAGCAAAGAGATTAAGGATTACTAATATATATAGACTTGGTACTGTTAAAATGTCTAATACTTTAAAATGCTCTCTACATGAGTCTCTTTGTGAGATCCTTACTATAGTCCTTATGGCACGTTTCTGTAAGATAAACGCTTTCTGACAGTTATAACTATAGCTGTTTCCCCAAAGCATTATGCTGTATCTTAACCTAGATTCTACCAACGCGTAATATATAGCCTTTAGTTGCTTTAGATCCAACATATCTCTAAGGCTCCTGAGTGCATAGCATGCTGATGAATCCTATAAGGGTTCCTTTTTTTCCTTTTGAGGTACGGAACCCTAAAAAAAACGTGGACAGTCGGGGAGCCTTATGTCGTATGGTATTTTACTGAGGGGTCGGGCTGCTGACATTGAATACATCTTTATTTTGCAAAAGAGAGCTATCAGAGCCATTTATAATCTACGTCGCCGCGAATCTCTCAGGAAACTTTTTAAAAGGATTAATATTATGACGGTACCTTGCCAATTCATTTATGAAAATATTATGTATGTAAGGAAAAATCCACATCTCTTTAATAAAATAAGTGATAGACATAATTTTAATACTAGAAATAAAGATAAACTAGATCAACCATTTTTTAGATTATCTTAAGTACATACATCTTTTATGGGGTACTGTGTTAAATGTTACAACAAAATACCTTGTGACATTTTGCAATTAAATGAAAGAAAATTTAAAACTCATATTAAAAATACACTTTGTAAACAAGCATATTACAAATTAGAGGATTATATCCAAGATAAGAGTGCTTGGAAACATGCTGGTCCTGCTCCATAGGACAATTTAGAATCAAGACAAAATCAAACTGTTTGCTAATTTAATTGTAAAATTTATTACTTTGTGTTTTATGAAATTGATTTTACATTCTGTGATTACTTCCTCACACACTGACTTATTAATTGTAAAATTTTAGGAAAATCGTCTACTTTTACAATGTTTGTTAATATGTGAGCACCATGTATCTATCACATATTAAATTATCTGTCGTTGTTTAATTTTTAATACTTTTTACCTATTGTGGTATAGTAATTTTATTCCAGGTGCACCGTCTTCACATATAATTATTATTTAACAAATGTACGTACATATACAAACAATTGTAAAACATTTTAAAAGAGTAACGGTGGAGTTTCTTGCCCATTCTTCTCCATACGAAAACTACCTTTTGGAAGGGGCGAATAGAATCAATTTTATTATTTTGTAATTTTTGACGTTCAAAAGTGCCATACATGGGCCTATTTGAAATTAATGATTTGACTTTGACCCCGTCAGGAACAAAGTTCCTTCTCACGTATGATTTAATTATTTAATTTTTGCAGCCGCCCCTTTTTTTTTTTAAGTATCTTCTCCCGCTCTGGGCGGAGCGGGAGGGCGTATCAGACTCTTATTGACTAAAACCCACCCGTGTTCCTTCGGTTGCCCTGTTGCCGGGGGCCACGATGTCCCTATCGGTTTTCTGCGAACCCCCGGCAGGCATTGGCCCTAGCGGATCCCGTCATTTCTGCTGACATCTCTTTGAGGCGCGCGTGGAACACAACGCGCCGTCGACCCGGGCTTGGTCCTTATCGGACGGCGAGCTACCCATTGCTCACCGTTCGCAAGCCCGCGCCTACGGTGGCCGGAAATCGGCTCGCGATTCCCGCCCCGGGCGTCTCCTCCTGCAGCGGTTAGGGGCGTGAGGGTGCGAACTTTGCCTCTACCTCACGCGTTCCGCCTCCTCCTTCGCGAGCATTACCGCTTCGCAGAAGGAGGTGACGGCCTGCCGTTTCCTCTCGCTCCGTACCATGGCCTGAACCAGGGCCGGACGCGAGAGATCACCGCCGCCGTTGCAGCCGCCCCTTGGATTTACATTTTGACCTCACTATGGACTTAACTATTCGTAAGTTTATATAAAAAATTAAACGACAATAGTCCCTAAAACAATAGTCATACGATCTATCAATTCAAAAACGTCTCAAGCATAGTACCAACCTACCAACTACCTTGAACATACCAACCTGACGTTTGTAACAACGTTTTTCGAGATCAGAGAATGAATGAAATGAATTCACTGCCGCCTAACATTAGGGACCAAGATTTTGACACGAGACACATCAGTTGACTCGACGGGGTGTTTTGAATTCAGTCATGAAATTCAGGAATTTACATCAACTTTTGGCATTCGAATCAAAAATGTATAGTTAGCTGTCAAATTATAAGACGCTGGAGATCAGCGCCATCTGAAGTGAGCAAGTGGCAGTTTTTAATCCCATTTGAAAATTTGTCGTCATGACTGTCATTTTCATAGTTTTCGGGAGATAGTGCTGATATCCAATTAGATGGACATTCTGGATTTTAAGATGGCGGCTATTCCAAATAATAATAATATTGTAGATCAATTGTCATAGACATCAATTTCATGCCAATTGTAAACTTGATAATCAAAATCCGTAAAAAAACGGACCTCTTAATTTCGTCAAGTTCGTCTGTCCGTGCGTCCGGATGTCATACAGTCATTTAACATGGAGACTATTTACACTCTATCGATGAAAATTTTGAAAAAGGTGTATTTTTTGCACCGTTAAATAATGGTGTAGTGAAATTACGATAAACATAATAGTGGGGGTGGCATTCTCCATACTTACATATAACCGAGAGATGAAAAAAATCTATGCATATAAAGCGTGTATTGTTGGATCTCATAATTAAAATGTTAAGATGTTTCTAAGTGACTTTGCTTTTGAAGTCAATAATTTTTGAGATACAGTTTATTTTCGGTTACAACCGCAGAATTAACTTTGTTTGTTATAGTTTTTTCGAGAAATACAAACTTATTTTTGCAGTCGATAAAATTGATACTATGCAATGTTTATGCGTAAATATTCATCCCAATTACGGAACCCTTCACTGTGCGTAGTCCGACATACACTTGGGCAGTTTTTTTAAAATTTCGTTTTGAAACTACCTCAAAAATAAACAATTTCTATTACTCGAGTAAGATTATCCTATTAAAAACAAATACTATCAAACTCATACAACTAAAAAAAAATGATTGTTGGTTTTATGAAACCACGGTAAAAGTGAAACTTTACACGGTCAGCTGCTGCGAACTATAGGCGCCGCCATATTGGCCTTGGCTGCTCTGACGATCGCCTTTCACTTTATCCCTACTCCGCGGCCGACCGACACGCGACATGCAACACACAGACGAAAAAGTTTGAGACGATGTAATAAAAGTTTCAATTTAAAAATATAGACGTCATTTAAAAGTGTTTGCGGAATACCTACCTAATTTATATAATTAATTTAACATCATTCCCAAACAAAATTTTCTTAAGCCTACCTAAAAAATGTATACTAGGCATTCTATATCAGAAAGTATCAAAAATAAAATCCACAGTAAATAATTGTCCAAAAAATTAAAAAATAATTTTGAACAACGTTCCGAATTTAAATTCAAATAAATAGAAACAATTCGGCGCGAAATTCAATAAATGAGGTAAGTATCTATCCTCGTTCTATGTGTTGACTCGTTTTATATTGAATGTTCTAAAAACGATTAAACACTAGAAAAGTATAAATAATTATTTTAAACAATGTTTATTGTATTTAATGCTTAAAACAATTTTATTTTAATTTTCAAGTATAGATTTCAGACATTCGACATAATTATAAATTAATCGAGACAATCAAAATTGAAAAAAAAAAAAAACGTTTGGCATAATCGTTTTCGCACATCATTACAATAAAAAAAAAAACAATGATCGACGATTTTTAACACAAATTGAGTAGTAGTAATGAATATTACGTGTTATTGAACATGTGTTCGTATAATAAGTAAAGATCTGGGCATTTTCTAGTTACTTATAATATTTTTAATCACATTTGTCACATTTAAAGTCGTATCAGATATGACTGTGTATGTGTGTTAATTGTGAAAAGTTAAAATGTAAACACGCACGATTGGCGCGAATCTTCGACTTTTGATATCAAAAACTTCATTACTACTACTTATTTAACTTGAAAAATTGATGAATTCGTCAAATAATTAAATGTTGTAATAGTCGCTGTCCTTATGGTGGAGTTTGGATGTTCGCAATCCCCAATTTTTATGTTTTTAGGGTTCCGTACCTCAAAAGGAAAAAAAGGAACCCTTATAGGATCACTCGTGTGTCTGTCTGTCTGTCTGTCTGTCTGTCTGTCCGTCTGTCACAGCCAATTTACTCTGAATCTAATGGACCGATTAAGTTGAAATTTGGTACACATATGTATTTTTGTAACCCAAACACGAATTTGTAACATAAATAAAAAAAATTGAATATAGGGGTCACTTTTGGGAGGCAAACAAGAAAATTAAAAAAAAAAGTTATGCTAACAGTAGCGTGTGACATATCAAATGAAAGGACTTATTGCGAGGATCTTAAATATATTTTTTATATAATTTTAAAATACACATTTTTAAAGATATTTAAGAAATTCAATGAAAATTGACCATTCCACCCCCCTTATCTCCGAAACTACTGGACCAAAAAATTTCAAAAAAATACATAGTATGGCTCTTTACTCATAGATTACAGGAAAACCTATAAGAAGTCTATGGTCTTAAAATAACACGGTAAATCTCTCAATATTGTGCGTACAAACTTACATTTCGTCGCTCGGCATCCAATAGGCCCATCTCTCTAGCTACTACTATAATATCAATATCAAAAGTGTTTGACAGTCTGCTTAATACACAAATAAATAAAACTGTAAATGTTCATGACAACTAATTCGGGTTTCGGCGTGGTTTCTCAACAGAAAGTGCAGTGTTGTGTCTTAAGCGTACTGTCACATACTATTCTTATACACAGCGTGGGACGCCGATTTATGCTAGCTTCCTCGACTTATTCAAGACTTGATTTGGTTGCTTATGACGTATTGTGGAGAAAGATGGAGAAGGGTAGGTTGCCAATGGAGCTTAAAAACATTTTTAAATATTGGCACCTATGGTAACCAGATCAATAGTGTACGATGGGCTGGAACTTTTTCCAGGCCATACAGGTTGGAATGCGGGGTGAGGCAGGATTGGCGAGCTCAGCAGCACCAGAGTGGGTTGTTATACAGTGTGATTCTTCATAATGTGCACATATCGAAATGAGGGAATCTATGCTTAATTTTAACGACAAAAAAATATTTTAAAAATCTAATTTTTTAAATACTTTTATGGAATTAAAAAAAAATTGTAACAAAACTGTGTAACTTTTAAACTGAATCAGCTATCGTGATGAAACAAACTTCATAATGATTGGAAGTAAGTAGGCGTCCACATAAAATTAAAATTGAGAAAAAAACTACCCTCAATTGAAAATAAACATGTTTTTTTAGTAAAAATCTGTATTTTTTTCATCAATTTTTACAATAATTGTAAAATTTATGAATAAGATGCCCAAGAGAATAAAAAAAAAAACAAAAAAAAATTTTTTTACCATTTTTCCGTCGGTAAAATTAAGCATAGATTCCCTCATTTCGATATGTGCACATTATGAAGACTCACACTGTATAGATGGTATTTGTGTAAATAATGGTGCCGATTCTCTTGTACACCGAACTAAACTAACTAAACTATCACTAAAATTCCTTACTTTTGACTATGAGAATCTCAAAGCTATTCTGCAAAATAAATTCTCTAAATTTAAAAATAATTTTGACACATCTAAATCGAATTTGACAACCGCGACTCCACACGTGATACCTAACCACGTGAATCTTTTTAGAGCCGGAGGCGCGCAGGGGGGGCAGCCACGACGTGTTTTATATGGATTTTTCACTTTTTGTGTGGAAAATAAGAAAAAATATTACCTACATGTAGAGTGTTAGGGGTTTAAGAGTTTTATAAAGAGTGTCGAAATTTTCATTATTTTTGCGATTGGACACACCGTTTTCGAGATATAAGCAAAAGAAAAAAAATATTCAGTACTGTTTTTTCATCTGAAGTCGAGGTGTTGGTGTGAATTTTAGTTCATAACAACCAATTTTATTCTACATGTTTTTAGTCGCGATTAAAAATAGTCATATTTAGTTAGAAAATCTAAATTTTAGGTTAAAAACGTCAAATTCAGAATAGCAAAATTGCCATTTTCACTAAACTAATATCTCAGTGCCATCTTAGTGCTGTCAAACTAAAATATAGTTAAGTTGTGTCACTTTAGTCTATTTCAGAATGGGAAATCGTCGTTTGACAGGAATAAACTAAATTTTAGTGATTTTTAGTTTAGTTTAGAGGCATTTGTGACAAGAGAATCGGCACCATTATTAGCTTTGCAGACGATATGGTACTTCTGAGCGCCAGCCAGTATCCCATAGACAAAAACTGTTAGTCGCAAAACTTTCTGAGTGACCTGGTAAAATAAGCTAAAGTTCATAAGTTTACTAACACAATGAGTCCTTGTTACTTGAATAAAGAAAAATATATGGATGACTGTTTTTTTAACGACGTTTTCTAATAATGAAACCTAGCTAGATCGATTTATCGCTCCCGAAACCCCCTGCATACTAAATTTCATAAAATTCTTGGAGCCGTTTCAGAGATTCAGGTTATATAATATATACAAGAATTGCTCGTTTAAAGGTGTTAGATTTTTATTTTTACTACACGTTCAAATAAGTGATACAGCAATTTAAAAAAAACATAAAAAATTACACATTCGCGGTATTGGATGCCGAGCGACGATTTGCAGTTGGAATAAATGTTAAGTTTGTTCTTGGGATAAATAAATTCATCTCAACTACGGAACCCTTCATTGTGCGTAGTCCGACACGCACTTGGCCGGCTTTTTTAATAATAATACTTGCCGCGCCGGCTCAGCGATCTGACATCATTGCGGAAAATTGTAACAATTGTTACGAAAGAAATACCTACATTCTTACACAATATTGCTACGCATATTTACAAAAAGAATCTAATAGATCACGTTTGATTGACGAATAATAATAATTTCTTTACAAAAAGTAATGATATCCCATCAAAAACATAAATGTGAAAATGGGAGCCAAATTCCATAAATATGGTTGTTGACTTCACCGACAAAAGAATTGAAATCTAAATGGGTGCCAAGTTCTGTAGATAATCCTGAAATTTATTTATAAGAACATGCAACTTTCTAAAATAAAATTAAAACACAAATTCTTGTTTTTTCTGCTATAACAATGTTTGCTATTTAAAAATATAACTTCTTAAATTTGAACAGTCGAATTATTTACATAAAGCACTTAGGATAAATTGAAGCTCAAGATTTGACTTGGCTAGTTTTTACCAGCAAGCTGAAATTTTAGAGAAAGAAGATATTTTGACCTTACAGTTACAATAAGAAACAGTAACTTGCGCATAACATAAAGAACAAAAATATGAATATTTTACTTTATTTATTTGGCTCACCAACAATTAAGTACACCGATACAAAGATATGAGATACATGCAATAAACTTATAGACTAGTGTACAAATTTCTTACAGGTAAGCACATCATGAATTACTTATTTGATGTTGAGTGCCTACTTAAAATTAAATAATAATAATTAAATATGCCTAGGTAGACAGTCAAAGCTGTAAACTCGATAAAAAAATAGCGTCCAACTGTTAGCCGCTTAATGCACGCACACTAAAAAAGTAAAATTACAGCACAATGACGTGGCGCGAGTGTACTCGTAAGACGTAGCTGTAATGCACACCAGCATAAAAAAGTTACCCTGTTTGTTTTAGTTCTTTTGCACCGCGACACTGTAGACAAATATAAAGATGATAAATTGATTAGCCAAAATATATAAGATATGTTGTATGTAAAAACTAGCCAAGTCAAATCTTGAGCTTCAATTTATCCTAAGTGCTTTGTGTAAATAATTCGACTGTTCAAATTTAAGAAGTTATATTTTTAAATAGCAAACATTGTTATAGCAGAAAAAACAAGAATTTGTGTTTTAATTTTATTTTAGAAAGTTGCATGTTCTTATAAATAAATTTCAGGATTATCTACAGAACTTGGCACCCATTTAGATTTCAATTCTTTTGTCGGTGAAGTCGACAACCATATTTATGGAATATGGCTCCCATTTTCACATTTATGTTTTTGATGGGATTTTATTAAATATAATATTAAAGTTAATTAATTATTAATTATTTACAAAATAAAAATAGATATTATATACTAACTTAACTAGAACTATTTACAAACTAAAATATAGCGTCGAAAAATTCATCCGCATCGCTGTCGACTGGTAATGTACCCAAGAGACTGGCCGCATTGCCACGTTGTATGGCAATGCTTAGCCTCTGGCCAAGGTAAAAACCAGCCCTTGGGTCACGGGAAGTGTCAAATAGCCGTTTTGAGATGTCACGGAAGAGGCCATGGGCACTCGGACCCCACGGCCCGAGGGTTTCAACCCCAAACGGCTCGAAAGTATAGTTACCAATGAGGTTATTATACTTACGCGCTTGAGGTCTTCTGCAGCCGCAGCAGCAGCACCAGCACAGCACGCAGAGCTAGGAAGATGGGATGGCGCAAGAGTGTCGACACAGGTTGCGTCCCACACTAAAGGCCTACCCACCTTCCATGGAAATAAGGACATGCCGTCCGATCTCTTGCCATCGTCGCGTGCCAGGCCATTGGGTTCTAATACAGCTGGAACGCCGGCGGTGACAAGAGCTCGTCGGATGATGTCGTTGATGTTTGCGTGCCGCGCTAAGCGGCCTGCACTTCGGCTGCAAGACAGGCCGTGATGGCCGAGACTGTTGACAACTTCGCCACAGTGACAGCGATGAGGAGAACAACATGGAGCTCCTAGTCGTAGGGAAGCAGCGAGTCGGAAAGTGGTGTCGTCGAGCAAAGTGCCTATATTCGACGACGGTAGTACATGAAGCCACAGACCCGATTCCCACTTACTCACAGCCAGCAGGCGCGCACGCTCCGTAGTAGTAGTAGACGTGTTAAGTAAATTGTTCTGTACTACTCTGCAGAGCGGCTCATCCCACCGCCTTTGAGAAGATGGATAATCGGGTAGATCAGAGTTCGGGCAAGCGATTCTCCAGGCATTCATAGCCTCAGTGAAGCACGGCACATCAAAATTAATCAGTGTGGAGGCTAGAATTTTCCTGATTAATTTCTCAGTGCCATGGACCGAGGATATGAAAGCCGGTAGACTAATACTCGAAATTTTGCGGACGTCGAGGCCTCCCATACGAATGGGAAGAGTAGCTTGTGCCCAAGCTCGGTCGTCCATGGCCACATTTAAAATTGAAGTTAATGTGTGTCGGATAATTTGGTCCATTTTTTCTAAAAGGTGAGTGTGCTTCCATAAATGGGAAGCGCGAAGAAAATAAGTTAATTTAGGGCCGAAACAGCAGTAACGAATAAGGGTGATGGCCGAATGCATATTAATTTGTAACAATCTTTCCGAAACGTTGCTGAAATTTTGTATTTTTTCCTCAATAAAAGCGGGAAATTAAAAGAAAAACTATCACATCTAAGTAGGCTTTACAAGTTAACGAGTAATAATCGACCAACTTACATTTGCGGTTGCAAAAACTTGTTCTCCCATACAGAATGTATGGGAGAACATGTTTTTCAATTACGAGTTTTTCAATTATTATTTCAGTTTGTTTTTGGGATAAATTCATCCCAACTACGGAACCCTTCATTGTGCGTAGTCCGACATGCACTTGGCCGGTTTTTTTTTAATATACATTTTCTATTCGTTTGCAATTGAAAAGCTATAAAAACTTACTGTACGTTCTCCAAAATTTTAAAATTATAATTTTTTCAAATACAGCGTCAGTACCAGCGTTGTACATGACTTTTCACAACAGAAACAACATTCGTATTCAGTGAGAAGTTATAATATAATAATATTTCCGAATACAAATATGTTTGTGTTGCCTCAGACATTACATGTTAGTACGAGCTCACAGTATTTGTAGAGTAGATGCTGCAGGCGATTAGAGTAATGGTAAACAGACATGACATTTACATATACTGGGTTTTTGCAGCCACACAAAAATTTTACATTTCGGAGAATTGGAATGGCTACATTATGTATTTATTTTAGAAAAGAGATAATACTATGTGCTGACACCTACTACAATCTTTGTTATTTACACATATTCTTTCCTCCGATCTATACAACAAAGTTTATCGTAATTCATCGCCAAGTCATCAATTGTTTCTCCGCCGAGTGCCAGCGATTCATCAAGTTCTGTTTCTAATCTCTCTCAACTAGTAAATACCGTAATAGCCTACAATGGTAGGATCATGCTGACGGTATGCTCGGACATCGCTCTTATCCGACTAATTTACGATGTCGTAACTTACTCGCCGACACTACGGCTGTCGTGTTGTTTTGTAATTTGCTGGTTTATAATAGCACATATTTTTGGAGCGTTTTATATTGTGTGTTGAAAGTCTTTTGTGTGAGTAAAAAGTTTTTGGTTCAGCTTTGTATTTCAGCAAATTAATTGTACACAGGATGAAAATTGACTGTAGCGCTGTCCAGGGTCTTTGGTATATTTTATATTGAAATATTTACTAAGCCTCTATTTATTTTTAAAGCGTAGTCCAGTAAATATAAATTTTTCCATGATAAGGGTATTTGGATATTTTTTATTTAGTTAACTTTTTAGCATAATTACTATAAATACAAAATGTTAGCTATATTAATATCGACAGTCACATTTTGTTTATTGCAAATATTATGATGCTTTTACATATTTGATCCCACTTAAGTACCTCATATATCTACGTTGTTATTAACGAAAGCAAATTAATGTTAATAATTAGAGCATTTTGTTAACGCGTTTTATTCAGAAAGGGGTTAAACCACTAACCACCCAGGGTTAAACCACTTGGTCTAGAAAAATTAAAATTTTCACATGAGTTCCATTCATATTTAAAGAAGGAAGGAAGCACTAAGGAAGAATTTTTGAAAATTCGTCCCCTGACAGGGTTAAATAGGGGATGAAAGTTTATATGGAAGTTTGAATTTTTTTGCCAATGGGTACTTCCATCAGAAACACGGCTTGTTTGAGCAATAAATTGCTAAACTTAGTAGCAGCAGTGGTGCCCTAACTTGAATTTATTCCGGACGCGTCATCAATCCCGACACTTCAAGGCAATCAGAGTGTAAATCGCGTATTAATAATTGTTGTGACACCTTCAGCGGACTAATGGTGACATGTTAATTCTATCTAACCTAGAAGATGAAGTTTTAGAACAAGAGAAGTCACTTCAATGTCCAGCATTAAAAGTTCAATAAGTTTTTGGAGGCTCAGTTAAATATTTCCCAATTATTATTAACCAGCTGCACCCCACGGTTTCACCCGCATAAATCTTGATCCCGTAGGAATATCGGGAAAAAAGCTATGTCCTAACTCAGGTCATGGTCTACCCATGTATCAAATTTTATCCAAATCCGTTCAGCCATTTTAGCGTGACAGTGTAACAAACAAATAAACAAACAAACTCACTTTCGCACGTATAATAGTTAGGATTAGGTTTCTAGCTATGTATTACTATGTATTTCTCTAAAATCTAACGTCTACCTAAACCTTGCCGTCTTTGCCAACCAATTAAGATTAAACAAACCGATTTTGTCTGCAATTATAAAAACGGTATGGCTTAGAAAAGGTGGACCTTTGTACCTAAGTATTGCTGAAATAATATCGCCTAATTAGAGGAATAAAACGAACCGCTTTATTTACTGAACCGAATGAACTGAATGAATGGGACCGCTTTATTTGCTAAGTCGGGAGTAGTATTCAGTGTTGATTCTGAGGGCTGGATTCCACTTGCCTCAGTATATTAGCCCACTGCGTAGCGAAATCTAATTAGGGCCATAAGAGAGGGCCTTTTTCTTAATTAACTTTTCTATTAGGAGAAAAGAAGTGAATAAGCTAAATAAAAATAGAAAAGAAAACATTTCATTAACTTAGAAACCTCAATTAACCATCCTATTTATCTACCTTTACAGACATTCAAAGAATACGAAGGTACTATGCACAATAACAGCAGCAATACACTTTTCACTCCTCTTGCTCAAAAAGGCCGTCATTGTAGAGTACTAGAGCGGGGAAAAAATAGCATTTCTTGCTCTAGGGGAAAAAGTAATTTCTTTTTAATTTTTGTCTGTTCCAACGAGCCTTGAAAAACGAAAAAGTGTTTATTCTTATGTAGAATAATCATGATTATGGACTCGACTTATAACTGGTTCACAAAAACAAAAGACAACAACATTTTAAAAAATAAACAAACATTTTATTTTTGAAAATGGAACTAAATGCGGCTATCTCTTTGGTAGAATGCGTGCATTACGTTGCGGCTACAGAAAAAATAAAAAGGTATTGGCGCGAAATCTTTAGAATTTTTGTCTAATTACGAATTGAATTGCTGACCGTAATATAATTTAAAACAGTGAAAATTTCATCATCTAGTGAGAACATCTTCACAGAGGACTGAAATTAAGTTGCCGAAAAAAACATCTCGTTAAATATCCAGAATTGTACAAATTATACATTAAAATAAAATAAACTATTTAATATTGTATTGAATTATTTCATTTTCTCGCAATCGTAGTGAAAAGTAGAGTGTAACATACGGCGCTAAAACCCATTATAACTCAGTTTATATTTACTCACTCGCTAAAGCTCGGGAATAAAACTACCTCGTTACAATGGGTTATTTTAGCTCCTCGTATAACAATCTACTATATTTTTTTGCCATTCTATCCTGTAATCTAACCACAATAGTCACGTGAGTAAAACCTTATTCCCACTATTCAATCACACAATGGCGAACTGTCCGGTCAATTACACCATAAATAAAGCACGGTTGTGGTTTCCATGACGAGGGTACATGTCATACCAATCGTGCGGTAAATACACTGTCATACGTAATTGTGTAGTAGAGAAAAAAATAGTAAACGGGTTAGTAAGGTAAAGAAATTAGGAGAATCCATTTCCTAAGTGCTCTGTATTTGAGGGTGTTTGTTATTGAAAAATGAGAAAGGTAATAAATAAATGCTTTTTGAAATGTAATACAGGTAATGGCTATAAGTATTTCGAACCTATGGGTCTATTCTGAGAATTCATTCACGAAACCTAGGGTCTGAATTTAAAACCCACGTATTTAAGAGCACGGCCTCGATGGTTGCTCGAGTCATGGCCAGCCCTAACAGGGTTCTGAAAATGATTACTGACAGAGTGGACTGTCCATGTAATTCACTGCTGTCAGTTACTGTATCACTGTATCATGTTGTTTACTAACACTAAGTTTTACTGACAATGTTACTATAACCATATAAATGTCTTCGCTTGAAATAAATATTTTTAATTTAGAAAGGAAAGTTTGAGTTGAACGTTTGAGTTGAGCATCTATGAATACAGTAAAATCGGTAACAAGTATTTTTGGTGCCAAGCTTGAATTTTGAAATTTAGGTCCTGTTTATCGAAGTTAAGTTTTGTTTTATGTTTTGAGGATGGTTTTCATTTTATTTTCTGTCCACTAATAATAATTTTTCAAGACCTAAATGTAGTTTTAACATTCGTTACGACCTTTAAGTATTCAGGTACGTGGCCGACAACTACTAAACAAATTGACAGATTCAATAGATGGAGTTCTTTGATAGAATGGAAGAAAAATATTTTATTTTAAACAATTATATCTACTCTCATAGCATTCGAATTATAAACTTCAAAATGAGTTTAAATTGAAATACTTTATAAACATAATACCGAAATTTAAAAAATAATAGAATCATGTTATATCACTTTTTCTCTAACAAAATAATGCTATAATAGTAGATTATTAACCAAGGGGATAAAGCAGTGTCTTCTGTCGCGGGTGACGATTTAAATCGCGAGCGTAACGAAGGACTCGAGGTTTACTCCCGAGCGTAGCGAGGGTGTTAAAAACATAAATCACGAGCGAAGCGTGGGATTTAAGACGAGTCCTGAGTGTAGCGAGGGATTTAAGTTCACCCAAGACTAAGACAGCTTTACCACCGAGGAAAATACTCTACTTTTCGTACTATTTGCGAAAAAATTAACACAATAATAATATGAGATAAGCATTTATTAAAAATAATGAGAATTAAAAGTAAAAGTTAACATTCGAAACATTGGTCCAATTATTGATAGAGAGAGTTACATTTTTGTTTGGTACATTTATTGTTGATGAGTTGATTTGAGTATTTCTCTGTTCTTGCGTCTGAGGAACTTGCGTTTCATTGTAGATAGTATACGTCGGAGATAGTGGTGGTGGTGCATCGTGAGTTACGGACGAAGATAAAATGCCGGAAGTTGATGGTTGTGGCTCTGATGGATTAAGTTTTATATTTTTGTTAATTTGACTGCTTAATATGGTTTTATTCACCATTGAGCTTTCGATATAACCCTCAGCTACTCTATCAGAACTCCAACCACCGTGTCTTTTTACTGACGTAATATCCGCCCCTGAATCCGCCAAGAAAGTCGTCGAAGTTCTTCTAAAGCAGTGACCGGTGTAGAGGTCAACATCTTTAAGTTTTAAATATTTAGCAATTTCCTTTGGCATGTTGCTAATTTTATTTTTGCCGATGGCTTGTCGAGTACATTTTTCATTCCGATAGTTTATAAAAAATCTATTGTTTTCCATGTTGGTGGGACGTAATGCTTGGTATTTATGAATGATTTTAGTATATTGTCCTTGTACAATGAATGACCGATTTTTCTTTGTCTTAGTTTCCTTTACATTAATCAGCAGTAACTCATTGGAATGATTTTCAACGTCCTCCACCTTTAAGTTTAGTAAATATATAGAATAATTACCATTACTAAGATACGAAATATTCATAGTTAAATCATGTACACTTACTTTTGTGGCCAGAAAAATTTCGTCAGGAGCTTCATTAAGAAATTTTTCAACATTTTGAGTCATAAAAATTTTAGACTTCTTTGCGCAATGCCTTTCTGATTTTCTTTTTAAAAAAGCCAGTAATTTCGTGAATCTATTTATTTCAATGCTGTGTTTGATGCTTATTGTAGCTTTCAGTTTTGAGTATATGCACCAAAGTGTATTCGGATTCTTTGTTTTGGATAAATAATCAAAATAGACAAGAAGTACTGATTCTGAAATTAATAGGCCTTTCGCACTTCTCCACGTTGAAAATTCTTCATAAGTTTTTAAATAATTTTCCTTGGATTTTGTTGGAAGCAAATTATTTATAATTGCGGCAGCATTTGCACTGATGGAATCCGACAATTCACTGTCACTGTCGCTTTGATTTAACATCGTAACGTATTTTTAGAACACTAACTTATTTATAAAAATAAATTAAAATAAACTTAACGCTTATGTATTTGAAGAAAACAAAAACGCGGCAAATTCCTAGACTAATATTTTTTTGTCGGAAAAGCAAAGGCATCAAGCTCATACGGCCTCGTCGGTTTTCGTAATTTTATTTAATAATCATCACTGCATAATAAATGCGTATTCCTTTTTCAAAAATATGTATAATGCTTTATATACAAACTCAATAGTGTAAACACAGATGTAGTTCAGTATAAATTTCGGTAAGTGTTCCAAATTTAAATCACATTCTCCCCCTAGAGGATGAATGAAATTCAGTACAATTTTCTTTCCCTGTTTTTAACAGATTAAAAATGACTATTGTTATGTTCGCTTTTTGTGGCATAGAATGTCACTTTTATACCATTCCCCCTCTAAAAAGCTTATTTTATTCACTGTAAACAGTGAATAAAAAGCACTTTTAATCACTATTTTGGTGTTTGAATTTAGAACACCAATATATTCGACCTCGATCTCAGTGCTATACAACTTCCTTGCGATTAATTTAACCTTCCTTTTTTGGAACGAAGTTCTTCAACGCGCCTTCAACTTTCAGAAATTGTCACGCTAAAAAGTGCAAATATTTGTGACTGTCTTCTTCTAATTCAAAGAGAAAGAGAGAGAGAACGCTGGCAGAAAAACAAAAAAAGAGTAAAGTGATTACTGTGTTGTGGAATAAAATTGTACACATCGGCCCGAGTACACTGTATGCCGTACGAGTCTCGAGAGAGAGAGAAAGTATGAGTTAGGTCAAAATGAAAATCCAAGATGGCGGCTCTGATTAAAATTTTTCATCATGGGTATCGTTTTCATGGTTTTCAAGGGTGCAAAAGCAGATAGTGAGGTCAAAATGAAAATCCAAGATGGCGGTTCTGAATTCTTTTAATTTATTTATCATGGGTATCGTTTTCATGGTTTTCGAGGGTGTTAAAGCCGATAGTGGGGTCGAAATGTAAATCCAAGATGGCGGTCTTGAATTTTTTTAAATTTTTCATCATGGGTATCGTTTTCATGGTTTTCGAGGGTGTTAAAGCCGATAGTGGAGTAGAAATGTAAATTCAAGATGATAGCTTTGAATTTTTCGTCATTGGTATCGTTTTCATGGTTTTCGAGGGTGTTAAAGCCGATAGTGGGGTCGAAATATAAATTCAAGATGGCGGCTTTGAATTTTTTTTTAATTTTTCGTCATGGGTATCGTTTTCATGGTTTTCGAGGGTGTTAAAGCCGATAGTGGGGTCGAAATGTAAATTCAAGATGGTAGCTTTGATTTTTTTTTGAATTTTTCGTCATGGGTATCGTTTTCATGGTTTTCGAGGGTGTTAAAGCCAATATGAGGTCAAAATGTAAATGCAAGATGGCGACTGCAAAAACTTTATTTTTGTTTTAAATCATACGTGAGAAAGAACTTCGTTTCTGACGGGGGTCCCACGACCGCACACGTTTTTCTTCATTAAATGTCTATTTTCGCTTAAATCTTTCTTTTTCTCGTAGTCATGGTATAAAGTATAGTATGCAACTCTTGAATAAAACGGATTTATATCGAGGGCCATGAATCACTCGCGTCGCTCAGGATTCTAACACTTGAATCACTCGCTATGCTCGTGATTCAATCATCATGAATCACTCCCTATCGTTAGAATCCTTGAATCCTTCACTTGCTCGTAATTCATCTATGGCCCTCGCTTTAAATCCGTCCTTTATTCACTAATTGCATAATATACTATTTTGACCAAGTGGTACGAAAAACAATTTTATTCTATAACGATACAGGGCAAATCCAAGAAGTTAATATCACCAAGGAGTTTCCATCAACTTTTGTAATGGAACATTTAAGCGGGGAACAGCAGCACCCACTGTAGCGCATATGCGGTGATGTGCTGGTGCAGACGTCATTCATACATGCAGTTGTACTGAATTTTATGGGTTTTTTTTTATTCTTGATCTTTAAATTTGATCTATTATTTAGTAGATTCAATCCCAATGTATATGAGAGTAGATAAAGTAGTGTATGAAAGTGCACATAACTAGGTATTAAAACATTCGTGTGATACTATTAATTCATGGTACATTCTTTATAACATTGCGAGACTTTTTAACACCATCGCTATTTTTACAACAGTACTATTCAACCACATCATATCCGTAGATCTCATGTGATCCTCAATGATGCCCTATCGGATATCCTCCTCGAGGAGTATATCTCACTAAAGGCGTATCATTTTTCACGCGCACGCTGTGAGTACCCTTTTCAATTAGTGCGTTGTGATATATGGACGTACTTAGATGTAGGTACATCCTTTGTTATCGAAAGAACTTTAGGTTTTTTTGGATGGGTAGAGATGAAAGAATACATTACATATAATAGGTATACTATGCTTTTTTGTGGTTTTTCAGTGACGAACAAAACAATTAATTTCACTCAGAGGATCAAAGCCTTCTTAGAAGATTACCTATCTACAAGTATCAAAGTAGGTAACGCATTTGTGGTTCTGAGGCACAAATCCTGAAAATCAACGTTTCCAGACAGTACGACTTACATTTGTTATTTGTAGGTCATAGGACCGACACAGATGTTACATGGAATGAAAGAAGATTCTTCAAAGAGAAATAAGTATATTTAAGATTTAAAAACATATTTTGTTGTTGTGGACAATCTCGATATCGACGTACGTTATGAAATTATGATTACCTATAAACTCTAAATAACTCATTGTTTGTTCGTAAGTGGAATCATTAGCTTTCTTAATAAAACCTATTATAAAAACACACTGTATCTATAACTTTGGGTAACAGCTTCATTCAAAACACTTAATTCGGTTTTTTGAAAGCTATTGATGCTATAAAATGCCCTGGAACATTTTATTTACCAATTTACTATTCCGGGTAATTAAAATTCACGGGATGAGGCACGACCTCTCACTGCAGTCAATATTTGAATAAACGCTATTGGCAGCGTTCAGTAAACAGCATCTTATACAACATGCGAGCCTTTAATCATGCAATTTTCAACTTTATTGCTTTATGAATGGAGTTCAAACTAACATCTAACTTACGAGCCATCAGTGTACAAACCACAATGTTTCGGATGCATTTCATTGCATTGCCAATGCTGACCAATACCTGTGCTCTGTACAATTTGAGCAGATAGTTTTTAACATAACATAACATAACACCACACCCTGTTTCCCCGAAGGGTTGGGATGAGGTGTACCTAATAGTGCACCCATATTTCGCCAGTTATGTTTAAGTCCCTTGTAATAAGGGGCGAGCCTATTGCCATCAACCGGGCACAAACTCCCAGAGGTCCCAGAGGGTCATGGCCATCCGGCTGGCCCGAGGATACTACACGGTCTCCTGCGTGGCAGCGAGCCTTCTTTCCGGATTACCGCCATGGGATTTGGAGGCAAAGGTCCTCGCGCACATCTGGGAGTGGCACGAGGAGGCGAAACGCCGGGGCTTAACTCCGATGCCGCAAGAAATTGCGGCACAGCGGACAGAGCTCCGGCGGGATCTCATGGCATCATGGAGAGTGCGATTGTCGCAACTCAGCGCTGGGCACGCCACAATTGCGGCGATAAGACCCCTCTTTGAGTAGTGGCTTGAGAGGCGCCACGGCGCTCTCACCTTCCGCCTGACGCAGGTCCTCACCGGACACGACTGCTTCGGGAGGTTCCTGTTCAGGATAAGGCGGGAGGAAACACCCGGGTGTCATCATTGTGTGGATCGCCCGGAGGACACGGTGGAGCATACGGTGGAGGTCTGCCCGGCTTGGGCGGAGCATCACCGTGTCCTCGTGGAGGCGATCGGCGGCGGTGATCTCTCGCGTCCGGCCCTACTTCAGGCCATGGTATGGAGCGAGAGGAAACGGCAGGCCGTCACCTCCTTTTGCGAAGCGGTAATGCTCGCGAAAGAGGAGGCGGAACGCGTGAGGGAGAGGCAAATTTCGCGCCCTCGCGCCCCTAACCGCCGCAGGAGTTGACGCCCGGGGCGGGAATCGCGAGCCGATTTCTGGCCACCGTAGGCGTGGGTTTGCGGACGGTGAGCAATGGGTAGCTCGCCGTCCGATAAGGACCAAGCCCGGGTCGACAGCGCGTTGTGTTCCACGCGCGCCTCAAAGAGATGTCAGCAGAATTGACGGGGTCCGCTAAGGCCTATGCCTGCCAGGGCTGCGAATATGGGCAGAAATGGAAATCGTGGCCCCCGGCAACAGGGCAACCGAAGGAACACGGGTGGGTTTTAGTCAGTAAGAGTCTGTGTACATTCTCTCCCGCTCACCCAGAGCGGGAGAAGTTATTTTATAATTTACCACCGAAAAAAAATAATTAAATAAAAAATGATGATATTCGCTGAAAATGCAGGTTATTCGAGTTGCTAGACTTGTTGGTCGCAAAGGTGTTTTTCTTAGATAAAAATAGTGACCTAGATATTACGATGATACGATCTGTTATAGATCAAAAAGGTCATCGATATATTATGTGGTTCCGATCATTTCGATAGTATTTCGAGTCGTATTCCTCTGTTGTAACTTTATTCCGAAATACATTATCGAATGGTAGTTTCTGATTTTAGTGACTTTCCCTCACAAATGAGCTGAGATGATAAGGTTAAAGAGTCATTATGTGTTATGTTATATGACACGAGCATTCTGAACATTAAATCAATTTTATGTGACCGAATAGGTACAATATTCTGAAATCATTTTTGATTTTAATCATTAATAAACCTTCAGTAAATAATTGAACTGTTACAACGTTGCTGAAGCGTAGCTGTGAACCTGCCTTACATTTCATTGGGTACATAAATGTCAGTTCCACCGAACGACAGCTGAATTGATGATATGGAAAAAGCGCAAGTAAAATTATTAAACAATGAAGGTTTTATTTTTTCCATGAAACAGTTGAATATTCACGTCATATTGTGGTGATCGGGTGGTTACGCGTCCGATAGACGTGTTGTTCTGTCAAATGTCAGTCAAATGGATCGGCGGGACAGCTTGCTCTGACATCATGTTAATGGTAAACTGTTCTGATGGATAAAAAATTCTCGGTTTAATAAAACTTTTAGTGGGCAAATAAACGATTTTACTTGTTTCAATGTAGGTAAAGTTGAATTGGATACCGTTAAAAGTTTTTTTTTTTTTCGATAAACAATCCATGTCCACACACCAAAAAGGGTTTTTGTCGATTTTTTACTGAATTTCTTTCTTCAATCGAAATAAAAATCTCTATACTACATATTTCGCCTATTTCGTCCTCTAACGCTCGGCACAGCTAAAAGAAACGAAACGATGATATAGCAGTTAGCTTCACAATACCACTACCTGCTATGTAAATAATAGTGAGAAGAACTTAACATATCATCCAGATACTAAGTGGGAAAAAAATACGTATTATTGAAGCTAACTCAAAAACTATCCAAGCAAAGTTAATAAAATTTATATGGAAGAAGAGAGAAAAAGAATCATAAAAATCGGTTCACCCAGTAGAAAGTCCTGAGGTAAAAAAAAAAAAAATACAGTCAAATTGAGAACCTCCTCCTTTTTTTGAAGTCGGTTAAAAAAGCAATAAGATAAAGTGGGAGCAAACAGAAGCCGATATTCAAAGCCGTGTGAACTACAGAACAAAAAGTAGCTAAACCTGAACAATTGTATTCCGCGTCGGTGTCGTATGTACAGTCAGCCTCAAGCAGATTTATAAATCGCCAATAATCCTAATTAATATTATAAATGCGAAAGTTCGTGAGGATGGATGGATGCTTGTTACTCTTTTGATGCATCAGTATAACACATATAGACTATTAGCTGCGCCCCGCGGTTTCACCCACGTAAATCTCGATCCCGTGAGAATATTGGGATAAATATTAATCCAAGTTATAAACTATCTGTGTGCCAAATTTTATTCAAATCCGTTCAGTAGATTTTACGTGAAAGAGTAACAAACATTCATCCATCCTCACAAACTTTCGCATTTATAATATTAGTAGGATGTGTTATTCTGCTGTAAAGTTCCATCAAAATCCGTTCAGTAGTTTTTGCGTGAAAGAGTATCAAACAAACATCCATCCATCCATCCATCGGATCCTCACAAACTTTCGCGTTTATAATATTATTTAAAAAAAAGTAGGATTTTGGGTACCTAGTCAGAAGCCTGAAGATTTGTTCTAAAGTGGTTCTCTCTTGAGCTATTTATTGCGCCTTAAGTTGTTTTTATATGGATTCCGGAAGTTTTTACCAAAATGTGCTAATGGCACTGCCAGTGTTTTTTTCCAGCTTACGGGAATTCTGATCATATCCGTCGAAGGACGAAGATATTCCCTCTATTATTTGTTGCTCTTACTTTCGCAGTGAACGCTCACACTCTCGTTTTTAGTATTGACTAGAAACGCACTCTTTTTGGTAAAAATAAATGATGAACATCTTGCGTATGTAACACTTTTTAAAAGTTCCTGTGGCCTGAGAACAAAACAAGTAAACAGGAAATCACCAGTTTTCTACGTAAAATATTTTATGAAGACAACACCAAATCAAGTAGGTAGGTACATTCTTACGTACGAGGAAGAGACAAATAGGTACATATTTATCTACTCAGCAAAATGCAAAAAATTTGAGGAAAACAAAACAAAAGATCACCTAGTAGTCCCTTTAGTTATTAGGGTTTCATGTATTTTATCAACATTCAGTAACAGTCCCTGAGATGTATAGCATTCGTTGTCAGTTTGATGCTGAAACTTGAGCTCAATATTATCTTTAGCAACGTAACTCGAAGCAGGAAAATCTGTTTGGAGGATTGAACGTATTTTTAAAGTATCCGTATCCGTATTCAGTTAAAGAAGTTTTGTTTTTATTGAAGTTTTGTTCAAAAAGTAGTTTTAATAAAACTGTGAAGTTTTTTTGATTCTACTGCGAGCTTTGAGCATGTTATTACTTGTATTTCTTAATGTTTTCGCATGTTGCTTACTAAAGCTGTTATAGAAATGTTAGTAAGCTTTGTTTTGAAAGAAACAATATTTTTTTATATTTATGTTATTATCGTAGGGAACGAATAATTGAAAACTTTTTATTATTTAAATAAGAATACATTGGTATTCAGCTACATCCGGTTAGACTGGAAGCCGACCTCAACATAGTTGGGAAAAGACTAGCCAGATGATGATGTATAGGAGTCATGAAACAAATTGTTTTTTTTTTAATGCATTAGATAGGTACTTATTTTTACGTTGCATGTTTTTTGGTGGGTCATGGCTAAATAATAACAGACGCACGGGTCAATCGAAGGTAAGTTACGCTTGCCGCGGTCGGTTCGTGGATAGGTGAACATCCATTACATATCGAGACCCCTCCGTGCCTCGGAAAGTACGTTAAGGCGGTTGGTCCCAGCTGTTATTCGTAAATCATTAACAGTCGTGACGGTAGTCAGTCGGTGGGTAGCAGAAGCCCAAAAGTCTCACAACCAGTCTGTTTTTTTCACTTTTTAGTGGGTTGGTTTGCAATTTATCTAAGTTACAATAGCCTAATGTCAACTGCTCATCAAAAATACCCAAATCGCTTTAGATGTGCCTATAATATTTGAAGAGTTCCCTCGATTTCTCCAAGATCCCATCGTCAGATCGTGACCAAATGACAATGGGACCAACTTGGAATTCCCTTTCAAACAAAAGAAGATTTTTTAAATAGGTCCACAGCCGTCTTCGAGTAATCGGGGAACATACATAAAAAAATTAAAAAAAATCCGACGAACTGAGAACCTCCTCCTTTTTTTGAAGTCAGTTAAAAATTCAGACAGGACATGGATGCTGCACGGAGCAGCATGAACTGTTTTATATAACTCATCATCTGTTACGACGCCTTATTGAGGTGGATAATAATTAAAATTCTTTTGTGTCTCGTTAATGACAGTTAAAAGGGTAAAACTAGCTGCGCCTCTCGGTTTCACCCGCACAAGTCTTGATCCCGTGGGAATATCGGAATAAAATTATCTTACGTCCTAAATCAGTTC
Organism: Agrochola lychnidis; assembly: GCA_963680765.1. NCBI lineage: Eukaryota > Metazoa > Arthropoda > Insecta > Lepidoptera > Noctuidae > Agrochola > Agrochola lychnidis. The sequence continues at coordinate 18,456,280 of OY796862.1, forward strand.
ATGGTCCACCCATGTGCCAAATTTCATCCAAATCCGTTTCGCCATTTTAGCGTGAAAGCTTAACAAACAAACAAACTCACTTTCGCATTAATTTATAATGTTAAATATACATATAAGTCAGAATAGGGATGTTCGTGAAGTTTTGGATCCGTGCCTCGCCCGCGCCTCGTACATATCAAGCGTCGCGCCCGACCCGGTGTAACATAAATCATTGTTAACTCAGATTACGTAAGTTTCTAATTGTAAACTCTGAATATTCTGCCATATACACAGGAGTTCTCTTGATCTTAGTAATCCTTGTGGATAACGAATACTCTTCAATAATTTAACATTGTGGTGAGAGCTAACCTTGTCTGCGCAATGCTCAGCCTCTTTCAGGTATCTCGGTTATCTGGACGAACACCGAATATATTGTACAAGAGAACGCTGAGTAGTTTGTTTAATTATAAATTGAATAGGTATGTAGGCAATGAGGTTATACAATAATCTCATTGTATGTAGGTGTACTTTAAGAGATAGTAGCTCAGGTAAATGTAGTGGATATAATAGTAATAGGAATTTGTGATACTGATAAATGTTAGCGTAAGGATGTAATCACACTGAATCTACGTCAATTTATATATATAAATGAAATTGTGATTGGTGCTACGTGAAACCCGTAGATATTGATATAATAATAAATAATAACACTAGCGTATTATTGTCCCACTGCAGGGCAAACGCCTAACCCCATAAAGAAAAGGTATGGGCATTGATCACCTCGCTTGCTCAAGACGGGTCGGCGATGACAAACTTACCTATCTAAACAATCTATACAAATAAATATGATTGAAGTGTCTGTTTGTAATTTAAAATTAACAGCTTTTTACTAAATGCAGATGAAAGTATTATACGGTACTAAAAAATTTTTTATTTTTATTTCTGTCTGTCTGTTTATTCCGGCTAATCTCCGAAACGGGTAATGAATTAGGGTCCACGCGGGTGAAGGCACTAGAAGCAGCTAGTCGTGAATATTTCAGGTAAATAATTCTCGGGTCAGCTAGTTGTAAATAGAAACAAAACTTGATACGTCAGATACAAAATTTCTTTTGCCAAAAATTGTCGGAATTACAGCTGCGTGTGTCTTTCGATATTGTAACAAGATGGAATACTAACTGTATTTTCTGTTGAGGGATATCTAATCATTTCGCAAATTGCCAATTTATATACAATTCCACCGGGTAAGTCATTACCTGGATAATTGAAATTGGCAATTAGAAAGCGCACTACCGGATCGCCTTTGATGTTGAAAACGTTTCCTTTGACAATACTGCAACGTTGGTGGTAATATGCAGACTAATACCCTACTATTAAAAAAAAGGAGAATATGTTATATGACACATATGACATCACCATCCTAATAATAAAACGGTATACAGGAAACAACGCTGTTAACTATCACGCTCCATTGTTTTTTATGTGAACAACGTAGTTCACTAGCGGCTAGAGAAAATGTTAGCAATAATCGTTCTGTCACGTACAAGACAGTTGTCTTAACGACATCACTGATTGGTTAGTATGATGGTGTGTTCAGCATGGTGTCTGGGTAATCTAGTTTCAAGTATTTGTTTTAGAGGAAAGTTAAGTTATGTTAAGGTGTGAAAATGTATCTCGTTTAGTAAGTTAAGATCGTATGTAAATATTATGATGTTTATATACAAGTGTATGAAATACGAAATTATTGTGTCTTTGATCTCGCTGTGAGATCGTTGCTCTATTAAAATGTACTAAAAACTGAAACTTTTGCTCAATTGATACAATTCGATTTATATAGGACCGGGGCGACCAAGTTGTGCTCTTTCCAAAGTAAAGCAGGCACAACTTGAAGGAAATCTTAAACTTTATTCCGCGTTGTCTTATTAGATCCCAAGGATTGCTACGGTCCATTTGTATTTAAAATACCTCTTTGAAAATTAAATAGAAACGCGGCAGGCGTATTCAAAGTACGGCGTATTGTATCATTTGTAAAGGCCTAGTTCTGTCAAATTTTACTGAAATATCTGAAGGTTTCAGTTCTCTATAAATGACTAGGAACTTATTGAGCTTAAATTATATTACTCCTAGCTAGACTTGAATTAACTGAAAGCAGTAACTCAGTAATGATGGAGGAACTAGTCAAAAAAGCTGATCAGGCCAGCCATTGTAGTAACAGCAAAATTATTTTGTTTTAATTATTGTGAACGAATAATATTTGCAGTTTCGTTACGGAACCTGAAAAACTAACATAACATCACGCCTGTAATCCCCGAAGGGTAAGATAGAAGTGCAACCCCACATTTTGCCGGTAATTTTTAAGTCCCATGTAATAGGGGGCGGGCCTATTGCCATCAACCGGGCCCAAATCCAGACTCCGGCCAGCTACAGTCCTGGTGGAAAAATACAATAACGCTTTTCCCGACCTGGGAATCGAATCCAGACCTCATGCCGAACAGTAGGGCTTGCGACCACTTGTCCACCAGACCAACTAATAATACCTACTGCTAATTGGGACCAAGAGAAAAACATAATACTTGTTCAACAAAGTTAATTTATGAGAACGACAAACAACTTCGGAACAAAGATAACACTGTTTTTCAGACGCAATTGTTCAGGAAGAGATTAAAGGACTTGAACAAATGAAAGTTGATGATACTCATTAACTATGAAAGGAGTTGTGTTTTAAAGTTAACGCAAAATGATATTGTGGAGATAAAATAGTCAAAAGTCATTCGGATATTTGGATTTCGTTTCCAATTTCCATTCCAAAGCGTAGGGCAAGAAACTAATGAACTCCTTAAGAATGTGGCGACGCATGAATTGTCCATACAAACGTAGTACATAAATCATTTGCAATATGAGCATATTTCCACCATATTATGTTGATATTCGGATTTAGACAGTATTTATCTAGGCTCCTACGTCTTTTTATTTTCAAAAACTTACCTTTAAATGAAGTGTAAGCGAATTGCATTTCGTACATTTTTACAGCGTAAATGACATGTTTTCATATTGTTTTTTCTGTATTATAAACAACAATATTTGTAATATTGTTTCCGTAGAAGCATAGTTTATGTTATCAAGATAGAAATTATCGAAAAAAATATGGAAATACATTAAGTTTTCATTCATAATTTTTTGTATTACGGAACACATCCAAATTTATAATAAATTTACGAAAGCTAGTAGTACTGTCGCGTCAAGCAATAATTGTCAATGTGTGCGTGGTAGTATTGCTCACTATAGGTGTATATCGCTCCGACAGGCAATCACACTAGCGCAACGTGCTTGGAATTGAATTTTGCAAACATCTCGATTTGTAGTTGCGAGCCGTGTCGCCGGCCTCTTAAGATTTGTACAAGTTGCGGTAATCAAGTGAAGTGGTAGCAAATACCGCAGTCAAGTGTGGCGACGTAAACAGGTCAATGTGATAAGCTCGCAACTTTTCACTTCGCTGTTATACACTAACTTTTTATTCAGGTCATTTCATAAGCAACTTAATTTGTAACAAAATGTGGCGACCGTTTACTACTAAAAGGTATCGTTTGTATGAAAAACTAATAAATTAAACAGCAGGAGTAAATGTAGACAATAAACACTGATGAAAGTAACTCCGATCGTATGTTCAAACTTCTAATGTATTGCAGTTAGCAACCCAACTGCAACAATATTGTATAGCAAAGGATGACCGCCTCAATTGTTTACGACACAACTTTACGAGAAATGGACGAAGTCTTTCTAAATCTTTTCCGTAGTTCAGCGAGAAATTTTATCCCATAGTAAAAACAACGCTTAGATACAGTGACCGACTTCTCTTCGTCAGCTTAGATACGCCTTGATCTAGATGCTATTTTCACTAAAGCTTTTGTTATTCGTAGATAGAAAGTTCTACATGTTAGTCGTAATGTCTCATATTCATGCTGGACATGACCTTTGGTAAGGTCTACTCTGAACTGTATAGAAAATTAATAGGCAGGACAGTGACGACTAATTACATTTTACATAATTTCTGTTATGGGATCGAGAGGATTCCAGCTTATCTGAAACGTTTAACATGGAGTTACTACAAATTAAATAATTCTGTATATTAAAAACTGATTAATTATCAGATACTTTTAATTATGCGGCCACTAATAAAACCTCGAAATACCTTATAATAACAACAGAGTCAACGTGAAGATGTATTGAAGTGTTCGTCTGTTGATTCAACACGATGTTACAGAGCTGTGCAGTTAATTACTGGTAACACTCGTCGACGATGGCGTCACACGAGAGCGTGACACGCTAACGAGAAAGAATCCAATTAACTGTACATAATGTATTGTAGCCCTGTCGAAGGGTGATCGATCATAAATGTGCGATTATATTGGTAAAGGATATTTATGTATTCATAATACCAGTTTAGTTAATTCAGTTTCATAGACATCCTATGTACTCATTTAAAATTTAAAAAATCTGCCTAGCCTTTTCCCAACTATGTTGGGGTCGGCTTCCAGTCTAACTGGATGCAGCTGAATACCAGTATTTTACTTAGAGCGACTGCTTATCTGAATTCCACAGTAACCGGGTAATACGATACTCCTTGGTAAGACTGGCTGTCAGATTTTCGGGCTTCTGACGACCCGTAACGACAAGCATAATAAACAAACATTTATATTCTTGTCGGTAGAAAATGACCACATTTTTAACAATTTACTTTTTATTACGTCTTTAGTTTTAGGATTGAATTATTTTTGCCATTTTTGTCCAGATAGCGGCTTTATCCTGTTGATACCTGTACGCACCAGGACTTAACTTAGTACGGCCTTATCCCAAATGCGTACAGTGTGGCTATGTTTAAGGCAATCGAGCCTGGTATCGAATAGCTACCTACGACCCTAATGACTAAAAACCTAGCCGTATAAAATTACCTAGCACCCTAGTTATCCTAACACCCTTACCATTACCATACGAACCATACCAAACGTGAGTTACGTTGATTATACATGCGGGAAGTCTGTTACGCGGAGACCTACGGTAACAGACGGAATTTGGAAAGGAATAGGGGTTTGTGTACGTCGTGCAATGTACACAGGAAATGGTTTTCTTACTGCCGATCCCACAGACTCACAGGATTGATGATGGCTAAAGGTATCTTGGTCACAGTAAGAGGAAGTATAGGAGATAAATCATACTCGACTCCAGCTTGATGACTAGTTTATTACAGTAATTAACTTAATTATATACAAATTTTATGGTCCATACACATTGATACTTATTTAGATGTGTGTTTGTATGTATCGACCCGATGAGGCGAAGATCTCAGTAGGTCACTTCTTAGCGCTGACGATGCGATGCTGTTGTTGCTTGTTCACGGTTGAACAATACCTTTGCCTTTTTTCTTGGTTTATTGGTGACTCTTTTGACGATATCTTTCAGATGAATTGTCAATAGAAAAATATATTATTAATAATATATATTTATATATATTTTAAATAAGTACTGATATTGCTTCTAGACAATTATAAAATATGCTTACGTTACATAACCACACAAATGTGCTGAAATATTACACCCAATATTATACCTATTACAAAACAAAGTACCCCATTACAACTCACTCGTTTAGCAGGTATTACGAAAGGATCACCTAAAAAATAAAGGTAATGTGCTTTTATAACCAGTCTAGCAGAAACGGAGTAAAGTGCTAAAAACATATAAACGTCACCATTATAACAAGTTATTATTTTATTCAATACATTCATTTATACTGATGCCTACCTACCTGCTAATGGTCACCTATTTGCTTTGAAAACTGTTAACTGCGAAATATCAAATGCACAAGTCTTGCATATTGAAGTTCCACGTAAGGTTTCCTTAGTCCTATCTCGGCACCTTCCCATCCCGGCACCCATGAATTTATTTATCATGCCGATTTAAAACCCTTTCAACTAATCCTCTTATTCATAACCGTTGCTTAAAGTTAAGTAATGTTAAGCGACTGTTTAGGCGCGGCGCCCACTATCGGTCGGCACCGGTACGGCTCGGCATAGCTCGGACGCTTTACAGCGGCTTCGGGCGCTTTACGGCGGCTTCGGGCGCAGTGAACGTTATGACTGTTCTGCGACTTGTCTGGCCACGAAAATGCTATCCGAGCTACCTAGGCGTCCTTAGGTATGCCGAAGCAGCTCTGAGGCGCCCGAAGCCACCCCAAGCAGCCCTAAGGCGCCCGAAGCCGCCGTAAAGCGCCCGAAGCCGCTGTAAAGCGCCCGAGCTCTGCCGAGCCGTACCGATACCAACCGATAGTGGGCGCCGCGCCTTATTTGTATATTTTTGACGTTCAAACGTCTCTTAACTTTAAGCAACAATTATGAATACGAGGGTAAGTATCAAGCAATATTGCACAGCGGGGTAACACACATAAATAACAATTGATCGCATTTTCTTTCATTTTGACCGTTCAGTGACGTTCATTGCGTTATTTACGTTGTTGTTAATCGGACGAATTTATTAAATCTACGAAGCAATGGAAGAGAAATATCCTTGCAAAACTCTCGGATTGTGATTAAAACTGTGTTATGTAATGAGGGTGCTGTTCTCTTCTCTTACTATATTGACGAAGCAAGTCATCTAAATTCAAATCAAGATCGAAACACAAATACGGCGCCATGTTTGAAATTGTTCCCTCACAGCGTGTTCATGTTTACCAGTGCTACTGATCAGTGACGTCATCTAGGAGACACGCTGTAAACAGTTGATGTTACAGACCGCGATATTTATGACTCGTAACATGAAGTTATATGCTAATAAAAATGTTTCGCTTGTGTTTTGAGTTTCGGATATTCGGGTTTGGGTTTTATGTATCACGCAGTTACCTAAACCTCCGTGTGATAGTAAAAAGTTTGTTGGTTTTGCTGTCAGTTGTTTTCTGATTATAATAGAAGAGATAGTTATATGTACTGTCGTCTAGACATTCCGTTGTATAAATCCGTTTAGTTCTTTTGTACGAGTGTTACTTTCCTATCTTCAAATATCCAATAAACAATATTCCTTTCTTTGGGTAGCTTCAATTTTCAACCTTCTATATTACTGTTAAAAATATTACAAACATCACAGTGTTATCCGTGATTTGATTTATCTTTAAACTGAACTTTATATCTAACTAGTAAACATTTACAACTAAACAAAAACGTTATTGGTATACTGAATCCATTTGATATTCTTAAAGTTACACATGAATGTTCATAGTTCACCCATTAACTAAACAAGGGTAGGTATGCATGTAGCCCAAATAGTGGTTTGTTTAGGATACTAAACTTCATAGTTAATTAAAATTTACCGCAAAGTAATAAACTTTTAAACGTATTTTAATATTTGCACCGTTAATTTAACATGCGGGACTGAAAATAAGCCTTAAAATAAATGAAGTTCGAAAGGAAAAATAAATAAAATTGTTATCTTTACGAAATTAGGTTTCTGCTAAACACTAGATACCACTGTTTTATTTATAATGGATACGTTATCTGATCTGATATTTCCCAACGCTAAGCTTGACCAAAGAGTATGCAAATGACCCGAAATTAATCCAGATATAACAACACTGTTTGGAAACTTTAATTGTAATCCAGAAATGTTTTCAAAGATAAACATGTCACAATATCCCTTCAATAGTTTGTTGCTAAGTAGTAACAGCTGCACGGGTCGATCGATCAGGTTAAGCTACGCTTGCCGCGGTTGGTCCGTGGATGGGTGACCATCTTTACATACCAAGTCCCCTCCGTGCCTCGGAAAGCACGTTAAGCCGTTGGTCCCGGCTGTCATTTGTAGATCTTTGACAGTCGTTACGGGTAGTTAGAAGCCCAAAAAGTCTGACAACCAGTCTTACCAAGGGGTATCGTGTTACCTATTCACTAGGTTGTGGAGGTCAGATAGGCAGTCGCTCCATGTAAAATACTGGTATTCAGCTGCATCCGGTTAGACTGGAAGCCGACCCCAACATAGTTGGGAAAAGGCTAGGCAGATGATGGAGTTTGTTTAGAATAGTTTAGATCAAGCCATACACCAACTGGCAAATAACTCAACAAATAAAAAATCCGGAGTTTCCCGAGTTTTAGGACATAAATCGAACGGATTACTTGTGACTCCGGAACTTTAATTCGTCTGTATCAATGCCCTCTGGTTTTAATAAAATTTACCCTCATTTTCGGTGATAAATCATCGGTAAGGAGTTTCAAGAATTATGCACATTATTTCAATTATAACGATGTTGGAGGGTGGCAACCGGATGGCATTGAAACACACAAATTCCTTGCACATAATAGAACTTAAATTTTGAATGGCATGGCAAAAAAAAAATGTTAGGCCCCCATCCCCCATATCTCCATCCCCGTCCATTTGGGGTCCATTCGGATGGTACGGGGGGTTTGGTATCACTTCAATACCCAAATTACCACTCGCCATCCGGTTGCCTCTCCGATTAAATTTAACGTGCCATTGCTTTAACTATACGTTTAAAACAAACATAATAGCTCGTACAGGCCGCAGGGTTGTCATCAAGTCCTAAAGTATTCACAAATTCCCAACTATAAGTATTATTCAGTTATTTAGGACTATAATTGCGAGCGCCCTCCCATTAGGTAGATCTCGTTAGCCGCTGGGTAGCAAAATGAAGAGGGAAGATAACAGGAAATATTAGTAAAAGGTACTCGCTTTTCCTCTCCACGTAAAGATAATATAGTCTTCAACGATGTAAGATGTAAGAAAAGCATGAAGCTGTTTTAATATTGTCTGCAGAATTTTTAATTTTTATATCTCATTTCCTCAGGTTAGAAATTACATAGCAGCCAAATCTTTTAAAGGCTTTTTCCCTGGAACAAGTCGACGACCTGCATCCCTAAACTACGCCCTACCAACACAAGCACCTGTGAATCTATTACACTCCCTGCTACACCTATTCTGATGCCTTATTTACGTCATTTACGACGTCTAGTCTCCTATTTTTTGTAGTAAGTACCCCACGTAATATCTTAACAATGCCGGTGAAAGCACATGCACAATACATACAGCATAAAAACGTTCAATTTATCACGCGCTAAGCAGATTTTGCACGTATTTCTCACAAATCGAAAACGCTATAAATAGAAAATATCTATGCAGATGTGACTCGTTTCCTGTACAGCACCTCGGTGGGAGTCATCTCGTTTAGATATATGGGTAAGTAGAGAATGCCTTATCTAGCGCAAGCTAGTGAGTATGCGTGTTATGTGCTCACGTCTCGTATTATGTGTCACATGTGATGATAGTATTACAGCTATAAACTTAATTAAGTGCAGGCTTTTTGAGATGTGGGTCAGGCTGGTGAGCCGGTTAGTAATAGATATGTACATTAAACTGCGCGGAACATAATAACTTTCTTAATGAGACCATACCTAAACTTTAAGAACATCAAAACACCAAGATCTAGTTATAATCGTAAAGCAATCACCTGAATACGGGCTAGAACAGAAGAATGTCCAACTTCCACTTGCCGCCAGTCAATAAATCATGTCCGCCCCGACTAGCGCTAATGATAAAATTCCAAGTGCGACTCATTCATTTAGAAGGTTGACTTTTAACAGCTCCAAGGGACCAAAGATCTAAGTATTTGATATCCAATTTCAACTTGATACCTCTACGCGTTTCAGAGAAAAAGGGTCTTGGCAGACAGATGGATGACGAAGTGATCCGTTAAGGGTTCCGTTTTTCCTTTTCAGATACGGTACCCTAAAAAAACACGAAGGACTTAGAAATTATCAACATATCTTCAAACGACCCCTGAATAAGTAAATGAAGAAAAATTACCAAGAATAACGATTTTCGGAACTTACCGACACCCTTACATAGCAGTACTTTTTATAGCGAAGTGGGATTGTTAGGCCCTTTCCTCATTGGTTGGTACGGTATCGTTTTGGTACCGATTCTGTACCGTTTCGGTACTGCTTATGTTTGTTCATTGGTCGGTAAGCACTCTGTACCGAAACGCTCCGCACGCACGCATGACTTTCATTTATAATTCCAAATTCAAATTAATTCTATTGGTACAAGAGCCCATGAGCAAAATTTTTGCTTTATCTTTTTACAAATAAAACAAAAGAAAGAAAGAAAAAAATATAGATTTATTTGTCACAGAAACACGTGCATACATAAAAGACAAGAGTAATCAAAGAACAACACAAAGTGTGTGATACTCCCTGGCCGCGCCACAGTGGAAAATTAAAAAAACATGTTTCTAGATTAATTGTACCATTTATGTACTATACGGTACGTGTAATGAAAATAATTGTACCTCAACGAATAATGAAATATAATGAAGTTTTGGTGGCGCGGCTGGGGAGTATACTCCCTGGCCGCGCCACCACTGTTTTTGTAAATTACTAGGCGCACCCGGATATAGTAAACACTAAATAATTGTACCGGAATTGTTCTTTTCCGTACGCTATAAAGAGATTCAAAAATTTAATTACTTTATAAATTATAGCCTTGTGTTGGTGGCGCGGCCAGGGAGTATGCTCCCTGGCCGCGCCACCAAAAGTTATTAGGCGTACCAGGACATGGTATACACTAAATAATTGTACCGGAATTGTTCTTTTCCGTACGCTATCAAGAGATTCGCAAATTTAATTACTTTAGAAATTATTGCCTGTACTCCCTGGCCGCGCCACCAAGAGTTGTTAGGCGTACCTGGACATAGTATACACTAAATAATTGTACGCATTATGTACTACCCAAAAACGTAATAATATTACGGAAAAATGTAATATCTTAAGAGAAAACATCAAATCAAGATTAAGCGCATCAGCAGACTTGCTGATCTTTGTAGTTACTAGATGTGGCCTTCAAATTAGAAGTACAGGGAATTATCTCTGTGAGATGGTCGCATAGCAGTGCTAGAATTATGCAACACAATACGAATCTAGATGCATAACAAGAATAATTGACCTTCAAGAAGAAGATAAGAAGTTGATAGGTACTTTTTGTTAGGTACGGTCAGCAACGAAAGTCGTTAACTCTGCTACTTTTACATGACATCTAAAATTACACAAAAGTGCGCCGCGGCAGCGGCGGCGGACGAGCGCTACTTACAAGTTGGTCACAGTTGCATGTCTATTTACCCGACTACGGCGAAGCAAAAAGGAGGGTTATGATTTTGACCGGTATGCATGTATGTTCATCTGTTACTTCATAACTTCTAACTACCAATCATAATTTGACAAATGAGGTATCATTGGAAGCGTCTTGGTTGTCCGGTGGTTATAGAATATGTGACGTTACATTAAATCGATAGGTCCTATGTATAAGGGCCAATGTGCAAATTCACAACTTTTCAATAGAGGCTCTCAAAGTTTCAATTTGATATATTTTTAGATGCTTCAACTGATGTTTGTGAAACTTTGCATAGTTACTATGAAACATATGTTCGTTATTCTAGATATATCGATTTATTTGTATATATATTAGTTTTTTAATTAATGTAGATATGCCTTTATACGTAATTTTTTTATTTTAATTATACTGAAAAAGACTAGTAAAAAAAAGGCCAGTGTCACTTTAGATGATTTACTTGGCATAAGCTAATTTTGAAAAAAAAAAAACGTGTATTTAATATTTTTGAATAGTCCATTATTTATAGAAAATATTTAAAATAAATAAATAAACAAACAATAATAATATAATTATTTTATGACAATTCACATTGACACTTATACGTTATCTTACTTGGTGACGTAATATTTTCAAACCTCAGTTAGGTTACAAAAATAAAAACATTTTGACTTCTTTATTTGTTTTCTAATGAATTATCGAAGTTTCTGTAATAGAAAGGCAGTCAAATAATACTTATGTTAAAAACCTAAGTTAGTAATTAAAGTTTAAAATAATAACTAATTATACTTTTTTTATAAAATCAAAACTTGTTAAAGATAATTAAAGATTCTTAGAATATGATCTTAGAGGAAAAATTAATAAAATGAAAATTAACAAAATGATTACAAAAAAAAAAAAACAAAACAAAACAAAATCACTCATTGTCATCATTCGACTTTGTTTTTATCGACTTTGTTTTTATCGACTTTGTTTTTATCGACTTTGTTTTTATCGACTTTGTTTTTATCGACTTTGTTTTTATCGACTTTGTTTTTATCGACTTTGTTTTTATCGACCTTGTTTTTATCGACTTTGTTTTTATCGACTTTGTTTTTATCGACTTTGTTTTTATCGACTTTGTTTTTATCGACTTTGTTTTGCTTTGTTTTGCTTTGTTTTGCTTTGTTTTGCTTTGTGTTGACTTTGTTTTTATCGACTTTGTTTTTATCGACTTTGTTTTTATCGACTTTGTTTTTATCGACTTTGTTTTTATCGACTTTGTTTTGCTTTGTTTTGCTTTGTTTTGCAACACAAAGCAAAACAAAGCAAAACAAAGCAAAACAAAGCAAAACAAAGCAAAACAAAGCAAAACAAAGCAAAACAAAGTCGATAAAAACAAAGTCGATAAAAACAAAGTCGATAAAAACAAAGTCGATAAAAACAAAGTCGATAAAAACAAAGTCGATAAAAACAAAGTCGATAAAAACAAAGTCGATAAAAACAAAGTCGATAAAAACAAAGTCGATAAAAACAAAGTCGATAAAAACAAATACCGGTTAACGTAATACTGGTTAACGTAATACCGGTTAACGTAATACCGGTTAACGTAATACCGGTTAACGTAATACCGGTAACCGAGAATTCCGAGACGAGGTGCAAAATAAGTCTAGCGGTTAACCGGTATAACGTTAACCGGTATTACGATAACCGGTATAACGTTCACCGGTATTACGTTAACCGGTATAACGTTAACCGGTATTACGTTAACCGGTATAACGTAAACCGGTATAACGTAAACCGGTATAACGTTAACTGGTATAACGTTAACCGGTATTACGTTAACCGGTATAACGTTAACCGGTATTACGTTAACCGGTATAACGTTAACGTTTTACCGAACAAAGCGAACATAAAGAATCCAATTGAATTCTGTCCCATTCCATGTCCAATTGAGTAAAAACTCACGGTGCACCGATTCACGCATCTATGTGAAAGCGTTAACCGCTAGACTTATTTTGCACCTCGTCTCGGAATTCTCCGTTACCGGTATTACGTTAACCGCTATTACGTTAACCGGTATTACGTTAACCGGTATTACGTTAACCGGTATTACGTTAACCGGTATTACGTTAACCGGTATTTAGTTAACCGGTATTACGTTAACCAGTATTACGTTAACCGGTATTACGTTAACCAGTATTACCGGTATTTGTTTTTATCGACTTCGTTTTTATCGACTTTGTTTTCATCGACTTTGTTTTTATCGACTTTGTTTTGCTTTGTTTTGCTTTCTTCACGCATCTATGTGAACGCGTTAACCGCTAGACTTATTTTGCACCTCGTCTCGGAATTCTCGGTTACCGGTATTACGTTAACCGGAATTCTCGGTTACCGGTATAACGTTAACTGGTATTACGTTAACCGGTATAACGTTAACCGGTATTACGTTAACCGGTATAACGTTAACCGGTATTACGTTAACCGGTATTACGTTAACCGGTATAACGTTAACCGGTATAACGTAAACCGGTATAACGTTAACCGGTATTACGTTAACCGGTATAACGTTATCCGGTATAACGTTAACGTTTTACCGAACAAAGCGAACATAAAGAATCCAATTGAATTCTGTCCCATTCCATGTCCAATTGAGTAAAAACTCACGGTGCACCGATTCACGCATCTATGTGAAAGCGTTAACCGCTAGACTTATTTTGCACCTCGTCTCGGAATTCTCGGTTACCGGTATTACGTTAACCGGTATTACGTTAACCGGTATTACGTTAACCGGTATTACGTTAACCGGTATTACGTTAACCGGTATTACGTTAACCAGTATTATGTTAACCGGTATTTGTTTTTATCAACTTTGTTTTGCTTTGTTTTGCTTTGTTTTGCTAGACTTATTTTGCACCTCGTCTCGGAATTCTCGGTTACCGGTATTAAGTTAACCGGTATTACGTTAACCAGTATTACGTTAACCGGTATTTGTTTTTATCGACTTTGTTTTTATCGACTTTGTTTTTATCGACTTTGTTTTCATCGACTTTGTTTTTATCGACTTTGTTTTGCTTTGTTTTGCTTTGTTTTCCAATTGAGTAAAAACTCACGGTGCACCGATTCACGCATCTATGTGAACGCGTTAACCGCTAGACTTATTTTGCACCTCGTCTCGGAATCCTCGGTTACCGGTATTACGTTAACCGGTATTACGTTAACCGGTATAACGTTAACCGGTATAACGTTAACCGGTATAACCGGTATAACGTTAACCGGTATAACGTAAACCGGTATAACGTAAACCGGTATAACGTTAACCGGTATTACGTTAACCGGTATTACGTTAACCGGTATTACGTTAACCGGTATTACGTTAACCGGTATTACGTTAACCGGTATAACGTTAACCGGTATAACGTTAACCGGTGTTACGTTAACCGGTATAACGTTAACCGGTATAACGTTAACGTTTTACCGAACAAAGCGAACATAAAGAATCCAATTGAATTCTGTCCCATTCCATGTCCAATTGAGTAAAAACTCACGGTGCACCGATTCACGCATCTATGTGAACGCGTTAACCGCTAGACTTATTTTGCACCTCGTCTCGGAATTCTCGGTTACCGGTATTACGTTAACCGGTATTACGTTAACCGGTATTACGTTAACCAGTATTACGTTAACCGGTATTTGTTTTTATCGACTTTGTTTTTATCGACTTTGTTTTTATCGACTTTGAAACGTTATACCGGTTAACGTTATACCGGTTAACGTAACACCGGTTAACGTTATACCGGTAAACGTAATACCGGGTATCGTAATACCGGTTAACGTAATACCGGTTAACGTGATACCGGTTTACGTTATACCGGTTTACGTTATACCGGTTAACGTAATACCGGTTAACGTAATACCGGTTAACGTAATACCGGTTAACGTAATACCGGTTAACGTAATACCGGTTAACTTAATACCGGTTAACGTAATACCGGTTAACTTAATACCGGTTAACTTAATACCGGTTAACGTAATACCGGTTAACGTAATACCGGTTGACGTAATACCGGTTAACGTAATACCGGTTAACGTAATACCGGTAACGGAGAATTCCGAGACGAGGTGCAAAATAAGTCTAGCGGTTAACGCTTTCACATAGATGCGTGAATCGGTGCACCGTGAGTTTTTACTCAATTGGACATGGAATGGGACAGAATTCAATTGGATTCTTTATGTTCGCTTTGTTCGGTAAAACGTTAACGTTATACCGGTTAACGTTATACCGGTTAACGTAATACCGGTTAACGTTATACCGGTTAACGTAATACCGGTTAACGTTATACCAGTTAACGTTATACCGGTTTACGTTATACCGGTTTACGTTATACCGGTTAACGTTATACCGGTTAACGTAATACCGGTTAACGTAATACCTGTAACCGAGAATTCCGAGACGAGGTGCAAAATAAGTCTAGCGGTTAACGCGTTCACATAGATGCGTGAATCGGTGCACCGTGAGTTTTTACTCAATTGGAAAAACAAAGCAAAACAAAGCAAAACAAAGTCGATAAAAACAAAGTCGATGAAAACAAAGTCGATAAAAACGAAGTCGATAAAAACAAAGTCGATAAAAACAAAGTCGATAAAAACAAATACCGGTTAACGTAATACTGGTTAACGTAATACCGGTTTACTTAATACCGGTTAGCGTAATACCGGTTAACGTAATACCGGTTAACGTAATACCGGTTAACGTAATACCGGTTAACGTAATACCGGTTAACGTAATACCGGTTAACGTAATACCGGTAACGGAGAATTCCGAGACGAGGTGCAAAATAAGTCTAGCAAAAACAAAGCAAAACAAAGTCGATAAAAACAAAGTCGATGAAAACAAAGTCGATAAAAACAAAGTCGATAAAAACGAAGTCGATAAAAACAAATACCGGTTAACGTAATACCGGTTAACGTAATACCGGTTAACGTAATACCGGTTAACGTAATACCGGTTAACGTTATACCGGTTAACGTTATATCGGTTAACGTTATACCGGTTAACGTAATACCGGAAAACGTTATACCGGTTAACGTTATACCGGTATAACGTTATACCGGTTAACGTAATACCGGTTAACGTAATACCGGTAACCGAGAATTCCGAGACGAGGTGCACCGTGAGTTTTTACTCAATTGGACATGGAATGGGACAGAATTCAATTGGATTCTTTATGTTCGCTTTGTTCACACATTTCGTAAAGTTTAAATAATAGTAATAATCATTCAACTCATATTCTACCTCATAAGGTAGAATATGAGTTTAATGAATATTTGACTTGATCGGAATAAACGTTATCGATTTGATTTGGGTGGTTCTGTTGGTGTGATCTCAAAATGCAGGCAAATATTATCGAATATTGAGGTGAGGGCGACTATTATTGCGCTGCATAAAAGTGGTCTAATATCTGATGAAACCGGTTTGAATGTGAGTATTATATTTACGAATTGTAACTTAAACTTTTATCCATCATGAGGTCTAAAAGATAAATAATTAGTGTTTATTATTGCATTTGTAAATGCAGAGTTTTAATGTTACTGTTATTTAAAAAAAATATTATTTTATGTTATTATAAAAATTATAAAATGACGTCACTTTAGTATGTTGTTATAACTGCTTAATATCACTTTTCTTTTTGTTTTAGAAGAATACTGTAATTCTCTGGATTAAACAGTTCTACTTATGTAGAAGTATTAGACGATGTCATGCTACCTACTGTGCGCATCATTCACCCAGCTGATGAGTTGACACAATTGACATTTGTCCAGGACGATTGTCCTATTCATCGGGCGAGCATTGTGCGTGAGTGGTTCCAGATGATTGACAACAATTATCTCCGGGTGATCCCGGAGATAATTGTTGTTCCATGGCCAGCGCGATCACCCGACCTCAAACCTTTATGCAGCTAAACAGCTTAGTATTAATATTAAACATACTTTCCTTGAAAAAGGATATACACAAAATGAGGGTGATTCCATACATGCCACAATTAAGAAAGCTTCAAGACATAAGAATATTTATACACCGTCTGAGTAGAGTTAATTAATTAGATGGGCTAAAGTAAAAGGATCTCCTTATAATGTTATAGATGTATCTCAAAATATAATTTTCGACTTCAAAAAGATGCAAGCGAGTGCTTGTTTTAACTGGACTAATAATTCAGAGGGACAAAAAGTGCCTTGGTCTAAAATCAAACAAGTTCGTGTCAGTAAACATGAACCATACATTCTGTTTTAGATCTATCAGAAGATGCTTTCGAAAACCACATTAACATTACTGATTTTTTTGTTAGAACAAGAAGACAAATGGCTGATAGATCTACGGAAATACCCTTAAAACTATGTTTCAATCAGTTGTTACCAATACATCCATGCAAAAAAAAAGACATAATTGATTTATGTCCCAAAAATATTATTCCACCAGTTTAGGTGCTACTTTTTCGTAATACTCATGATACTGGTGGAATAATATTCAATGATTATTACACTAGTAATTATTACTAGTGATAATGATGACAATGAGTGATTTTGTTTTGTTTTTTTTTTTTTTTTTTTTATAAACATTTTGTTAATTTTCATTTTATTAATTTTTCCTCTAAGATCATATTCTAAGAATCTTTAATTATCTTTAACAAGTTTTGATTTTATAAAAAAAGTATAATTAGTTATTATTTTAAACTTTAATTACTAACTTAGGTTGAGGTACCTATCTACAATAAAAAGCTGATTTATCTTAAGTCCAATGTGATTACGGGAGGTTTTTAACATAAGTATTATTTGACTGCCTTTCTATTACAGAAACTTCGATAATTCATTAGAAAACAAATAAAGAAGTCAAAATGTTTTTATTTTTGTAACCTAACTGAGGTTTGAAAATATTACGTCACCAAGTAAGATAACGTATAAGTGTCAATGTGAATTGTCATAAAATAATTATATTATTATTGTTTGTTTATTTATTTATTTTAAATATTTTCTATAAATAATGGACTATTCAAAAATATTAAATACACGTTTTTTTTTTTCAAAATTAGCTTATGCCAAGTAAATCATCTAAAGTGACACTGGCCTTTTTTTTACTAGTCTTTTTCAGTATAATTAAAATAAAAAAATTACGTATAAAGGCATATCTACATTAATTAAAAAACTAATATATATACAAATAAATCGATATATCTAGAATAACGAACATATGTTTCATAGTAACTATGCAAAGTTTCACAAACATCAGTTGAAGCATCTAAAAATATATCAAATTGAAACTTTGAGAGCCTCTATTGAAAAGTTGTGAATTTGCACATTGGCCCTTATACATAGGACCTATCGATTTAATGTAACGTCACATATTCTATAACCACCGGACAACCAAGACGCTTCCAATGATACCTCATTTGTCAAATTATGATTGGTAGTTAGAAGTTATGAAGTAACAGATGAACATACATGCATACCGGTCAAAATCATAACCCTCCTTTTTGCTTCGCCGTAGTCGGGTAAATAGACATGCAACTGTGACCAACTTGTAAGTAGCGCTCGTCCGCCGCCGCTGCCGCGGCGCACTTTTGTGTAATTTTAGATGTCATGTAAAAGTAGCAGAGTTAACGACTTTCGTTGCTGACCGTACCTAACAAAAAGTACCTATCAACTTCTTATCTTCTTCTTGAAGGTCAATTATTCTTGTTATGCATCTAGATTCGTATTGTGTTGCATAATTCTAGCACTGCTATGCGACCATCTCACAGAGATAATTCCCTGTACTTCTAATTTGAAGGCCACATCTAGTAACTACAAAGATCAGCAAGTCTGCTGATGCGCTTAATCTTGATTTGATGTTTTCTCTTAAGATATTACATTTTTCCGTAATATTATTACGTTTTTGGGTAGTACATAATGCGTACAATTATTTAGTGTATACTATGTCCAGGTACGCCTAACAACTCTTGGTGGCGCGGCCAGGGAGTATACTCCCTGGCCGCGCCACCAACGACAGGCAATAATTTCTAAAGTAATTAAATTTGCGAATCTCTTGATAGCGTACGGAAAAGAACAATTCCGGTACAATTATTTAGTGTATACCATGTCCTGGTACGCCTAATAACTTTTGGTGGCGCGGCCAGGGAGCATACTCCCTGGCCGCGCCACCAACACAAGGCTATAATTTATAAAGTAATTAAATTTTTGAATCTCTTTATAGCGTACGGAAAAGAACAATTCCGGTACAATTATTTAGTGTTTACTATATCCGGGTGCGCCTAGTAATTTACAAAAACAGTGGTGGCGCGGCCAGGGAGTATACTCCCCAGCCGCGCCACCAAAACTTCATTATATTTCATTATTCGTTGAGGTACAATTATTTTCATTACACGTACCGTATAGTACATAAATGGTACAATTAATCTAGAAACATGTTTTTTTAATTTTCCACTGTGGCGCGGCCAGGGAGTATCACACCACAAAGTACATAACAAATCACGAGCATAAAGCAGAAATTACTTAGGCGGCAGCTGCACGACATGATTGTGACAAGAAGGCTTCCACTCAGCATGATGCAGTGCTATGGGGACCCACAGCGCTGATTTTCAGTGGTCAGCCGAAAAAAAGATGTACGGAAATCAAGTCAGGTTCAGTGATTTTTCTATTAAATATGTAACAAAATAAAATAAACAGTGCTTAGAATATGAGACAACTATACAACGAATTACAAGAATTGGTAAATATTGGTGCCGATTCTCTTGTACACCGAACTAAACTATCAATAAAATTCCTTACTTTTGACTATGAGAATCTCAAAGCTATTCTGTAAAAGAAATTCTCTTTTAAAAATAATTTTGACACATCTAAATCGAATTTAATCAATAGATTTGGTTATTCTGAAATTAAAAAATCCAAGTTTTAGAAATTTTCCGCGCGCCTTCTGTCCAGGGGCCCTACCATGAACATTTAAAATACTTGTCAAATGCAGGACAGGTCAACTTGGCAAGTTAACCTGACAGGTTTTCTATTTGTACCTTGAGCATTTCCGTCTGACCTGCAAAGTATCAACTTCAGACCTGCTACGTTATCATTGACCGGTACACCATATTATAAACAAACGTTCGGAAATACTTTTTCGCAGCATTACCGGTTTTACGGTTTTAAAGAACTAGATAAAATTAATTTAATAACAGTTTATAGTGATCAATAGAATTCTAAAAAAGCTTTGTTTCGTAGCAAAAAATGTTATTTAACATGATTATGACGTTGGAGACCCTTTTAGATGCTTAAGAAAGGTATAAGTACCTACTTGAAAATCTTACCAAAGTTATTGCTATTTTCGAACGACTAAATCGAGGTGTTAAGTATCAAATATATTGTCAACACCACATATGTTTACAAGATCATTTTGAACATTGGATATTCAAGTGGGTTCCTTTTTGTAAGTTTTTTTTTTAACAGAAGAAACCGTTTCTGTAAATAAATCAGAAAAACAAAGCACACATTTGTATCGTGTCCGTTGTTGAGAGTGGTAAGAAAGTGCAGTTATTTGGTGATAATGACTTAGTTTCCTATAAACGATTGAAAACAGTGTGGAATTTTATAAATAATGACAAGGACATTGCAATGGGCTACAATAAAAATGCTCAAACTCGAGAAATGTCCCGCAGATTGTGGACGGAAGTGACGGAACATTTGAATTCCATTGTTGGTGGTGCTATCAAAGATTTTAAACACTGGGCAGCTGTAAGTTGGTTTTATATTAAGACTACGAATATTCGAATTTCCCTTCGGGGAAACAAGGCGTGATGTTATGATGTTATGTTACTACGAATATTATAATATATTTGCCTAACTAAACTAAATCAAAAAATTATAATGTCTCACGTTACTAATCAGACAACTATTCGATGATAAGAAGTTATTAATAAATCATATTGTGGCGTTTTTACGTACGATTAATAAAGAGTTTACTCGGGTAAGCTACCATCGAACTAAAATTAAAATGTTTTTTTTTTCATAAAATGGACAAAAGGAAACTGGAATAACGTTTAAAAAACACTGTTTAATGAAAAAATTCATTGTTTTTAATTATTGTCGGACTCATCTTCGATGTCCTGAGGCATAGGAGCGTAACAAGCACCGCGCGTTTGTCGGGCGGCTCCGAAACGTTGTTTTGGTTTTTGGAATAATAGGTGACATTAAAAAATTCTGAAAACAGGTTTTAAGTAACACCGGTAAATAAAAAAGAGATTTAAAAAAAAAACAGTTTTCTATGAGACAGATCGGTTAAACATTTTGACATTTTTGAAAATGCGCTCGGGCCATATATGACACTCGAAATGTCTAAAAATAAACGTTTTCGTAATAAATTACGAAAATTATGTACATTTTAAATATCAGACATATTGTGATGAATACATCTGCCTATTTTTTTTTTTTTGATATAGCAATAATGGCTCCCATAAAACTGTGATGTTTCTGACCGGTACTGCCCACCCAGTTGGATTCAGAATTTTCAAAACTAACGATTTTATACGGTTTTGGCCGTAAAACGATGTGACATGGTTTTGGTCGTGGGCTCTCGTACTATTTAATTTACTAGCTTTTGCGAGCGGCTTCACCCGCGTGCATGTCGCAAATTATCCCACGGGAACGTACTATCAGGGTAAAAAGTATCCTATGTACCCTGTATCCTCCCCCCCCTGTATCCTGTGTGTCCTGTTTGTATGTCTATGAATGCGTGTGTGCGTGTTTTATACGTGTTTTCCTGTGTGTATCCAGGTCATGGTCAACCCATGTGCCAAATTTTATCCAAATCCGTTCAGCTGTTTTAGTGTGAAAGACGAACAAACAAACAAACATACAAACTCACTTTCGCGTTTATAATTTTATATATATAATGTGCTCGGTAAGCTTTCGGTACCGATGCAGTAAAACGCGTGACGTCACGTGGCATCGAAACGATGTCGCACCGCAGACGTACCGACCAGTGAGGAAATAAAAAACAGATTAAAAATTCTAAACGGTCGGTGTGGTAGCTATAGTCAATACACCGAAAGTAATATTTAGTGATGGTATTAGAACATGAACAACGGCACTTCGTAACTTTTATGTGAAATTCCATGTTTTCTTTGGGAGACATTTTGTGACGGCAGCCCAAAAAATTCGATGATAGAGATCGGTGGCGGTGACCTCTCTCTTCCGACCCTGGTACAGACCATGGTACGGAGCGAAAGGGTATGGGAAGCCGTCACATCGCAAAAGAGGAGGCGCGTTCCGTGAGAGAGAGGCAAAGTTTGCGCACTCACTGGGCGCCGGGAATTCCAGGCCAATTCTCGGTCACCGTAGGTGCGGGCGGACGATGAGCAATGGGCAGCTCGCCGTCCGATAAGGACCAGGCCCGGGTCGACGGCGCGTTGTGTTCCACGCGCAACCTCAAAGAGATGTCAGCACAACTGACGAGGTTCGCTAGAGCTGATGCCTGCCAGGGTTGCGGGAATGTTCGAAAGGGATAACGTGGCCCCTAGCAACATACAGGCAACTGAAGGAACACGGGTGGGTTTTAATCAGTAAGAGTCTGACAGAGAGCCCTCCCGCTCCGCCCAGAGCGGGAGAAGTTATTTGATAATTTCCCAAGCAAAGAAAAAAACCCTAAAAGCTTGCTTATCCGAATACAGTTTATAATACGATGAACAACGAAGACAAATACTCTTAAGAATTTTGGTTAATGTCTCGTGTCTCTTTCTTTTCTCGTTGAGATAAGGAAAATATTTGGAAGAAAATAATATTATGACTATCTACAAAACAAAATACAGGAATTTTTCTTCAAGTTGTCTGAAGGTTGACAATGTCTGTTCAGTCACGACGTCATGATAATAGTATCGATTCGCCATATCTAAACCTCCTGACGATCGCAGCATCCATTGTTTAAGACGCAGCGAACGTACAGTCACGAGCACTAATATGTATACACTTAACAACCTTTCAAAGTGATTTTCGCTTACTGTGTTGATTGTCATTTTATATTGTTATGAAATATAGTATCATAGTGAAATATAGTAATATAGTCTTATCTCAAAGTTGCAGTCAATATTCGCGAGAATATCGTTTTTGAATTTTAGTAAGTGGATACATATTAGCGCTCGTGACTGTAAGTAAATCTCGCTTTATATGCATAAATCTCGTAAAGTAATCACATGCGGCTGAAGAAAGATATTTTGGACACGCACAGAAAATACAAACAGCGTGAAGCGCGATATTACCGTATTACCCGGTTTTAACACCCGTCGCGGAAATACGACGAACTTTACCTATTTAACACACATTGTTCTAAAATGATCTAGAAATGTAAATTCATCGTTCGCTTTAACTAATTATAAGATTTTATTGTAAATATCTTTTATATAATTTGGTAATTCCAACGTAAGTTAATACTTGAATCCAGTGGCGTGCACAGAGTTTTTAGACAGGGTAGGCAGATTTTTTTATAAAGCTACTAGCGGACGTCACGCGGTTTCATCCGCGTAGTTCCCGTTCCCGTGGGAGTACGGGGATAAAATATAGCCTATATTCACCGGAGATAGTGTAGCTTCCCAACAATGAAAGAATTTTTCAAATCAGTCAAGTAGTTTCGGAGCCTATTCAATGCAAACAAACAAAAAAACAATAAAATCTTTCCTCTTTATAATATTAGTGTAGATTACCTAACCAAAAATCATGTTTGTTTTGGTTCATCGGATCTGTAAAGTTATTTTAAGTTTTTTAAATTAAATCTACATTTTATTTTTCCGTGCACGAAATCGACTGATTTTGATCAATTTTGTTCATTCGTTGTAAGAAAGGGAAACAGAATTTTAACAAAATTATTTGTGATTTGAAAAGTCGAAGCATTCGTGGAAAAACACTAAGATTCGGAACAAGTTTTCCTAAAATTGACGCGAGTCTGACGATTGATCGTTTCGTAAGAAGAAACTACGTTTGATTTTAAAAATTAAAAAATATCATCAACATTATATCGATACCGGAAATTTTAATTGTCGTAAAGGACATAGTATTCCCTGTCCTTTACGGCAATTGAAATTTCCGGTGTCGATATGGTCTACTTGTACATAGGGTAACCACTTTTTTCAACTTCCATACAAAATATAACAGTTTTTTTTTTTGAAATAACTATTTTTTTAAACCCTTTCAGTAATGTATTTTTTCCTATTATTTAGCTAACCACATCAAGAAATTAAAAAATCACACATTAGTCTTCAGCTATATTTGAGATAAATTCAAAATTTTATTTTATGATTATACAATAACTTTAATACGTAAATCAAAGGCGAAATAAACCATATTTTCGAGAGCGCAAAAGTGATGCAACTATTAATAGGTGCTGTGACTGACACGAATGGTTTAGCACCACTAAAACTGTTATTTCATAGTTACACAGACTTAATGTTTCAATTACTTCAAGCTTTCTTATAATTAGGTAAGTTATTGCCGAAAAATGTTTTTTTTTCGTGCACGGAGCTTTAACTCTTTCATATTTGTGTAACGGTCGCAACATTCATTTCATTTCTTTTCAAAAGAGTATAAAATAAAATAAAAAACGAAATCATAAATATCTAGACTAGTCGGTGCGGCGAGGATCGAACTCGGAAACCAAGACAGTGTCTACTCTGTGCGGTTGTGTGAGTTATTTGTGACATTGTGTGCCACGTATTTATAAGAATGCACACCCATTAAATCCGCGTAGCCACGCGAGCACACATATAAACATTTAGACGCGAATAGTTTGTGTCTTTCCCGAGACACTCAGCGGCGCTAGTGCAGCGCAATGTGAAGTTACTTCAAATTTTACGCGACAGGTGGAGCTGAATTATGATTAAAGTTTTTTTTTTAATAATAAGTCCTCTTAGATAAAATAATATTAGATATCAGAACAAGATTAGAAATATTTATCTGATTTAGGTAGGGTAGGCAGTGTCTTTTTGTCTTTATGAAACGCTCGCCACTGCTTTGAATCACAATACAAGAACACAAAGACGTTCGCTATGTATATTTCAGTAAGCCCGAGTCAGCATTTAAACTCAAATAAAATGTGCTTCTCAAAGCCAATCAATTCAATTGTACTTCAGTTCAATTTAGTGATTCTGTTCAAACACAATAATTTTATTGAATTGAATCTACGTTTTCAAAGTAGTCGCTTTCTTATTCTGTTGTTGTTTATAAACAACACGTCACAGACAGACAAATTAAAAATCCGGATTCACACGTTATCTGTTCGATTTGTGTTACACGGTGTGACTCCGGATTTTTAAATTTTATGTCGTTTAAACATTTATTTAAACTATAAAGCATTTTCTTATTCAAAATTGTTTTAGTTGGTTATAAATTGTAAGGGTGAATTTCGTAGTGCTAGTGTACCACTGATGTGCGGTTGACTGTATGTGACAGTTTATCACACGCAGCCTTTTACAATTTGATAAGAACATTATTGACTGGTAATATTTAATTAATGTCTTAAAAATGTTCTGGGCTTCTAATGGTGCACACTTTTTGAAATAAATTAGCATCTTTTTTTAGCATTTATTTGGTCGCAGTAACTACGCTAGGGTACCCCGACCAAACAGGTTAGGTTAGATTAGAACTGTGACCAAAAGCGCGCGAGCCGAGCAAGTGAAACGAGCGGTGCCGCGGGAGCTGGCGGCGAGCGCTACATCCACGTTCGTCGTAGCTACTTGACTGTTTTCTATTTTTAGGACTACAAAAGTACAATCAATTTTAATTTCCTTTTCATCTAAATCAGCGTGTTCACAATTCAATCATTCAAATTTCAGAATAAATAAAAAGGTTCCAACTCTTATTTCGCATTTTATTACTCGAAGCCACAAAAGCCTCTGTTATTCCAATAACGATATTTTATTGTCTAACGTAAATACCAAATTCAATGAAAACCATTGTCGAGGTCAAACAATATGTTAAATTATTCAGCGGGTCCTGTTATTCTTTGCGATGTAAAAGTCTTTTTTTATTATGAAAATATTTGTCGTTTCACAAACTTTTTTTATGCGATGTTTCTACTGTCATACAATGTTACAAATAATCACATCAATCTGCCTAGCCTTTTCGTAACTATGTTAGGCATGGAGGAGTCTCGATATGTAATGGATGGTCACCCATCCATGAACCGACCCTGGCAACCGTATCTTAACCTTCGAAAGACCTGTGCGGCTATTATTATTTAGCCACGACTCTCTCTTCGTCGCATATAGAACTCAACTGTCATTAATGAGACACAATAGAATTTTAATTGTTATCGATCTCCAGGAGAGCTCTTGACAGTCAAGGGGTATTATCTGAAAGGTTATTTGAGCGACAGGATAATCTTAAGCATCTTAAAAGGAATGATTACACTTTGATGAGTGATCGAGCTGATTACCCAAAAGAAAAGAATATTGAAAACAAACGTCCCTCAACGGAAGCAAGCTTGTTTAGTAGTTCACTATATACAGCAACAATGAATGGATATTTTTGGCTAACTATTATTTATTTATTTATTTGCTCTCATGCACATAACACATTTACAATATCCACTGTCGGTCTCTGTACATGAACCCTGTCAGGGCACCGCAAAGAACAATTATGGTTTGCTGTTGAGTTTGTAAACAACTGTCTCAATCTTAGTCAAAACTTATAAAAATACAATCAACTCTGAAATAAAAGTAAAATAAAAACACATGTCAAGACGTCGACATGATTTCAATCAATATCAACAGCAATAAACAACATAAAATCAAACAATACCTAACACACATTGTCACATTTAGTCGGATCAATCTAGAATAAAATAATAATAAGGAATAGGCCAAATACAAAGTCATTTTACAATACAATACATATTACACCTCTGCCTAACCCTTCAGGGAATACCTACAGGTGTGATTTTATGTTATGTGAGCATGTTATTCAAAAAATCATGTATAGTACAAGACACCGATTAAATAATCATAATAACCTGAACAATTTCTGTTATGCATTGTGTATAAATATCAAATCTATATTAATCGTTGCTATTTATGTGGGTCAGATGGACCCTTCGCAGAGCAAATAAAGTGTTACTCTTGGAGTGTATCCAGGAGACTCCCGTCCATTGCCAAAGCCTACACATTCCGCCCTTCACAAAACTGTCGGAGCGATGCAAAAAATGTTCAAGTGTGAGAGTGTACAGTGCAACGTAATTTTTATGTGCACACTGTTTCACGCGCGGGATGAGAAGAGTGCCAAGTGATTTGAGTGTTTAAGTGATAATGGCTTGGATGCTTTCCGAGCCATTAACACTTAAACACTCAATTCACTGTATGAAAAAAAAAAAAAGTCCAAAAAGCTGTGTGTGCTTATCACAATAAGCTAACACACAAAGCGTTTTGAACATAATTTTGTGTCTAAACTTTTCTTTTATTTATTAGCATGCGAATTAAATAGTAATTGATTTATTTCATGGACACGCTAACCTCAGTTGCAACGTGTAAATAATGTTGTGTGTTCTCTCTTAAAAAGAAAACAAAATGATAAAAAACAAAATTACATTAATTTCAATAAGCTAATAACGCTCAATTCTCTATTAGCAAGAAAATATTATTATTATGAAAAAGTAGCTATTACTTAAGTGTTTTCCACCGTATATTGACCCACTCTTGGCGAAAAACATGATCACACTTAAATTGTAAGGTGAACTGTTTTATGCCCCAATAGAGTAAAATAAAAAAAACAAAATAAAATATAATTTCGGTACATAAGGTTTATTATACTCTTGCTAGGTTTATATTTTTTTTACTTGCATTGATGTCTTGTAATAATTTTGTGCCAAGCCAATAAAAGCCTTTTCAATAAATAAATTAAATTGTACTTCGCATTTGATACCCTAGGACTCCTCTGCTTTGTAGAAATAGAGCTCATGAAAACGATAACGTAAAAGGAATACGAAATTTGTAATAAATCATAAATATACACGAGTTACAATCACGTACAGCCCATTCCAGGACCAAATAAATTGGTTCTGGGAATTACCTACTCTATCGATCTTTGATACAGTTTTTGAAGGATTTGTATCAAGAGTATCGAAAAATATGTTTGCATTTATTTAAAAGAAATGACCATGTGCATGTCGGACCACGCACAACGAAGGGTTCCGTAGTTGGGATGAATTTATCCCAAGAACAAACTTAACATTGTGGTTGAAAAACATGTTCTCCCATACAAACACAAAAAATGGTAAACCTGTTTTTGTTCCAATAAAATATTTGATTTGATTCCAACTGCAAATGTAAGTATCTACGCACAATATTGAGATTTACTATGTTATTTTAAGACAATAGACTTCTTATAGGTTTTCCTGTAATCTATGAGTAAAGAACCATTCTCTGTATTTGTTTTGAAAATTTAGTAGCTTCGGAGATAACGTGGGAAATGGTCAATTTTCTATTTTTTTGTTTTTGTATTTTTTTTTCAATTTTGTTTGTTTTTGTTTCGTTTATCTTTAAAAGTATTTATTCAATAAAATATTTAAAAAAAATGAGTTTTTCGCAACAAGCCCTTTCATTTGATATGTCACAGGGTACAGTTTGCAAAAAGTGACCACCATATTCAAAATTCATTTATTTACGTTAAACGTCCGTGTTTATGTCACAGAAATACAGCGTACCAAATTTCAAATTTATCGGTCCTTTCGATTCGAAGCAAATTGGCTGCGATAGACGGATAGACAGAAAGACACACGAGTGATCCTATAAGGGTTCCGTTTTTTCCTTTTGAGGTACGGAATCCTAAGAACATGTTTAAATTCAGAATGGTTGGTTGGTACAGAATGGTGCAGAGACTGCTTACTTTAATTATTGATCAAGTGATTTTCACACAGACAAAATTGTCATATTTAATACACTTCAAAACTTTAACAGCGTAGCAGGCATAGCGTTAACGTCATCACGTCGGCTACGCCGTAGCTACACTTGATTAACTTTACAGTATTAATATTGCAATTATTTGTAGTTACTCAAATAGGCTATTTTATATAATGATATACTTACCGTCTTAACGATCAAGGTTTCATGATATAGTATCAACTTATCCAAACATAAAGGGTATCTACAAAACCCTGAAGCCAAAAGTTAAACTGTCATAGTTCACTAGCTTATGAAGTTTCCGTTACGTGAGTGGTTTGAACAGGGTCTATTTTATCCAACTGTGTCATAAATTCTTAGACAAATCTTCTTAGAGAAAAAGTAGATCGTTTGTAACCCGTCGTCAGCAAACTGTTTTGAAATATTAAGAGTAATGTGGCTGCGTATTTTTACTGCATATTTATAACTATTCCCACAATTTATTGCCTGGTGTGTTGATGAGATTTACAACCAGCTCATTAAAGCTTGGAAATTATCACTACACTTAATGCCTGGTCTAAGTGGTAAAAAGTACAATACTTATAAGGCTTAAATTCAATATCATAACGTTTAAAGGTTTATTGGCGGGGCGTGACGCCCCATCTTTTATTAACTGAAATACCTGCTTTAACACATATCACACATTCATAACCATACCAAATTACAGCTTTTTGTTACCAGTACGCGTAGCATCACTACCATAGAAACGGGTTTTGTCGACCGAAGAATAGACAAAATGACAGATTCAATTCTTCCGTCGACAAAACCCGTTTCTATGGTGGTCATGTTACGCGCGCAGTAGGTCTCAGAGTTAAACCACGGATAGGCTGACAGACGGACTTGTTGAAACTATAGCTTTTTTTTATGTATGGCATCTCGTAGTTGACCTCTGAGATCATAACTACTTAACCGGGATTTCCTGTGGGTGCCTTAAGCTACTACACTTAAAACCTCTAGCCAGCCTCTATTCAACTATGCTAATTAAAACTAGGTGAACGCTCGCTAAGGGCACCCCCTGTGGGGTACGAACCTCGGCTTGGGGCATCAACGGGAGGGAGGACATCAAGGATGGGACGGGCTGGAAGAAACTATAGGGATGCCTTGTTTAACCGCAGAACTATATAAGTCTCGTAAAAAGAGACGATAACGACAATAACGATAAGAGTCGGCGATATCGACAGCATGACAGAGGAACATAAAACAGTTTTGCGTTATGAAGTTTACTTGTAGTTATTAATGCTACCATAATTATGTACCATACCAGTAATGATAAAAAGTTATATAAATGCTTGTTTTTTTTTAATTATGGGAAAACTGAAATTCTCATCTTCGTTGATAATACTGAAGTGTTTACTGTCATCCGTCTAGAAGTTGGAGTCAGTCCGTTATCTGTTATTAATGGAACAGAGACGTCCTGAGTTGTTATGGGTAGTAAAAAGAACATTATAAATGCCATCTTTCAGGATTGTCTCTCTACAAACGAATGACGATTTATATCCGTCGTTGGCAGCAGTCGACTTTAGCCGTTTTGACGTGTTACCCTCCGTGGTACTCTAACTATCGCGTTTTAGTTTTGCACAAATTGCCGCAGTTTAACTGAACTAAGGTTTTTGTTGGCTCGGTTGTCTTAATATTTTTTGACAGTGAAATTAGATTGACATGAACTTGTAAGTAATAAACTTGTTTTTAACGTTGGTTTTTGCTATATTTGTGAAGGAAATAATCGTTTATTTTTTTTGTGATTTATGTACACAGAAAATACATAGAGAAACGACATATAATTTAAAGTACACAGGTACTGCTTATTTGAAATTTCTTCCAGCAAACCTGCAAAACGAGAAATGAGACAGAAATGTAGACAATAGTGTGTGAGAACAAGAAGAGAAAATATGGATATGCGAAGTCTTAAACTAAAATATTAAAATATACCTACACATATAAACGTAGAAATTAACATATACTTATATAAATACATAAAGCTTTAATATATCAACAAACATACTATATGTATAAAATACAGTTGAAAGGAGAGGTAATGCTCCTTTACTCCATATTTGAATTGAGAAACAGTTTTTAAACCCCGAATGCTAGGCGGAAGTGAGTTCCACAATCTTACTGCATGGACAGAGAAAGAATAAGTATTGATAATCCTTAAAGTAAGTAAGTAGTTCCTATGAAGTAAATTATAACTTTTTAAACACCATTTTAGGTATAACCTGGCAGTAGAACAACAATATCCTTACAGTGTTCAAATTAATTAGGTGCCACACGAAAACCAGCCAATTTCTATTCAACATATGGCAGATTGAAATATTGTCATGAGTAGGTACACAATTCATTTCAGAGTTCAGTAACATCACCTCACAATATTTCCCTTATATGGTTTTATTAATCGAATTTCTGCGCACCTATGTTGATGGAAAACAATTTTTAATGATATATTCTAGAATTTTATTTTCGTGAGACCTAGTGTCATAATACCTGATTCAATGCAATAGTTTACAAATATTCCTTTTCATTCGGTAACCAAAATAGTGATACATTTTGTACATTTTCGCAGTTGTTGACTTGACAACAGCCGCTTTTCATTACCTGCTGCATGCCGCTAGTTTACTTCTACTTGTGTGACCTAGTTGAACACGAAACTTTACCGGTGAGGGAATGGCAAGTAATTAAAAAATTGAACTAGTCCTATAGAGTTTAAATGTCTCCACTTGTTTGTGATACAGGGAACATAAACCAGCACTAACTGGTTATTTAAGATGATTTACGCAGTTTCTATCTTGACTTAATTATCTTTTTATAATAATTTTATAAACGGGTAAAATTTGTTTGTATGTTTGTAAGTTTGTATGTAGGGGTAATCTCTGGAACTACGAGTCGGATTTGAAAAATTATTTTTGCATTGAATAGCCCAATTCTTGAGGTAGGTTTTTGGCTCGCGGATGAAGTCGCGGGCAGAAACTAGTAAATCATATACCTATTTTCATACATGTTTTACACGCTCAAAGTTTAAGACAATGGTCCACGACTTCATGAACACTTATGAACTGTTCTAGTCAGAGCTGCACTTATATTAGTTAGAAACGTGTTCTAAGCGACTTCTCGAGTCTTTGAGAAATGTAAAGTCTAATTTCTACTGCGTGTGTTAGAATGTGAATTAAATCTACATTTATAGGCATTGATATCCACTTAATTATCGAGGTTTGAGTGTCAGAATGGTTACTAGTTAATTATTATGTATGTACATAGGTGTCTTTGCATACTTGTGTGTAGGGAAAGGATTTTATGAAGAAAAGCACATAAAGACAAGACCAAGCATTTATTTCAATTAGGCTTGTCAATAAATAGGTAGGTACCGTTAATGAGAAAGCTAGTTGTCCGTTCCAAATCTAGGTCATCATGGAGAAAGAAGGACAAGAAAACTCCACGGTAGCTTGTCTTAAAGTATTACACATTCTTTTACATTGGCATAAATCATTGTTACCCATCTCATTAATCTCTTGGATATTTGAGAAATGGTCCCTCAAGTTACAGAAACATATCAACGAAAAGGAATAGAACATGAATATTTCCTAATTCGATTTAACACATATAAGACAATACATATTATAACACATACAGAAAAACAGTTCAGCAATAATAAATCTATGTGATCAATTAACTTACGTGAACCTTATAGGTAGTCCATCTTTCACCACAGTTCAATCAAAGAGTCCCCGAATTGGCAATCTTACTCAAGTCATAAATCATTCCCGCCATTTTAGACCAACTATAGATGGTCATATATAAATGCTAATTATCTTCTCAACTAAGTAATAATTAACAAATCTTATGTAGTGGAACTATCTTAAAACTTAATAAGATTATATAGCAATTTATTTGTAATCTATAAGTAAAATATCATAATATAATAACATCTACTGGATGGTTAATTGATTCAGGCGTGACCTTGCGGAAATCCATTATAAAATACAATAGACGTGGATAACGCTCAGTCTGCACTCAGCGCTCAGTGTGGAAACACGCCGTGTTCGAGTTCGCAACAAGTCCATCGTCATCCTGAGGATACCTCGTTGAGAGGTGAAACACGTGTCGATTTATTTCAGGAGTTTTTTATGGCTCTTTAGAAATAGCTAAGCGGAACAGGTTACTAAATTTATCCACGTCTATTGTATCTACTGGATGTTTCGAAAATAGTTTGAAACACCAATTTAACACCATGTTACTTTAAATTGCAATATAAAATCGGAATAAATATTATTAGTACCTTATTAATTATTACATAATCATTTATTGTACTGCTAATATAATAAAAATTTGTTTTGATCTATCTATAGGTACCACTAAATCATGACTTGTTCGAAAACTCAAGAATCGTTGTTTGTGAAACAGCCTTTTAAGTCACATTATTAACTATTTATATGAAATCTGTGTATGAAATATCAATTAAAGAAATACAAATCAAATAATAAAACCTTTTCTATTCACAAAACATTAATTTACGTTAACTAACTCATTATCTGTCACGATGCCTCATTGAGGTGGATAACAATTAAAATTCTATTGTGTCTCATTAATGACAGTTGAAAGCTAATATTGTTAAAATGGAACGTTTTCATACGTCAATGTCATCTATCATTCTGACAGGTGACGTTCATACTGGGATAAATTCTTGTAAAAAATCATTATTGTGATGAATACAATTACTACTCTAATCACTACTCCTAAAATCTCCTATAAATAATGTGTAATCTTACACGTGCATACTTTACAGAAGCCTAACCAGCTCATACTCTGTGAAAGTATGTAGGTACTTACGAAAGGATTAATTCATTTTAGAATACTTAAAGTAAAACTACGTAACAAGTGAGTTCTTCAATACATTTAGCAGTAAAGTATATGAAGCTTTCATTTATTTTGGGTTAAGGCTTTATAAAGAGTAGAAAATATTATATTTATTAGGAGCATTAACTTACGCCCATGACTCGAGACGAAAATAGTTTCAGTCTTTGTATAAATTATATATTATGATGAGTGATATAAGTCACTGCTATAGAAAATTACATTAAAAGTTCTGCTTTTCTTAAGCTGGATATGGCATTAGATATATTAACCTAATTACGTGTTGTACACGTGCCAGACGTTCAGTTTAATATTTTCAACTGAAGCCACAGACTGGAACGATGCCAGTTGAGTACGGGACAAGCTCTAATATGTTATTTCAAAACTGTGACTAGCTGTGTCTCAAGGCCCGGATTCATACATTAATATTTACTCTTTGTATCCATGTCCAATAAAATTGATTGGTACATGGAAATAGAGCCATTATAATAGAATGCTCTTTATGATGTATTGTACGAATTACATTATAAATTTTATGTAGGGTGAGGCTGAGAAAAAGCCTGAGACGACGGAGGCACGCAGGTACACATATCGTCTCTTACATAGAAGTTACAGGAAGATTGCAAGAGTTGTAATAAAATGTATTTTTAGCTTTAGGGGTATGGGTGATTTTTAAAATACCTATTTATTTTAAAGATCAGTGTCTTTTACATAAATAATTTATCCTGTTCTGTATTTTTTTATTTGTGGTGAGTTGTGGTGGAGAGGTAAACACTATTGTCTTAATTGACTTGAAAGATAATTACTTGCCACAATAAATACTGTAGCCGCATATTACGATTGACGGATTCTAAAACTAACAGGATATTCCCAAAAAAATACCGAATTAACAAAACACCGAAGCAATTACTTCAAATTTTTATTTTATGACCATACAATATCTTCATTAAGTAAATCAAAGGCGAAATGAATTTAATTTAAAAATGGTATCTATTAGATTTTTTCTATAGTGAACATTGGTGCGAATAAACCATTTTTCAGAAGAAAATATGAGAAACTTATATGTTGAATCCATTTTGAATGTGCTAAGAAAGGAATAATATTAACAGCATAGCGGCTCCTTAACGAGATTACCCTCCACATATACACGCAGTTCCAAAATTTAAAAAGAAAAAGAAGGCTGCACTCTACACGCGCGGCGCAGCGGCGCCCTAGGCCCACGCGCCTGCGTCAATGCGCCACCTCCAAGTGACACAAGTGACATAACTGACAATAGTTTGATAATTTTGTGATTTTTTATTATTGTTTAAGTTTTTACTTTTCTACTTAGGTAAGTGCAAATATATGTTAAATGCCGGCTGTAGCGACGCCGGAAATAGCGCTAGTCAACCTGCCACATCGCTCGCTGTCCAGGTGAGATGTCCCCATTGCTCCCAGCCGCGCTTCTTTAAAGGTGAACGGGGGCTACGGATACACTATGGCAAGGTTCACAAACCACATAGTGTACCTTTGTGCCCCCCAATCCCACCCCCAATATCAAAAACTCCAGATCAAAGCTTGTGGAAAACATTATCAAAATTCAAAAATTCTACCCCAGTTTTAAAAAGAGTTCCCCGGGGCGCGAGACGGTCCGTTGCACTGAGTTTGGCGCAATGTCTCCGTCTTGCAACTCAGGAGAACTCGCAAAGTGCCTGGGAGCAACTACTCACCTTTCCTTATAGGATTCTGCATGTCCAAAAAAAATCGGCAACCAAAAAAACCTTGACGAGCCAAATTAAAGATAATTGCAACAATTCGACCCTTAGTTTAGACCCAAAATTACCTGTTTCCAATAACCCTACACGGAGAGACCTATGTTCACATGTAGAATCCAAACTAAGTGAAGGTGACATCAGGGGAGCGGCCAGGCTACTGTTCAGTAGCGATGTGGTGGCGCCCTACTCTCCAGAAACTATTTCAGCCCTGGAGAGTAAACATCCAGCGCCTGCCGATGGTCTCACCTTCCCCGACCCCCCCCTCCCTCCTGATCCGAATTCAACACATCTCACCGTTACTGCCCCCCAGCTGATTGCCGCCGTGAGCTCCTTCCGAAGTGGCTCCGCCGGCGGCCTCGACGGCCTGACTCCTCAGCATTTAAAAGACCTATTGAGTTCAGGCGCCGGGGAAGCTGGTGAGTTACTTTTAAAGGAGCTTGCGGCTCTAATTAATCTGATGCTCAACGGCAGTGTGAATGATGCCGTCGTCGATGTCTTGTACGGGGCAAATTTATGTGCACTGCGCAAGAAGGACGGCGGCATTCGCCCCATTGCCGTTGGGTGTACCTACAGGCGTACGGCAGCCAAAATTTGCTGCAGATTATACGGAGAATCCTTAAAAAATAAGTTCCAGCCCCTACAGCTTGGGTTTGGATCCAAAGGGGGCTGCGAGGCTGCCGTACATGCCCTTTCTAGTTTTTTAAACTCCGGTAAAGGTGAGGTCATCCTCAAGGTTGACGTCAAGAACGCTTTTAACTCCGTTAACAGGGACACCCTGTTGGCCGAAGCAAAAAAAGTGTTACCGGAAATTTATGGTTTTTTGTGGCAGTGCTATAGGCACCCTTCAAAATTACTCTATAAAGACAACGTTTTGGAATCTGCAGTCGGATGCCAACAAGGTGATCCCCTCGGGCCAGTCATTTTTAGCTTAGCTATTCACCCCATAATACAACAACTAAATTCAAAATTTAATGTGTGGTATTTAGACGATGGGACCCTAGGAGGTGACGTAGACACTGTTCTAGAAGATTTCCAATTCCTAAAGCAGCAGTTCCAATCCATTGACCTCGACCTCAACTACTCAAAATGTGAAATTTACCCTTGTGACAATACCGACAGACAATCGACTATACACAAATTCAACTCAATAGCCCCAGATATCAAAGTTTTGGAAAAAAGTTCACTGCACCTCCTAGGTTCCCCAATTCTAGAAGACAGCTTTTCACCTTTCGTGGACGAAAAAATTAAACATTTCAACGACATTTCGGATAGACTTTCTAAAATTAACGTACATTCGGCATTCACTCTTATCAGACACTGCTGTTACGGTCCAAATTTTATGTATTTCCTCCGCTCTTCCCCTTTATGGAAGAAGCCACAACTTTTAGACAAAATTGACCAAACCATTCGAAGCACCTTAACATCAATCATAAATGTGGCATTGGACGACCGCGCGTGGCTGCAAGCCACACTACCCATTCGTTTTGGTGGGCTCGGCGTCCGCAAAATTTCTAGTGTAAGCTTACGGCGTTCCTGTTCTCGGTCCACGGCACCGACAAGTTAACCAAAAGAATCTTAACCGTTTCTCAGGTTGACTCTGAAGTGCCGTATTTGACTGATGCCATGAACGCTTGGAAAGTGGCTTGCCCGAATACGGAGCAGCCCGAGAACCCGTCTTCCCAGAGACAGTGGGATGAGCCGCTCTGCAGGTTGGTACGGAATAACCTCTTTAATACGTCCACCAATACTGCTGAGCGTGCACGCCTACTGGCTGTGGGGGAATGGGAGTCGGGCCTCTGGCTTCAGGCGCTACCGTCACCCAACATAGGCACTATGCTGGGTGACACCACTTTCCGGCTCGCTACAAGCCTGCGTTTGGGCGCTCCATGCGGGGCTCCGCACCGCTGTCAGTGCGGTGAAGCAGTCGACCGCCTCGGACACCATGGCCTTTCCTGCAGCAAGAGCGCCGGTCGGTTGGCACGACACGCAAGCATTAATGACATAATCCGTCGGGCTCTTGTCACCGCCGGGGTGCCAGCTGTTTTAGAACCCAATGGCTTGGCACGCGACGATGGGAAGAGGCCAGACGGAATGACCATAATGCCTTGGAAGTTTGGTAGGCCTTTGGTGTGGGACGCAACCTGTGTCGACACCCTCGCGCCATCCCATCTTCCTAGCACGGCGAGTTGTGCTGGGGCGGCTGCTGCAGGTGCAGAAAACCTCAAACGGCGCAAATATAACAACCTTACCGGTAGCTATATTTTTGAACCGTTTGGGGTTGAAACACTAGGGCCATGGGGTCCGAGTGCTCATCGATTATTCCGGGACATCGCCAAGCGGTTGGTCGACTCTTCACGTGACCAAAGGGTTGGCCAATTTTTAGGCCAAAGAATTAGCATTACCATACAACGTGGCAATGCTGCCAGCCTTTTGGGCACCTTTCCCACCGACAGCGATTCGGATGAATTTTTTGATGCCCAATGATTTGTTACTATATTTTATTTTATTTTTCCTCTGTATATAGTTAGTTCAATTATTACTTAGTAGAATTATTAGTAGAACTTATTTTACACTGTATATATTATAAATACTCTATTTACAGAATAAATGATAAAATAATATTACTTCAACAATTTATCACGAATATCTAGATTTATTTGTATATCCACCTTATGTTTAGTTTAGTACGACGTGAACACGACAAAGTTAATTTCTATTATTCATTAGTAGGAGACGATTCTCCAGACGGCGTGGCTTGATGACGTCGCGGCGAGGCGCGTGTAGGTAGGTATAGCCTTAATTTTGTTTCGAGAAAATTATATACCTCGGAATAAAGACCGCGCCAAATCTTGATTATGGATATTGTGGTCCGTTGTGCCAAATGAAATGATTAAACATACCTGATTTCGTGATTTTTTATTTTTATATTTCGTATTTTCGCAATAAGCCCCTATTTGCTCTGCTTTTATTTACTTTAAAAATCAAAACGAATTGAAAGATGATTGGCGATTCTCTAGTTTGCAAAATTGAGATGAGAGCATCGATAAGGTTCAAACGAAGATTCAAAAGCAGAAAGGATTTTTCCGCACAAATCCAGTTATTTCATCTGTCAGACTAGGTCCTAATCTGGTTGATTGATCCCAGTGACCAACGCAATTTTTTTTAAATCATATAACTTCGTTATCGACATATTGAAGAAGACTTTACGCAAAATATTTTCTAAAATTATTCCTATTTGTTATAATGTAAACAAGTAAATTAAAAAAATTAAAAATTAAATTAAATTAAGTAAATTATTTAATCACCACTGCTCTCAAAACGGTGAAGGAAAACATCGTGAGGACACCGGCATGTCCTAGAACCGAAAATTCGATGACATGTGACATCTACCAACCCGCACTGGGCCCGCGTGGTGGATTACGGCCCACTCCCTCTCACAGAGAGGAGGCCTGTGTCCCAGCAGTGGGAACATTATAGGCTGATGATGATGATGATGAAAAAAGTAAATTAAAAAACAAATTATAACTACTATTAACAAACTGTACAAAGCTAATCTTATCTAGAGGTGCATACCCAACTGAATGCTGTAGTCGAGTTGAGTAATATAAATAAATCCTGAACACAGTGAACACCTTGAGTAACCTAGTGGGAACTGTTCACGACTCCGAATTGAGGTGAATTTAGATAGTAAATGATTTCGATAACAGCTATAATCGACTGCGACGAATGAATGTAGGCTTAAGCAGAATGTTTTAAAACGATGAAGTACTGTGACATAGCATAGCATAGCATAATCAGCATATAATGTTCCCACTGCTGGAACACAGGACTGCAATATACTGCCGATGATTTAATATTCTCCAAAAACCTATGATTGTCAAGTTTAAAGTTCCTGAGATACGTAACTATTTTCTACGACATTCAATGTTTGATGATAACGACATAATTATAAAGTATATACATTCACTCACAACCTTCACTATGACTAATCGTGACCCGTAGAACTAAACTTAAGTTATTCTTACTTTCCCTGAAGTATTATGAAAGTCAGCCGAACTTCTTAAATGTCACTGAAATAATTTAATAATAACGTCCCTTATTGTTCTTGGAACTTTTTGTGGATTCTGATTGATCAGTTTTGGATTAATTTAACGTTTTGTTTGATTTAGGTACGCTCGTCTTAGTAAGTTACGAGTTACTCAGAGATGCGAAGTTTTCACGAATTTTTTGCAAATACAAAGAAAGCCCACCAGATTACAGAAGAAACTATTTTTATATCCTTTTAATTAAGACCAGGCACTCCAAACACAATTTCCGCGCAAACTCCACCCCCATGCACCCCACCACTCTACTATGCGCTAACACATCAGTAATAAAGTTGAATATCGCGTGCGTTCTTTGGTCGTGTTCGAGCACGGAACTAAATATCTTAAGTCTCAATTCTTAATTCGTTCATAGCTAAAGTAATAATTGATCTAGAGAAAAAATATCTTATATTTGGCTAATAAATTATATTTTCATGGATAATAAATATGTCAATAATTATTTTAGATATAAAAGCCGAGTAACCTTGTTTTTGTTTCAAACAATCTTTAAAAAGACATGATTTTCGAATAAAAATGAATCAAGCGAAAATGTTCCAATTACGTAACTGTCTTACATTCAGAAAGAAAAGATACAATAAATCATATACTAAAGTTCAATTTTGATTGTATGCGTGACTTTTTCAGAATATTAATGCAAATTAACATACAATATAGGGAGCCTCTTCATAAAATTTCATCCTGGACACAGTCTAGATAAAAAGAACTTAAGCGTGTTTGAGCGAGCACGTCATTTCACAGGCCATTTTCAAGGTAATTTCGGCACTTCTGTAATTTACTGGAGTTAAATTCAAAACTCATTTATTTAAACTAGGGTAAGAATCAGCATTTTTCGAACGTCAAAATCACATAAGACAATCCCCCAAAACGCCCACTCATCACCACTTCCTAGTGCTTTAGCTGAGCAGAAGAAGTGGCGCAATAAACTCCCTAGCAGCACAGCTATTAAAACAATGTGAGTTCTTTATTTCAAAACTTCCAGAGCAATGTGACTACCTGACGCAGTTTTTCGGGTTATAATTGTTTGCAACTAGCTTTTGTAATATGTAATCCCATCAAAAACATAAATGTGAAAATGGGAGCCAAATTCCATAAATATGGTTGTCGACTTCGCCGACAAAAGAATTGAAATCTAAATGGGTGCCAAGTTCTGTAGATAATCTTGAAATTTATTTATAAGAACATGCAATTTTCTAAAATAAAATTAAAACACAAATTCTTGTTTTTTCTGCTATAACAATGTTTGCTATTTAAAAATATAACTTCTTAAATTTGAACAGTCGAATTATTTACACAAAGCACTTAGGATAAATTGAAGCTCAAGATTTGACTTGGCTAGTTTTTACATACAAGTTATCTTATATTTGGCTAATCAATTTATCATCTTTATATTTGTCTACAGTGTCGCGGTGCAAAAGAACTAAAACAAACAGGGTAACTTTTTTATGCTGGTGTGCATTACAGCTACGTCTTACACTCGCGCCACGTCATTGTGCTGTAATTTTACTTTTTTAGTGTGCGTGCATTAAGCGGCTAACAGTTGGACGCTATTTTTTTATCGAGTTTACAGCTTTGACTGTCTACCTAGGCATATTTAATTATTATTATTTAATTTTAAGTAGGCACTCAACATCAAATAAGTAATTCATGATGTGCTTACCTGTAAGAAATTTGTACACTAGTCTATAAGTTTATTGCATGTATCTCATATCTTTGTATCGGTGTACTTAATTGTTGGTGAGCCAAATAAATAAAGTAAAATATTCATATTTTTGTTCTTTATGTTATGCGCAAGTTACTGTTTCTTATTGTAATTGTTTACAGCTTTGACTGTCTACCTAGGCGTATTTATATATTTGTTCTTTATGTTATGCGCAAGTTACTGTTTCTTATTGTAACTGTAAGGTCAAAATATCTTCTTTCTCTAAAATTTCAGCTTGCTGGTAAAAACTAGCCAAGTCAAATCTTGAGCTTCAATTTATCCTAAGTGCTTTGTGTAAATAATTCGACTGTTCAAATTTAAGAAGTTATATTTTTAAATAGCAAACATTGTTATAGCAGAAAAACAAGAATTTGTGTTTTAATTTTATTTTAGAAAATTGCATGTTCTTATAAATAAATTTCAGGATTATCTACAGAACTTGGCACCCATTTAGATTTCAATTCTTTTGTCGGCGAAGTCGACAACCATATTTATGGAATTTGGCTCCCATTTTCACATTTATGTTTTTGATGGGATATCATTACTTTTTGTAAAGAAATTATTATTATTCGTCAATCAAACGTGATCTATTAGATTCTTTTTGTAAATATGCGTAGCAATATTGTGTAAGAATGTAGGTATTTCTTTCGTAACAATTGTTACAATTTTCCGCAATGATGTCAGATCGCTGAGCCGGCGCGGCAAGTATTATTATTAAAAAAAAACGTGTACAGTCGGGGAGCCTTATGTCGTATGGTATTTTACTGTGGGGTCGGGCTGCTGACATTGAATCCATCTTTATTTTGCAAAAGAGAGCTATCAGAGCCATTTATAATCTACGTCGCCGCGAATCTCTCAGGAAACTTTTTAAAAGGATTAATATTATGACGGTACCTTGCCAATTCATTTATGAAAATATTATGTATGCAAGGAAAAATCCACATCTCTTTAATAAAATAAGTGATAGACATAATTTTAATACTAGAAAAAAGATAAACTAGATCAACCATTTTTTAGATTATCTTAAGTACATACATCTTTTATGGGGTACTGTGTTAAATGTTACAACAAAATACCTTGTGACATTTTGCAATTAAATGAAAGAAAATTTAAAACTCATATTAAAAATACACTTTGTAAACAAGCATATTACAAATTAGAGGATTATATCCAAGATAAGAGTGCTTGGAAACAAGCTGGTCCTGCTCCATAGGACAATTTAGAATCAAGACAAAATCAAACTGTTTGCTAATTTAATTGTAAAATTTATTACTTTGTGTTTTATGACATTGATTTTACATTCTGTGATTACTTCCTCACACACTGACTTATTAATTGTAAAATTTTAGGAAAATCGTCTACTTTTACAATGTTTGTAAATATGTGAGCACCATGTATCTATCACATATTAAATTATCTGTCGTTGTTTCATTTTTAATTCTTTTTACCTATTGTGGTATAGTAATTTTATTCTAGGTGCACCGTCTTCACATATAATTATTATTTAACAAATGTACGTACATATACAAACAATTGTAAAACATTTTAAAAGAGTAACGGTGGAGTTTCTTGCCCATTCTTCTCCATACGAAAACTACCTTTTGGAAGGGGCGAATAGAATCAATTTTATTATTTTGTAATTTTTGACGTTCAAAAGTGCCATACATGGGCCTATTTGAAATTAATGATTTGACTTCGACCCCGTCAGGAACAAAGTTCCTTCTCACGTATGATTTAATTATTTAATTTTTGCAGCCGCCCCTTTTTTTTTAAGTATCTTCTCCCGCTCTGGGCGGAGCGGGAGGGCGTATCAGACTCTTACTGACTAAAACCTATCCGTGTTCCTTCGGTTGCCCTGTTGCCGGGGGCCACGATGTCCCTATCGGTTTTCTGCGAACCCCCGGCAGGCATTGGCCCTAGCGGATCCCGTCATTTCTGCTGACATCTCTTTGAGGCGCGCGTGGAACACAACGCGCCGTCGACCCGGGCTTGGTCCTTATCGGACGGCGAGCTACCCATTGCTCACCGTTCGCAAGCCCGCGCCTACGGTGGCCGGAAATCGGCTCGCGATTCCCGCCCCGGGCGTCTCCTCCTGCAGCGGTTAGGGGCGTGAGGGTGCGAACTTTGCCTCTACCTCACGCGTTCCGCCTCCTCCTTCGCGAGCATTACCGCTTCGCAGAAGGAGGTGACGGCCTGCCGTTTCCTCTCGCTCCGTACCATGGCCTGAACCAGGGCCGGACGCGAGAGATCACCGCCGTCGTTGCAGCCGCCCCTTGGATTTACATTTTGACCTCACTATGGACTTAACTATTCGTAAGTTTATATAAAAAATTAAACGACAATAGTCCCTAAAACAATAGTCATACGATCTATCAATTCAAAAACGTCTCAAGCATAGTACCAACCTACCAACTACCTTGAACATACCAACCTGACGTTTGTAACAACGTTTTTCGAGATCAGAGAATGAATGAAATGAATTCACTGCCGCCTAACATTAGGGACCAAGATTTTGACACGTGACACATCAGTTGACTCGACGGGGTGTTTTGAATTCAGTCATGAAATTCAGGAATTTACATCAACTTTTGGCATTCGAATCAAAAATGTATAGTTAGCTGTCAAATTATTAGACGCTGGAGATCAGCGCCATCTGAAGTGAGCAAGTGGCAGTTTTTAACCCCATTTGAAAATTTGTCGTCATGACTGTCATTTTCATAGTTTTCGGGAGATAGTGCTGATATCGAATTAGATGGACATTCTGGATTTTAAGATGGCGGCTATTCCAAATAATAATAATATTGTAGATCAATTGTCATAGACATCAATTTCATGCCAATTGTAAACTTGATAATCAAAATCCGTAAAAAAACGGACCTCTTAATTTCGTCAAGTTCGTCTGTCCGTGCGTCCGGATGTCATACAGTCATTTAACATGGAGACTATTTACACTCTATCGATGAAAATTTTGAAAAAGGTGTATTTTTTGCACCGTTAAACAATGGTGTAGTGAAATTACGATAAACATAATAGTGGAGGTGGCATTCTCCATACTTACATATAACCGAGAGATGAAAAAAATCTATGCATATAAAGCGTGTATTGTTGGATCTCATAATTAAAATGTTAAGATGTTTCTAAGTGACTTTGCTTTTGAAATCAATAATTTTTGAGATACAGTTTATTTTCGGTTACAACCG
The DNA here is from genome assembly GCA_963680765.1 of Agrochola lychnidis. Lineage (NCBI taxonomy): Eukaryota > Metazoa > Arthropoda > Insecta > Lepidoptera > Noctuidae > Agrochola > Agrochola lychnidis. The sequence continues at coordinate 18,500,953 of OY796862.1, forward strand.
CAGAATTAACTTTGTTTGTTATAGTTTTTTCGAGAAATACAAACTTATTTTTGCAGTCGATAAAATTGATACTATGCAATGTTTATGCGTAAATATTCATCCCAATTACGGAACCCTTCACTGTGCGTAGTCCGACATACACTTGGGCAGTTTTTTTAAAATTTCGTTTTGAAACTACCTCAAAAATAAACAATTTCTATTACTCGAGTAAGATTATCCTATTAAAAACAAATACTATCAAACTCATACAACTAAAAAAAAATGATTGTTGGTTTTATGAAACCACGGTAAAAGTGAAACTTTATACGGTCAGCTGCTGCGAACTATAGGCGCCACCATTTTGGCCTTGGCTGCTCTGACGATCGCCTTTCACTTTATCCCTACTCCGCGGCCGACCGACACGCGACATGCAACACACAGACGAAAAAGTTTGAGACGATGTAATAAAAGTTTCAATTTAAAAATATAGACGTCATTTAAAAGTGTTTGCGGAATACCTACCTAATTTATATAATTAATTTAACATCATTCCCAAACAAAATTTTCTTAAGCCTACCTAAAAAATGTATACTAGGCATTCTATATCAGAAAGTATCAAAAATAAAATCCACAGTAAATAATTGTCCAAAAAATTAAAAATAATTTTGAACAACGTTCCGAATTTAAATTCAAATAAATAGAAACAATTCGGCGCGAAATTCAATAAATGAGGTAAGTATCTATCCTCGTTCTATGTGTTGACTCGTTTTATATTGAATGTTCTAAAAACGATTAAACACTAGAAAAGTATAAATAATTATTTTAAATAATGTTTATTGTATTTAATGCTTAAAACAATTTTATTTTAATTTTCAAGTATAGATTTCAGACATTCGACATAATTATAAATTAATCGAGACAATCAAAAAAGAAAAAAAAAAAAAACGTTGGCATAATCGTTTTCGCACATCATTACAATAAAAAAAAAACAATGATCGACGATTTTTAACACAAATTGAGTAGTAGTAATGAATATTACGTGTTATTGAACATGTGTTCGTATAATAAGTAAATATCTGGGCATTTTCTAGTTACTTATAATATTTTTAATCACATTTGTCACATTTAAAGTCGTATCAGATATGTGTATGTGTGTTAATTGTGAAAAGTTAAAATGTAAACACGCACGATTGGCGCGAATCTTCGACTTTTGATATCAAAAACTTCATTACTACTACTTATTTAACTTGAAAAATGGATGAATTCGTCAAATAATTAAATGTTGTAATAGTCGCTGTCCTTATGGTGGAGTTTGGATGTTCGCAATCCCCAATTTTTATGTTTTTTAGCCTCGACCTCGACTGTCATTAAAATGGCGATTATCGCATTTACAGACTTGAATTTTATAAAGGTAAATTAATAATCTTGCGCGCTAAATATGAAAGATTTAATGGCATAAACATTATTTTAGCCAACTCTCTTAATTAAAGATGAATAATCTCATTGGCAGCAGCATTTTCAGTGCTTCTACAGGAAGGTTTACTTTAACAAATAACACAACAATACCTAAATACTAAAAACATTTTATTTCTCATAGAATTTAAAACGGCTTCAGCTTCATTCTCATAATGTAGTCATGGTATGAAAGCAGCGTAGGTACAGTAGATGGTAGATGTACGCTTTCCCACAAAACAGTAATAAGCAATGATGATCTCTTAAACAATTTGTCCTGTTTTGCTCACTTATCAATAATTATGTACACTAAGTCCTGCTGCTCACATGTCACGATTTGATTCTGGCCCTAACCAGATTATTGTTTTGATCTATTATGGGTAAATCTTTTACACTCTAGGGTGGCTCTGTTTTTATCATCACTTGCTTGCCTATAAACATCTCTGGTAGCAGCCTCTCTCAGTAAGCATGACAAACTTTATCCAAATGTATACCTAACCTAGAAAGTAAGAAAATACTCTTATTGTTGTTTATTTACTTTTGTATAATAATTATATCACTCATAGTAATTCTGCCATTTTAAAAACACTAACCTGATGACTTCTGTGACTTGCAATTGACATGCCACATACATAACATAATATGCTTAGATTTTCCTGAGCAAGTAATACTTGGGATAGAGTTGTAGATAATATAATCAATAATGTCAAGTCTTGCAATAACACATGTCATCGTCATACCTGAAAAAGGTAAAAAAATTCAGTGTATTTACTTATGCTATATAATTACATCATACTATAGACATTTACAGCTGACGACGCGCGACGTACCCCTGACTGAACATAGGCCTTCTACTAATAGGCTGCTAAAATCAATGAGGTTATACAATACGACGGTGTTTATAAACATTTAGAGAACATAATAAACTTACCCAGGGCCATGGAAAGATAAGCAATAGTTCCTCTGGCTTCAATTTAAATTGACAGCATTAAATCGTAACGTAATATAAGTATAAAGTAAATACGGAAAAATAAATTCAAATCAACGTAAAACAAACAGCCAACAATGCCATTGATCTGACAAATTTTTTTTGACAGTTTGACATTATGCATGGTGTCAGTGTTACCAGGTTTAATTATTTTGGTAATCGATTGACGAAATCGATTGGGTGATTATCAGTGATCGGAGTAGGTAGATTGATTTTACGTACTCGCATCATGAATAGTCATAGAAATCATAACATGGATAAGCCTTTTTTCCGGGATTTCATTTTGGTACTTACGGGATTGAATCAAATATTGTTAAAGTAAGGATTTTTAAACTCTACTACATTAGAAATTTATAGAATGCGATAGATAAATATTTAAAATATATTATATTGTTTTATAGTATATCTATCCTTTTCTTGGAGTCCGATCACCTATATACTATTAAACAGACAGCAAAAGGGTTGAACATTTCTTATTCATATTGATGTATTATTTATTCTACACATTACAACATTTGAAATTCCTTAAAAAATCTTAATAATTTCAAAATCCCGGAATCCCGGAGGCGTATCCATACTAATATACGTGCCAGTTCATTGACCTCAAATCAATCTACTTACTCTGATCACTGGTAGTTTATAAAATAACATTACTGCCTCGAAACACTTTTAAGTTGTTGAGTATATTCAGACCATATAATATTTTATTTATTGTAAAATCATAATTTTACAGTATTTGAGTATAATAAATAGCATTTAAAACATACTCGTGTAGTGGATACTCCACCTACTCCATGTGGGTTAGTATCGATATTTTCAATCGATTACAAATTATTTTATTGGAATAGTCTGTCATCTGGCAACATTCAGGTTAGGATTGAATGGCGGATGTAGTTCTTTAAGTATCAACAAAATAAATATTTATTAGGTTCTCTAATGCTAGAAGAAATAAATTTTGATAAAACGACTTGAAAAAAATACGACATAATTTTTGATAAATAAGCTTTGACCAGTATCATACCATGGGCCTGCTTTCGGGAAATCTCTTTTCAACTTTCTAGGTCACCCGGAAATGGGTTAAATGTTTTTGATGTCTAGTGGCAGGTCGTTGATAAAAATGCCGATTTTTATACGTTAATATCTCAATAACCGTTTGAGTTTTATTTATGAAATTTGGAGTTCTAGTTAATCTAAGGGATTTTTATAAATAAACCAAATTTCATGAGTCTATGTTACATAGATTTTGAGTTATTAAGGGGTCAAAAGTGGCTCCAAATGGTTCGTGTAATATAACACACTGCAGCCGTGTCTTGCCTAGAAACTTGGCTCGACACGCTGCCGCGTGTCTAGATATGCTTGGGCTGTAGGTACACTGAAACTTTGGTGCATCGATGAGCACTTTGAAGTACAAAGTAATGAATTTCACAGAGCTGTAGATTGAAACAACACAACATTCACTCTGTAACTGCCACAAACTACACTGCACAAAATAATTAAAAGGCTAACTTTAACTACAAAATAGGAAGATTATATAATAATCTCCATATATAACGTGTTCTGAAAATCCAGGTACTGAAACAAGCACAAAATATTTTTGAAAATCGTTAATTAAAAGTTTTGCCATACAATAAGCCATACAAGAACTTCGTCGAGCTAACTTTGTAGTGCATTTTATAATGGCCGCCAGCATAACGTTATAGAATTGAAGAAATAATAAAAAATCGGCCAAGTGCGTGTCGGACCACGCACAATGAAGGGTTCCGTAGTTGGGATGAATTTATCCCAAAAACAAACTTAACTTTGTAGTTGAAAAATATGTTCTCCAATACGGAATGTATGGGAAAACATATTTTTGCAACTGCAAAGTTAAGTTGGTCGATTATTACTCGTTAACTTGTAGAGCCTACTTAGACTGCTGTGATTTTTTTCACCCATCCAAAACCAACCATTTAGCTTAAAGGGGGGGGGACCACACTTGACTCTAACAAAAATTAGCACTTTAAAGCTTAATATTTCGCAGACGGATCCCTGAATCCAAACTCCCAATGTTTTCAAAGGATCTTTCCAATGATACCCATCACCATGGATTAAAAAAAAAACACCATTTTACGTGTATGAGAGGTACCCTAAAAAAAAATGTTTTTCATAATTTATATGTATAAGTACTTATGCCAAATTACAGCTTTCTAGTACTAAGGGTCTTAGGGCTAGACCGCGGACAGACAGACAAACAGACAGACGGACAGACAGACAGACAGACAGACGGACATGACAAAACTATAAGGGTTCCTTGTTTACTACGGAACCCTAAAAAGCAGTAGGTATCTAATTGTTTACTACAGTAGTGCCGTGCTGATATATGTAGAGTGAGTGTACAAACAGGCTCCTGTAACAACGTTTAGCAGTGTTGTTCTCACGACACGTTAGAGAGAAATGTCCTTTGTAAGAGTTGAAGTATTGTTGAAGTTTGTGTAGCGCTAAACAAAAGTATTTTAACTGTTCGCTGACACTATTACAACTTTCTTGAGAAAGTAAAGTTACAATATTATCAGCGCTTCATTCTGTGCAAGTTTTAAGAAATATTTTGTGATATAATGTGGGGACATCACGCATCTGAAATATACTGGGTTTCCATTTATGAATATCTGAAAACTACAATGCACAGAAAATTGAGATTCTATGTCGTGAATTAAATACCTACTTGCCAGTTGACTTTTCGAAACATATTTTATTTACCTACAATTATTATTAATAACAAAAACGAGCCTGGAAAAATCACTTATATCTACTTACTGAAATTATTTGGTTTAACATCCCTACTCGCCCCTCGAGTGTTTCTTGTCAAGCAAGCTTAAAAACGCCACATACGGTGTTTACCAGTTTAATGCTTAATTAAGCTTACCAACGAACACACGTTAATCTTTACTGGTTAACGTGAATACCGGTGAGAGCCAGCAGGTTGCTCGACCCGTCAACTGTCGACATTAATCGTAGGGTCACGTGAAGTAAGAGGATCTGTGTTAACGTCTTGAATGTACAAATAGGACTTGACCTTATGAAATGATAGCATTATCAAAATTATATTTATTGAATTTTACAAAATTGAAAAGTATTTAAGAAGTGGTCTGATTGAGAGCCTCTCTCGTGTTAAAAAAATAGCATTATTTTAATTTGAACATTAGAACACAAAAACAATCCATACCTACATAATAATAAAATATTAACGAAGAATTTTTGTCCGTTTGTTTGTTTGTCTGGATGTATGTTCCGGATTGGCGCAAAAACGGCTGAATGGATTTGGATGAAATTTGGCACACAGATATTTAGGATAATCTGGATGAACAAATACGGTACTTTTAATTCCGGTAGTACGTTCCCGTGAGATATTTTCCAAGTGATCTACGCGGGCGAAACCGCAGGCAAAAGCTAGTATCAAATAAACAAGCTTGCTATTACAAAAAAATATAAAATATTTACTTGAAAAATCATCTTACCTCTCAGAATTTGAAATATTATATTGTTCCTGCTTTCATTTAGATTCCAAGTAAGATTAAGTTTTTTTTATTTTAAGGATTTAAAGGAAAATAAACCAATACCTATTATGTTCTTAAAACGAGATATTTTCTAATGGATCCATTTTAAGCTGAGCGATTGAAACGTCGGGTAAACCACTTTGCAAAAAAGCAAACAGATAGGTAAATTCAGATTTACATAAAATTATAAATATTTTATGTATTCTAATCATTACGTTAAAATACAAAGTTTTCCCTAGTGACTTTTTTGTTTTATTTCGTCCCTACATCAATTTCATGCTGTCGTATGCAGTTAGGTAGGGGGCTTGTGGCTAAGTAACAACAGCTGCACGGGTCGATCGATCAGGTTAAGCTACGCTTGCCGCGGTTGGTCCGTGGATGGGTGACCATCTTTACATACCAAGTCCCCTCCGTGCCTCGGAAAGCACGTTAAGCCGTTAGTCCCGGCTGTCATTTGTAGATCTTTGACAGTCGTTACGGGTAGTTAGAAGCCCAAAAAGTCTGACAACCAGTCTTACCAAGGGGTATCGTGTTACCTAGTAACTAGGTTGTGGAGGTCAGATAGGCAGTCGCTCCATGTAAAATACTGGTATTCAGCTGCATCCGGTTAGACTGGAAGCTGACCCCAACATAGTTTTGAAAAGGCTAGGCAGATGATGTATGCAGTTAGGTATTTATGTTCAGTAGCCTAGTACTACATGATAAGTACCACTTTTACTTGTATTTTATAGATGGCGACGACATAAATAACGTTTACAAGTTCCTTGCGAGGAGCAGCACTTAACACTCAATACATAATGTATTCCGTTGCCTGAAGGCTACGGTCCGAGCTCTTCTGCACCAACCTCGTCTTGTACTCTCTATTTTCATTACGTAACTCCTTGTGACCGACGAGATGAATAGCTCCAAGGCATGCGTGATGAATTCTTTACCATTCGGAATGGAAATAATCTTTGGTTTTGGGAATAATGTTTTGATTAACTTATATGCAAAATCGTTATAGCGGCATAATGTTAAATAATTGACCAATTCGCGATTGCAATTGTCTAGATATCTCTCTGGAACTATCTAAACAGTCCGGGCAATGCGTAATATGTAAGTTAGGACAAAACTTATCACATTATTAGACAATAACCAGTTAATGATGGTTAACATTAATCTCAACAAGTAATATCAGATTTCAGTAGATATACTATTTTGAAGTCATTTGTTCTGTTCTTTTTCGGTTCACTTTTGTACGACACAGTACAAAATAGGAGAAATTCTGAACATTACCATCCCAAAGGGGATGTGTCCATTCAAACAATGTGTAATTTTCTAAAATTAACTACTGCTACGTGTGTTGGAGTTTCGCCTGTGGCATACATTACTATAAAATGAGATTTTCTTTTGTATGCATTATATATAATGTATGTAATTTGTTTTTCGAGACCCATTTAATAGAATTACGTTGAATTTATGGCCGGTTATTTTCTATAAATTCAATCTGCTCATTTTGCATTTGTAAGGATTATTTTGTTAATAAATGAATACCAATTGGTAGAAAGAGGTCTATCGAAAAAAAAAAAAAATTGGTCATCTTTCATCGATAGTCGTAGGTACTCATAAACTGCAGCAATAATTCGTTCATCTATGTACGGGATGAGCTTGTTGAATAATACGAATAGATCATTAGGCTAATGTCGTGTGTTAATGTAGTAGGTAAGATCCAACAAATTATTATTTGGTAGAATTTGCATTCATGAATGACCTCAACATAAAACATTGTTATAACGGTCATCATGTTTACGTGAACTCGTCTCATTATAATAATGTTTCGTTGAATAATAGAAAAATCATATTTCCGCTTCACATTGTTCTTATAATCACCGCAGGATATCGACTAACACGCAATTTACTGCCTAGATAAACAGCCTAGACAAATATACGAAGCTTATTTATGGACCAAAATATTGCCCTAAGAAACAATGTTCTCAATTTATCATATAAATATTTTAAGTTCATACCTATTTCTCTCTGTTATGTAAAGAAGGTATTCATATGGATTGAGATAATATGTATGTGTGCTGCATCAATTTGGGTACCCCAGTTGTATTAAAATTTTAATACAACTGGTGTACACCGTACATGTATTGTCTCGTAATTTTCGGCAGGGTCCTAGATTACACCCACAATTTAATCATCTTCAGATTGTTGTTATTAAAATCGCAATAGAAATAGTATTTGAGGAAATAGATCCGTAATGCACATACAATACCGTCCGTACTGATAAACTGAAGCTGCGATATTTAACTACAGTGAACCCCTATATAATACCTAAGTGAAATAACATAATAGTGGAGATTATTTGACCAGCAACATCATTATACTGTTATCTGTAACAAAATGTTTCTAGTGAAACGTATACAATTGTTCCTCGTCAATTATTTTATTACATCTGTGCAGCGTTAAACTTCGACCACATAACTTAAAAGCACCTACTAAGTTAAAAATCATAGTTTGAAGATGAAGAGTACAAATCCGTTTAAGTCACTTCTGCCGCCATAACAGAATGCTCCATTTTGACCATAGATGGACATTATTTATGGTTTTGACATTAACAATTAAATTGCGTTATGAAAATGAAAAATTTATTTTGTTGTTGATTTGAAATTAATGTTGTTATTTTTCTGAAATAGGTATTTATATTTAGAGAAATAGACCACAAGGAGCGATACTAATCGGTTTCTCAAAAACGGTTAACTAGCCTATTGTTTAGGTACCTATTTAATAATTAACCACGTTCATATAACTGCATAATATAATCAAGCGATTTCATTTAACGCTACAACTTCAATGGCTCATTTAAATTAACAGAATTGACTTTACGGAGCTGAAAACCATTCTCAGTACTATAACATTAAAGATAAGAGCGAATATCCTTTATTTTAAATTAGAAATGTTACTAAAAGTTTCGTTTTCCGAAATGATACTGTTATGGTTTTAGTTCGTTTATATTTTCGTGTTCATTTATAGGACGAAGAAAATCCTACCCAATGTTTGCCTTATCTGAAACTACATTATAATACACTGACGAGCAATAAAAAAAGCCGCAAACTTATCATGAAATATTTCCGAAACCACGCAAGATAGCTTCTTGAAGTAAAAAGCAAAAACACATATAAAACTGTTTTCAAGTATTTCTTTTACTTCATGTGGCTAACTTGTGTGGTTAAGGAGATATTCAGAATTTTTTGTCACTTAGCAAAATGGCTTTTTAATATTGCTCGTCAGAGTAAATCTAATAGAGATTTTTATTTTGATAAATAATTTACAATCCTTTAGTTTCAGAATAGAAAAGTGATGTTAATGGTAATCGATAGGTAAAGTTCGGCGAAGGGCTAGTGTACTTACAACAATCAATATAAATAGTTTCCAAGGGATACTAACCATAAGCGTGAGTAAGGCCGAGCTGTTAATCTAACACCCTTTTCCCAATAATGAAGCACACTCTTGGGGATCCGGTAACGCGAGAAACGTGTATTTTTGTTTGTTTGTACTACTAGCTCCGACTGTATTTGTCTGGGATTGTATGTTTTTCCTTCAAAAATATTGTCACAAAGTTAAAATTTTCTCCGATTCTGACTTTACCAATCAACCAATCAAATATTTCCAATTTTATATTTACGATGCATTGTATACTAAAACATTACGCCAGTATCGCCCGAAAGGTTAGGCAGAAGTGTACTGTATAGTGTTTAATGTTATGATGATATTGAATGAATATTTGCGAATGTTTTATAATCAATTTATATTTAACCCGGAGCATGTGGTGAGAAAAGCGTCAATTAGGTATGTGGCAGGGTATGTCATACCCATACTTTAAATTGCTCTTTTATAATGTTTTATTCAGAATTATTCATTTTTAAGTTTTAATAATTATAATATCATAAAAATTTTTTGAATATGTTAAAAAAAAAACAATGATAATTAGATAAACAGTATTTATGATGTTTTTTTTAAAACCGTGAAACTTACACAAAAAATCTTAACTTCTCAAAAATCGACTAAATTAACAAAAAATACTTTTCTTCAAAACAACTTTTAGCTATAAACTGGAACATTAAAATAAAAAATGGAAAATAAGCGGTTTTACATCAGGAACTTGATTAGAGATCGACGCAATTTTGGCAAGAAAATTTCGCGTTCTCCATACATAAAAGTTTACCACATGTGATACAGGAATATTTTGTTTTCCTATCTTTTGTATTTGGGCAGTCGCCACATCTCCCATAACAACATTTCAGAAGTTGTAGGTGGTCATCTGGGTCATTGGCTTCCTGTTCAGTGACAAAGATCACATCATGTTCGCTGCAGAGGTCCGTTTCCTCTCCGAGCTTAATTTATCTAAGTAATAAGTTGGTAGGTCATGGCCAAGGTGTTGGTCATCATTGCCTTAATACGTTCTTCCTGACATTCCATAATTTATTTTGAGTCTTAGTTAAAAATAAATGGAAATAAAATCAATGAATGACACAAAACATCAAAAAAATTATTGCATGAAAATAGCTACGAAAAGTGTGTGGCAGGGTATAACGTACCCGAGACAGGTTTAGCCTCAGATTCCTCGTTCCGGTCGTCGTCCAACACTACGATCACGCCACTATCCCCTGCCCCGCTCTCTTCGCGCCAGCTACTCAGCGCCGCTATGTTGTAACTTCCATACTTTAAAAAATACCTCTAGTTTTGTGCACCCCTGGGTATGTCATATCCTGCCACATGCTCGCCGGGTTAATCTTCTTTTTAACGTATCGATGGCAAATAAGAGATTTGTTGTGAGATTTCGAATATTATGTTCAGCCACGCGAACTCCGTTTGCTGATGCAGTCATAAGATTCTCAAGTGCACTGGTGATTTACATTAGTCCAGCTAGCATAGGAACATTCCCTGTGCGATTACAAATACAAATCATACTTACCGGCAGACTGACTAACAAACCAACGATCTATCCATATAATTATGTTTGTAGGGTAAAGTACTAAAATTTGAGACATTTGGGATTCAAACAGGAATAAATATAGAAAGTAGATCTTCGACACAATTGATTTAGGTAGATACAGGTGCCTTTTAATAGTCTAAACAAATTATGCCTATTTTTAACGTTTCGTTTTAGTAAAGACTACAGTTCCATGCTAACCAAAGTAAGTTAACATGGAATTGTAGTCTTTACGGATACATGTTTTAGTGTGATTGCTGGTGTTTAAAAGCAGCTGGCTTAGTGAACAGTTAAGAAATTTATTTGAAGCGCCTCCAGCGCGCTCTAATTGAGCGCTAAGTCTTAACTGTCCAACTGCGACACGATTTCGGTACTTCTACAAAGTTAGGCACTTGAATACTGCTCAGCATATACACATTCACATATACAGTAATAGCACTGTATATCCTTTAATAGTAAAGGAGTGGTTTCTACTTTTGTACCTACTAAGATGCCCCATATGATTTTAGGAAGCAATTTAAAACAGAGGACAATACGAAAAGAATTTAATTTTTCTTTTTATGATAACAACACTAACCCGAATGAATACAATATGTAACATCATTAATAGAACGAGCTACAAATAGAACAGAAACCAAGTTGTGGGTTCAGAGAATAGACCTTAAGCACTAGATAAATAGGCCTGACAGGGTTCAAATAACGCGAGTACTTTAATAGTAACACAATTGGTAATGACTGCCTCGTTGGTCTAGTGGTTGCAAGCTCTACTGCTTAGCATGAGATCCTGGGAACGATGCCCAGGTTGGGCAAAGTGTTATTGAGTTTTTGCATCTGTAATTTCTCAGTAGCAGCTCGGAGTCTGGATTTATGCCCGATTGATAGCAATAGGCTCGACCTTATTACGTGGAACTTAAACGTAACTGGCAAAATGTGGGTGTTCTATAGGTACACCTCTGCCTAATCCTTCGGGGATACAGGCGTAATGTTATGTATGTTATGATAAATAATGCCTCTCCCTTAGAGACTTACAGGAGAATACGCGGTGGCTTGCCGAAAATTATTCCTTTAATCGAAATGAAGATTTTCGCACTTCACCTTGATTTATTTTCCCACTCCAATTGTAAATAAAATTGAATTTGCATATCTTCTGGGAGTGCAAGCGTTAAATTAAGGATTTATTTCCCGCCTTCAAACGACAAAGTGCAAATATTGTTTAACATTTCGTTTCAAACAGACATTTTACATTCAGGATTTCACACTGGTTTGGGAATAAAATCTAAATACAAAATGTACCATATCAGTTACTATTATTTATCTAGGATTTCATTTCTGTCGCATCACTCGGGAGTCCATCTATCGCTTCTAAATTTCCGCTTGTGTACATTAAAGATAACCACCGGACCGCACCGGACCCAAATATTATCTAAAGTGACCACGTATCGCTCAAAGTGAACAGGAATGCCTTTTAGAATATAAAGCGACCCACTCACTCCTTTCAATTGATCGCAATTGTAAGATTTTAAGGGCTCGTAAAATGTAATGTGTTGAAGGGAAATGTTAGGCTTGCTTGTGTTATTGCTTGATATCGATTTTAAAAACACCCGCAATTGAATCTTCATTGAATCGATAATTTTGTGTAGTATATTTTACTTATTGTTACTCACTGATAATCTCGCCCAAGCGTCGCTGTTCCTTAGCAGTCTACAGTCGATGGCGCTGCATGAAGTGGGTCCAGGTCACTGCGCTGCTCCTTGCACCTCATACGTTACATTGAACTCGTACACAGACAGCAGACCCAGCGCCCTGAGCTGTGTGCCTTCGAGTCTGTTCAAGTTTACCTCCAATACTAGCACTCGACTCTGGACCTGGCAACAAAATCACGACTTCAGCAACCTGCTGGAATAGTACAATTAAACTTTCAGATAAACTTGGTTTACCTGAATACAAAAACTTTGACAGTGACTTTTATTATTTTCAGTCCGAAAATTATTTTTCCCTTTTGATTTATGTGATATAATCCGCATAACTTTATAAAAACCTTTCACAAAGTTCAATTCTGTACCCGTTTTAGTAATAAAACTTATTTAGGTACTACCTACAGACCAAAATATTTGCCAAAACATGAAGCTATATAAATGTGAAACTCGCACGTTATTAAAGTATTAGATTTCCAACATTGCTAATGTTTGATATTTGTAATATCCGTTTACGTATTCACACGAAAACATAATGTTAACAGTACCTATGTCAATAAAAATATCCGACTTCAGTGTTTACAAAAAAAGCTCTCATTTTTAGGATTCCGTAGTAAACAAGGAACCCTTATAGTTTCGTCATGTCCGTCTGTCTGTCTGTCTGTCCGCGGTCTAGCTCCGCGACCCTTAGTACTAGAAAGCTGTAATTTGGCATAGGTATACATATTATTAATAAACACAACCTTGCTGTACATCGCACACGTCTCCACAAAGTAGGCAACTCATTCATGGGTCAATGTATACGTTTTTACAACAAACTCCCCATTGACATTCGAAACTTACCCATTAAACGATTTAAAATCTGTATTAAAACCAAACTTTGTAAAAAAGGGTACTATACAATTTCAGATTATTTAGAAGATAAAAAAGCTTGGGATTGAACTGCTCGCTCTGCTAAGCCTTGTGATAAAACCATAGAACTAGACATTTTAATTATTATGTAAAATCAACATATACCAGTTTTATAAACACGTTGACATTGTTGAAAATTATATTCAAAATGACATGATTACTTTGTAAAGAATACTTTATAAACTAAAGATGATAACTGTAATAATAAGCTACCCTTGCTCTAAAATACTAATTTAATACCGAATATAATTATCAATATTTCAAGGATAAGGAAAATAATATGAAACACCAAGATACTTTGTCAGTCATTTATATTATTTTGCCAACATCAAATTCAATATTCTACACCATACCATCACATCTCCTATTCCCCACATAATATTACAATTCAATCAGTATTCTAATATTTACCATAAAACTAATAGGTTACCTTAATTTACAGTAGATCTTCAACCAATACTATGCCAATCTATCTTTTTACCGACACAGCCACTAAGCACGTCTTACCGTCACGAGCGCTCGACTCACAAGAATAGATAGACACTAGATATTTTCAGTGTATACCTTTTTGATTTCAGTTCACCGAATAGATTTTTATTTATTTTAATAAATACTGCAACTTCATAGATATAAGCTGATGGAAAGGTTAAAATTTTAAACTTTTTAAAATATGGTTCGCACGATTCTGGAACAAAGATACCAGCCATTGCGCGAACGCATCTTTTTTGCGCTTTTTCACTAATTCTTTGTTTGTGGCGTTGCTGCAGAATATAATAGCCTATTTTAAGGTTGATGATACGTAGGCATGATAGGCAGTTAATAGAGCTGATAGATCGACAATTTTGGATAATTTATATAGAGCATAAATGAGTACCTACTGGTTCAGTTTACTGCATACTGTGTCAATGTGTGTTTGCCATGTCATATCATTATCTATCCAAAGTCCTAAAAATTGTACACTTTTGTGACTTGTTCAATTACTGTACCATCATGTTGAATGTTGAAGAAGTTTTTATTCTTTCACGGGAATGTGACTAATTTAGTTTTTTCTAAATTGATGACCAGGTTATTATTTGTGAGCCAGTTAATTATTACATTAAGGGTATTATTTACGTCTGCTTTAAAAGTATCCATATTTAAAGTTTAGTTTAAGTTTAAGTTTAGTTTTATTAAAGTTAGTCCCTTGCTCTAAAATACTAATTTAATACCGAATATAATTATCAATATTTCAAGGATAAGGAAAATAATATGAAACACCAAGATACTTTGTCAGTCATTTATATTACTTTGCCAACATCATATTCAATATTCTACACCATACCATCACATCTCCTATTCCCCACATAATATTACAATTCAATCAGTATTCTAATATTTACCATAAAACTAATAGGTTACCTTAATTTACAGTAGATCTCCAACCAATACTATGCCAATCTATCTTTTTACCGACACAGCCACTAAGCACGTCTTACCGTCACGAGCGTTCCAAGAATACTTTATAGTCCTCACATTCACAATAGTTAAAATAATATAATAATATTATTTTAACTATTGTATAGTTAAAATAATATAATAATATTATTTTAACTATTGTGAATGTGAGGACTATGTGGATATTATTTTTATTTTTCTTCTAGTTTTAGTGATGGTCTGGCAGTTTGAGTAGTTTTTGCGGCCTACCCAAATGTCCTTTCTTTGGTATTGTTCGTCGAGTTGAGCTCCTTAAGTTCTAAGTTGAGCTCCACGATTACTGACAAATGCTTGCACTGACTGGACAGGTCCACTCAAATCTGTGTAGTTCTTTCCTCAAAAGACCTTTTCAGACACTAATCTACATGGTCCTCATATGGCCTGACCAAGATTATGTCTGGACTTTAAAAGAGACTGCGACCTCTGAGTTTGTTTCGGCCTTTCTTCTCAGAGTAGTCAGATAGGAAAAGCCGAACTCATCTAGCTTATTTTTAATATTTTTTATATGACGTGTAAAAGTGATTCCGATATCCTATTTACAGAATAAACAATTTCATTTCATTTCATTTCATTTCATATTAATTACGCTAACAAAGTGGTAAAACAAAATTATGAAAAACATTTTTTTTAAGGTACCTCTCATACACGTAAAGTGGTGATGTTTATTTTTTTACCCCATGGTGAGGGATATCATTGGAAAGGTCCTTCAAAAATATTGTGAGTTTGTGAAAATCATTTTTGGATTCAGGGATTCGTTTGCGAAATATTAAGCGTTAAAGTGCTAATTTTTGTTAGAGTCAAGTGTCCCCCCCCCTTGCCGGTTAAATGGTTGGTTTTGGGTGTGTGAAAAAAATCACAACAGTAGTTTTATATAACGAAATTAAAAGAAAAACTGTCATAACTAAGTAGGCTCTACAGGTTAACGAGTAATAATCGACCAACTTAACTTTGCAGTTGCAAAAACATGTTTTCCCATGCATTCCGTATGGGAGAACATATTTTTCAACTACAAAGTTAAGTTTGTTTTTGGGATAAATTCATCCCAACTACGGAACCCTTCATTGTGCGTGGTCCGACAAGCACTTGGCCGGTTTTTATTTTACATATAGAAAGAACCTAAAACCCGCGAAATAACACTCATTTGTTCGGAAAACCGGAAGGCGTCCTCTGACGACGTGACCACGTATTCTGGTTCACCGAATGTATATGAAAGTGACGATCGCGTATTCCTGGGAACGATCTTTTTAGTTAGCACGCGAGGTATGACATACTCGCGTGATGATTGCTCTTGGTTAGGACGCGGCCAAAGGCCAAAAAATGCTCGTACACATTTTCGCATACCTTTGCGTCATTCTCAATTCAACAACAAAGCATGCATATTTGTCAAAGAAACGCCCTGTCGAATTATTAAGATATTCTTCAGGCTCCCTAGCGTTGGAGTCTACACAAAAAACGAGAATTACGAACTAGACACGAAGTAGGAGTGGCAAATCTCCAGACGAAATAATTATTTCTTTGCTCCCTTTTGCAAACTGGAGGCTTGTTAATAATTTCAGTGAAATAATGTGATGACAGCAGATAACATGACACGATAAAGAAAGTAAGTAACTAATTAAGAAAAAACAAACTAGTAATAATTTCTTGAAGCATGTTACACATTTAAAATTCTGTCAAATGTTCGTGTTTCTCCCAATGAGCGAGATTTACATTTAAATTGCAGAAGGTTGTATCGATGCTTATGTTTTTTATTAACAAACGATAAGTCTTTTATTGCGGTGGATGAGTTTTAACACGAGGTCGATAGTCGTTAATAGGAACAACTAACCTGAAAAAGATATAAAAATGTTCCACATTTTGCTAAAATTGACCAAGCACATTAGCGTGAGCAATGTGGCCAGACGCGATGGATATTACAAACTGAACACAGGAGAAAAAATAACACCCAGCTGATAGGACATAATTTCAGTGTAGTCTGGAATGAATATTATGAAAAACAATTAAAATTGTCGTAAAAATTACACAACATTCCTAGAAATAGAAAACTGTAACTATTATACAGAAGAATGCGGATAAATTATTTGTATTCTTTCATAGAATCTCGACTCAAGTCTGTCAGAAAACTTACAGTTCGCATATCTTTGTCAATACGATAATATCCAGTTTTGAACGCAAAATTAATCGTTCAAAAGCAATCTCTAGAGACCTCAACAATCTATTTCCACGTCATGCGTCATCATCTACATTTTCATTTTCAGTACTGTTTAAGCAAAGAACGGAATTTAGTGTCAGACTTTCACGTAAGTACTTACACGCCTTACTAAAAATGTACAAGAAATCTCTACAAGTTCAAATCGTCGAATCGCTAAGCTTGTGAAAGATTTAGTACATTCCCAGTTCTGTCACGAACCTCTCAAGTTAGCACTGAAACATGCTAGCGTGCTGGTTTGGCTAGCAGCCAGGCGAGTGCACTGTCATCCGAAGAAGTGACAACATTGCAGACACACAATGATAATTTGTTCAGTTGTTCACTCGTACCGCCTATTTACAAACAATAATCGCGTGAAAATTAGTCTCAGGTTTCTAAAACGTCAATGCAAATTCATAATCAGTAAAATTTTATTATTGATCAATGAAGTTATTTAAATAATAATTAGCATACCTGATCGTTAGACGCCTCCTTTGTTACTTATTGCTATTTTTCTTTTTATAAAATTTTCCCGTCGTCATTTTAAAATACTACCACTGAACACGGAAAACAATAAAATAATGTATTCAAAAAATTAACAAAATTAAACTTTTAGTGACCTGAGTCACATAAACAAATGAAAGATGAATAATTTATTTTGTACATTTGAAAATCGAACACGCTCTATTCAGCCAGTTTTTTTTCACGCAAACTCATTTTAGCCTCACTTCTCGTTCAAGTAAAGCCCTGTACACACTTTCGAATACAACTCTTCAGTCATTTCAGTAAAGTCAGACAAAGTTATTGAGAGGTGCATTCGTTCTACATGATACACAACAGTCACGATCCGCGGCCGAGCAGCAGATGGAATTTAGATATTTCATTTATATTCTACTAATAAGTTTTATATAGATTTTCTAAGTTTAATATGCTATCAATAAGAATGGTAATTGATTTGTGAGTCTATGGTTTTTTGTTTTACTTCACTACCATTATTTGATTAGGTTCTCATTGCGGAGGAACATCAAGAACTCAAGTTGAGTTCGCTTGTTAATATTTAATGCTGACTAACCTCGTTTGAGAAAATTATGTTGTTGCGTGAAACTACAAAAACAAGAAAGCATGTTAACAAGGCTACGTTGTAAACACAAAGCAGCCTTGTTTAGAGGTACATTGACCTTCCCCTTTCCAGGTTGATAAATCTATGTATATAATATAATAAAAATTAAATGCTGTGCGTTGGTAAGCACATCACTTGAGGACGGCTGTACCGATTTGGCTACTTTTTATTTTAAAACGTTCACAATAGTCCAAATTAGGTTTTCACGGAAATAAAACTTGTGAAAGTTTCCCGGAAAATGTAAATTCAGGAAAAAGTGAACGTCCTTTTTCTATGGAATTTCGAATATGGAATTTAATTTTAATTTCGGACATGACCATGTCTGTTGAGTCTGCTAGTGAGGAATAATAATACGCTGAGCACTCAGCGCATATAATATTCAGTGGGTTGTGCGGTGTGGGCAAACGGTCTTTAATTATAAGGTCTTAAGTGTGCGGATGGAAGGCATAATTACACAGAGGTGAACCCATTTAGTTATTATAAGAACATACGTCCCAGCGCATGTTTTAATATAGGTAAGTAGTTATTTGAAGAAATTAAGTATGTACAAAATAGGCGACATAATGAAAAAAACAGATAAACTTCATATTAAAATAAACAAAAAATATCTATTATACTGCAGGCCTGGTCAAAACTATAAATAATCCAGAGTTTGATGCGGCCGAAGTGGCATGCCTCAAGCCTTGGTTTAAGAAAGAAATCTGCGAAGTAGACGGCCACGACAACGACCACGACCAGTGGTCGAAAAACCGATAAGAATCGCACACTTGGTTCAAGCGGCCAAGCAACCGAAAAAAAATTATTACTCTACAAAACATACAATGGGCGGCTTTTTTTTTCTTATTTTTTTTTTCTTTCCTTATTTAAAAGTTTTTTCATTTCTCATACTCGGAAAGTAGTGTTTATTTGATCCGAGTATCGGGTGGAAGACGCTGCTCCCCACCCTTGGGCGGGAAATACTCATTGTAATTGCTTCCCTCTCTAGGGCGGGAATGAATTTTAAAAATAGAACTAAATTTGGTTAGGTAGTCGGCTATGAAATTTTTTACTACTATCTATGATCATAGATATGGTAGTCAAAGATATAATGAAATTGTAAAATAAACATTTATTATGGATATATTACAACTATCATATTATATCTTATACCTATCTACGAAACTCACAAATTACCCATAATATGTCTATTTTACAATTTTATTCAATTTAATTTTTATGATAGTGTAATACTCCCCTTATAGAAAAATTTATAACTGAACATTAAAAGTTACATTAGTTATATTGGGGTAATTACTAAAAGAAAATGTTATTGATTTCCCCGGTACATTTATGTTTGTTTGTTGAACTTCTGATGAGGTTTGCAGGTGGGCATTGGATGTAGTGGTAGATGGCTGAATATGCTGTTTTGAGGTGGATGGCTGTGGACTTAGATGTTGGCAAGTGGCCAGCGTGTGAGATTCTGTTTCCGAATTAGGTTGCAATGTGATGTTTGGATTTATTTTATTATTTATATCAGTTTTGTTTTCAATTGAGTCCTCAAAGTAGCCTTTAGCCACTTTATCGGACTTTCAGCCTCCGTGTCTTTTCAGAGTCGTCAAATTCGCTCCAGAATCAGCCAAGAAGAGTGGCTGAAGACCTACGGAAACAATGTCCAGTGTAACATTCAGGATTACAAATGTCCGGTCAATCTTTGTTTTAAAATAAATAAATAAAATAAAATTTATTCAAGTATAAAGTAAAAGTATGATTTACATTAAATTACAATCGAGGAAAATTTAATTCTATCTGTAATGTAGACTAGCCTGATCTAGGTTTATGAAAACCTGTGTTTCAGGCCATCTTTTAGTGTCGCGCAATGTTATTATTGCTTTGTCATCAAGAAATTCTATGTCTTTTATGGTAATATTATAGAGTTCGATGCTCCGTTAACGCCTAATATCATAGCAACCTGTAACAAACAAAACTAAATATCAAGCTACAGCCACGGACAGTATATTTAATAAAACTCATAAATACTGTGTATCAAAATTCATCCAAATCCATCCAGCCATTTTAGCTTAACTGTGTCTCAAATAAATAATGAATAATTATATTTACCTTTTTTTTTTTTTTTTTTTTTTTTTTTTTTTTTTAAATGGCTTCTCGCAGTTTTGACCACTAAGGTCTTGGCTGCTTAACCGGACTTTCCTGTGGGTGCCATAAGCTTCTACACTTAGAGCCTCCAGCCAGGAGCTTTTTCAACTATTCTAAATTAAAATTAAGCGAATGCTCGCTAAGGGCACCCCCTGTGGGGTACGGACCTCGGCTTAGGGCATCGCTGACGGGAGGACAGCAAGAGGGGACAGGCTGGATCAAATTTATATTTATATCATGATTATTATTCGGGGTATTTAAAGCTACGTGCTCAGCTGCAACAACTGCTGGCACCTCGTTATCGAGCAAGGGTCGGGGGGGGGATTCGTTTACTCGGGGAGTAGATCGCGTACGTAAAGGACCTCGGCGGCGAGGTCGGAATGACGGGAGGCGTCTGTGTTTGTGCACTGTACTGGTGGCCCTATTCTTCTCCTGGAGGAGTGTAATGGGGTCATCTGGGTCGGAGAGTACATGCCTCGGACGGCGGATCTGACTGATTTGGGACGGGACATAATTGGCTGCCTCGACTATCAGAGGGTTCCGATGTCGAGGAGCGGACTCAAAGTGGCGCTTTGCCATGCGTTTGAGGAACTGGTGGATCGTAGGGATCTTACAGTCGAGATGGAGGGTCTCGTTTCTGACGTACCACGGGGCTCCCGTGGCCTTGTGAAGGAATCTGTTTTGGAGGGTCTGCATCCTATGGATATGACGGGGTTTGGCGTGGGCGAAGACTGCTCCCGCATAGGTCATTATGGGACGGACACACGCTGTGTAGATACGCAATTTGCACTTTAGTGACAATTTGCTGCGTGAATTTAGGATACAGTGAAGCCTACCTAGAGCGAAAGCGGCTCGCGAACGAACCGTCTTTATGTGCTCTGAAAAGGAGAGACGCTGGTCTAAGATCACACCTAGGTACTTGGCTCGCTTCTCCCAAGGGATCGGCTTGCCGAACAGGGTGATCGTTCGGGGGGGAGGGGGGGTCTAGATCTCGGTTTCGAGAATGAAACCGCTTGACTTTTGTCGGGATTAACTTCGATCCTCCACCGTCTAAACCAGGCGCCAAGGTTACTGACGGCCCGTTGTAGATTTAGGAGAGACGAAGGGGCGTTGCCTTTACAGATGATCGCAGTGTCGTCTGCGAACAGAGCGAGCTGCGTCCCTCTGTGTCTGGGGATGTCGCTGGTGAACAGCGTGAACGCGAGGGGGGCTATCACTGAGCCCTGAGGGACTCCTGCCCTTATGGGGCGAGGGGAGGATAGGGCACCTTCGATACGGTAGCGGAAGGTGCGATTCGACAAGTAGTCTCGTATGATGAGTACGAGACGATCCGGCACTCCGAGTTTGTATAGCTTGTATACTAAGCCGTTGTGCCAGACTTTGTCGAAAGCTTTCGCTATGTCGAAGAAGACTGCGCATGTCGGATAGCCGCGGGTGAGACCACCTTTGACCAGCTCGACTATGCGGTGGACCTGATGCACGCTAGAGTGCTGAGTTCTGAAGCCGAACTGCTCGTCGGGTATGAGGCCCTTAGTCTCGGCGCAGTCTCTGAGACGCTTATAAATAAGCCTCTCGTAGATTTTTCCGAGAACTTTGAGCAGACTGATTGGGTGGTAACTAGAGGGCTCGTTTTTAGGCTTGCCGGGCTTTGGGATACCTATGACCGTGGCCTCTTTCCACGTCTGGGGAAAGATGTTATTGCTTAGAGCACCATTGAAGATGGTGGTCAGTAGCATGATTAAGTGGGCTGGGAAGAGCTGGACCACCCTATTGGTGAGTCCGTCTGAACCGGGGGCTTTGCGCGTATGCAGACCTTTGATTATCTCGTGCACCTCATCTGGTTCGATGGGGGGCAGGGGAAAATCAGGGTCTTCTACGGGAGGAAGGGAGGCTCTACGTTCGACTTCGGCGTCGACCTCATCGAGGTGAGCTTTGTCTACTGGTAGGGTGCTGGGAGAGCATTGAGCTTCTAGACTGTCGGCTAGGCACTCGGCTTTGTCGATGTCGTCGAAGGCAATGGTTTTATCGGGGCGGACTAACGGGGGTACGGGGGCCGACTGGGGGGACCTGAGTTTCCTCTGGAGTTCCCAGAAGGCTAGATGAGAGGGCTCTAGATCGCTCAACATCTTATCCCATCCCGCTTCACGCAGCTCCGCTATACGTGTCCTAACAGATCTCTGATAGTAGCGCATATGGGCTTTGTTGGCGGCACAGGGGAAGACGCTGTAGGCTCGAGTAGCCGCGTTCTTCTCAGTCATCAGGGCACGCACATCGTCGGGGAGATTCAAGTAACAGGGTTCTGTTGCTGGAACCTCCCTGGAGCATTCGCTCAGGACGGTCTGTACGTGCTCCGTGAGTGAGTCGATCGCGGCAGTCGTGTCAGCGACTGAGTCGAAGTTGTCGGGGATCGAGTCTAGTAAGGGGGATGTGTTGGATTTCAGCTGAGTGCTTACTTTCCTCCAGTCCGTCACCTTTTTAGTGGGGAGGGGTTGGTCAGGGTCGGAGGGACCTATGCGGGAGGTTAGTTTAACAATTACCGGTCGGTGGTCAGAGGTAAGCTCGTGCACCGTTTCTATTGAATCTAATCTTAGATTAACGTTCTTAAGGAGCGTTACGTCTAGTACGTCAGGGGTATGACTGATGGTATGGGGATAGTGAGTGGGACTCATCGGAGCGATGATGTCGAAGTTTAGGGAGGAGGAGAGGTCGAACAAGTGCCGACCTCTGGTGTTGGTGGTGGAGCTATTCCAAGAGGGATGTTTCGCATTGAGATCCCCCGCCAAGATGACGGAGTCACTCATGTTTAACAACAGTTGGATATCGTCCGAGAGATTTTGGAAATTTTCCGAAGCGTTGATAGTAATGGGAGGGATATAGACCGACACTATAGTGATCGGTGCGTGACCGGTCATGCCCAGATGGCATGCTGATACTTCTAATCGTGAGAGGGGGGGAGGATCCATTGGGATGCAGTACAGATCCTTTTTGTAATAAATGAGGGTGCCGCCCCCATGACAACGCGTTCTATCGTTCCGAACGATACGATAGTTAGCTAAGGAGGGATTGCCTCTGTGGGGCTTTAGAAAAGTTTCCTGGATGAGGAGGATATCTAGTTGATGAACGCGGAGGAAGTCCGCGATTTCATCTTTTTGTTGATTTAAGCCGTTGGCATTGAAGGTGCCAAGCTTGAGGGATCGGGGTTTAAACCTAACCTGAGTGGTGTTAGACATGATGGGGGGTAGAGAAAGAGGTGAGGGCTTGCGTGATCTCGGGATACGCATTGAAGACGTTACGGATTGCCGCTAGGCTACCCGATTTCTGGGCTGTAGAGATGTCCAGGGCCATCTGTGTAGCCCTGGGGGAACAGAAAAGTTCGAACGCGGTACTGATTACGTCGAAACGATCGTCCACGGGTTTAATTGGGGCCACGGGAGTGGGAGCGGGGCGCGGGGGTTTTAGAGCGGTGGCGGGTTTCGCGGGGGGCGCAGAGGGCGCGAAAGAGGGGCCGCGGAAGCCGGGGGGAGGGGGGAGGTGATGGACTCGCGGGTCCATCATTGTATAGAGAGGGGTGTGAGGGGGGGGGGGCGCGGAATACCCAGGGCTGGGAAAGCCTGCTGGTGATTGAGCATAGTCCATGGACTAGGCCTCTGAGGGCTTAGCCGCTCAGGAATCTGGGAGGAGGGGAGGGGATGGAAGTCCCTCTGTTTTTGCTGCCTCACGTCTAGACGTTTGGTCAGCTTGCCGGATGTAGCCTTAGGGGCTTTAGAGCAGCCGCGGTAGTTGGCTGTGTGGCCCTCGAGGCCGCACAACACGCAACTAGGCGGGCTGTTGCACTGGCTACGGTCTTTGGGACGCGAGCAGTCAGCGGTGCCGTGGTCACCCAGGCACTTTACGCACCTGGGTTTTGCATGGCAATTCTTTTGAGATTTATATTTACCTTTGTCGCTAAATATATATCATCTGGGACTTTAATTAAAGATTGCTTTATGTTTTCGCGGTCGATTGTCGTTTCAGAAAAGTAGTTAAATTTCCATAATTTTTCAAGTTAATGCCGTTTTTAACATGAACTGTACATTTCAGCATGGAATAAATTGCCCATAATGTAGATGGCTTTTTAGTTTTAACAATCTCATTAAAATACGCCTAAATACTGTTTCGGAGAAAATGTTCACTTTTTTCTCGTTTTTCCAAATCATAAAATTTTCACATACTTTCATGTATTTGTTATTTCTTTTGTCTTCGCTAGAAGTAGGTTTTCCATTGCCTATTTGGCTTCTGATCTTAAATCTGGAGGAGTACAATCAATCTCCATTTCACTCTCTGAACCGTTGGAACTCATTTTAACTATTAAATTTATATTTATTATTTATGTAAATAACAAATCAAGACGAATTTTCAAATTCGTCTTGATTTGTTATATATAGAAGAGATCCAATCAAAGAGTATTTAATAACCCCAGCACGCCGTTTCATACAACATTGCTGGAGCGTTGTAATGTTCCAAATTCAAAAAACGCTCCTGAAAGAAAGAAAGAAAGAAAATAAATTTATTTGACACAGGTTAAGGCACACAGTTTTCAAAAACAAAAAAAAAAACAGGAAAAAGCAAAGAAAGTTTAAAACAGTATTGTGTGCCTCACGGCTGCGACAAATAGGCCCAGTTCAGCATAAATGCCAGACAACTAGTGCCTGACGCTGGTTTTCAACTGAACCTTATGTTACGAGTACGTCTTACGGATGTAAATCAGTTTTATAGTGTGTGTAAATATTTAAATAAAGAATAAATAAAAATGTGTAGCAAATAATAATAAAATCGATATGATACAATTAAGTTAAAAGATAATTAAAGATTTAAACAGTGGTATTTAACAAAATAATTATGATGGCATGGTCATTATCCTGCAATGGATTTGATTTTTTTTAACCGTAAATTTAATACTTCGCGGGTTCTTTTTTCGAAACTAATGACAATATTACACCGAATAATTATCTCCGTGGCAGAAAACATCGACTGCTAGACGTGCATTCGTGTCGGACGGCAGCCCGTGCTGCGTCTCGCCTACCGCGCGTGTTGACCGCACTAAATAAGCTCGTGGAAGCCAACCCGGACTGCAATCTGTTCAATGATAAATTCGCCTTAATGGTTATGTGCCTACATTTTTGTTAGAATATTTGTATAAAATTGTTGTTATTCGTTTATGTGTTATGTTTGTACTAAAATATACTTTGGTTTATGTAATTGGTATCTTAATCCGTATAAATCAAATAAATAAATATGTACTAGAATACTCATGTTATTATTATCACTAAATATTTTAGAAAAACTATTTTTTTTTTACTTTCCTTAAATTCGAAATGAAAAGTAGGTAAAGTGTTTAACACGGGTGAAAGTCATCAATTCCTTTCGACCCTTGTATAACAATCTACTATTCATTTCTCATTCTCGGAAAGTATTGTTTGTTTGATCCAAGTAGCGGGTGGAAGACGCCGATCCCCACCCTAGGGCGGGAAAGACTCAGTAATCGCTTCCCTCTCTAGGGCGGGAATGAATTTTAAAAATAGAACTAAATTTGATTAGGTAGTCGACTACGAAACATTTTACTAAGGGGGTATTACACTGTCGAGTCTGTGGTCATGGATCTGTGATCGATGATATGATGAAATTGTAAAATAGACATTTGTTATGGGTATATCCACCTTGGGGGATATTACACTATCATGTTACATCATATACCTCATACACTAGGTCATATTATGTCATATACCTATCTATGAAGCTCACAAATTACCCATGTTATGTCTATTTTACAATTTAGTTATGTCTTTAATCATGGATCTGTCATCGTAGGTATGATGGTGTAATACCCCCCTTATAGAAAAATACTGATTAAAAAAAATACTGCAGTCTTGTCATTGTATAAACAGCCAGTGTGAATTAAAAAAATACCTAATGGCGAATCCACACATGTCGGCGGCACGGCCGGCGGCCAACCCGGCGGCACGTGCATCTTTTTTTTTTATTCAGCGACAAGGCAGCCTGAAAGCCGGCGGCAAACCCGGTGGCATGTGTGGATGCGCCATAAGCGGGACGACGCGCGGCGGTGACGCGGTGTTCCATATTTAAAATTAAAAAAAGCGGCCAAGTGCGAGTCGTACTCGCCCATGAAGGGTTCCGTAGCAGCAAGTAACGATAAGTTTACGATTTATGACGTATTAAAAAAAAAACTACTTGCTAGATCTCGTTCAAACCAATTTTCGGTGGAAGTTTACATAGTAACGTACATCATATATTTTTTTTAGTTTTATCATTCTCTTATTTTAGAAGTTACAGGGGGGGGACACACACATTTTACCACTTTGGAAGTGTCTCTCGCACAAACTATTCAGTTTGGAAAAAAATGATATTAGAAACCTCAATATCATTTTTGAAGACCTATCCATAGATACCCCACACGTATGGGATTGATGAAAAATTTTTTTTTGAGTTTCAGTTCTAAGTATGGGGAACTCCAAAATTATTTGTTTTTTTTCTATTTTTGTGTGAAAATCTTAATGCGGTTCACAGAATACATCTACTTACCAAGTTTCAATAGCATAGCTCTTATAGTTTCGGAAAAAAGTGGCTGTGACATACGGACGGACAGACAGACAGACAGACAGACAGACAGACAGACATGACGAATCTATAAGGGTTCCGTTTTTTAACGGAACCCTAAAAAGACTAATAGGTATACCCATGTTATTATTATCAATTAATATTTTAGAAAAACTACAACTTTTTACTTTTCATATATTCGAAATGAAAAGTAGAGTGTTTAACACGGGTGAAAGTCATCAATTCCTAAATACCTCGTATGGGAATTGATTTCTTTCAACCCTTGTATAATAATCTACTATATCGGATAGATGATATTTCTGTTGCTAAGTATAAGACTGGTTTTAAGTATATCTTTATTACAGGTAAATGACAACGCGCAACGTCAGCTGTATAAGGAATGTCCTGCAAACATCGGGATCCTAATGACCAGAGATAGGACAGGAGATTATCTAGCAACAGAGACAAGCCTCTTAATTACAGATAAGCTCAGTATTGCTGAGTGCACACGACATCATGAGGGCGGTTTGTTGTAGAGCAAGAACATTGGAATTATTTCTATTGTTGTCTAAGTTGTTATTTGGAAAGGTAAACGAACAAGTTCCTAAAACACACTTATGAAAACATGCCATTCGGCTAAAACGGAAATACAGTGGCACGATCTAAAGTATCATATCCAGGTCAATGTACATCACTGCGGCATTCTAGTATTAAGACTTAAGTTCATTCCACTTTGAAGTTTGCGTGGTAATTACCTGTAATTTAATTTGTTAAAACCAGATATCAAATTAAACAAATTAAGTTACAGGTCATTCCTTATCTCTAACTTATCACAGATAGTTAGATAAATCAATAAAACTGTCATAGTGTACCTGTACAGTTCAAACAGTTGAACTAAATTTTGGATGGCACTGTAGGTATGGTAATTATATTCTTCGAAAGAAATAATTGTTATGATCATGTCAAAAATCTTAAAAACATCGTAAAACTTACACTATTAGGACAGTAACTTACTGGCTCCGGAAAAAGATGTAGAAAGTGTGGAAACTGTCAATACACATAACATCACGCCTTGCCTTGCCAAGCGACATCTCTAAACTTACACTAATAGAAATAAAGTGACATACCGACTCCGGAAAAGATGTAGTGTTGAAACTGTCAATATACATTTTTATGATACACTTTCTTGGTATATTTACGAACTTATTTTCGGCCATAAAAATCAAAGCAGTTGCTGTTTTATGTATGTGGTTAAATTTCTTTGAGGTTGCGATGTTAAAAACTATTGCGTGTAATTCATTTGCATAGCAAAATATAACTTAAAATTATGAATGTCTCATTGTTTTTGTAGAGAACGAATAAATTACAGTCATTTACAGTAATGTTCGCTATACAGCCAGATAACTATGAGAAATATTATCCTATCATACCAAGTCTTGTTGATGGTTTATACGAAAGTTCATAATCAGGCATTTTACGAGTATAAATGAGATGAAAAGTAAATTAGCTGTCACACCACACATTACACAACACATTCCCGCACATTATATTCATACTGTTGTGAACCATCTCGTTAATTAGACTTTATTTCGTGATTATATCTTTAGTGTACTGTAATAGTTGCTTGTAATAAATCGTGTTCTGACAGAATTATTATGTGGCAATTAACTATACCGCAGTGCAGACTACTCGACAGAATCTTTTGTGGAAAAAATAATGTTAAAGGTATAATAAACTAGTTATTTTCTCACTATTTAAGCCGATAATGATTTGCGATTATTTGTTTTCATATATTCTCAGAGCAATTAGGAGACGAGGGTGCTTTTATTAACGGGTCGTTAACCTAAAAAAATTGGTTGAAGAGTTATTTATAATTTCATAGATGCTTCCTGCCCCATGTTTGAATGAATTTGACAACACTCTCTTTAATTTGATTCTATTTGATGGATTTCTTTGTGCGTTGTATTTAATTATCGTAGTTAAAAGTCCACAGCAAATTCTCACGAACTTCGGGCCAAAGTTTATAACTGAGGTATTTGTGACTTTGCTTGCAAATAATTTATCGTTCATGAACCGACACAGGGCGAAGAGGAATATCCTGTACGATGAAATATAATTGACGTTAGGGAGTGTGGAAAAGGTAAACATTAAGCTCCTACAATAACGTGATTCTCTATTAAATAAATCTAAAACATCACACTAATGATTGTCATTTATGCAGAAGTAAAACTTAACTATTCTTCAACAACTCGCCAAATCACCGAAGACCAATCAAAGACTCACCAATTAAGAAATGAAAGTACCTAAAGAAACAGACATACCGGTGGAGCTTTAATTTTTAGAGGTATGAGGAACAGGGTGTAAAGTTCACTCATCCTCTATAGAAAAGGGAGGATCCTCTGACCAGACAAGTGTCGTGTCTGGCGGGCATTTGCCCAACGGTTGAAGTCGGAAAGTTATTTATATGTCACTCGTGCGGTAAACTCTAATTGCGCGATGCAGGATTATGTGTAACGTCACGATTTTGTGTGACGGCATCTTTGATGCATCAGTTCACATGTGGAGATGTAGATTTCGTCACACATTTAATATGAGAACTGACCTAAATTCTCAATACCGAGCGAGGCTGAAACCTGATTATACTGCTCAAAGTTTTTCTGATCTAAATTAGAATTTACATATAGCGTAACTAGATGTGATTAAATGTTAGAATATTATAAAGTTTTCAAAGTTTCTTAAATGAAATAAGTTAAGACACATAAACATAACATCACGCCTTGTTTCCCGGAAGGGTTGGGCAGAGGTGTGCGTACAGTACACCCACATAGGTTATACAATATACTTTTAAGATATTGCATAGCTTTTATCGCGGGCTTTGAGCGCGGTGACCGAATCAAGAAATTCCGTGACGTAACGAAAATAAAACCTAACACCCCCCACTCCGCCTACCATGTAATGACGGTTCCCATGACAACGTGATATTGTCATGGGAACGTAATTTTTGTTTTATGTCATCACGTCATCATCCCAAGTGTAGCGTTGACAAATAGGAATTATGGAGGTTACAAATGCTATGCAATAGCTTTATCGTGGCAGCCCCCGAGTGCCAAACGTTTTTTAAGCTATTGCATAGCTTCTATCGCGGGCTTTGAGCGCGGTGACCGAATCAAGAAATTCCGTAACGTAACGAAAATAAAACCTAATACCCCCCACTCCGCCTACCATGTAATGACGGTTCCCATGACAACGTGATGTTGTCATGAGAAACGTGATGTTGTCATGGAGGTTACAAATGCTATGCAATAGCTTTACCGCGGCAGTCCCCGAGTGCCACACGTTTTTTTTTTTTTCTCAAGTTATTGTGCGTCTCAGTGATACGAGTGTGAGCGGCTCTGAGTCGCTCGAGGCGGCCGAAGATCAAAGAGACGCACTCGCCACGGAATAGCTTTTACAACTACATGCTTTAAACTTTCAGCTACTCAAGTATGGTCAGCATAAAAGCTTGTTTATAAGCACTTAAGCTGAATAGAGTGTTTGTGTCGTGATTCATGTCGTGGCCCATGTAGTCTTCTTCTCGACATAGTCAGGTCCGGGTAGGTTAGTTT
Source organism: Agrochola lychnidis (assembly GCA_963680765.1). Taxonomy (NCBI): domain Eukaryota; kingdom Metazoa; phylum Arthropoda; class Insecta; order Lepidoptera; family Noctuidae; genus Agrochola; species Agrochola lychnidis. Next base: position 18,531,596 of record OY796862.1, read on the forward strand.
CAGAGCAGCGAATGCTCTTAACATCTTGAATAATGTATCACATAAAAACTTACTACTAAGACACAGTACCATATTTAATAACAGGGGTTCCCTCAAAAGAGTACACACATTACTAGAAACATAATTATTGGGTTTTTCTATCTGAAATTTCTTAGTGGCAGCTCGGACTCTGGATTTGTGCCCGGTTGATGGCAATAGGGTCGCCCCCTATTACATGGGACTTAAACATAACTGGCGAAATGTGGGTGTACCTGCTACAGGGACACCTCTGCCCAACCCTTCGGGGAAACAAGGCGTAATGTTATGTGTTATGTTATAATTAAAGGGTAAGCAATTGAAACATTAAGTAACGAGCTGCCGGGTCGGACTGACGAGTTAATAGGCTCACGTGCTGACTTAGTGTTTATGTTAATGTCGTAAATTATAGTTTAAATGAGAACTTACATATGTTATGTTGTGAACCGTCGCTACGGCGTAGTACATCTACGCGGCCGCTACGTGAGCTACGCTGTCGTAACATAAACATAATAATTATGTCGCATCTAAAAGGGTATCTCAATATTTCGACAATAGTTTTAATTTCAATATGAAACTATTTCTTAACTATTCTTATGAAATCTAATATCCAAACTGATATTAAAAATAATAATCGAAAGAACATCTTAAAATAATCAGCTTCACAAAAACTTGCGAACATTTTTCCGTTCTATCTTCGCCCGGTCGAGTGCTGAGTCGTTTGATAATTCCCAGAGCACAGATTGTTTGAAAAGCTGGATAAAACCTCAAGTCTCAAGACATGTATTATGCAACAACAAGTTTATTATAGCAAAACAATCTCTTCATTCGCTAATACCTTCCTGGTTCTTGGAATATAACATTACGTAAAGAAAACAATTTTTGACGTGACAACGTCTTATAAATTGGTTTGCCGGGTGACACTTCAAGAAACTGCGTTACGCTCCGCTCACGTTATGCGCTCACAATGAGAGCGAGTGAGAGGCACGCGTCCCTTCCACTCGGGCATGGTTAGCCCGCCTAAGAGCGAGAGAGACAGACATAAAAAGTGAAAGGCACGCGTCCCTTCCATTCGAGCACAGTTAGCCCGCCTAAGAGCGAGAGAGACAGAGCGAGAGAGAGAGAGTGAGAGCCCATCCTCATCATCGCCCTATCCTCAACAAAATCACTCAGATAGGAACAAGTTAAGTTGTAGTAAACGCTGTTTCATTGTACGCAAATGTATTGCAAGTTATTGTATGTATATTTGTATATAAATACGTATGTATGTGTAAAGGTAAAAATAAAATTTTGTTAATATGAAATTCAGTGCGAGATTCTTTGTATAAATTAATGTTTTAAATATAATTCTTTGTATAAATAAATGTTTTAAATTGTTACTATTATTTCATCCTTCTTCCTACTATACGAATGAATATTCACATTAAAATTATTTTACCACTCAAAGTCGTTGTCACGTAAAACTTTCGCCCGTATACCGACTTTATAGGCAACCAATTTTTTCTTTACGTAATGTTATGTTTAAAGGGCTTCTGGGTGGTTTTATCTTAGTTTTAGATGCTTTCTAATTAGTCTTCCTATGAAGACTAATTAGAAACTACCTATATGGACTATCTATATTTATATAGACCACACTACCGACTCGACTATCCATATAGTAGAATTACTACGTTCATAAAGCAGTCCATTTAGAGTCATCGGATTTTGGGAAAATATTTCACTTTAAAAATTTATTTGCTACAAAATGTTTAATAGTGCGGAATTAATTACATTAATTTGTAAGCAAGTAAACTGCTCTCTTGAATTATTATCTTACCATATTTTCATTAATAGTAAGTAGCATGTCTCAAATATTAAGATTAGAATGTAGAGACCCTCAAGCAGCTGTAACAGTAAACCACATCATGTAACTACAACATGTGTCTACGATTTATTAAAACTGCCTTTATGATCATTTGGGCGATTTACATTCTGCGTCTTCCTTTAAAAGCTTCATACCGGAAAAATAAACAAACGTAAAAACAATTTGACGTCGTGAAGAAGTAAATGTTACAGGCAAGGAACCAGGGGCAGTCCTGACAGTAAGTTATATCTTCCTGAAAACAAATGTACTTGAAGGAAGCAGAATATAATCATACCGAGGTGTTAAAGATGTAACAACATGATGGCTTTTTATGTTTGTTTTATGATAAGTAGGACGAATGGGCTATTGTGTTTATTTCGGAGAACCCTGTGAACCTAAATTATAACATGTAATTGTAACATGATGATGATGGTACATTTTATGATGTAGGTATTTTTTTAGGTAAAGGATTATTGACCGAAACCTCACCCTCGAAACCACCACAGCACTGTTTGAACATAAGTAAGGCAACAGATCCAAACTGTGACCATTTTCGAAGCGCTTCTAGTTTCATCTTTAGTTGATCTTACTGCCAATTCGAACCCTGTTACCTGTTTACTTGTACTGGGAGCATCTTATGGTAGGAATAGTGTCCAAAAGTGTCTACTTATGTTACCAGAAACAAGAATGTTGATGTTAATCACCACAGTATAATCCCTATCCTGTACTTCTTCAAGATTCACGAAGTATATTGGTTACTAAAACAACCAGTTGGAACATGATGCGGAAATCTTAAATTATTTCAATATTCTTAAGAATAAGAAGCGGTACGTACCTAGTTTTTTTTCAACTTGTTTTATAAAGTGTGACGGAGTAGGAATTTTGTACAGCACAACTTAATGCTAATATCATTTATCTTGGCTCGCGTCCTAGTGAATTACACTTAAGACTGAGATTAGTAGGAACTTACTGTGATATTATTAATTAAGTAATTGGTCTCTTAACCCGGCGAGGATGTGGTGAAAATAGTTACGTGGAGGTTGTGGAGGGTATATTTAACCCTGTATTTCTATTGCATTTTTATAGGCTAAATTTATATTTTTTATCAAACCATTGAATAACAGTAGATTAGTTGGATATTATTTTATAGATTTTGATTTAAAAAAAACAAGTGCTAATACAAATATTTAATTTTTTCTAATTTTAGCTAAGGCCTAAAAACAATCAACTTTTGCAAAGCCTTTCGTTCCAAACATGAAAAAAACTAAAAATAAGTAAAACTTCTCTTAAAAATTAGGATAATTTGGTATACATATATATTTAGAGATCAATCAGTTTCACTAAATAAGTCAGTCTTATATTCTACACAATGTTACTGTCTGTTGTTGTAGCACATTCTTGGCAGAATGAAACAGTATGTTCTGGACAAATATATTTATGGCATTCTTCGCAAACGTTGCCAGTCTTCCGATGTCGGGCATAAGGACACACTTGGCACGTTTTTCGTACACCTGGAACTCTGACAGGCGGTTCTTGTTCAGATTCTCCACTGAATTCTCTGATTCTCTTACGCAGCAGTCTTGGCAATTGTGGTATTTCTTTTCGGGCATTCAAGTGTTCAGTAATCCTATCCGTATCCTGACGCTCCCGGTTATTCATTTTGTCCAAAAATACCTGAAAATACAATTACAATAAATAAAAAATCTTCTGAAATATTGCACAAAAATGCTACGTCGCGGTTGTGGCAGGGTCATATTTACCCTTTTTGACTTCGCGCACGTGTAGCTCCCGTCGCAGGTGGCGGCTGATCGAGTAGTGGTGTGTGGCGTGCGGGTGGGTCCCTTAGCAACAGCTACTGACGCGTACAAGCTACTAAAGCCGCGGAAAAAAAAACTACACTCGATTAAAAATTGACAGGGTCAAATAGACCCCTCCACATCCTCGCCGGGTTAATGCCAAAAATGTAAGGTAACGTGAATCGATTTAACGTTTTTTACGGGTGTACGAAAATCTGAATATAAAAGTAAAAAAAATGATAATCCCTTTCAGGTTTCTCTCACTGTAGTTGCGTAAAAACTTTTTGATGTCATCGTTTTAAATATCTCGTAAGTAAATATTTCAGTAGACAGCTAGTTGTGCATTACATAACAAAAGATTCATCAGAGTATTAAATCTTCACGCACATGAAAAATAATAGTCATTACTTATTGTTTAAAAACTTCAGCATCCCGTATTTAGGTTTCCCGTTTATCATTCAACGTCTGTGTTCTCTAGAGAGGAATAAGAAGGGGCTGTAACAAGCCGGGTTGTGAACAATGTACTCTACATTTTTCAAGCCTCGCAAGTAGGCTAAGCTTACATAACGTTTTATTATTTCTAAAGGAATTTTGGCTTACCGATGTTGTAGAAAAGATGCTTAAAATAAATAAAAAGAGTCGGATTTATATCTTCAGAGATTTTCTTATCAAAAGCTGTAGTTGAAGCTTTTCATGAATCCTTTATCACAAACATGTCAGGGTACTTTGAGGAAAATATCAAGACTACCAGCCGGAAAATTGTGGGGCTCACCATTATAGTGCCTTTTATTCGACCGTAAAGGTTCTGAACGTAATTTATTATCCGGTAATGTATTAAGATACATACAGTACATTACGAGTACATTGTTAACGTTTTTCCAGTTCCGACAAGGACAATTAATTTGCTCTAAAAACTTGACTGGCACTTTAATTTGGCCACTTTAGGATTTGAAATGAATGGATAAAATATGGTCATGCACATGAATAGTTTAAGCGTAAAATTATTAGAAAATAAATACGACGAGACAATATTAAAAAAAACTTTTTACAAAAAAAAAACAACCGACCTCCAAAAAAAACACTACAAAGTGAAAAATAACTTTTATTTCGGAAGTCGGTGTCTTGTGTTTTGTATTTTCGTTTTTTGCCACCGACTTCCGAAATTAAAGTTATTTTTCACTTTGTAGTGTTTTTTTTGGAGGTCGGTTGTTTTTTTTTTTGTAAAAAGTTTTTATTTTTCACTTTTTAGTTGTGGTACCTACCCCACACACATTCGAATACCACTACCTGCTACCAGTGACAGAAACTTATCATATCATCTACATACTAAGTGGGAAAAAAATACGTATTTTATAGCTAACTCAAAAACTATCAAAGCAAAATTAGTAAAATTTATATGGGACCAATTCGAGAGCACACCCTTTCAAACAAAAAAATAATTTTCTAAATCGGTCTACAATTGACGGAGAAATCGGTGGACATACATAAAAAAAAAACAAACATACGCGACGAACATATAACCTCCTCCTTTTTGGAAGTCGGTTAAATAGTTATTCGTGCCATATCTTTGATACTTTTTACCCGACTGCCCCAGAAAGAGGGTAATGTTTTTTGAGAGTATGAATGTGTCGTGGCCAGATCTTGGAATTGACCATTTCATGAAATGGCCAGCTAATCAAAACTGCTATATCAAAATTATGCAAGTATAAACATGAAAGCTGGCATAACTCTGAAAAGGAAAAGAAAAGCAAAATCATGAATAACGAAATAAAATGTTACGAGTCAAAGTAAAAAAGGCAGACGTCGAGGTGGCAAATAATAAAGACATTATTCATTTAAATTTCTCGCGACGGATTTGTTAAAACGCAAAAGAAATAATAAAAACGTACAGTTGACTGGTAATTTGAATATGAATTCACAAATTGTTGATTTGATACAATTTCCAAAAGTGGAAATATTCTGCTTCAGATATCATTGAAGCTACGGTTTATTTTACAATCCAATTTATAGCGGTATGATCCAGGATAACATTGAAATAAAAAATAAATGAAACAACGCATTCACTACAGCAGTTTGTCTGTAGATAGAAATAAAATGTTTGAGAAAATCTAAAAACTGTAGGTTTTATGGAAAAGCCTACTAAGACAACATACTTTCTTCTCGTAACTATTACGTAATTAAATCTTAAAGATGCACGATACTGGTGGTCTAAATATGACTAAATAGGAACGTTAACTTAATTAAACATTTTGCGCGTAGTAATAAGATAGACTAGTTACTCATTGAAAACACGGTAATAAGACATAGATTACAAACCACAACTATCTGCAAATATTAATAACTCAGTAATTCGCGTATCTTATACCTTAGGGCAAACCAAAAGAGGAAATAACTTATTTAATAACTACTTCACTCAACTCGTATTTTTGTTACAATTGTGCTGAAATTCCGCATCAGTACTTTCCTGAGTTCCAGTTTGTTGAAAAAGTTATAACTTGTGATAAAAAATGAGACATTAAGTTCAAGAGCTACGCATTTTGTGCGCTAGAAGGTATTATAAACTTTGCTCTTTACAAGGAAACTTAGAATTGAAAGAAAAATCTCAAGATAATTGTTTATGCTGTTAAAAAAAAACGGAAAAATAAATAGTTCGTTTCTCCAAGTTTCAACTATACGGCATTCATAAATAATATTTATAAATGCAGTTCCATTAAATATTCTTATTTTAATATTTAATGGAACTAACTTTAAATTATGTCAACTAATCAACACTGCAACTACCTACTTATTACTTAGCGGAATTGTAAATACACGACTGCTCATAAGAGTAGTGTTTGACAACATGCTGCGGAAAATGATAATGACCATTTCATTCCATTTCAAAGAAACATGAATTATGTCTCTAAATTTTTCGTAACTGGAAAAAGTGCATTTTCAGTTTCCAGCTAGTTTTAATTGCGAAGTTTACTGGAAAAACAACATTTTAATTTAGATGTATTTCCTGGAAAAAAGTATTTGTAAGTAAGACATGGAGAATTTGAAATGAAGGTTATAAGTGCTATTTAAAAGTTTGCCTTTATTATGCTCATACAGCTATGTACGCTAAAGACGAATGAGAAGAATTTACTTATTTGTATTTCAATTGAAATTCTTCAGACATTCAACTCCTTGAAAGAAAATATGAATTTCAAATGTTGCTACCTCTTTTTGACTAGTTTAATATGCTTGTGTTACAAACAGACGACGAATGCTGATTCGTAGATATAATATGTATTATGTGGATGCCCTGATTCCTTATCCTTTTAACTGTCATTAACGAGACACAATAGAATTTTAATTGTTATCCATCTTAATAAGGCGTCGTAACAGATGATGGGTTATTTATGTAAATGAATGATATTGACGTGGTTAGGTACCTACTTTTATTTTACGATCTTTTCGGGTAGGTATGTTATATGAGTCCTATAGATATTTATTAATATTATTTTACGAATTCTGAAAGGGTAAAACGCTTATGAAACGAAGAAGAATCCGTATTTAATATCGCAAAAACCGAGTCGAGTTAGTTAGAGAAAATGCGAATTAGGTACGTGTTAATATTATAATAATATTGTATGCAAGCTTGATTGTGTATTGCACGATTCATAATGCGAAGCATTAGAGAGGTCTTTGCGATCGAAAAATTTGTTTTGCCTAATTTCTGCGACTGTGTTTATTGTTACAGTCCTGCTAGTACACAGAAGCTATTTAATTTATATACCATTGTATAGATGATTCAATGGAGATTAATTTTCAAAAATTGATTTAATGCAGCAGAAACAAAAAAAACATCAAAATAGTTTTTTTTCCCATCAAACAAGTGTGAATGAAACCTGAAAACATTTGTAGCTTGCGAAAAAATCATTTTTTTGAATAAGCGTTATGAAGCGTGCTCTATTGGATTTTCTAAATATTTTTATTTTCCATCCTGTATCAGGTGGTAAAACTGCGTAGAACTGATACACAATTCAAACTTAAGAAAATAAAACGAAACAATATACATGTCCATTATTGTTAGTTAACAGAGTGTGACTATTGTGGTGACGTTAACCTGTTGTTCAGATGTCTTACAGAGATCTAGATTCTTTTAATCACAAGAGCTGTATGAAATTGAATTCACAAAAATAAATCAAACTTGCAACTTTCAGTATAAAATGATCAGAATTTAGAAACACTTACATTTTCGTTCAAAGTATCAAATCAAATTCAAAGAAAATGGCAAGTATAGCAGCGTTGGCAAATAAAATATGACGAACGAATACGATTTTGAATTTTATCATCAATAACGCTGCTTGAAGTGAGTCTGGAAATATCACGAAATTGACATTTTAGGTCTACCTACTTATAAGCTTTTAATTCAATACCTTGTAAAAAAGGGTTGAAATATAATATCCTGTTCTTGTTTGTAAATGGAGGTAGAATTAGAATTGCGGTCGAATATCATGACAGACGCTTAGCATTATTGATGTCAATAAAATTATGACTCCAACGTTGATAATAGTTTTACCAATAAAACATGTTGTAGGAAAAAACTACCTATGTAAGAAAATAAAATCAATACGTCTCCGGTTCCACACATAGGCTATTTCCCAAAAGACGGTTAAGGAATCCGAAAAAGGTTGTTTGAGTAATAAAATAACTTTTGTTATTAAATATGTTCAGCGATATCAGAAAACTGCCTCGTTGGTCTACTGGTTGCATACGCTACTGCTGAGCATGAGGTCTTGGGTTCAATTCCCAGGTCGGGCACAGTGATATTGGGTTTTTCCATTAAGAATTTCTCAGTACCGACCCGGAGTCTGGATTTGTGACCGGTTGATGGCAAATGGTTCGTCCCCTATTGGGACTTAAACATAACTGGTGAAATGTGGGTGTACCTACTATGGGTACACCTCTGCTTAACCCTCCGGGTTGTAGTGGCATCTACATTGCCACCTGCGAACAACGCATCAAAGACCAGACGTCACAAAAAATCCTAACGTCAGATAAATCCTGCATCGCGCAATTAGAGTTTACCGCGCGAACACCATATATATAACTTCTCCAACGTCAATCATTGGGCAATTGCCTGCCAGACACGACACCCGTCTGGTCGGAGGATCCTCCCTTTTCTATAGAGGAAGAGTGAACTTAAGACCCTGTTCCTCATGCCCCTAAAGAGGCAATAAGGCGTGATGTTATTACGATATCAGAAAACATTATACGTGCCGCAAGTCTTTGAACTCGTCAGTTTAGTGGAATGAAATGTTACACCGAGGTCCATAACGTTACTTAGCACATACTTTGGCTAAGCGTTACTCAAGGGAAATAGAGTAAGGTCAAGTTAGGTTCAGGTGAGTTTTGGTTTTATTTATTATAATTTGGGCACCGCTAAGTGCAATAAGCATAATGTTTGCAAAACCAGATAATTAACATTGCACTAAAAAGTGGTCCAGTACGTTTTGTTACCCTTCAACGCATATAAACTTTTTCGCAATAAATTGCTGGAAAATTAAAGTAGATAGTCGATGACGCTGTTACAGAGGTTTAGCATCGAGATCAATCTCATTGAACTTAAATCTAACAAGTGGTTTGCGAAATAGAAGGAGACATTGCAAACACAGGACACAATACAGGAGAAATTCATAGTGTGGGGTTAGCCAAGGTTAAAAAAAAAACAGTCTAATCTGACTAATACTGTATAAATAAATACTATCCATTACTCTGATGGTTGTTCGATAACATTCATCAATAGTGGCATGCGGCATTGTAAAGCCTACCCTTTCAATAGATGTCATCCGGGAAATCGATTATTCAGCTGTCCCAACAGACTACACTAGCACTCCCATCGTAAAATGAGCTTTATTCGTTACACGAAGAGCACACATTTCAATGAGTCAAGCTGCAATATTGGGTACTGCAACCGGTTCAAAGATCTTATCCACCACAATGTCGTCTTCGTTTAAGTAGGTATTTCGTTTATGACGAAGTTTTAGGAACATTTTCACTTCTTCATGACTCAGACAATTCAAAAGTAGCTTCCAGCTGTTTATTTTGCTTTCCACACAACGCGTTACTTCTGTTCTTAAAGGCTTTGAGTAGCTCCAATCAATTTTTTTATAGTTTTTATACAAGACATAAAGAGAAAACTTTACCTTCTGAGCCAATACCGCCACCGGCTGACAACACCCCTCATAATGTGCAGTCAGACTAACAAGCATCAGAATGTTTGAAGCAAGATACTGTCGAAATGCACGCACTGACTAATGTTGTTTAAGCCAATAAGTTGACCAATGAGCTCGCGCGGTGCTTGAGTTGGCCACCAGATTACGACCTTGATAATGGCCCTTTAATATTGCTTACTACTGTAAGGCTCGCTAGTTTTTATACAATTATTTTAATTCAACTGCGAAAAAAAATCAAATTCAATGGAAATTGTTTATCCTGTTATAGTTTTTCACAAACTTTTTTTTTTTTTAATTATATTAACTTTGTAACAACTATCGGTGGGTATGTCAATTTGTACGCTGTACGGGTTTCTATTTCACTCTAAATGTTGTTCAGTGTATTTGAAATTCAACACAGATGTTGACTTTAAGCAGATGTGTTTTAGTATAAAATTCATTTTAAATTTTTATTTAGAACACAATTTTGCTTGCGTTGTTGGGCGAAAATGTCCCGGGAGAATGGAAAATACTATAAAAGCTTTCGTAGTATGTCCGAATAAGATCGATATAGGAATGAGAAGGATTTGGTGTTTTAAAAACGAAGTATAGCAAAGCAAACATATAAAGACTTGAAACGAAATCGTATGGAAACAGCTTTGTGAGTAAGCTTTAAGGCTTCACTCAATAAGCTTTAAGGAGGTTATATATTTAGCGATTTTAACCTAAAATGTCAGGTACAGGAAAAGTAGAATACTAAGTAGATAAATACTGACATTCCCTTATCAACTTATAGTTCTCCATAAATCTGTCCCTTTGTGACAACTCCGTCATGACAATTTGGATAATTAGCGAGTGGTTTGCCGCGGTTAGTCGATTAAATTCGTGTCAGTGGTGAAACTGTTCCATCTGATTTGACCTACATTGATTGTATAACTTAAGCTAACTGAGTAAGCTTTGATATCGAGAACGTTGATGAGATTCGAGTATAATAGATAATAATTAGTGGAAAACTGATAACTTGTTGGTACTTAAGTCAGACATGATTGGGGAAATTCTGTGGGATGGTTACTCCTAATTACAATGTAAAAAACCTGTCACTAAGAGATTTTATTTAAATAAATCATGTCAACAAATACTACCATAGATAGATAGATAGATAGAATATTCTTTATTATGTACACCATAAAAATTACAGACATTAATATAGAAATTTTACATTGGGTGACACAATGGGCGGTCTTATCGCTAAAAGCGATCTTTTACAGACAACCTTTGGATGGATTTAAATGGAAAAGGAGAGACAATACTGCAGGTAGTCACTGGTGTACCATTTACATATACAACAGAATACACAGATACATAAAGCATATAATTACCTATATTATATATATTAGATAGATATACATAAAATTATAAACATGAAACAAGAGCAAGGAACTATATGTAATGACGATGTTTAAGGAGAGAGAAAGTGTTTTTTTACCAGAATTTTAAAAGTGGACAAAGATTGAGCACGCCTTATAGACACGGGCAAGGCATTCCATAACCGTACTGCTTGAACCTTAAAACTAAAACCACCATAACACTAAAAACATAACATAACACTAAAATTACCCTATTCTCTCATTATCCCAAAAAAAAAACCACTTCTACAGATTACTTTGTATCCCTGAAAAGATTTCACTTGTGACCAAATAAACGAATTTGTATTCCGCTGTACAGGAAAATTGTTCTGTAATGCTCGGAAAATGAATTAATTTTCTTCTTCATTTCCTGATTAACGTGACTGTGGCAAAGAAACAAGAGAATTTAATTAGGTTAGAGCCTGTCCGCTGTAATTAAATTGGTGACCAATATTTTCTGGTAGACTTTATTGTTTGCCGAACCCTTGTCTACTTGAAATTTATTTCTTTGCACAATACGCCACATGCTTTTCTTCCTAAAATACATTGGAAATATCTAAAACTGAAACAATGTGAGCCCAGCGGCAACATGTCATCGTGTACTAAGAAATTAAATTTCCTCAAATTGACACTATTTTATTTTCAACTAGGAACCCGCCCCTACATCGCCTAGTTTTTAAGACTTGATAAATCATTGAAGTTTCTTCATTTTCAGTAAGTTTAATATTAATTTATTATACACATAAACCTTTCGGAAGACATTCTCTAAATGTTTGTGAAAACCGCATCAAGATCCTGAATCACTTTGAAAGAGATTGCTAATCCATCGCTTCATAAATTCGAAAAAAAATCTGCGCAACAACGTAAAAAACGCAATGAATGTTGTTGAACTGTCAAATGATACAGATTATTAGTCTTAATCATTTACCGAAAATGTGTTATGCAATTAGATAGCAGGAGGTACCCTTTCACGGGACTGTTGGTAAACCTAACCTAACTTTTCCTACTATTACTGATACCTGTAAAGATGCTTAAAAGAAGAAAAGTAGGTAAATAAAAAGTTCGACGATACAACAACATAGCTGTTAGTAGTTTAGTTCTATGAACTAGACTTATTTCTCATTCCATAAATTAGTTTCGTTTATATTACTTTCTGCGAGCGATACAATTGATAAGTGCTCACATGCAAGTTAGTCGTACCTACGTACTTGCCGATAAATTGACTGTACTCCTAATATTGACTTTAATTATCAGTTAACAAGGAAGTACCAGTAAAGTTCTTATAAATAAATCAGCGATAGCACACTGCTACTTAAGTGCGTTCTAATCTTTCAGGATGAGTTTCTTTGAAAAGACGAACAAGTTTCACAAACAATGCCTAGTTATGGTCAACATCTAAAATATTATTCAAATCCTTGACCTCAAAAAGCCTACAGGGCATTTCCAGCATATTATACCGACTCCCCAATATCCACAGATTAGTATTTCCTGCGCCGCACAGATGAATGAACAGCTTAAATGATTTGCTACTTATTACATGAACTAAGTCAGTTACTGCTGGTTATTAGGTTTTGATTGGCTCATCAGCTAATGAATAATTTAACTTGATCAACGTAAATGAGTTTGCGGTTTAAGTTAGTGTAAATTAATGTTCAACTTGACGTTTGATCGCACCCAGGAAGGCAGCTAACATTATATCCACCGTCTTACCGCCAATATGTTTATTGCTTACTCCCCTTCAAGTAATGACATTATGTTAGATTTATTGCCATAGTAAAACACGAAACCGTGAAACGAAAAACAGGAAAACGTTGTAAAACATACATATTGTTTGTGTTTACTTGAGTGGCATTGGGCAGGGCACATTGCTCTCAAAACAGATGGCCGATGGGGCCGAAAGGTTCAGGAGTGGCGATCGTGTACCGGAAGACTTCATGAGAAGGCCTCCCACATTTATTTACATGTTTATAATAATATGTCTGATCTTGTTATTTCTTACTGTTAGGGTAAATAATTGAAATCTTTCAAGGATAGATTTTCAGAAACTAAATTCATAAAATACTCTGAAAGACAAGTGCCTTTTATATTTATAAGTCGAATGGAAAAGCCTTATAACGTAGTGTATCGACTTTTGAAATGAAATGTAAATGTATGTGTAAATAAAGTTTGTTTGTATTTTTGTATCGAGAGAGAATAGCGACTAGTGTAGGGGTTTCGGCTTTGTCTTCTAGATAACCAATATTATTACAATATAGTACCGCTTCCTATCGGATAGAGAAAAAATCCTTTAATAAACAAGGAAGTTTCCCTTAGACACGATGCTTATACATTTACATGAAAATGCATTAAAATGACATAATTCGAACTGGAAAAAGTCAGTAATGGAAGACTTCACGAGAAATTACTGTCGTCACAAGTGATTCAATAACTCGCATTTTTTAATCACGATTGTTTTAGATAGGAACCATTTTGTTCATTTTAACGTCAGTCTCAATACATTGTCGTATGATTTACTGGTTGTATTATCATAATGTAAATTTTTCACTCACATACCGGACTGGGCTGGACATTCAATTCGACGAGAATTATTAAAAGTGCGTGTACCAAAGGCCTTACTGTTGCCCGTTATATAATATGCGATTGTTAGGAATGTTCACGGTTATATGCATTTCGTGATTAGTAGGGGTCCAATTCGAAATTGAAACGCAAAAAATGTGATTTCTATTATTTTTATTTACTTACTTTCACCTGCCTTCCTTAGCTTGAAAACCTTTTAATAAACTTGAGTTCACACGAGCATTTGTTTCCACGTTCTCTTTCGTCGCTAGATTAGCGAGAGTATTAATTGTAAATCTATGTTCACACGCTTGCTCCGGCGCCCCGGGGGAGCCCACTGAGTGGAAAGGTTGGTGATGCGTCACACACTAGATATAGTCGTAGATTGAAATAAATGCTCCATTACATTCTATCTTAGGTTTCTGTTTGCCCACACATTTTATTTTATTCATTTTAAGGAAACATTCTCACTCTTATTTTTTTGGAGGCTTTCTCTATATTATTATATAAATTCAGTCAAGTATTGTTGTTATTGTTGACAGCTAAAGTGTAATGTGGCGATTCTTTTATATGATAAATAACAAGTCATAATTTTGAAAAAATATACTTTTTAACTTTTGAGTATCAAAATTCAATGAATTCTTGTTCAAAGTTTATAAGACAGAAAGATAACTGGTGAAAATGGATGTCTAATGTACTTGGAAAGTAATGGATGACTCAATATTACGGAGCACAATTGTCACCCAGATTGATGTATCTGCCTCAGCTTTAAGGCTGTCAGGTGAATAAGCTCAGGTATTCCATTATTGCGTATGATATGAAATGATAAATTCGGTGCGCAATGTAATAAAAAACAAGTTAATCAAAACGTAAGATGGGTAAAGAATTTCGTTTTTAAGTGTTGGAAATACTCGGACGATCCATATTGATCAAAGAACTGGGCTATGAAGAACGCAGAAAAAAAATACAATTCAAATGAATTGCCTCGTAAAACTATACCTATTTACACCAAATCATATTAACAAATGAACCAATGAATGGAACGAGAGAAACTGACGAATTTAGATAAAAGCATGAATAATTGTTATGCGAGAATACGTAGTTGCAAACAATGTATATTAAGTTACATGAAATAAATGAGGAATCCTCACTACAAACAAAAATGAGCTGTGTTTGTAGAGAGAAAACTTCATTTATTTCATGTAACATAAAATATAAATTAATGTTTTGTCTGCAGTTTACAATAATTTACAAAGTTTTTCAATAAAACTGAATTTTCAAACATTTTGTTGCAAAAACTCTTATCCGCCCTAAATAAGCAGCGTGGTGCCAACATCTATACCGACATCATACATCATGACGTGACGTCACCCTCGTAAAGTCGACTGAAAACACTTTAGTTTGCCACTTATTTGTTTTCACATAATGCTACGATTTTCGTTTATAACTATTCCTTTTGGTTTCTGTTTATTCTGGCAGAATCATATTATAAGTTTCTCTTATCTTAAATGTGAACATTTTCCTTTAAGTCTCGTGTGACAGTGAAAAGCTATATTATCTAAAACGAGACAAAGATAAATGAACTATTATTATTACGAGCTAACATTTAACTCAACTTTATGATTTTATACCAGTTTAGATTTCGTAGTCTGCCACGACAGTCCCCTCATGTCAAGAATCTTGGTGAAATATTTCTATTTATTCACAAAGTAATATTCTAAAGTAATAAAATGTAAATGGAATATGAATATGTGACTTCTTTATAGACTTTTGAGTAGGTGTTCTTTGAAAATATGAATATGTAGCGTTAGTTTATGAGCGTAGGCTTTTTATAGATATAACATAACACATAATATCACGCCTTGTTTCCCCGAAGGGTTAGGCAGAGGTGTCCCTGTAGCAGGTACATCCACATTTCGCCAGTTATGTTTAAGTCCCATGTAATAGGGGGCGAGCCTATTGCCATCAATCGGGCACAAATCCAGATTCCGGGCTGCTACTGAGAAATTTCAGATAGAAAAACCCAATAACACTTTGCCCGACCCGGGAATCGAACCCAGGACCTCATGCTCAGCAGTAGCACTTGCGACCACTAACGAGGCAGTCTTTTTATAGACTTTGCTTTGAAATCCCTTACCATAAACTGCCATGTTCATGTAAAAAATTAGAAAGAACAATGTGTTAATGTAAACTGTAATTAGAGTGTTATTGCATAATATGTTAGCTTCTGGGATAATATAAAAACAGCCAAAATAGATTCTGAATTCATAAGATTCTAAAATTACAAAGAAAATAATACGAACTAAATTAAAATACATTTTGACAGCTTCCCTGTTAACGTTAGCTGGGAAGTCACAATCGGTGGGGCGAAGGTGAACCGGAATATCCGCCAGTCTAATCACTGGCGGATATTCCGGTTCACCTTCGCAAGTAATTATGTAGAACGACCGGTGAACGGACCGGATTAACATGTTTACACAAGTAGATGCTGAACCCTTAGATTATTACATTTTAAATCAATCTTTGTTTCAAAAAGAAATTGTTTAAGAAAAAATAAAACCTTGTCAAAATAACTTTGTTTTTAGTAGGTACTAGATTGACAATTTTAAGTTTTCGTCCATAATTTCAGGCTAACGAAAAGCTAATTAAAATCAACAAATTCTATCAGTATTTCAAAACGTTTCAAAATGTTTTCAAAAGTTTATAATTTTGTTCTCCACTGGCTTGAAATAATCCACCCATTTGCACTGAAATGCCCTTGAATAATAATTCTGTCGCAATTTATAACCAACAATTCTGTCTCGGACTCCTAAGATATTTAATAACACAATGCTAAGTCAAGGTATTCACATTTTGCTTTTCGCTTTTCAAACAGTTACAGAGACATGGACGGGGAATAAATAAATAAATAAGGTACTTATTATTCATAGGGGCGGGTAAAAGGGTGAAATTTCAATAATTTGTTTGTTGGTGTGTTGTTCGATGTGGTTTCGCTCATTACATGTTGGATTAGTGTTGAATTGGTTACAAGGTACCTATCTGCTGTTGTTCTATTGGGCTTAGAATTGTTTAGCTTTGTGCAAACAATGTAGTTGTCCACGCGTCATGTTCATGAACGGGCGCCGTCAGTCTGCCAGGACTTATATTTGTTAATTTAATATTTTGAATTTTATTTGTTTTATTTTGACATTGTTCTCACATATAGAAGCAACAAGAATAATGTACCCAGGATTTTGTAATATCTATATTTAAAAGAGAGTCCTTGGAGTTTCTTGCCCGTTCCTCTCCATAGAGATCTACGTTTTGGAATGGGCAACTAGCTTCAATTTCTTGACTAACTGACCGACTCTTTGACAATTCAAAAGTGCTGGTTTAATTGAAATAAATGCTATGAGTTTGAGTTCATTGGAAAATTGAACAGACTTCTTGGTAGATGTGAAAAAACTACCAAGAAGTCTGTTCAATTGAAAGAACTTCTTGCGAAACTACAATCAGTAACAGGCTACATACCTAACAACTCAACCAAAAAAAAAAACAAAAGAATCAGCGCAGCGAAAAATACAGTGAAGCATGCCAAAACGACACCTCCGCTTTGTGCACACACGCTCACATGTACACATATAAAACCATTTACAATCAAATAACAATCAAACCGGCCTCACGTCACTGTTGACAGCGATATATCTTGGTTTTTTATTTGGTTTGAGCCTAACAACAATAAAAACTGAAAACATCAAACAAAATGACAACATGGATGATTATTAATTTGTCGACTAATTGACCCAAAATCAGTGTCTTCGAAATCCTGCTCTATAATTTAATATAGTCTATATTCATCTGTGTTCCTGCTCATACACGCTGCATTGCTGCACTAGAGCCTCTCTTCCGATATTCACTGCCGGCCGCCATTGTGCTCGCCACATTATAGTACAACGCATATTGTTCGACGGCCTTTCACGACTTTCGCGATGTGAACTAAAAATGTTTCGGGCATATCTAATAATTTATTGAGTAGGTACTGTTTAGTGTTTATGTAAAATAATTTCTGAATTTTGTTTTTTTGAGTTAGTTATTGCGGTTAAGAGTATAGTTAAAGTATTATAGAAATGACACGACGTACAACATAATAATGATTTTTCTTTTCCTGCAAATATTAAACAAGCAAACAAAATACCGGTGCATTTTGCAGTCGATTCGATACGATGTGTGTTACGATGCTATCTTAGGAATGCTAACGGAGCGGAATAGACACCTTACATGAAGTTTCGAAATTTTAGATACGCCATTTAGAAGGCTTTGTTTTAAGACACATGTGTTTTTTTTAAATATTTATGGGTAAAATAGCAAAAAAAATTACAGAAGAGACACTATTTATGCTAGATTGAATTGAATATTCTAATTTTGTTCATCATAGGTATCGAATCAAACACTAGAATTTTTTTTAAAAGGCGTTCGATCAGTGTAACAGTACAGAAAACTTTAGGTAGATATTATTGTTCTGTACTGTGGTCCTCCTTTACACTTCATACATCATTGTTTTGTAGGCAAGGAGCGGCCGGCGGAAGCAGTGACTCGCGAGGTATTATTGCACATCACTGACCGCCGGAGATTGCTATGTAATGCTGAGTATTTGCTCCGGATTAACACTGGTGAAGGAATCTTGAATTCATGGTTTAAGACAGGTTTCCTATTGAGTCTATCAAATTAATATTCAGTAGGTTAGTTTATTTTCTAAAACGTAAGATTGTTTTTGCTAATAAATAAAACCGTAAAAGAATTACAGTGCATTTTCAAAAACGTAAAAATCACGATACAAATCGTAATTTTCGAATTTTTTAACGTCATGCGACTTTTTACAACAGAAACAACATTCGTATTCACACATAATATTTCCGTACACAAGTATGTTTGTGTTGCCTCAGAAATTATATGGTAGTACGCGCTTATAGAGTTTATAGAGTAGATGCTGTTTGAGATTAGAGAATAGACATAAGACACACAGATATAAATAGTAGCGTTATTTCAAACGGAATTCGGAAAATGTATGCATACATTTACAGAAATTTATTGTTCCAGTCTCCATTGTATAAACATCATTATTTTTCCCTCCAACAAAGTATATCCTGACTCATTGCCCCTTCATCAATTGTTTCAAAATCACTTGCTAGCAAGCATCAAGCTCTCGCTTCTAATATCCTCTCTCTGTCTAATTGTAGATACCGTAATAGCCTACAATGGTAATGGTTATGCCAATGGTATGATGGTGGTATGGTAATGGTAGGATGCTGACGGTATGCTCGGATAATGGTGTTAGTTTGGTATTTTAATTTTTTCAAGCACGCTTCGCTCTTTCTCGCATATTATTGGTTCCTTTTGTATAATCACTACTAAGATTTTTCCTTTTAATTTAGGTGTGACAAACCTTGTTGGTCCAGGGCCGCCAAATTTTAAAATACGTCACTGCGCACGCCCGTGTGCGCCCCTTTCAATGAGTGCTTACTATATAATAATTTATGGAGTTGAATGTAGGTAGGTATATTGTTTATTAACGAAAGAATTTGAGGTTTCTTTGGATCTACCCCATCAACATATGTATGTTGCTATTTTGTGGTTTTTCAGAGACGAAAAAATCAATAAATTTCCATCAGAGGACCAAAGTTTTCTCAAAAGAAAACTTTCTACAAGTAACAAAGTTACGCATTTGCGGTTCTGGTTCTAAATTCTCAAAATGAATGTGTCCCAACAGTACGAGTTACATTTGTTGTTTGTAGGTCATGGGACCAACACAGATGTTATGTGAAATAAAAGAAGTAGGTACATAACTGATATCCCCAAATGTAAATGGGAAAGAGATAAAACCTCATTTTGTTGTTGTTGAGAATCACGATATCTAAGTGAAGAACTTTGTTATGAATACCTATTGGTACTCTTATTAATTCATTGTAAGTTCATAAATTATGGAATCTCTAGCCTTCAAAAAACTCTTCTAAATAAAATCTGCACATCAAAGCAAACTGTTGCTTTTAGCCAGAGTTAACTCTGGATAAAAGCTCCACTTGACTCATGTATTTCGGTTTTTCGAAAGCTATTGATCCCATAAAATCGCCAGGAATATTTTTAACAATTTACGATTCCGAGTGCCAGATAAATATTCAGGGGATAAGGCACAAGCTCTCGCCATAGTCAATGTTTGAATAATTCTATTTGGCTGCGAGCTGTAAACATCACCGTATACAACATAAGCCTTTAATCATGCAATATCAAACTCTATTTACGTTATAAATAGAGTCTACAAACCACACATGTTTCGAATGCATCTCATTCAAAATCACAAACATTTTTGGAGATACTTTTAATACTTGGAACTATTCGCAGAAAATGTAGGTTATTCAAACTACTAGAATGATTCATTGGTTATTGAGTGGTTACAAAAATAATGATCTGGATATGATAACACGATCTGATAATAACATCGTAAAGTCCACCGTCACAGTAGCTATTTTATATAACGACTACGTTAATCCAGACTTTATTTTGTAGAGTATCTCAGGGTATCTCAGTTATGACCTCATAAAATAATCTTTCGGATTCATGAGTATTGAATTTATTTATTGGCTGCTATCTACGTACACTATCAGAGTTTACAGAACTCTAATAACAACCAGATTATTTTTAACGACACAAAATGTTTAACAGTTAAATAGTATCTCCTGAGTAAAAAAAGAATCTCAATTGAAATGGGTCGAAACTCGGCGTAACAACCACTTTAACTTTCAAACGACACCTTAAATTAATTTAATTTTTTCGTTTTCTCCTCTAATAGCCGTTTACAGTAAAGTTTAGTAAACAATCTTAAGAATTTCTAAGGAGAGTCATCAGCAGGAATAAGTTTAATCTTGAGATGGCCGACCATTACGAGTAATTGAAAAATATAGGAAAACTTCCGAATTACCATTTTCCACAATACCACGTTGTAAAAGAACTTTTGCAGAGGGAAGATTCATCGAACTAAGTAACGACCGAAACCTAGGAACAGATTGGATTTCAGTATTGTTACAACATCAGCATTCAGTTTCAGTTCATTCTAATAATGTGGTTGTAGATTAAATTTTGTGCTGCAGGCTCCGCATAATGTGGTTGACATAATTTATGTGACTGTACATAAATGCCTCAAACAGACCGGAAAGACAGCTACAATTTTGTACCCATTGTTCAATTATGTGTTGTGGTTACACATTGATACAGCAGGTAATATGGAAAACAAATTGTAAACAATCAAATGAATTCTTGTCGATGTATTCATCTTTTTGAGGCTGACTGTACCATCGTGTCAAATGGTCATTGTCGATACACTGAAAAATAAACTTTTTATGAATGGAAGAAATATAATGCAAATCTGCATTGTTCTATGCAATACAAATTAGATTTTCGGTCTATTCTGTGAAAATCTTACTGTGAAAACATAGGTGAAGTCTTAGTGAGCTGTTATTTCACCTGATGCTAGGGATTGACAGTATTGACAGAACACACACAGACTTTTAGAGAATAGATCGGCATTTGTCATCCTCACTATTGAGCCGCACCATGTTGTTTGAGCTCACAAACGCTCGGTCATAAACAACGTCACGTGATACGGACATGTCCCGACATACACACAGTGAGCTATTCGATTCACCTATTTGAGTGGAATTGGTTTTACCGATGTGTTTCGTTTAAAATCTGTTAAATTAAAATGATTCTTCATAGGTTACTAGCCTATGTCCGCGACTTCGTTCGCGTGGAAGTCGTAAGACATCACACTATACAAAAATAATTTATAAGTTATAATTATTTATACTGTATAATATTGTTGTTTTTATTCTCTTCATACGAAATTATATACCATTTAGGTATATTTTCGGGTAAGTAAAAACAATAACAGTATTACAACGCGAGGATGATTACTTTACTTAAAAACTTAGGTAGGTTATGGGTGTTAGTAGGTACTTAGACAATAACATTCTAAGAATGTACTCAGACTTTGATCCTTCCACACAGTCTTTAGTAGTCTGGAGACTATATTCGTTCTACGGAGGAATATTTATCTAACCTTTAACGTATTTTGATCAAATTGTCTTTATGCATAAGCTGGCAATTTCTGAAATGTTTTGGGCCTACTGGGATCTGCTATTTGATTAAATTTACATTTTAACTTATTGCGAGAAACGAAAACCTTGGGTCTGCTAATGCTAGAATAACTAGTCCACAAAATAAATTACATGAAAGACCTTTTATATTTTACTTTACAAAATAAAAGCTTTGTTTTTCCTACAACTTCATGAATTTTAAATGAGTAATCCAACAAAAAATAAGTCTTCAGAGGCCAGAACGATGTAAGCATATGGCTTTTACGTGGTAGGTAATAGTTTGGTTATACCAAGCGTTCATCGAAAGGCTCTCACGCACAACAAAGCTTTAACATAGATTGTTATCTCTTTCTCTACCCAACACTACTGCATGAAATTGTCTCTCATTGAATTAATAGCCTTATTATTACGGTCTTCTTTTATGCCCACGATTTAAAAGTCCACTCTCGTATTCAGTAGATGATCGCTTGTGACTCGGTTCCTGTTTACATCTAGTTTAGATACTCGATGGTACTGTTTTGACATTCAGATTAGAGATCGCGAGCTGCAATCTGTTGTCTACCGTCTCCACATTTGTGAAGATGTTTAGTTTGTGATTGTGAGCTTCTGAATAGTGCTCTTTACTTTGATGTTTGCTGAGAGCAACGTAGAGTTGAGTTCGATTTTGAACTCTATTATTAATGGTAACAGTTTTTCAGACTGAATGAGCAAGATACTTTTCTATCTTTATTGCGGTAGGTATGAACTACTAAATTAGTAATAAGTATATTAATGTAGACTGCGACAGGCTAATTGTTTAAACTCCCTATATTATTTACTTATTTATATGTTTACTTCCAATCTCTTACGACCTTCGTGTTTAGTTTGAGTTCAAAACTTGTTGATCGAAATAAACCAAACAATAATTTACAACAAAATAATAGAATGATAAAAATCTTTACTATGTTATCCAATGTATCTCAAATTAACATAGTTACAAGGTGCAATTTTACTGGCTCTTAGAATTTGGTATCGTACTAGTGACTATCGACGTAACCGTTCGTAGCATTTCGTAGCAAGACGCGGCGTAGCGGCTCGTAGCACGTCGCGTCGTATCCAACTGCATACAAATCCTATATCTTCCTATACATAATAAACCAATTGCCTTAATCGAAGGGATTATTGATATGAAGGGAGTATTAGTATATTCTCTTCTCTAATCTAGTAATATTCTAATAGAAACAAGTTATTTTAACATTCTCTACAATTGTAACAATTAAAGTTTGTGAAATTGAATAATTCGTTCCATTTGTCATTTTTATTCCGATGCACGGCAGTTATGAACCCCCTTAGGTTAACCCTCTTACATAAGGAAATGTATACATACGGCGTGTCCAATTAATACAACAATAAGTGAGGTACTTAAACACGGAAATTGCCTACGTTGAAATTGTTAACTAAATTAACCAATGTTATGTTTCGTGTGCCACATAAAAGCCTCATCATAAAGCTAGTTTATCAAATTACAATCAGTTTGTTCACCAAAGCTAGGCACAACTGGAACGTGATTCCATTTTGTGAAATGCTTTAATATGATTAGGGAGGGTGAATAATAGGTCTTTACCTATGAAATTGCCGTTCTGCCGTACTGGCTATTTCAAGTCCAATTTTTTCTTTTTTCGCTAAGAATTCTAAGTTCAAATTATTTTTATTTTTAAAATATGGAATTCTTTTTTGAAAATTGGTAATTTGTTTAATGGTTAGCGTTCTATTTTCATCGCATTTGTACGTTTTTCGTCATCATGGATACGTTAAAAATTCGAGTGGTTATGGAGTATGAGTACCGTCGTGGCAGCAAAGCGGCAGAAGCGGAACGCAATATCAACGACGTATACGGAGCGAACACTACTAATGATCGCACCACCCGTTATTGGTTTGCCCGCTTCCGTTCTCGAAATTTCGACCTTAAAATTCAAAATTCAAAAGTCATATATTCAATTTGGGCTGAGAACCAGCACTTTTCGAACGTCAAAATTACATAAGACAGTCCCCCAAAAACGCCCACCCTTCACCACTTCCTAGTGCCTTAGAAATGAACCCCGTGGTTGACCGAAAAGTTTAGTCGACAATGACGAATTAAAAGGCGATTGTGGAAGCTCATGATTCTCAATCTACAACTGAATTAGCAGCAGCTTTTGATGTTAGCATCAAAACAATATTGGTCCATTTGCGTAGAATTGGCAAGGTAAAAAAGCTTGACAAATGGGTGCTCCACGAATTGAATGATGGCCAGCGCGAAGCACGCGTCGAGTTGAGCATTGCACTACTCAACAAGCACACAAACGAAGGCATATTGAATCGCATTGTTACTTGCGACGAAAAATGGATTCTGTTCGACAATCGCAAGTGCTCAACAAGTTGGTTAGATCCTGGTTCAGCACCTAAACAATGCCCCAAACGAAAACTGACCCCTAAAAAAGTGATGGTCACTGTTTGGTGGTCTAGCACCGGTGTCATTCATCACAGCTTCTTACCAAATGGGATGAGCATTACTGCAGATGTGTACTATGAAGAACTGAACATAATGATGGAGAAGCTCGCACATCTCCAACCAGCTTTGGTCAATCGTTCGGCTCCTCTGCTCCTGCACGACAACGCGCGACCTCATACTGCACAGCAGACGGTCTCCAAGTTACAAGAGCTGGGGTTGGAAGTTCTCCGTCATCCACCGTACTCACCAGACCTTGCCCCTACAGACTTCTACTTTTTCCAGAATTTGGGTAACTTCTTGGTGGGGAAAAAATGTAATAACCGAAAGGCAGTTCAAAATGCCATTGAAGAATTTGTTGCCTCCCGTCCAGCAGATTTTTTCAAAAAGGGCATCAATAATCTCCCACTACGTTAGCAAAAATGCATTGATTGCATGGGTAATTACTTTGATTAATAAAAATAAAAAAATATAGAGAAACAAAGGCGTTAACTTATTTCATGAAAAACGGCAATTTCATAGGTAAAGACCTAATATAATTCTCTAGAGTTCCGCAATCAATATTCCGAATTTTCGAAATAGATAAAACATGATACGTAGTTAGTACGTAACTGTTGCTGTACTAGAAGTTGGTAGATAGGTACACTAATACCTGCTGAGCGTCGACGCAGTGCAGTCTGTAATGTGCAATAGCTATGCATCAAGTAGGCTTTTAAGACTTAGTGCAGACTAACCATAATATTATACCTAATAATATTACCCAATTTCTACGCAGAGTAGAAATGATATAGTATTAATCTAGTGTGACTCATCCATTGTCTCGTGATCACCTTGTTTCGGGTTTACCTAATGGTCAAGGCTGTTTTTTTGCCTCCAGTTCAAACCTTGATAAAGATACATTGTTTATTCTGTATATTTCCTAATTATAGTACAACTTTAACTTTTAGTGTATTGTATTTAAGAGGGAACACTGCACTGGTGTTGTTTGTATTAGAAGAAATAACGCACAAGTATGATTGATTCCTTAGAACGTAATGGAAACGGATCGTGCGCTGAATATTACGTTATACACCGAGCTTTGATGTAAAATCAATACGAATTACTCTGTTTGAGGACTGAACTGAATTTAATATTCATGTGTATACATCCGATAACATAAAGAGGGACAGATAACTATCATCACAATCATGGATTAAGACTCTCTTTTGAATAAATGAATAAATAATGCTTCATTTTACACCTTGTAGGTCCAAAAATGCTTCATTTAAAATCCTGGATACCAAAATGTCATTCATATGCAGTCAGATCAAGTTATCTGAACACAAAATGTCTATTTTCCAGAATGATTGAATTTCCAATCAACTGCAGTTGTCTAGCTGACTGATCGACCAGACGCACTCCATCAACGATGTTTTATGTCGTCCGTCTCCCGATACACTTCACAGTATCAAATTAATGAATTTCCAATTTCAAAATGAAAACTACTGGCCAGAATGTGTCCATATTTTCATAGGAAGGTAAGAATCTCAATGATGTAAAGTGGTAATTATAATATGAAATTCGTGTATATAATAGGCTGTGTAATTTTAGTTATCCTAGTAACATAGCTATACTTTTGCACTAGAAAATTCATTTTAACTGTTACATTTCCGTAAAAATATATATGAGGCAATGCTGTAATGCATGTTGTACAAGATCGGTAGCTAAAAATATAAATTCGTTTAACAGTCATATCCCCGAGGAAACGTGACCGAATATAAATAACCTACCCTCTTAACGAAAACAGTTCCTCCAAAAAAGGTCCTTATGGATGTAGAAAGGTCGTGAATCACCTTATCTCAGAAGAGTCTTTCAAAGTTAAAGTTATTGTGAGGCTGAGTTCAAGCAGAAGGATTTTGGAATACTGGTATACAATTATTGCAACCTTTTATTCAGGTTATCCTATCCTATATTATTAAACGAGTAATGTATATATGTGGGATGGGCTCAATATAACTCAAATAAAAACGCTGATTGCTTCTTAAATATTGTATTTTATTTTCCGTCTTCAACTCTAACGTCTTACACCTTTTGCTTCATAGCCCACATTCCCAATACCTTATTCTAATTATTCTACATCTTAATCATCCATTCACTGTCTCTTTCACTCCTTGACTATCTCTTACATTCATCTCTGTCACTCATTTATGCTTCACATCTGTCATTCATCTTCACGTCTCGTTTCACCATCCTGTTATAACGTTCCGTTCCTACATATATATGTATATATATATTTGTAATCGCATTCTCAAAAACGGCTCTAATGATTTCGATGAAAGTTACAGTATAGGTGTTTACGGGGGCGAAAAATCAATCTAGCTAGGTCTCATATCTGGGAAACTTCGTTTTCACCCGAGCAGAGCTCCGTCACCTAAAGCTTTGAACAAGATGGCTACTTTAGAATAATGTATGGCAGCATGAAATTAGTAAGTATTTACTATAGGTAATGACTACATGGAATTATTATGAACTATCCTATACTATTAAATGAGCATTCTCTATTTTCACCCGAGCAGAGCTCGGTCGCCCAGGTACTATAGGATAGTATAGGTAATAATTTGGGGTGTCGTATGTCGTTATTCTGGGGTTCAATGGGACCAATTACCGAGCCAGTGGAGGTTCGTGTGGTCCAATCGGGGGCGCTAACTTTACGGTTAAACGAACAAAGTCAAATCGAAATACTCATTTGTTATTCCTCACTCCGGCCACCAGCGGGTCCCTCAACTAATGAGATAAAGAAGTTACACAATTATGCAAACCCGCTATCTACACACGGTGCCCCCAGCAGGAGACGAAATTCAGAAACTTTATTCCACGTTCTTCCGAAATCTTTTAATTAAATATAATGTCGGCGCGCGGTACTCGCAGGTTCTCTGTTTGTATCGCAAACTCTTATTGTCGATGTGTTTGCTATAAGTCTCTGTAATATTTATTGTCGTGTTTAGAATGCATATTTATTCGTATTTGACATTTCTCGGACCTCAGGGGTCCCGGACCTTTGGAAGGCGTACGAGGGGCCGAAGCCAACTCGCAGAGGCCCCTTAGACGTTTTTAATTAAATGAGGTACCAATCGACGATTATCCCTGTTCGCACTATGCAAGTGCAGCCAAGGACAACCCCCGGTTGGTGTAGGACTATTGTAAGATATAGAAACAAAGATATCGCACTATGGGTTTGGGTTGCTAAAGTGGACTGGTCACCTGGAACTATGGAAGGACTATGGCCCCTGCCTGATCTATGTTTTATATGCACACGGATAAAATGGCAGGGGGTGACTTGCATATTATTATTAACTTAATACAATATGTACATTTTTGTACGAAAAATATTTGTGGTAAGAGTATTAAAATTTCGGGCACCTTTTGTAAGTAAGTCAAAACCTTATACCAAATATAATATTTATAAATTTGATCTCTTTAGGGGTGCGCAAATGTCTCAATAAGATTGACCTTTTTACGTTGAAAAAGCAGCCTAAGTGCCGTGTGTACGAAGTCTACTAAAGAATTTGCCATCAATATATATTGGCATATTAAAAAACCGGCCAAGTGCGTGTCGGACTACGCACAATGAAGGGTTCCGTAGTTGAAATGAATTTATTTATCCCAAGAACAAACTTAACATTGCAGTTGAAAAACATGTACTCCCATACATTTCAACTGCAAATTTAATTTTATACGCATAATATTGAGAGATTTACTATATTATTTTAAGCCTATAGACTTCTTATAGGTTTTCCTGTATTATATAAGTAAAGAGCCATACTATGTAATTTTTCAAAATTTTAGGTCCAGTAGTTTCGGTTTCGTTTGGTCAACTTTCATTGAATTTCTTAAATATATTTTAAAAGCCTTATTTTAAAATTATATGAAAAATATTTTTAAGATCCTCGCAACGAGCCCTTTCTTTTAATATATCACACGGTACTGTTAGCAAAAGTTTTTTTTATAATTTTCTTGTTTTCCTCCAAAAGGGGGTCACTTTTTATTCAAAATTCATTTATTTACGTCACACGTTCGTGTTGGGGTCACAGAAATACATAGGTATGTGTATGTACCAAATATCAACTTAGTCGGTCCATTAGATTCGGAGCAAATTGGCTATGACAGACGGACAGACAGACGAGTGATTCTATAAGGGTTCCGTTTTTTCCTTTTAAGATACGGAACCCTAAAAACACACTATTAAAAACATAAATTAAAAAAAAACAATAAGAAACAAAGTAAAATTAAAATAAAAGCAGAAAGTCCTGTAGTAGGCCAAAAGGCTCCTATCAAACTCAAAGCAATAATTCTAATTTATACCTTACTCTACCGAATTAAGAGTCACATTGCAATGACTTACTAATGGTTTTACGTCGATCGTAAATGTCCTACTTAACGCTTGGTACAACTAAATGGAACGACTGTACAAACGATTATTTATAGGTCAATAGTACCTGGACGACCGAGCTCTGCTCTGGTGAAAATTGAGAATGCTCATTTAATATGATAGGAAAATTCATACTAATCCATGTATAGTACCTACTTATTCTATGCTGTCATGATAGTAGGTACTTACAAATTCCATGCTGCCATGTCATTATTCTAATGTCATTATTGTCATCATTCATTATCTTGTTCTAAGCTTTGGGCGACCGAGCTCTGCTGGGGTGAAAATACGGAGAAGACTAATTTCCCTAGATGTAAGCGTCAGATTATGGACTGCGAATGAGGAAAATTACTTGTATTCTTTTGTTATTCAATTTGTTGGTTTATTTTCTAACTTAGGGTAATCGAAAAGACTAAAATAGGTAAACATGGACTAGATACTATGATTTTCATGGTCGAGAAAATAACACAATATAAAGAACCGTGTCGGTGGTTCCACGTTCTATTTTACAAAACAAATAATATTAAAACTTAATGGCTTGACTACAAAGCCCGCGCAGAAAAAAGGTATTTGAAACGTGTTTGCGGTAATACGAAAAGAATAAGGTCAACGTTTTGATCGTTTTTAGGCTGTATAGTTTACTAAAATATATATTTTTATCTAAACTCACAATAATTTCAAGGAGTTAGGTCAATCAACTCAGCTTATCGCAGTCCACTGATGGACATAGGCTCCCAGGCTGCGCCTTAACAGCCTGTCCTCCGCCTTCTGCATCCAGGTATTGTGTACAATTTAAATATTAGATAGCATAAAATATATGTTATGTTTTATTTTTATTTCTATTTTTTATCACTTGTCTTCTGCACTTCTTTTAACCTTTTGTTAAAACGTGGACAATGGTGTGGGTTACATGTTTGTTAAATCTTAGTTTATTTCTCTGTAATTTGTAGCATGTAACTGTTTTTTGTCCCTAATAAATAAATAAATAACATATCATAACATGAACCAAAAAGAAAACATACAAATTCGCGAAACCCTATTATATATTCCCTGTAACGATTTATTTACTTTGTCGCAAGCAAGTTCCTTTTAGAACAGACTTCTACAATCATTGACCCATAAATAAAAAAAGAACGATTTTTCCTCCAAATTTTTGTTACCAAACGAGATGATTTTTTATTACTTAGTTATTCGTTTTAGTTTTTTCAGTTGTAGCGTGGGTGTGACGGGGGTCGAGTGGCCGAGACCTTATCAGTTGACTGAGCAAAGAGCCGACCGTGAGGGAAGCAGTTGGCGGACATAAGTACGGTCAAACATAAAATGAATGAGGTTTTCATTGTTTAATTTTCGGTTATATGCTGCAAAAATGTCAGCAAAATTAATAATATAACCGCCAGTAACAAAAGTGATAGAACTGTGTATAGAACGATAGGACTTGATAACTTTGAAATCAAAGTTTAAAAAAAGTCACTACAAAACTGTACATCTAATTCATAAAGTTATTTGAATTTGATCCATTTGCGGTTATTTATAGCAAACAATGCGCAGGGGTCCAGTGAATTGATGCTTAGATTTTTATGGGATTAGAATCTGATGTTTTCGCAATTTTCAGGTTAATAATGGAATCCTGAAGGAAAGTGGTGTTGTAAGCACCGCGCCGTATCGTATCACTGTATCGTACAAGATGGTAACCGTATCGGTATCGTACTTGTAGTTCTGTATATCTTTAAAATTTCGGACACGAAACCAGCAGCGAGGAGCGATGGCCGAGCAGGGTGGTGGCGATGCAACAATTTTGTATTGTCGCCACCACCCCGCTCGGCCATCACTCCTCGCCCCTGGTTTCGTGCCCGCAGCCTTAGACACAAGATACGCCGCCCGCCCTCTCTTGTTACTTACGTCGATAGAATGTTACAAAGTTAAATATTGTTGCTACGTTGTTGTTTTGTGACCCTTTTTCAATTAGTGTTTGATAAAATGATTTTCCGGTTACTCCGGAAGCGACTATCAACATTCATTCATCATTCCTGCCCTTATTCCAATTTATTTGTGGTCGGCGCAACATGTCCCTTTCTTCCATACTTCTCCATTAGTCGTCATCTCGGGAGTCACCCCCTTTATACCCATATCATCTTTCACACAGTCCATCCTTCGTTTCTTTGGTCTGTTTGGTGTACTCTTATAGCCAAAACTTTCCTCACAACATTTTCCTCATTCTTCCGCATCACATGCCCATACCATGACAACCCATTTCCGCCCAACTTTTCGGTCACCGGTGCCACTTTCAGACTTCCTCTTATGTAATCATTTCTTATTCTATCCATTCGTGTAACACCACACATTGCTCTTAGCATTCTCATCTCAGCTGCATGCAATTGCCTTTTATTCATCCCTTTTGTAGCCCAATATATCCATACAAGATAGAAGCGACCTTTGACCGCTTAACATTTGCCCTTTTTAATTTAAGCCCAACAATGCTTGCTGAAATGAAACAATTTCATGTTATAAGTACAACTGTGGATGTTAGGTACCGTTTCTTTGCATGGGCTTTGTATGAGTCAAGGTATTTCTTTTGATTTTTATTTGTTTTATAAAATGGAACGTGGAACTACCGACACGGTTCTATTTCTTGTGTTGTTTTCTCGACCATGAAGATCATAGCACTTAGTCCATGTTTTATATTTTAGTCTTTCCGATTTCAAAGAACCAACAAATCGAATAAAATAATAAAAGTAATTTTAAAGTGAAACTTTTATTACATCGTCTCAAACTTTTTCGTCTGTGTGTTGCATGTCACGTGACGGTCGGCCGCGGATTAGGGATAAAGTGAAAGGCGCTCGTCAGAGCACCAAGGCCAATATGGTGGCGCCTATAGTTCGTTTAAAAGTTTCACTTTTACCGTGGTTTCATAAAACCACACAATCATTTTTTCTCATTCCCAGTCCATATTTTTATTCAGAAGTTTTAGAAGTTATTTTAGGTAATAATGCTTATGAATAGAAAGCTTGATTATAGGAAAAATGAGTTCACTGAAAAAAAGGAGGTATACAATAAAAAGCTCATACGAAAATAAGGTAACTCGACGTCAAGCATCATATTCGCTTCAAGCGTATAAAAAGTCAACCACATTATTTTCTCATTCCGCGGTACAGTCGACGACAACCTCGTTACGTTGAATAATTACAGTAATGTGGCACATTATTAACCTCCTTCCCGCAGTGAGCCGCTCAAGGTAGGAACGAGCACAATTTTTTCCGCCGTAATAAAAATGTGCGGCTTGTTTTGTCTCACGTACCTGTACGTCCTCTTCACATGATTTTATAAGGGATTTAAATGTGCATTTCTCATCTTTTACCTAGAATGACTTATATTTGGTGCAAAATTGTCTGCAGTAGTTTAGATGACTTTTAGTATTCCCAAATAATATATTATATCCACTACAGAATTTATAGCCGTCATAAATCCGTTGGTCTCTTAAGTAAGCTAGTGTTTTGATATTCCAAGACATTTGGCGATCAGTGCTGGAATATTTCATGGGAGAGTAGTACCTACTAACAATAAATGTCACAATTTCGCAAAGCACTTACTTCTATGTAATGTTTAATGTTCTTTAATTATAATGTAGAAAGTTAATCGATTTAATTTATCATAAACATTTCAAAGCGTGAGTGTTTATGGTAAACATGTTGCAATTGTTTTGAACCCGAAGGTCTATCGTTTAATAGAGGTGATTTCAGATAATTGTGACTGAAATCATCAATACCTAGACTTCATCCACAAATAAGGGATACTAAACATACACACGTAGGTATCTTGTTAGATTGAATAATACCTGAAGTTATTTGATCCTGGTGATATTCTCGTCGGTGACGGTGAGCGCTCTTCTCTCGCCCAACTTGTACGACTCGTCATAGTACAAGGACTCAGTGAACGTCAACCCACTGGTAGTGTACTGCTGAGTAAAGTATATCGATATAGTGCCATTCACTATGTCGTGTTCTATTATCCATTTACACTTTATCGGGAAAGAGTTGGGGAAGTTATGTAGGTGTCGTTATCGTGCCCACAGGAGCCTTCAAGTGTCCGCCATAGGTTTGTCGTCTCTGGTGCTCCGTGTCACGCTGATGCGCAGGCGCGTGCTCTGCGGCGATGCTGAGCAGGCGTCGCATAGCGAGCCTGGAACAACACAAACAATACTTTATTCATATTTCTTTTTTTTGTTTAAGATCCTAATGAATTGATGTTATACCGCTATGGCTTTTCAGCAGAAATCTACTAGAACCTTCTTGCATTTATTAATAGAAATCTATTAGAAACCTCCTACCATCAAAATATTCTAATGATATTTTAAGCCAGTGTTTTCTTTTTCAAGCTTGCTGGTTAGTTACATACGTATTTTCAGAAATACCGTATTTCGAACAATCATGTTCCTATTAATACATATAATTAGAAGAAAAAAAAATGTTTTGAATTGCCTACCAAAACTTCCATAAAATACATTAATAAAATTAAATAATCTTTATTAACTTCAGCCTTATTCCAGTGATTTATTTCTAACAGTACGTAAAATTCGAACTGAGTACCGCCATAAGTATGTATGTGAAGTTAAAACGCGCATTCTCTGAAATACATCAGATATATCCATAGCGCTCCGTTTACTCCAGCGTTGTGGTGAACGTGAAATATTTTCAACTAGTACGACAGCTTCAGAATTAAATTTTAGTTCCTGGAACCTACGAAGCCGTATTTCGACGTATAACGCTACAGGAATTTTGATCGTATCCATCAAATGATGAAGATATTATGTGACACTTCTTATCTTTTCTTCTCGCCTAAATACAACAACAAAATAAACAGGAACTTACTAGTGTTTTACGTAAAATATCCTACAAAAATAAGACCAAATCAAGTATCTACCTACCTGCGTGTAAAAGAGAAATAAGACTAATGCAAAGACTAAACTTTAGGAAAACGAAACAAAACTACACCTTAAATCGAATCATAGGACAGGTTTATAAGGCAAACCCTTCTGTTATTAGGGTTTCATGTATTACATCAACATTTAGAAACAGTCCCTGAGATGTAAAGACGCATTTGTTGGCAGTTTGCTACATAAACATGAGCACATGATGTCTCAGCAACATTACCCGAATAAATTCGCACTGTTCATGTAAATGGAACTGAAATTTGTTTGGAGGATAGAACGTATTTTAGTGAATCCATCCGCAGGTAAAGGAGTTGTATTGTCATTGAATTATTGATAGCAAAACGGTTTATTGGTGAATCGCCCGAATTAACTCGCCAAAATCCAGGCGAATCGACCATTTTAATAAATATTAGTTTGTCTTGAGGCGATTCGCACGAGTTCAATTTATTTGTGAACGAATCGACAACTCCAGTAATACGTAGTTGTAAAGTACACTGGCGCACAGAAGTGATTAGGATAAAATATTTTTAAGTAAACAAGACGAAAAGTGAATGTGACTGGTATACAGATACCATGTGGGTGTCAGGAACACCATTTTGTACCTAAGTCTTTATTTCTGTCTGAAATATTTTCTTGTTTCGTACTTTTAGTATTATTTTTAGATCACTTTTAATTTTCCGCACTCGGGTTTTTTAAATTGAATTATTATATAAATAGCACTCTATCTTTTGAATTCTAAAATAAATTTTTTTTTGAAGTTAGATAATGTTAGGTTTTTCAATGTACATCTGTTATGATACGGATACTCACCTAAACTTTACCGATTCACACTACTCGACAAGCACCGCTTGACTTTGTGAAATCTGATCTCTCACCCGTCATGAACACTCGCGTACATAGACATAAACATGAGAGTGTCTGCAGATATACCTACAACAATATCTGGAACACAACAGACATGGCTAATACACAACCAACGAGTGAAGATAACGTAGATAGGTACGCGGTGAACAGAACCATAATTTGTTCAAGGAAGCTTGAAATACTGTTTGACTTAACAATAGAGAGTATGATAAAGTTGCACAAGATTTTATATTATGTCTGCGTAGACTCTTCGCATTTTGTTCGATAGTTTACTATACAATCTCGCTATCTGGATCTAGGCACGAGCTAGCTGGTGAAAGTTTCCAATCCTTTATGTCAATTTTGTGTCGACATCGGGAAACAAACAACGCTTTTCTCTCTTTGTAGATTATTATCTTCATGAATCCCTCGATCTAAATATAGTTTGAGATTTTTTAAATTGAAAAGAACAACATCAATTTATGTGTCTTCTTACTCAAGGAAGTTTGACGTTACTAGATGAATACAATCGAAACACATTCATCAGATATAATTATTTGAAAAATTCTCCAAAATCAATTCTACCAAGTTTATCTGAGGAAATTCCACCGTTTGAATTCCTTTGGTTTCGTTTGCGTAGTTATTTTCGCTCTTCTTGATTTTCCGGCACGAGACGAATTATGCAAAAAAAATTCAATATGTATTACGCTGCCTATTTCCTTTTATAACTCGATAAAATTAACAAAGCCAGAGTAAATATTATGATTAGATGCTTTGAATCGTGACTTTCTGTAAATAGGTATGAAGGCGCGTCCCTCTCGTCCGCACAATGTTCATTCGATCAATCATACAATCAATGTCAAAATAGGGTTTTCAATCTGTACTACTAGATGGCGCCAGGGACGCGCCTTCAGGTATTTATTTTGTTATTAGGTACCTACTGAAGAACTTCAGAGTCGACGGTTAGGGCTTCGGTTCTTTGTTGTTATTGGCTGAGGTCAAAGTTACATTATATTCTAAGAACAATATTGTTCTGTGGTCTTTCAAATCAATGTTCACTTTGGATAGAAAAAAGAATAGGTAGGTAGTTTTACAAAAAGACCCGGTTTTCCAATCTAGGTAAGTAAAGACATTGTGGCTACCTACTAGGCTCAGCTCATTAAGATTAAGACAATATTTGTGAAGATATTGACATTTCTCACAAGATATAAACCTCTGTTAACCATATCTGGCACATGGGACAGTTCTAAATAGAGATTCATGAGTATTTCATCCGCACAAAGGCTGTGATAAATATGTAAATACCGCGAGATGGGTATCTCGGTCACGGAGTAGCGGAAAATGATATGTTCAGCGTGTGACGTCACACAGCGGTATTTATTCGTCACCGACGGGACACAAGTCACCTTATCTGTTTATACGAGGTGAACGGCGGATGTATGGATCAAGAAACAAAAGTAGAAACACTGAGTTTCAATGGAACATTAGAATAATTTTTCGGGGTTTTCAGAATACGGAAATGTATACGAAAATATTATAATTATATTATTTGTTTTGAAAAAACAAAAAACAAGATCTCAATTAAATATATTTATTATACTTTTTCAAAAGAAACTGAAGGATACCGGTGACATTCATACGTCTTGTTCATTTCCAGAGCTGTACGAATGCTACAAGACTTCAAATTGTCAACTATACACTGCCATCATTATTTTCCTTGCACAGGAAAATTTAAAATCACAAAGATCTTCATAGCTCTCTCGTGAGAAACATGTTGCCATGTCTAACACTTTCACGAGTCTTTGTTCATATCATCTGCCGTAAGAATGTGGGCGAATATGTAAATGTGGGGTAAGCCACTTAACTGTGACGTCACCACGCATTCTATGTGTTGCCTCGTATTTGTACGTGGCAAGCTCATTTGTTGCGTTGTCTAGCAAATTGGACTTGTAATGTAGGTAGTAGAGTGTGGGAGCATTAAAATCTATAAATATGACTATATACCTATTTGATGATTGATAAAATCATTATCATTATCCTATTCAGTTACCATTACAATAATTATTTTTGTTCCTAGGATGATATTAACGACGTTTTATCGAGGAGGACATCTTGACACAGTGTAAATAGCGTCGAGTGTGTACATAAATTTACTTTCGTATGTTATTGAAACCGCAAATTACGATTATGTCAACCATTTATCGGATTTTCATTTTTGTATTTGTTTATCTCTTCTAAATCACTATTTACTTCATCTAAGCCCAATCCGGAATTTAGGCGACCCATCAATTGCGGAAAATGTTATTTCCAACTTTGACAAAGAAAAAAAAAGAAAAAGATTGTTGCTATTATTTCTCGAAGAACTAACCAACAACTTAATTTATCTTCTCCGGGTTATTGTACACAAGAACAATAAAACAAATAACTCAACAGGAGTTTATTCGAACAAATTATTGTTATAGTAAAGAAAAGAAAAGCTATCTCGGATGTTGTCGGATACAGAAGTTTAAGAAACTTAGCTTACCCCAAAAAACAGAGCAGGTTAGTACTTAAATAGGTATTTATGAATAAAAGGTAAAGGTTTTTTTTACCAGTAAGATATAAATAGATTGTATTTTTCAGAGTCCATTTTATTATATCCACAACAATTAAAACAGTTTTTTAAGTTAGCTAATTCATAACAAGCTGATATGAGCATCAAGTTATTCAAATTAACGTGAAATATGACTTAGGAAAGACATCCTTCCCCATTTATTTTATGTTCACAGAATATTAAACTAAAGCTACAACAGCGAAATATTTCAAAAACACAAGCTAAAATTTTTCTCTAATGTTATTTGTATAAGCGCGCTTTTTCCTACAACTATAGAAATTCTGATGTGAATGTTACAAGTGAAATGGAAATGACGTAATTCGTCAAAAGATTCATGTATGATTTTCATGAATTCTTCATAAAAATAGCGTAAAGATCTCAGCAAAATCGTATGTTGTTGATTGTTTTATTTAAAATTGAGTATTTAAGGCTCGTCGCTCGAAAATTATTAGGTGAGGACTGAAAGACTGACTGTGTAAACTGAAAGTAAAGATTTTAGATAACAAATCAAGTAGTTAAAGCATGCATTCATTTATGAAAACCGGATGGCATTGATACACATTATTCCTTGCACTTATTAGAGCTTAAATTTCGAATGCTATCCGATTTAAACTACACAGTTTGACATTTTTTTTTTCGAAAATATCGTTGACAAAATTCGCAAAAACGGGCTTTTGGGGACTTTGAAGCATTTTTTCTCAGAAACTACCTAGCAGGATCGGATGGATTTTTTTTTACAACATTTAGTGGTACCAATAACAAGCTCACCAGTTTTGGCGCGGTTGACTCATAACTTTTTCTTAATTAGCGTGTGCGAAAACGGCCTGCATGTTTCGGATGATAATTTTTTAAATTATATAAATAGGGTGTAGGTAAACTTCAAAGCAACCGCATTTTCATCCGGTTGCCTCGTCAAAATATTTTTATGTTTTGCCCTTCCTATATCTTCGCCCCCGTCCATTTGGGGTCCATTCGGACGGTACCCCCCCGGGTTCGGTATCACTTCAAGACTCAGATTACCTCTCCGATTAAATTTTACATGCTTATTGCCTTGAATAAGGCTGATTATTGAGGAAATAAATCCGTTTTTGTTCTGTTGTGTTTTTGTTTTGTTGTTACGAAAGCTTTGTTTCCTCATCGTCTCTTAAAATACTGTTAAAAGGTCAGTCTCGGGGGACTGACGTACGTCTTAACGCAATGGTCGAGTTCACGAAGGTAAACGTTTGTTCACAAACACAAAACGTATTGATGGTGCTTCGCGGCGAGGGTCTCAAGAAGAGGATGAAAGGAAGAGATGAACAAATACAA
This sequence comes from Agrochola lychnidis, assembly GCA_963680765.1. NCBI lineage: Eukaryota > Metazoa > Arthropoda > Insecta > Lepidoptera > Noctuidae > Agrochola > Agrochola lychnidis. The sequence continues at coordinate 18,570,066 of OY796862.1, forward strand.
ATAGAGTATATTCAGCTGCAAGTAGCCTTGAGTGGCTATATTGTCCGTCTAAAACGAGTCATGCCCACTATCAAACGTGTTCGAGACACGTCAAAAGTCGTATTCATTCATAGTGATACAAGGTGAGAGTGTACTAAAGGTACACCCCTGCCCAACTCTTTGGGAAATACAGGCATAATATTATGTTATATTGTGTTACGATTGCGAAATATATTTTCTATAAATATTATAAATTTTATAAAATACATATTTTGCAGAGTCACTTTTTGTGTCTGTCTATGTGACTGCATTTTTCTTCTAAACTACGCAACGGATTTGATGCGGTTTTCTAGCATCATTTTGAGAATTAATTCGAAGGTTTATGTGTATAATACATTTAATGTTAAACTTACATCTTCTATATCTGTACATATATTAAAATAGTAACGAAGTCAAAACTGTACAATGAATATTTTTAGAAAAAAATAATTAGTACCATCGGTGTGGGCAAATAGAGTTTTTAGAATGTTTGTCCTTTTGTCTGTATTTATGTTCCAGGTTGGCGCAAAAACACCTAAATGGATTTGGATGAAATTTGGCAAACAGGTAGTTTATATACCTGAATTTATTAAGATATAGGGTATTCGTAATCCCGGTAGTACGTTCACGTGGGATATTTTCCGACATCCACGCGGGTGAAACCACCGGCAAAAGCTAGTTAATTAATTATAATAAAGTAATCTCGATATTTTGTCAAGTTGTGAAAACCGTGTGAAGCAGGGCGTGACGCTAGTATTCTATAAAACAAAAAATAACTATCGCGGTACCAATTTTTTCTTAACCAATAAAAATACAATCCTCCTCGGATTCCTTCTTGAACATAAATTGAGATGATGAGCAAATTGAACCAATAAGTTATGTCGGAGTTCGATTGTCGATTTGATGTTATAAGCTTTGGTTACATTTATAGTAATGTAGTCTTCATGTATTTTCATGTCATCTATTAGTATTTAATTGTCATGCAAATGGTTCACTTTGCGTTCTTTCCTTTTCGATAACTTTAAATTATTTCTAGCCTATCGTAAAAAAATATGCAGCATCCCTTGAGATAAGTATAAAGTGATCCATTCTACTTCTATCTGAGGGCATCTCTAGAGTTTTGTGCGAGATAATTACACTTCAATTGGTTTACATACAATAAGCAAACAGAAACATAGACTTCTACTCTGATACACAATATTATGGTAAGTATAATGAAGAATCGACCATCCGCGGAGGAACAAAGACTATCAATTAATTTTTAACCGACTTCTTAAAGGAGGAAGTTCTCAATGGTTTTAGTTTTCATTTTGTAGTGTTTTTTTGGAAGTCTGTTGTTTTTTGTAAAAAGTTTTTATTAAGACTTTTCCAACGTGGTTTTTCTATATCTTATTCTAATTCTTTGATTATTAGAGAGGCTGTAAGTAAATAATTCAAGATACGTTTACTCTCACCTTTCGATTTTATAACGCTGTGCAGCTACTAAAGGTAAAAGTTCAATAAAACAAAGTTTGGATCGCTTCCGCATGATTTATTTAACTCGCCTACAACGGTCGCCTTTGTGCACCTGTACGAGTGGGAATCCCCTCGGAATATATTTATAAGCGTTATAGAATTCGTGCTTTTCTATTTCAGGTGAAATATTTTCCTCTTTTTATTTTCTGCTACTAAAGGCTCAAAAAGGAGAATCCGTTTATTTAACAGTCATGTTACACCCACGAGTACAAAATATTTACTTCTATTTAGATATGAGAATATATGAGTGTGGCGGATGACCTCGCTTGACGAAATGTACCACAGTGAGCGATGCATATAAGGAGAAAAAACTCCAGTTTGAGAAAAAATCATAGAACCCGGCTTTAAAAATATACGGATATTTTATAGCTATTGGTAAAAAGCATTCACCCGGAACATAGTAGGTATAATATAATGCGTGATGTTAGGGTTCAACCCTAACTCGAGAGCACGTAAGTCACATATAACAATAAAGTCTAGATAAAGTTCCAATTCAAAATAAGACAGGGAAACTTTTAAACCTGCTGAATATTCAGTTTGAATCAAGAAGCCTAGTAAATGTTTTTTACGAGCAATTATACTCGCAATCGTCTATAGGAACTTCAATTCACGCATCAATTCTTAATTCTCTTTATTTCGACTGCTACTTCGCATTCTTTGCCTTGCCCTATTTTGGCAACTACCCAGATTTTTTATCAAATGTGAAGTTCGTCTATCGCTAATGAGATGTATGGACTAGCTAGCTAGAGGTAATGACGCGGAAAGACTTAGGTGAGGTTTTAAAGGTGGTTTGCCTCAGAGCTTTTTATAACATGGAAGTCCGCTATGAACGCTGCAGACAATAAAGAGACATTAAAGGTTTTATTTATGAGGATAAATCTGGTTAAAGAATGTATAATGCTAAATAAGAGTTAACAGGGAAATATCATTTTAACGATCGAAAAAAGCCTTTCTAGTTCACAAATATTCTTAACGTGACTTTAAAATATTAAAATTGTCTCAAGATTGAATTGCTAACTTGTTGAACAGTAGCGTCAAGATATAAATTTATCCAATAATAAACCGTAATTGGTGTTCCATAGTAATTCATGTCTGTAGACGCGCAATATTCGCTGCATGTGTCGCCGATGTTAAGCATGGCGCGCGGCTGTGAGGTTCATTCAATTATATCAGACGTTTGGAAGCAAGTGGTTTCTCTTTACTGGTTTCAAGATTGTAATTAAAACAATATCATTGGCATGCAATCACCTAAATATTTTAAGTGGCTCTACAGTTGTATGTATATACCTACTAATATCATCGGACACCATACACGGATTAACAAGGTTTTACCTAACTTAAACACGAAAGCGCGCAAAGCCCTAGTAGTTCCAATATTAACGTTATAATTAATCACCAATTATAATTTAATTAGTTATCAATAAGTAGAGCTTCCAATAATTATAACTACACAATATAACATTAATAATAATTTATTACAATAATTAAACAATCACTTTTTTACATTTACCGAGCCGAAAATATTGTTTACAATTACGAATGTTTTTTGTTTTCGATATTAATCTCTAATTAATTTATTTCTTAGGCTTTATGAACTAGAAAAAGTCTTTTCACGACAGCATTAATGTTTCCATACGTCTCTGAATAGAAAAGATTTCCTGTATGCCGTAATCTACAATTGCCACTTTTGGACAATGAAATCATCTTAACAAAGATTACGTAAGTTTCTGATTGTACTCTGAAAATTCAGCCATATCAACAGTAGTTCCCCTAATCTTGGTAATCTTTGTGGATAACGAAAACTGAGGAATTATTAACATTGTGGTCAGAGCTACCCTCGCGGTTATCTCGACGAACACTGAATATAATAAGTACCTATATTCTACAAGAGGACGCTGAGCAGTTTGATTAAGTTATAAATTGAATATGTAGATGTTCTACCTGAGATAGTCACTTACGTAAATGTAATAGGTACCTAATAGGAGCGGTGGTGCTGGTAGGCGCAAACGTCAGACTTTCACCACACTCAATCAAATTTAATTTGTTTATCTTTAAATCAGGCACATTACCCATAATTTGTTAGTATTACTTACAACAATGTTAGTATAATTAATTAATACAACTTACAGAACACTATATCTATTAAGCCATCTTCTGGAGACACCTGGCAACAATACATTTATTGCGCACAAGTGCTCCATCAGGTGACCTTCAGTCCTACTAGCAACAACGCTCAGGAGACTGCTGTCGCTGTGTCGCATCCGGCTCAGTAATGACGCGGATCTTTTACGCATGATCGCATAAAAGTCATCTGTACACGCTGCTGCGAACATCCCTGATGCGCTACAGAAACGTGGCAGCGACAGCAGTATCCTAAAAGTATTGTTGTATTGCACAGGCAGGGCGTTGAACGTTTTTTGCGTGTATCTGGTCCACAGACTGCAGGTATTAAAAGCCTGGCAATATGCCCTAAACAGTGTTATCTTCACGTTATTGTCACACTTTGCAAATCTGCGGGTCAGCGTGTTGCATCGAACGGCCAATGCCCTGCGCTCTCTCTCCATATCACAGTTATCAGTGCCATCTTCTGTAACCCAGTGAACAAGGCATTTAAACTGCTTTACTCTGTTTAGAGTTGCACCACATAGCGAGACTGGTGGTACTACTTCATAGGTCTTGTTTTGTGCCATAAAAACTAACAGCTCGCTTTTCTTGGCATTATATCTTAGTCCACGGGCTTCAGCATAGCACTCACATGTATTTAATAGCTTTCTGAGGGCACTGATCGACGGACTCAGCAGCACCATATCGTCAGCATAGCTGATGTTGTTAAAAGACACACCATCTATCGAGCATCCGATGCCAGTGCTGCTGAGTTCCTCGATCAGCTTATTCACATAGATATTAAATAACTTAGGCTAGGTCAGACCCCTTTGCCTCACTCCGCACTCTAACCTGTACACATCTGAATAAGCGCCTGCCCACCTTACAGTGTTATATTGGTTACCATACCAGAACTTTATATATATGACTTTTATATGATTTTTATATATGACTGAAATTCTGTTTGTGTTAAATCAAATCCATAGAAACTAATTAAGAACCTCTTCTTTTGATTGTACATTCTATTATCCATGTGCACTAATATCAACATGACGTTCACAGTTAACCAATCAATTAAAATTTGAGCATGCTATCATAGTTACCGCAAAATAAACCGTAATACGCACAAACAGAACTGTGTGGTTGATTCAATAGTGAGCACCTTTTAGCTTCATACAAATAGGATTTAAAGTAACATTGCTTTAGCTTTGAGTGGATGTTTTACATGTCTGCTTTAGGAAAGTTAAGCTTCAAATGGAGTTTCACAAGTTTCGATGTGTTGGCAAGCTGTAAGATTTACGTGAATAACGTTGGCAAATAGTTCCTGACACAATTAAATTCTATAAAATCTAGACTTTTAATTACAAGCATGTTAGACTGAGAAAACACGCTCTTGAGGGAGTCATAAAATGTCTTTTTAGTGAACGAACAATATTACAAATACCATCGTCAAAGTAAATTTTCACTTTGTCGGGTAACTTTATTAATGACTAGCTTCTGCCCGCGACTTCGTTCGCATGGAAATCGTAAGACATCACAATATACTACAATAACAGCCACATTTTTATAAAACTTCCCTGTATACTACGTTTGTAGTTTTATTCTCAGCAGCCAAAATATACAGAGAGTCAGGAATGGTGACTCGGGAGCAAGCGACGTAACAGTTGTCCGTGTGAGAAGCAGCTTATCCTGAGGTCGACACCCGCAGCCCTCAGCCTTTAATGTCGGCCCCTGTGACTTGTTGATCGCAAAGCATACACTCCCAGAGAACTGCACGCGCTTTAACTGGTAATGGTGGGGAATTTGTACTTTATACGCGCTATAAACACTGTCTCACCATCGCCACAACCTGTTAGAATTTCCACCTCGATGACGTTTCTCTGCAAAGACATGACTTTGAGCTGGTTTCCGTTACACAGATATACAACCGGAAGTCCACTTGCCATTTAATGCTGAAATGAACCTTTTTGGCGCAGCCGTGAGGCACACACTATTGTTTTAAAAACACTATTTTTTATTTCCACTGTAATTTGTGTTTTGTGTTTCGCGAACTGTGTCCAAATAAATGTTTTTTCTATCTTTCTTTCTTTTCTTTCTATTTGTAAATTGAGAAATTCTACGGGGTGATATTTGGCATCATCTTCCTCCACATCACTATTAATGGAGGTGTATATTACTTCACTCCCTTCAATTTGTGAGAGAATACTGTGGTTGATCGCTGTAGCTTGATCATCTTCGGAGTTAAAACGGAAACACACCTAAGAATTCTCTTGGTACGGTATTTGACTGATATCCCCGTATATCAGACAAATAAGATCTTCTAAAGTGGGATCTACTCTACCAAGAGGCTCTGGTAGAGTGCTTTCACCAACTTTTAGAAGAACATCGGAGAATTCTTGAGCATTTGAATTACCGCCAAGCCGAGCTCGTATGATGATGGTCAAGCGCAGTTTATGAACTCTCGACCATAGAGTCGACCTTTTCAACGAAGTTTTCACTTTTTTTGTCAAAACTGTGACACCACCCATCATATCTTGGTTTCTGCGGATGTCCTGCAGGGTTCTGTTTACAGTTTCCACTGCTTTCCTTTTTGCCATAACGCATTCATCCCATACGACGAAGCGCAATCCCCTAAGCACACATCCCTTGTTACTGTTGCGTGACACCCCACAAACAGGTGTTTCGTTGCTCTCTAAATCGATGGGAATCTTAAACATGACGTGCGCTGTTTTGCCACCAGGAAGCAGTGTGGCAGCGATTCCAGAAGATCCACATACATATTATAAAATCGCTAGGACAAATTTGCTGTCAAAATCTGTAAAAAAACATTTTATTCCTACAGTCCTTTGCTCTAAAATGATCAGAATACAACCTTGAATGTTTTGTGACTGTAAAGTACTTGTAACTTAGTAGTTTCCCATAGCTTACGAAGTTTTCCATTTTTTGTGAATTAATACATTCTATGAACTATTACATACACAATCCAAAAAAAAATCGTTTTACAAAAAGAGTTTAAAAAAACAGATGTAAATCGAACTTACTACCCCGGGCGGCCTACCACCATCTCATAAAGCAGTATTTTTTTAATGTTACTTCAGTGGGAGAAAGAGATGGAGCTATACATCCTGTAGAGCTTCATCTCTTTCCCACACTGAAGTAAACTAAAGTAATATTAAAATAATACTGCTTTTAAGCTGGTGGTAGGCCCTCAGGACTTCAAATCATTCGTCCAATCGCTTACTTATTCGCTTTGTTGAAAGTTAGCTAAAATAGCCGTTCCTATATAAAAGGTAGCGTGATGATAATCATTTAAAAAGTTAAATCGGTAACTACCTATCTACAATATCCCAACCTTTTGGCGCGTCCTTTTACAATTTGCAGAGAAAAATACGAACATGATGTAATATTGCTCATCCCCCATAGCAAATAGCGTGATAGTTTATGCCCTACGGTTGGTACAGACAAACATTCTAAAAACTTTATTTTCCGCATAAGAATCGATCCCAGATCTCTTAGCAATAACTTTCTTTAAAAAAAATTAACTTCGTTACGATTTTATTATATCTATAGATTATAGGTAGATTATCAAAAAAAATAATAATCGTATAACAAAATGTGAAAAAAAAGAAAAAAAAACCGTAGGTGGGAATCGAACTTACAACCCCACGTTTACAAAGCAACCGCCCAACCGCTGAGCTAATTGCTTTGTTGATACTTGTTTAAAATAGCCGTTCCTATATATTTTTTGATTGACTGCTTAGTTCCATAAAGGTATAGCGTGATGATAATCATTTAAAAAGTTAAATCGATAACCATCTACAATATCCTAAAATTTTGGCGCGTTTTTTCCCAAAAATACGAACATAATATAATATTGCTCGTCCCCCATAGTAAATAGCGTGATAGTTTATACCCTATAGTTTGACCAGACTTATAGGGAACACCTATGCAAAATTTTAACAGAATCTATCCGGTAGAATTTGCGTCATGCTAGAACATAAAAATACAACATAATGTAATATTGCTCGGCCCCCATAGTAAATAGCGTGATAGTTTATACCCTATAGTTTGACCAGACACACAGGGAATATCTATGCAAAATTTTAACAGAATCTGTCCGGTAGAATTTGCGTGATGCTGGAACATACATACAGACAAACAGACAAAAATTCTAAAAAAAATATTTTCGGCATTAGAATCGATCCTAGACCTCGTAGCAATTACTTTTTTTCAAAAATATTCAATGTACAGTTTTGAATTCGCTACGATTTTATTATATGTATAGAAAATGCTTTTAAAAATCATAACAGAAATACACGGACGCTTTTGTGTTGTTTAATATGAAAAAAAAGGGGTTATAAAGACGAAAATGTTACGTGGATGGTAGACAAGTCAACTACAATTCTGAGAATATGTATCAGAGAATATGTATCATAAGAATGAGAATTTGTATCAGATGGATGAATAATACTCACGATGAAAATATTGCTTTGATTTGCTCTTCTCGTTATGTTCATAATGAAGCAAGCGCCTCTTGGCTATAACAACAAAACTATCAACACAATATCAATTACGACCGCACAAATATGTACGTAATTATTATTCCATAAATCACGTGAAGATTATATAAGTGTCTGGTGTGACAGATGTGTCACATAGCTACCGTAACTAGCGTGCGCGACAAACTTGGCTAATATCAGACATTTTGGATGATATTGTATAAGATAATAAGTTATTCAGATCTCACAAAAGGGGCTTAGTTATGAGGCCCAAGTAAGTATAGGGCAATATCTATTTCATAAATTGTTCGGTCTGTTGAACGCTACGGGATATTGCAGATTTTCCGGAAAGTAGTTTTAATTTAAACGGAGTAACGAAAACCGAGCTTTGAGAACATAATGTTACCAATAACCGAACATTTTTACATGACTACGGAAAAGGCAAAGGAGGGTTTTGATTTTAACAGGCTATGTATTATTATTTTGTTTTAAATATAAAGGTAGCCAGACGGTCGTCAACAAGCCTTTCTGCAGAGGTGACCTTGTCGGAGCGTCGCGTCGGTTGGCAACGCCGTTGAGTGCGTCGGCAAGACAGTTGGCGACAAGCTCCCGACTTCAGTTTGACTTCAGCTCGCGGACCGAAACCACAAAAATGGCTCCCACACTTTCTTGACGTTTTTTTAGCACTTTTGTGAAAAAAGAAACAAAAACATCTGACACCACTTTGGCAGTAGAAAAACCAGACAGTATAGTGTTTCGAGTTTTCTTCTAAAATTGCAATCAGTGCCGCTCTTATGGCAAAAAAATGTGGCATCCCACTGGCAGCATAAATATATGACGGTAATGTTTGACGGTAGAAATTCCAATAATAAGCGTTTTTTTTTTATTGTTAACTGCGCCAATGTCGACTATTCTGCCAGTATCAAGTGTGAAATTAATACTCACCTACTTGAAGATGGGTAATAGATACTGGCGGAATAGTCGACATCGGCTCAGTTCATTACACGTCACATCATTTTCAAGCCGATGCAGCATCCTATATTTTTGCTCGTCAGATATAGGTTTAGTGTTCCTTCGATGTCACATATTTGTGTTGCCACTTGTATATGCCTTCCACAAATGATCACATATATTTGCCGTCATCTTGACGACAGATGAATGTATGAATCATGAAATCAGATATTATTACCGAGCTGTTCATAGTAATATATTTATGCTCGTGACTGTACAATACGTGATCTTTACTGCTCCGACTCGTATCTGAGTTTCATTCGAAGATTTTTTACAAAGTACTGTTTAAACAATCAAGCATCACTCGCTGATAGTTGTAAATTAATGGAATTAGTCTGTCTAAACACTGAGCTGTGGAACTTGTGCATTACTCGCTAATAGGTTTCGGGAAACGGATAATCCGCGCTGGAAATATAATGCTATTAGCAAACTATCGTTATCCGTTAAGACGCAGATATATGACAGTGACCTTGAATAGTTAGCTTGCGTGTTCTGTACTGAGCTCACGCAACGCGTCCGTACGTCCAGCCAGTAATAGGACTCGCCCATCAAGGACCGCTGCCCCAAATTAGACGCATTATTAATTTATTACACGTAAATAAAAAAGTATTTTAATAAAACACGTATACTAAAAGATTTGTAATTTAATTATCTTTAATATGGTGAAGTTTTCAGAAAAATACGCTTGATGGATTTTGCGTCATTCTCAATTTTTATCCGCGTTAGACATAACTCTACAAATTAATTTCACTATGTAATATAAAAATAATCAAAAATATGCCTATATTAAAATATTAAAAAAATGCTCTAATTTAACATATATATTTTATAAACTACTAACACTACTCGTTCAGACGTCATCTTCAGTATAAAATCATTAAAAGTCAGCTATCGTCTCCTTAAAATGACGCACGATATTATATTCTTGCTTACCTACTAAAAGTTAATTCCAAGCAGTGGCGGTACCTCCATAGAAGCCGAAAAGCCCGGCTTGCATTCATAGATGAGCCCACAAAAAAAAAAAAAATTACACCCGTAAACTTGTAAAGCAACCAAGTAATTCATTCATGTCGCAAGAATTGATAAGAATAATAACATTAAACTCCGCGCTGCACTGTATCAGCCGCGCGCTTTAGAAGCTACGATGCCAGGTTTACGTACTCAAAGAATAATATTTAAATTCCGCGCCGTTTTCATCACGCACGTTGCCAAACTATCTCGGATGCCGCAGTTGCGATCTCACTCTAACACTATAGCGTTAAGCAGGACGCGAGATCGCATCGATGAATGAAAACGTCAATTCTGTGGTACATTGCATTGCTTTCTCGCTCACACAAGGGGGCTTCCTATGAGGCTTCATACCTCTCATCTTTCGCATGGAAAATTGTTAACGTTGTTGGTACCATTAGTATGTACTCATTTCGCAAAATGTTCTAATTTTTAAGCCCGGCTTTTGATTTTTTATGAATGGAACGAATCGTGTATTTGATTATGAATAGTAGGAGTAAAGCAACTACCTATGTCGTTGCAAGATGCTGCGCAAGACCTGCGCAATACGTGATTTTCTATAGAATGATACAATTTTCAAGTTAGTTCAAATTTGTTTTGAGCGGCTATTGGCGCTTTTTTTTTGCTTTGATATTTTTTTCATTTTCTGTGAGTTTAAGTGTTGTGAATTGTGATTAGTTTTTGCTGTGATTATTATCTTTGTTTTGAAGTGATTAAAAAGTTTCTTATCATTAAAATTAATTCGGAAACGCATGCAATTGTTCCTTGTGAAGGACTAGTGTGTGAAATTGTTACTCGGAAAGGTAATTTTATCATCAAAATGGGAATTCGGAAACTGTTCGTAAAGGTATTTATATTGATTTTTCTGACAATAAGTAACTCTTTACTTCACCGTAACCAACCTCAAATTATTGTACCTATTTCTCGGAAAAAAAACATGTATTTTTGTCAGTCGAAGAATAGATTGAAATGGCATTCGAATGTCTATTACACAAACTTATGTAAGTAGCTGGTGCCATGAAAGCATATGACTAGTGTTGTTTTTATGGCAATGTAGTTTTGGAAAACTACTGAAAAATAAACCATCCTATTATGTTTAAGTACATCTCATTGAGATCACAAAACAATAATGTTCGTATCGAAGAGATTCTTCATAGGTGTTTTGAAATAAAGATTAGAGTTGGCTATTGTCATTATGATTATGATAAATTATAAAATTTTGTTTAGGTAGGTAATATCTCATGTTAACATTTTCAATCGACATTAAATTTTAAACTCATAAAATTATGCGTTCGGCAATAGAACAACAAATCGATACTATGGGAGCCATCTAGTGGCTTTTGATTGAAAAATTTTGCATGAGACAAGCCAATATGAATTATGGTAAAAAGGTTCGACTAAGCGGTGTAATTACGCGCATTCGTGGCGATAGATGGCGCTTATGACAATTACGTGCCTGACATGTCATGACCTTTTCGCATTTGAAAGGTTTTCTAACCAAAATTATAATAATGTTGTACCATGAACAACATAAATGAAAATAAGTGAATCCCTCACTTGGCAGATTTTTTTTCGTAAAAAATCTGGCGGCTTGCCTTAATTTTGACCCCTAGGCACGCCACTGATTCCAAGGTACCTTTGAAGGTTTATTTATTGCAAAGAATCCTTAATACTGTAATACAAGAAAAATCTTGTAGGAGCTTGTCTGATCTTACAATAAATACGTATTCTGGACTATCGATCGCTGAGCTTGTAAACCGGAGCAGACGATGAATAACGAATGAATCGCTTTGATATATTTTGATGCAGAATATACAATATTTTTTTTTTCAGTTCTTTTCTTATTTCAACAATGCGCGTAAATAATACTTTGTTTCACAATATATGAAACTAAACATTGTCTAGACAATTTAAAGACGTATTACAACCAACTTCATATTTTTCTCGAAATAACTTTTGTAAGAAAACAGTTTCTTGAAACAGTTTTTTTTTTTTCAACCTTTATAGTAATATTTTTCTGTAAGTTCTTTAGATAAACTTAAAATATCTCGTCTATTTATTTTGCTACCAACATCATCATCAGCCTATAATGTTCCCACTGCTGGGACACAGGCCTCCTCTCTGTGAGAGGGAGTGGGCCGTAATCCACCACGCGGGCCCAGTGCGGGTTGGTAGATGTCACATATCTTCGAATTTTCGGTTCTAGAATATGCCGGTTTCCTCACGATGTTTTCCTTCACCGTTTTGAGAGTAGTGGTGATGAAATAATTTACACAAAGTAAAGCGCCTGTCTTTACTACCAACATAGTTACTTATTATTTTTTGTTCGTGATAAATCGTCAATCAAGCGGACAGCAGTGGCCGCAATTTCAATCAATGTTTGACCCTAAAAAAGTTTGTCAGACGCATAATATTTCGAACACTAAACCTAGTCCAGGTTCGCACACAAGATTTAAAAATCTTTCAAAGCTTGTCCTTTTCGTTGACATTTATTCCGAATCTTTCACCTAAGTCTTTTAGTAGTTTTGATTAGCTAGAAAAACCTATCTTCATAATCAAATTAATACCTATCTATATTTTTACAGATAAAGAAAACTGGTTTTAATGTTAAAATTGTTTTTTGATGGCTCCATAATACAAAATACATACCGAAACTAATAAGGTAAGTGGTGACAACATTTTGTGTCACGAGCACGCGCGTCGTGGAGCGAATATGTCGATGTCGAGACGGTAAATCTTGTTTGTGAAGCAACATGCGGAGGCTGTTAGTCATACTCTTACAAAAATTATAATAAATATTCTTCAAAATCATATCGAATTACTTGGGTTATCTGAAAGGTACATACTAATACCATGAAGTCTTTGTATAAGAAAAAGCAACAAGATAAGAGGTGAATCAAGTCCCTGACATACCTAAGTTTATATCAGGAACATGTTCATAAGATGAATCAAAAGTGATAAATTAATTAATTTCTGAACCCATCCAACGATGTTAGATTTCGGCACTCGGCATCTTTCACTCGCTTACAGAATAATTGACAAATGTAATGAACGAAGTGGATAAACCGTTTATTTCCAGATAATATTGTCGGTGTCTGGTGAACGTGGAATGAATAAAAACACTCGAGTGAAGTGTCTGACATCGGCATAATCAATTACCGCTGACACGCACACCCCAACGCCCTAATTAGGTGAAGCATGCGTTGCGTCTTTCCCTCACGTTGATATAATAAACTTCCTTAATACGGAGTAATCCACTCTGAGTCATCTTTACATCCTCTCAGAAGGCCAATTCCCGTAAATGAAAATGATGAAAATCTAGTTGCAATCGCATGTTAGCGTCAATCAATGTCAAAAACTTGTATGAGAATTAGAGATATTTTTGACAGATTGAGACTGAGATTAGAATGCGACCGTTCTTAAAAATACGGCAAGTGCCCCACTGATTACGCACTCTGGCACGGAAAATTCAACTAGCTTAAGTGACGTCACACGAAACGTACGTACAGTTTGCTCAACAAAGTTCCGGATAATTGAAGAAAATTTATGAACGAAGAAGAAAAAGAATCCACTCAATTATAAAGACTCGGAGTAATGTAATATTTTTATATAGTAGACATCAATGGACTTATTTTCTAAGGAAAACTCCAAATTATAATAATCTAGTTGGAATACACAATAAATAAAATTAAAATAATAACACAAACTGGAAAAGTAGTCAAATGTACAGTTTTCAAATAATATTTCCACTTAAGAACAGTCTGCAGTACAGTGTTTTTCTTTTTGTGCATGAAGAGATGATAATATAATAAAACGGGCTCTTGGCTGTTTGCCGAGAGCGTTATAACAAAAACAGCAGAATAATTGGTAACAATACCTAGATCATTTGAAAATAATTCTCACATGAAATTAGTAGGAACCCTTGCAGTGTTGTCAGCAAACAACATGATTAACTAATTAATCTCCATTTCAATTTCGGGTCGAAGCCAGACTATGCTTATTGGCCATCGATCCCAGCTAATTGAATAAGTGCGATACTGTAAGCAATTAAGATCAAATCTGGACTACCTTTGATGTCAAGACATTTCCGTAAGTAAGACGTTTGCCTCTTTAACAACGATCCTACGTTTAATTACCATGACGAAATAATTAAAAGTCACTTATAAAACGGCTAGCCTTTTGAACCCCGTTTTTATAAATATTTGAGAGGTAAATCAATGAACGCTTTCAACCGTTTCACTATGTACAAAGTTACGCCCACGCCAGCTGACTAAGAAACTATTTAACTATTTTTTACCCCTTGAGTTCAGATTTTTGGGATAACAGTTTTATTTAAAAAGGTTTTCATAGTGCAGAGGCGTATGATTGTTTGGAAGCTAGATACTACCTATATTTTACAGAGATAAATTGCCGGCTTTGTGAACATGAACAAGTCATAAAACATGTTCCATGTGGAACAAAGAAAATAAAATAACGACAGAGGCTCGGCCTGAGCTCGTGCATAACTTGTGGTGAACGATACCATGATGCTGGAAATACAGAGACTTTCCTCATTTGCACACAAACAGCGACCTTTTCAGGTGAGCTGATATTTACAAGATGCAGCGACTCCAACCCGTTTGCTAATGTGGGCAATAAATATACATAATTGTAAAATTTTCTTGTGATTGTTCACATCACAGTGATAATTATCACAGTAAAATTATAAGCACTAACTCCAAGATTTCCCAACTTGCCTAACTTACTGTGTACTTATGAAATCTTTTTAAATGTAGCTATTGTTATTATCCTGGAATGATCAAATCCAAGTTGGAGTTGTTAGTGTTGTACATTGTAAAATTCTTTTGGCGAGTTTTTCTCGAGTTTTCAACCTGATTTATGGCGATGATCTGGCGAAAAATGTAAGGTCGTGTATGGTATTTCCATTTGCACTGCTCTGTGGTGTTCCTTTACCGTAAACCTAGGGAGTTCCTACTCGTGAATGGAAAATTGAAAAAAACAGTAATATTCTTTATGATGCGCTGAAGTTAGTTTTACGTAATTTAATAAATAAAACAAACTTTAATTGATTTTAAAAATGAGTTTGCAACAGCTGTACCACTGGAAAGCGTTCGTTTCTAGTTTCTACTATAAAAGCGGGCGAATAATATACCCAATCGGGTTTACAATTTGCAAATACAGTTTGAAAAGCACATTATAAGCATTATCTGATGTAAAGTGAGGGAGCGGTATTTTCTCTTTATTTTTGAGCTAAGAACTCAATTTTACTTTTTACTTTACATCGCTATTATTACTTACAGTACGATTTAGAAGAAGAAGCTACAATTATATTTTCCTTCGAAATATTTCATAACTAGCTTCTGCCCGCGACTTCGTTCGCATGGAAATCGTAAGACATCACAATATACTACAATAACAGCCACATTTTTATAAAACTTCCCTGTATACTACGTTTGTAGTTTTATTCTCAGCAGCCAAAATATACAGAGAGTCAGGAATGGTGACTCGGGAGCAAGCGACGTAACAGTTGTCCGTGTGAGAAGCAGCTTATCCTGAGGTCGACACCCGCAGCCTTCAGCCTTTAATGTCGGCCCCTGTGACTTGTTGATCGCAAAGCATACACTCCCAGAGAACTGCACGCGCTTTAACTGGTAATGGTGGGGAATTTGTACTTTATACGCGCTATAAACACTGTCTCACCATCGCCACAACCTGTTAGAATTTCCACCTCGATGACGTTTCTCTGCAAAGACATGACTTTGAGCTGGTTTCCGTTACACAGATATACAACCGGAAGTCCACTTGCCATTTAATGCTGAAATGAACCTTTTTGGCGCAGCCGTGAGGCACACACTATTGTTTTAAAAACACTATTTTTTATTTCCACTGTAATTTGTGTTTTGAGTTTCGCGAACTGTGTCCAAATAAATGTTTTTTCTATCTTTCTTTCTTTTCTTTCTATTTGTAAATTGAGAAATTCTACGGGGTGATATTTGGCATCATCTTCCTCCACATCACTATTAATGGAGGTGTATATCACTTCACTCCCTTCAATTTGTGAGAGAATACTGTGGTTGATCGCTGTAGCTTGATCATCTTCGGAGTTAAAACGGAAACACACCTAAGAATTCTCTTGGTACGGTATTTGACTGATATCCCCGTATATCAGACAAATAAGATCTTCTAAAGTGGGATCTACTCTACCAAGAGGCTCTGGTAGAGTGCTTTCACCAACTTTTAGAAGAACATCGGAGAATTCTTGAGCATTTGAATTACCGCCAAGCCGAGCTCGTATGATGATGGTCAAGCGCAGTTTATGAACTCTCGACCATAGAGTGGACCTTTTCAACGAAGTTTTCACTTTTTTTGTCAAAACTGTGACACCACCCATCATATCTTGGTTTCTGCGGATGTCCTGCAGGGTTCTGTTTACAGTTTCCACTGCTTTCCTTTTTGCCATAACGCATTCATCCCATACGACGAAGCGCAATCCCCTAAGCACACATCCCTTGTTACTGTTGCGTGACACCCCACAAACAGGTGTTTCGTTGCTCTCTAAATCGATGGGAATCTTAAACATGACGTGCGCTGTTTTGCCACCAGGAAGCAGTGTGGCAGCGATTCCAGAAGATCCACATACATATTATAAAATCGCTAGGACAAATTTGCTGTCAAAATCTGTAAAAAAACATTTTATTCCTACAGTCTTTTGCTCTAAAATGATCAGAATACAACCTTGAATGTTTTGTGACTGTAAAGTACTTGTAACTTAGTAGTTTCCCATAGCTTACGAAGTTTTCCATTTTTGTGAATTAATACATTCTATGAACTATTACATACACAATCCAAAAAAATATCGTTTTACAAAAAGAGTTTAAAAAAACAGATGTAAATCGAACTTACTACCCCGGGCGGCCTACCACCAGCTCATAAAGCAGTATTTTTTTAATGTTACTTCAGTGGGAGAAAGAGATGGAGCTATACATCCTGTAGAGCTTCATCTCTTTCCCACACTGAAGTAAACTAAAGTAATATTAAAATAATACTGCTTTTAAGCTGGTGGTAGGCCCTCAGGACTTCAAATCATTCGTCCAATCGCTTACTTATTCGCTTTGTTGAAAGTTAGCTAAAATAGCCGTTCCTATATAAAAGGTAGCGTGATGATAATCATTTAAAAAGTTAAATCGGTAACTACCTATCTACAATATCCCAACCTTTTGGCGCGTCCTTTTACAATTTGCAGAGAAAAATACGAACATGATGTAATATTGCTCATCCCCCATAGCAAATAGCGTGATAGTTTATGCCCTACGGTTGGTACAGACAAACATTCTAAAAACTTTATTTTCCGCATAAGAATCGATCCCAGATCTCTTAGCAATAACTTTCTTTAAAAAAAATTAACTTCGTTACGATTTTATATCTATAGATTATAGGTAGATTATCAAAAAAAATAATAATCGTATAACAAAATGTGAAAAAAAAAAAAAAAAAACCGTAGGTGGGAATCGAACTTACAACCCCACGTTTACAAAGCAACCGCCCAACCGCTGAGCTAATTGCTTTGTTGAAACTTGTCTAAAATAGCCGTTCCTATATATTTTTTGATTGACTGCTTAGTTCCATAAAGGTATAGCGTGATGATAATCATTTAAAAAGTTAAATCGATAACCATCTACAATATCCTAAAATTTTGGCGCGTTTTTTCCCAAAAATACGAACATAATATAATATTGCTCGTCCCCCATAGTAAATAGCGTGATAGTTTATACCCTATAGTTTGACCAGACTTATAGGGAACACCTATGCAAAATTTTAACAGAATCTATCCGGTAGAATTTGCGTCATGCTAGAACATAAAAATACAACATAATGTAATATTGCTCGGCCCCCATAGTAAATAGCGTGATAGTTTATACCCTATAGTTTGACCAGACACACAGGGAATATCTATGCAAAATTTTAACAGAATCTGTCCGGTAGAATTTGCGTGATGCTGGAACATACATACAGACAAACAGACAAACAGACAAACAGACAAAAATTCTAAAAAAAATATTTTCGGCATTAGAATCGATCCTAGACCTCGTAGCAATTACTTTTTTTCAAAAATATTCAATGTACAGTTTTGACTTCGCTACGATTTTATTATATGTATAGATTAGATACTTTTTAATTTTATATGCAACCTCATTAATACCATATATGAATGAGGTTCTATATAAAATTAAAATGTCTCACACGAAAGGCTACGACAGAAGAATTAATTGCAATGAAACATTTTAATTAACGCTTACAAACATTTTACGGTTTTCTTTTTCCAGTGGCTAGGAAACCATGTAAACGCTAATTTTACTAGTCTAAGCAGAAAACTCTACTAAGCTTCGTGATAAGGTTCGTCAAGAATGACAATGTTAGTTCTACAACAATGTGAACAACAGACTGTGTGCTCAGACTGGGAACATGAGAACTGAATTGCATAATACTACTCATCAAAATTGTTATTCAATGAATATCTAAGCTTTAACATCTGTGTTTGTTGTGCTCCGTCATTAATTACACCTCAGTAGAAACTTAAACACAAAGTCAATTTAACAGAAGGGGTTTCGGATAGCAGTTGATAAAGTTCTCGTTATTAAACTTTCAAAGGAACAGTACTTACCACTGACATTTAATTGCTTCTTGATTAACATAATTAGTTCCGGAATAACAATTTAATTTGAAGCATTGTTGAAATCCATCCTGATCCTACCCTTACTATTCTATTCTTAAACCCCAACTTTGATATACAGGGTTATTGGTTATTCGTCAGCAATCCGTTAAGAGGATGTAGGAGAGGTCATTTGCAACCAAATTACTCCGGATGACCCCTATGTCAATGTCAACAATTTTCGAGTAACTGGACATTTTATATTTTAAAATATATGAAGTAAAAAAAAGTCAAATTACGCGAATATTGTTTTTATTACATTTTTATTTCATATATTTAAAAGTATAAAATTTAAAAAACTCAACAGTATGAGTTGCAAAATATTCAAAATGGTTTGATCAATTTGGCTTTCATTTGAACTGAAGCCAGCGCCACCGGGATGGATCGGTGAATTCTTTTTTTTTATAACCTTCGTTTTAATCGGATGCAATGCAAAATATTATTACGATTCCATTTTAATAGATTCAAAATAAATATTTTATCCTGACCTCTGGTAACTAAAATACACAAAACCTAAAACTAATACTACGACCCGAACTACCGACTACGAATCCCAACATCCTCAAGACAGATCCCACATTTTACGACTACCCGCAACTTGTACACATTTAGCCAGAAATGAATCTCGCGCTTGACCGCATAGAGGAAGCGTTTATTAATACGGACTGCAGATGTCTATAGAGAAACATGCCGAGTGATGAATCTTGAATGAATTAGTCTTACCCTTACTGAACCTTTCAGGAAGAAAAGACTATTCACATTGTTGCTTTGTTGTTCGGGTCAGAGCAATTACGTCAGCGAAGACCTTTGTAACTTGTCATTAAACTGCTTGCGTGCTTTGCATTGCTACTAAATGTATTTTAATTGTGGTAAACAGTGCAGTGCGAAATTATAATTTGCTTGTTTCATCTCATTCTATTGTTAGACATTACCCACCTGTTTCTATTGAATCTGTGTTGATTCTATAGATACAACTGTGCCAGAGTAAAGTTCTCAAGAGATTCTTAAATTAAATAAACTTTATTATCAGGCTTCGAAGGCCCATAAAGTGTTAGTATTACAAATTACTGAAACTCTATGTTAGAACAACAATTAGGCACACACACAATTAGGTGGATATACCACGTTTATTTTAATAAACAATATCTGCTGTTAAACTTATCGAGTTCATTAATTGCCTTTGTTCATCCCTCGCTCATAATAATTCTTAGAAATTCAAACACACTATAATATAAAGGCTGGTCTATTTGCTTACGAAAACATCTTCTAGTTTAATTGTGTACATAGTTATAATGTTATTAGGTATATGTAATCAATGTTGCTTACCACTATGTAGGCATGATTCTGTGGATTGTGGTGTAACAGAGAACAGTAAACAATGGTTGTAATAACAAACATGATTACAATAGATCCGAGTCTGATGGTTGCTAATCCAAGAACATTGACCTATACATAATTAACACTTGAGCCAGCAGTATCATTTGAGTTGGTTGAATTTAATTGCTAAGAATTATAATTGAGTAAAAGAAGTGTGAATAGTTACGATTTACTTATGCTATTTTAAACTAAGTCGTTAATCATGTTTGTAAAAAAGTAATTTATTCGTTGAGAAGATATACTTACCTACAACAATAGATACTCGACCATTGTTCAGAAAACATATAGTAAAAAGAATAAAACTTATTGTATAGTTCCTACATCACCAATATTATGTCATAGAAAATTAAACTTTTCTGTCCTTCTAAAACATTTATGACAAACAGGAATCTGGTCCTAAACACACAGAACTAAGGGAATCGCAGAGATGCTGAACTAATCCGTGGGCTAATGGAAATTATTCAAATAAGGGTCGATTCGACTCTATTAGCACGTTCAAATATCCGGAACAGACTGTGGACAACAGATGTGTACTCACACAAATTTACTTACTACTGATTTAAGAATTACTGTATGTGAGCATTGTTTAAGTATTTCAAAACCAAAAGTCAAAAGCGAACACAAAGTTATGAGTGTTAATATTGAATTACAGTGTTTTGGTCTCTAATGGAATCTGTTAATGAGTAAACACTAATGGCGTCACTGCAAAGTCGGTGAGAGACTAAAATAAATGGAACATATTGTTTAATTTGTACCTAATGCGTTTCTATTTAATAAACAGGAAACAACAACCAATTTAGGACTCCAGTATACTTTGTAAAAGGCTTAGGTCATGTTAGAGACTTGGTGGTTGCGGAGATCTACACTAGCCTGTGCATGTGGAAAAAGAAACCACATTTGGAAAAGTGAAATGTATAAATTGGTCGGAAAATATTTGTCTAAATATATTATTGTTTGTTTTGTGCTGGCTCAGCTGGTTTACTATGAGACCTTTTGAGGTCAGATTATCAACTAACATATTTAAAGTTTTTTTTCGCAGGGCCAGCCTGCGAAAAAAAAACTTTAAATTCTAAGTCTTATTACAAAACTTTTTCTATCAGATACTTCTCAAGATAAATTAAGATGATGCAATAAAACTCTACATGCTGGTATTATAAAAGAAAAATCGAGATTATTCTGCCTCTATGCTAGCTATTTGCTGTGATTCGGTGATATTTTTGCGGCGCCAGCAAATATTTTTTTACAATATGGACAATTTTAATTGAGATAAATAAAGCAAAATCTATGATTTACCAATATTTTCAGTTTGAAACAAACGATTTCCAGTTTGAGTTGGTATACCTCCGTACGGACTTTATAATCAAATATAGGCTTTGATTAGGTTATCAGAAATGATCTCTTGCAACTGACTTCCACGGCGGCTAGGTGTTTTGATAGACAATCACTACTTAAATTGGTTTTTGATAACCAATTGAATTATGTATACGATTCGATTTAATTAATTGAATCCAAATTGTACTTCCATTCTTCAGACACTACAACAGCTGCACTCAGTAACGTCAAAAGAAAATCGTTCTACGTTAAATTAATCCGGCTATTAAAAATCACGTAGCGAGCTAATAAATTAGAGTCAGATGTTATCGAAAAACTTCAGCTTTTGATTAAGCCACCTCAAGGAGAATGACTGGCAACAGTTACCTTGAGTTTGTTCTTTATCTTGTAAAATATTGTGTCTGTAATGAGAAGACATGAGGTTTTGAGGACGCGGCGACGGTTCTCATAAAAAATCGGAATTTTGTGTACCTAGGTATTTACGTGGTTTTAAATTATGAAAATGCTTAAGTTTTAACCCTAAAACAATGTTATTTGTGCAATTTACACAAACAAGTAATTTGATCACTAATATGAACAACGGCTCCTAAAGGTTTGTTTTAATTAATTATGTTTACCGTAGTATTTAGTGAATGTGTAATATATTTGTGCTCACAAATAAAACCACTTCATTAACGTTACGAGGGTTTTGTTTTATATTTAATTACTCTACACCACAGTTAATGTTTATTTCTGTTTAACAGAAGTAGACAGAACGATCGACAGCGAAATTCGTTTATTATACGATCGTTTTACATACATAAAGCGGCAATTCAATTAATTAATATACATATACTAGTATCCATATATTTAAGTTATCAAATTCTGTATTATAAACTACCTTATATAACAATATCAGACGTTACTTCAAAAGCCAACTTACCAAATAGGCATGAAATATCTCGTGTTAACTTGGACTCGGGTCAAGTTATCGTACAAATCTGGTATGTTCGGAAGTCGGGCAGGCCAGTTAGCGACTTCTGCTCTGAGGTAACTGTACATTAGCTAATCGACTGAGAGTTTAGAGTGTTTTGGATAAGGTTGTTTATAGTGTACAGCCTCACTTCGGACGACACCGGACTGTCGCGTGGAGATAAGCTTGTAGCAGTTGCTGTGTGCTTCTAAATGTCAGTGATCTTGTTACAAGTTTACATTGTAGATTATATGGATAATAACTGAAGTAGGACAATGTTCGCAGTCGTTTATGTCCTGAATAATGTTTGGATATTTTTGCTTAAACTAAAGGTTCTGAAGAATAACAATCAATTGCATAAACAAAACTCTCAAAGAAAACCATTTTGAGTCTTTTGTCCCATAAGTAACTTTATTACCATCATTGGGTCAGAACAACTGGATTTTAAGCATATTTGTAAAGATCACGTCCTTGTCCGCATCCCTCGGGGTATTTCTAACAACCGTTGGGATAACAGGCGCGTGTGTTTGACTATTTGTCTAAAACTCTCATGTTGACTGACCCTAAAATTTCCCTAACATGTTGGCAACGGAAACTTGATTATTTGAATGAACTAGATTCGTACGATATTTTAAAATTATGAAATATTCTAAATTCAATACGTAAATTTTCTGTTATAGGTTATTTTCGCAAATGACCTAACTAAATTAAATTTCAGGTAGGTACGTAAGTCATTACTTTTTAATTGCCAATTTCAAACACAACTGCAATTAAAAAACGCACTACCGGATCGCTCGCCTTTGACGTTACATTCCCTTGATGCAGTACAAAACATGTTATATGGCAGAAGAAAAGGAGTCCAATGTGCAAAAAAGATTCCAGAGGTAGGTACAGGAAACAAATTATCGCAGTCAACTCGCACGCTCCATTGTTTTACGTGTCAACAGTAATGGCGGCCAGAGGGAATGTTACCAATAATAGCCATTTCGTTACGTACAAGACAATTCTCATAATTATATCATTGTTTGGTAAGTTTGATGGTGTGTTCAGCATGGTGACGGGGTAATCGAGTTTCTAGTAGGTATTTGTTTTGGAGGAAAGTTGAGTTTCTGATGCCGAAAATGGGAAGTCATTTCTGTGATGGTGTGAAAATGTAGGTAATGATCGTATATATGTAGAATGTTGAAATTAATTTTTGTCGTAATGAATTAATACCGAACTGTACTCCTTGCTTTAGTTAAATGCACTGAAATTCAAACTTATGCTCATTTGATACAATTGAATGAAAAGAGGTTAGGAGGCGACCCAACTTGTCCTATTTCTAAGGTTAATGAGGTAGGCGATAAAAATTTGAGAAGCGCAAAACTTTCTGCGTTCTTTAATAAAACTTATGGTTCTCTGCGGTTCGTTTTGTATTTAAAATACCTCTTTGCAAATTAAATGGGAGCAAGAAAGGCGTCATGGTGCCTTTTCAAAGTAGAGTATTGTTTATAAAGATCTTCAATTAATTGACAACCCATCACAGTCGACAGTTAGTAGGTATGTAAGTTTCAATAATAAAAGTTAAAATATTTAAATTACATCTACCAGTGTCTGGTTCGCTGCCATAGCTCAAGCTATAATGTAGTACTTAGCTGTTGTGTTGGAAACTAATTTATTGAAAAACAATTGAAAAATGACAAGTGATAAATTATTACTATGACTCAGTGACGTAATTCATCAAAAGCTTAATCACAAACTATCATAATTAACTACAAAGTCAAACAATAGATTAATAATGTAGATACAGAATCTTATCAGTTGAGTGAACTTACCAACTCACCGAGTTCGCAAGTGGTGGGCAGCGCTCTAATCTAAATGTATAACGAGCTCCTCAGGAACAGTTACTAATATTGACTCTCGTTGTTATACAAATAAACTTAGATTACTATCGCTGTTGAAGCAGCGTGGGAGTATCAAATAGACATTGATGATTATTCCGGTTATAAACTTTCCTTTCGAATAGGAAAACTAAGGTAGTTTGATGTTTTTTCATAACACAAATAATATCAGGTCAGTCATCGTAGTAACAGCGAATGATTGTTTCGATTATTGTGAACGAATAAGTTGGATAAAGTTTAGTCACGGAACGCTGAATATTTTAATTACGAATACTGAAACTTTTGCCGGTTGTTACCACGCTGGTGAACATGGAACTAGTTTAGGCTGCCAATTAGTGGGATGAGATACAATTCTATAACCACTCTTGTAACACGCGTAACGAACAACAGAAATCAGTGTTTAGATTATAATTATATCCTTTGTGGACATCATTATAACGTGTTCTTGTAGTTAAACATCGAAACGATTGGAACACATTGAGATTTTGTTATGATTCGTGATTTTACTCACGGATAAACATTTTAACTTGTTCGGAATTCCTAAAAAAGCCTCTAATTTTGCATGCTATGTTTTATCCTGGCTAAACATGTTTGGGCCATTATAATTATATTTTAACATCATTGTATACCATGTTTTATGCAAATAAATGTTTTTATTTTTATTTTTTTATTTTATCCACGCGGGCGAAGAGGCGGGCAAAAGCTAGTCAAATGATAAAACAACTTTGTTAAACATCACCATCTTAAACCGACATACGACGAATTTACATCGCTACTGTGACGTATTCAATTTTAATTGATTAAAATGAGGTAGATTGCTGTAGAATTTTGTCGTAAATTATTTCAACAGGAATAAAACCAGAAATTTTGTTAATGAATATCAAATACAGAATAGCTTCTATCTCATTTTCAGATAGAATAAAAACTTGTACCTACTTTCCAAATTAACTTCCTTTTCATCTAAATCAGCGTCTCCACAATTCAATCATTCAAATTTCGGAATAAAAAAAGTTCCATCTCTAATTTCGCATTATTTTGAAGCGTTCAGGTGGTTTTTTCTGTCATTGCTTAATTTTTAATTAATTTTACCTTTTGTGGTATAGTAATCTTATTCCAGATGCATCGTTTTCACATATAATTATATAATTAATGTATACAAAATATTGTAAAACATTTTAAAAGAGTAACGGTGGAGTTTCTTGCCCATTCTTCTCCATACGAAAACTATCTTTTGGAAGGGGCGACTAGAATCAATTCAGTTTTTTGTTTTTGACGTTCAAAAGTGCCTTTTGTGCCTAATTGAAATAAATTATTTGACTTTGACTTTGCTAAATCATTCAGTAGGTCCTGTTAATCTTTGTGATGTAAAAGTCGCGACTATTTATTATGAAAATATTTTCGTTTCACAAAAACTATATAGGTACTTCTTATACGCTTTTTATTAGCTTCACCTGTATGTATGTTTGTTTGTATGTATTTTTGTTTGTATGTTTTTTGGATGTTTGTTTTTATGTTTGTATGTTTGTTTGTAACCGACTCCTTTGGCCACGATATTGACCCACTTTAAACGGCCAGATTTCGTTCAAACTTTGTAGATTGATCAAGGACCGATGACAATACATTAATTTGATAAAATTATTCCATTTTTCAATTTGCAAAATAAGATTTTTATTAGTGAAATGAAAGAACATAATAATTGTGATTCGTTTAATTCAAAACTGAATCGTTAACATCGCAATATTTGCAAAAATAATTTTGATAGCTCTTGTCACTGTCAAACACAAAGTACCCTACTTTGTGTTTGACCATGAATTTTCCGGGACAAAATACAGAAATTGGTATACCGTGTGGGGCGACCATGATTTTCTCAGTACAAAATCCGGAAAGCAATTTACCGGTTAGCGAGATTACAAATTTCGAGTATGAGCATGCTTTCCTTATTTTGTTTGACCAGGCATGGGGTCATAACCTGCTCAAAAGGGGGAGGATATAACGCGATATCATTTCAAACCACTCCCGCCACAATCCGCAGCTTCTAGAATGTTCTAGAACCCGTCAAAAAGTCAACCGACGCGCACCTTTTTTACATGCTTTTTATTTAGATAAGTAGTCTGTGATCCGTCAACTGTGCAACGCATCAGATTACATTTTTTACGAAACGTGTTCTTCGCCCCGAAACCCTATTGTATTCATATTTATATTATAATATTGTGATATCTGTATGTTAAAATTTCTAATTATCTTTAACCGATTCAACGACCTAATATTAACAAATTTTTCAATACCAAAGAGAATTTTAATTCAACAAAATAAGCAAGAATTTGAAAAAAAAAACACGCTTTTAAAGAAAACCAAACTAAAAAATTCCATAGCTGTTGCCATTGATTCTGAGTTGGGCATCGACCGTACACAACATGCAAGGCTGTACAGTTGATCATACAGTCATTTATCTAGGCTCTCGACTGTTTGCAGCTGGACTAGCTTATGTAGCACTTAGTCGTGGAAGATCTTTGGACGGAATTCGAATTGAAGAACTTGATTGCTCAAAGCTAACAGGTAAAACCCCTTGTAACAGAGAAGCATTAGATGAAATGATTCGATTACGAAGTAACACGTAGTAAGACTTGTCATTATCACTTGTTCGGCAATAACCTTATACCATTAAGGCTCACTGTATATAATAACAACGTTAAAATCTTTGAATTACTTCTAAAATCAAGATTTAATTTTTACTATTAATACAGCTGTACACATGAATAATTTGGAAAATAATTAGTTACTTATAGTTATCACGGAATTAATAGTAGAACAAATAATAGTTTAAAATTAAAAAACAAGCTATTATTAATAAACCAAACTAAAAAGCAAGAAATAAATAACAGTTAAAAAAATAGGTTTTATAGAAAACCAAACTAAAAAATGAAAATAAATTTCGCTTTACACCCGGAGGGGAGAAAAATATTTTATTGACAGATATGAGTAGAAGGATTATCATTTATATATTATTTTAAAAAGCACCCCACGCTTTTTTTATTAAAATAAAATATATTTTTTTCTTATTTACAGTATTATTAATTTATATTTATCAAAATTTTTAATACTAATCTTAATTTAAATTTATTTAAATTTATTTTTTAGTTCTGTTTTCTATAAAATGCGTATTTTTTAGTTTTTTTAACTGTTATTTATTATGCGACGTATCAACTTTCATAGAATGTTACAAACGGATAAGAAGGTTTCTTCAATGTTTAGACCATGCGTTTGGAATTTAAAATACTTTTATTATTCGAAAACACAAAACTTTTCTTGCGAATATACAAATTCTTAATAAAAGCATCACTTTTCAATCATTTAGAATGGAAACTCATGTGGAAATCACTACAATTGCTTTTGATAATAACACCCACATCCCACTGCTACTATCCGTATTATTGCTCCGACGACTTTGGACACTTACCAAAGATGGAAACCGGTCACTAAGAGTGTCAATACATTTTTACTACGCATGCATTTTTAACACTAATTGCCTGAAAGGTTCTTTGAGAGACATGAATGTACATCGATATGTGAACCCAAACTCTCACAATATTACGAAAAGCTTCTGTTATTCCCTGTGTTTAAATATCAAACATTATTATTCGATGCTTTTTATGAGGGTTAGATGGATTCTTCACAGAACACATCATGTTTACGATTTTGGAGGGTGTACAGGAGACTTCCGTCCGTTGCTAAAACCAACACATTCCGTTCTTCATAAAAATATGAGCGATGTAAAAATATTTGAGAGTTGTTTTTACGTATTTTTTTCGTAATTGTTATGTAAACGCTGTTTCACGCGCGGGGTGAGCAGAGGCAAAATAACTTTTGTAACATTACAATAAGCCAATACACCTCAATTGTACTACTTAGTAACAAACTTAATACCACCAAAATTATTATCTCTATTAATAAGAAAATATTATTAGAAAAATGGTTGCTATCTCTAAAGTACCAAAATGTTACTCCTTAAATAAATATGTACTGTCTCTCTCTATCGTGTAATTCAACCCCGATAAAAGCCAAGCGGTTCTCTTTACGAAGCCGCGTTCAAGGCTCAAAAACCCCCTCCCCCGACCAATCACCATGTTCGGCAAGCCGATCCCTTGGGAGAAGCGAGCTAAATATCTCGGTGTCGTTCTAGACCATCATTTGACTTTCGCAGAGCACATAAAGATGGTTCGTTCGCGAGCCTCTTTCGCTCTCGGTAGACTCTTTTACTTGGTGAATGCACGTAGCAAATTGTCACTTAGGTGCAAATTGCGCGTTTACACGGCGTGCATTCGACCGATCATGACCTATGCGGGTGCCGTCTTCGCTCATGCGAAACCCCGTCATATCCATAGAATGCAAACAGTGCAAAATAAATTCCTCCGTAGGGCCACAGGATCCCCCTGGTTCGTCAGGAACGAGGCACTCCACCTCGACCTAAAGATTCCCACAATCCA
This sequence comes from Agrochola lychnidis, assembly GCA_963680765.1. Lineage (NCBI taxonomy): Eukaryota > Metazoa > Arthropoda > Insecta > Lepidoptera > Noctuidae > Agrochola > Agrochola lychnidis. The sequence continues at coordinate 18,598,955 of OY796862.1, forward strand.
TCAGTTTCTAAAACGCCTTTCCAAGCGTTTCTTTGAGTCCGCGGCCAAACATCGCAACCCTCTGGTTGTCGAGGCCGCCAGTTATGTCCCGAGTAGAATCAGTCATGTTCGCCGTCCAAGGCATATCCTCGTAGATCCCGATGACCCCATTACCCTCCTCCAGGAGAGCAATAGGGAAACAAGTACAGTGTACAAACACAGACGCCTCCCGTCATACCGACCTCGCCGCCGAGGTCCTTTGCGATCTCGACCGCCGCGCCCCCGAGTAAATAATACTCCCCCCCGACCCTTGCTCGAAAACGAGGTGCCAGCAGTTGTTGCAGCTGTGCACGTAGCTTTAAATTCCCCGACTAATAATATTTTTTTTTTTTTTTTTTTTATCTTTATTTGTTTATTGAGGGTTAATAATGATCAAAACCTTTTGATCCAGCCCGTCCCATCTTTTGATGTCCTCCCTCCGGATAACGCCCTAAGCCGAGGCTCGAACCCCGCAGGGGGTGCCCTTAGTGAACGTTCATCCTTAAATTTTTAGCTTAGTTATTTGTGCCCTGGCTGGAGGCTTTGAGTGTAGTAGCTTAAGGCAACCACAGGATTGACCGGTTAAACAGCCACGGTTTTCGGAACCAGCTGTGAGATGCCCAAAAGAAAAAAAAAAAAAAAAAAAACTATCGTGTAAGTGGGAGGTCCTATTAGGCCCACTCTCGGAGAAAAACACGATGGAAAAGCAATATACAGGTCCAATAACAACACACTTGAAGAGCTCTTGTACTATATGTAAATAGACTACACTTAACTAAACGTGATAACATTTGGATAGAATAACGAATAGACATTTTACTCTTATTGGGTTCATATTTTTCTTACTCGTTTCAATCTAATAGTTCTGTACTAAGATTTTATCGAGTCAAACACAAATATCAAATTGTATTTCGTATTTGATACCCTTCTACAGAGCTCATGAAAACGCTGACGTAAAAGTATTATGAAATATCAAATCAATCATAAAAATTCACATGTTACGCTCACACACAGCCCACTAAGGAACAATTTGTTCCAGGAAAACCTCGATTGAATTGTGGTTTTATATTTAGATGGATTTGAATAGCAAGTATGTAGCTACAGAAATTATATATGAACTGTTAAGCAAATCTTTGTTATAATTTTATGAAAATATTCCTTCATGTTTAAACTGAGGGAAGTTTATTTATGTATATCTCTATAAATTACCCGTTACACAAGTATTCATTTAAAAAAAATCTACAAGCAAAATAGACGTTGGCACAAGCAAGTTTTAACAGCGTAGCAAGCGTAGCGATGACGTCACGTGTGCTACGTCGTAGCAACGGCGTAGACCTTCACAATACTATCGCAATTTTCAAATTGTAAAAGCGATTCTATTTAATTGTTATAGAGATTATATAGGTCTTCCCCCAAGCATCAGTGTGTTATGGAATAGATAGAATCAATTTATCCAAGCAGAAAGGATATCTTCAAAAGCCAAAAGTCAAACTGTTGGTCGAAGAACTTAAAACACGGCTATAGAGAGTTTTTGTTACACGGTGAGTGATTTGAACAGGTCCTATTTTATTTATTCAACTGTATCATAAATTGTAAAACAAATCTTTGAGGAAGAAAATTAAATCGTTAGCAACCTGTCATCGAATGTTTTTTTGGATAAAAGTCGATGTTACATTATCTGGTATAAAACAAGAAAAATATGATATTACTAGCTGTGCCCCACGGTTTTACACGCATAAGTCTCGATTCCGCGAGAATATCCTATGTTCTAACTCAGGTTATGGTCTACCCATGTGCCAAATTTCATCCAAATCCGTTCAGCCGTTTAAGCGTGAAAGCGTAACAAATAAATAAACAAACTCACTTTCGCATTTATAATATTAGTTAGGATTAGTTTGATCCCGATGTCAATGTAAGAAAATACAGATAACTTTTTGTAATAAATTACGTTAAATTAAATTTTTTACACAGAATTTTGCCATTTTTTCGTAATCTTTCAACCGCTTTGACAAATGATGTGATATTAAATTCTCCTCTAGCGTGAAAATAACATATTACTTTATAATTTTTTTTGAATTATGTCTTAAAATCACCAACCCGATGTAAGGTATACCTAAGGCAAATAATCTACACATATAATAAAATCGTAGCGAAGTCAAAACTGTACATTTAATATTTTTGAAAAAAAGTAATTGCTACGAGGTCTAGGATCGATTCTAACGCCGAAAATATATTTTTTAGAATTTTTGTCTGTTTGTCTGTGTGTATGTTCCAGCATGGCGCAAATTCTACAGGACAGATTCTGTTAAAATTTTGCATAGATATTTCCTGTGTGTCTGGTCAAGTTATAAGGTATAAATTATCACGCTATTTGCTATGGGGGATGAGCAATATTACATTATGTCGTATTTTTATGTTCTAGCATGACGCAAATTCTACTGGATAGATTCTGTTCAAATTTTGCATACGTGTTCCCTATAAGTCTGGTCAAACTTAAGGGTATAAACTATAACGCTATTTACTATGGGGGACGAGCAATATTATATTATGTTCGTATTTTTTGGAAAAAAACGCGCCAAAATTTTAGGATATTGTGATGGTTATCGATTTAACTTTTAGAATGATTATAATCACGCTATACCTTTATGGAACTGAGCAGTTAATCATGAAATATATAGGAACGGCTATTTAAGATTAATTTCAACGAAGCAATTAGCTCAGCGGTTGGACGATTGCTTTGCAAACATGGGGTTGAAAGTTCGATTCCCATCCACGGATTTTCGTTTTTCTTTTTTTTCACATTTTGTTACACAATTTTTTTATTTTTTTATTATGTCCCGATAATATATTATAATAAAATCGTAGCGAAGTTAAATTTTTTGAAAGAAAGTTATTTCTACGAGGCCTGGGATCGATTCTTATGCAGAAAATATAGTTTTTAGAATGTTTGTCTGTTCCAATTGTAGGGTATAGATTATCACGCTATTTGTTATGGGGGATGAGCAATATTACATTATTTTCTTATTTTTCGGTGCAAATTGTAAAAGGACGCTCCGAAAAATTAGGATATTGTAGATAATTAACGATTTAACTTTTTAAATGATTATCATCACGCTAAACATTTATGAAACTATGCAGTCAATCATGACATAATTATATAGGAACGGCTATTTTAGCTAACTTTCAATAACTAAGCGGTTGGACGAATGATTTGAAGTCCAGGGGTAGTAAGTTCGATTTCCATCTGTTTTTTTTTTAAACTCTTTTTTTACATTTTGTAAAACGATTTTTTTAATATTATATATGTAATAGTTCATGGAATGTATTAATTCACAAAAAAAGGAAAACTTCGTAAGCTTTGGGAATCTACTACGTTACAAGTACTTTACAGTCACAAAACATTCAAGGTTGTATTCTGATAAATTAAGAGCTAAAGACTGTAGGAATAAAATGATTTTTTACAGATTTTGACAGCAGATTTGTCCCAGCAACTTTAAAATATGTATGTGTGTGGATCTTCTGGAATCGCTGCCACACTGCTTCCTGGTAACAAAACAGCGCACGCCATGTTTAAGATTCCCATCGATTTAGAGAGCAACGAAACGCCTGGTTGTGGGGTGTCACGCAACAGGACAAGAGATGTGTGCATAGGGATTGCGCTTCATCGTATAGTATGAATGCATTATGGCAAATAGAAAGCAGTGGAAGTTGTAAACAGAACTCTGGAGGACATCCGCAGGAACCAAGATATGATGGGTGGTGTCACAGTTCTGACAAACAAAGTGAATACTTCGTTGAAAAGGTCGACTCTATGGACGAGAGTTCATAAACTGCGCTTGACCATCATCATACGAGCTCGGTTTGGCGGGAATTCAAATGCTCAAGAATTCTCCGATGTTTTTCTAAAAGTTGGTGAAGGCACTCTACCAGAGACTCTTGGTAGAGTAGATCCCACTTTAGAAGATCTTATTCGTCTGGTATACGGGGACATTAGTCAAATACCGTACCAAGAGAATTCTTGGGTGTGTTTCCATTTTAACTCCGAAAATGATCAAGCTGCAGCGATCAACCACAGTATTCTTTCATAAATTGAAGGGAGTGAAGTGATATACACCTCCATTAATGCCATATATTACCCCGTAGAATTTCTCAATTCGCAAATGGCAAGTATCTTTTCCGGTTGTATATCTGTGTAACGGAAACCGACTCAAAGTCATGTCTTTACAGAGAAACGTCATCGAGACGGAAATTCTAACAGGTTGTGGTGATGGCGAGACAGTGTTTATAGTGCGTATACCACTAATTCCCCACCATTACCAGTTTAAGCGCGTGCAGTTCCCTGTGAGCGTATGCTTTGCGATCAACAAGTCACAGGGGCCGATATCGAAGGCTGAAGACTGCGGGCCTCAGGACAAGCTGCTTCTCACACGGACAACAGTTACGTCGCTTGCTCCCGAATCACCATTCCTGATTCTCTGCATATTTTGGCTGCTGAGAATAAAACTACAAACGTAGTATACAGGGAAGTTTTATAAAAATGTGGCTATTATTTTAGTATATTGTGATGTCTTACGACTTCCACGCAAACGAAGTCGCGGGCAGAAGCTAGTTGTTACTAAAAGCCAAGCTCGGTATTATTGCTAAAGATATAGAATAGAGAATATTACGAAGGCTTCGCCTCATTCTGAATGCCTGAATATCTAAATATTTAGGTACTCTGGTATGTTAGCAGAAGCTAACGTACCAGAGTACCTAAATATTAATCGAGATTAAATTTTGATGTTTATTTTCCTCAGAAACTGTGGCTTCATAATCATGTTATGTAATTATAATTGTATAACGTAATTCTACTATTTAAATACATCTTAATAATTATTATTTACTAACAGCGCCCCGCGGTTTCACCCGCATAATTCCCGATTCTGTAAGAATCGAGATAAAAAGTATTCTATGTGTTCCAGGTTATATAGACTATCTGTGTGCCAAATTTCATCCAAATCTGTTCAGTAGTTTTTGCGTGAAAGAGTAACAAACATCCATCCATCCTCACAAACTTTCGCGTTTATAATATTATAGTAGAAAGTAGAATAGTAGAATTAGTAGGATTTAAAAGAAAGGCAAAAGAGCAGCATCACTTCTATTTAAAAAAACATTTCTAATGAACCTTGATACTATTAAAGAGAAATAAGAAAGGGTTTGTATACACGAATACAACAAAAGCGTGTATGTTGTGACTAGTGAGCGTAGATGTGAGCGCTACGCACGCGCGGCACTCACTCGTGACGACCTACTTTATAGACTGGTCTAGGTATAATGTAGATAGCAAATCACACAATTTATTGCCTGGTTCGTAGTAAATTAGATCTACAAGCATTTCTATGGATGTATAGTGCACATGCAACTTTTAGAAATAATAAAGAAATAAAACGTATTTATTTACATGAGTGTTAAGACGCGAGATTCCATAAAATATAGCTAAGTTTTTAGCAATGTAACTGCAACGACTTCCCTTCATTTATTGAATTTTTTGCTGAAATGCCTACCTTATTACTAAACTTTCCTAAGTAATGCTCTAAATGACTTCTTGTTTGGATTTTTTTTTTATTCTGTCATAGTCAGAGTCACTTTGACTTTTTTTTAATTCTGCAAATCGGATGTAACGTTAGATCATAAAATTGGCAAATTGTTTCAAATGTAAAACCCATTCATAATACGACGAAATCTTGGTCAATGAAATCAAATAAGCCTATTCAAAATGAAATAGATGATGAAAACACGTATTATCAGAATATCTGCTCCGATTTTTCTGGAACATTAAATACACAACTTGTTTAGAATGCTATAAAAAAATAGGGTCTCGTAAAAAAACAATCTGGAGTCCACGATATGAACAATAGCACAGAGGCATATAAAATAGTTGTACAATCAGATGCTTTCTGGCCGTAAATAAATTAATGTTACCATAAATAACGAGAAAAGATAATCGTCTTTTATAAATCATTAATTTCTCAGTAGCAGCTCGGAGTCTGGATTTGTGCCCGGTTGATGGCAATAGGCTCGCCTCCCATTACATGGGACTTAAACATAACTGGCGAAATGTGGGTGTACCTGCTACAGGTACACCTCTGCCCAACCCTTCGGAGAAACAAGGCGTGATGTTATGTATATTAGCTGCTTATTTTTTCTAAAGAAATGAAAAAAACTTAAATTCATTGAAAATAATGAAGTGTTCACTGTCGTCCGTCGAGCAGTCAACTGTCTGTCTCTTGTCTGTTATAAATGAAGCAGAGACGTCCTGAATCATTGTGGGTAAATTAAAGAACATTGCTACAAACGAATGACGATTTGTTCCCGTCGTTGGCATGAGTTCGCTTTTTACCCGTTTCATGCAGGGTGAAAATAATTGTTGTCAATCCAAAAAAGTGACGCATTCTAGCTTTACATAAATAAATACATAAATTGGTGTAGTTTGCTCAATCAATTATTGCCAATTATGCCAATAAAAAAGGTGCCATACAAAACCTGCCAATTATTTTTAACTACGTGGCAGAATAAAATATTGACATGAGTACACAATTATCATTTCACATCTCAGTTACACACATACATTACTGCATACAAACGCGACGATGGTTTTACTAATTGGGGCTTCGTAGTATTTGTCAAGTTTTGTCATGAAGCCTTGCTATGTCAATGGTAAATAATAATACCGTGTGAATTTTTATGGAATCTAAATTCTCGTGAGACTTACATAAACACAGGTACTAATGTTGCCATAATACTGCAATGCAATATTATAGTTTACGAACACATTTCTTTTAATTCGATAACCAAAACAGCGTGTCACCTACAGCGTACACTTTTCGCTATCGTTGACGTGAAAACAGTCGATTTTCATTACCTACTACATGCCGCCTAGTTTACCCACTTTCGAATTGTGTGACCTAGGACGAAGCTTTATCGGTGTGAAAATGTGGAGTGAGGATTATAGAAATGGCTTCATCTGTAGTAAATAGTTCGGAGGCTAAATGGAATCATATTATATTAGAAGCATGAGTGGGAGTTTTTTAATGCCAACCAAAATAAATAAGGTACTTTCATTTATTCAGTATCTAAACTGACTTAATCGTAAAGAGATATACAGCAACTAGGTATTATAATCAATTTATTTTCGTATATATGGTGCGCTATTATAATTTCTAACGTGACATTATTACCTTTGACGTCCATGGCATCACGATGACACAGGAAAGTAAAATGTATGGTAATATTTATGCAGACGCTTTTAAATTTCCGTCTACAATTAACGTTATAACGTGGACGTGTATGGTATAGTAGCACATCAAACTCTTCCGAAATCCTACACAAATGGTACGAAATGTCTACGGTTTGTAAAATGCTTCAAAAATCTTTTATTGCAGACGTTAACTATGTAAATATTTAAAAACAAATTTTTCGCCGACGTTTACATCAACGGTAAAATCTTAGACGTCAACATTCACGATAATATGACGTGTAAAATTATAAAAGCGCAAACATTGAACAAAATTTATTGCGATGGTTTACGACTTTAAGAACTTCTAGACTGCTCTGGTTACTTCAATTAAGTTTGTTAGAAAATGTTCTAAGTGACATCGTGAGTCTTTGAGAAATCTAAAGTCTACCGCATCCATACATTTCGAAGCTTTGAAAACTTAAAAAAAGCCTTTAAAACTAGTTAGCTCGTACCCTGTGGATATACATAAGAAAGAATGACTTGGTTTTGCGAAACTACAGCACGATACGATACTCACAAAAGTATATTCTCTTAAAAAATATTAAGAAAAACAAAAGCTTTCATTTATTTTGTGTCCAGACATCATAAAAAGTAAATAAAAAATGTGATATTTATTAAGATATTATTAGAGTATTAACTTACTCACACACTCGAGGCAAATACAGTAAGAATATTTGTACAATGTACATACTATCATTAAAACAGAAAAAAAAAAATACTTTAAAAGTTCTGCTTTTTTTAGCTGGATAAGGCATTAGATATTAACCTAATTACGTACTGCCCAACTTAGCAAGATGTTCAGTTTAACATATTTATCTGAAGCCACAGGCTGGAACGATGCCAGATGAGTACGGGTCGAACTCTAGCACGTAATATTGTAATACGGTCATTAACGAAATGTTACTAGCTGTGCCTCAACGCACCTAAAAATCAATTAATATTAAACTATTTGTGTTTCCATGAAATTAAAAGACAAGTAATATGGATATAGTACATTACCAATATAAAATACTTCTCGGTACCGACGTAATTAATTTCCGGTTTCGAAAAAATATAAAAGCTGGAAAAAAACATAGATACTTAACTCATTGCTTTTTGTGACCTACATCGGTATACCGATATACCCAACATGGTAGGCATCTATTTGAATTTCCCATGGATGTGTTCCTCTTTCAAAAGTTAGTTACACTATCTGAGGGATTCTTTTTCAAAGTCCAAGTGATCGATGAAAGGGTTACAAGCCATTCTTTTTTGCTTTGACGTTCAGACGGGCTCCTAAATATTCCTTTGGGTTTCCCGAAAACAGATGATTAAGAAATATTGCCGGATTTTGAGTATTTTCCTGTCCTATAAAATAGTCACTAAAGGCTTATCCTTTTGTATCTTTTCACTCAGTTGTTTCGTGATAAATAAAATAGATGGCTGAAAAAACGCTTGGGACGCAAAAAATAAGGGTATAAATAATGCCTCTTGGAACGCGGATTTAATGAATTGAATTAGTTATTTAAATAATATATCTAAACTAAATATTACAAAGAGAAAAGATTTGATTTTTTTGTTCCATCATCATCATCAGCCTATAAATGTTCCCACACAGGCCTCCTCTCTGTGAGAGGGAGTGGGCCGTAATCCACCACGCGGGCCCAGTGCGGGTTGGTAGATGTCACATGTCATCGAATTGTTGGTTCTAGGACATGCCGGTTTCCTCACGATGTTTTCCTTCACCGTTTTGGAACAGTGGTGATGAAATAATTTACACAAAGTAAAGCACCTGCCTAGGTTCGAACCTACGACCTACAACTCGTAAGTCGCGGCCGTTACCACTGAGCCACCACTACTCTCTAATTTGCTCACTGCTTCCTGATTTTTTTGTATGTTTGGTTGTAATAAACTCAAAAACTACTGGACCGATTTTAAAAATTATTTCACCAATAGAATGCTATGTATATTAACATTGAGTAACATAGACTATAATTTATAAAGATATCACACGGGCGAAGCCACTGGCGAAAGCTAGTTTATCTATGAAACCGAAACCTCTGCTACTGGCATTTTTATTGGAAACTAATGAAGGCACAAAATTGATGTAGAAAGTGCAAGAACAAAATGAAACGTCAACTGTTTGTTATGTACAAAGAATGCAAATGAAAGCAGTTATTGTTAGTTGAGTTCAGGATCTGAACCTCCGGCTCCCGGCTCCGGCGCCGTCATGTTAAAGGAAATGGATGGAAATTGGACACCTGCCGTGACCTAGAGCTTTTTTTAGGGTTCCGTTGCCAAATGGCAAAAAACGGAACCCTTATAGATTCGTCATGTCTGTCTGTCTGTCTGTCTGTCCGTCCGTATGTCACACCCACTTTTTTCCGAAACTATAAGAGCTATGCTGTTGAAAGTTGGTAAGTAGATGTATTCTGTGAACCGCATTAAGGCTCCGTGCCGCCGCACCGCACGAAATCACTGATTTTGATCAATTTTGTTTATTCGTTGTGAGAAAGGGGGCGAGAATTTAAACAAAATTATTTGTGATTTGAAAAGTCCAATTCTTCGTTTTGTACATAGGGGAAAGGGATTTTTGAAATAAATTAAGGATTCGTGGGAAATCACTAAAATTCGCAACAAGTTTTCCAAAAAATGACGCGAGACTGACGTTTGATCATTTCGTTAGAAGAAACTGCTTTTGATGTTGAAAATTAAAAAATATCATCAACATCATTATATGGTCTACTTGTACATAGGGGAACCACTTTTTAGGGTTCCGTTAAAAAACGGAACCCTTATAGATTCGTCATGTCTGTCTGTCTGTCTGTCTGTCTGTCTGTCTGTCTGTCTGTCTGTCTGTCCGTCCGTATGTCACAGCCACTTTTTTCCGAAACTATAAGAGCTACGCTGTTGAAACTTGGTAAGTAGATGTATTCTGTGAACCGCATTAAGATTTTTACACAAAAATAGAAAAAAAACAAATAATTTTGGAGTTCCCCATACTTAGAACTGAAACTCAAAAAATTTTTTTTCATCAATCCCATACGTGTGGAGTATCTATGGATAGGTCTTTAAAAATGATATTGAGGTTTCTAATATCATTTTTTTCTAAACTGAATAGTTTGCGCGAGAGACACTTCCAAAGTGGTAAAATGTGTGTCCCCCCCCCTGTAACTTCTAAAATAAGAGAATAATAAAACTAAAAAAAATATATGATGTACATTACTATGTAAACTTCCACCGAAAATTGGTTTGAACGAGATCTAGCAAGTAGTTTTTTTTTAATACATCATAAATCGTAAACTTATCGTTACTTGCTGCTACGGAACCCTTCATGGGCGAGTACGACTCGCACTTGGCCGCTTTTTTCAACTTTCATACAAAATATAGCAGAAAAAAAATGTTGAAATAACGTAACTTTCTCAAAACTTCAAGCCAAATAAATATTTTTTTCTAATACTTAGAAACACTTTTAAGAAATTAAAAAAATTATATATTAATTTTAAGTTAATTGTTTAATAGAATCTAAATTTTATTTTATAAATAAACAAGTACTTCATTACGTAAATAAATGGCAAAGTGAACTATATAAACGATCGCGGAAAATCTATTCCGTCAGTAGCGAACGGGCCTTCCCAGCGTGAGGACGTATCACTTTGCGTCGCAGCACGCACACACGCACGTACGTGTCCGATGTTAACATATTCCAGAAATTGTACGTCGACTACCACATTTTGATCCGCTATTTATTTTAAAGTAGTTTGCTTGTTTTTGAAGAACATTAAAATTTTGCATGCCTGGCAATAAATAAAATACCGGTGTACGTGTGTTCGTAATTCTTCGTATCCTAAACGGCTTGACTGATTTAGATGTTTTTTTTTTTTAATTCTTTTTGTGTAACTTGGATGGTTCATAACTATAGTTGGACTCGCGTGGCGCTGTTGTCGCAGGACAACATCTGCCTGCTGGGTTCACTAGTTATATTTTGACTTTAGATTTCATAGTTTTGAGTGATTTTTGGTAGGGGAAAAAGTTATGGGTTCGCGTCACCGATATGCCCGCGCCTATATGCTGTTGTAGCAATAAGTGAAGTATTTTTGGAACGAAGTTTCTTTAACGCTACTGAAGACTACTTTAAGTCAAAATAAAGATCCAAGATGGCGGCTGCGAACATTTAAAAATATTTCGTCATGGGTATCGTTTTTATAGTTTTCGAGGATGCTAAAGCTGATAGTGAGGTCAAAATATAAATCCAAGATGGCGGCTGTGACAATATTCAGATTTTTCGTCATGGGTGTCTTTTTCATAGTTTTTGAGGATTCTAAAGCAGATTTTGATGTCAAAACGTAAATATAAGATGGCGGCTGCGAAAATTTTCACATTTCTTCATAACATCACGCCATCAATTTCAAAGTGTTGGGCCCTTTGAAATTGATGGCGTGATGTTATGAAGAAATCTCATTTTCGCAACTTTAATTATAATATATTAATATAGAATTAATAGAATATATTTTATTTTGACAGCACTAAGATGGCAATATGGTGCTGATTCTCTTGTATACCGAACTAAACTTACTAAACTATCACTAAAATTCCTTACTTTTGGCTATGAAAATCTTGAAGCTATTCTGCAACAAAAATTTTCTAAATTTAAATATATTTTGACACACTAAAATTATATTTGACAATCGCGAGTCCACGTGGTACTTGTTTGCCCTACACCGTGAATTTTTTTTAGAGCTAGAGGCGCGCAGGGGGCAGCCTTGACGTTTTATATAGAATTTTTACTTTTTGTAAGGAAAATAAGAAAAAATATTACCTACATGTAGAGTGTCAGGGGTTTAAGGGTTTTATAAAGGGGATCGAAATTCTCATTATTTTTGCGATTGGACGCACCATTTTTGAGATATATGCAAAAGAAAAAAAAAAGATACAGTACTGTTTTTTGCACCTGAAGCGAGGTGTTGGTGTGAATTTTAGTTCAAGATAACTAATTTTATTCCGCACCTTTTTAATCGCGATTAAAAATAGTCAGATTTAGTTAGACATGATGCCGATTCTCTTGTCACAAATGCCTCTAAACTAGACTAAAAATCACCAAAATTTTGTTTTATTCCTGTCAAACGACGATTTCCCATTCTGAAATAGACTAAAGTGACACAACTTAACTAGATTTTAGTTTGACAGCACTAAGATGGAACTGAGATTTTCATTTAGTGAAAATAGCAATTTTACTATTCTGAATTTGACGTTTTTCACTTAAAATTTAGATTTTCTAACCGAATCTGACTATTTTTCGCGATTAAAAACGTGTGGAATAAAATTGATTGTCATGAACTTTAAATTAACACCAACACCTCGATTTCACATGCAAAAACAGTACTGAATCTTTTTTTTTTCTTTTGCTTATATTTCGAAAACGGTGTGTCCAATCGCAAAAATAATGAAAATTTCGACTCCCTTTATAAAACCCTTAAACCCCTTATACTCTACATGTAGGTAATATTTTTTCTTTTTTTCCATACAAAAAGTGAAAAGTTCCTTAAAAAACACGTCGAGCGTGCCCGCCTCCGGCTCTAAAAAGATTCACATGGTTAGGTATCACGTGTCAAAGTCAAAGTCAAAGTCAAATCATTTATTTCAAATAGGCCCATGTATGGCACTTTTGAACGTCAAAAAATTACAAAATAATAAAATTGATTCTAGTTGCCCCTTCCAAAAGGTAGTTTTCGTATGGAGAAGAATGGGCAAGAAACTCCACCGTTACTCTTTTAAAAATGTTTTACAATTGTTTGTATATGTACATACATTTGTTAAATAATTATTATATGTGAAGACGATGCACCTAGAATAAAATTACTATACCACAATAGGTAAAAACAATTAAAAATGAAGCAACGATAGATAATTTAATATGTGATAGATACATTGTGCTCACATATTTACAAACATTGTAAAAGTAGACGATTTTCCTAAAATTTTACAATTAATAAGTGTGTGAGGAAGTCACAGAATGTAAAATCAATGTCATAAAACACAAAGTAATAAATTTTACAATTAAATTAGCAACCAGTTTGATTTTGTCTTGATTCTAAATTGTCCTATGGAGCAGGACCAGCATGTTTCCAAGCACTCTTATCTTGGATATAATCCTCTAATTTGTAATATGCTTGTTTACAAAGTGTACTTTTTATATGAGTTTTAAATTTTCTTTCATTTAATTGCAATATGTCACAAGGTATTTTGTTGTAACATTTAACACAGTACCCCATAAAAGATGTATGTACTTTAGATAACCTGAAAAATGGTTGATCTAGTTTATCTTTATTTCTAGTATTAAAATTATGTCTATCACTTATTTTATTAAAGAGATGTGGATTTTTCCTTACATACATAATATTTTCATAAATGAATTGGCAAGGTACCGTCATAATATTAATCCTTTTAAAAAGTTCCCTGAGAGATTCGCGGCGACGTAGATTATAAATGGCTCTGACAGCTCTCTTTTGCAAAATAAAGATTGATTCAATGTCAGCAGCCCGACCCCACAGTAAAATGCCATATGACATAATGCTGTGGAAGTAGCTAAAATAGACCAAACGCGCGGTTTCTACATCTGTTAACTGTCTTATCTTTCTAACAGCATAAGCGGCCGAGCTTAACCGCCCCGCAAGAGATGTTATATGAGGTCCCCATTGTAATTTCTCGTCTAGCGTGATTCCCAGGAAAACCGTTTGATTAATAAATTCCAGTTTTTCTCCATTCAATATGATGTCACATTCGCTACTTTTAACATTAGGTAATTTAAATCTAATGCATTTGGTTTTTTTTTTTTTTTTTTTTTTTTTTTTTTTTTTTTTTTTTTTTTTTTTTTTTTTTTTTTTTTTTTTTTTTTTTTTTTTTTTTTTTTTTTGAATCGCGATTGTCAAATTTGATTTAGATGTGTCAAAAATTTTCTTAAACTTAGAGAATTTATTTTGCATAATTGTGCCGATTCCCTTGTTCACAAACTAAACTAAATTTAAGTGCATCTTTTTCTTTCTATTTCATTAAGAAAAGGACAGAAGATAAATTTTAGTTTAGTCCTGTCAAATTAATCAGCGCTTGACGTTAATTGACGTAATTTTAGTCGGCAAGTTTTTAATCACGTCGGTAATAATTTTTCATGTTTTCCATACAAAAAGTATAAAATTCCATATAAAACAGAATTGTTATAAATATACTAAACGAATATACACAAACATTCCAGACTTATTTCATAAGCGTACCTACGTAACTTAACAAAATACCGTCTATAGGATCAAAACTGTTTAAGCGATCACTACGCTCGATGTTTAGGCGTGTGTGCGTGAACGGTGCACACAAACATAGCATCGCAAGAATTTACCTAAACTCTGTCGAGTGAATTCACAGCCAGGAGCCTTAAGATTTTTACACAAAAATAGAAAAAAAACAAATGATTTTGGAGTTCCCCATACTTAGAACTGAAACACAAAAAAAAAAATCATCAATCCCATACGTGTGGGATATCTATGGATAGATCTTTAAAAATGATATTGAGGTTTCTAATATAATTTTTTTCTAAACTGAATAGTTTGCGCGAGAGACACTTCCAAAGTGGTAAAATGTGTGTCCCCCCCCGTAACTTCTAAAATAAGAGAATGATAAAACTAAAAAAAATATATGATGTACATTACTATATAAACTTCCACCGAAAATTGGTTTGAACGAGATCTAGCAAGTAGTTTTTTTTTAATACGTCATAAATCGTAAACCGCAATTTACCTTTCATTCACTGTTACTTGCTGCTACGGAACCCTTCATGGGCGAGTACGACTCGCACTTGGCCGCTTTTTTTAATTTTCTTTGGACATTCAATCAACCAAAATGCCTAGCTTTTTCCTAGCTATGTTGGGGTCGACTTCTAGTCTTATAAGTTTAATTGACGTTTTCCGAGTACTCGTATTGAAATTGGATTGCTATCATAATTAAAAATCTTCCTTCCACTAAAAATATCAAACAAAAATGGCTGAGCATTTCAATAGCATTGTAATACGTCATTCACTTCGTTCACTCGACCTCACTCGTCTCGCTCCACATTCTTACTTCCAGTATTTTAATTAGTGAAGCATTTCTTCACTGCGGCCGCTCTCGTCGTTCTGCATATTTTATGAATATCAGGAGAGATGCGCTGAATGAGACGAGGGAGCAGTAGTATAAAAGATTGTATGCAATTGTGTTACATAAAAACTATGGTTGCATTAATTAAAGAGCTCTTAAAATGCTTATAAATGAAGTAGTGAGCGATCGCGGCACTCGTAGCTAAATAGATGAGTCGTTGAACTTGGCAGCAGTTCACGTTGCTAAGTGCACATGTGAGGCTATAATTAGAATGTAGTTATGGGGGTAATTGCATGCTCTTACGTTAATGTCGTAAGCAGACACAAATGCGGTGTGTTGACATCTGAAACGCAGTGCAACTGATTTACGAACTAATTACATCTGCCAACTTCAATCAGCGACTGCAACAGAGTAAGTTACTGATTGATGCTGACTGATGTGGCTTGCTATATTATCATCAAATTATGTGAATTTACCTTCGAAACTAGCAAGCAAAGATGATACCTACAATACATTTTCAATTTATAAGACGATAGTAATAAATCATAAAACGTCGAAGATTGCAAACAACATGGAAATGACTAAGTAGTCTCCCATTCATCTTGTGTAAGTAGGTGTTTCGCGTTAAAAGTATTTCTCAAAATGTTCTGTTAGTTTCTTTAATAAATTTATTTGCGCAGTAATATGTGACATGTTTAAGGAGACAGTCGCTATTAAGATAATAATGACAAATTATGTTTCGCCCACACGTCGAATCGTTAACTCTTGATTATGAAAATGAATAAAATGACACAGTATTTCTTTGTAAATATTATTTTAACGCTGCAAACTGTTTGTTATTTAATCATACTGTACGTTAATGACAAAAGCTCATAAAAATTCCATGTTGAACAAGGATCGGAACATTCTCATGAAGGGCACCTATGAGGAATCGCGTTGTCTCATTTGAAATAATCAATAAACAACGGTTGAGCCATAAACAAAGCCGGAATTACAGTTCCTTTGTCCCCTAGTCGTGACGTTTCAGTCGATGGACAAAAAATGGGCTTTCACGCAGACCCATAGGCAATTCTCTACGAAACGGAAATTTGGCAAAAAAATCGGGGTCGAAATGGGAATATTGCGGCTGAGCTAGTCTGAAATCACCTTCCCCTGCCCTTGATAGCCAAGATTTTAGTTATGTAACCTGACATTTGGCACCTTATCAAATCTCTTGGAATTGAAATTTTTGGAGCCGCAAGATTTTTTTAAAGCAACTGATGTTTTGCCGACTGTTTTTCTTATAATATAAAACAAACTCTACGAGAATATCGAATCCAAAACTATAGTTATTTAGCATTTGACAGTAGAACGTCATCCGTTTCGTAAATAAACAAACATCTTTACATGAATCCTGTAAATATTTATCAAACTCTGTTGTGTGTGTGAAAGTTTGTTGAGCATAATGGTATTCTCTAAAAACTTTTCAAATGCGGTAGGATTAGCCGCACACTAAATAACATTGTAATCTAACGTCACACCTTTGTTAATCTTCACATACCTCACGTAGTGTTTCAATTTAATTCAAAACTATTAATGTAGGTAGTAAATTCGAACGTTCTGTGGTGGCATTACACGTGATGATTAAAGAGATACTCCGTTATCAAGTACAGTTGTAAATTGTAAAATTCAATATCCTCTGTAGTATCAATGGATAAAAGGACTCAAAGTGATGTGTTAACCGCGAATACATTTATGAACATAATGAACTTCAATGTAAATTCTTGTTTCGATAAACCTCTGGATTGGTTTCCATTAATTCGAATATGCAATATTCAATATATTATTCAATAGTAGGTATTCAACCAAACAATTGCTTTTACGTGATTTGGTCGAAAAGTGAAACAGAAACCACTCAACATTTTTACAACTGAGGAACATATAACTTGAAATAAATCTGAATAGATATTATTTCAAATAAACTCAATTTTGAACTTGGACCAATTTAATCCATAACCCACTCAAACCATCTCTTACTCCATAATTTGACTCGGGAAATGTATAATCCTTGTATCGAATAATAACCATGGGACACTCAGTAGTATTAACCAAACTACGCCTTAAGTAGATCAACCACAACAGAACAGCGTATTTTAAAACAGTATTAACATCTGAAATCTGTTATTACTAGTTGAGATTAATGTTAACCATTGTTGGCTGGTTATTTTGTATTAATGTGATAAGTTGTGTCGTTAATTTGACGCATTGCCCGAAGTGTTTAGATACTTAGTGGATATAATACAGGTTATTACTATTGCGAATTGGTGTATCTACCATTGTGGCTTTGCGTTCATGTGTAAATCAGAACGTGTATTCAAAACCAAAGATTATTTCAATTTCAAATGGCGATTCATCTCCTCTACCACAAGGAGTTAGGTAATGTAAATAGAGACTATAAGACGAGATTGGTGTGGAGGAGCTCGGACCGAAGGCTTCCGGCAACGGAATACATTATGCATTGAGTTTAAGTGCTGCTCCTCGCGAGGAACTTGTCAACGTTATTTAGGTCACCATCATCCTACTTCCTACTAATATCCTATCCTATAAATAAATAAATTAATTGATAATATTTTAATATATATCAATAATATGATAATAATTAAAATGCGAAAGTATGTGAGGATGGATGCCTGTTTGTTACTCTTTCACGCAAAAAGTACTATACAGATTTGGATGAAATTTGACGTACAGATAGTTTATGACTTGAATTATCACATAAAATACTTTTTATCCCGATATTCTCATGGGATCGGGACCCATGCGGGTGAAACCGCGGGGCGCTGCTAGTCTACATTAAACAAGGATAAGTGCTACCTGTTGTGTAGGTTACTGAAGATAGGTGCAAAAGTTTTCGGCTTTCGGGTTTTATACCTAATATTAACAAGGCGTTCCGAATAACTTAGACACCAAAATTAGACATATTTGAGAACAAAATAACAGTGATAAACTGATAAACATGGGATTGAAAGTAAGAAAGTTTTATTTTATGTTTAACAAAACGAAACTCACATAACTAAAGCCCTTATTTCTACTGTAGATTATAATATTCCGCCACAGCCTCAAAACAGAAATCGCAAAATGGTAATTGTTCAAGAATTTTTTCTGAGGCTATTTAATTTCAATTGTTCAAGGAGGCATTTCTACTTACATTAGGTAGGTAGGTACTACGCGAGACTTTTCTTACATTCTATTTTCTTAAATAACGACTCAATTTGCCGTCTACAGTCCCCATTCCCCATTTCCACGACGATCTTCTCAAGGCATAATATAAAATTGAGTTTGCAAATTAACCTTTAAACTCACTTCACACCTTCCCTTCTTTAAAAGATTTTCAACGTTGATAGGTTTGTAATCTTGCTGTGAATATTTAGACATGCCATTTTTAAAGGGCAAAACTCATCTCGAAAAGCTAAATTATACAAATGGCTCTAAGTGTAAACAAGTGTTTTTTTTTTTGTGGGCTAGTGGGCTTGTGGCTAACTAAGTAACAACAGCTGCACGGGTCAATCGATCAGGTTAAGCTACGCTTGCCGCGTTTGGTCTGTGGATGGGTGACCATCTTTACATACCAAGACCCCCCCGTGCCTCGGAAAGCACGTTAAGCCGTTGGTCCCGGCTGTCATTTGTAGATCTTTGACAGTCGTTACACCCGTAACGACTTGGTAAGACTGGTTGTCAGACTTTTTGGGCTTCTAACTACCCAGTTAGAAGCCCAAAAAGTCTGACAACCAGTCTTACCAAGGGGTATCCTGTTACCTAGTAACTAGGTTGTGGAGGTCAGATAGGCAGTCGCTCCATTTAAAATACTGTTAGACTGGCAGCCGACCCTAACATAATTGGGAAAAGGCTAGGCAGATGATGAAGAGTTATTTTTTTTTCAGGGTGAATTATAATTTTAATTTCATTTTAAATTACATTTCTTAACTCATACTGGGTTTCCGGACGTAGTAAACGAAGTAGATATACGAATTCATTCATTCGACGTAATTTCAAACAAGTTTTTAATTTATTAAACTGGCTTCTGCCAGCGAATTTTCCGTTCGCGTGGTCGTAAGACACAATATACTAAAATAACAGCCACATTTTACGTTGCTTGCTCCAGCGTCACCAATACTGAGTCTGTATATTTTAGCTGCTGAGACCACAACTACGGAAGCACGGAAGTTTCATAAAAATGTGGCTGTTATTTTAGTATATTGTGGTGTCTTACGACTTCCCTGCGAACTAAGTCGCGAGCCGAAGCTAGACCCTTTATAAAATTAAAAGTAGAACTTAAAAAACTTTCTAATTATGAAATTGCAATAAATATCTGAATCTTAAACAAGGTTCATGAGATCTAATATAACTATTCAATAAAATATTTCAGCTGATGTTCTTCTTCCTGTCGTCGCTCACACAACAGTATTTCAAATCCTGTTGGCCCAAAACTTTGCCACTTCCACGGCGTCATCTTTCAATTTCATAATGTCGCACTACCATCTAATAAGTAAGAGTATCTACATACTATTGAGAATCTCAACTAATCTATTGTGTCTGTTGAACTTCTGACAGTAAGCCATTCTGAATTGATTGTTCTGAAAGGCAACTGAAGTATCCTTTGAAAGCCATTCATGGAACTTGAAGGTACCTAAACTTTAGAAAACTGATGTAATACTGGTAGGTACCAGTCAGCCTCAATAAAATTTCATTTAACTGTCTACAATCTGTGTTCCATAATATTGTATCAATTTGTAGCTACAAAACATATAACACATTGGTACTTGTACAATATATTTTTGAAAACCTATTGTATGTACACAAAAATATATCAAATTTTAAGAAAATGTCCGATATTCATAGTTTAAATACCAGGAATAAACACAACCTTGCTGTACATCGCACACGTCTCCACAAAGTAGGCAACTCATTCATGGGTCAATGTAAACGCTTTTACAACAAACTCCCCATTGACATTCGAAACTTACCCATTAAACGATTTAAAATCTGTATTAAAACCAAACTTTGTAAAAAAGGGTACTATACAATTTCAGATTATTTAGAAGATAAAAAAGCTTGGGATTGAACTGCTCGCTCTGCTAAGCCTTGTGATAAAACCATAAAACTAGACATTTTAATTATTATGTAAAATCAACATATACCAGTTTTATAAACACGTTGACATTGTTGAAAATTATATTAAAAATGACATGATTACTTTGTAAAGTATTATATTATTTTAACTATTGTGAATGTGAGGACTATGTGGATATTATTTTTATTTTTATTTCTCTTCTAGTTTTAGTGATGGTCTGGCAGTTTGAGTAGTTTTTGCGGCCTACCCAAATGTTCTTTCTTTGGTATTGCTCGTCGAGTTGAGCTCCTTAAGTTCTAAGTTGAGCTCCACGATTACTGACAAATGCTTGCACTGACTGGACAGGTCCACTCAAATCTGTGTGGTTCTTTCCTTTCCTTTTCAGACACTAATCTACATGGTCCTCATCTGGCCTGACCAAGATTATGTCTGGACTTTAAAAGAGACTGCGACCTCTGAGTTTGTTTCGGCCTTTCTTCTCAGAGTAGTCAGATAGGAAACGCCGAACTCATCTAGCTTATTTTTAATATTTTTTTATATGACGTGTAAAAGTGATTCCGATATCTTATTTACAGAATAAACAATTTCATTTCATTTCATTTCACTTAATTGTATAGATGGTTTATAGGTAGCCTATTGGTAGTTAGGTAATTTTGTAAAAAAGTCTCTAAGAAGAAAGTAGGTACAGATTTTAATGATTATAAATCTACGAGTAAAAGCAAAAGACAAATATGAATACCTACTCCTGTTAGTGCCGAAATACCTACGCTAAGGTAACCAAAGCTTTTTTATAAATTCAACAATCTAGCTCTGAAATAATTTACTGATTCAATTTGCTCATCATCTCAATTTACGTTTCAGAAGGAATCCGAGGGGAATTGTACATTTTTATTGGTTAAGGAAAAATGGTTTCTTCGATAAATTTTGTTTGTCTGTAAAGTGGATGATATTGAGCTATTAGTTGTGTTAGTGTTACAACGAAATCGAAATTGTTTTATAGAATAAAACATATTTGCAATCGTTAAGGCTCTTACAAACAGGCGCGACACGCAACGCGACACAAAAGCACCGCTCGTCGCGCGACGAGCGGTGCCTTTACGTCGCGTCGCGCGTCGCGCCTGTTTGTAAGAGCCTTTATGAATTAATTAGACTTTAGACATCTCGAACACGTTTGATGGTGGATATGTATCGTTTTCACCTAAAATGACTGCCCAATAAACAAGTCATGTTTCTTTTCAGATAAATAAAATTATTATACCACTACGTAGGTACGCTTGGGCGCTTCTTTAACGTGACGATTATTTGAAAAATTGAAACCCTCACCACGAAGCAGTATCAAAATAGTTTTATTATGAACAAACGTTTAACTTCTCGTACTCGACCATTGAGTTAAGCAGTATAGTCATAATAACCGTATCTTCAAATGCATATTTTTGTGGGCGGTTTTGCATATTGTATCTATACCAGCAGGGCTAACATGACAAGCGCGAGAACGCTCTTTTTCTCGTTTTATCGTAATTTGTCTACGATTCTGAAGTCATTATAATCCCTAACATGACCGCAAACGACGAGTAAACTAGAAAAAGGCACTTTGACACTTCTTTATCGCGCGACGATAAACCGATGTTGCAAATTATTAAAAACAAATTCAATTCAATTTTATGCATGGAATTATGTACTTTATTGAATAAACGTCTCTCTCTCTTAATTATTATTATTTATTTATTTATGATTAGTTTTTTGTGTAACCGACTTTTTGATTAAAATTAAATGATTTCTTTGGCATGCTGAAATTAAAATACAAAATGACGGAAATTAAAATTTGTGGCATCTACACTCATTAGATAATCACCACAAATGACAAATGGGCCGACGATCGCAATTTGACAAATCGAAGTTTATTATTGTAACAGAGATTTCGTTAATTAATTAATTAATTTATTTAATCACCATAATTGGCAAAGCGACTGGTTATTACTGAAAGTAATAGTCATCTACGTGATAGTGCTTCCCTGCACTACAGTACACTGGTGTACACCCATTTAAAAAAAAATTAAAAAATTGTCTACAATTAGTACGACTATGAATCTGCCACCTTTTTTTCGAGTTTTTTTATGTATCATAATTTTGTCTTTTTGTCTACTCTTTATCGTCGTCAAAATCGACGACGACTAAATACGACAAAATGACTGATTATATCGTGTTGAACTGTCAAAAATCGAGATAAATAACGTGTCATGTTAGGGTTTGTCGACAAAACATCAAGTTTGACAGAACGAGTCGAGTATTTTGTATGGCGTAGCTGTCAGAAAACGATAAAACTACAGAAATAGACAAAAATTTGTCACGCGAGAGTGGATATATGTCGCGTGTGTCATGTTAGGCCTGCAGGATCTAGTTGTTGCGGAATTTTAACAAAATATTTTCACATTTAATTTAATTACCAAACGTACGTCAGTCCTTCGAGACTGGCCTGTTAGCAGTCGTGGTGTAGTGAGACACGATGAGAAAACAACGCTCTGGTAATCACACTGTAGAACAAAAACAGATTCATTCACGTAACAAATAATTTATTTTCAAAAATATTTACTATTTCATTACGAAGTTATGTGTAATTACGGAGACCTTTATAACTACTCCCAGTAACATACCAATTCAAAATCTTCAACATACAATTTCGCAGACATTGCGTGTTCGTGACGGTATTAATTTTAAATAAACAATTCATGAACAATATTTGACGGATCCTGTCATTTCAATTTCAATAGTAAAATTTACAATTCACAACGGAGTTTCAACATGTATTTGATGGAAACAGCGCGCTCGAACAAATAACTTTAGAGGAAATCTTTCAGCTTCGGAGCGTCAATTGTTTCTGTTGTGGCAAAAGCTTAATTTTGGATTCTTTGAACAAAGAAGAATAAATAAGGAAGTATTTCTTTCACGAGACATAGGCGTTGAATAATTGAAATAAATTGTTGCCCAAAATTGGTATTAGCTTGTTTTTGATTAGTGAATTTACCAAAGCTCTATTTATGATTGTTTGTGCATGTGTTTATTATGACGAACTCTAAAAATACGACGTCTTTATTTGTCTTATTGGTAAATAAATTCCTTTTTATTCATAAATAACTAACTTCTTAAACTTCTGTTTCCGACGACATCCAAATATAGACCTTCTTTTCTTTATTATAACAATAATGAGTTACTTGTTTTATTGTTCTTGTGCACAATGCCTGGGGAAGATAAATTTGGTTGTTGGTTATTTGTTCTGGAAATAACAGCAAACATCTTTTTGTTTTTCGTGTCTTTGTGAAAGTTGGAGATAAGGTTTTCCGCAATTGGTGGGTCGCTTTAATGGCGCAAAGGAAAAGAGATACACCAATGCAACATTGAAAATCCGGTAATGTTGCCACAAATTCAGTAGGCGCTCGTAATGTTCAGATTCAATGACACACGAAGGTTAATTTACGTAGGTACTCGACGCTGTTTACACTGTGTAATGATGTGCTTCTCCAATAAATAACAGCCAGTGTTATAAATCAATGATTATTGTAATGGTAACTGAATAAGATAAATGCTTCAAGTAATGATGTTTATTGCGGGAAAAGGCTAATATTTATAGATTTTAATGCTCTTAACAGCCTACATTATAAATTCAATTTTCTACACAACACAACAAATGAGCCTGTCATATGAAAATACGAGGTAACAGATAAACTGTGGGATGACGTCACAGTTAAGTGTCACCCTCTCCCTCGCTCACGGCGGGTGCACGTCGCGTCACATTTACATATTCACTCACATTCTTACTGCAGATGATATGAACAAGGACGCGTGAAAGTGTTGACTGAAACTAAAAATTTTCATTTCCTTTTGCAAGAAATACCTATAACGATGCGAATTTATCCTTTAACACTTTGAATTGAAGCATGCTCCTACTGTTGCTTGTTACATTGACGTTCAAACGTTCGTACGTCTTTTAAAGCATTGAAAAACTCTAAAAATCTAATTGCCGTGTCTACATCGGCATCAGCTTACAAAGAAATAATTCAAAACAATTTCCTTTCAATTTATTATATTACTCACCTTATCGGTCCTCCGTTCACATCATATTAAACAGATAAGTGACGTGCGTCGGTTACTAATAAATACCGATATGTGACGTCACACGCCGAATGGATCACTTTCCGTTACCCCGCGTTGCGTATGTCGCGGTATTTACATAATTATCACACTCTCCTTTAAGTATGTGTTGCACTTGATTAATTTCTCTTTTCGAATCAATATTTTATAGATACCTAAGTTTTTTTATTTAATTTTACCAATGTTTTGCAAACACCGACAAACAACCGAAGCTTTAATCCTTGACTACAAAGTTCTTCAGTAGTAAAAATGTTTAGAGTTCCGTACCTGAAAGGTGACAAACGGAACCCTAATAGGGTTCCGTTTGGCTAAGCCTCCGCTGTCCGTCCATCCGTCCGTCCGACTGTATGTCAGCGAACACAAAATCGACTTATCTGATTGAAAAACTCTACCATAAGAGAACTTGTATCTAGATCCAGATATTGAGATTGTCTAACAAAATCTCCAATTTGTTGGAGACTTTGTTAGATACCTAGGTATAGAGTCTATACAGATATCAACCCTTGTGTAACTTTGTCATCCTCTCAATTCTTATGTCAAACATGATTTCAAGCAAGTATTGTTTCCTTACAGATTGTGGTTCTGTTTACAGCGTACTTTATTTTCAGCTGTTGGTTGAATGTTACTATCTATGTCAGGAGTTGTGTAGTCTATTTCAGGTTATATAGTATAATCTGCAAAAATCATTTTCATATTTATGTTTGTGTACGCGCGTGTTAGTGACGTGTTTGAGATGAGACGACACGAAGTAAAGCGGTACTTGTCGCGTGGTGTGAACTACTCAAGTTTAATCTTCACTGGAGCACTTAGATGTGCATGCTCTTACTGTAACAGATGTTAGTGATAAAACTAACATAACTTCAAAATTGATTTTAGTAGATATTCAAAGATTAAGGACAATGACCACGAATGCTTTCTTATTCATTATTATTCATGCTCCTAATGTATTGTTCTCCCACCTCCATTACAGCTTTTTCACATATCATGCGTGCAATTGTTATGAAGATAACTTATTCATTGTGACCCGCTACGACTTTCGGTGGTAAACGTTTATCTTCAAAGCTCGGGTACATTTCGATTTCGAACAATGTTGGACATTATAATATAAGGAGTGATAGCCTAGTGGTGTGATTGTCGGACTGCCAAATCATAGGTCTCGAGTTCGAAACCGAGGCACTCATGCATCTGACTTTTCGGATTTATGTGCGTATTGCAAAATTATCACTTGCTTAACAAATGGTGAAGGAAAACATCGTGAGGAAACCAGCATGTGAAGCTAAGTCAGAGGCCCATGGGCAGCATAAAAAATCTGACACAAGCTTAGTCACAAACCACACGAAAAAGAAAAGATAAGAATTATTATTCGGTCCCAAAGATAAAAAAAAACCGAAATAAAAATAGCTATTTTCACATTAAAAACAAACCTTATTAAAATTTGATTGCAGCTTATGCAATAATCTCGTGAAAACATCTAGAAATACAAGTATCAAAGTACCTGAACCAGTAATAACATGCCCAAAGCCCGCATTATATGAACAAACTCGAAAGTTTTATTATACTTAACTACTTCCTGAACAAAACTTCAATAAAATAAAACTTCTTTAACTGCGGTTGGTCCCAGTAAAAATACGTTCTATCCGACAAACAGATTTCAGTTCCATTTACTTGGGCAGTCCGAGTTTATTCGGGCAACGTCGCTGAGACAAATGTGCTCAAGTTTCAGCATCAAACTGCCACTGAATGCGTCTGTACATCTCAGGGACCGTTTTTGAATGATGACAAAATACACGAAACCTTAATAACGAAAGAGTCTGCGCCATAAACCTGTTCATGGAGATTTTAGGTGTTTTTGTCTCGTTTTCCTAAACTTTTAGCTAGGCTTATCTCTCTGTTTCTCGTAGGTAGGTACTTACTTCATTTCATTGTATCTCTGTAGGGTGTTTTACGCAGAACATTGGGCAGTTCCTATTTACTTATTTTGTTCTTATGTCACAGGAAAAGATAAAATAAACAATACGTTTGTTTTGAGATTGCCAAAAATGATGTTGATCTAGAAACCATTATAGGCGTTCTGTAGTAGAAACAGTTTTGTAGTTAATAAAATTTATAAGGGACTACTGCGCGAGCTTCCTCTACCAAATGATGAATCTCGTAAATCGGCCTAGAAATCACGGAAAAATCTTTGTACATACTTTGTTGCGTCGTCGTTTTTGAAAAATGACCGTTTTTAGGGTTCCGTTAAAAAACGGAACCCTTATAGATTCGTCATGTCTGTCTGTCTGTCTGTCTGTCTGTCTGTCTGTCCGTCCGTATGTCACAGCCACTTTTTTCCGAAACTATAAGAGCTACGCTGTTGAAACTTGGTAAGTAGATGTATTCTGTGAACCGCATTAAGATTTTCACACAAAAATAGAAAAAAAACAAATAATTTTGGAGTTCCCCATACTTAGAACTGAAACTCAAAATTTTTTTTTTCATCAATCTCATACGTGTGGGGTATCTATGAATAGGTCTTCAAAAATGATATTGAGGTTTCTAATATCATTTTTTTCTAAACAGAATAGTTTGTGCGAGAGACACTTCCAAAGTGGTAAAATGTGTGTCCCCCCCCCTGTAACTTCTAAAATAAGAGAATGATAAAACTAAAAAAAATATATGATGTACGTTACTATGTAAACTTCCACCGAAAATTGGTTTGAACGAGATCTAGCAAGTAGTTTTTTTTTAATACGTCATAAATCGTAAACAGCAATTTACCTTTCATTCAATGTTACTTGCTGCTACGGAACCCTTAATGGGCGAGTCCGACTCGCACTTGGCCGCTTTTTTTTGATGGAATATTGAAGAATCCTGGTAGCATTTATTGACACCAGATGTTGGAATACAGGCCCTGGCAGTGACATCGACACGAAAACAGTTACCATGGATTCAGTACATGATTCTAAACTGTTGAAACTGTTCGTCGGATATTAAAAAAAATCTGCTTTTTCATGTAAACTGTAATACCTACGCGGTCAAAATGTATGGAACAGCATTTTTTTTTTTAAATAACTGACGAAAAATTTCTACGCAAGGGGTTCAGAACCATGTACTGGATCCATGGTAACAGTTTTCACGTCGATGTCTCTGCCACCCTGTATATTTCATGGCGAATTCTAACCATTACCCAGAAAAATCCGATAAAAAAATGTTCATGAAATATTAGCGCCAAAGTAAAAAGTTGCTCGTAACACTTTATTTTGGACCAAACGTTCACGTAATAAATAATATAGTTTCTCAGTAATATTTATAGTAACAACGTGATACGAACAATGATATTGTAAAGAATCGTTTCTTTCTTTTTTTTTAAAGTTTGTTCGAGCTGGATTTTCTTTTGCTTCAGTAAAGTAAATCCCGCCTTTGTGCATAACAAAAAAGGTTACTATTTTTGCTAGAACTATGAACCAAGTGATTTAATATACTTAGTTAGAGATACAATACAGCTGGCAAACTCATATGATTAACCTTATAACGATAATATGGTGGTTTCCTTACAAACCAACAAAAAATATATTTCATATTGGAACAACAATGGTTAACGCCAACCGCTTTACTAATTGCCTCCGTACTATACGGAACAATTCTTTTGTAAACTTCACCTGTTCGTTGCTTTGTTTGTAACAAGTGAGCCTGTGTGAGAACAACACAAAGTGAGAGAAGTTACTAACTTTGTGGACTAGTCTGATGTTTTGCTGTTAGAAGCTGAGGGCATGAGTTTAAAAATTAACTTAGAACGCAACTGTTTACTAGAACATTTCTTCCGAGCAATGTGAAAAACTAAAGTAAAACCGTTATTAATTTGAATCTTGTTCGTATGAAATGTAATAACCTGATTTAGGGATTAGAAAAAGAGTAAGGCAAGATCAGGACCTCTATCATTACGAAGTACTAGACTCCATCGTCAATGGAACGTAAAAACTGTTCATTTATTCCAGCATACAGGCAATCTTTTTCTGTATAAACGGACCTCGGCAATTGGTTGATACAATACTTTTAGCAAAAGAATAAAGATGAGGGTTTGTAGCATTATTCTAGAACTATTTGCGTTAAAACAAAGGAATAGTTTGGGGTTGTGAATTATGTTTTAGTTGTAAAAAAATACACTGCGATTGAAAACATCGATAAAATATGCGCTTATATATAAATATAATTTTTAGAAAACGTTTACATTTTCTTACCTTAATATTCCTTGTAGAAAAATAGTATTCCACAAAATTAAACACAAATATTGCCAAATTCCTGAAACTCAAATTATACTTTCCCTGAAGTGATTTCTTTCTTTTGTCTCAAACAAGGACCTTTTAAATCAGATTTCTTCAATCTTAAATTAAATTGAACCTGAACCAGATTTCCTCTAGATTCTTGTTTCCCAACGAGATGACTTTTTATTACATAGTATAATAGCACTTTTCCATCAGAAATGACTTTAGTTGGTTACACAGTACATAGTTATCCGTTTCAGGTTTTTGTATTGTTGCTTGCGACAGGGGTCGAGCGGCCGAGACCTTCGTCAATTGAACGGTGTGGTACCGACCGTGAAGGAAGCAGTTGGCGGACAAAAGTAGGGGCAAACTTAAAATAGTGAAGGTTTTCATGGCTGAGTTTTAATTTATATAATTCCGAAATTAAAGCTAGCAACTTTCAAAAGTGGTAGAATTGTTTATGTAGAACGACAGGACTTGACATCCTAAGTTAACAAAATTTACTACAAAACTGTACTTTTAAATCTCTTAATAATTCATAAAGCATTGAATTCAACCCATTTGCGAGTTTTTTAAACAAACACTATGCAGGTGTCCAGTAAACTGAATGCATAATAGATTGACATGCGATTCGAATCTGCTGTTTTCGTAATTTTTCAGGTCAATTTTGAAGAATATTTGCGAGGCAATTGAGTAATACACATACAATATAATTAGTCACGTACATTGCATCATTTATGTTGTCGGGCAGACGAATTTTTCAAACTGATGAACTGTCATGACCTGGTGGTGTTGATGGTACGGACTCAAAATTTGATTAAAAACCCTCGGATACTTATACTGTTAGCGACGGGTTTTGTCACCGTGTCGTACAAAATGTACTCGTAATTCTGTATAACTTTTTCCAAGACATAAGCACCCGCCCTTTCTT
This sequence comes from Agrochola lychnidis, assembly GCA_963680765.1. NCBI lineage: Eukaryota > Metazoa > Arthropoda > Insecta > Lepidoptera > Noctuidae > Agrochola > Agrochola lychnidis. Next base: position 18,628,777 of record OY796862.1, read on the forward strand.
GTTGCTTACGTCCGTCGGTGACATTGTAACAAAGTTAAATATTGTTGCTACGTTGTTGTGTAGCACATTTTGTGACCCTTTCTATTAAAGTTTCTGGTAAAAAGATTGCTCAGTTAATCCGGGAGCGACATTTGACCGCTCACCCGTACCTCTTTTTATTTTAATCACAATATTTGCTGAAGTGAACGGGTTCAGATATCTCATATAGGATTTTTTTGTTATGTACCTACCTTTTTCTCTGTGTTGTTTTTGTATAAGTCATGCCATCTTTTTGTTTTATTTTTGTTGCAAGACGCAACGCAACGGTTTGATGTTTGTAATGTCTTTCCGATTTCCATATGTTTGAAAATAAATCGAGTAACAAATGAATATAGGTAAATTTTTACACTCACAGTCTATTTTTATTCTAAAGTTAACAGCTTAACAGTATAAGTAATGGTTTGTACTTTATTCAATCGATCCATTTAGCTTGCCGACCGTTAGAGAACGAAATGGAAAATCTGTGCGCACATAACATTTTACAGCCACACTCGTCGACAATTTTTCTAAAATATTCTATGACATCGGTATTTTTATTTGAAGTGAATAAATCAATCAAACATTCCGTAAAATTCGACAAAAACCTCTTTGGTCTAGGAAAACTGAAAATATAAGCCAAACATGGATTGTTTATCGAAAGTATCGTAGTTCAGAATTTAGATGTTTATCCAATCCAACTTTTGCTATAAATTAAAACAGGTAACATCGTATTATTAGCGTTGCTATAAAAAACCGCATCGAAAATAGTAGTTTATGAAACTGTTGCATAATAAGAGGTATTAAAACATGAGTGTAGGTTTTTAATAGTATCACACGAATGTTTAAATACCTAGTTATGTGCAGTTTCATACTCTATCTACTCTCATACATTGGGATTGAACCTAATTCTAAATAAAAGATCAAAGTTAAAGATCAAGACTAAATTTGAAAAATCCCACGAAATTCAGTACAACAAAACAAATGAATGTCGCCTGCACCAGCACATCACCGCACATGCGCTACAGCAGGTGCTGCTGTCCCCCGCTTAAACGTTCCATTACAAAAGTTGATGGAAACTCCTTGGTGATATTAACTTCTTGGAATAGCCCTGTATCGTAATAGAAAAAAAAATGTTTTATAGCATTATTTTGTTAGATAAAAAATGTTATAATAATATGATTCTATTTTTAAATTTCGGTATTGTGTTTATAAAGTATGTCAATATAAACTCGTTTTGAATTTTATAATTCGAATATTACGCTATGAGAGTAGATAAAAATAATTATGATGGCGCTTTTATACATAGACTATGTCACAGAAAAATGATAGTTAAAGCTGTCATACAGTGATATCCCCCATTTTTAATTACCCTGGTCTTGTATTATTTCAGTGTTGAATATACAAAACTTGTGTCTAATGTACGTATGATGTTTCGCAATTTCAGGCATTCTCGGTATATTTGTAAAGGGCAAATTAAGTGCTGTGAGAGGCATAATGAAGAAGATGATTTCGGGAACAACCCTTTTTTTTTTGGGTGGGAAATTATCAAATAACTTCTCCCGCTCTGGGCGGAGCGGGAGGGCGTGTCAAACACTTACTGACTAATACCCACCCGTGTTCCTTCGGTTGTCTTGTTGCTGGGGGGCCAAGATGTCCCTTTCGGCCTTATTCTCAACCCCGGCAGGCATCGGCCCTAGCGGACCCAGTCAATTCTGCTGACATCGATTTTATTTTCTCACAAATATGATGATAAAATTTAAAGGATGGAAAACAAAATTCATTTTGACTAATGCTGTATTATAAGATTTATCATCTATGGTTATAATAAAAAGTCAAATGCTATTTTTGACTAATGAATGAATGCATTATGAATTTAGCTGCATCCGGTTAGACGAGGAGCCGACCCCAAATAGTAAAAACCAAAATACTCGTTTGTAATTCCTTACTCACCAGCCTTGGTCACCAGCGCGGCAGCGGCTATCTCCATTATCTTGACAATATTAATATGTTTATTTTAGCTAAACCCTTCATAAATACGTCTCCTCGTAGTTTGCACTAAGACTACTGGGTGTTTTATCCTATTTTGTGGATCTAGTAGTAACCGGTACCTACTAACTACGTTTCATGTTTAGGTACCTACTTCAAAGCTTCGGAATATTGATTGCGGAACTCTAGAGTACAATCATTATCCCTCACTAATCATATTACAGCGCTTCACATAAAATGGAATCACGTTCCGATTGTACCTAGCTTTGATCAAAATGCCGATGGTAATTTGATTCATTACCAAGTAAATAATTTCAATAGGCAATTTCCTAATGTGTTTAGTGCCTCATTTGTTGCTGCATTTATTGGATACCTGGTAAGCATACAATTTCTTATGTAAATGGGTTAACCTAAGTTGGGCTTATAAATATCCAGATTTCATACGGCAGATGTCAATGTTTAACCTAGTAGATTTTAAATAACACAAGTTGGAGAGAAATAGGTACATTTGTTACCATCTAGTTTAAAATTACATCATTTAGGCCACTATACATATCACGTTATTCATTATTTCGGATGTGCCAATTGCCTATAGAGGTATGAGGAACAGGGTGTAAAGTTCACTCAGTCTCTATAGAAAAAGGAAGATCCTCCGACCAGACGGGTGTTGTGTCGGGTGGGCCACCGCCCCACGATTGATGTCGGGACGTTGTATATATACTCGTCGCACGGTAAACTTCACTTGCGTGATGCAGGATATCGCGTGATGATTCGCATGTGGCGGTGTAGATGCCGCCAAATGCGTCGTCCATAATTTGGGCAAGTATTGTGTTCTTCACGTAGGTCGGGTAGTTCATAGAAGCAACTAAGCTCTGCCTACCACATAAAATAAAAATAAATTTCATCAATCGTCATAAATATTTTTTTTAAACTACAAACGTAACATTCAAACACGGAAATTCATACCTAAACTTGCGAGCGGCGCGGTGCGGTCGGCCAGCAGGTATTTGTAAAACCGCCTATCGAATTCTCGCACACTCAAACGATCTCTGAATATGCATAAACGACCACACACTTCACTAAGATAATAATACAACTTTAAGGTATATGAACAAAATATATAGGTATTTTTACCAAAAAAGCCATAATTATAGAAAAATATATAAATATTTAAATTAAAAAACTTTAAAAAATAAATTATTATACAATTCATCTCATTAAAAACACAAAAATCCCTATTAATAAGGGTAAAGAAACAAATAAAGTATAAAATAATAAATATATACATTAAAATTTGAAATTCGTAATTTATTCGACCTAAGTGGGCAAGCCTACGCAACTCAAATAAAACTTTTCAACGTATTAGTTTTACTGTCGCAATTTGTTCACTACACGCGCGCATCATATTACCGTCACTGGAAAGGAAAAAATGCTAAAGCGCCATTTGGGCAAAAGGCGCTTTAGCATTTTTGCCTTTCCAGTGACGTTACATTATTACGTAATTCATTTCATTCATGTTTTCTTGTATTGTGAATTCGTGAAGTGTTAGCGCGCTCGCACACGGCATATATTTTGTAAGTCCTACAATAGGTCAGACTTTATTTTTGTATGACCTACGTTTTGTAGGACGTGTTGACATTTGATTTCTACTGTTTCATTTAGCTCCTACAAAACATCGGCTATCGATTGTATGCCGTCTGTGAACATCTTCTCCATCATCTCTTATAAACAGAAATTTCTGTGTCTGTGTAAATATGTATAAATTAAGATGCTTAGTTTGTGAAGAATATGTCATTTGTTGCCAAACTAGGGAAATTATTTTTTTGTGCTACATCTGCGTGACCAACTTACCTAAGCTGAAAACCACTATACACCGCTGTGTTGTTTTTATTGCATTAATCCTCTTGACAGTCCGGTGCTCTCCTGGAGATTGATAACATATTATTGTTTGTGTCTCATTAAGGACTGTTGAAGGTTTAATTTGTAATTGACAATCAGACTTTGGCTTGCGATCTCTAATCTGAATGACAAAGCAGTACCACCGAGTACACTAGACTAGATGAAACCATGGATTGAGTCACAAACGTTACGATCATCTTCTGAACACGAGAGAGGATTTTTAAATCAAGAGCAAAAAAATGGACGCTATTAATTCAAAAGAAGAGATAATGCGGTAGTGTTGGATAGAGGAAGAGATAACAAGCTAGGAGGCTTTGTTGTGCGGGAGAGCCTTTCGATTAACACTTGGTATAACAAAACTATTACCGCGTCAAAGTCATTTTCTGAGATCTTTCCTTTATTGGGAAAACTTAGCTTCCATTTTGTAAAAGACTACCGCCCGCGACTTTGTTCGCGTGGAAGTCGATAAAATACAGCCTTTGTTACTTGCTGATAACGTGGCTTTCTATAGATGAAATAATTTTTTAAATCGGCTAAGCATTTTTTGAGTTTATCTATTTATTACAAACATACAAAAAATCATAGTTTTTCTCTTTATAATATTAGTTTAGAAATACTTAGATAAACAAGGATCTTTTAGGTACTTACTTAATTTATTTTGTGAACTAATTTTGCTAACTATTAGAATATCACGGTTTTTGTGCCTCGCAATAAATTAGAATTTAACTTGAATTAAATGGCAGACTTTAACCCAAAACAATTCTAAAATTGCCAGATTGTTTCTGAAGATAACTTCTTCAAATTATGTAAAAGGTTACGAAAATATTCTTCAGAACACTACAGAATGTTTCCAGACCACAGAATACTGTGTGGGTGGATCAAAGTCCAATTTATTATACACCTAGTTAGTTACCTACTTAACAATGAAAAAAGTAGGTTGTTTGAGTATCAATACCATCCTGACCTTGTTACGATTTTCAGGTTTATGTCATTTGCTCCATGTTTACTATTAATTTTAACTCCCAACGCAAAAAGAGGGGTGTTATAAGTTTCACCGCTATGTGTGTGTGTATGTCTGTGGCACCCGATTTGAATGTGGTTTTTTTTTTGTTAGCAGATTTTCCAGCGATGGTTCTTAGATATGTTTTATCAAAATCGGTTCAGACGTTTGAAGATTATCAGCTCTTTTCTAGTTGATAAATGGATGTGTGTATTTTCCGCAGGTCTGATCGATTTGAAATTTGGTATTTCGTTACTTCAATGATATTAGAAGAAGATTCTTTAGGAATAGTTAAGCGGAACAGGGTACTAAATATATCAACGTCTATTGTATTTTATTATGTCAAATGTGTAATGGTCATCTCTTACCTGCCACGGTTTATTTTAATTTATTTAAATTTTTGAATTATTTTTGTTCTTATATTTTATTATGGACGCTTTTAACGTGCACATCTTTCTACAATGTTCTCAATGTATAATTTCAAAACGAATGATGTAACCAATATTTTGTAACAATATTTTGATTTAAAAGAGTGTCCGTGGAGTTTCTTGCCCGTTCTTCTCCATAGGAACCTACTACGCTATGGAATGGGCAACTAGCTTCATTTTTCTGACTGACCGACCCCTTGACAATTCAAAAGTACCTGTAATTGGTTTATTTTAAATAAATGCTTTGAGTTTGAGTTTAATGGATTTCCGCAAGGTCACGCTTGAATCAATTAACTATCTGGGATATCGATAGCATGTAAGCGTGTTACGCAAATACCCCGCTGTTCAGTTTATTGCTCTAATTTATTCAGGCGGACTGAATAGTATTCTCAGCCCATTTATGACCACAGGACAAGCTGTTAAGAGGGTTTTATGATACTAAGCCTGCGTTTAATACCCAGGGACGCTTTATTACCATACAGAAGCGATAAAATAAATGTGGCTATTAAGGTTTCTCGAAATTTAATTAATAGTTTGACCGCAGTTCAAGGCACCGTGCGGAATGTAGCCCTTTATAAAAAGTCACTCAGCAGACCAAAAAAAAACCGTTTATAGTGACACTGGCAGTTACGATAACCGCACCAGCGTCTTCCAAGTCAAAAAAAAGCAAAGATATTCGAAGATATTTCGATCTTGATGAGATGGCGATGAGTCAGGATATACTTTATTGTACGGATCAAAGGAAAGAGAAGAAAATGTGTAAATTACGAAGACTGTTGTAGGTAGGTACTGTAAACGCCCGAAGGACGTTTGAGGACATAAACTATAATAATATGCAGTACTCGTAAGTAAATCGTATATTATTTCGAACACAATATTTATATGTTATAAAGATATCTGCACTACTCCAAGGCTGGCTCCCTTCTCTTTTTTAGGGTTCCGTAGTAAACAAGGAACCCTTATAGTTTCGTCATGTCCGTCTGTCTGTCTGTCTGTCTGTCCGCGGTCTAGCTCCGAGACCCTTAATACTAGAAAGCTGTAATTTAACATAGGTATATATTAATTACGCCGACAAAGTGGTAAAACAAAATTATGAAAAACATTTTTTTTTAGGGTACCTCCCATACACGTAAAGTGGTGATGTTATGTGAAAAAAATCACAGCAGTAGTTTATATAACGAAATTAAAAGGAAAACTATCACAGCTAAGTAGGCTTTACTAGTTATCGAGTAATAATCGTCCAATTTAACTTTGCAGTTGCAAAAACATGTTTTCCCATACATTCCGTATGGGAGAACATGTTTATCAACTACAAAGTTAAGTTTGTTTTTGGGATAAATTCATCCCAACTACGGAACCCTTCATTGTGCGTGGTCCGACACGCACTTGGCCGGTTTTCCATTAAACTCCAACATCTTTCAAATCTATTTAAATAAAAGATTGTCATGCTAATTCGAATGCCAGGCTGTTTTCTTACCAGCCTGCATAACTTAAGGTTACATATTGCATAAAACCTTACAGTACATGTCACTCTTCACAGTTTAGTTTATTTATTTTATTATTATTTTTCACCCCTCCCCCCTCTCCCCTTCACCTCTTAAATAAGTCTTCATTTATTTATTCCGCGTCCGTTCTTCTGTAACTGTTTGTAACATGAAAAGCAAAACGTGAATACCTCGACTTAGCATTGTGTAATTACATATCTCGGGAGTCCGAGACAGAAATGTTGATTATAAAGTACCTACGACAGAATTTTTTACATTCAAGAGATTTTTAACACGAATGGGGTGGATTTTTTAAGTCAATGGAGGATGAAATCACAAACTGGAGATGTTTTGAAATGCTTAAAGAATTTGGTCATTTTAATTAACTTTTCGTTAGCATGAAATTACGGACGAAACATTTTGAAAATAAATTAAGAATTTAAGAAAAAAATTTTCTTTAACATATTATTATCATCACGCCTATTTTCTTCGAAGGGTAAGGCAGAACTGTACGTCTATTAACAGTACTTACATTCCACCGGTTATGCTTAAGTCCCTTAAGCAAAAGCTCAAAAACGCTCTGCTCCATTTAATAGGTACTCATATTTTTTTTTTTAAGTCAGTTATATAAAGAAATCCAGTAGTTCAATATGTTAATTTTAGAAAACAAGGTTGCAACCTTGTTCTCTAAAATTAACATATTGTGCGCCTTTATAAAATTTCTAACGGGATTATTGTGAACGTCCTCGGCATCCCGATAACACCGGGAAGTATTTTCCATACATTTTGTATGGAAAATATGTATATCTATCCACGATAACGTTATAACGTGCAAGTATTTTCATAAATTTTATGGATGTAGACGTTGGACGTCATGTTACTCACGTTAGAAATAATAAAAACGCACGTTTTATTACCATTATGATATTAAGGGCTACATACTGCTTTAGAATAATATTACTCCGTGTTTAGGTAAAAAAAAATACAATATTCTCCCGACAGTCTAGAGATGATTCACGTAGCAAAATACGAAATCTACTGTCGTAGGTATCATATATACAAACTGTATTCTATTCTATTTTTATTAAATGGCAAGCAAAGCCGATGTCGACTATTCTGCCAATGTTACAAACTGTATTAATGGAACGTTACCAGGCTTTTGACAGCTGGATTGGATTGGATTTTGTTCTATTATATTATATTTTTAGTGTGATATGTTTTATAATATTGACTTCTATGGGCCCAGTTACCCGAAATAAATGATTTTTTTTATTTATTTTTTTATGACAATGTCTTGACAGCTATCATTGACATACGTCAGATGAGAGTTAACATAGGATTAGCTTACTACCTAAGCAGAAACATGTAAGAAATAAAGTTAAATAATATAAAGTTAAAATATTTATTGTTTCATTAACAAATACCAAACAATACACAAACTTGTGCAAAATGTCAGCTTGTAGTATATTTATCTTCTTCACATAACATAACACATAAAATAACATCATGCCTGTAATCCCCGAAGGGTTAGGCAGAAGTACACCTATAGTGCACCCACATTTCGCCAGTTATGTTTAAGTCCCATGTAATAGGGGGCGAGCCTATTGCCATCAACCGGGCACAAATCCAGACTCCGGGCTACTACTAAGAAATTACAGATAGAAAAACTCAATAATACTTTCCCCGACCCGGGAATCGAACCCAGGACCTCATACTCAGCAGTAGCGCTTGCGACCACTAGACCAACGAGGCAGTCTTCGTCTTTCTTCACCTTTTAGATAAATACAGCTGTCCATTGTCACACGGGTCTTGAACGAAAATAGTCATATTTATGATAGTGGAAACTTAAAACATGTTACCTACTGCCAGAATAAAAAGAAAGAAAAAATAATGGTAATAAACGAAAAGCGTAGCATTATGTGAAAATAAATAAGCGGCTAACTTAAGCGTTTCAGACGACATTACAGGCATGACGTCACATGATATATGACGTCAAACAAATATCAGCACCACGCTGCTTATTACGAGCGTTTGACTTTAAATGTACAACAAAACGTTTGAAAATCCAGTTTTAGTGGAAAACAACCGAGGAAAATGAGAATATGGCGAGGAAACCTTGTTTGTTTCCGTGAACATTAAAATAGGTAATATGTTACCCATTCTCGCAGAATCTATTAGTCATGTTTTTATCTAATCTCGACATTATCACTTTTTCCATTCATTCGTTCATTTGTTTTTATGATTTTTAGGATGAAATCGTTTTGAATTTTGTTCTGTGTCATGTCTTGGGAGTTGCCCATTTTATAAAATTATCATATTAAGTGGCATTTATAACACAACCAAACGGTGGAGTTTCTTGCCCATTCTTCTCCAAACGAAAACTACCTTTTAGTGCAATACATGGGCCTATTTGAAATAAGTAATTTGACTTTCACCAAAAACATTTATGCGGCATGCCAAGCTTCTTAGATCACTCTGGATCGTGTGATTATTTAACACACAGAAACGTAATAACTTCTCCATCTAAGTTTTTGACTGTCTATTGGTCGACTTTTTATTGCATTATCACCCCGCTTATCATTAAATATTAAAAGCAGTAATGAAATACCTGAGCTTCTGGGAGCGGTGCGTTCAAATTCATGGTTCTTTTTTTGAGTCACTTATTTAAAACTATGCATTTAAAAGCGACGCTCCTCTCACCGCCTCCCACTGCCTGCTGCCGCCGAGAATACGGCCTTATCAGCAATTTAACGTTGAACAATAATGCAGTGTACTTTAATACGCGAACAAAACGATTCAATGTTTCTCTATTGTTACAAAAGTGTGCAGTGACTTTTTAGTTAATTGACCCAATTCACTAAGCGCCATCAAGATCATTTCAGTTAATAAAATCTGCCAACTATCGGAACAAAACATAATAAGTTCATATGAGTACAAGATTCCTACGCGTGAACTAAATGAAATGAAATGAACGTTTATGCAGATATAAACGACCATTAACTATCATTATCTGGTGTGTGACGCATCGCCAACCTTTCTACTTAGTCAACTCCCTCGGGGCGCCGGAAAAAACGTGTGCACATAGATTTACAATTAGTACTCTCGCTAATCTAGCGATGAAAGAGAATGGAAACAAATGATCCAGTAAACTCGTGAAAGTAGGTAGCAAGAAAAGTAGAGCAAAATAATAAATTAAAAACACTTATATTTCATGCGTTTCAATTTCCGATTGGACCTCTGCTAATCACAAAACGCATAAAACCGTGGACGTTCCGTACAATTCCATAATTCACAGTGAACAGTTGAGGCCTTTGACACGTGCGCGCTTTTAATCATTCTCGTCGAATTGAATGTGCAGCGTCCAGTCCGGGTTCGAGTGAAAAGTTGCCGTTATAAACGATGCCACTAAGGGATATGACAATATATTTAAATAGATGTTGAAATGGACAAAATGGTAAATGGTTCACATTTAGAACAATCGGGAATGTGGGAAATGTGAGTTATTGAATAACTTGTGATGGAACTTATTCTCACGACGCAACGTCCTCCATCAAAAGTTGACTAAGTTGGCGCCAAGTCAGAGCCACGAGGTAATGACTAAGTTCTTAGTAGCAAGCAAAATATTCTTCTTTTTTACTGTAAGTGCTTTCACCAGATACATCGTAAGACTTACCTACCTATTATTCTGACGACATTTTAATGTAAAAGTTACGCGCGTGTAGAGACTTCCTAGTTTATCAAAGTATTTTCTACTTCGTACGCTAAAAGGAATTCAGCTATTTCGGACAAATAATAATTTTACGATGGAATGAGAACTTGAGCGAAAAAATACTGCAAATAAATATATTTTTGAGAATTTAAAACGATTTCTTATAAAAAAAAAAAAAATTAACGCAATCAAGCGTAATTTTTAGTAATTTTACAAGTTTTTTTTTTACAGATTATGTGATACGATATTCTAAGTCGATGTTCTCGAGCGCGGGTCTGTTGGCCAAAAAAGAGTGTGTGTCGTTTTCCGTTAGCATAGGGATGGTCACTAGTAACTCCCTCTGGTCTGAAGTTGCAGCTAACAATATGTTTTTCTTATTTTCCTACCTTTGATTCACTTTATTAGGAATGTACAAACAAACGTTTTCACTTGACGTTATCCTCGCTCGATATAAGGAAACAAAATCATCTTTATTTAATAGTGACATTTACTACACATGCAAGCACATTTACATGTCAAAAGGTTATCTCTATTTCAAAGAACGTGGCGTTATAAGAGAGCAGCGGTGGCCCAGTGGTAACGACCCCGACTTACGAGTTTTAGGTCGTAGGTTCGAACATAGGTAGGCGCTTTTCTTTGTGTAAATCATTTCATCTCAACACGGTGAAGAAAATGAAAAAAAACCGACATGCCCTAGAACCAAAAATTCGAAGACATGTAACGTGCATCTACCAACTCGCACTAGGCCCACGTGGTAGATTATAGCCCACTCCCTCTCGAAGAGAGGAGGCCAGTGGCCCAACAGTGGGAACATTATAGGCTGATTATGCTTAAGCTATGCTATGGCGTCAATTAATAAATGAGAAGAGGGAAAAAGCAACGTTAGTAACGCTTAGTATTATAATAAAAAGTATAATAGTTTGTATTAGTTTCCATAATCATCCCTTACAGTAAAGAAAATCGTATCGAACGTAATTTTTAGAACTGTTTAGTTTAACGTAACATGTAAAAATGTAACTTCAACATTTGTTTAAATAATGGTTCCCAAACAAAAAGTATTTAGGAAGTGGAAAATAAACACAAACAATGTATTTGACAACATTTTCCTGTGTTTTCTTTCATGCATTCGTGTTTTATTATGTCAATAAATCTGATATAGTGCCATAATTTTAAGTAGAGCAAGCAATAAACATATTGGTGGTGAAGTAGTGGAAATGAAATAGTCTCCTCCCTGGGGTGCGGTTAGTACATCAAGTTACACATTAATTTACACGAACTTCAGTCACAAACTAATTAACGTCAGTCAAGTTATATCATTTCCTTGCTGAACAACCAATCAAATACCAATCAACCGCAGTACCAGCTGACTTAGTGCACGTAGGTAATAGTGCTATGTATGTGAAGACTGATAATGAAAGCTTATTAATCTGTGTGCTGTAACAGTATGCTGGAAAAACCTTGTGGGCTTTTAGAGGTCAATAATATTATTATTATTATTTTTTAGTTAGGGCATCTCGTAGTTGACCTCTGAGATCATGACTACTTAACCGGGCTTTCCTGTGGGTGCCTTAAGCTACTACACTTAAAACCTCCAGCCAAGGGTTATTCAACTATGCTAATTAAAACTAGGTGAACGCTCGCTAAGGGTACCCCCTGTGGGGTACGAACCTCGGCTTAGGGCGTCAACCGGAGGGAGGACATCAAGGATGGGACGGGCTGGATCAAAGTTTTGATCATGATCATTAGTCGGGGAATTTAAAGCTACTTGCTCAGCTGCAACAACTGCTGGCACCTCGTTATCGAGCAATTAATATTTGTATTCTCGATGTAGTTTAGTAGTCACGTGACCATAACATATTAAGCGTATCTCAGACGATAGTTCTTTAAGAAAACTATCGTTATTGTGGGTATGCATTTAGCCAAACTTAAACTTACCAAATCAACAAACTGTACCTGTATGTGAAATTAATAAATAGTGTTTATTGGTACCTACGACTACGTGAGACATTATTAGTTGTTATGTAGTAGTGGCTAGGTAAGAATACTTCGCTGAAAATCATTTATATGAAAACTAATTTACGGTATGAGAAGTTCGTTTAGTTCATAGAACTAAGCTATAAACAGTACTCACTTGTATCATCACGTTTGACTTTTATGTACCTGCTTTTCTTTTTTAACACATTTACAGATATGGGTTATCTCATCATCTGTTACGACGCCTCATTGAGGTGGATAACAATTAAAATTCTATTGTGTCTCGTTAATGACAGTTGAAAGGTTATATAGTAAAAAAAAGTAAGGTTAGGTTTTATACATAGCTACTAGTCCCAAGAAAGAATACCTGGCCAGCTACGGCTTATGAAAAACCTCGTCTTTTTCGTTTAGACAGTAAAATGACAATAAACGGAGTAAAATAAAGGAAATGTGATTTGCCATCTTAGTTAATATCAAATTCTGTTGTACCCAAATATAAATTCCACAGTAGGTACGCAACACCGTAGCTCGTAGTGGCCGCGCAACTTTGGACACGAATTTGTATCATACGTAACCGTACGATCACGGTCGTACGAGTTGAGTGCGCACACTGAATACGTTTTTCCCCGTCAAATAGGTAGTATTCCGGTGAAATCACATTGAACACACGAAAAATCTCAACAAGTTCGGATTTTTTTCGGACGTCGGAACTAAACGTACGTATACATACGACTAACTCGCACTCAGTCTACGCGCTCCCTAAGTACTTAGAAGGTCGGGATCGTTCGTGCGTGTTCGTAGGTACGTGTTCGCACGAGTAAAATTCGTACGAAAACGCGTCCAAAGTGCGCACAGCGCGAGATGTCGTCGGACGCACAGGCACATTATGCATAATAAATAAATGCTGTAGTTTAATATTTTCACACACCTACGTCGGACATCAGAGAAAGGACCCATGACAGAGACGATATCCTTCCGTCGTTAAGGTGATATATTGAAAAAAATGGGCTTTTTCTTTATCGTGTAACTTTCAAAGTATTTGGAATAGGGATTTCAAATTTTGGTGTATGATTTTTGACTATATCATCTAGTATCCGGAAAAAGGAATACACGATACAATGAAATTTTCTCGATACAAAAAAATTGCAAAGGTCTATCTATTTTTATCTTTTTTTGAGTATCATGGTGCAACGCTTATGAGTTATTCAATGGAATTTACTTTAAAACATAGAGAGTAAGCGTTTCGAGTTTTAAGAAAAGCAGTTTTTTTTTAAATAATACTTTTCATTTACAAAAGACGGCATTTCGTTTTGGCACATACGTTGTTTTATTCCGAGCGGACACACATTATCGTCATCTCTTCTTTCGCTTATCAAAAGTATTGTCATCACTCTCGTTTATTCATAGATCAGTCGCCCGATGGGGCTCATCGTCGAAGAATCTATGTCACTTTTTTGCAAATCGGTGCGATCAAATTTACGTGATTTAAAGAATTTTGTTTACAGAAAAAGTTAGTACTTCAGCAAGTTAAAGTAATTATTGAATGCAATTAGTGTTGAATAGGTATTCAGACTGTGTGTGTGTGTATTCTTGTGAGTCCTGCGAATAATATAACATTATTTTTCTATCATGATTTCGTGGTGACATTTAAATTATTTATAAATATAGAAAGAAATATAAAATCAAAACCGAACAGTATCTGCAACGTTTGGAGTGCACAGGGCTATCAATGAACTCATTTTACAAGAATTCAATAGCAATAAGATGATGATAATAGTGAGTCGAATTCTCCACCTTCACTAAAGCACAACCAACACAATCTATTCCCGCTTTTTAATGTATTATTGTGTAAGCATTTTATTTTCTAAGAACATCTATTTTTATACCTACAACTTTTAATAATCTTTTATCTAAAGAAATAGGCTAAATAAAATTCGTTTTTAGGTTTTGAAATACGTCAACAGTACATCAATATGTCAAGTACTGTCACTACAAATCATAGATCACAAAAAAGAAATGGAGTCGCATTTGAATTGTAAAATAGGAGAGTTTTTACCCAACTACGGCAAAATCAAAGGAGGGTTATGATTTTAACATGTATGTATGTAACAGGCTATCAAATGCAAAATAAAATTCAAGTCAGACTAGTAGTTCCAGAGATTAACGCGTTCAAACAAACAAGAAAACAAACTCTTCAGCTTTATTATTAGGACTAGCTGCACTCCACGATTTCACCCGCATAAGTCCAAATCCCGTGGAATATCGGGATAAAAAGTATCCTATGTCCTAAAGTCTAAACCAATTTATCATCACTGTAATATTTCCAACACAATGTATTTTGTTATGAAATAAATTACTTATGATTATGACTTAACCAGGTCATGGTCTACCCTTTGCCAAATTTCAAATATTATTCCCTCAGAACTCTAAAAAAATCAAGCTTCTAAGTCAACGCAATAAAAAAATACGGCCCTTTATGTGGCATATTTTGATAATCGCAAGTAAATCAAAAACTACAGGGTACTTCCAGTTGACCTAGAATTATGAAATTTTGGCAGGAAGCAAGGTCTCACAGCACAGGTAAAGGAAAAAGTCCGAACATTGATAATAATTTGTAGATTTATCACATAATTTTTTTTTTTTTTTGCGATTACAAACTTGCATTTGAAATTGGAGAATTGACCGTGACGTACCATCGATGTATGGGAGAACATGTTTCTCAACTACTAAGTTAAGTTTTTTTTGGGATAAATTCATCCCAACTACGGAACCCTTCATTGTGCGTGGTCTGACACGCACGTGGCCAGTTTTTTTTGTATGTTTGTTTGTTACGCTTTCATTCAAAAACGGCTGAGCGGATTTGGATAAAATTTCGCACATGGGTAGACCATGACCTGGGTATGTCCTACATAAGATACTTTTTATCCCGATATTCCCAATGGATCGAGACTTACGCGGGTGAAATCGCGGCATACAGCAAGTATTATACAGGATGTCTCAAACGTAGTGGTCCAAAGGCAAATGGGGTAAAGTAGAGGTGGCCACCCATCATTTAAAAAATTAAAGTTTCGATATTCTCAATAGTTCAGAAGATTTCACTAATTTAACCATTTTCAAGAAACTTTACATTTTCATTTGAATTTTTCGGCCCTGTGGACAACATTTTCGACGTAGCGAGTTTAAATCGTAAGTACGAAAACATAGTGGGAAAATTGTTTAAAATGTTATATTTAAGATATTGTGACTATTTTTTATTGTGCCACTGTTTGTTTTTCCTTAAATAAATAAATAAATTAATCTGGCTTAAAGATGCCTTGATAGTGTAGGCTGGAAGATTACGTTCCTATTTACGTTTAGTGTGGCTCTGCAGCGCTTCAGATTTTATTTTTACTTATCTTTTCTAATTTTTTATTAAACTTTATCGAAACTTTCTAAGAGCAGATTTAAAAAAGTGCACATAGCACATTGCTTTAAAAGTACCTTAATTATTAATAGTTAGACTGGGAAAATTTTACAAAGATAGCTTAATGTAAACCTTTAAAAAAAATGGGTTTCATAACATGGTTGAACTACCCGCAAAACTTTATGCTCTAATTTTACCGAAACATCTCAGAAAAGCGTTTAGTATTAAAATTTAACATATTTAAACGTGTTCGTGTTCCTTCGGTACATGTGTTTAATTATTAATTCTTTTTTTTTACTTTCGCTGTTGACCTTCGTAGGCCTTCACAACTTGTGTTGTCATTATCAAAAGCCATCATAGCCCATAATCTGCCTATAGGCATTGGGCATGGGCTTGTATCTACACTATCAAGACATCTTCCAGCCATTGAACTCGCTACGTCAAAAATTTTGTTCACAGGGTCGAAAAATCCAAATGAAAGTAAAAAGTTTCTTGAAAATGGTTAATTTTCTGAACTGTTGAGAATATCCTAACTTTTAAATTTTTAAACAATAGGTGGCCACCTCCACTTTACCCCATTTGCCTTTGGATCATTACGTTTGAGACAACCTGTATACAGGTTGGATTTTTGAGATGGGGCAATAAGGGCAACTACCATAACCGTTGTTGCTACAGGAAAACGGTCTTAGAAGACTGTCCTTAACTTTTTAAGACATTTTGATCTGCATTCACAGATTTCGAAAAAAATATTAGTCAGCAAGAAAATGGGCAGTTTTCACAAAAACTTTTTTTGATGCCAATCGAACCTGTTTCTTTTATGGAACAAAAAACTTAAGTGGCCAACTCAGAACCAAGTCAGAAATCGCAAAAAACTTTTCCCATACGTTTTGTGTGTGGGAATGTCACTCTGTAAACAATAAATATTTTTGCTGATAATTAAATATTTTGTATTATTTGTCTACTCCATAGTTCGCAAAATTTCATAGACCGAGATAAATTATTGTTACTTAGCACGCGCTTTTTTCTTAGATATGTTTCTGTCTTTATCATGCACTTTTAGTATGACAGTTGTGCGACAGTAACAAGAATAATGCTTAGCCAAAGCCCATGCTAAGTAACTAACGTTTTCAAATTCCGGTCAGTTATTTCGTTAGTTCCACTTTTTGCTACTGGTTCAGATACGTTTGTGGCAGCGCGACGATGTGGCGGCCAACCATCGAATATAGAACCGCCACTCCCCGCGTGCGGGGGCAATAAGCCACGCCCACCAAACTACTATTTATTTTCAATATAGGCCCTTAAGGACATGTTCCACACTGGCACACACTGCCCGGAATAGGCATTTAACATAAACTATACTAAATGTTACGGTAAAGAGCGCAGTCGAGCGTTCATGAGATACAAGTGATTTATTTATACCTACGTAACATCCCTCTCACAGAGAAGAGGCCTGTGTCCCAGCAGTGGGAACATTGTAGGCTGATTATGCTACGTAATATTTCAAGTTTAGTGAAGTTTGGTGAAACAAAGCGTAACAGTAATACACAAAACTATTCTTTATAGACATTAACTGGAACATACTTATTATATATTATGAAAATGAAAATTTCATTTATAGTATAGTGAGCAGAAAATAACACGCAGAAACTACAATATGATTGAGAGTTCAATTAACTTTAAGTTCTATTGGTTTCACCAAAATTATGTCGCGAACTCCCAGCAATAAATAAGATATTGCTAAAGTTATACAATAATCGTTAATGTGAATGAAACAATCGATATCAGAAATCTATTAAAACAGTTCAAACAATGAAATATAACTGGCGATTATTCCGGAATGTCTCATATATTTTCATTGCAGCACAAACTTTACGTCGTCGTCATCGTGATAGATATTAAAGTAGTCGACGACACTGATAAAGAGGTTTAGCTTCGGGATTTCTGTGCCAAGTGACAATGTAAGACGTACAAGTTCTAGAGGCAAGATTTATCGGAGAGTTCACTTGGACATATCCAATTCAATTGCAACGCTTAAATTTATAGCATTCACTTTGGTTTGGTCTATACTAAACCGTTAAATAACGACCGGTTTAAGCAAGAACCCGGTCATCCTCCATTTTTCTTTGCAGTCCCAAGGCCCTGTTAATATTTTAATGCGGGAAGAGAGGCCATTCATTTTCTTCTACATATATTAGTAAAATTACCAATACTTCCGTTTAATAATTTTTAAATACTTCCGTTTAAATCTCGCTGCATCAAAGCTATATGGAACTTGGAGGAGAGCCATTCTTAACTATCTTAAACTGCAAACTACAATATCAAAAATCTAATCTGACACAAGTACTGTGCAATAAATACTATCAATAACTTTAAAGATGGTTTTTCGATAACATTCATCAATAGTGCGGCAGTGTAAAGCCTACCCATTCAATAGATGTCACCAGAGCAATCGATTGTTCAGCTGTCCCAATAGAGTTTACTATCATCGTAAATAAGCTTTATTCTTCAGATATTCAACATACATTTCAATGAATCTAGCAGCAATATTGGCTACTGGCTGACTGTTCAAAGATCTTATTCACCACTGTGATGTCTTTAGTTAAAAGTGTGACTGTGTGTGTGTATGGCTCAGATAATTCAAAAGTAAATAGTTTCCGTTTACTTTTTTTGCTTTGAACAACACAGAACTTCCGTTCTTAACGCTTTAAAGTAACTCCGAGCCGTTTGGCATTACTATCGTGATGAAAGGATTGGTCAACTAGACTGTGTTACCGAGTCCTGGTATCCAGGGTGCGCCAGGCGTTTGGAATCGAATCAAGATTGGCGTGGCCACCTGCTGAGCCCAACTAATTTAACATAATATAATATTTTTTACCTTTGCGATTGACTTGAAAAGAAGAAGTTCTTTTGAGTAGTTCTCTTAATAGTTTACCATACAAGACTTAAAGAGAGAACTTTTCCTTCTCACAACTTAGCTGATAACATCACCGGCTGAAAACACCTTCGTCTGTGAAGTCTAACAAGCTGTACAATGTTTGAAGCGAGGCTCTGTGGTGAAATGGACCGACTGAGTATTTTAACTTACGTTGTTTGAACACCTGTATATTTTCCACATAACCAGCATTTGCCTAAATCACTAGTGCAATGCTAATTGGCCAGTTTGTAATATTATGTTTGTCACACTTAGGATCGGCACCGAAATTATACAAGCGCAGCCTGCTACTCGTATTTTATGCTAAACTTAATCAGATAACCAAAAGCTTTCTGTTTTTTTTACATGCTCGAAAATAACGTAAAAGAAAAGTTAAATTTCATTCATTTACATAATTATGGAACCAGGTCAGCTACATGTGTATATCTACAAGTCAGAATGGGTTGTCTCATATTAGACTAGATGAAAAGAGGTAGCAAGATTTTGAATATCACAATTATATATTTCTAAGAGTTTTAAATCCCCGGGAATTTCAACATGTTCTTTTGTGAATGACCGCTCGATTTTGAAGATTATAACTTGCAATTTACATCACTAATTGCTCATTCTTATTCCATGTTGGCGTATCTATAGATACCGTTAAGTGATCCGACTTAAGACGGCACTTTTAATCTTCTTAACGCTTTTCATTATCAATTTCAATCCTTCCATGTTTTACTTATAATCATTAGCTTTTCCCGGGAAATACATCTAAATGAAAATGTCGTTGCGGAAATATGTTTAACGATATAATTTTTGTTTCGTTGAAATGAAACTTCAGACCGACGTCATTATCAATGCCTGCAGCGAGTTTTAAATTAAAATTGTTACACCTATTAGTGCCAAGTTACAGCGTTACCTAATTCTTATGAATGTTTTAAGTTGAAGCCATTAAAAAGTAAAATACGGAATAAACTATAATGTTTTTCTGGTTGCTACTAAATAACATCTCTACTTTGTTGGCATGATTCTTTGATTTCATAACATTTTTATTGAGCCAGATCCACGTTGTAAAGAGCAAAGATTATTCCTACCCCACATAAAATGCGTAGCCCTTGAACAATTAGGTACTTTCTCATTACTTAACACAAGTTACAGGTTTTTCAACAAACGTAACTCAGGAAAGGTACTGATGCGGATTTTCATAGTACAATACGAATTAGGTGAAGTACCTTGTTATTAAATAAGTATTTTTTTTACCTTTTTGTTTGTCCTAAGACACGATCTTTATTTCCAGGCAATATACCAAAAAGTATCATTTGTAGGCAGTTGTGGCTTGATATCTAACGTGTCATCAGCATGTTTTCAAACATTTTCAATAAAATAAAATATGTGTCATATAACTATTGATGCTACGCTCAAAAAACGTCTACTAATTAAGAAAACATTCCTATTGGCTCTATCAGTATCATGAATTTAATTTCGTAATAGGTACGAAAATAAAAGGTTTTTTTACTGCTAGTTTTTCTGCTAGATTTTACATTTTCTCGATTAATTACTTCGTTCTGCAAGTAAATTTCGGGAGAAAACATGTTGTATTATTTCATCTTTTTGGATTACTTCGTTTTCCTGGATCACACTGCGGCAAATTGCGTTATAAAATAATATTTTATACAATGAAAATCTGAAGCAGAACATTTCCACTTCTGGGAATTGAATGGAGCTAGAAATGGAAAAAGATGGAGCTATACATCCTGTAGAGCTTTATCTCTTTCCCACACTGAAGTAATTTATACATATAATAAAATCGTAGCGAAGTCAAAACTGTACATTGAATATTTTTGAAAAAAAGTAATTGCTACGAGGTCTAGGATCGATTCTAATGCCGAAAATATATTTTTTAGAATTTTTGTCTGCTTGTCTGTTTGTCTGTTTGTCTGTATGTATGTTCCAGCATGGCGCAAATTCTACCGGACAGATTCTGTTAAAATTTTGCATAGATATTCCCTGTGTGTCTGGTCAAGTTATAGGGTATAAATTATCACGCTATTTGCTATGGGGGATGAGCAATATTACATTATGTCGTATTTTTATGTTCTAGCATGACGCAAATTCTACCGGATAGATTCTGTTCAAATTTTGCATACGTGTTCCCTTTAAGTCTGGTCAAACTTTAGGGTATAAACTATCACGCTATTTACTATGGGGGACGAGCAATATTATATTATGTTCGTATTTTTTGGAAAAAAACGCGCCAGAATTTTAGAATATTGTGATGGTTATCGATTTAACTTTTAGAATGATTATCATCACGCTATACCTTTATGGAACTAAGCAGTCAATCATGAAATATATAGGAACGGCTATTTAAGATTAATTTCAACGAAGCAATTAGCTCAGCGGTTGGACGATTGCTTTGCAAACATGGGGTTGTAAGTTCGATTCCCATCTACGGTTTTTTGTTTTTCTTTTTTTTCACATTTTGTTATACGATTTTTTTATTTTTTTATTATGTCCCTATAATATATTATAATAAAATCGTAGCGAAGTTAAATTTTTTGAAAGAAAGTTATTGCTACGAGGCCTGGGATCGATTCTTATGCAGAAAATATAGTTTTTAGAATGTTTGTCTGTTCCAATTGTAGGGTATAGACTATCACGCTATTTGCTATGGGGGATGAGCAATATTACATTATTTTCTTATTTTTCTCTGCAAATTGTAAAAGGACGCACCGAAAAGTTGGGATATTGTAGATAGTTATCGATTTAACTTTTTAAATGATTATCATCACGCTATACATTTATGGAACTATGCAGTCAATCATGACATAATTATATAGGAACGGCTATTTTAGCTAACTTTCAACAAAGCGAATAAGTAAGCGGTTGGACGAATGATTTGAAGTCCTGGGGTAGCAAGTTCGATTTCCATCTGTTTTTTTTTTAACTCTTTTTTTACATTTTGTAAAACGATTTTTTTTTTTGATAATGTATGTACCTAATAGTTCATAGAATGTATTAATTCACAAAAAAAAGGAAAACTTCGTAAGCTTTGGGAACCTACTACGTTACAAGTACTTTACAGTCATAAAACATTCAAGGTTGTATTCTGATCATTTTAGAGCTAAAGACTGTAGGAATAAAATGTTTTTTTACAGATTTTGACAGCAGATTTGTCCCAGCGATTTTAAAATATGTATGTGTGTGGATCTTCTGGAATCGCTGCCACACTGCTTCCTGTTAACAAAACAGCGCACGCCATGTTTAAGATTCCCATCGATTTAAAGAGCAACGAAACGCCTGTTCGTGAGGTGTCACGCAACAGAACAAGAGATGTGTGCATAGGGATTGCGCTTCATCGTATAGTATGAATGCATTATGGCAAATAGAAAAGCAGTGGAAGTTGTAAACAGAACCCTGGAGGACATCCGCAGGAACCAAGATATGATAGGTGGTGTCACAGTTCTGACAAACAAAGTGAATACTTAGTTGAAAAGGTCGACTCTATGGTCGAGAGTTCATAAACTGCGCTTGATCATCATCATACGAGCTCGGTTTGGCGGGAATTCAAATGCTCAAGAATTCTCCGATGTTTTTCTAAAAGTTGGTGAAGGCACTCTACCAGAGACTCTTGGTAGAGTAGATCCCACTTTAGAAGATCTTATTCATCTGGTATACGGGGACATCAGTCAAATACCGTACCAAAAGAATTCTTGGGTGTGTTTCCATTTTAACTCCGAAAATGATCAAGCTGCAGCGATCAACCACAGTATTCTCTCATAAATTGAAGGGAGTGAAGTGATATATACCTCCATTAATGCCACATATTACCCTGTAGAATTTCTCAATTCGCAAATGGCAAGTATCTTTTCCGGTTGTATATCTGTGTAACGGAAACCGACTCAAAGTCATGTCTTTATAGAGAAACGTCATCGAGATGGAAATTCTAACAGGTTGTGGTGATGGCGAGACAGTGTTTATAGCGCGTATACCACTAATTCCCCACCATTACCAGTTTAGGCACGTGCAGTTCCCTGTGAGCGTATGCTTTGCGATCAACAAGTCACAGGGGCCGACATCGAAGGCTGAAGACTCAGGACAAGCTGCTTCTCACACGAACAACAGTTACGTCGCTTGCTCCCGAGTCACCATTCCTGACTCTCTGTATATTTTAGCTGCTGAGAATAAAACTACAAACGTAGTATACAGGGATATTTTATAAAAATGTGGCTATTATTGTAGTATATTGTGATGTCTTACGACTTGCACGCGAACAAAGTCGCGGGCAGAAGCTAGTATTAAAATAATACTGCTTTATAGGCCCCCCGACCATTTGACGAGTATTATATCAGCCAATCTATTCTGTAAAAATCTTACCCTGAAAACTTAGGTGAACTGTCAATAGAATCATTAGCTTCAGGCGGAATGACAGTTCACTTCACCTTAAGTTTTCACGGTGAGATTTGTACTGAATGGACGCGTTGTTTATAATAAATCCGTCGCGAGACATTTAAATGAATAATGTCTTTATTATTTGCCACCTCGACGTCTCCCCTCGTTACTTTGACTGTAACATTTTTATTTTGTTATTTATGTCACAATGTCTGCTTGCTTTTATTTCCCTTGTCAGAGTTATGCCAGCTTAATATTTGCTTGGAAAACCTATTACCAGCTTTTTTATTTATTTCAGGTAATGTGACTTCAATTAGACTAAAAAGTAATACAGTTTGAATTGACAGTAATAGCAGCTAAAAGTTGAACCTAAAAGCGCTTTGAAAATGGTCACAGTTTGCACCTGCACCCTCACTTGTTCAAACTGTGTTGGCGAAGAATCGATCAATTATCCCTATTTCACTTTCGCAATGCAACAGTCAAGAAAAGACATAATATTTTGTTACTGAGTTATAATTTAAGTTCACGGGGTTAATATACTCGCACCCTAATAAAAACATCGCTCATTCGGACCACATTATAAAACAAATACAAAAGACCGTCATTTTGTCACATCTTTAACACCTCTCTATGAATAATTCTGCTCCCTTCAGGTACATTAATTGTTTTCAGGAAGACATAACTTACCGGGAGGACTCCCCGGTTGTAACATTCACTTCCTCGCGAAGTTACTTTGTTTTTCAGTTTATTATTTATTTTGCGGTACATTTTATGGAGCTTTTGAAGGAAGAAGCGGAATGCAAATCGTATAAATTAAAGGCTGTGGATAAATCGTGGACGTGTACTGTTGTTATGAGGTGCAGTTAAACCGTTACAGTTGCATGAATATCCTAACATTCTTATTTCATGGTTGGACTTGAACTACTGTGAATAAAAATCTGATGAACAATGAATTCAGGAAAGCAATTTTAAAATCCTTGTTAAAATTCGCTTACAAAATGGAATCAATTCCGCACGATGAAACGTTCTGTAGCAAATGGATTTTAAAAGTAAAAGGTTTTTCTAATTGTGACATTTCGGTGAGTCTGAATGGTTTGATTAATGAACTAAATTATTCTGACGATTGAATCAAATGGTACTGATTTTTAAAATTGTTTTATCAAACTACTAGACCCTTTCCTCGCTCTTAAGTAAGAAACACTAATTTCAAAGTACGTGATTGTTTTCAACATTAATAAAATACGTAGGTATTGTAAAATAGAATATTAAAATTATACGGAATACAGTTGAGTGAAGTGATTGTTTTGCTAAAATAAACTTGTTGTTTCTTAATGCATGTCTTGAGACTCTGAGAGTTTTATCCGGATTTTCAAAAAATCTGTACTCTGGGAAATATCAAATGACTCAGCACTTGACCGAGCGACGATAGAATGGAAAAATGTTCGCAAGTTTTTAAAAGCTGGTAGTTGTTTTAATTTTATCTGATTTTATTTGGATATTACTTTTATAAGAGCAGTAATGAAACGTGTATAATATAGTAACAATTTATAATAAATTAATATAATATAATACATTACTGCCGAGGCCTGCAAAAACGGCACGATGGACGAACGTCACAACATACGTGAGTCCATCAATGCTTGGTTGCGGCCAAGGCTTGTTTAGTAGTTTTATCAAATGATGCGCGGAAATTCAAACTAAGTAAATTAGTTATAAATTCCAGAATCAATGACGAATGACGAACATTTTTCACGCGCCAGTATGTACATTTGTTTCTTTTTACTTTAAACAGCTCTATTTGCAAGCCGTAACGAAAAGAGATCATTCACCGTCCATACATTTTTGGGCTAAATGTGAAAGTGGGTTAAGTGTGCCAAACAAAAAAAAAGTTATATTCCGTTAGATCATGTTATTTTCTTCACTTTTCACTATCGGACGAAATCTGTAGGACCATTCCCTGCGCTGTTACACGAGTTTGAAAAATACTGTTTTCAGTATGTTTTAGTTAAAAGAATAACAGTAATCTAATTATAGTAATAGCTTTTTATGCCAGTAAACATTACAGTTACCTATATCATCTTTTACTGTGAAACTAAGCTTCTAGGATTTATTCTCCACATAACTACAGTGTGCGAAATTGTTATTTTACTAGTATTAGCTAATTGAAATAGGTATCACTCGTAGATGTCACTAGTAGTAACTGGTTATAGGTCTATTTAGTGGTTTCTATTCGCGCAAAAACAGTGAAATAAAATACCTAACACATTATTTTAGGTACATAAGTAACGGTTGTAAAAAGAAGCTCAACGAAGCTGTCGATAAAAAAAAACCTTATTTCACATACTGTACGAGATAGCAACTCGTACTTGTTCAATCTATAAAATTTAGAACATTTACATAACACTAAGGTAGCTCGTGAGCCTATTTAGTCGTCAGTCTAACCACTCGGCTCGTTACTTAATGTTTCAAATGCTTACCTTTTAATTATTAAGCCAGTACTGTGTGTACTCTCTTGAGGGTGCCCCTGTTATTATACATGTTCCTCTATTTTGGTAGTTCATATGTTGATAAGTGATACATTATTCAATATTTTAAGAGCATTGACTGCTCTGAAACTAACCTACCTAATACAAATTTAAAAAGTCATTTATTCAAACTAGGCTGAGAATCAGCACTTTTCAAAACGTCAAAATTTCATAAGACAGTCCCCCAAAAATGCTCACCCTTCACCACTTCCTAGTGCGTTAGCCTAGGCCTGTCGATATCAAGAAAAATACTACATAGGTCACTTTACTTGGGCATGAATCACGACACAAACGTTCTCTTTATCTTCTCCTTCCACTGACCTCAAGTGCTAATACACTAGCATTTATGTTTACCATACTTAAGTAGCCCAAAGTTATAAAAGCTATTCCGTGGCGAGTGTCGTCTCTTTGATCTCCAGCCGCTTAAAGCGACTCAGAGCCACTCACGCTACCGGCACTGAGACGTGGCACAGACGATATCAAGTGAGACCCACAAAAGCTAAGAAAACAATTTGTGTCGTATTACCTAAATAACTTCTTTGAAGCCTTTGAAATCAGGCTCTCTCCTCTTGGGAAACATTTAATACATATCAACACTAAAAACTTTACAATATTCTAACGTCCAGCGGGTCTAGCCGCATATCAATACGCTGAATTTCTAATACTAACTTAGATAAGAAAAACGTTAAGTCTTTTCAATTTTCATTTTGCCTAATATTTTGTTCTCGAGTCGTTAATAAGGCTATCTTCTAAGCAGTTATCGATTTTGAAAGTTTAAAATTATTCCTTTCCATGTCCACTCAACAAAACTTGTATTGAAAAGCTCGCTGATATTCATAGTACTTAGAAGTAAAACATCATTCTAACTATTATTTTATTGAAATGCTGAAATTAAAATGAATAAATATTAAGTGCACTTTATGTGATGCATTACTCATGCTAACAATATCCTATTCCTTGTATTAATTTGCGGCTGCAAGCACTTTGTGCATTTTCCTGTGCTCAAGCACTGAAGTAATGTTTGATGCCCATAATATAAACACTGTACACACAAATGTGTTGTGTTACTATGCCTTATTGTCTATCTAATCTTCGGTTGTTGTAAAATAACACTCGTGAGTCGTTGTCGTCGACACCCCTGTGAACACCAAAATTATTGCAGCACAATCGTTTATAAAACTCATTCACCGCAGTAAGTGACTTTTATTGCTCTCAAATAAACAGCAAAAGTATCAACACAACCTTTTGCAATTTAAATGTAAATCTCGCTCGTGGGCGAAATACAATATAATAATTCGAGAAAATTCTAAATGAGTTTTATTGGTTTGGTTTGTTTTTTTTTTTTAATGTGTAACATGTTTCCTCTCGCTTTCCTGCAATTTGTGGAGTAGGAAAGCAGAAGTAATTTCGTGAAGCTAGTGGTAGAGCTAAACCTAAAAAAAAAACACACTCTGGGAGTGCCGACAGAAGCGAAAACTTGAAAAAAAAAAATTGGCGCCGCGGTAGTCAACGCGTTGATGTCTTCACTAGTAGAAGTTTTCACTTCAAAAACTCAAAGGCACACAGTTCAGAGCGCTGAGTCTGCTGTCCGTGTACGAGTGCAACGTGACGTATGAAGTGCGAGGAGCAGCGCAGTCATCGGGACCCACTTCATGCACCGCAATCGAGTGTAGACTGCTGGGGCACTGCTACGCCAGGCGGGATCATCAGTAAGTTGGGCACGAATTCAACGATCAAGACACCATTTGCCACAATTCTCTTGATGTAATCATGGACCTCATTGTTACCTTACCACAATAAGTGCCTTTGATAATTACGTGAGTTTTTTTTTTATTTTAGTTCCAATATTTTATCTTCAAATAAAGGTAAAGTAAATCAGAGAATTTTTTTTTACAGAAAGATACCAAGATTAGAATGCGACCGTTCTTAAAAATAAGGGAATTGCGAAACATATCTTTTTAAATTAGTAAATTATTTATTCTATGTGTGTACAAATATTTCTTTTGAAATAATGGAAACATCGAACATTGACTTTTTAGGGTTCCGTTGCCAAATGGCAAAAAACGGAACCCTTATAGATTCGTCATGTCTGTCTGTCTGTCTGTCCGTCCGTATGTCACAGCCACTTTTTTCCGAAACTATTAGAGCTACGCTGTTGAACTTGGTATTCTGTAAACCGCATTAAGATTTTTACATAAAAATAGAAAAAAAACAAAAAATTTTGGAGTTCCCCATACTTAGAACTAAAACTCAAAAAAAAAAATTTTCATCAATCCCATACGTGTAGGGTATCTATGGATAGGTCTTCAAAAATGATATTGAGGTTTCTAATATCATTTTTTTCTAAACTGAATAGTTTACGCGAGAGACACTTCCAAAGTGGTAAAATGTGTGTCCCCCCCTGTAACTTCTAAAATAAGAGAATGATAAAACTAAAAAAAATATATGATGTACATTACCATATAAACTTCCACCGAAAATTGGTTTGAACGAGATCTAGCCAGTAGTTTTTTTTTTAATACGTCATAAATCGTAAACCGCAATTTACCTTTCATTCAATGTTACTTGCTGCTGTGGAACCCTTCATGGGCGAGTACGACTCGCACTTGACCGCTTTTTTTTGTATCTGGTCTTTCTTATGAACTAGAAATACACACTGTCGCCAAATTGAAATTCTCATGCTACCAGCTAAGTGTATCACCCCAATCTGAAAGCACTATCGTGTTCGGCTTAAGGATCGCATTTGCATATTATGTGTCTACAGATTGCTGCTCGTCGTCTAGAATTTCTGAGAATACCGCACTGTGAGCAGAGTTCTTGCTTACCGTCGGAATCGGGTGCCGCATAGTTCGCGGTGAGTTAGAACTGTCTGCGGTGATTACTATGCACAGAATGCAAGGACAGTGCCAAAACGGTAAGCGGTACGTCACATTGAAGATTTTTCCCAGCATTTACATGGAAGCACTATTTTCTCAGTCGTAAATTTAGTCAAAGCTTACCAACAGATTCCAGTTAATCCAGATCCTCGAACCAGACGGGTATTGTGTTTGGTGAGCAACTGCTTGACGATTGATGTTAGGACGTTGTGTATATTTTG
The DNA here is from genome assembly GCA_963680765.1 of Agrochola lychnidis. Lineage (NCBI taxonomy): Eukaryota > Metazoa > Arthropoda > Insecta > Lepidoptera > Noctuidae > Agrochola > Agrochola lychnidis. The sequence continues at coordinate 18,657,603 of OY796862.1, forward strand.
CGTGACGTCAGTGTGATGCGTAGTTCGCATGTGACGGTGTAGATGCCACAACAAATGCACAAAACGCATTTGCTGTTGATCGATGATGCGAGATCTTTAGACACTCCGAAGTAAAATATTTCTAGAACGTGCAAAAAATTATTTGTTGCTTTACCGTACATACAAGCGATTTTTTTTAGATTCATAAATATAGTAGTCAAACTCACGCAGCCGACACCGCCGCATTTGTTATTGTAGGTACCGAGAACTTTCAGGGAAAGAAATATAATCTGAGACCACCAATATAATGTAAGACTTTTATCAGTTATATTTATTATCGTTCCAAAAGTTACTGCTTATAAAATAAACACGTAGCTACCTACATAAATCCGGCCAGTATATTTTAGTACAAGCAAAAGTTAGGTACTTAGAGCTGTGAGCTTAGTGTTTACAAACGAATAGCTCCGTTTCTTTTACGGCGACCTTTTGTCCTGAATTCGTGTGTAACAAAGCAAACACAGCTGGAAATTAGTAAGCCTTGGAAAAAGAAAAGCAATCTTTGAAAAGTACTAGTTTATTCGTATATAGCAAAATACGAAGAAATACAATTGAAAAAGAGCAGTAGAAATTACGTATCAAAAAGTCAAACACAAACATAATACCCCTGCCGCTATGTGCGGTCACCGCGACGTACTTGTTGCGAGTCACCGCGCGCCAGTGTGGCCCCAGGCCGCAGTATACCCGCAGACTTATACCAGAGTTTGAGGCATTCCGCTTTAACTGCATCAAAGTTGGGGTTAAATAAGTATGTCGTTTTGACGGAACCATAGTATAACAGATCAATATTTTGGGGGGGCGGGTTTTAATTATAAAGTTTAATATGAATACTACAGGCAAAAATACAATAATTTCACCTCTTTTGAATAGACTAAATCTCTTCAAATTACTTCTTACCTCGACATGCGCTGGGACTATGATGTTCTTTTAAAAGGGTTCACCTCTGGGCAGTAATGCTGACCGTCCGTCCGCACATTTAAAGCCTCATAATTAAAGACAGTGTTTTCCCACACTGACTGAATATTGTATGCGCTGAGTGCTCACCGAATTATTCCTCATTTACTAACCTCAGAGGGTGGTCAATATGCTATGTACTGCTGAACAAGGCTAATTTGTAGGTGTAAAGAGGTAATTTCTCGCCAACTGAATTCCCACCAACAAGGTTAGTCAGCATTAATTATTACCGTGTCTAAGTAATGAGAATGCAAACTCAATGTAAAGAAAAAAGCAGAGGAGTCCTTATGTTTAAGAATGAAGTATGATAAGATAAGTGAGTAACTATTTCTTTGATAATTTGATGAATTCAGCAGACGAGGCGAGACGAAACTTCTGTGAAAAACTTATTACCTAGTCGTATAAATTAATTACCTTAATTCTATCTGCTTCTCGGACGCGGATCGTAACAGTTGCGTATAATTGATGAATGAATTCCGCTCTCGATAACTTCGTCCGACTTTAGGTACTGTAATGAAAATTACTGCCGAGTTAAAGTTTGTATAAGTATGTACAGGGCTTTACAGTTTACAAGAATGTGAAATGAGGCAAAATTAATGTATTTGTGGGAAAAAAAACACAAATGAAAAACTACATGCAACAATGTGGGCTGCGCGTGTTCGATTTTCAATTATTCAAAATAAATTATCTTTTTTTTATTTACGATCACTACAAAGCTTAGTTTTGTTCATGCTACAATGTGGACTGCGCGTGTTCGATTTTCAAATATTCAAAATAAATTTTCTTTCGTTTATTTGCGGTCACTACAAAGCTTAGTTTTGTTTGATATTGTTATCTTAAAGTGCGAGTCGGACTCGCACACAAAAGGTCCCGTACCACCGTACAATATTCAAAGCAAAATTTTTTTCTTTAGTAAAAAAAACTCGTTTCTTATAGGGTCTTTAATAAATAATTCTGCTTTTTTAATGAATTTTCATTGATTATTTTAGAAATCTTAAACTTTTGTTTTACACGCGATTAGATATTGTTTATACTCGGTGGCAGGGACATCGACGCGAAAACTAAAACCATGGATTCAGTACATGATTCTGAACCCCGCTGAGTTGAAATTTTTCGTCGGTTATAGTTTGTGCAATACCTCAAATTTGTGCAATGCTGTCAAAATGTATGGAACAGCTGATTTTTTTTTGGTTTCAGTTTTCGCGTCGATGTCCTTGACACCCTGTATACTGGCAGTACAAGTGGACAAATATTAAACTGTGTGACTGTAATGTTGTCACTTTTTCGGATAACGATGATAGTGCACTCGCCTGGCAACTTGCCAAACTATGTGTTCATGCAATCAGCACGCTACGCGAACTTGAGAACCTCGTGGTAGAACTGCGAATGTACACAATCATTCACAAAAGCTTTGCGAGTCGACGACTTGAACTCGTAGAGATTTCCGTAAATTTCTTCTTATTTTACCACAGATCACAGTCTCAGTAGCTGTGTTTGGTGAAGAAATTCTTGCAAATAATGCCATTTTAATCCTGCCTATAGTGCGCGCCACGAAAGAAGGCCTGCAGAAAATCGTGAAACAACATGCTGCAAGGGCATAGACACTAGCGCCACGTTAAGAGGCCTTCTGTCATGGCGCGCACTATACTTAAGCCGAAAACTCACGTATGCAGTAGAGCGTTCTGATGCAAAATTGAAATATTTGCATTTGTAGCACCTAAAATTAAAATAGATTTAATAAATAGATGTAGGTAACTACATGAGAACGTGAAAATAGATTACTGCGGTGTCGAAAGATGTTTGTACTGTGATTTATTATTACTTCTGAAACAAAATTGAATATGTGCACTGCCCCGTAATTGCTGTTATGCTCGTAGCTCGTAGTGCTTTAAATTATTAATGTAAACAATATCCTATTGCTTTCCTTGATTTGTGGCTTCAAGTACTTTATGCATTTTCCTTGATTATATTCAGGTTTCCCCACTGATATAATATTTGATGCCCGTAATTTAAACACTGTACGCCAAGTGTGTTGTATAGGTATGCTTAAATTGGTGACTAATATGCCTTATTGTCACTAGAAAATAAATAATACAGCCTTACTAATCTTCGTTTGTTGCATTATACAAAATTATGCTCGTGTGTCGTCGTGAACTCGTGACTCAAAGTCTTAACTCAAAGTTCAAAAGGTAACGATCATGAATTCAAATGAGCTATGGAAATTGCTCGCCCCTGGGAACTCGTAAAAATTGCAGCACACTCGTTTATAAAACTCTTCCACCGCAATGAGTGACTTTTATCGCTCACAAATAAAAAGCAAAAATATCAACACAACCTTTTGGAATTTAAATGTAAATCTCGAGTCTATAGAATTTTAAGAGTTGTATGTTCGTAAAAACTGTAACTATGTAGTTTGGTTCAACTTAATCATGTCGTGTTTGCAAAAAGAAGAAAATAAATATATGTCTTCACCTGGAGATTTGCCAATTCCTACGAGTCTGTTTCGTAATTCCTGTTCTTCGTGTAGATTTCAACGCGGGGGAGGCTGACGAATATCTTCATAAATAATTCGACGGGACGTTTCTTTTACATATACGTCTTCTTTGTTGTTGAATTGAGAAGGAGGATTCGAAATAAACAAGAATTGTTACACAGACCTTTATCCAACAATGTGTTTGAGCATATCCTTACTTTCATAATGCTGAACAAGAATGTATATAAAATACTGAATGTATGAGAATACTCTGTGTAAACACTGAGGTACCAAAGATGTTTAAGTTTTACCGTACAAAATTATTTATTCAATTATAAAATGTTAAAACATTACAGCAAAGCAGGACAATGTGTTTGATAACACATATAATTTTTCTTTGTACCACAGTTCCAGTTTTTTATTTCCCGAGACGGAGTTACATCTGTATGTAAGGGTCACGATAAGCGTTCGTCATAATACTCATACATAATAAACAATTCCACTTTATGCGTCGTATCCTCAATTTTGTTGGACTTTTGCTCTAGAGCAATATGGGGTAATAATTTAAATAGCATAATAGGCTATGTACTTTTTTTTTTTTGTAGAATTTCAGGAAAATTTTTCAGTGTTGGCATAAGTTTTGTAAATGAGTGTTTTCTGCTAAATAATTCGTCAACCATTGACTAGATCAAAAATGCTTAAAACTAACTTTAACTTTAGATGTTATTCAATGAATCATATTGGACAATTGGACATGTTGTATGGATCGACAGACAGATGAGACCGGCCGCAGATATCTCGCGATCCATCATCATTACGAAGCCGCTTCCGAAATAACGAGGCGCTTTCAGGAAATGAATTAGGATTACAAAAACTTTTTACAAAAAAAAAACAACCGACTTCAAAAAAAACACTACAAAGTGAAAAATAACTTTAATTTCGGAAGTCGGTGTCTTTGGTTTTTAATTTTCGTTCTTTGTCACCGACTTCCGAAATTAAAGTTATTTTTCACTTTGTAGTGTTTTTTTTGAAGTCAGTTTTTTTTTTTTTTGTAAAAAGTTTTTATTTTTCACTTTTTAGTTGTGATACCTACCCCACAAAAATTCGAATAGCACTACCTGCTATGTAAATAACAGTGACAGGAAGTTATCATAATATCATCCACATACTAAGTGAGGAAAAAATACGTATTATTGAAGCTAACTCAAAAACTACCCAAGCAAAGTTAATCAAATTTATATGGGACTACCTCTGAAGTATGATCTACCAAAAAAAAAAGAACCATCAAAATCAATTCATAATTGACGGAGTGATCGTGTAACAAACATACAAAAAAAAAACAACATACAGTCGAATTGAGAACCTCCTCCTTTTGGAAGTCGGTTAAAAATAACTTTAATTTCGGAAGTCGGTGTCAAAAAACTAAAATACTGATCTGATCCAAAGACACCGACTTCCGAAATTAAAGTTATTTTTCACTTTGTAGTTTGGAAGTCGGTTGTGTTTTTTGTAAAATAGTTTTTTTTGATAATTTTCTTTGTTTGCAAGTGTTCGTTTTGCTTTTTCCTTCTTTACCGACAAAATTGTTTTGAGCCAGGACGATTTAAGAAGTCGAGGCTATGGAATATTCCACGCAATAAATAATATACCTAATAATCTAATCTAGTAGTCTAATATGGAATATTAGAAAACTAAAACTTAAACGATACCTTATTACTTAGCTGTGCAGAAAACTACAATATAGGCATCTCAAACTTTTTCAATAAAGCTCAAAATTCATATATTCTTCATTCGCATGTTCCAAATTCCCATCTTTACAATATTACACTCCAACTAATATACATGAAGAACAAAAGGTAGAAAGAACGTCTTTCTAAAAATAGACCAAATACAATCTTGAAAGTAAATGTAAGTAATGTACGAAAAGTAAATGTACAATTCCATGGATATAATTTAACGGGTAATTAATACGTAAATAAAGCTAACAACGTAACAAAAGGTTCTTAAACATCAACAAGATAAAACAAGATGTTAATTAACGATTTTCAAGTTGAGACGCCGCTTTTGAGTGGTTAGGAGTTAGTATTAATTTATTTTTTCTTCCAAAACCGTTGCTGGCGTGTAAAGTCTGAACGAAATTCGGCTTTTGATCCCATGTAGGATAGCTCTATAGCTCGTTACATTAGATGTGATAAATAGTTGCTTGTGCACGTAATAAAACGGTAACAAAGATTGTTGAGTCGTTAACATTATTTTCTTACGCTATCAAGTTACGTTCACATGATGGAGGATTATCTTTGTTGAATAGCAATGATAGCCTATTGGGGTGACCGTCGGACTGTCAAGTCATAAGTCTGGAGTTCGAACCCAAGGTACGCACCTCTTTTTTTTTGGGTGGGAAATTATCAAATAACTTCTCCCGCTCTGGGCGGAGCGGGAGGGCGTGTCAGACTCTTACTGACTAAAACCCACCCGTGTTCCTTCGGTTGCCCTGTTGCCGGGGGCCACGATTTCCCGATCGGTTTTCTTCGAACCCCCGGCAGGCATTGGCCCTAGCGGACCCCGTCAATTCTGCTGACATCTCTTTGAGGCGCGCGTGGAACACAACGCGCCGTCGACCCGGGTTTGGTCCTTATCGGACGGCGAGCTACCCATTGCTCACCGTCCGCAAGCCCGCGCCTACGGTGGCCGGAAATCGGCTCGCGATTCCTGCCCCGGGCGTCTCCTCCTGCGGCGGTTAGGGGCGTGAGGGCGCGAAATTTGCCTCTCCCTCACGCGTTCCGCCCCCTCCTTCGCGAGCATTACCGCTTCGCAGAAGGAGGTGACGGCCTGCCATTTCCTCTCGCTCCGTACCATGGCCTGAACCAGGGCCGGACGCGAGAGATTACCGCCGCCGATCGCCTCTACGAGAACACGGCGTTGCTCCGCCTAAGCCGGGCAGACCTCCACCGTATGCTCCACCGTGTCCTCAGGCCGATCCACACAATGGTGACACCCGGGTGTTTCCTCCCGCCTTATCCTGAACAGGAACCTCCCGAAGCAGCCGTGTCCGGTGAAGACCTGCGTCAGGCGGAAGGTGAGAACGCCGTGGCGTCTCTCCAGCCACTCCTCAAAGACGGGTCTTATCGCCGCGATTGTGGCGTGCCCAGCGTGGGGTTGCGACAATCGCACCCTCCATGACGCCATGAGATCCCGCCGGAGCTCTGTCCGCTGTGCCGCAATTTCTTGCGGCATCGGAGTTAAGCCCCGGCGTTTCGCCTTTGCTTTCAGATCTCATGGCGGTAATCTAGCAAGGAGGCGCGCCACTCCCAGACGTGCGCGAGGACCTTTGCCTCCAAATCCCATGGCGGTAATCCGGCAAGGAGGCTCGCCGCCTCGCAGGAGACCGTGCGGTATCCTCGGGCCAGCCGGATGTTCATGTGTGTATTGTATAATTATCACTTGCTTCAAAAGTGGTGAAGGAAAACATCGTGAGAAAACCGGCATGCCTGAGAGATATTTCTAGACGGCATTTAAAGCGGCTGAGACCCATGAGCGGCTTTAAAACTCTGACAACAGGTTAGTCCATAAAAAAAGTTTTTTTTTTTTTGTATCTATTATAATAATTGTCTGGTGAAAATGGCTGGGAGTCTGATAAATGAGTTTCATTGTAAAAAAAATATGGGTGTTGAAGTTTAAAGACGTTTGGGTTCACAATGATGATGTTCTAATGGTTACTCTGGTATTTTGGATGACACACAAATTAATCGAATATGAAATTGTACCAAGCTTTTTCGGGCATTGTTTTGTAAGACAGAAATAATTAAATTATGTACCATAAGGTTTGTACTCCAAGTCAAGATTACGCTTCTGATATTCGGATCTCAAACTAAAACCTGGGAATTAGAAAAAGCAGTGCAGTAGGCATAAAAAGTACCAAGTAAATATTCTAATTGGAGCGCCGCCCAGAGCGTGTCAGAGTTTCAGGCAAAAAGCTCGAGTAAGACCTGGATAATTTTCTTAATGTTTACTCTGCACCGCCTGAGAGACTTTGCGAATGAGTTTAAGTAAGTATGTTCGAGTTTTAATGAAAAGTTTTTTTTATGAGCACAAATTTTAATGGGCTTCAGTTGTATTCTGTAATTTCACAGGAGTTTTTTTCGCAATTAGTTTAAATTCCAGTGCCATTGTAGATTATACCTACCTAAAGCACAGATGAGTATAGATGTTTCACTCCGCAAAATCATTTAAATACGAAGCGATTCTTGCTACGACGTAATAAAGTGCAATTCACGCGACACAGCGCTAATTACCCACAAGTTATATTCACCTAGAGTTATATTGCCTCTCTTTCTATCGCGCAACTCTTACATCTTCTAGCTGTGTTACACTTACTGAATTAGCCCAACAAGTCGAGTACTTGTAGCTTCATACCTAAAATGCGGAGTGAACCATCTGTATATCCGTGCGTAAAGCAAGTGTTACTTGAAATTACCCTTTTAGTGACCCATTAGTGTCTGGTGCGATTAGTGGAGGAGCTTGTGTTTAAGTAAAAACAGCCGCATGGATCAATCCATCAGGTTAAGCTACGCTTGCCGGGGTTGGTCCGTGGATGGGTGACCATCTTTACATAACCGAGACTCCTTCGTGCCTCGGAAGCACGTTAAGCAGTTGATACCGGCTGTCATTCGTGAATCTTTGACAGTCGTTACGGGTCGTCAGAAGCCCAAAATTCTGACAACCAGTCTTACCAAGGGGTATCGTATTACCCAGTTACTGGGTTGTGGAAGTCCGATAGACTCCATGTAAAATACTGGTATTTAGCTGCATCCGGTTAGACTGGAAGCTGACCTCAACATAGTTGGGAAAAAGGCTAGGCAGATTTTGAGTGTCTGGTGTGATTGTTGTGTGTATGTGAAGCGCGTGTGAAGTATGTGCACGTTATAGGTCTCGGAGAGATGGTAATAAGGTTGGACATTGGTTCACGTGCGTGTCCCCGAGGACAGACGTGATCGGTTTGCGTGAGAACAGCAGCGGGTAGGTAATCTATATCAAATAATATAAATCTGACCTTATCTGACTAACCGAGCTTATCCAGTGTTGTAATTTTCTCTATTATATTTAGAAAGCTTCTGTATGTATTTTGGATCCGACCAAATAATAATGTAGATCTGTAACAACAATTAATTAAATTCTATTCTATCCTAATGAAGATCTCTGTATCGATTGACATCGCTGTTTAAACTAACATTGATGCTGTTGCATCGTATTTTGGATCGGCTTCCAGGGGAGGTCAATAGACTATGTGTTGATCGAACGACAATGTATGTTGTTTACGTGTAGCATACATCTCAAGTGGTCTAACTAACTGGAGGACATTGTTCCGCAAATTCTGGCATACAAAGGCATTGTGTGGATAAAGTAGGTCCTACCCGTATATTAGGCAGGTAACGGTGAGGGACTTTGTGACTAAAAGATTATTAAGTCATTAAATTAATTTAAATTATTTTATATTTTAACATCGTGACACGTTTTTCAGGTCTTCAGTCAATTCCTAATTCTTTATTCGTACTTGTGTTTATCTCAAAATATTATGCCATTTTCTTATAATTAGGTACCTACTCGAAAAGGATGCCTGGTAAGACCAAATAGGCTAAGATCTCTACAGTAATAATGTAAACTTAGCAGAGCATTGCTCAGTCATTGCTTTTATTGCTTATCATAACACAACAGTCTTCTATACAACAGATTACAATAATATAATCTGTAGTGGTAACATTTATTTGTCAGTCCAATATTACGAGGGATTGATTATCTCGGCTCGCCATCTCTCCACTGTCACAGACGTGATGTGAAATTGAATTATTTTAATTTGTCTCTACTGGACTGTGCCTAATCAGCGTCTGTTTGGCCTTTATAGCGATTGAACATTGGCGAAAAAGTGTGTAGGTAGTCGGAAAACGTTGTTGTTTGGAAAAAGCTGATCATAAAAATATAATGTAGGGTCTTTTAATAAAAAGATTTTCCTTCCTAGGAGCCGTAACAAGTTTCCGTTTGCTCAGTTATCAATGTTTTAGCTTTTCATTTTTGATAAATTTGAGGCAGCGAGATGTAACGATGAAATTTTATTTTAATTATAGTGCTTTTCAGATACAACTATAATTACCTACGTTCTTATTCCTAGGTAAAAGTTATCTTCGGTCGCATGTTGCGGGAGCTACAAGTATATTTTTATTTCACAAATCGAGGGGAGAAATATTTTTGTCTTTTTTAACCGACTTCCAAAAAGGAGGAGGTTATATGTTCGTCGCGTATGTTTGTTTTTTTTTATTTTTTTTTATGTATGTCCACCGATTTCTCCGTCAATTGTGGACCGATTTTGAAAATTCTTTTTTTGTTTGAGAGGGTGTGCTCTGGAATTGGTCCTATATAAATTTTATTAACTTTGCTTGGATATTTTTTGAGTTAGCTACAAAATACGTATTTTTTTCTTACTTGGTATGTAGATGATATGATAAGTTTCTGTCACTGGTAGCAGGTAGTGGTACCTATTCGAATATGTGTGGGGTAGGTACCACAACTAAAAAGTGAAAAATAAAAACTTTTTACAAAAAAAAACAACCTACCTCCAAAAAAAAATACTACAAAGTGAAAAATAATTTTAATTTCGGAAGTCGGTGGCAAAAAACGAAAATACAAAACCCAAGACACCGACTTCCGAAATTAAAATTATTTTTCACTTTGTAGTGTTTTTTTTTGGAGGTCGGTAGTTTTTTTTTGTAAAAAGTTTTTTTGTAAATATACCTTTGTCTACTCACGCGGCCATGGCGCCCGCCGCCATAATAGAATAAGGTCAGTGGTCTCCGGCATTTCAGTTAATCTTGTGACGTATTCCGTAGTTAGTACTTACCGTATGTGCAAACTTTATATTCTTTATACTCGCTTAAATAATAATTTTTCAATCGCAAGAGCGCCATGTAAAGGAAAAATTATCGCTTCAACTGTCATCGCGTTAAGTTGCGGGCGCTAAGTGTCGGTACGCACAGGGGAGGAAAAACTCACCCTGATTTCCACTTTACAGCATCAAACCTTGAAGCTTCAGTACCCCGGCATCTGCCGTAGTAAGTGGACGTTTGCTCTGTGTCGGTTGTTCTCGTGATCGCGAGTGTAAATACGATGTCGAGTGTGGTGCGTAAATAAATTAAAAAATAGTGAGTGATATACTGGAATGTTTTCTCTTTATCAGAAGTAAACATCACTGGCGATTGAAATGTGAGTATTATTTTATTTTATTTAGCCAGTATAAATTACATGCAGTGAATAACTGACTTACCTACTTAAATTCTCTATGGTATTATTGAAATGATGATAGAATGGTTCCCATAGATTTAATTTTGAAATTATTACGACACCATCTATAGGTAGGTAGGAGTATCCATGTACTTATTTCTTTTCTATTTTATAGTACCGATTTCACAAAAGACTAACTGTACCTTTTAAATATTTTTGCCTGTATGTACTAGCAAAAATATTTCCGTTTGTTGATGCGTGCGACTGCGACAATGCTATGTTACAAACGATACTATTTACGTATAACATCTGAGAGATTTTTATGTTGACCTCTTTCCTACCGACTCCGATCACATTCAACCAGTCTCAACGGAGATTAGCCAGGTATACGCAGGAGATATAATAGTACACAAGTGTGTGCGCAAACAAAGGTGCACTCTCTGCTCCTTTAGGCTCATAGTCCGATGGGACGGCAATCCAACACGACCGGGGAGAGATTAGGCGCTGGACCAACGGCTTTACGTGCATTTCGAGGAACGGGGTTATTACACCACCAATTTCCAACCTGAGGTACTATTGAGAAATTCCTAATAGAGTGCTTACTCTTGTTTGATTCCCAAAGAGGCAAAGAGTTATTGGGCTTCCAATAACTCTTTGCCTCTTTGGGAATCAAACTCAGGACCCCACACTTAGCAGTTGCGCTTGCGACCACGAGACCAACAGGGCAGTTTTGAGGAGCTCGTGGCTAAGTAATTACAGCCGTACGGGTCGATTCATCCGGTTAAGCTACGCTTACCGGGGTTGGTCTGTGGATGGGTAACCATCGTTACATACCGAGACTCCTCCGTGCCTCGGAAAGCACGTTAAGCCGTTGGTCCCGACCGTCATTCGTGGATCTTTGACAGTCGTTACGGGTCGTCAGAAGCCCGAAAGTCTGACAAGCTTACCAAGAGATATCGTTCTATCCAGTTACTGGGTTGTAGAGGTCAGATAGGGAGTCGCTCCATGTAAAATACTGGTATTCAGCTGCATCTGGTTAGACTGGAAGCAGACCCTCATATAGTTGGGAAAAGGCTCGGCAGATTGATAGTTGTAAAATACCATTGTAGAGAGCTGGCCAGGCTAATAAAAGTGGAGTGTACATATACATCTAATGAGTTTCCCCATAATACTATGATGATAATGTCGAATCATCGTTGTCATTACCTACTCACATTAACGACGTAACATTCAATTAAATTCCACTTGTAAATTCTTAACTTAACAAGATCCAAGATCTTTAACATCTATCATAGATGAAAATAAATGGATGAATTGAAATAAAATTTTATGATCATCTTTATAATGTCCAATCATTAATAAAAATCCGTTTGTACTTCCAATATAAAGGTGGTAAGTGCGTTTGAAATGATAGAATTCTACCGAGAACGCAGAAGAGCAGGGCCTGCAGATACCTAAACGAAATTATGACTCTCCACAGTCGAACTTTTGTTAACATAATATACAGCTTGAGATCTTAGCGACGTAAAGAGATAAGTATTTCTTTTAAGAATCATAAAAGGCACGAGCTCGTGAAATAACACGCTTCTGAAGATTACGTATCGAGGTGGAATCTTTTAGGGTGTGAAGTAAGCTTCGGCGTTAATTTGCAAACCCAATTTAATATTAGGCCTGAAGGAGGCCGTCGCGAATTGGAGACAGTTCCCACTGTAATTATTCTGCTGTGAAGTTTTCTTACAAATTGTTTTATTAGAATTGCGTCGCGCTGTCGCATCGCACCAGTCTGCAGGAGGCTTTATCCGGATATACGTTATTTATTCAAGAGTGACCGTGTGTTTTGTACCTATATTAAATCATATGCCTAGTTTGTTGGGGTCATATGAAGGACAGACTGGTGATCCTTTCATTGCCTTTGCCTTGGGCCTTGACTGACATACCAGTTGAGAACTCGGTCAAGATTTCTACTTAGGTAGCTACTCGAGTTACCATATTTGAGAAAGGTAATCTTTTTTTATTGTTCCGATGACTTCCTACCTTTTTTACGCTCAGGTTTAAATATTACTGCGAAGTTAGGTACGAGTACGTAACACGAGAACAGTTCGGCTGATAGATAGTAATTAATATCATGCATACGACACCTATCTGCATTACTACCGCATACCGACTAGCAGAAACACAACGTGCAGGGGAAAGAAGTTTCACTTCATACAGCTACAAAAATACTAACACAAAAGTTGTTAAATATGTACTGGTTTGTTATGGGAATCCTTTCACAACTTACCCAACAACGTCACTCAGCAGCAAAATTAGTTACTTCGAAAGGTTTATTAAAGTATTAGGTACCCAATAGAATACCAATGAAAGCCATTCAATTTGAGAGTTTAGAGAAAAATGATATTTAGTGACGAATTCTAGGAAATTTTAGAAAATACATAAATATTGGATTTTCTCAAATCCCATGAATGGTCGCCTAGGCTTCATGGGGTGCTTAATTGTTGCTACCACGTCCTGGAAAGAATACGTCAAATTACAAGTCACGCTGTATTTGTCTAGTATGTTAAGGTTGTCATAAAATTATCTTTTTGTGTACACGTGTTTCTATGACAAATAAACCTATTTTTCTTTCTTTCTTTCATTGAGAAAACCCAAGTGCTAAGTACCTGACTCAACCGCTGAGGCAAAGGTGCGTAGCAGCTAGGTACGCCATAACTACATGCATTTTCACACATTGTCGAAATTGGTCCAACTGCAACCTTTGTTTTTAAACTGTTACATTGTTCACTGAAAAGCTGTGGTGGCCCAGTGGTAACGGCCGCGACATACGAGTCGTAGTTCGAACCCAGACAGGCGCTTTACTTTGTGTAAATTATTTCATCACTACTGCTCTCAAAACGGTGAAGGAAAACATCGTGAGGAAACCGGCATGTCCTAGAACCAAAAATTTGAAGACACGTGATATCTACCAACCCGCACTGTGTCTGCGTGGTGGATTACGGCCCACTCCCTCTCACCGAGAGGAGGCCTGTGTGTTAATTCTTACTAGTGATACATAATTATTATATGACTGTGAAGGGTAGAAAAACCATTTTAATTTGACGATGCATTCTATTAGTTTGTAGCTCCGTGGTGCACACACACAAATGCTCTTTTTACCCGACTACGGCGAAGCTTTAAGGAAGGGTTATGTTTTATTCATCTGCAATTCGTTCGCAAGATTTAGGATTGCATAAATGTAGCTAAGCCGTTTTTGTTCAGGTTGGCTTTGTATAAAACTCCTTAATTAAATATTTATATAATCCTTAGAATTGCAAATAACGATAACTACGGTACAATAACATTGAAGTGTCTGTTTGTAATATCAAAATATCAGCTTTTTACTTAATGCATATGAAAGTATATACGGTACATACACCAAAAACACAATTTAAAAAAATTGTCTGTTCCGGCTAAAATCTGTTTGTTCCGGCTAATCTCTGAAAAGGCTGGAACGATTTAGATAGGACTTTTACTGGCAGCTATACAAATAAATAAAATTGATGTATAGAATTCCACGCAGACGAAGTCGCGGGTAACAGCTAGTTAACAATAATATCTTAATTCTATCGCCAAATATTAGGCAAAAAACGCGTCAGTAACGACCCTATATAAATACATTATTAGATTTATCTTTCTATTCCATACAAGACACGGAATCAACAAATTTTCAAAATCAATGCTCCCTTTGATTTGAACCAGAATCTCTATTTGTTTAGGCATCCATTATTGAACTAATCTGTGTATTCACGTTCAGTCGATTTTGGTCCGTCAGCAGAATATTAATTGCTTTATTGGTTTCGATAGCAAATACGAGTAGAATTGCGAACATTTATTTCGAAGAGTTTACTCTGAACAAAACAAGAAATACCTGGTTTGCAATTCTGGGCTCTTATTTGCAACCATAGCCAATAAGTCAAGGGACAGTTCGCTTCATCGCTTGCACGACTGTATTACTTGTAAGTTTACTTGTATGTACCATAAGAATAAATTCTATATCCATAGATTCTTAAAGCGCTGCGATAAAGAAGACATGAAAAAAAGTTTAGGAATATTCTAAGTTCTTCATAAACTATTAGAGAGAACACATTCATAATAATTACTAAAAATTACTTGATTTAAGATGATTACTTGGCTGGCTGTAATTAGTGGGCGCATATTATTATATACCGACAGGTGTAAGCATTAACTTCAGTCAGGGTAATTAACAATTTTTCAAATTGACACACTTCGTCAAATTGCCATTTTAAAACCATTTCATATAAATATCAAAGAAGTCGTGATTTGAACATATGAAGAATTTCTGTTGGTGGTCAATTAGGTAACCAATTAATTTCCCTGACTTGAAACTATTTTATCTATGTTAACTTCATTGCACAGAGACGAACTAGAATCAAACAACTGACAGCTTGCGTGTTAAGTATTAGAAACAGTGTTCGAATGATCCCGTTGTTATTACTAAGTGTGGTGTAGTTGGAACACGTTGGAAGTTTGAGAAAGCCCTCGGGAGAAGCTTATCTATTAACATAGATTATGTTGAGTCAGGTGATACTTAACTACTAAACGAGGCTTCCATTTCATAGACATAATTATTATTATCTTACAGGTTGCCACTAAAGCCAATAAAACATTTTGTTCTTCCCGTGTCTTATAATCTTCACCTGACGCCATTTGACCCCGACATACATAAAAGACGTTAGGACGCCTCCATTTTCTTGAGTCACAGCGAACTATTTTCCTTCGGACATTTTCGCGCGACAATTCAAAGGTTAACTACGGTCTAGACAGACTTACGTGGAATGACAACAATTATTAAGGTCAGACTTTGCTTACCTGACCATGTGTCACACACGGTCAGGTTAGCAGTCTCAAATTCTATCCTTTGATCGTACTCATCAGGGACTTTCTTTGGGAAATTATCTAAAGATATTCTGTCCTAACGTTGCCAAATGAGTTGACCATTTCTAACGCTAATTTGTTGAAAGTTACACGAAAATATAAACGAACTCGCACCATGAATAAATTTACTTTTGGTAGCATAAACTCATTTATAATAAAACTAGCTGCGCCCCGCGGTTTCACCCGCATATGTCTCGATCCCGTGTGAATATCAGGATAAAAAGTATATCCTATGTCCTAACCCAGGTCATGGTCTATCCATATGCCAAATTTCATCCAAATCCGTCCAGCCGTTTTGGCGTGAAAGCGTAACAAACAAACTCACTTTCGCATTTATCAAATACAAATCTGTTATTACTAGTTGATATTAATGTTAACCATCGTTAGCTGGTTATTGTGTATTAATGTGATAAGTTGTGTCGTTAATTTGACGCATTGCCCGAACTGTTTAAATAGTTAGCGGATACTATACAGGTTATTACTATTGCCAATTGGTATTATCTACCGTTATGGCTTTGTTAGCGAGTATTATAAATGTTATTACTATTGTGAATTGGTGTTTATTTATCAACTAGCTTCTGCCCGCGACTTCGTTCGCATGGAAATCGTAAGACATCACAATATACTACAATAATAGCCATATTTTTATAAAACTTCCCTGTATACTACGTTTGTAGTTTTATTCTCAGCAGCCAAAATATACAGAGAGTCAGGAATGGTGACTCGGGAGCAAGCGACGTAACAGTTGTCCGTGTGAGAAGCAGCTTATCCTGAGGTCGACACCCGCAGCCTTCAGCCTTCAGTGTCAGCCCCTGTGACTTGTTGATCGCAAAGCATACACTCCCAGAGAACTGCACGCGCTTTAACTGTAATTATGGGGAATTTGTACTTTATACGCGCTATAAACACTGTCTCACCATCGCCACAACCTGTTAGAATTTCCACCTCGATGACGTTTCTCTGCAAAGACATGACTTTGAGCTGGTTTCCGTTATACAGATATACAACCGGAAGTCCACTTGCCATTTGTGAATTGAGAAATTCTACGGGGTGATATTTGGCATCATCTTCCTCGACATCAGTATTAATGGAGGTGTATATCACTTCACTCCCTTCAATTTGTGAGAGAATACTGTGGTTGATCGCTGCAGCTTGATCATCTTCGGAGTTAAAACGGAAACACGCCTAAGAATTCTCTTGGTACGGTATTTGACTGATGTCCTCGTATATCAGACGAATAAGATCTTCTAAAGTGGGATCTACTCTACCAAGAGTCTCTGGTAGAGTGCTTTCACCAACTTTTAGAAGAACATCGGAGAATACTTGAGCATTTGAATTACCGCCAAGCCGAGCTCGTATGATGATGGTCAAGCGCAGTTTATGAACTCTCGACCATAGAGTCGACCTTTTCAACGAAGTATTCACTTTTTTTGTCAAAACTGTGACACCACCCATCATATCTTGGTTTCTGCGGATGTCCTGTAGGGTTCTGTTTACAGTTTCCACTGCTTTCCTTTTTGCCATAATGCATTCATCCCATACGACGAAGCGCAATCCCCTAAGCACACATCCCTTGTTACTGTTGCGTGACACCCCACAAACAGGCGTTTCGTTGCTTTCTAAATCGATGGGAATCTTAAACATGACGTGTGCTGTTTTGCCACCAGGAAGCAGTGTGGCAGCGATTCCAGAAGATCCACATACATACATATTTTAAAATCGCTTGGACAAATCTGCTGTCAAAATCTGTAAAAAAAAACATTTTATTCCTACAGTCTTTTGCTCTAAAATGATCAGAATACAACCTTGAATGTTTTGTGACTGTAAAGGACTTGTAACTTAGTAGTTTCCCATAGCTTACGAAGTTTTCCATTTTTTGTGAATTAATACATTCTATGAACTATTACATACACAATCCAAAAAAAAAATCGTTTTACAAAAAGAGTTTAAAAAAACAGATGTAAATCGAACTTACTACCCCGGGCGGCCTACCACCAGCTCATAAAGCAGTATTATTTTAATGTTACTTCAGTGGGAGAAAGAGATGGAGCTATACATCCTGTAGAGCTTCATCTCTTTCCCACACTGAAGTAAACTAAAGTAATATTAAAATAATACTGCTTTTAAGCTGGTGGTAGGCCCTCAGGACTTCAAATCATTCGTCCAACCCCTTACTTATTCGCTTTGTTGAAAGTTAGCTAAAATAGCCGTTCCTATATAAAAGGTAGCGTGATGATAATCATTTAAAAAGTTAAATCGGTAAATACCTATCTACAATATCCCAACCTTTTGGCGCGTCCTTTTACAATTTGCAGAGAAAAATACGAACATGATGTAATATTGCTCATCCCCCATAGCAAATAGCGTGATAGTTTATGCCCTACAGTTGGTACAGACAAACATTCTAAAAACTTTATTTTCCGCATAAGAATAGATCCCAGACCTCGTAGCAATAACTTTCTTTAAAAAAAATTAACTTCGCTACGATTTTATTATATCTATAGATTATAGGTATATAATCAAAAAAAAAAAAATCGTATAACAAAATGTGAAAAAAAAGAAAAAAAAACCGTAGGTGGGAATCGAACTTACAACCCCATGTTTGCAAATCAACCGCCCAACCGTTGAGCTAATTGCTTTGTTGAAACTTGGCTAAAATAGCCGTTCCTATATATTTCATGATTGACTGCTTAGTTCCATAAAGGTATAGCGTGATGATAATCATTTAAAAAGGTTAATCGATAACCATCTACAATATCCTAAAATTTTGGCGCGTTTTTTTCCAAAAATACGAACATAATATAATATTGCTCGTCCCCCATAGTAAATAGCGTGATAGTTTATACCCTATAGTTTGACCAGACTTATAGGGAACACCTATGCAAAATTTTAACAGAATCTATCCGGTAGAATTTGCGTCATGCTAGAACATAAAAATACAACATAATGTAATATTGCTCGTCCCCCATAGTAAATAGCGTGATAGTTTATACCCTATAGTTTGACCAGACACACAGGGAATATCTATGCAAAATTTTAACAGAATCTGTCCGGTAGAATTTGCGCCATGCTGGAACATACATACAGACAAACAGACAAACAGACAAAAATTCTAAAAAAAATATTTTCGGCATTAGAATCGATCCTAGACCTCGTAGCAATTACTTTTTTTCAAAAATATTCAAAGTACAGTTTTGACTTCGCTACGATTTTATTATATGTATAGATAAGCGGGCTTCTCTTTTTTTCTTTTAAAAAATAATTTTAAAAAAGCTTATATTCTAGCTTGAAAAGGCGACCCACTAACCGAAAAGTCCTTACTATGAATTTTAAGCTTTTCTACTTAGGGATTGCATAATATTATTATTTTTGTTACAAAAATGAAAGGGAAAATCAAGTTAAAAAAATTAATTAATAAAACTAGGTATTATTAGAAACTATATTATTATACTACTAGCTTCTGCCCGCGACTTCGTTCGCATGGAAATCGTAAGACATCACAATATACTACAATAATAGCCATATTTTTATAAAACTTCCCTGTATACTACGTTTGTAGTTTTATTCTCAGCAGCCAAAATATACAGAGAGTCAGGAATGGTGACTCGGGAGCAAGCGACGTAACAGTTGTCCGTGTGAGAAGCAGCTTATCCTGAGGTCGACACCCGCAGCCTTCAGCCTTCAGTGTCAGCCCCTGTGACTTGTTGATCGCAAAGCATACACTCCCAGAGAACTGCACGCGCTTTAACTGTAATTATGGGGAATTTGTACTTTATACGCGCTATAAACACTGTCTCACCATCGCCACAACCTGTTAGAATTTCCACCTCGATGACGTTTCTCTGCAAAGACATGACTTTGAGCTGGTTTCCGTTATACAGATATACAACCGGAAGTCCACTTGCCATTTGTGAATTGAGAAATTCTACGGGGTGATATTTGGCATCATCTTCCTCCACATCAGTATTAATGGAGGTGTATATCACTTCACTCCCTTCAATTTGTGAGAGAATACTGTGGTTGATCGCTGCAGCTTGATCATCTTCGGAGTTAAAACGGAAACACGCCTAAGAATTCTCTTGGTACGGTATTTGACTGATGTCCTCGTATATCAGACGAATAAGATCTTCTAAAGTGGGATCTACTCTACCAAGAGTCTCTGGTAGAGTGCTTTCACCAACTTTTAGAAGAACATCGGAGAATACTTGAGCATTTGAATTACCGCCAAGCCGAGCTCGTATGATGATGGTCAAGCGCAGTTTATGAACTCTCGACCATAGAGTCGACCTTTTCAACGAAGTATTCACTTTTTTTGTCAAAACTGTGACACCACCCATCATATCTTGGTTTCTGCGGATGTCCTGTAGGGTTCTGTTTACAGTTTCCACTGCTTTCCTTTTTGCCATAATGCATTCATCCCATACGACGAAGCGCAATCCCCTAAGCACACATCCCTTGTTACTGTTGCGTGACACCCCACAAACAGGCGTTTCGTTGCTTTCTAAATCGATGGGAATCTTAAACATGACGTGTGCTGTTTTGCCACCAGGAAGCAGTGTGGCAGCGATTCCAGAAGATCCACATACATACATATTTTAAAATCGCTTGGACAAATCTGCTGTCAAAATCTGTAAAAAAAAACATTTTATTCCTACAGTCTTTTGCTCTAAAATGATCAGAATACAACCTTGAATGTTTTGTGACTGTAAAGGACTTGTAACTTAGTAGTTTCCCATAGCTTACGAAGTTTTCCATTTTTTGTGAATTAATACATTCTATGAACTATTACATACACAATCCAAAAAAAAAATCGTTTTACAAAAAGAGTTTAAAAAAACAGATGTAAATCGAACTTACTACCCCGGGCGGCCTACCACCAGCTCATAAAGCAGTATTATTTTAATGTTACTTCAGTGGGAGAAAGAGATGGAGCTATACATCCTGTAGAGCTTCATCTCTTTCCCACACTGAAGTAAACTAAAGTAATATTAAAATAATACTGCTTTTAAGCTGGTGGTAGGCCCTCAGGACTTCAAATCATTCGTCCAACCCCTTACTTATTCGCTTTGTTGAAAGTTAGCTAAAATAGCCGTTCCTATATAAAAGGTAGCGTGATGATAATCATTTAAAAAGTTAAATCGGTAAATACCTATCTACAATATCCCAACCTTTTGGCGCGTCCTTTTACAATTTGCAGAGAAAAATACGAACATGATGTAATATTGCTCATCCCCCATAGCAAATAGCGTGATAGTTTATGCCCTACAGTTGGTACAGACAAACATTCTAAAAACTTTATTTTCCGCATAAGAATAGATCCCAGACCTCGTAGCAATAACTTTCTTTAAAAAAAATTAACTTCGCTACGATTTTATTATATCTATAGATTATAGGTATATAATCAAAAAAAAAAAAATCGTATAACAAAATGTGAAAAAAAAGAAAAAAAAACCGTAGGTGGGAATCGAACTTACAACCCCATGTTTGCAAATCAACCGCCCAACCGTTGAGCTAATTGCTTTGTTGAAACTTGGCTAAAATAGCCGTTCCTATATATTTCATGATTGACTGCTTAGTTCCATAAAGGTATAGCGTGATGATAATCATTTAAAAAGGTTAATCGATAACCATCTACAATATCCTAAAATTTTGGCGCGTTTTTTTCCAAAAATACGAACATAATATAATATTGCTCGTCCCCCATAGTAAATAGCGTGATAGTTTATACCCTATAGTTTGACCAGACTTATAGGGAACACCTATGCAAAATTTTAACAGAATCTATCCGGTAGAATTTGCGTCATGCTAGAACATAAAAATACAACATAATGTAATATTGCTCGTCCCCCATAGTAAATAGCGTGATAGTTTATACCCTATAGTTTGACCAGACACACAGGGAATATCTATGCAAAATTTTAACAGAATCTGTCCGGTAGAATTTGCGCCATGCTGGAACATACATACAGACAAACAGACAAACAGACAAAAATTCTAAAAAAAATATTTTCGGCATTAGAATCGATCCTAGACCTCGTAGCAATTACTTTTTTTCAAAAATATTCAAAGTACAGTTTTGACTTCGCTACGATTTTATTATATGTATAGATAAGCGGGCTTCTCTTTTTTTCTTTTAAAAAATAATTTTAAAAAAGCTTATATTCTAGCTTGAAAAGGCGACCCACTAACCGAAAAGTCCTTACTATGAATTTTAAGCTTTTCTACTTAGGGATTGCATAATATTATTATTTTTGTTACAAAAATGAAAGGGAAAATCAAGTTAAAAAAATTAATTAATAAAACTAGGTATTATTAGAAACTATATTATTATACTACTAGCTTCTGCCCGCGACTTCGTTCGCATGGAAATCGTAAGACATCACAATATACTACAATAATAGCCATATTTTTATAAAACTTCCCTGTATACTACGTTTGTAGTTTTATTCTCAGCAGCCAAAATATACAGAGAGTCAGGAATGGTGACTCGGGAGCAAGCGACGTAACAGTTGTCCGTGTGAGAAGCAGCTTATCCTGAGGTCGACACCCGCAGCCTTCAGCCTTCAGTGTCAGCCCCTGTGACTTGTTGATCGCAAAGCATACACTCCCAGAGAACTGCACGCGCTTTAACTGTAATTATGGGGAATTTGTACTTTATACGCGCTATAAACACTGTCTCACCATCGCCACAACCTGTTAGAATTTCCACCTCGATGACGTTTCTCTGCAAAGACATGACTTTGAGCTGGTTTCCGTTATACAGATATACAACCGGAAGTCCACTTGCCATTTGTGAATTGAGAAATTCTACGGGGTGATATTTGGCATCATCTTCCTCCACATCAGTATTAATGGAGGTGTATATCACTTCACTCCCTTCAATTTGTGAGAGAATACTGTGGTTGATCGCTGCAGCTTGATCATCTTCGGAGTTAAAACGGAAACACGCCTAAGAATTCTCTTGGTACGGTATTTGACTGATGTCCTCGTATATCAGACGAATAAGATCTTCTAAAGTGGGATCTACTCTACCAAGAGTCTCTGGTAGAGTGCTTTCACCAACTTTTAGAAGAACATCGGAGAATACTTGAGCATTTGAATTACCGCCAAGCCGAGCTCGTATGATGATGGTCAAGCGCAGTTTATGAACTCTCGACCATAGAGTCGACCTTTTCAACGAAGTATTCACTTTTTTTGTCAAAACTGTGACACCACCCATCATATCTTGGTTTCTGCGGATGTCCTGTAGGGTTCTGTTTACAGTTTCCACTGCTTTCCTTTTTGCCATAATGCATTCATCCCATACGACGAAGCGCAATCCCCTAAGCACACATCCCTTGTTACTGTTGCGTGACACCCCACAAACAGGCGTTTCGTTGCTTTCTAAATCGATGGGAATCTTAAACATGACGTGTGCTGTTTTGCCACCAGGAAGCAGTGTGGCAGCGATTCCAGAAGATCCACATACATACATATTTTAAAATCGCTTGGACAAATCTGCTGTCAAAATCTGTAAAAAAAAACATTTTATTCCTACAGTCTTTTGCTCTAAAATGATCAGAATACAACCTTGAATGTTTTGTGACTGTAAAGGACTTGTAACTTAGTAGTTTCCCATAGCTTACGAAGTTTTCCATTTTTTGTGAATTAATACATTCTATGAACTATTACATACACAATCCAAAAAAAAAATCGTTTTACAAAAAGAGTTTAAAAAAACAGATGTAAATCGAACTTACTACCCCGGGCGGCCTACCACCAGCTCATAAAGCAGTATTATTTTAATGTTACTTCAGTGGGAGAAAGAGATGGAGCTATACATCCTGTAGAGCTTCATCTCTTTCCCACACTGAAGTAAACTAAAGTAATATTAAAATAATACTGCTTTTAAGCTGGTGGTAGGCCCTCAGGACTTCAAATCATTCGTCCAACCCCTTACTTATTCGCTTTGTTGAAAGTTAGCTAAAATAGCCGTTCCTATATAAAAGGTAGCGTGATGATAATCATTTAAAAAGTTAAATCGGTAAATACCTATCTACAATATCCCAACCTTTTGGCGCGTCCTTTTACAATTTGCAGAGAAAAATACGAACATGATGTAATATTGCTCATCCCCCATAGCAAATAGCGTGATAGTTTATGCCCTACAGTTGGTACAGACAAACATTCTAAAAACTTTATTTTCCGCATAAGAATAGATCCCAGACCTCGTAGCAATAACTTTCTTTAAAAAAAATTAACTTCGCTACGATTTTATTATATCTATAGATTATAGGTATATAATCAAAAAAAAAAAATCGTATAACAAAATGTGAAAAAAAAGAAAAAAAAACCGTAGGTGGGAATCGAACTTACAACCCCATGTTTGCAAATCAACCGCCCAACCGTTGAGCTAATTGCTTTGTTGAAACTTGGCTAAAATAGCCGTTCCTATATATTTCATGATTGACTGCTTAGTTCCATAAAGGTATAGCGTGATGATAATCATTTAAAAAGGTTAATCGATAACCATCTACAATATCCTAAAATTTTGGCGCGTTTTTTTCCAAAAATACGAACATAATATAATATTGCTCGTCCCCCATAGTAAATAGCGTGATAGTTTATACCCTATAGTTTGACCAGACTTATAGGGAACACCTATGCAAAATTTTAACAGAATCTATCCGGTAGAATTTGCGTCATGCTAGAACATAAAAATACAACATAATGTAATATTGCTCGTCCCCCATAGTAAATAGCGTGATAGTTTATACCCTATAGTTTGACCAGACACACAGGGAATATCTATGCAAAATTTTAACAGAATCTGTCCGGTAGAATTTGCGCCATGCTGGAACATACATACAGACAAACAGACAAACAGACAAAAATTCTAAAAAAAATATTTTCGGCATAAGAATCGATCCTAGACCTCGTAGCAATTACTTTTTTTCAAAAATATTCAAAGTACAGTTTTGACTTCGCTACGATTTTATTATATGTATAGATTTAACGAGTTATCATGAGAATTAAATCAAGTGAAGTCCATCGACAGTGTTATAAACTACACTTCAGAAAATATTGTAATTTATTCGAAATATACACTTATATTCACCATAAGATGGCAGAATATTAATTTCCTAACACAAGAGGCTATCAGATAGATCAATTAAAACACTCTTAAAATTTATCTAAAATGGTTTCGTTTAATTGTGTAACGATCTTAACATGTCACCTAGCATATTCATGTCGTCTATACAGATCCTCATCCTTCACGTAACCCTGGTTTATGACGACGGTTGACGGGTCGAGCACCCTGCTGCTCTCTCACCGGGTAATTCCGTATGTGTTCACGTTAACACGAATAGATTAACCTGTGTTCCTTCGTAAACCTAATTAAGGTAGGATTATACTGGTAAATACTGTGTGGTGTTTACGAAGCTTCGTTGCATTCGTAAAGATGTACATACAATAGTCGAGTAGGGGTAAATTTTAAGAAAGTAGATACTTACTAAACCGAGTTTGGTGTTATCAAATTTAATATTCATAATTTCTAACAAAACATATTTCATCAAATATCAGACATAATGTATATGTCGCAGGCAGATTGTACGATCTGTCACCATACAAACGGCACCGTCCGTTTACAAACGCTAGGAGTTATGCAAAATCATAAAATCTGCATGCGACATATGCACAGCCTTACTGAACTCTCCGATGATGTTTTGAGGATGTTGAATCATCGACGGTATAGGTAAATCATTCCATTGTCCATAGCTTAACAATAATAAATAAAATACAATAGACGCAGATATTATTTAGTAACCTGTTCCACTTAGCTATTTCTAAAAACCTATAAAAAACTCCTGAAAGAAATTGACACGTCTTTCAACCTCTCAACGAGGCATCCTCAGAATGACGATTGACTTGTCGCGAACCCGAACACGGCGTGTTACCACACCGAGCGCGGAACCCAGAGAATAATGGATTTGCGCAAAGTCACGCCTGAATCAATTAACTATCAATAATAAAAATAAATTATACATAGTTTATTCTATGGTTGGAGTCATCGAAAGATTTCTAACTTCTTAAACCGTGATCCTATAATAATATTGCTAAGATCGTAGAATTTCACCTCTTATCTTCACTATTTAAGTAAACCTCATTGTGGAAGCGTGAACAGTTCCCACTAGATTACTCAAGATTAAGGGTTTTTGTTCCGTTCAACTCGACTAGTAGTTTGGTGCACCTCGAGATAAGTTTAGCTCGCTCGTTTTGTGCAGTTTGTTAATAGTTGGTTAGAATTTGTTGTTTTATTTACTTGTTTACATTGAAAGTTGGAAGTTTGTGTACAGCAAATATCATAAATACCTCTAAGATAACATGATAATTTTAACAAAACTATCATCAATTCGTTTTGTGACGATTGCTTTTTGAATGTCTGCCTTTAAAGCAAAAGTGAACAGGCATCTTGTGGGCAAGCTCGTTCCATCATAGACCTCATCCATCGCTTTCCATCAGGAGTGATCGAGGTCAAGAGCACCCTCATTCAAAAATAAAAATAATACATATAAAAAATCTACGTCGAAATCGAGGAAAAAGAAACTAATGCAGATACCGAGCAAAGTAGATCATCAATCAAGTCGATTAGGACATAACTGGATTGTGCAGAAAATTCCTATCGCCTTTTAATTATTCCAACGAGCTGTCATGTTCGATTAAGGATGAAATAGTCTTTTAAAGTCGAGATAAAGTTATTTTTAGAGGCTTAAACTTTTAACAATTACGTTATAAAATAAAAAGGATCTTTAAGCAAACTGGAACTTATCGCAAAAATACGAAATATCCAAAAATAAATAACTCCAACAGTTCACGAATAAATCGTGGAATGAAAAATGGATCACCGCGGTTCCGAATTAAATTGGTCCAAGTTTAAAATTAAGTTTACTTTAAATTATTATATTCAGAAATATTTCAAGTAAATAATGCTCGATTATAAGTTGTAAATCAGTTAGTAGTTTTTGTATGGTTTCTGCTCTACTTTTCATTGTAAATAAAAAGGCAATAAAATGAAAACCTTAAATCATTAATGAAAACCAATCCAACGGTTTATCGAAACAAGAATTTACATTGAAGTTCATTACGTTCACAAATGTATTTGCGGCTAACAAATCGCTTTGAGTTCTTTTATCCATTGATACCACAGAGGACCTTCAATTTATACAATTTACAACTGTATTTGGTAACAGATTATCTCTTTAATCATCAAGTGAATGTTGAGAACATTCTGCGGTGGTATTACACTTGATGATTAACGACACAAATAGTTTTGTATTAAACTGAAACACAACTGGAGGTACATATGTGTGAATTAACAAGGGTGTGACATTGGACTACAATGTTATTTATTATCCGAATAATCCCACCGAATTTCAAAAGTTTCCCGAGTATAATGGATGCAAATTCTGTTCTAGCGTCAAAAATATTTACAGAATTCCTGTTGAGAGTTTTCCTTATGAAACAGTTAACCAAACTACCGTTATTTATAACGATAGTTTAGCTTTTTACTCTCCCGTAAATATCCAGTCTCCAAAGTCTTAATTTTAACAATTTTTTTTGATTATACGCCAACCTAACCTACCATAGGTTAGGTAACTATAATCTCGGCAATCAAGGAAAGGGGAAGCTGATTTGAGACTAGCTCGGTCGCAATTACGCGCGAATTACGTTGCGACTAGAGAATTGCTCGGTCCACATTTTCATTTTAATAATAATAAAATAATAAAATTTATTCAAATATAAAAATTGGTAAAAAACAATATAAATCTAATGTAAAAACAAGTGCAACCCTATTTTATGTCTTTTGACCCAAACTTTTTTGGACGAGTTCACAGCTTTGACTGTCTATCTAGATATATTTATTGTCTTTTTTATATGTCTTTGGTTTGTGTAGCTGTAGCTCAAAGAAAGTTTCAGACGATGAGTTTTACAGGAGTTGCAGTAACAATTGTAACGACACTCTTAGTGACAAGTTTCCATCTTTGGAAAGTGTCCAAAGTCGTGGTATATCATCGAGACATATACCGTGATATCATCAAAATTGTATCATTATCAAAATAAATATTACAGAGTGGCTTTTTTTAAAGATTCATTTGAAATAAAATAACCGGATTGTATTAGGACTTGACATTTAATATGAGATGATGATGATGTTTATTTACAATAAAAAATTGTTTCACTCGGGTATTCGTGTTGTCAATAGTTAAACAGTTAACATCGTTGATTATCAAAGTGGATAGTAGAAAATCACCGTCAACTACAATATTATACTCACAAGAGAAGTTAAACACTCCAAACACCAGTTGTCACTCCATTTCTACACGTGTCTTTTCTTTTTTGTTTATTGGCATCTTGTTTTTATATATATTCATGTACTTAATTTATTATCATTTTATTGTGCTTATGTGTGTCTTTTGTGTGCACTGAATAAATGTTTTATCAATCTATCTATCTAAACAAACTGTAAAGTTTACTGTGTTTTACCAAAAACCTTTCTTCCTTGTCTTTCTTGTTTAAAAATGGTATCTACTTTTTAAAACAAATGAAACCTTTGTGACTTCCACATCATAGAGAAAGAACAACAGGGCCTGCTGAATAATTAACAGATTGTTTGATTCCGACAATGGATTCCGTCGAGTCTGGTATTCATTTCAGACAATACACGATCATTATTTAAATAAAAAGGCTTTTGTGGAGTCACGTCGTCCACCCGAATGCTTCGAGTGATGAAATACTAAATTAGAGATGAAACTTTTTTTTATTCCGATGTTGAATTGTTGACACGCTGATTTAAATGAAAAATAAATTGAGTTGGAATGTACGACTTTTATTACTCTATCTAAAATGAGGGCCAAGCAATTTTGTTTTTGATGTTCGTTATCGAAGTGTCACGTTTTATTTCGGTTGAAATAAATTACAGAATTTCGTCCCCATTTACCTTATTTTAATTACTTAATTATTATTCAATATGTCACTGTAGCGACGTTAATTAATTGTATGCTACGTTTAACGTTAATGAAAGACGACTTTTATTGAAAAGTAGCGTAGAAAGTCATTAATTTATACAACAAGACAAGTCTGTCACACAAAAATCTTTAAGGAACCCGAGTAGGTAAAAGGCAACGCGTATTAAAATGTCTCAACAAACGAAATTAAACTTTTTAACTGTAATTAGTAATTACCCCCGTAGAAATAAATCCAGATACGTGACTAAATTCTTTATCAAAAATATATTGGTCTCCTATATATGTTGCTACATTAAAAGAATGCAGGGCTGCCACAAAACGTAACGCAAAAAATTTAACTCCATAATTTGTTTGATCACTTACTTAATTTTTGCCCTGTTACATACATAATCACTAGTTCTGTGTTTAAGAAAAGTAAAATCGCGGCACGTAAGTTGAACCAAAATGGCGATCGTCCGCGCAGGTACGAATTTTACTTTGATTGAGACCCGAAAATGTGTTACTGCGCATTCAAGGTCATAGTTCAGCTTACGTGCCGCAATCTGTACCACAATTTCGGGCCTCAATCAAAGTATTATCATAATTATACCTACGCGGACGACCGCCATTTTAGTTCAACTTACGTGCCGCGATCATGTAATAATATTTAACATTACATTATAAGTACTGACCTCAACAGGTCAGAAGCAGTATACCGTCATGGTTTTGGAAATTTTCCTTCAAGTCTTTCAGGCGGCAATGTAGTGGGGTGATAGTTTTTAATCAGGTATCGATAATATCGGGCCGCCTGGTGGAGACCAGGCAGCCCTAGCGTGTGTGTACTCACAGTCGACTGATCTAAAACTCTTTAGTGATATGGATTGCGATCGCTTTTCGTCGCTAGTGATCCGTGAAAATCGTCTAAATGGAATTACCGATACACGCTATGTTCCGGCCCGATTTATTAGGTGAACGGTCTATTTTAGTTACTTTCATAGCATCATGT
Source organism: Agrochola lychnidis (assembly GCA_963680765.1). Taxonomy (NCBI): domain Eukaryota; kingdom Metazoa; phylum Arthropoda; class Insecta; order Lepidoptera; family Noctuidae; genus Agrochola; species Agrochola lychnidis. The sequence goes on from OY796862.1 coordinate 18,687,259, forward strand.
CTTGCGGTATTTTGCAGACGCGAATCTCTAAGGGAACTGTTTAAGAAAATTAACATTATGACGGTACCTTGTCAGTATATATGTTACGGCTAAAACCCGAAGTGCGGCTACACCTAGATTTAGCCGGCTAAAACTAGGTGCGGTCGGTAGCAGTTAGTTAAACTTGCCTAAATGGACCCTGGCACTCGGCGGCCGCGGCCGCGGCACCGCTCGCTTCGCTTGCTCGGCTCGTGCGGTGTGTTATGTGGTCACAGTTCTAACCTAACCTACTCTTCAACCATTTTCATTTGCTACAACTAAATTTAACCAACTGCTACCGGCCGCACCTAGTTGTAGCCGGCTAAAACTAGGTGTAGCCGCACTTCGGGTTTTAGCCGTGACATATATATGAAAACATCATGTATGTTCGAAAAAATCTACATCTTTTTAGTAAGATAAGTGACAGGCATAATTTTAACACTAGAAATAGGAACAAATTAGATCAACCACGTTTTAGATTGTCTAAAGTGCACACTTCTTTTATGGGGTACTGTGTAAAATGTTATACTTAATGAAATACCACTCGATATTCTACAACTAAATGAGAAGAAATTTTAAACATGCATTAAACGCACACTATGAAAACAAGCATATTATAAGTAGGATGACTATATCGTAGATGCTTGGTTTAATGCTGGTCGTGCTCCACAGCCACTTGGGCTCACTAGTTAAAATTTTTATATTTCGAAGAGTTGCTTGAGTTGCTTCCCCTTTTCTTTTTAATTTTTTTTTTTTGTCATTATGAACTTAATTTTTATTTTACTAAGTAAATTTTTGAATACTCCAATTGGATAGTAATGATTTTCTTTCTTTTTGGTAGTAAAATTCTATTAATCTCTTAAATACATTGCAAACTATAGTTTTGTATAATTTAAAAGCATTTTTTCAATTTTTGTAAATGAGAGTACCATGGAGCCGTTTATTATGTTATTAAGATGTATGTTGACTTGAAAGAACATGGCAGTTGAGAGTATGTCATGCTCACTTAAATGTCTCGCTGATGGTGGCGAGTGTGTCGGATCATTCGGTTCCCTACAAAATGGTTGAGCTGGATGGTGCTGATCCATGTGTCATGTTCGTGAACGGGTGCCGTTAGTTGAGACTGGTCATCTCAAAACAGCCAGGGCTTATTTTTAATTGCTTTGATATTTTTTATTCATTGTTCTCACATATAGAAGCAACAAGAATAATATACCCAGGATTTTGTAATATCTATATTTAAAAGAGTGTCGTTGGAGTTTCTTGCCCGTTCTTCTCCATAGAGATCTACGTTTTGGAATGGACAACTAGCTTCAACTTTCTGACTGACCGATTCTTTGACAATTCAAAAGTGCCTGTAAATGATTTAATTGAAATAAATGGTTTGAGTTTAAGTTTTGAGTTGAGTGTGAACGACTACCTAATTAGCTCAAGCTTACCTCTGGCTTACGCCTGCTAATTGAATTAGCTAATTATGAATATGCAGGACTGGCTTAGTATTTTTATTCATCTATAAAAATTATACCCCTGGTACAGTAGCATCTGCCAAACCCAATATCTCTCCGTCAATGGCAGATTACCAAAAAGCTCTCGAGAGCCATCAAACCGATTTTATTCCTCTTATTGAATAGCAGTTGCTCATAAATAATATTCAGTCGTTGTAAATGGCTGTGCGTGATAAACTGTCACGTACCTGTATCAAGTGTGTCACTTCTTACGTAGAGAGTGTGGTAGAGAGGATAAGGTACTTTACGTGTTCATAAAAAGGAAATTTATATTGTGTAGCGAGGTGTTTATTTACAGACACTACTTTGTACCGTCCGCGTAGCTGGAGATATCAACTACTTGAATAGGTATATTATAGGGTAGTGTGTCAGTATGAAATTTATGATTTTACTAAATTCACTGTCTCATTTTTTAGGGTTCCGTAGTAAACAAGGAACCCTTATAGTTTCGTCATGTCCGTCTGTCTGTCTGTCTGTCTGTCCGCGGTCTAGCTCCGAGACCCTTAGTACTAGAAAGTTGTAATTTGGCATAGGTGTACATATTAATTACGCCGACAAAGTGGTAAAACAAAATTATGAAAAACATTTTTTTTTAGGGTACTCATACACTACATACTACATACACGTAAAGTGGTAATGTTTATTTTTTATTTTTTTACCCCATGGTGAGGGGTATTATTGGAAAGGTCATTTAAAATATTGTGAGTTTGTTAAAACTATTTTTGGATTCAGGGATTCGTTTGCGAAATATTAAGCTTTAAAGTGCTAATTTTTGTTAGAGTCAAGTGTCCCCCCCCCCTGCCGGCTAAATGGTTGGTTTTGAGTGTATGAAAAAAATCGTAACAGTAGCTTATATAACAAAATTAAAAGAAAAAAAAAACTATTACAATTAAGTAGGCTTTACAGGTTAACGAGTAATAATCGACCAACTTATATAACCTCCTTTTAAAATTCAATGAATCATGTTAATGGGATAGAAAGCGATTACTTTAAAAATGGCGATTCAATTAAATAAAATGATTGATTGATGAAGATGAATACCTAAATTAAAATGAAGAATCGGCTTAGAATTTCAAATTAGATCTCCTTAAATAATTATTTAAACATAGCTCAGTACTTCTTTGTTTGAGCTTAAAGTTTTAACTCACGTTGGAATTACAGTTTTACAACAAAATTCTAAAATAAAGCTAACGATCAATTTACATTTTTTAAACATTTTGCAAAAATGTGTTAATAGGTAAAGTTCGACGTATTTCCGCGATGGATGTTAAAAACCCGTAATACGAGAATATTTACGTACGCGCTTCAGCCGACGCGACGCAAATAGGTACTTTACAAAATTTATGTAAATTAAGCGAGATTTAAGCTCTTTCGCTGCGTCTGAGAACAGAGGCTGCGATTGTCAGGAGATTTAGATATGGCGTATAATTGATTTATGTTTGTGGGAAAAACGTCCCTCGGTATATTCTGTATAAGGTTAATATTCTTATAATGAATTAATATATAACCTACTTTCATTAATAAAGGCAATGTTTTTTCCCTAAAGGATCGATGGATGATGTTTTTAATTGAAAAATATCGCCTGAAAAATTCAAAATTAATTCAAAAGCCAAGACTTTTTACTTGTGCGTATTTATTTCACGGTGATAACATCATGTAAATAGCTTGTAGGTAAACAACCTTGACTGTGTTCATAGTAATACATTTTATATCTTTATGAAAATGGGTCATCGAAAAGGATTTTTTGCGAAGGTCTCCCTTGGGTTTGTCAACACGGTTGATTGCTCAGATTATGGTAATTCTGTGTAAAAATGTAGCTGAACGGTTTCATTATTTTTCTTGGCCCCAAGGGATTATATTGTAAACAGTACCCGCATTTCCAATAATTTTTGAAAACCTTTGAGACAGCCAAGCGTTGGTACTGATGACTATGTTCACATATTCTTTTTACTTCAGTGGATAAATTAAATATTTTGCTGATACAAAATGGCTGCTAGTACTTGGTTATTATTTTAATAGCTTCGGCCCAATAGCCGAAGTAATAATGTAATCATAGAACGGAATTAAAAATTTAACCCAGGAAAAGAAGAGCTTCTCAAGAAATGTGTAACAAACAATCTTTATCGTATCTCTTTGTTATTTAATGTCTGTGTCGTATCATAAACTGTTCTGTATTATGATAAGCGAACTTTTTATTTTTCCTTTTTCCCAACATTTCTCCCGAAGGAGTCATAGATTTTCACATAAGAGTCAAGTGCCGTAGTTTTTATGTTCCAATGTTATCATTAAATATTTGGAGAAACAGCTACGGTCAAGGAAATTATGTCTTCTTAAACATGAATTATTATTACACGTTGATGGCACCACTTTTTCTTCGTGGTAAGGACTGTAGGGAGCTGCAAGCAGTCATGGGCAATGAATCTGCCCGGCCTTTTTAGGGTTCCGTAGTAAACAAGGAACCCTTATAGTTTCGTCATGTCCGTCTGTCTGTCTGTCTGTCTGTCCGCGGTCTAGCTCCGAGACCCTTAGTACTAGAAAACTGTAATTTGACGTAGGTATATATTTTAATTACACCGACAAAGTGGTAAAATAAAATTATGAAAAACATTTTTTTTAGGGTACCTCTCATACACGTAAAGTGGTGATGTTATTTTTTTTCTTTTTTTAACCCATAGTGAGGGATATCATTGGAAAGGTCCTTTAAAAACATTGTGAGTTTGTCAAAACCATTTTTGGATTCAGGGATCCGTTTGCGAAATATTAAGCTTTTAAGTGCTAATTTTTGTTAGAGTCAAGTGTGTGCCGGCTAAATGGTTGGTTTTGGGTATGTGAAAAAAATCACAACAGTAGTTTATATAACGAAATTAAAAGGAAAACTATCACAGCTAAGTAGGCTCTACAAGTTAACGAGTAATAATCGACAAACTTAACTTTGCAGTTGCAAAAACATGTTTTCCCATACATTCCGTATGGGAGAACATATTTTTCAACTACAAAGTTACGTTTGTTTTTGGGATTAATTCATCCCAACTACGGAACCCTTCATTGTGCGTGGTCCGACACGCACTTGGCCGGTTTTACAACACTGTTGGGCTTCCAGTCTAACCTGATGCAGATTTCTTACATGGAGCGACGGCCTATCTGACCTCCACAACCCAGTTATTGGGTAAACTTATTGACACGCTGCAAGTGGGAGTTGGAAATCCCTGTTTTAATGCGCATTCAGGTGGTTGCTTTACGATAATAACTAGATCACAGTTTTGTTCTTAAAGAACATATTATCTACAATCCATGAAGAACGTTTCCACAATCCATGCAGCAGTTGCAGCTTATACTTATTATGTGAGCTCTATTACTTACCGGCTCGCAACACAGCGACCCACTTCTCTCAGAAGATGAAGTGAAGGCTGCTGATTCACTTCATAAAGTTGATAGCCTCTATACTATCACATGTGACATGGGCACATAACACGCATGCTCTCTAGCTTGCGCTAGATAAGGTAATCTCTGCTTTCTCATATTTTAACGAGATTACTCTCACCGAGGTGCTGCATAGGAAGCGAGTGACATCTGCATACATTATTCTCTACTTATTTATAGCCTTTCCGTCTATTTACGAGAAATACCTGCAATATCTGTTAAGCGCGCGTGATAAATTGAACGTTTTTATGCTAAATGTGTTGCGAATGTCCTGCTATCTGTCAAAATAATGCCGTGTTTTATTGTTGTTAAAACATTACGGAGGAAATTAATACTGAAATTTCTAACACGGCTGAAAGTTGCGTGAGTGGGAGGCGTCGTTTATGTAATTAATTGTTAAAGTTGACAGATATAACATCAGTATCTAAGTAAGATATTAACATTACACCTTACCGTTTATCACACCTAAAACTTGAAAGGTTGAATGAATAGGTAGAACATTGAGATACAGCCTCTGAATGGGCTCAATCGGGACTTTATAATAAAAGATTTGTGGACTGTATTAAAATAGGTGTAAAACCATAATTTACATGTACAACGCTTATGGAAGATAGTACAAAGAAATTCCCGTCATGGAGCGCGTCTATGAGCTGTGTGGTGTGGCGGGCGCGCAGCGTGCGTTTGTAGCGGGTTCAGTACCCCGAGACCCCGCGCCCTCCCCGCAGTGAATCATACGCCGACAGCCCTAAAGAATTTATGACAAATTGAGAAAATGTCTACTATAACAACAACTAGATACAGTAATATTACTTAAGTTTTGTGAACTGCACACACCGTTATTGTGAAGGATAGCAATTCATCTTGCGCTTGTTGATTTACGAGTCACATTAAATCCGAGACTGTTAGTACCTTAAGAAGATGTTCAGCTCACTATAAAAAGTAGGAGAATCGTCAGTAATAAATCGGAACAAGTGTAGCAGAGATCGTAATAAAGGTATCTACATGGGCTTGTATACGTAGGAAGCAGTTCAGGGATACAAATTCAACAATTAGTATCAAGGCACGTTGAGTTGTTTCAGGAAAAAAGCGTTAAAAGATGCCCATTCTATGTTAGCTATGCGATCTATCAAATTCTATAAAGCAACCGTGATTAAATCTTCATGACTTCTTTCTCGAAATATTTCTCCAACAAGGTATTCATTTCAACATAAGGTAACAACTTCGTTAACTTCCTTCTCATTACGGATGTCAATGGCTATCATGATTCGACCAAGTAGTTGCTTGTCTCCATCAAATCAAATCAAATCAAATTATTTATGTGCTAGAATGCAGGTATACAAATAAGGTCGTGAAGAATTAAAGTTGAGCCATACATTCTGCCCAAGATTCGACATGCAAAATTTAAATAAATGAATACGATGCAATAATAAAAAATTTAACACAATTATCAGATAAAAATTAACAGTTCAATACAATTAAAATCAATTCAGTCAAAATGCAATTCATATATACGTAATAGTCAAAATAAGATCAAAATGTCAAAATACAATTCAAATGTCAAAATACAATTCAAATGTCTAAATACAATTCAAATGTCAAAATACAATTCCAATGCCAAAGCACTATTTAAATTTTTTTTTAAATCCATTAAAATGTCAAAATACAATTAAAATGTCAACCAAAATACAATAAAAAAGTAATTTTAGTCGATATACCTAATTAAAATGTTCAAAATTCAATTTATTTAATTTACATATTTTCAAGGTCTATAATGATATGCCCTTAGATAATCTCTTGATTTTGTTTACCAGCAGCTAATAAGGGACCTCACTAATGGGAGGGCGCTCGCAATACTTGTAAATAACTGAATAACACTTATAGTTGGGAGTTCGGGAATACTTTAGGACTAGAGGACAACCCTGTGGCCTGCACGAGCTATTATGTCTGTTTCAAACGTAATCGCTTTATGGTGGTCATCAATTGAAACCTTGATAAATTGTGAATTTGACCATTATGCGGACGAGTCGCGCGTTTTAGGTTAACTTATTTCGCGCTAATATTTACGTCAGAAGTAAAGTTCCACTCTTATACTATTTTCGTTTTTGTGTATGATTTAGATTTTTCTTCTGAACCATGGTCTACGGCAGGTTTAAAACCATTCTGAACAAACGAATGAAGGGACATTGATGTTTATCTTCGGCTCATTTTCCTAAATTGCTTCCGGGACAAAGGTCTGCTCCATTATTTGATGTTAGATGCTTATCGTTACTTGAACAATGTTTTTAAAACTGCCCCTTTTCTTGTTAATGTCAATAAGGTCGATTACTTTCTATACAAAACCGTCGGAAAACAATGCCGCAACGCAATTAAAATTTCTAAACAGTTTTGTTGTTTCTCTGAATTATTTTCGGGTCCTTTGCAAATGCTTTAGTTAAATTTAGCGTAGGAAATTTTCAGACATCGTGCCCATTACAAAAAAAACAGCACAACAGCAGAGTTAAGTAAAAGCATAGTTTTACAGAGATTATAATTTAAGTATCAAAAGCAATTTATTTCCGAATATCATGTTTGTTTTAAGACTATTAATTAAAGTCCTTCATGTAGTAAGTTCAAATATTTACAATCGTTTAAAATGTTTGTTGCATTGTGGTCATTTTTAATTAACTTTATAGTTTAGTACCCTAAACAAACCACAAATTGGGTTACCTATTTAGAGGCATGAGGAACAGGGTGTAAAGTTCACTCAACCTCTATAGAAAAGGGAGGATCCTCTGACCAGACGGGTGTCATGTCTGGCGGGCAACTGCCCAATGATTGATATCGGGGAATTTATATATGGTATTACACACACACTTTTATAATTATGTGACACTTTTGTGTTTAGTTAAGTTTACAAGTCAGCTAAAAGTTCATATTAAAAATAAATGTAACATATTTGTGGGATTAGACTTCAACAAATATCACGGGTAAACAAGTTTAGTATCAAATTAATAACGTGTCACATAATTATATTATGTGAAGTTGGAACTTTACAATAAACTGAAACTCAAAGCATTTATTTCAAATAAACCAATTACAGGCACTGTTTAATAGTAATATTGAAGGTTGAATATTAAAGCAAAGAATAGAAAATTGAAGGAATTGAGAAAATCACCATTGTAGAAAACTAAACAAATTTATGCAACGGGTTGTCTAGAGACAATAAATCACATAACTACCTCATCTGATATAATCAGAAATCAACGGTTAGCAGCAAACCAACAAACTTTTTACTACCACAAGGAGTTTTAGGTTCGTGATACATAGAACCCGAATCCATATGTAAGAAATTTAACACACAAGCGAAACCTTTTTGTCACGTTACTTCATGTTACGAGTCACAAATATATCGCGGTCTGTAACATCGACTGTTTACAGCGTGTCTCCTAGATGACGTCACTGATCAGTAGTGCTGGTACACATGAACACGCTGTGAGGGAACAGTTTCAAACATGGCGCCGTATTTATGTTTAGACCCGATTTGAATTTCTATGACTTGCTTTGTCAATATACCTACATAGTAAGAGAAGTGAACTGTTCAATGTTGCTTGATAATTGACATTTTTAATATTAGGGAAACCCGAATAAACAGTTTAATCATAACTACCACTCGTTTGTTTAGACAAAACTTTAATTATGCAAAACTTGTGCGTTTGATATTTCGCAATTGACAGTCTTCATAATTATTATCTATACTTCTATATTAATATTATAAAGAGGCAAAATTTATTTGTTTGTATGTAGGGGGTAATCTTCGGACCTTCCAGTTGGATTTCAAAAAATATTTTTACATTGGATAGCCCAATTCCTGAGGAAGGTTATAGGCTCGCGGACGAAGTTAGGTAGTTGTATAAATCGCTTCTCATTATCATTAAGATAAAGCCTAGTTTAAAGTTATCCTGTGACTGTACATACAACCAAGCTTAGAATAGAGCTGACTTTTTACTGGCAGGTAGGAATCAGTAAAAATAAATAAATCGAATAAAACAATAACTTGTTATAATGGTCTCGTTTGTATGATATACGAAAACTTTTGGACGTTTCAGAACTTTACTGTGTTTCTGCTAGACTGGTTATAAAAGCACATTCATTTTCAGGTGATCCTTTCGTAATACCTGCTACTATGTGGTTCAAAATGAACGAGTGAGCAGTAATGGGGTACTTTATTATGTAATGACTGTATTATTTTATCACATTTGTGTAGTTTTGCGTATAAAGTAGGTATACTTGTATAATTAGCTAGTAACTTTGAGCTGTATTTTAATAATGATGTTTTAATTGAGTATTATGCACATAGGTACATAGCTTTAGGTTGACATAATGTAAATTATACTTGGAATGCTTATGAAAGTATATAAGCAAAACTGGTATAACGGATCAATAAATACCCTTAACCATTATAATCACAAATTGAGTTCCTTCGATGGGCTTGGATGCTTGCTCGTTAGTGTGTCATGCTGATGTGTGACGTCATTGTCGTCGAGTGTTCCAAATTAACTGCAGAGCTATGTAACATCGCGTTGAGTGAACAGATTGTTGCTGCGTTATTAAGAGTACTAATTATTTTAGTATTATTATGTTTGACTTTTAAGAGGTAATCTCGATAAAGCTCGATACTCTTGTATGAGTAAAATAAGCAGGATCTATCCTCTTGATCCTGTAACAGAAAATAAGCAATTTTAATAAGTAGTCACTTGTAAAAGTTGTCATAATTGACACACTTTTAATCTTCAACACAGACATATGCCTACCAAGTAAGGTCCAGTTCTAATCCCTTTCAATTCCCGTCGAATTCTGCCTACGTGGGATATGATAACTAACAAGTTGAGCAATTGAACTACAAATAATAAAAGAAGACGATTTAGTGGAAACAGACCGAATGATAAATGATACAAACATCTAGATCAAGTCGTAAGGATGAGTCAGCATTTATATAAAGCTTTATTTTTGCTGTGAGATAAAATGTCTCGCCGAACTATCTACGGAACAGATTAAGAAAGACTTCGTCCATTTCTCGTAAACTTGTGTCGTTTGAACATTCAGATGGTCATCCTTTTCGATAGTTGCAGTTGAGATGCTAGGTAGCTGCAATACTTTGATAGAGAAAATGTTATCAAATAAAGGTAATCCTATTTTTGCTCTATCCATAGTTACCGATAACGATATATTTTTTTTAAATATAGGGTAGCATCACACTCCATATTGATACAAATTGCTCAATACTTTATTAAATTTTCACTCTTGTTGTCCTGTATTGCAGACACAAATTAATCCTAGTTCATATTATGAAGATATACTCCATCAATATACAAAGGCATGATTACTAAACCAACAAGAAATGCAAGTAGGATAACTTGTGGCTCAGTAAATTTGAATGTTGTGGTTACTACACAGCATAAACTGTAGCGAAATATTCGTCAGTAAAGCTCAGCGCCTGCCAACTAGAACGTGACCACTAACTACATAGTTGTATACTTACAAGCTATAAATTCCTAAACACATTTGCTTGCAGCTTGACATTCCGGAATATTCAGTAAAACAGTGAGGGGCCGTCACAAAGGACATTTCGTCTCAAGTGAAAAGGGGCTTGTTAAACGTTCCTTCACTTAAAATGTATCCGACCTCTCTGATGTGAGGAAGTATTTTACAAAAACGCGGCCGCAATTTGTTCAAGCGACGTAATTCTTAAATTTTTCACGAGACTTCCTTGGCTTTGCGAAGTAAATAAACATGTTTATTTACTCCAGAATTGTTTTTAAGATGAAGCTTCAAAAAATGTTCAACGAATTTACAATCACCGTAGGCATTTTCAATGTTCAACTACAAGGACTGAAATATTGTGTGGAAATATAATTTCGCTAGATTCCTCCCGGAATTGTTTTCGCCGTATACTGGTACATCATTTCAGCCGAAAGACTGCTGGACATAGGTCTCTCCGCGACCGCGTTCTATTTAGTGATTGGGCAACACCAGGTATTTACAAAAGTAGGCAGAGGTTATTTGAATTGTATCATGAAAAAACATATAACCATGATGAAACTTTTAAAGAATTTGTTAGGAAATATTCAAAAACTTTTAAAAGAGCCTGTTCCTCAGCAAAAGCCATAAACATTAAAAATAAAATAAAATCTTCTGGAAATAAAATTAAAACAACTTGGAATATAATTAATTCAGAAACGGGAAGAACGACAGTACGGATTCGTGACTTTCATCTAAAAATCAATGATGTAGATATTAAGGCAGACGTGGAGGTGGCAACTGAGTTTGAAAATTTCTTTACTAATATTCCCATTCTAACAACCAAAACTCTGTCATCGTCGTCCTCCACTTCTGCTTACTCAATACTTAAAGAATGTGTACCAGAATGTGACAAACTTTTTGAATTCACAATTATTACTGCTAAAGACATTATAGAATCTTTTAAAAATCTTGATGTAAAAAAAACTGCTGACCTTTGGGGATTATCAGTACATACCGTGTCCTCAATAATTGATGTTATTTCACCCTTTTTAGCAATCGTTTTTAACTCTTGTATTGCATCTGGTGTATTTCCTGATCTGATGAAACTTAGCAAAGTGATTACACTGTTCAAATCTGGCAGCACAACTGATCCTACAAATTTTCGGCCTATTTCGATATTACCCACATTGAGCAAAATCTTTGAAAAATTAATTTTAAAACAAATGTTGGGACATTTCAATACACATAATTTACTTCATCTGAAACAGTTTGGTTTTACAAAGGGTCGTTCAACTACAGATGCGGGCGTGGAATTACTAAAGAACATATTCGAGGCCTGGGAGGAGTCGCAAGATGCTCTTGGCATTTTCTGCGACTTGTCCAAGGCCTTCGATTGCGTACATCATGATACACTCATCAGGAAACTGTACCACTATGGTATGAGGGACAAGGCTCTTGACCTTCTGACTTCTTATCTGAACAGCAGAATTCAGAGGGTCGATGTTAATGGCAAGAGATCTGCAGGATCTGCGGTCACCATGGGCGTTCCGCAGGGTTCAATTCTTGGTCCTTTTTTATTTCTAATTTATATAAATGACTTGCCCTAGCACATAAGGGATAATCACAAGATCGTATTATTCGCAGATGATACTTCCCTCATTTTTAAAATCAAACGTCAGTTAGTCAACTTTGAACAAGTTAATGATGCACTCTCTAAAGTTGTGCATTGATTTAATGTAAATAATCTTCTCCTGAACGAAAAAAAAACTAAACTCATTAAATTTTCAATGCCAAATGTCAGGCAGCTATCTACTAATGTTCAGGTTAATGGAACAGAGTTGGACCCTGTTGAGTCGACAGTTTTTCTTGGAATCACTATTGACGGTAAATTACAATGGGGCCCACACATAGAAAAATTGTCAGGAAGGCTAAGTTCTGCCGCCTATGCTGTTAAAAAAATTAGACAGATAACTGACGTGGATACAGCCAGAATTGTTTATTTTAGTTATTTTCATAGTCTTATGTCATATGGGATTCTTCTCTGGGGAACCTGTGCGGACATTAATACTATCTTTGTTCTACAGAAAAGGGCTGTTCGAGCCATTTACAACCTAGGTCCAAGAGATTCCCTTAGAGAAAAATTCAAAGAAATAAATATTCTGACTGTAGCCTCACAATATATTTTTGAAAACCTATTGTATGTACACAAAAATATATCAAATTTTAAGAAAATGTCCGATATTCATAGTTTAAATACCAGGAATAAACACAACCTTGCTGTACATCGCACACGTCTCCACAAAGTAGGCAACTCATTCATGGGTCAATGTATACGCTTTTACAACAAACTCCCCATTGACATTCGAAACTTACCCATTAAACGATTTAAAATCTGTATTAAAACCAAACTTTGTGAAAAAGGGTACTATACAATTTCAGATTATTTAGAAGATAAAAAAGCTTGGGATTGAACTGCTCGCTCTGCTAAACCTTGTGATAAAACCATAGAACTAGACATTTTAATTATTATGTAAAATCAACATATACCAGTTTTATAAACACGTTGACATTGTTGAAAATTATATTCAAAATGACATGATTACTTTGTAAAGTATTATATTATTTTAACTATTGTGAATGTGAGGACTATGTGGATATTAGTTTGTATATGATACTAGTTTTAGTGATGGTCTGGCAGTTTGAGTAGTTTTTGCGGCCTACCCAAATGTCCTTTCTTTGGTATTGCTCGTCGAGTTGAGCTCCTTAAGTTCTAAGTTGAGCTCCACGATTACTGACAAATGCTTGCACTGACTGGACAGGTCCACTCAAATCTGTGTGGTTCTTTCCTCAAAAGACCTTTTCAGACACTAATCTACATGGTCCTCATATGGCCTGACCAAGATTATGTCTGGACTTTAAAAGAGACTGCGACCTCTGAGTTTGTTTCGGCCTTTCTTCTCAGAGTAGTCAGATAGGAAAAGCCGAACTCATCTAGCTTATTTTTAATATTTTTTTATATGACGTGTAAAAGTGATTCCGATATCCTATTTACAGAATAAACAATTTCATTTCATTTCATTTCATTTCATTTCCCAAGCACCGCCACTTCGACCGATTCTGTGCTTTCCGCATCCAGCGGATTCCTGCGGCCTTCACAAGGTCATCGGTCCATCTTGTGGGAGGCCTTCCAACGCTACGTCTTCCGGTACGCGGTCGCCACTCCAGAACCTTTCCACCCCATCGGCCATCCCATTGCCACTTAAGTTTGGCAATTCTTTGGGCTATGTCGGTTGCCTTGGTTCTCCTGCGGATCTCTTCATTTCTGATTCGATCACGTAGGAAAACTCCAAGCATTGCCCGCTCCATTGCCCTTTGGGTGACTTTTAGCCTTCTGATAAGGCCCATTGTGAGCGACCACGTTTCAGTACTACCGGCCCTGGTTCGGGCCATGGTACGGAGCGAGAGGAAATGGCAGGCCGTCACCTCCTTCTGCGAAGCGGTAATGCTCGTGAAGGAGGAGGCGGAACGCGTGAGGGAGAGGCAAACTTCGCGCCCTCACGCCCCAAACCGCCGCAATAGGAGGAGACGCCCGGGGCGGGAATCGCGAGCCGATTTCCGGCCACCGTAGGCGCGGGCTTGCGGACGGTGAGCAATGGGTAGCTCGCCGTCCGATAAGGACCAAGCCCGGGTCGACGGCACGTTGTGTTCCACGCGCGCCTCAAGGAGATTTCAGCAGAATTGGCGGGGTCCGCTAGGGCCAGTGCCTGCCGGGGGTTCGAAGAAAACCGATAGGGAAATCGTGGCCCCCGGCAACAGGGCAACCGAAGGAACACGGGTGGGTTTTAGTCAGTAGGAGTCTGACACGCCCTCCCGCTCCACCCAGAGCGGGAGAAGTTATTTGATAATTTCCCACCCAGAAAAAAAAAAAAAAAACACAAGTATACTGGTACAGTGTGACCATATTCCGCTGTTCACAATAAGTTGGTCACAATTTAACTTTGGCACTTGCATTTTAAAGCAATTTTATAGGTTTTCGAATACGCTGTATCAACAACACCCGGTGTTTATTCTGTTTACCTTTTAGAACAGTTCTACTTTAATTAACGTTAATAGTCGCAGTTAGATACCAAATTACTAACAGCTCAGCAGCAAAATACCCAATCATCGTTAAAAGTTTATCTGAACGCCAAATAGTTCCATAATTTGTTCCATATGAACAAATCTCATATGGAAAAGTTTGTAACAAATCTAACTTAGAGAGATGTATAATGATTCTAATGATTATAATTCCGTAAATACATAATTTATTTCTAAATACATATTTGGTATGGTCACGAATCATATTTTGATCAAGATACAACCTGACACTGACTTGCAAACTGCTTAGAACGTAATAAAATTAATTTTAAATTTCGCGAGCTACCACTACGGATATACCTTAACACTATGTTAGTGGCTCTTCACTTTGCACTAGCTTGACTTTGTATAACTGTCATGTGGAACTTGTCCGCAGAAGCGACAGAACACCAAAAGTCTTCTTCCATGACGAGAGGCAGACAGTTCGGTACACGCGCCACGAATGCCTTGAAGTTGACGTTCCGGTGCGACTCCAGTAACTGCACCCTCAGCGTGAACCTTGTATTATGTATATCATTGCTGTAGGTTGCTTTACCTATTTAAAAAAGTCCTAGTATGTGTAGAAAACTACAACCTTCAGACATTACAATAATGTTTATTTGAACTGAAGATCTTTTTAAGCTATACGAAACGACATACTTTGAATACGCCTGCCGCTTTCTATTTAATTTATAAAGAGGTATTTTAAATACAAATGGACCGTAGCGATCCCTGGGATCTAATTGAACAATGCGGAATCAATTTGAAGTCGAAGTTCTTTCAAGTTGTGCCTGATTTACTTGGGAAAGAGCACGACTTAGTCACCCCGGTCCTCTTTTAATTAAAATGCATCAATTGAGCAAAAATTTCAGTTTTCAGTGCATTTAACTAGAGCAACGATGTCACAGCGAGATCGAGATCAAAGACGACAATAATTTAGTATCTCATACAAAAGGTTATAACGGTCTTATCGTACTGAACGAAATACATCTTTACACCATAACATGGAAATTTATTTTCAATTTCTGCATCAGGAACCCCACTTTTCTCAAAAACAAATACTTGAAACTCGAATACTGTGCCAGCATGCTAAACACACCATCAAATTAACCAGACAATGATGTCGTTATGAATACTGTCTTGTATACCTAATTACAGAACAATTATTACTTACATTCTCTCTAGCCACTAATCTACTCCGTATCTACTACACTCACATGAAAAAAAACTATGGATACTGCGAGTTGACAGCGATAAGTTGTTTCCAGTATTCTGTGATGTCATAATTGAACGGTGCAACCATGCAACGGTGTAACATTATTCATGTAATTGTTTTCCTCAAAGTGCTGTCAAAGGAAACACTTTCTACATCAAAGGCGAGCGATCTGGTAGTGCACTTTCTAATTGCCAATTTCAATTAACCAAGTAATGAGTTGCGTAAAATTGAATTTAAATTGGCAATTTGTAAAAAGAACTTTTAACAGTAAATACAACATAACATTTTTTTCGAATAATATCGTATGAAATAAGTTTAGTTCAAACAATCAAGTTTCTCTTGCCAATATTATAGGCTTCAGGTTTGACACTAGGTCGAGCCTGTCTCGTGGAATCCTTGTTAGTTTTGAAAAATTTGAAATTTTTAGGTCGACTACCACACAATCATTAAATGTTTATGCTCTACCGCCAACCATATGCTTAATTTGATATAATTGGAAAACTTCGTATAGTTTCGTAATAATGTAATTTACAACAAAAGGGACTCGTTTGTGTAAACTCAAACATTCTGTATGGTAGAACTTCAGCATGGCGTTAATGAAGCGGTTTTATTCGCGAGCACAAATTTAATGCGTTGAGCATGCATACAACACATCGTTTATAACAATACCAATAGCAACCGTTAAATGCTATTTAATTATATTAATGCTGCATAAAATAAATCCTGGTGTTTAAAACTTTAAATAACACAATTTATATTCATGCTTTAAGTTAAGTAAAGGTTTAGAAGTACTCGTCGAAATATGAAGTTTTGGCCGTGAATATTAACCGTACACAAAGTCTTAGGTTTTCTAATTACAGTCACCATATTTTACACGACAAAGAGAAAGCTCAAGGTGACTGTTGACAGCCATTCTCCCTGAAGTGACTTAATTAAAACCCGAAGTTCTGAGGCAACATTTGACCCTGATTTATTAGCTCACCACGTGAAATATTAAACGAAGTTTACCGTAGAACGATTTCCTTTTGACGTTATTGAGTGGCATTACTTTGTCAGAACATAATTCAATAACTACTAATATTTAATACTGAATTTAGATCTAATTAATTCAATTAATTCGAAAATCTATTACATAATTCAATTAATCACTGATCAAACACCAATTTTAGTAGTGATTGTCTAATCAAACACCAGGCAGAAAAATTATAAGCAAAAAAACCTTTTTAAAAAAAGCTTTTATTTAAATGCTCTAAAAAGAAGAAAATAAAATTTTC
Organism: Agrochola lychnidis; assembly: GCA_963680765.1. Classification (NCBI taxonomy): domain Eukaryota; kingdom Metazoa; phylum Arthropoda; class Insecta; order Lepidoptera; family Noctuidae; genus Agrochola; species Agrochola lychnidis. The sequence goes on from OY796862.1 coordinate 18,704,307, forward strand.
TTTTAAAATTTTAACTATCAACTTATAACCTCATTATACACAATTTATATGATAGTAAAAGCTTGTCGCGAGGTTTGCATTAGTACCTATAACGTCGCCCAGCAGTGAAAACCACGTAAGTGTTTATAACTAAATTTTACAGGAGGAAGAAAAAACTGTCTCCTGAAAAAAAAATGTATGAGTGGGGAAGATATTACCTTTTGTTTTTTTTAGATTTTATGCATTCCTTAGGTACGTATCACATTGTTTCTATAATCGTGTGCCTAAATAAGTTTGATGTGACTTACAAGGTTTTCATCACAACTTAATATTTTTTTGTAAGATTATGTAAGGTTTTCAAATTAAAACAATGTACAGTTTTGGTAATCAGTTTGTATTTTCTTGCCATGTTTACAAAAAAATAATAGTATTACGTAAGGGAACAATAAGACACGCCATAACATTTAAATTTAAAGGCGTTATAAAAGAAAAGACTTCTTCCAAAAGTATTTAAACTTGTACAAACAAAACAGAATAAGAAATAATATTTAAATTTCTTCATTTAAATATCGTATATTAATAGGTACTTAATCTAGCAAAGATTTTAATGCGTAAAAATTTACGCAATTTATTTAAACAAAATAAAATGTTTAGAAAAAACACAATAAAAACTTCCAAAAGTATAAACTTTGAACAAAACGAAAACAAAGTATTAAATGTCTCCATTACCTAGCAAAGATGCGTAAAAATTATCACATCATTATTATTAGAAGATCACAAAAGAAAACATTTTTAGAAATTATAATAAGTAATATAAAATTAAACCTACGCCCACCTTTCATAAACTCACCAAGCCTTAAAGAACACTTAGGCGACCTTTAGACGCGCAGTCTGACTGATAGATAACTGACTGACTGTGGTTTGAGTGACGCTTGACTGAGCGTGTAAGTACGTTGACTCATGTATGACTGAGTCACTGTGACCTCAGTCACGTACTTACACGCTCAGTCAAGCGTCACTCAAACCGCAGTCACTCAGTCATCCATCAGTCAGACTGAGCGTCTAAAGGCCGCCTTACTTGACTATAAACATTTTACATAAAGATGAGTTTAGGTACTTTAGCTTCAAACAAGGAATAAAAAATAGCAGTCTCTATTACGAGTACTTCAATTATAATAGTGAGATCCATTAATGTTTCTTACTTAAATCAATCAATAGCACGAACTAGTATTAATCTTAAATAATCAGACTTAGTTAAGCAGTCTCATTGTTAATCATATTTTAAGACTCTTCGCTCAAAATATTTTTTCTGCACGTGCACATATTTCCATTTCTCCCATTATCTGGACACTCATGGGGTAAACTGTCATAAAATAAATGAACGTCTTGGGGTAGAACTTCCTTAAGTTCCTGCAAATGGATGTATTTAGTTCGAGGTATAGGAATCCTTGCGTCATACAGACGAGGCATTGAGTCTGAATCTCTTGGTTTTTTAATTTTTCGGCGTAATTGCTCTAATTCTTCGGAGAACTCTTGTTTTATGTAAATAGTTCCGTTAGTTCTGTACTCAATGCAACGCAAATCAAACACAGTTGCTTCTCCTGCTTTTTTGCCCGGTCTGATAGAGTTTAAATATGGCATTGAGCTAAACTTTCGGAAAATGCTGTGGTCTAAGTAATTTACGACATAGGGTTTATTCAATCGTGCATTTCGACAGATATCTATGTATTGGGCCGGGGAGTAAATTTCTCGATTCCTTAGTTGTCGTTCTATTGTGGAATGCATAGAATCTGCCTCCATTTGTGTGTGCCCCTTTTCAAGATATTTTTGGGTAATCGTAATTTCTCTTTGGACAGCGATTTGCAGTAAAGCATTTGAAAGTATAGCATTACGATTTTGATTCGTGCATCCATCGCTCCAAAAAATAATTTTCTTGACGTTTTGTGGAATGTAATGCTTAATAAAGTGCTGCAATATACTGCTAAATTCGTTTGCAGATAGACCACCTTCACATTCATGCCAAATATAACAATACCCGTCATTATTTTTTATATTGAACAGAGTAAAGTTGTGTACTTTGAGTTTTGTTTTATAATAAAGTGCAGATGCTTTTAATGAGGGTGATAGAAGCACTGCTTGTAAATCAAAAGTAAATACCATTGTCTCAGGATCAGGATTATTTTTGTCTGCGGTTTTTTCTTGTCTTGCTCTTTCTTTTTTCTCTCTATGTGCTGTATATACATCTTCTGTAATGTTCCCGACTTTGAAGGCACAGCACACGTCACACTGGTCTTTTTTTGGTGAAAAGAGTGACAGATTCATAGCATCGAATTCTTGAAAGAAAATCTTCTGTGAAACTTTATATTCATTAATGCCTTTGTCTGAAAGTTGCTTGACGTATTCTCTGTACAGTTGTTCTTTGCTTTGCCATATCTGTTCTAAATATAGTTTGCTTGTCGTCTTCCGGCAGTAGTGTGATTCCAATTTCGGTAAATTATTTAAAAACTCTTTTGCATGATTTCTTCCAATGTCTTCGAACGCTTTTACGCTGTTATTTCTTCGGGTTTTTTCAGACTCCGACGCCACTTCATCTCTGTCTTCATTTTTGGCCCAGTTGTGTACAGACCATTCGCCAATATTCAAAGTATTTAAGTACATTTTTTTGCAAACTTTGTATTTTTCTCCCAGCACATTAAATGAGTACTTGAAAGTATTCCCTCTGCGAAAACTGTTTCCGCTACACTTCCGCTTGGAAACACCTTGTTTTTGAACAGTTTGTTGTACCCAATTTTTTTTTGTTTCCCAGGATAGCTTCCAGTACTTCTTAAATAACATATTTCGACCTTCTTCTATATATATACTGCAAAGTTGTATATTCGTTAGGAAAAATAGGCACCTCTTCAAATCTAATATCGAGCTAAATGAAAACTATAACCGACGGAACAAGAATAGACTAATACTACCCATCACAAACATAAAATTTATCGGGAAAAGCCCACATTCAAGACTAGCTAATATATTTAATAAGCTACCGGAAAGTTTAAAATCCCTACCAAATGACTCAATTTTCTTGACGCAGTTGAAATCTCTGTTAATAAAGAAAGGCTACTATACCGTTGAGGAATTTAAAGTTGACAGATTGTGAATCAATTGACCTCGTAATAATAAGCTTCACGTAAATGTGAAAATAATAATAAATTACTTTACTATATTACTATAATGTTATGCTTACTAATAATGACTAAAATAAATGAACAAAGTAATAAAAATGATTTCAATGAAATAAAATGTAATAATGAATGAATTAATGTTTTTTGAAATGTAATGAATTGTTATAATTAGAATCAATATTATATAATTATGTAATCATTTGATATGTAAACATTTGCAGTGCCCTTACAGGGTACATGTCTTAATACTGTGTCATGAAATTTTAATGCATGCCTACTAATCAGTGTTTTACATGTTAGCAAATAAATAAATAAATAAATAAATAATTTGTAGCAATCAAAATATTTGCAACGATCATTATGATCACAACGAGGCTGAACACTACGCTCGTTTTTTTCAAGATCGAACACAATTTTGCCGTCTTCTGTTTTTCTCCTCCCACTGTAACTCTCTCCCTTCATTCTTTTAATTTTATTTTGATTATAAGTCCAGTTTTCTTTATTTGCTTTGCCTCGCTTGGCGCGTTTTCGCTTCACTCTTGTCTCATCAACTGGTTCCAGGGTCAACGATTCATTTGAAGTATGTGATGTATTTAATTGTTCACTTGGTTGATAGTCGGTATCCCCATCGTCAGGAGAAAAATCACCATCCCACGGATCATCAAAGTGGAAGGAAGGACGTGGAGACACCGAATCAGCTCTACTGGTAGAAGGTATAGGACAGCTTTGTTTTCCAACCGTTGGTGATAAGTCCTTTGAAGATGTCACAAGCAAAGATAAGGACTCCTTTGAAATTGCTGCAAGCGATAGTGAAATAAGCGATGACGGCGTGTGGAAAGTTGAAGAAACTGGCGGTATTGGCATTTTTCCTTCACATGTAGGTAAGTGTTGATGGTTATTGTTGATGTTATCCTGAGTGATATATTCTTTCATGCTCAAATCTAAGGGAAGTTCATCAACAACCACGTCAAAACTACTGCTACGAGGGGCATTTACAGTAATTATTGAAATAGGTATGGGAGTGGATGATCTTTGATTATTTTTTTCTGGTTGTGGTGTACTGTTATTAGTGTCTGTGATGTGATAGTCGGTATCATGCTGTTTTTCAATCAAAGCTTGTGACTGCGAAGATTTCGTATGATCTTTTATTTCTACATCAGGTGAACTAGATTTTTGGAATATATTCGTAGGTTTTATTTGAATAGTGCACTGTTTTTTTGCGGGTATTATTTCAGGTGAAGTTATGACTGACCCTTTATTGTCTAAAACTAAGTCCTTCGGTGCAGTCACATTCGAAGAGTGACATTCAACTTTATTTAGTTTCGGTTGTAGCTGCAGCTGCTGCAGTGACTCATTTTCTGGAGCCATCTGATTAGATTTGGGTTTCTTTGTGCGACAACGACGTGGTCTTGGATTTTGTACAATTTCTGGAGAATATTTTCCAAGATCATAATTAGAACAGGTATCGTTAGTCAACTTGTAAGTTGCGGTATTTAGCATGGGATCTTGTGAAAATGGTAATATTTCGTCAGTACGACTTGGCGAATCAGTACGACTTGAAGAAATAAATGCGGAACCTAAGATGGGCTCTGGAAGTTGGAACTGCATTAAATCTTGCTGAATTAATGTATTGATAGAAGGTTCCTTGCCCGAGTCCTTCAAATATGTAACCTCGTCTCCAACAAAGTAGGAATTCTGATCATTTTCTTCACTTTCTATTTCAGACTCTTGCATTCTGTAATGAAATAATAAGAAATCAGAACTCGGATTGTATAAGTGAGTTTTAATTTTTAATATAAAATCGCTAATAAACACGCATTTGCCCATACGAAAATTTAATTTGTGTGATTTTATCTTAGGAAATTACGTATATTCTTATACGAGGTTTGTGTAAAAAAATCCGGAAGTGTGAATAACTTGTTAAGGCATATACATGGTTGCATTTAAAATGAAAACCTCGTAAAGGGTCTTACAAGATTATATCTATAAGCGTGAATAACTTGTTAAGGCTTATACGTGGTTATACATGGTTGCATTCAAAGTGAAAACCTCGTAAAGGGTCATACAAGATTATATCTACAAGTGTGAATAACTTGTTAAGGCTTATACGTGGTTATACATGGTTGCATTCAAAGTGAAAACCTCGTAAAGGGTCATACAAGATTATATCTACAAGTGTGAATAACTTGTTAAGGCTTATACGTGGTTATACATGGTTGCATTCAAAGTGAAAACCTCGTAAAGGGTCATACAAGATTATATCTACAAGTGTGAATAACTTGTTAAGGCTTATACGTGGTTATACATGGTTGCATTCAAAGTGAAAACCTCGTAAAGGGTCATACAAGATTATATCTACAAGTGTGAATAACTTGTTAAGGCTTATACGTGGTTATACATGGTTGCATTCAAAGTGAAAACCTCGTAAAGGGTCATACAAGATTATCTATGAGTGGTATGATAGCAGTGAAAAACCCGTCACCAAGTTTACAAGCTTTTCATAGGTATAATACAACGAGTACGAGGTTAGGAATACATTTCAAGACAAAATCGTTAGAAATAGTAGTCAATTCTTCATAAAACTTATTAAATCATAAAGAGTACTTACTTTTCGATGTATTTTGACACTTTACAACACAAATTGGGCACTTTGTACACACTTTCTTCAATTTTTAATCCGGAATAACGCTATTATCAACCGTACTGGCGAGTTTCTCAGACGAAAATGGCGGAGCCTATTTTGATACAAGGTTCTCATAGCACGTCATAGATAGCGCTAGGAGTAGCTGATTCGAAAGTTTGCTAGAGTAATCTGTGCTTACCGAGTTTATCAATCCAAAGAACAAATATAATTTTTTTTGAGGAAATGAGACACCCGAGGTTTTCACTGCTGGGCGACTAAGTGTAATTGCGCGACAAACTTTTATGATCATATAAATTGTGTATAATGAGGTTATAAGTTGATAGTCAGAATTTTAAAAGAAAATTTTACTTTCTTCTTTTTAGAGCATTTAAATAAAAGCTTTTTTAAAAAGGTTTTTTTGCTTATAATTTCTTTTTTACTTTTTAGTTATAGCTGGCTAAATTTCTAATAGTAGGTAATCGAGGTCTCTACACCTTTCAAGTGGATTAAAGCAACGGAGCTTATAATCACCATCTTTTTTTAACCTGCATTTTTATACTCAGCGAACCCTTTCATTTAATAACCATACTATAGGAAAGCACAAAAAACTTCAAAAGTCCGCCATATTGGATTAAGAGTGATATCAGAATATTTTTCTAATTATTCTCGGCAAGCCCTTTCATTTGATAACCATATTGCAGAATTGCATATAAAATAACTATTCTGCCATCTTGGATGTTCCGCCATATTGGATTTAGAATAACGTCACATTATTTTTCGAGTTACTCTCAACAAGCCCTTTCATTTGATACCCATATTGTAGAAATGCATTAAAAATAACTATTCCGCCATCTTGGATGGTCCGCCATATTGGATTTAGAATGACGTCACATTATTTTTCGAGTTACTCTCAACAAACCCTTACATTTGATACCCATATTGTAGAAATGCATTAAAAATGGTCCGCCATATTGGATTTAGAATGACGTCACATTATTTTTTGAGTTACTCTCAACAAGCCTTTTCATTTGATACCCATATTGTAGAAATGCATTAAAAATAACTATTCCGCCATCTTGGATGGTCTGCCATATTGGATTTAGAATAACGTCACATTATTTTTCGAGTTACTCTCAACAAGCCCTTTCATTTGATACCCATATTGTAGAAATGCATTAAAGATAACTTTTCCGCCATCTTGGATGGTCCGCTATATTGGATTTAGAATGACGTCACATTATTTTTCAAGTTACTCTCAACAAGCCCTTTCATTTGATACCCATATTGTAGAAATGCATTAAAAATAACTATTCTGCCATCTTGGATGGTCCACCATATTGGATTTAGAATGACGTCACAAACTTATCGTGTATTGTCATCCAAACTAAACGTATTTACAAAATTTCAGCTCAATCGGTTGAAGATATCTGCTTCAAAATTGAGTTGCAAGAGTCCGCCCGAACATACATACATACATTGCAAGTTAAATAAAAGCTTTTAAAAAGCAGAAGAACTACTTATAAAAAATATTTTTATTAGGTACTAAAATAAATGAAAGTTCAGCTGTTTATCTTGTAGGTGTCCTGTACAATGTTTACTTTGCCATTAAACAGAATTTATGTATTTTGTTTGAATCAGAATCAGAATCAGAAATCTTTATTTGTGAACATAGGTCAAGTTACACATAGTGTGAGGTTGCATAAGTTATATTAAATAAAACATCAAAACTTATCTGAGAAGTAGGCATCTACGTAATAGAAAAAGTTTTGCAATTGCTCTACCAGCTAACATATTTAATGTTTCAAACATTCGCCAGCTGGTAATCTGGCCACAACACCTTTAAAAATACTCAACCAGCTGAACAAACACAGAACTAACAATATAAGACACATTTTTTTTAACATGTACTTATACTTTTCACTTTTTAAAAGTTATATTTTTGTCCACATGCAGGCTTCTGTTGACCAACTAACCACTAACTCCCTTGTATGACCTAAGGAAGCTAAAGGAAGCTGAAATCCTTAAATGTGTGTTGTTTCCTGTTTAATAAATAAAAAGTCATACAAACTCGTTACAAACCAAAAAGCCTCTCGCCGAGTTTCTCTTTGCAGTGACGTTATTGGTGTCTAGATTTAATTAGCTGCTAACTGTCTTTTTTATTGGAACGACGTTTTTTATCGCACGTTTACACTCTGCACACTTGACGAATGAGGGCTAGACCGAAAAAAAGTGTAACATTATGACGGGCAAAATGTTACAGTTTTTGATGTGTAACATCTTTCATCTCACTTTCCTGTCTTTCCTCTCGCTTTCTTACAATCTTTGGGGGTGATTTCGTGAAAGGGACGGAAGTGTGTAACAGGAAGCCCCGAAGCGCGCGCTATTTAATTTGACCAATGAGCGCGCGCGGTGATAGAGTTGACCGTCAGATGGTACCAACCCATATGCTGAGAGGTTGGTACTGTCAGCCAAGATGTTACACATCATAATATGCGACTACTGTAAGACTCGATCGTTTTTTTTTTTCGGTCTAGCTCTCATTTACTAAGTGTGCAAAAGCGAAAGGAACTTCGTTCCAACCGGGTGTCTCACGACACCTCTAGTTTTATTTAGGATGTTGAACACATTCTTCTTCTGAAAATCAGTGGCAAGTAAAATACGAGTATATGTGAGTTCCACATCTGTTGTCCACCACATTCATTTTCCGGATATTTGAGCGTCCTAATAGAATGGATCGACCCTTATTTGAATAATTTTCATTAGCCCTCGGTTTACTTGAACGGTTCTGTGATTCACATGCTGTTATATGTGTATGGGACTGTGACGTCATAGTTTAGCCAGTATTATTTTTTGTCTCTCGTGTGGTAAAAGAAGAATGGAAAGGTTTCGTTTTATGCGACATAAACGGCTATATTGTATGTTTAGTAATTACTGAATATTTTTACTATTTAAATATATTTCACAGAACAATTGTGTGGTTAAGTTTATAGGTAAACATAATACCTAATCAGAGTGAAGCAAATAATCTCGTATATCCTAACAAGAAATTATTATTTCATTAATCAAAGCATTCACTTGAATAAATACATCGTTGAATACATATTGTGTACTGTAAGATGTATTTTCACACCAATTTAACTCCAATTGTTTACAATTAAATTCTAACACCTCCAAGGATACTGCTAGCTAACTGCTAGCTAGCTAAATAATGTACACGTTAATATTCTTGGATTAGCAACAGTCAGATGCGAATCTATTGTAATCATATTTATTATTGCAAACATTGTTTAATATTCTCTATAACACTACAATCCACAGAATTATGCCTATACTGTGGTAGGCAATAAGTATTGATTACATAATCACATTATAATTTATGTACCAAACTAGAAGCTGATGTCATAAGAAAACAGGGCAAGTGTTGAGTTTGAACTACTAAAAAGCTGTTGAGAACTTAACTCCAGCTGGCACAGTTGTGCAGATAGAATCAACATAGAGATTCAATAAAAACAGGTCGATAATGTTTAACAATAGATTAGACAACTTAATAGAAAGATATTTAAAAAAACAAACAGGAATACCATTGATTTCAGAATTCCAGCTTTTCGCAATTTATTTCTATTTCAATTGCTATATTATGAATACATAAATATTAAATTGAATTTACTTCAATTGTAATAAAGTAACGTATTTATTTAGCAATTCAAATTGATCATAAAACATTGAATATTTCACACCTGCTGCTGATGAGTTTTTATATTCGGCTCATGATGCAGTCTCGTAGATGCCAGTCCCATGATAGAGAATCTTCGAACAAAACAAATACAACACTCACACACTATATCACTCCACTCGTGAAACCGTTAAGTGGTTTTAAAGCAGCCATTTGAATTTGATACGGTACTGAAATATTATCTTCCTTACACGAAGAATGTTAATATTACGAAAGCAACATTTACAAACATTGTAGACGTAGCTGCATACCTACGTAGCTACGTCTACTACCTAGGTTTAAGTGCCTACTTCCTAGTAAGAACTTAATAGTAGATTGTTATACGAGGGGCTAAAATAACCCATTGTAACGAGGTAGTTTTACTCCCGAGCTTTAGCGAGGGAGTAAATAGAAACCAAGTTAAAATGGGTTTTAGCGCCGTGTGTTACACTCTACTTTTCACTACGATTGCGAGAAAATGAAATAATCCAATACAATATTAAATAGTTTATTTTATTTAAATGTACAATTTGTACATTTCTGGATATATACCGAGATGTTTTTTTCCGGCAACTTAATTTCAGTCCTCTGTTCTCACTAAATGATGACATTTTCACTGTTGTAAATTATATTACGGTCACCAATTCAATTCGTAATTAGAGAAAAATTCTAAAGATTTCACGCCAATGCCTTTTTTATTTCTTCTGTAGCCGCAACGCAATGCACGCATTCTACCGAAGAGATAGCCGCATTTAGTTCCATTTTCAAAAATAATATGTTCTTCTTTTTTTTGTGAACCAGTTATACAAAAAAGAAAAGAAAGAAAGATTTCATAGAAAGATTTCATACTAATATATTAACACCACAAGTTTAGATTGAGGGAATCTAAACTTGTGGTGTTAGTATTGAATTTAATATTAGTATGAAATCCAATCGGTACTTAACCACAAGGTAGGTACACCACAAGTTTAGATTGAGGGAATCTAAACTTGTGGTGTCAAACATATCTCTCTATTGCACAAGACGTACCACAAGGGTGAGCTGATAGTACAATTTCTTTGTGATATGTGAGAGAAGCCGACAAAATCTGTGAATGCAGATCAAAATGTCTCAAAAAGTTAAAGACAGTCTCCTTAGACCGTTTTCTGGTAACGCCAATGGTTGAAGTAGGTACCGTCCTTACTGCCCCATCTCAAAAATCTACTTTGTATAAAACCGTATAGACACAGTATATATAAATTGTGATATAGATCTATCTACTCAAACTAGAGTACTAGAAACATAGATGCATTATTTAGTACTAGAGTTACTGTCCGCGCCGCCACTGAAGTCCGATGGAAAATTGTGGAACTAGGTACATTTTTTTAAATGCAATTTGATGCAATGACATAAACACTAGCACCGCGTCTTTTGGACTTGAGTGGTGGCGCGGATTCTATATTTATGGCTAGAAGGATCTGTTGGCGCCTAAATGACACTGACAGGAGAGCGTAGTTTTTTTTTGTTAAAAATATTTATGAAATTGTCATAGAAATTGAGTACATACTAATTCCATGGAAATTGCATTGACAAAATAATTAAAATGAAAAGGCGGCGTTAGTTCTGATTTTTTCCACGAGCTAAAAGATCCTTGTAGCGTTGTACAGCATCATTTTCCATTGTAAGTTTTGAAAAAGTATCGAGTACCGTTGCGGCCCAACCTTTTTAGATTTACATTGTAAATACTGGCCGCTTGTTCTCAAAAAATATTGAGATGCCATTAAACTTTTTGTTTTTATTTATTTTTCCTTTCTAACTAAATTGTAATACAATTTTGTTAAGAAAATTTGCCAGGATGTTATTTAAATATTTGATTGAAACCTTTTTAAATTATGATGATGTACCTAAACATTCAGTGCAACGAATCATATGAAGCAGAATACAATAAATAAACTACAGCTCAAAAGCTTTTGCGATTAAATGTCCCGTAGGCACGAATATAATGAGCCGATTCAATCCAACCGTAATCACAACGTTTACCCAATGATTTCTCTGTTAAATCGTATATTGTTGAAATGAAAGCTGAAAGGCGAATAAATTAAGCTGATAATAAACATGCTCAAAGCGTAGGGCTGTCACACTGAGACTGGGTGATATACCTACACTAATCTGATTGATTTTCTTGAAACATTACGACAATCGTATCAAATGCATTTTCCAGTGATAATTCTACGAGTGCATGAATTTTATTCAATAATGGAAAGTATCGCATAAAAACATTATCTCGTTATATCAATTAACAAAAGTCTTGCTCTCTTCAATACATAATAATAATACAACAAAGCTGAAGAGTTTGTTTGTTTGTTTGAATGCGCTAATCTCTGGAACTACAAGTCGGATTTGAAAAAATATTTTTGCATTTGCTAGCTCAATTCTGAGAAAGGTTATAAGCTATTTAATAGTACGCTACGACCCCGGACAAAGTTAAAGCGTGGGCGGGCGATACGACGCGACGCGGTGGGTCGGGGGCCGAAATCTGACGCGGACGAAGTCGCGGGCAGAAGCTAGTAATTTATAATTATAATTACGTGAAAACTTTATTGTTTATTAAGCTTCTCTGTTAATACTCACCTTAATAACATTAAAAGGTGAATTTTACTGGTCTCCTAATTATTTAGTTGTATTAAATATCTGAATCGGAAACCGGTTTCGTGAGATCTAAAATAATTATACTTTTAAATATTTCTGTTGGTAAGGACTGAAGTTATTAATAATATGTCGCAGGCTGTAGATTTATCGTGGAAAGTGACAAACACGTGTTTTGTACATGAATACTCAGCTTATAATGTTCCCACTGCTGGGACACAGGCTTCCTCTCTGTGAGAGGGAGTAGGCCGTAATCCACCACGCGGGCCTAGTGCGGGTTGGTAGATATCACATATCTTCGAATTTTTGGTTACAAGACATGCCGGTTTCTTCACGATGTTTTATTTCACCATTTTTAGAATAGTGGTGATGAAATAATTTACACAAAGTTGAGCACCTGTCAGGGTTCGAACCTACGACCTACAACTCGCGGCCGTTACCAGTTACTACTCTCAGTTTGGGTTTTATACATACAAACAACAATAATAATTATTATTATTACATGACTAGTTTTTAAGCTGCCAGCCCTGGCAATTTGAAACACACCGAAACAATATTGTATGCCGCCATTACAATAGTAACTCACATAATTGAATATTAAATACGATCAGAGTTCACACTAAATGATAACTAACCTATTCGTTTTAGCTTTTCATATGTAATAATTATTATAGGTATTACTTTAAAATGAGGTCAACAGTTTAACAAAGTGAAGCGCTGAAACTAAGAGTAAAAAAAAATTAGTTTAATAAAAAACTGTAATCCGACTACGGGAAAACAAAAATTATCTAAAAAGTACGAAACAAGAATATATTTTAAACAGAAATCAAGACATAGGTGACAAAAATGGTCAAAGTAAAGCCGTGGTCGCATGCCTGAATACCATGTGGGTGCCAGGAACACCTTCAAAATTATAACGCCATACGACGACGGCTTTACTTTGACCATTTTTGTCACCTATGTCTTGATTTCTGTCTGAAATATATTCTTGTTTCGTACTTTTTAGATAATTTTTGTTTTCCCGTAGTCGGGTTACAGTTTTTTATTAAACTAAATTTTTCATTTTATACTTTTCCGTTTTTACGCTTGATAAACGTCACGACGACGCAAATAAGAGTAATACAATAGGTCAGTAATTAACCTATTTTAAATTCCAATACTGCTATTGGAATTTAAAATAGGTTAATTGCTTTGGACAAAACAATAGCGCAACTTATTTAGACGCCAACACCATATATCGAGCTTCGAAGAAATCCAAAATATAAATATTTCGTTGTACTTGTTTTTCTTCATAAGAATGGAATTACAAATCTTTACTATTTATTATTTCCTTTATTTCTTTTATGTACATATCGTTTACATTTTTAAATATTTTTATAAAAATCATTTTAAAAAAACATTAAAAAATTAAAAAATAGTAGCCCACCGGCATCAGGAGCAGAGTCCAAGATGTCGGTGGTCAGGGCTCTAGAGAGAGGAACCTCCTCACTATTTGTGCCGTGTCCCTTGACCCAGCCGCGCAATGAGAGCCTCCTGAGGTGTTGGTTGAGGCTCTCCGCTATTAGGCCATTAACCGTAACGATTATCGGTACAATGGTTGCAGAGTCCACATCCCACATGTCGACAACCTCGTATGATAAGTCAAAATACTTGATTTTTTTATCTTTCTCAGCTTTCACGAGATTCTCGTCATGAAGGACAGCGATATCAATAATCATTGCATGCCGCTCTCGTCGATCTATCACCACAATATCAGGCTTATTGGCTACAATAGTCCTGTCAGTGATGATAGATCGATCTCAGTACAATGTGGCGTGACCACTCTCGAGAACTGGGTCGGGCACATATCTGTTGTATGGTACTTCGGACTCCACAAGGTTGTACTACAAGATAAGTTGCTGGTGGATTATCCTAGCCACTAGATTGTGTCTGTGGAAGTACTCGCCGTTAGCAAGACGATAACAATCGGAAACAATGTCCGATTGATTAACCGGGACGGTGGCATGCCCGACAGATGTCAACCGTACCGTCCTTGACAATGTATTTCCGATAATTACTCGTCATGATAACACCATCCATAATCACACAGACAAAACTTTCAGTTTCCCCGAAGAGATCGCCAAAACACAGCCAGGATACAGACGCCAAAAAGTCTACATCAGGCCCGTGGAGGGCCCGGAAAAAGCATCCGTGTAGCTCCTTGCCCTGCCATACTTCCTTACGATCGTTAGTATCAAGTGCGCCAGTTCTCTTTTGCCAAGGAGAGCGGGGTGAGACCCTTCTCTACTGCAACCACATCTCGGTGCATACCCACGTCAGTTTGAATGAAATATTCCCTGAGACTGTAAATCTCGCGATTGTGGAGGATTTTAGCATTTAAGAAACCTCGATCCCCACACTTCTGCGGGATGTACAGTCTCATCACTGATGACCGTGGATGAGGCATCCGATTTGCCGTCAGCAATGTACAGACCTTCCTACCCAGAGCGTCAAATTCCGTCTGAGTCCATTTGAGTATGCCGAAAGAATACATCAAAACCGGCATCACCCAACTGTTGAAGGCACTATTTAGCACTTATTATATTATTATTAAGATTTGATTAACTGCGCGTTGTTATCTGTAGCGCAGTCTCAGTTTTACTTGTTTTTAACAATTAAACATATTTATTTACTTTAAAAATATGATATTATATACATATTTGTAATGTGCTCATCAAGACCTTTCTTTTGATACTAAACATGTCATGATCACCTCTTTTTAATTTTTTCGAGGTTAGAAATTTACATGTAACGTCCACCATTTTAAATTTACGGAAAATTTATATAGCCTATGTCACCCGGACCATTATTACAAATTTATTGATACCTCATTCATCAAAATCGGTTCAGCAATTTAGGCGCTACGGTGGAACACACGTAAAAGCAAACATACATACATATAAACATACAAACATATCCTTCCTTTTAGCTTTGCCGTAGTCGGGTAAAAAAGGGATATTACCGTCAAGTAAGATTAGCATATCAAAAGCCGCATTGCCCGGTCTCGGAACAAAGCGAAAGAGTGCGGGAAAAACGGTGACGCAAAACTGTGACGTCACAGACTATGGCTCAAGTACTCCTTTGAAGGCGGGAAGAAAAGTCGCTTACTACGGACTGTGGGTACAAAGCGACGAGATTTCAATCTCTTAACACAATTAGATTCAAGATTGATGAGAGATTTTCCGTTTTACTGAGATCCACTGTCTTAGTTTATACCTTTGTGAAGTTATGTGGTGTTAACTTTGTTGGCTCGAGATTTCATTTTGGAATGTTTCGTTCAGACCAACTTTTTTTGCCCATGTAACATTTTTAAATATAGTTTGCGAAGTATACCCAGTCCCTCAATTTGCACGTTCAATCGTTTAATTTTGAACTTACTAGATAAGCTCAAATAATAATTGAAAACGTAGACCCAATATGCAAATAAATCCCAGTAGGGTTCTGCAGCTAACGTAAAGCTGTATTTAGTTGTTGCGAAACTAGACGAGTCCACATGCACACGCTTACTTGTACTACATACGCTATGCATGTTGTTTGTCACTATACAGATAGTCCGATACCTACACCTGCACATAGAAGTTTACAATTTTTTTTATAACTGTTTGACTAAAGTGTTCTTATTATTATAATTAAGATAAAATTGCAGCAACCCAAAAAATATAAAGTGACGTAGAAATTAGAGAGCTCAATTCAACTCTCTAATTTCTACGTAACTTTATATTTTTTTATTCGTCTGCTGCCGTTTTAATTAAATCCGTAATGAAAATATTGCCGCCATATTGTTAGCTTTTGTATATCACAGTATTTCACAAAATAAATAAAATCGTATATTTTGTTTGTTTTGTACTTTTATGTTTTTAGTAAATTTTTGTAATACCTACGTATCGAAATTTAAGGTAAGTTATTAAACAATATTTTCTCCATGTGTATGTGTAGATAGGTATAATTTAGTGTAGATAGGTATAAAAAAGCCGTACTTTTGTTTCTGTGGTACCGAAAATTATTTTTTTGGTTTTTTGATGAAAATTATTATGAAAAACCACTTATTTTCACCAAAAAAAAAATGTTAATTCGTTTTTGTTTCAGATATGTATTCAAATCGGGGTTTAACAATAGAATATCAAGGATAATTAGGATGGAGTTCAACAATGCTCCAAATCACATTATTATTCCGGAACTAATTATATTAATTAAAAAACAATTAAATGTCAGTAGTAAGTACTGTTTCTTTGAAAGTTTAGTAACGGGAACTTTATCAACTGCGATCCGGAGCCGTGTCTGTTAAATTGACTTTGTGTTTGAGTTTCTGCTGCGAGGTATCTAATTAATCAAGGAGCATAACAACACACAAATCTTACAGCTTAAATAATTATTCATTCAGAAATTATTTTGATAAGAAGTTTTAGATAACTGTTATGCTGGAAACATGAGAACTAAGACTGTTGTTTCCTCTGTTGTAGAACTAACTTGTTATTGTCATTCTTAGGGAACCATATCACTAAGCTCAGTTCAGTTCTCTGCTTACCATTACAAAATAATTTCTTTGATGCTTTCCTAGCCACTAGAAAAAACAAAATGCAAAATGGGTTCTTGAGCCAGCGTTAATTAAAATATGTCCTTGCAATGAACGCTTCCATCGCAGCCTTCTCATTAATTAATGAGTCTCTAAAAAGTAATTATGTTACGTTTTGGTATCTCCGTCTAGAGAAAAAAGAATTGTAGCTTCTTCCTTTAAATAATCATAGCGATATAAACTAAAAGGAAAAATTACTTACAAAACGTGTGTCTGACTCAAAACATAAACAGCTCAAAACATTATCCCGCTCCCACTTTACTTCTGTAATATTCTTTTCGAACTGTATTTACAAATTGTCAATACGATTGGGTTTATTTTTCACTAGATTTACCCGCGGCTTCGCCCGCGTGTATGTCGGAAAATATCCCACGGGTACGTACTACCAGGATTACATACCTAATAGCCGAGGAAAAAGTCATTCTACCTTTGCACCCGCGTTGTCGTCAACCATAATTATTTTGTCACGCGTAGTTCTGAATCTGTGATATCTTTTAAATATTCATTTTAATGATATGATGTCAATGCATATTTTAATCTAAATTTAATGCCTAATTAAATAACATATTTTATTGGATTAGGATAAATATAATACCGCTCAAAATACCTTCAGAAATAACAATGAAATTTTTATCAAATTCTGAAAGATAAAAATGGTTAGTGTGGGTCGTCCTTACAAGATAGACATATGCCATCGTGAACTTTTTTGATGATTTTTTAAAGATAAACAATACTGTATAATTTGAACCCTTGAATGAAACCGAAATCTCAAAACTCTAGGGATGCAAATGTTTTAACCAGGCTGGCTCGTAAAAAACTTGGTTCACAGTAAAAGCTTTCGTTGGTTGATTCTTCGAATATTTATTAACTCAGAAGGTATTTGAAAAGCTAGCAATTTTATTTATACGTGAACTTAGAATGTTCGGTCACGGAAATAAAACGCAGCATCGTTGTTAACGTGGTAAAATTTGTTACAAAATATCTTCAAAGCAAAGCTTCTACGGGCAGAATTGGCTGAAATCTGTTTCTGATTTGAAACAGTCGCATACTAATTAAATTTGTTGGCAGGTAGAGCCAAGCACTAGTCTTGCATCAACCCGTAATCGAAATGAAGATATGAACTATTAATAATGTCGTTTACGGGCGACGCTGTTACAAGGTTTCCTGCTAATTTCATCTTTAGTGACATACTGATGTTTGAGTTCACAAAGCATTTCTCTTTATCTACCCAGGCCTTATTTTATAATACGTCCACCCCGTTTTATTATAACGTCTACATTCAATTAAGTAAATATTTTTCAAAATAATGTTGTGTTCTGCGAAAAATAGTCTGTTAAAGAACAAGTAAAAGAGAATAGAAAATATTAAAAAATAACAATATTGCTGCAGAATGCTACTTATTGAAATATTGTTTGAAAATTTTGAGTTTCATTGCGAATACTTTTTCTGTTTTTTTTTTTTATCGTTATATTATTATGTTGTTACTCTTAGGAAATTATTTGGTATTTATATGTAATTTTCCGTCATTTTCCGCGGCGGGCATAATGAATTTTTCCTAATCTGCACAAAGTGAGTCCTTTCATAATAATAGGTATACTAAGTATCCTTAATATAAATGCGAAAGTAAGTTTGTTTCTTACGCCTTCACGCTAAAACGGCTGAAATTTGGCACATATATAGATGATGCCCTGGAAAAGAACATAGGATACTTTTTTTTTCCACGGGATCGAGACTTATGCGGGTGAAACCGCGGGGCGCAGCTAGTATCTAATAAATATTACGCTGATGCACAACACTCCGAGTCTTCCTAATTAATTGGATCTTGTTTCACCGTCGTTCACACATTTTCCTCAATTACCCGGAAAATCTGCTGACCGAACTGTACGTCCGTGTCTCAGTGACGTCATAGAGCTAATCAAATTGTCGGAGCTGGAGCGCGTAATCAGAGAGGCTATAAAGATAGCTCGGAGTGTGACGCAAACATTACGCGGTATTCAGGACGTTCATTATATCAACGTGAGTGAGAGGCGCAATGGATACCTAACTTATATAGTACGTCGCCGTGTATGTATGGTAGCGGTTATTAACTAGATTTCTGTAGATAAATAGCTGCCTTGGTTTTTGGAAACGGCAGTATTACGACGATGTAGTGTTCCACGAAATATATTTATGATACACCTAATCAATTCTGTTTGAGTAGTAAATAACAAAGCCCATTTGAGTAGTAAATAGCAGTGTTCACTGAAGATGTGCAAGCACTGATTAAATAATCAGTAGAATTTGTTGAAACTATTGACGCCTGTAGAATTAAAATAAAGAAATGAATTGAAGCGTAAAATCAGATCGAATCGAACCGAAACCTGGCCGTTGTTACAACAGTAAACAATTTTTCTCCGAGAAATAAGAAACTATCTAGGTACGATGTATAATAGTAAATTACTGTCACGGCAACAAGGGCATTGAAAGCCGAGGCACACATACGTGAGTACATCAATGCCTAGTTGCGGCTTAGGCTTCTATAGTGCTTTTCTGAAATAATGCGCGGAAATTCAAATTATGTAAATTAATTATAAATTCCAGAAGAGACGAACAGCGATAATTTTTCATATGCCAATTTATTCATATGTTTCTTCTTTACTTTAAACAACTATATTTGCAAACCAAATCGAAATTTTAATCAAATCTTTCATAGGTTACCTCCTTGGTTGCCATGCGTTGAAGTAAAAACTTCGTTCCATTTTTAAATAACACGACAGATATAAGTTTTCATAGTAATTTACTTGGCCGCTTAAACTGACAATTTAGGATTTTCATACAAACATTGCCGGCCGGGCGCTCGCTTGTATTCGGCCACTACATCAATTTCGATTTATCTCGAAGAATATTGTTAAAATAACGCTCGAATTTCCAATTCAATAAGTGTTTGAGAAATGGATTTTTTTTATGTATGCCAATTTGAACGCAGCTCTAGCAAAAACACAGTCATAGTTCTTACAAAATGACTCTTTACACTTAACAAAACGAGTCCCTGTCACAAAAGATGCGCTACCCGACACAATATGGATGCTTTATACACGACGACAATTTAGGTAACAAGATTTTATTAAGATAGTTATTTAGTGACTAAGCATGAATATTCAATCTAAAAACATTAACAATGTCAATTTATAAGTTCAATAACGTGTTGTTTAATTGGAAGGTTAAATGAATGTCTTAAATTAGAATCTTACTCTTCACAGAGAAAAGAAGATGCTAAGTTCACACTTAGCATCTTCTTTTCTCTTCTTCTTCTTCTTTTGTTAATTAATGTAATTGGTGTTACCGTTTAAATTAACAATAAACATTCAAACATTTAAACATCTTAATTTAATATAATGGACATAATAGCTCCATTTAGTAGTTTACAAACTAATTTAAGCTAAAAGGTTTCAATTAAATCTTTATTCACAAAATGTTTTGAAGTTAATTTAACATTTTCGTGGTCTTAAATCTTTATATATATAATTCTTCTGTGAGTGTGTATGTCACTGAACTTCTCTCAAACGACTGGACCGATTTTGATGAAATTTTTTGTGTGTGTTCAAGGGGATCTGGGAATGGTTTAGATTCACAATTTTGTCCGCTGGACAATGTTTTGACAGGACAACGTCTGTCGGGTCCGCTAGTAATATATAAACAAGTAGGCAACATTATTAAGATATAAACCTATAAAAGCTTTTTGATGAGTTGATTGACGATGATTGAGCTTATCAAGGCCCTGACGCAAGCCATTCACCTCTTACAAAACTTATCCCCATCTTGTTGCTTTTCCTATTCAAAGACGTCATGTTTCGTTTCACATGAGTTATGTAATTCAACATGATTTGTAGAAAATTTATTATATTTTTCCTAACAGTATGACTGGTAGCCGCCACATGTTGCGTCACAAACAAGAGTTATCGTCTCGACATCGACGTATTCTCTCCACAACGCGCGTGCTCGTTACATACTATATGTTTACCGCTTACCATAGTAGCTGGATGTTGTATTTTGTATGGAGCCTTATAAGCGTTTATACTGAAAGTGGGTAACGTCGCAAATAGCTGTCAAATATTTCGCTGTTTTGATTAATTTGGCAATATTACTGTATGGAAATAAAAAATATGGCTAAATAGTGAACTAGAATATTAATAATGAATTGCAATTATAACACTGAATTTTATGTTGTAACCGTTTTTGGTGTAAAAAAGGCTTTTGGAAAGTTTCCAAATACTTATTATACATCTAAAACTAAATATTCGGTATAACGATATTAATTATTGCATTCCATAATCAATATTTTAGTTTAGTAGTTAGCCATATTTCTTATTTCCATACAGTAATATTGCCAAATTAATCAAAACAGCTAAATATTTCACAGCTATTTGCGGCGTTGCCCACTTTCAGTATAAACGCTCTTAACAAAACTATTAGAACGTAAGAACTATTTTAATTTTATAAAAAATCTGTAAAATTGTACTTATATGATTTAGAAGATAATAAGTACGAGTGGTGGCGTTAGTTTAAATGAGTAATTTCACACCGGCTGAAATCATTACAGCAATAGTTTTTCCTTAGTGCAGCAGTGGTGTGACCGTCGGACTGACAAATCATAGGTCTCGAGTTCGAACCCGATGCACGCACCTCTGACTTTTCGGATTCATGTACGTATTGTATAATTATCACTTGCTTCAAAAACGGTGAAGGAAAACATCGTGAGGAAACCGGCATGCCTGAGAGATATTTCTTAACGGCATATGAAGCCAAGTCTGAGGCCCATGGGCGGCTCTAAAACTCTGACACCAGATTAGTCACTAACCACACGAAAAGAAAAAAAAGAGTGCATATGAGATCTGAGCGTTAGCTGCTCCAGTAGTCAGAGGGTCATGGCCATCCGGCTGGCCCGAGGATACCGCACGGTCTCCTGCGAGGCGGCGAGCCTCCTTGCCAGATTACCGCCATGAGATCTGAAAGCAAAGGCGAAACGCCGGGGCTTAACTCCGATGCTGCAAGAAATCGCGGCACAGCGGACAGAGCTCCGGCGGGATCTCATGGCGTCATGGAAAGTGCGATTATCGCAACCCAGCGCTGGACACGCCGCAATTGCGGCGATAAGAACCCTCTTTGAGGAGTGGCTTGAGAGGCGCCACGGCGTCCTCACCTTCTGCCTGACGCAAGTCCTCACCGGACACGGCTGCTTCGGGAGGTACCTACTCAAGATAAAGCGAGAGGAAACGCCCGGGTGTCACCATTGTGTGGATCGTCCGGAGGACACGGTGGAGCATATGGTGGAGGTCTGCCCGGCTTGGGCGGAGCATCGCCATGTCCTCGTGGAGGCGATCGGCGGCGGTGAGCTCTCGCGTCCGGCCCTGGTTCAGGCCATGGTACGGAGCGAGAGGAAATGACAGGCCGTCACCTCCTTCTGCGAAGCGGTAATGCTCGCGAAGGAGGAGGTGAAATGCGTAAGGGAGAGGCAAATTTTGCGCCCTCACGTCCCTAACCGCCGCAGAAGGAGACGCCCTGGGCGGGAATCGCGAGGCGATTTCCCATCACCGTAGGCGCGGGCTTGTGGACGGTGAGCAATGGGTCGACGGCGCATTGTGTTACACGTGCGCAAAAAGATGTCAGCAAAATTGACGGCGTCCGCTAGGGCCGATGCCTGCCGGGTTTTAGAAGAAAACTAAAAGGGAGATCGTGGCCCCCGGCAATAGGGCAACCGAAAGAACACGGGTGGGTTTTAGTCAGTAAGATTCTGACACGCCCTCCCGCTCCACCCAGAGCGGGAGAAGTTATTTGATAATTTCCCACCCAAAAAAAAAAAACTGCTCCAGTAGTGGGGGTTAGTAAAATTCGGTATAAAATTAATTGCAAAGATTTATCAGTGTAAGTTTTTCAAGATAATGAAAAACTTCTCTGAAAGATTCAGAATAAAATTCAACGATAAGAGTGGTGGCTCTCAAAGATTCATGAATATTTTGTTAGCTTTGGAATCTAGATTAGGTTTAGTTTTCAAAACTTTATGCGTCTTACAATCATTTCTTCGGTGAAATATTGATCGAAATTACGGTCACTGTCCGGACGATTGACTTCTATTTATCACGAATGAAAAAGAATAACTCACTACTTTGATAATAAAATAAATAGACGAATTATTTTAAGTTTATCTAAAGTTTATCGATTATGTTCCTGCTTACTAAAAAAATGCATTCTTCTATTCAAATATAGTCAAAGTAAGGATTGAAGGTTTATTGAATGCAAAGATTCGTTAAATAAAAAAAATATTACAAGGAAAACCTTGCACGAGCTTGTCTGATCTAACAAATTTTCTTACACAAAAACATATTTTAACGAAAAAAAAAAATTTTTTTTAAGAAACCAGTTTTCTTACAAAAGTTATTACGAGAAAAATATTTAATATTACTAGAAAAATTTATAAAGTCGCCTGTAATACCTACGTTTTTAAATTGTCTAGACGATGTTGGTTTCATTTATTGCGAACTAAAATATTGTTTAGGCGTATTGTTGAAATAAGAAATGAAAAAAAAACTTCTATTTTCGGTATCAAAAAATAACAAACCAATTCATTAGTTATTCATAGTCTGCTCCGGTTTACAAGCTCAGCAGCGATAGTTCGGAATACATATTTATTGTTAGATCAGACAAACTCGTGCAAGGTTTTCCTTGTATTCTTTTTTTTATCTAACGAATCTTTGCATTCAATAAACCTTCAATCCTTACTTTGACTATATTTGAATAGAAGAATGCGTTTTTTTTGTAAGCAGGAACATAATCGATAACTGTGAAACTGTTAAGTTAAACATTCGTACAAGTTATACCTAAGAGGTGCAGACTATGCAGAGAAAGTAAATGTAATTTTATTTACAAGAATAGTCCTAAAAGAGCCAGTAGCTATTTGTTCAGTAACATTATCTTTATTCTTGATCAGTACAGTGAGGTCAATGCTAATGACTGTACAGGAGCATTCGTCTTCACATTGGCTTCGGTTCACTGCCGCGTGATAGATCGCCATTCGTTGGATACATTGCTGTCCTCGAATATACTGTCGACATGCCAAACAGTACTGTACGATTTGGATCTAGCGAACAAGACAAAGATATATGGAAAGAACTATATTATTGTAGTGTCAAGTGGTCGTATGTGTCGACTTTATTTTATTTTGTTTCTTGTTAGAAACTCTTCGGTTCCAGTGGGTACCTGGCCCTCAATCATCTTTTCTATGAACCGTGGGTGGTAAATGAATTCAACCTTTGATCTGAAGAAGTATACCAATTATTTCTGAGAGAGCTCGAAGTAGGCGTAAGTAGTATGAAACAAGACACCATATGGAAATACGCTTTGATATAATTTCTGCATCGTGCGTTCCCGTTATCATATGTTATTTATTGTCTTATCTGCAAGCTTCAAAATTACGAGCTGTTAGGTCGGTGTTTCACCTAGCTTTCGATACTAATGTATTCACAGTGTAATTATCACATCGTATCCGTGTGAGTTATGTTCGAGTGTGACCATTTGTTACAGTAAAACCTATTCACGAGGCGCAGGCTTTATGCTTCTGTTATCAATGTCGTAGCGCATCGAGATGTGCTTTATTTTAATAAAGCTTTAGTTGTATAAAACAACCGTGATGGGTATTATTAGAAAAAAATGTTCGGAATATTATTTAGACTGATAAAGATCTCTTTCTAGACAAATCTATCATCCCCTCCTAGATCAGTCATAACTACAAGCAGTTACTATTTATATAAATAACTATTTAAACGTCCCAAGAAAAAAATCCCCTTTACATCGTGCTGTCACGTGGTCACGTAGAGAAGCTCGTGAACACAAATCACCACATAATTCAGTTATGTTCCCGACCTACACAGCAATTTATAATGTTCAGAGGAATCCATTGAACATAAAAATATTGGGTGAATTTAAAATTAGTTGGAAAATGGCGTTTAGATATTTTGAAACGGTGTTAGTACAAACCTATGTAGCTCGTTAGTTGACAACCTTTTGCTGTGACTGTTCCAAAGTTTCATGAAATGTAATTAACATAAATAAACTCACGCCTTCCTTCCATGCGAGTAGGCAGAAACTACAGCCACCTTCTACGATCCTTACATACTCATTTTGCTTCGTTTACGTTTAAACATCAAAATGTAATTTATGTCTTAAAAACATTAATTACAGTATCAACCTTGTCTCCAGATACACGTGTTTAAGTGAAATTGCTTCAAACTATAATCTTCTCATTTTCAAGCAGGTTGGTGTAACTTTCAAACTACATGCCTCGCATAAATAAGATACTTTAACAAAACTTTGGATCTGGCACTAATTGCGGTTCGTAACATGAACATAATTCACTAACATTGCTCTATCTAGGAGAAAGAACAAGACTTCCTAGGAAATTTTTGTTCAACACTATTAAAACTCGTTGGTCTAGTGGTTGCAAGAACTGCTGTTGAGCATAAGGTTCTAGGTTTGATTCCCGGGTCGGGCAAAGTGTTATTGGTCTTCCATCTGGAATTTCTCAGTAGCAGCCCAGAGTGCGGTGCCCGGTTCAAGGCAATAGGCTAGCCCCCTATTACATGGGACTTAAACATAACTGACGAAATGTGGGAGTACTAGTAGGTACACCTCTGCCTAAGCCTTCGAGGAATACAGGCGTGATGTAATGTTATAAACTAACATGTTTGGTGCAACCTGTTAAGTATTCTCTAAAACAGTTTAGTATAGCTTTAAAGCGAGATGCATTACTCGCTGGTTTCAGCGGAAAACGCTGAAAATGGATAGTGAAAAAGTCAATATAACAAAATGAAATCACCTGAAAATTTAGAAATGCATGTAGATAGAAAAGAAGAAGTTAGCCTGTTAGTTTTGCTTTGATTTTTGCTTCATAAAGATATTCTCCTATCGCATAATAATATTGTGTTCTAAAAGAATGGTATTCGCTACTCCGTTAAAACTAAAACTCTTTCCCGGAAAATCTTCAGAATCCCGTTCAACAGACTAGAAAATTTAAGCAAAAAGTACTGCTCTATACTTACTTGGGCCTCATAACTCACTCAGGCCCTTTGTGAGTGTGAACAAATTACCATAAACAATATAATCTGTCTGATATTAGCAGTATGTGAGGCATCTGCCACACAAGACACTTGTTTAATTTGCACGTAATCTATGGAATGATAAGAGGAGGAGAGGTTCATTAATTAAACTGACGCTGGTTTTCGTAATTGGTAATTATAACGTGAATATTGGAACCTCTCGGGCTTCGCGCGATTTCGTACTTTAATTAGGTAAAGCCTTGTTAATCCGCGTAAGGTGTCCGACGATATTGGTATATCCCATATATTGAGCCACTTCAAACGTTTAGGCGATTGCAAGCCAATGCTAAATAATTTTGAAACCAGTGAACACTTGCCAACAAACGTTTGATAAAATTTTATGAACCTCACAGTCGCACGCCACGCTCACATTGGCGACACATGCAGCGGAAATTCCAAGTCTCAACAGACATTAATATGCAGCACCAATTACGGCTTGTTGTCGAATTAATTTATCTTGACACCACTGTTCAACAGGTTAGGAATTCAATCTTGATGCAATTTTATTTGAGAGTCCTCACACAGATGAGAGAGTCACAGATGCTTTAGAACCAAAAATGCTTTGTTCGATCGGCAAAATAATATTTCCCTGTTAATCTTTATTAATCATAATACATTATTGACCTCATAAACCTTTTATTTCACACATATCAAATGAAAGATCCATAGCGGACTTAATGTTATAAAAAACTGAGTGGCATACCATAATTAATACAAGTTAGCTACTCGCAGTCGTTAGCGCACATCTCGCGATACCAAACTTTTTTTTTAAGAGACATATACCAAGTACCCAAAATAATAGTCAAAAGCTGGTGTCGGCACAATGTCGCGAAATCAATGCTTTAGTCCCATCTCAAAAATGCCCAACGCGCCTAAAGAAGTTTTCACTTCAAAAATAAGGCAAGGCAAAGAGAAGAAGCCGATGTGTGAAGAATTTAGTAGTGATGAGCGAACTGAAACTTGCACTACCTATAAACGATGTGTAAGCAGTACCGCCAGTAAAAGATTTACGAGGTTTTTTGACACAAACGGAATATTTAGCAGGCTCCCCAACCATTTTTGATTTGGAACTTAACGTGAAGACATTTTGGTTATAAAGTTTTATAAGCGCCTCACGTGCTCTTGAGTTGGGGTTTTACCCTCACATCACGCTACTATAATATGTTCCGGGTGAATGCTTTCACCCACAGCCATATAATATGCCATAAAATATCAGTAGATATTTTAAAAGCAGGCTCTATACTTTTTCCACACAAGGCAGTTTTTTTTCCTTTTGTGTAACGTATAAAAACCCCAGCGCAGTAACCCTTCAGGCGGATGCTCATTGTGATACATCCCGTCGAGTGACGTCATCCGCCACACTCACTAACTCAAGCTATGTTTTTTTCTTATCAACGCAAGAATGTTAAATAAACGGATTGGTACATAGATCTTTATTTGCCTAAAGAAGAAAACAGGGTCTTTTTGTAAAACTACTACTACTAAACTAAACTACTACTAAAGGTACCTAGGTACAGTAAGCGTCAACAGTGGATAGACACGCTAAGAGTCTTATTGCTGTGAAGGTGAACACGCGGTGTAGTCCGTCATGTATGTGTAAGCAACACGGTACACACACCACAGAGAACGCAGTT
The DNA here is from genome assembly GCA_963680765.1 of Agrochola lychnidis. Classification (NCBI taxonomy): domain Eukaryota; kingdom Metazoa; phylum Arthropoda; class Insecta; order Lepidoptera; family Noctuidae; genus Agrochola; species Agrochola lychnidis. The sequence goes on from OY796862.1 coordinate 18,731,790, forward strand.
TTGCACTTACACACTGTCGTATCGTCACGGTTCGCGCCGCATACGAAACAAAAATATATTTCTGTCACTTTTATTAGATACACACGCATTATGCGCGTGACCTTGGCCAGTTTAATGGCATTGCTAAAATTCGAACGAAAGTTAAATGCAGAAGGCGTTAAGCGTTGGTCTTGTGTTCAAGATGGCTAAGGTTCGAATCTCGTAAATCACAATGCTGTTTTTGCAAAAATTGTTATTTTTGTTTGTAATTATAATATTTTTTAAATATTGCTGTCTTTTTATTAATGTTGTTATTACAATAAAGGGTTTAGAATAAAAATGCATGATATGTGATAAAAAAAAACAAAAAATATTTATTCGTTATATTTATTTTACTTATGTAATTAACAAACTGTTACAATTATTTATCATTACTTCAGCTGAATAAGATGTGAAATAGATGTCTAGAAACTTAGAAGCAATTGGTATTGTTTTGACATAGATTTCAATTTTGAAATGTTTTCAATTTTAAATGGATTTTTTTCACCATAAATATAAAGCTTTGATCATGATCGAAATAATTAAGCAATAAATAAGAATATTAGACTACTCAAAATGTAAAAAAAAAACTACTGACAAAATAGGTGATTTTAAGGTTAAGTATAGGCAGTTTACATTAAGTCATTATTTTTCATTTTATTTGGTTTTATTATATTGGATGGTATTGAGGTTATAGCTTAAGTATTCATTTTCTTTACGAAAAGAAGATTGAAACTAAACCTCAAATTTTAATCCTAAAATAATAATAATATTACTAAAATAGTCTTAAAGTTTTTCGTTCTATCTGCAAGAAATACGACAAACACCATATTGAAACGTGCTTAAAAAATTCGTTACCATAAATTCATGCAATAACGAATCTGTTGTTTATTAAGTTGGTATGATCAATATTTTAAAGTCAAAAACAGTTTTCTAGCTGATCTTCAGTGATGCAAGCCTTTAGAGTGCACGGCAAACGGTTCATAATGACGTGTTTAATAATTCAGCAAAATATCTCGTTGGTATGAAACCATTGGTTTCATATTCATTCACCATTTGACGTCGCTGGTACTCGATAATAAGCCCCTTCCTCATATCTCTTAACCCTCACAGTATTTCTCTAGAACAAAGAATAACATTGTATTTATTACACATAATACCTAATTATTTATTATTCACTAATCGAATTAAAACTCATAATGAATTTAAAACTTTAAAGGCATCTTCTGTCTCAACAATTCCTCTGTTCTATCAACAATACCCTTGATTAAGATTTATGTTTAGTAAAATATGAAATATTTAAATGATAACACTCACACTTAGTCCGGTTTCATTAGAACGCACTTTTACGCAGCGCTATTGATATCCCTTCAATATTTGCTTTTTAAAAATAATAACCACAACACTGCGCTAAATACTCGTCACCAACATTTTCTATGAACCAACAAAGATCTATTATGTGAATACTCGTAACGAACTGCATCTGTCTACCCCACAGAAATCAAAATAATTTAGTTAATTTTCTGTGGTCTACCTGCTAAATTTTAATATTTATGTGAATAAGACGAATGAAACAGAGGCCGCATTCCGAGTTACGTTAAAAGTGATTAGATCGCGTATTCGACTAAATTTAATAGTCACAAAATATAAGGGTTATTGAGTAATAATTGTGACTTAGGACTTTGGTCGGGTTCGCGATATTATCACTTTTACCGTAACACGGAATGCGGCCAAAAAGCGAATGGTTATCGAACTAGTCATTGGTTGCAGACAAAGTGAGTGTGTGTGTGTAATGTGCGTGCCTACAGTATTGTAACAACTTATAGAAGAAGGTCGTAAGTCAAACCGAAGCGTCAGTCTATTGCTTTGTGAGATTGCCTATGGACTTTTGGTCGGTACTGTACATACTCCTTTCTCTATCAAGAGTAGACATTGATTTCAAGACCGCAAAACAATATAGTTCTCATAATAAAAAAACAACAAAAAATCGAAGCCCTAACTTTGATACCGAAGTTCTTCAATGGGTATATAACGACAAAATATTTTGAAATATTCACGTTTCGAAGCATAAAATAATCATAATATTAACTCAGGCTTCGTTAATATTATCGCGTTATAAAAGAAAGTAGGCGGCGTAATATTTATTGAACATTTTTGCGTCGTCGAGCGGAAAAGTCAATAAGATCGAAAATAGCTACGTAGCAACTTATTAAAGCGGCGAAATTTCCTAATATCAAACTGGCAGAATTAATTTTGGGGACGCACAGAATAAATCACAATAAATCTGAAGAAATGTGTTTTAATGATATTTGTCTTACCATCAAATATCACTGAGTTAACAAGGCACCTAAATTGATTCTGTATTTATCCATTTAAAAATCCACAACCGAATGTATGCTGACGGTTTGTTTAGCAATGCCGACACAAAATATTTATTTATCCGATTTTAAACTTTCTCCATCAGAGAGCTAGCTCGTGCCTAGATCTCTATAGAGAGATTATTTGTAACAACCTACCCAACAAAACGCGAAGAATCTACATAGATATAATATAAAATCTTGTCAAACACAAAGTCAAATTTGACTTCAAGTACCTACCTATTGTTTCCTTACAGATTGTGGTTCTGTTTACAGGTATGTTATTTTCAGTCGTTGGTTGTATGTATGTCATGTGTTTTGCAGTCTGTTCCAAATAATGTAGTATATCTGCAGATATCATCCTCATGTTTATGTTTACGTACGCGCGTGTTCGTGACGTGCGTGAGGTGAGTCGACACGAAGTAAAGAGGTGCTTGTTGCGTAGTGCGAACAAAAATTTTATTATGGGGACTACAGGACCAAAACGTACCTAGACGCAAGTTGTATAGTGCTTAAAAGTATATGATCCACTGCAGTAAACAAAATCTGAAAATATTTAATATTCTCCAGGATATATGCTAATAAGATAGTGTGTTGAAAACATAATACAACTAATTTGATACTATAGAAAAAAATCACAAAGATACCTGTAATAATATATTTTAAAGATTAAAAATCATTTATACTTGCAATCATTCTGATTTTTTGTCGGATTATTCTACAAGCAACATATTACCATAATAGTGTTTTAATTTTTTAATCCAATCAATAGATTTTTTGTAAATAGATAATTGCTTCATATTTAGCAATAAATAACCCGCGTTGCGTCATCGCGCTACTCTTTCTTTTCTATGCAGTCCGATAGTGACCGCGCTTTAGCTGTTGTAAGCTTCTTAAATGCTTAACTGGTGCACTTATGTCGTTTATGTGCATACTTTAACCATTACAGATGTTGATGAAAAACTTTACATTACCTTAAACTAAAAACATAATAAATTATTATATTTTAGTATTCTTGTGGCTAAATAATAACAGCTGCACGGGTCGATCCATCAGGTTAAGCTACGTTTGCCGCGGTTGGTCCGTGGATGGGTGACCATCTTTACATACCAAGTCCCCTCCGTGCCTCGGAAAGCACGTTAAGCCGTTGGTCCCGGCTGTCATTTGTAGATCTTTGACAGTCGTTACGGGTAGTTTGCCCAAAAGTCTGACAACCAGTCTTACCAAGGGGTATAGTCACTAGGTTGTGGAGGTCAGATAGGCAGTCGCTCTATGTAAAATACTAATATTCAGCTGCATCCGCTTAGACTGGAAGCCGACCCCAACATAGTTGGGAAAAGGCTAGGCAAATGATAATGATTTTAGTATTCATGACCAAATGACCACGAATGCTATTAATTATTAATTCTCCTACAGTAGTGCTCTCTCACATCCGTTACAGTTTTTTCACACATTTTGCGTGCAACTGATGATAACACCTTATTTATTACGACCCGTAACGACTTTCTGTGGTAAACGTTTATTACAGTACTGTTCGGATCCAAGTCTGAGTGAGAACAAGTATTTTTAAGAATTGTTATTCGTTCCAAAAGATAATAATAACCGTAATACCTAAAGATAATGTTTCTTTCAAAACAAACCTATAAACATTTTATACTGTTATAGATTGATAATTAGCTTTGTTAGTAAGCAAAAATCAGAAAACATCTTGAATTTCAAGTTTCAAAGTAATCAAGTAATAACATGTTCAAAGCAGAATAATTAACGAACTCGAAAGCTTTGTTAAAGGCAACTACCCATTTCCTGAACAAAGCGTCAATAAAAACAAAAGCCTTTAAGAGCGGATGAAAGTCTCACTGAAAATACGTTCTATCCTCTAAACAGATTTTCAGTTCCATTTACTCGAACAGTCCGAGTTGATTCGGGTAACGTCGCTGATAAAAATGTGCTCAAGTTTCAAAATCAAACTGCCAACGAATACGTCTATACAATTATCAGGAACTGTTTCTGAATGTTGATAAAATACATGAAACCCTAAATCTGTTCTTTGAGATAATAGGTGTTCTTTTACTTCGTTTTCCTAAAATTCTTAGTAATTTTCATTGTGGTGTCTACTATAGTATTGATTAATTTTTTGTAGGATAGTTTATGCAGAAAATGGTTGATTTTCTGTTTACTTGTTTTATTATATGCCTACGGAAAAAGTTAGCAAAGCGGTTTTCACGACGAAGGCAAGAGCCGTACCTATCCTACATAACAAGCTGAATATCTTGATCATGCGATGGATATGATCAAAATTCCTGTAAGCATGGAAACACGGCTTCATAAATTCTTTTAACTGAAATCGAATTGTCCATCTGTCATACTAATGACAGATGGACAATTCGAATTCGATTTCAGTCGAAAATATTTCACATTCACCGCAGCGCCGGAGTTAACGCTAAGCTGCAATATACCACGGGCTTGCCATTAACAAGTTTGAGTGATTAGGATAACGAGGGTGAATGAATTGGATTAAAGGATTTTAGAATAACAAATGAGGCGGACATTTATCACAAAGTGGACAGTTAAAGTAACGCAGGAGATATTTAATAAATGACTGCATTTTAGTGTCTGTCCTTTAACCCTTCGGTACCTTTTCCACGAAAGTAATAATTGCTTCTTATATAAGTAGATAAATTTATTTCATTATAATATACATTTTGAATATTTATACTACGTATATACAACTAACTATTATGTACAAGTATGTAAAGGAAAAAAATTAAAAAAAGAGAAGAGCTCATTGGGCATCAAAAAATTCGTCCACATCACTGTCAGCAGGAAAAGTGCCCAAAAGGCTGGCAGCGTTGCCACGTTGGATGGCAATGCTGATTCTTTGGCCTTAGAATTGACCAGCCCTCTGGTCACGTAAAGAGTCGACCAACCGCTTGGCGATGTCCCGGAATACTTGGTGAGCACTCGGACCCCACGGCCCTAGTATTTCAAATTGAACTTTATTGGAAACGTTCAGTAGCTTGCAATTTCAAACAGATTGCTATAGAAAATTTGTGACGCTTGGTCGAACAATGTCAGTAATGTTTAGTATTCTGACATCATATCTTGTACTTTATTCTGAAGTTTTAATAATAATTTATTAAATGTGATGCCAGAATGGGATGAAATCTAATTATTAATAGGACCTATTCCAAAAACATAAATAGCATACCTATTAATTCATTTGTCTTGTTCTAGGCTCGCGATACAGCGCCTGCTCAGCATCACTCTCCTCAGCATCGCCACAGAGCACGCGCACGCGCAGCAGCGCGACAGGGAGCACCAGGGACCACAAACCTGCGGCGGACACTTGAAGGCTCCCGTGGGCACGATAACGACACCAAACTTCCCCAACCCTTTCCCCGTTCCGATAAAGTGTAAATGGATAATAGAACACGACACAGTGAATGGGACTATATCGATATACTTTACTCAGCAGTACACTACCAGTGGGTTGACGTTCACTGAGTACATGTACTATGACGAGTCGTACAAGTTGGGCGAGAGGCGAGCGCTCACCGTGACCGACGAGAATATCACCAGGATCAAGTGGCTTCAGGTACGTTTACCTTTAAAATACTATTGAGGTTAGTTCGACTTCCTGAAACTGTTATATGTACCTATTCTGTCTTGTTTTGTGTGTATATGTGGCATTTACTAATTATGTAGACAGGATAGTTATACTAAGAGTTACTTAGTTAATTGATTCAGGCGTGACCTTGCGGAAATCCATTATAAAATACAACAAACGTGGATATATTTAGTTTTCAAGCGAGCGATAAAGCTCACTCTGCGTTCAGTGCTCGGTGTGGCAACACGCGGGTTCGCGACAAGTCAGGATCCTGAGGATGCCTCGTTGAGAGGTGAAACACGGCTCTTTAAAAATACCTAAGCGGAACAGGTTACTAAATATTTCCACGTATATATATTTTTTTTTTCAAGAGTTACTTGTTGGTTCTCAAACTATACTTTTGAGAGAATAATCACAGGCAAATCAACAGAATATTGAACGACTAAAATAACTTCTCTCTAAACTGAAAGGAAGTACAATACATTCGATAAAGTTATTCTCAATAAAATATTATACCAAGGCAGTTTATTTATGGTCCAGATTAGAGACATAAATTAATTTAATGCTAGAGCACGCGAGAGTTTAATGGCGACTATCAATCCTAGAAGAGTTATTCTGTCATACAACTCTAAAAGCCATTTTCTGCGGACAATTTTGCAGCCAAGATAACTCAGCATATTAATACCAGCCATAATTCTTGTGCCAATGCTAATTTAATCTGTTTAACAATTTTCATATACTTAATTTAAAATATACCTGCAAAACTTTTTCTTTAATTAGCAACTCAACACCAAATTCAAATTTCAAATTCAAAAGTCATTTATTCAAATTAGGCTGAGAATCAGCACTTTTCGAACGTCAAAATTACATAAGACAGTTCCCCAAAAACGCCCACCCTTCACCACTTCCTAGTGCCTTTAGCTGGGAAGAAGAAGTGGCGCAACAAACTCCCCAGCAGCACAGCTGTCTGTTCAAGTTAGAAAAAAAAAATTACTCTATACAATAGTATGCAAAATAATTATGCAACACAAAACATTATTTTAATTAAGTATAAATTATTGGCCATATGTCAGCTAGCACACGCCAATATACCAACCAAAAACAACGAGAACTATACTCAAGCAGAATTAAAAAAAATAAAAACTAAACGTAAAAAGAACTAAATATCTAAATAAAAGCCTCCAGGCATAAAGGGCGTGCCCGCTTACATAAAGCTGTAATTGGAAGTTATAAATGATAAACTAGGACCATCGAGGTAAAATAAATGAACAGTTAATTACAAGTAACAATAACAAAACCATGACCGAGACTACTAACTAACAGCTTTACTCTACACAAGAAATATTCATTCAATTCCACAGCCTTTTCGCTTTTGCACACACGCAGAAATCGGTACCGTATCAACTGCAGCTGAAATAAGCAGGGCAAATCAAATACAGACCTTGGGAATGGTGTGTCGCATGCATACTAGGCGGCTAGGTTATATTACGTAAAAAACGTTTTATTTTACCGGCATTCAATAATACATTATAACGAATTGATTTTTGAATGTCACTCAAGTAACTAAATGGATTGATAGAAACGTATAAATTATGTGTCTTTGTGAAGCAATCTCAGTAAATTGATAGTGCAGTGTCACATGTTGTTCCAGTGGGCATTTTTGTTGATAGATTGATTGCCATTGATGAAGTCAATAGAATAGAAATCTAATCTAAGTTTTGCCATTATTCTCGCCGCAAATGAACGACAACAATTATTTTTATCATAAAATCTTGGTTGCTAGGAAAAAAATCCCCTTTAAAGTATAACACTGAAAAAATAACAAAAATGAATAATTATGCTAATAGCTTACCATTAGCATAAATATTCAGTTTTGTTATTTTTACCTACGACGGGCTTACTCTCACATACTCCACGAAAGAAGGAAATTTTATTGATACAAATAGCCTTGTGTACTGTGTTGTGCTTATTTGCTCACACTTAAATCAAATCAAATCAAAATCAAAAATATTTATTTGCTAGAATATGGTACATAAGGTGTTACAGTAAATTTGTTTCAGCATATCCTGCCATAACATGGCGTGCAAATGTATTTACAGTCAGCAATGTCAATTAACCTAACTTACAAATTACAGACTCTATTAATTTGTCTTCTAAATAGTCATTAATGGTATAATATCTTTTAAAAAGTAGTAGTTTGAAAAGTATTTTTTTAAACACTGTCAGCGGTAAGTCTTGAAGACTATTTGGTAAATGATTGTAAAAAATAATCGACATGCAGTATACATTTTTCTTAAATAATTTTAGTTTTATTGGAGGCAGCCGAAGTCTATCTTTATGCCGTGTTCGGCTATTTGGTCTGTCAGTGCTTGTTTCAAATAAATTGTAGTTACTTTTAACAAAAATACATATTTCAAAAATATATAAACATGGCAGTGGTAGAATTTTTAAGTTTTTCAAATAATGGCTTACAGCTGTCTAAAAAGTGAGCTCCACAAATTGCTCGAATACATTTTTTTTGAGCTTTAAAAACTCTGTCAAAATCTACTGAGTTACCCCCATATTACAATGCCGTATCTAAGTACGGGCACTGCAAGCACTGCCGTATTACAGTGCCGTATCTTACTGTATTATGCGCACATACAAAGTGTGGAACTCTCTATATTCCCTTCCACATATAACCTCTCTCTCTGCCTTCAAAACAAGAGTGACAGGCATCTTGTGGGCACGCTCATTCCATCATAGACCTCATCCATCGCTTTCCATCAGGAGTGATCGAGGTCAAGAGCAGGGCCATTCAGCAATAAAAAATGAAAACTCGGCCACAAACATTAATGGTATCTAACTTTTGTAACGTTCGACGTTTAACTTGGAACCCTTGGTATGCTGGCAGTACTTGTTGCCACCAGGCATTGAAAATTTTGAAATACACGTTTAATAGCAAAAGCTATCCTGTACCATATTGTAAAATATTAATTCCAAAAAGAAATTGGTAGGTAACACTTTATTTCGGACTAAACGGTCACGTAATAAATATAAGTTTCTCAGTAATATTGCAACAACGTGATACGAACAATGAGAGTGTTACGAATAGTTTCCTTCTTTTATAAGTCTGTTCGAGTCGGATTTTCTTTGCTTCAGTAAAGTAGGTAAATCCTGCCTTTGTGCGTAACAAAAGGCATTAATTTTTGGCAGTTATGTTAGAAGAAATGTACTAACTCGGAGATCTAACTGCGCATTATTTCCCCAAGGATCAACCATGCTAAGATATTATGTTTGGTTATGTTTTGCTCTTCAAAACTACTTCTTCTTTATAGTTTTTCAAGTTAACCATAAGTTTGACGGTATACCAAAGTAATTGGTTTGTGCTATATATTGATACAAGCTTCTGCCAGCGGCTTCACCCCGCGTGCATGTTGGACATTATCTCACGGGAATGTACTGCCGAAATAAAAAGTATCCCATGTCCTATTCCAGGTCAAACAAACTCACTTTCGCATTTATATTATTAAAGTTCGGATTAGATATGGCCGCCAGATATCGAGTAATAAGTGTTTGTGAATGTGTCATTAGTAGGAGGAATAAAGGTGGTAAACATTTAAAAAAACTCGTTTCATACGTTTGGCACAACATATTTACCATACCTAATATTATATGTAAATGCGAATGTGAGTTTGTTTGTTACGCTTTCACGCTAAAACGGCTGAACAGATTTGAAATAAATTTGGCACATGGGTAGACCATGACCTGGGTTTTCGATTCTTAAGGAATTGAGACTTATGCGGGTGAAACCGCGGGGCGCAGCTAGTTTATTATAAGTAACAGCTAAACGCCAGCTAAACGCCAGCCAGCTTGACTAATTGCCTCCGTATTGAAAACAATTTGTTGTAAATTTCACGTGTACATACGTGGTATTCATTGCTTTGTTTGTAATAAGCGAACAACAAAATGTGAGAGAAGTTACTAACTTTACGGACTACCCTGTCGGTTTGTTGTTTTAGGCTGAGGAAATTAGTTCAAAACTGACCCAGAAAACATTCAAGTACTCAACCTACCTAGCCTTTTCCAACTATGTCGGCGTCAGCTTCCAGTCGAACCGGATGCAGCTGAATACCAGTACTTTACATGGAGCGACTACCTATCTGACCTCCACAACCCAGTTAGGTAACACGATATCCCTTGGTAAGACTGGTTGTCAGATTTTTGGTTTTCTGACTACCCGTAACGAGTGTCACAGATTGCGAATGACAGCCGGGACCAACAGCTTAACGTGCTTTCTGAGGCACGGAGGGGTCTCGGTATGTAATGAATGGTCACTCATCCACGAACGAACCGCGGCAAAAGTAACTTAACCTTCGATCGACCCGTGCGGCTGTTATTATTTAGCTGTTGGAAACTTATTTCTTGCAAGCAATATGAAAAACTATAGTGAAAACCATAAAATCTGACCTTTTTGCGTGAAATGAACACATTAAACCTGATTTAAAAGATTGGAAAAAAGGGTTATAGCAAAATCAGGATTTTCAGCATTACCTAGAATCAGACTCTAATGTTAACGTAATGGTTAGTGAAAACTGGTAATTTCATCTAGCACACTTGCGTTTATTTGCGTGTGACGGGCACTTAGCAATAAAAAATAGCGTTTATCTTGTTGTGCCGTGTCGCTGTTGAACCAAAAAATAGTGAGATTGGAATCCAATGAGCCAGCTAAATTGAACAAACTGAATAGAAGTACAGTATGTGATGTGAAGGCACTAAGTCCATACCACAGTCGACAGTTGTCCAGTACCACAGTACTGGTCAACACTTCTGAAGTTTTGGTTAAGGTAAAATGCTTCAGCTAAGTTGTGATGGTTTGAATGTTCACACACGAGTAGCTACACGCATGACGTCAGAACGTAGGCAGGTTACGAGTGCGGACACTCACAACTTTCGCTGCGCAACTCTTCGTAACCAGAAAAGTTTCGATTGGCGTTATTAGCTGTGTTTGTGGAGAACTAAACAAACATTTCTAACTATTTACCCTTCAGAAATATTCATTCAATGGCTAGAGTTGTTCTAATTGTACGTTTATTTTCTGTATAGAAAGGACTTTTTTGTGATTTGAACACAACAAAGTATTTATTTAACTGTTATATAAAACGGAAAATGGAGGTAGGGTGTCTATTTGCTTTACAATTAATTTTCCAGACTATACATCCGCCTTCCGCCAAATACGTTTAAGTTTTAGGACGGGGGTAAGCCTATTGGCAAAGGTAAATTGAGCACCTAAAATCCAGTCTGCGGGCATCTTCTGAGAAATTCCTTATGGAAAATCCTTTCGTTCATTTTCTTAAACCAAAGAAGTGCCATCAAGTTTTAGTTTAAATTATCAAAATCAACTAAGTATGTTGTGGAAGAAATTACGAATAATATGCCTTCATGTTTTCATTAGTTTATAATGGCGAACATGGTACATAGTTACGTGAGCAAAGCCGCGGGTACAACTAGTATGAAATATAACTTAAATAATTATTTTAGAAGAATCATGTTCCACGAAATAAAACTCAGAATATAGTCAAATTCCTGAAACCCATTTACCTATACATTTCCTGAAGCGATTTCATTATTTTGTCTCGAACAAGGACCCTTCAGAACACACTGCTACGATCCCTTACAAATTAAATTGACCCTGAAATACAAGAACGATTTTACCTCCAGAACGATGTTTCCGAACAAGATGATTTTTTATTAGTTAGCTATCCGTTTCAGTTTTTCTATCGTAGCGAGGGTGTGACAGGGGTCGAGCGGCCGCGACCTTCGACTGTTGACTGGTAACGTACCGACCTTGAGGGAAGCAGATGGCGGACGAAAATAGGGTCAAACTTAAAATAGCAAAATTTCTCACGGTTCAGTTTGCATTTAAATGACGCAGAAATGGCAGTGAATTTAATCATATTATAACTGTAACAGTAACCAACAAAACTGGTAGAGTTAAATAGACTTGATATCTTAAGTTGACAAAAACTGTACCTAGTATTAGATCTAATTCATAAGGTTATTTGAATTCCACCCATTTGCTAGTTATATAAACAAACAATGTGCAGGTGTCCAGTGAATTGAATGCATAATGATGTGATGTTATCGTAATTTTCAAGTTAATTAAGGCATTCTGAACGAAAACTGGTGTTGTAAGCGACTAGGCTCTATCACTGTATCGTACAAGATCATTATCATCATAGCTTTGTATAACTTTTACCAAGACAAGACACACCGCCCGCCCTCTCTTGTTATTTACGTCGATAAAATGTAACAAAGTTAAATATTGATGCTACGTTGTGTAACAACCTTTTTCGATTAAAGTTTCTAGTAAAAAGATTGCCCGCTTAATCCGGGAGCGACCTTTGACCGCTCACCCACAGCGCCTTTTATATTGAGCAAAATGTTTGCCGAAAGTAAACAGTTTTATGTAATTGCTAGCTTTTGCCCACAACATCATCCGTGAGCATAAAACCTTCCTCAATAATTGGGCTATCAAATGCAAAAAATTCATATCCAACTGGTGGTTCCAGAGTAATCTCTGGAACCCCCTACATACAAACTTACAAACAAACAAATTTTACCTCTTTATAATATTAGTATAGAAGTACCTACGTATGTTTGACGGGTACGTTTTTAGGGTTTCGTACCTCTAAAGGAAAAAACGGAACCCTTATAGGATCACTCGTGTGTCTGTCTGTCTGTCCGTCTGTCACAGCCAATTTACTCCGAATCTAATGGACCGATTAAGTTGAAATTTGATACACATATGTATTTTTGTGACCCAAACACGAATGTGTAACGTAAATAAATGAATTTTGAATATAGGGGTCACTTTTGGGGGGCAAACAAGAAAATTAAAAAAAAAAGTTATGCTAACAGTACCATGTGACATATCAAATGAAAGGACTTATTGCGAGGATCTTAAATATATTTTTTATATAATTTTAAAATAAACACTTTTAAAGATATTTAAGAAATTCAATGAAAATTGACCCCTTATCTCCGAAACTACTGGACCAAACATTTTCAAAAAAATACATAGTATGGCTCTTTACTCATAGATTACAGGAAAACCTATAAGAAGTCTATGGTTAATATAACACAGTAAATCTCTCAATATTGTGCGTACAAACTTACATTTCGTCGCTCGGCATCCAATAGGCCCATCTCTCTAGCTACTATAATATCAACAATATTAAAAGTGTTTGGCAGTCTGCTTAAAATAAAAATTAAACTGCTTGAAATAAAACTGTAAATGTTCATGACAACCAATTCGGGTTTCGGCGTGGTTTGTCAATAGAAAGTGCAGTGTTGTGTCTTAAGCATACTGTCACATACTATACTTATACACAACGTGGAACGCTGATTTATGCTACCTTCCTCGACTTATTCAAGACTTTTGATCTGGTTGCTTATGACGTATTGTGGAGAAAGATGGAGAAGGATAGGTTGCCAATGGAGCTTAAAAACATTTTAAATATTGGTACCTATGGTAACCAGATCAATAGTGTACGATGGGCTGGAACTTTTTCCAGGCCATACAGGTTGGAATGCGGGGTGAGGCAGGATTGGCGAGCTCAGCAGCACCAGAGTGGGTTGCTATACAGTGTGATTCTTCATAATGTGCACATATCGAAATGAGGGAATCTATGCTTAATTTTAACGAAAGAAAAAATATTTGAAAAAATCTAAATATTTTTTTAAAACTTTTTATGGTTTAAAAAAAAAAAATTGTAACAAAACTGTGTAACTTTTAAACTGAATCAGCTATCGCGATGAAACAAACTCCATAATGATTGGAAGTAAGTAGGCGTCCACATAAAATTAAAATTGAGAAAAAAACTACCCTCAATTGAAAATAAATGTGTTTTTTTAGTAAAAATCTGTATTTTCTCATATTTTTTTACAATAATTGTAAAATTTATAAATAAGATGCCCATGAGAATAAAAACTAAAATAAAAAAAACTGATACAAAAAATTTAAAAGAAACAAAAAAAAATTTGACCACTTTTTCCGTCGATAAAATTAAGCATAGATTCCCTCATTTAGATATGTGCACATTATGAAGACTCACACTGTATTGATGGTATTTGTGTAAATATTAATATTAGCTTTGGAGACGATATGGTGCTTCTGAGCGCCAGCCAGTATCCCATAGACAAAAACTGTTAGTCGCAAAACTTTCTGTGTGACCTGGTAAAATAAGCTAAAGTTCATAAGTTTACTAACACAATGAGTTCTTGTTACTTGAATAAAGAAAAATATCTGGATGACAATTTTTTTTTTTTGTACGACGTTTTCTAAAAATGAAACCTGGCTAGATCGATTTATCGCTCCCGAAACCCCCTGCATACTAAATTTCTTAAAAATTCTTGGAGCCGTTTCAGAGATTCAGATTATATAATATATACAAGAATTGCTCGTTTAAAGGTGTTAGATTTTTATTATTATTATATTAATACCGCGAATGTGATTTTTTTTACGAAAATCAGATTTTTCATTCTACACGTTCAAATAAGTGATCCTGCAAAATGTGAAGTTTGTTCTTGGGATAAATAAATTCATCTCAACTACGGAACCCTTCATTGTGCGTAGTCCAACACGCACTTGGCCGGTTTTTCTCTACGTAGGCTTTGTTTGAGTGATACCATATATTTTTTTGTATTATGTTTCATGGAACTACTCGGTTCTTTATCTTGTGTTGTTTTCTCGACCTTGAAGACCGTGGCTGTAGTGGCACTTCAGTAACGCGACGGATAGCTTTATGTTTTTCGATTTAAGCTTTTCCGATTTCCCTACGTAACACACCTAATAATAAAGTGTATAAAACTCGGCAATTTTGCACACGCAAAGCCCTTTTTATTTACTCTAAAGCTGGCAGTATAAATCACCATTTGTACTTTAATCGTTCCATTTATCTGTGCAGAGCGTTAGAGGACGAAATGGACAATTTGTGCGCACATAACATTCTACAGCCACACTCGTCGACAATTTTACTAGAATGTTCTATGTGCACTGAATGGTATCGGGATTTTTATTTCGATTGAAAAAAGATATTCAGTAAAAATTCCTTGAAAATGTCTTTGTAGTGTAGCAAAACTAAAAGCTGAATACCAATAGTAGCATGGATTGTTTATTGAAAATATTGTGATTGAAAAACTCAAATATGATTATTCATTAGAGTCGTTTTACATCATCTCAGAGTAAACTGTTCTGGCATTTGAATTTGTATATCCACAAATAGGTATCACACTTTATTCATACACGTCAGCACCTTACCTCAAAACCATAACATGAATGTTCAATTATTTCATACAAAATAAAGCCTTTATTTAAAAATATTTATGGAAACAAACTGCGACTCGTTTAATTTTAACAGTATTCAATAAAACAAGTCACAGTTTGTTTCCATATATATTTTAATGCTACAGCCGGTCGGTGGAACTGACAATTGAATGCTCAATGAAACGTGAGGCACGTTCACAGCTACGCTTCAGCTGCGTTGTGTACGCTAGCTTATAACAATAAAATTAAAATTAATAGCAGATTGTAAATTAAATTTCAGTTCAATAATTTCGATGAAAGTTTATTTATGACCATTGAAGTACTTGTGTGATCCAGATTTATTTATTGAATAAATTGCCAGAATCCTACGCGTTTTCATAAACATTTTCATAAATAAAGGAAGTATACACCTAATCTAAAATCTGCCTCCACATCATCACCACCGTCCTAATCATTTTTAACTAGTCGTACGTTTCGGCGCTTTTGTCACTAGGTACCATAACAACCCATATTTAAAGCGACCTGTCTTTTGTTATTTCATTGTTAATTATACAAAACGTCTGTGTCTAATGTAGATATGATGTTTCGCAATTTTAGGTACTCTGTAAAATAATACGGAGATCCCGTGAAATTAAATATTCGTTCTTGTTGATATAGCATTCTCGGTATTTGAAAAGGGAAAATCCAGCACCGCGAGGGGCATAATGAAGTGGTCGGTTTAGTCTCTTTGAGTTTAAATCGTCATATTTGCATGTATTACATACAGCATGCAAATTAATTAAAATAATCAAACAAGGTAAAGGTAAAAAATAAAAATGCTCATTCATAATTCCTAACTCCGGCCACCAGCTGCGGTTCCACCTTACTAATAAGATAAAGAAGTTATACAATTATGAAAACCTTATTCCAGAGAGGAAATTCAGAAACTTTATTCCAGATTCTTCCGAAATCTTTTAATTAAATTAAATTCGACGCGGGATAATCGGACGATCTCTGTTTGTATTTGAATGTCGATATGTTTGCCTTTGTTATATTTGTTTTTTATTTAAGGGTTAGCTAAACATGTTTGGTTAGGAGATTAACTTTATAGGTACATTTCTGTATCCTTTTGTACTCAAAATATTTGGGGTACAGTCCCAAAATTTCGTGACCGTACTGTAATCTGTAGTAAGGCCTATATCAAGTACAACATTCATAAATTTCATCTCTGAAAGGGTGCGGAGAACCCTTTCAATATTATGGTAAACGTTTTACCTTCAGGAAATGCAGGTTAAGTGCCGTGTGTATGAAGTTAACTATAAAGGTTCAACCATCAATCAGAAAATTGTATAAAAAACTTGTACTTCGCAAATAGTGAAAGATTCCTGTATCAAAATAGCACATAAAAATTGGAAAGCAATATTAACATTGAAAGTGAATTCTCAGTATAAAAGTCAATTTTATTTATAGAAATAGTAAGTGGTAATGTTACTGACTGGTCCCAAGATGCTACATTTGTCAGCTCATCACCGAGAGACGCGGATGACGAGGGTACTTCAATAAAAATGTTTCTTATTGTTTGTCACTTTCAAATAAAACATATTGTTGCATGAAACACGTGTCGGTATGAAGATATTAACAGAACTCATGTTTTCGAGAAAGTCTGCAAAGCGTACAAAGCTTTTCGCTTTAGACTTTGGAATCTGACTCAAGTCTGAAGGAATAATAGTTGTTTGTAATTTTTTATAATATTTCCTTACAAGTTTTGTGTTATATCATAATCACAGTAACCACCCTCGATGACGCATTTCTAAACAAAGTTCAACGACGAAGTAATACAACTCGAAACTTTGGCTCGATAATGTTGATAGGACATCAACATTATCGAGCCAAAGTTTCTATAAGGTAGTAACTCAGTAGAGAAGTACATTAAACACATTATGTATGGAACGTATGCTGACTGAAACTCATTCAAGTTTAGGTCAGAAATGTCGTTTGATCTTTCATGCAGACATTAATTACATTCAAACCCTGGACTACTATAATGTTAAAACTTAGGTACTAAAGCACACTCCAAGATGGATTGCTAACCCACTAAACTTTTCAAAGAACCATTAGCTGGCTACTATGATGAAACATACTACTCCTACTCTTTTTGCGTCAATTATGTTCATTAATCTGGCAATACACGAGGAACTCATCATCATCATCATCATTTCAGCCGAAAGACGTCCACTGCTGGACATAGGCCTCCCCCAAGCACCGCCACTTCGACCGATTCTGTGCTTTCCGCATCCAGCGGATTCCTGCGGCCTTCACAAGGTCATAGGTCCATCTTGTGGGAGGCCTTCCAACGCTACGTCTTCCGGTACGTGGTCGCCACTCCAGAACCTTCTGACCCAATCGGCCATCCGTTCTGCGAGCAATGTGCCCTGCCCATTGCCACTTAAGTTTGGCAATTCTTCGGGCTATGTCGGTTAACTTGGTTCTCCTGCGGATCTCTTCATTTCTGATTCGATCACGTAGGGAAACTCCAAGCATAGCCCTCTCCATTGCCCTTTGGATGACTTTTAGCCTTCTGATAAGGCCCATTGTGAGCGACCACGTTTCAGTACCATAGGTCATCACTGGCAACACGCACTGGTCAAAGACTTTCGTCTTGAGACACTGAAGTATGTGGGACGAAAAGATATTACGAGGAACTCGTAGCCAAGTAATAACAGCCGCACGGTTCGATCCATCAGGTTAAGCTACCCTTGCCGAGGTTGTTCTGTGAATGGGTGACCATCTTAACATATCGAGACTCTTTCATGCCTCGGAAAGCACGTTCAGCCGTTGGTCCCGGCTATCATTCATGGATATTTGACTGTCGTTACGGGTCGTCAGAAGCCTAAAAGTCTGACAACCAGTTTTACCAAGGAGTGTAGTATTACCCAGTTACTGGGTTGTGGAGGTCAGATAGGCAGTCGCTCCATGTAAAATACTGTATTCAGCTGCATCCGGTTAAACTGGAAGCCGACCATAGTTGGAAAAAGATCAGGCAGGCAGATTGATCTGGTCATACACGCACGCCGGTCGCAAGTACTACGCACCTGACCTTTCTGAAGAACATCGCCAATAATGTCACTATAATAATTATGTCCTTCGGCGTCCCCGCTCGGCGTTTCCACTCACATGTGCCTGTTGTTAGTCACCTTCCACTCATCCTCTACATATGACCAAACCATCTAAGCACACTCTCTTCAGTTTTTGTCTCTACATCTTCTATTAAACAGCGCCGAAGATTTGCAAATAATTCTTAATAATATATAGTTCAATAATGAATTACTTGGTGTACAATAGGAAAGTCTCAATCAAGTTATCTAAAACAAAAGACGATAGATGATAGATGAATCGAAAGGCTCAAGTAAAAATAATAAATATACCTAGGTAATAAAATTGTAATTTAGAATTTTTGTCCGTTTATCTGGATGTATGTTACGGATTGCCGCAAAAACGGCTGAGCGGATTTGGATGAAATGTCGCACACAAATAGTTTATAACTTGTATTAACACATAGAGTACTTTTAATCACGGTAGTACGAGAACCACGCGGGCGAAACCACGGGCAAAGGTTATTTTATAAGTAGGTAATTAAAGAATTCTTGTTGTGTCCGAAACAGCTTGATAGAGTTACATCCGCAATTTAATTCCAAATATCGCCGTATTGAATGAGGTTCTTCAGAAAGGCCAGGTGCGTAGTACTCGCAACCGGCGTGCGTGTATGACCAGATGTATGAACGTAAACGAGGCAAAAGGAGTATGTAAGGATCGTAGCAGGTGGCGTTCTGTAGTTTCTGCCTACCCCTATGGGAAGAAGGCGTGAGTTTATGTACCTATGTAAAAAAAAAAAACTAGCGAAAACAGTTTTTTGTATAAGTAGTACAAAAACAGCAGCGTTGTGAAATCCAAGTCAGATTGTATTTGTCTTTTGATATAAATTCATATATTACCTCACCTACGAAACCTACTCCTACCTCCTCACACTGACGCTCCTGACTGAACGGTAATATTATACGAGTGTGCGTTGCGTTCGAGCTCATATGAGTCTTGCATCCACGAGTGACATACTTTCTACGTCCACAAATACCTTTTTCGTTATACAGAGACCATTTTCTTCAGAAAGAGGGTAGGTTATTCAATATTCGATCACAAGGTTTCCTCGGGGATATGCCTCAAAACGAATTTATATTTTTAGCTACTGATCTTGTAACACATACATTAAAGGATTGCCTCGTACATAATTTTTCCGAAGTGTGACAGTTTAAAATAAATTACGAAGTGCCAAACTGTAACTGTACTATGTTATTAGGATAGCTCTATCTTCTTTATTCCTGCAAGAATATTATAAAAACATTATTACTTCATTGGGATCCGTACCCTCCTTCAAAAATACAGGCACACATAAATTCTGGCCAACAGTTTCGTTTTGAAATTGGAAATGCATTTGCTCCCCAACTGTGAAATGTGTGGAGAGACGGACGACATAAAACATTCGTTGACGGAGTGTTAGCGCGAGGAGCAATAAAACAGTGGATTGTATAAATAGGCAATGGTGTAATGCCGTCTGATCTTTACAAATATACAACTTCCCGGACATACATTTAATAATGTAGATTAAGAGAGGAGTATCGTCCGTCGCGGTGGATTCCGTTGAAGCGAGTGGTCAGCGGGACGATCCGTGTCTGCGCTACCGCGACGCGCCTCAGCAGTTGGTTGAATATACAAACGTTCCAGAAATATTTCGTGTTAAAATCGAATCTGTTTGTAAGACTAGTCATACCAGTGGTAGAACCAAATCGGATTTATTAAATATTCACACGAATATAACTTATATCAAAGCTTTATCAATGAATCGGCTACTACTATTCAGCTCACGTTCCTTTTACATAACTAAGGCATAGTATAAAGAGTTCAAGTAGGCTATCTCAAGCCCAATCCGCGATATAATTGCCTACCATACTTGCCTGTCTCAGGGTTGTCACTTTTAACTACTTAAATTTTAATTCAGTGCCTAGAAAATGGCTGATTGATTCACAATTCGTCAAATATTTGAAATTATGATTTTATAACTGCAAGTACTTAGTTACTTTACTATACCTACAATACTGAGAAATCGGGCATATCAAGAGAGAGCATTAGCGGCATATCAATTGATAGATCAAAAGTAGGTACCTAATACATTTTAGTGGGAAAGTAGGCCTGCCTACTTCGTCTGTCTGATAGATAACTAACACAACAAAAAATAAGAAGGTATCTCATCATCAAGTAAAAATTATATGCGACTTGGTTACCTTTTCTGTTCAGTAGGTAATCTGAACAGAGACAACTTTGGAATCGATGAATTATTTAGACACCCAAACGCACAGCAATAATTTCTCCTGCGATTATCATTAATTTTTCATACATTTAGCAGTGCCAAAAAGCCGCGACGTGCAAACCTTGTGCGGCGTTAGCCCCGACTGGCGCACTCTAAAACAGCCGAGATTTTGTTAAGTGTGCGTGCAGCGACGCATAGATACAAGCCACGCACACATACAAGCCGCGCGCGGTGCGTTTCTATGAAGATAACTTACTTCCTCTCTTTATACTATGACTAAGGGATCAGTTAAACTTGTGCGTCGATATTAATTTATCCCTAAAATATTTATCCGGCACTCTTAAATGTTTATTGTTGTTGTAATGGCTTTCCAAAAACTGAATTAAGTGTTTCGAGTGGACCTTTTTGCCAGATTTAACATTTTATACTTCAGCTTGGTTTGGTAGATATTCCATTTATGAAATTGAAATGAAAATTTTTCTGTAACAAAGATATTTTTTTTTTATACCTAACATAACATAGATAAATATAACGTAAGTAACTTACACTGTTGGGAGTTGGGACACATTCATTTTGAGGATTTGGAACCACAACCGCGAATGCGTAACTTTGATACTTGTAGCAAGTTTTCTTCTAAGGCTTTGGTCCTCTGAGGGAAATAAATTTTTTTCGTCGTCACTGAAAAACTACAAAAACTTTTAGCTTATTTACTCAAATCGTTTAATAATGATTTGAAATCTGATAACACTTTAGAACCGAGTTTCTACGTCATACGAACTTTTGAAATGGAGATTACAACAATCTAATCTTGACGTTCACTTTTAATATTGTATAACTATTGTAGCATAAAAAAACATTAATTATATAAAAGAGTACTCACTTTTTCAATTTACAAAGATTCTCATATAGAGTTCAATGTGAGCATTTGTTCCCCAAAACACAAATTCATTCCATTGTGGCCTCAATTGCGGGTGGACCGACTTGACATGTACCCTCGTCATGGAAGCCACAACCGCGCTTTATTTATGGTGTAATTGACCGGACAGCGCCACTGTGTGATTAACAGATTGAATAGTGGAAAAAAATGAGGTTTTCCTCACATGATAAATATGTGATTAGATTACTGGATAGTATGGCAAAGAAATGAGTGTACTGTTGTACTTGATTTCTACGTATTCTTTGAATGTCTGAAAAGGTAGGTTATTAAATGAACTAATTAAGGTTCTTGAGTTACGTACTTTCTTTTTATTTTCTATTTTTGTTTAACTTATTCACTTCTTTTCACCTAATAGAAAAGTTTATTAAGAAAAAGACCCTCTTTCTTGGCTCTAATTAGATTTCGCTACTCAGTGGACTAATATACTGAGGCAAGTGGAATCCAGATCTCAGAGTCAACAGTGAATACTACTTCCAAATAAACCGCTCTCTTTTATTTATCTAATTAGGTGAAATTATTTCAGCAATAGCTTTAATAATTACAGAAAAATCTGACTGTCTAATTATATTAATTTCGTAATTGGATAATTACCAAAGTCGGCGAAATATTACACGAAAGTCTAGTACTTTAGATAATTTCAGAGCCTACACCTAACCTATTAACAAAACCCAATTAATAACAATAAAGTAATTCACTAATGTTATGTTGTTGTGTTATGTTATTGTGTGTGTTATTAGTTATTGTTGAAAGTTCATTTGAAAGTAATTTATTTGGGACTTTTGAAACTTTGACACGATGATTGTCTTGACAAATTCAAAAGAGAGTTGAAGTCGTTGTGACTTAATATTAGGCTTAATAATTAAATCTAGGTTTCGGTGACAAACCTTATTTAAGACCGATTCGATAAAAAGCTGTCAAATCATCATATTTAGTCCTCAGATAAAAATTACCTGACGGTTAAAAAATTCTCATTGTTTTATAACGATAGTGAGATTTAAACATAACTAGCGAAATGTGGGTGTACCTGCTACAGGGACACCTCTGCCCAACCCTTCGGGGAAACAAGGTGTGATGTTATGTTATGTTATAACGATCATTAAAAACTTATTGTGTATCTGTGGAGGACCAATCATGACCTAACTATAATATAAAATATAAATCACACAATGTTATCTCGATGTTGGTCTGTTCAGTTTATTGCGCTAGTTTATTCATTTGGCCTATAATTCTCAGCGTCTTTATAGCCACAGGACAAGTTGTTAAGAGTGTTTAATGATACTAAAAAGCATTAAATACCCAAAGACGCTTTATTACCATATAGGAGAGATAAAATTAATGTGGTTGTTGAAGTTTCCAGAACTTTTATGAAAAATGGTTAACTGCACTTCAAGCCACCGTGGGAAATCTATATCCCTTTTGTAAAAAGTCACTGAACTAAACAAAAGAGTCCGTTAAAGGCACCACTGGCTGTTATTTTAACCGCACCAGTTTCTTCCAAGTCAACTAAAAGCAACGAATGTTAAAGAAAATAGCGTTATATTTTGAAGAAGCCTTTTAGAAAACCGAGTTAGCTAAAAGACAAAAGGCAAGCGTTTTATCTTGAATTTATAAAACCTTTTTAGTTCCAAATTTTAGAAAAATCTTTTCTTATTTTTCTAACAATGTAGGTCGAGCTCCGAACTTGCTCTGATATTATAATGATCTTCTACTGTTGAGCAGCACCTCGTTATAAATTCCGTGCCTGGTGTAGTAATTAGGCTGTTCATATAAGAACTTATATACTTTGGTCACTTCTCTGTAAGGTGCACTTAACTAAGTATATACCTATCCAACGCTACCTCTGTAATGGAGCCTCTTCCTTGTGTTAACAAAATGCTTAACATTTTGCTTTATGTATTACTAGCGACCCGCCCTGGCTTCGCACGGGTATAAACCGGGTTATTATACATATAAACCTTCCTCTTTAATCACTCTATCTATTTAAAAAAACCGCATCAAAATCTGTTGCGTAGTTTTAAAGATTTAAGCATACATAGGGATATAGGGACAGAGAAAGCGACTTTGTTTTATACTATGTAGTGATTTGCAGTAAAAATTTTGGCTTTCGTCAGGTCATGCTAATTCTGCAAAAAATAAAAAAAATTACATTGCCTTCGTAAATTCAACACTTCTCTTTTTGTAAACCTTCATCTCCTGGGTTAGGTAGGATAAGCATGTCATCACTTGTCGACTGTAGGCGTCACAACAATTAATCAAAACGCGAGTTTCACTTTCATTGCCCTGAAGTGTCGCATCGAGGACGCGTCCGGAATAAATGTGAAATTTATTCAAGAGGGAGCCACTGCTGCAACTAAGTTTAGCAATTTATTGCTGAAATATGTGCATGGTCCCGGTATTTGTGTACCTACTTAGTATTTGCTTTGCTTGCGATTCCATCCGCGCAGTATTCGGAAGATGAAAACCATTAAATAAATTGCTGCTTGTGTCTTGTATCCTTCAACAGAAATCACAGTGACTAACGCGTCATGACCAACCTTAAATAACATAGGACAAACTCTAAATAAAAGTAGGGTAGGGCGGGGCTAGAAGTCCGGCGGGTAAGAAGTCCCAACATACATGTCACAGTATCTATCCGCGCTAGAAACAGACGGTCTACGTGACCTGAAGCGGGATGAGAGGCGATGACGAAGCCGCGAGCCGCCAGTCATCGCAGAGCAAACATGCAAGTAACACGGCTATCGGAATTTTTTCGCGACCAAAAGTAAAAAAAGTGTATGTTCTCGTTTCTTTCATAGATCTACATTGACTGAAAAGAAAAGATTAAGGTAAGTTCATATTGCAGTCTTATTATACCCGTAAGTAATACATGGTAATAAAATGTTTTTGTTGTTAACCGTTTTTATTTTATAACCTTGCAAATCACTGGACGTAGATATGGGGCAAGAAGTACACCGATGGGACTTCTTGCCCTGCGAGAGAACTTTTTTCCCCATATGTTTTATTGAAGTGATATGTTTAATAAATAGTATGTTTTATAATTATAAAAGAAGGACAGATAGAGGGACTACACCGCTACATATTATGAAATTGGCTGCAGATGAGGTCAATAAGGGTGAGAAGAAACTATGTCAAGCAGCGAAAGATATCTGCAGGAATTCTCTTAAAAGGTTTATTGCACGATTGAAGAAAGACCCAGGTTAAAATTTGAAATTACTCCCATAAAAGACTGATTTTGTGTATGTTTATAGCAAAGCTCAAAATAATTCACGTTTCGTTTTGTTTAATTGTTTCAAGTTGGAATTTCATGTTGATTATACTAAAATATTAAGATTTGTTGATTATATTGATATTTTAATAAACAGAAATATTATTATATATTGATTAAAAAATAATGCATTTTGATTTAACCTAGTAATTGACCACAAATACTTAATTAGCTAGCCACTAGGATGTATGGACTTCTTACCCCAAACTTTGGACTTTTTACCCCGCTCACGGGGTAAAAAGTACAGAATTCCATTTTGCATTTGTTGCTAAAGTTTTCGGAAATCAAGTAAATATTCACATTTCCGACTATTTGAGCGCTAAGCTGAATTGTGTAAGGTTTCATACAACATTTTTTGTTGACAGTAAGTACTCGATTTTAAGACTTATGGGTCTTAGAGTGAAAATTGGGACTATTAGCCCCGCCCTACCCTACGTAAAACACTTTGATTACATATCAAACGTTCACTGTTTTTTTTTTTTTACTGTTTGTTTAGATACGACGCCTACTTGATTACTAAATGGTAGACTCAATTCTTATTCTGTAAATCAATTAGATGGTCGCTCAACTCGACAAATGATGTTTCAAGATAATAGGCCTTCGCGCTGCCGATGTTACGAAACAATTTTCGTCTTAAAAAAAATCTTAAAAAAGCCATGATTACAAAAACACCTAATAAAAATATTTCACGCATTCCAAACTCTGCTCGAATCTCTGCTAATCACAAAATGCATAAAACTGTGAACGTTGCTTACAATCACAGACGCAGTTCAACAGGTGAGACCTTTGACACCCAATCATTCTCGTCGAATTGATTGTCCAGCCCGGTCCGGTATGTGAATGAAAAATTGACAATCATTATGACGATGCAACCAGTGAGGGCTATGACACTGACGTGGAAATGGACAAAATATTAAATGGTTCCCATTTAAAATAATCGTGATTATAGGAAACGCCAGTTATTTAATAACTTGTGATGAAAGTACGTAATTTCACGACGCCCTATATCAAAGCTTGACTGAGTATAAATTAAAATACTTTGCTTTATTGTGGTTCGCATTCCTTATCTGTTATGAATAATTGCGACCACGGTAATTATTATTTTTTTGTGGGTTGATTGAAAGGTTTTTAAGTTTTGGGTTTCGTTAATGTTATTAAGTACCTACGAAAAAAAAAAAAAAATGTGTGCATTTCACACGTGGTAGAAGTGAAACCTTCAAAAATTTTGGCTTTGAGATATTGAAAATTTCGGGAAGAGAATAATTGTAGGTTTTAGTAATGATCATAGTGATACAAAGTCTGATAATTATTTTATTCGTATTATTACATAGATTTATTCAGAGCTATTTTAGGTACCTACATCACGCTTTTATCAATAAAAATGGAATTTTAAAATGTTAGGTAAAAGTACTGGGTCTTATAATCTTATATCACGCCCTTCATGATCATTACTTTGCTGCGATGTTATTTTAAAACTTATCTCCTAAGATATTCATTGAAATCGAATGATGTTAAGGGCAATTTTGTTTTAAATTAAATACTTGTGATGAATAATGTATTTATTTGGATAAGGATTAATATCATGTTTATAAAAACACCTTCGCAAATAATGCATTATTTTAGAACAAATTTGGTTAGCATAAAAAAGGTTATAGTGAGCCATCCTTAAAAGATAGACATATGCTGTCGCGGCTTTTTTTTAACTTTTAAAGGGGAACAATTCTGTCATACATGATTTTTGCGAAACTTTAACCGTTTACGCAGCGCACGCAGCGGAAGCTCTCAAAAGGAAAAATAAAACCCCCCGATTTTGAAACATTCTTCATTGGTGCTCCACTTCTATTAGTCTTAGCGTGATGATGTTTAACCTATAGCCTTTCTCAATAAATGGGCTATTTAACACTGAAAGAATTTTTCAAATCGGACCAGTAGTTCCTGAGATTAGCACATTCAAGCAAACAAACAAACTCTTCAGCTCAGAGAACCACGAACATAAGAAACACTGTATAATGCTTCCTATCTCATTTTCTTCCACGTTAAATCTTATGAATTTGTGTCTGTCTCTTTTTACTGTCGCTTTTTCGTTTCATCGACTTTCAAATCACAAAGATGCTAAAGAAGTTTTCACTTCAATAAAAATTAAAATGTAATACCATATTTTAAGTTCTAAAAATGTTAGTGAAATCCTTGTAATTTCTTAATGAGAAATAAATTTCTTAAACCATAATAGAGCCACTAATAGCCAAGTTCCCAGACGTAACATTCTCATTTTTACTCCACTTTTTATTGTAAGTGCTTCCACAAGATGCATAATAAAACTTTTTTAAACCTCTACGTTGTGACATTTTAATGCATTTTTATGTAAATGTAAAAAGCATCGTGTCTAACAGAAACTTACTAGTTCATAAAAGTATTTTTAGTCTATCCGTAACTACGCGGTACTACATTAATTTTATTACTTATCTCGAGGACAAAGCTCGAGGGCAATACTGGTATTCAGCTGCATCCGGTTAGACTGGAAGCCGACCCCAACATAGTTGGGAAAAGGCTAGGCAGATGATGATCTCGAGGACAAAGCTGAATATATTATTAGGTTCAAAAACAAACAAACGCCTACACTCTCGGTACAAAAAGACAAACAAACTTTATACTGATATTTACACATACATATACATTTCAAAAGGTTATCTCTATTTCAAAGGACGTTACACTAGGGTTTTCTATTCAGCTTATAAATATGAATAGAAAAGGCACTTGTTTTTCCGAGAAATTTCATGAATATATTTTCTGAAAATATAAATGCTAAATATATACCTGAAAAGGTTTCAATTGTTTTCCCTAACATTTAGGAGTAATATTATCAGGGGGCCTACCACCAGCTCAAAAGCAGTATTATTTTAATATTACTTCAGTGGGAGAAAGAGATGGAGCTATACGTCCTGTAGAGCTTCATCTCTTTCCCACACTGAAGTAATATAAAATAATACTGCTTTCTGAGCTTGTGGTAGGCCCCCAGACATGTTATTATTTACTATAAGGTGTAATAAAGCTGGGTAGACCCATGCAAACAATAATAAGTATACATACTGTTTGCATGTTTTACAACATTTTCCTGTTTTTGTTTCACGGATTCTTGTTTTATTATGGCAATAAATCTAAATAATGTCAGTAGTTTAAGTGTGTCTGTGCTAACCCCCTGTAAGAAATAAACAAAAAACATATTGGCGGTAAGATAGTGGAAACAATATATTATTTGCCTTCCTGGGGTGCGATTAAACGTCAAGTTGCATATTGATCTACACTAACATAAGCCCTAAAATCTTTAACGTCAATCAAGTTAAATCATTTATTAGCTAAATAGCCAATCAAATCATGTATCAATACCAGAAGAAGGCTGATAGTGAAAGCCCTTTAATAACACTTTGAGGGACAATAACGCTCGAATGAATTTATTTTCTGGTGTACAATAAAATAATATAAATAAATAAGGCGTTATAACAATAAAACTACTAATGTGTCTCGTTCAGTGTCCTTCATTGCGTTAATCTGTACGAAATACGGGATACTAATCTGTAGATATGAAATATACTGGAACTGTTTTGTAGGCTTTTGGAGGGCAATGATTACATTAAGCCACCGAATTTTTGCCAATCCTAATTATTTGCTTTCAAGAAAACTATCCAATATAACAGATGTAGGCATGTACATTAAGCTTATCAAAGGCCATGGTGCGTTTAAGCGAAGTTTAAGTTCCTAAGTCAACAAACTTTGTATGTGAATCTAATAAACAGCAGCTTCCTTGTAAACTGTTAACTAAAGTCAATATTAGGAGATATTTATTTATTTATTAAACATGGATGACTTACAGCTAAAACAAACAGAATAAAAAAATTGTATGCGAGACTGACAGCCAATTAAAAGTCTTCACTTCCTAAAAACAGATTAGAAAGAAAAAGTGTGAACAACACAACACAGCTACCAAAGAAAAAGAAGAGAGAAAAAAAAACAGTATAACATTCAATTTTAAACTAAATTCACATTACATATTCAATTTGTACAACAAAACCTGAACATACAAAATCTTAATTAAAAAAGTCAAGGCTCAGGCACTTTCTGCCCGAGGACACACTTGTTATGAATGGATCAAAATCATGCCGTTTGCACATGCTATTAAAGTTGCTACTTGCACGCACTATAAATGAATTTTGTCTGTAATTCGTAGAGATAAATGGAACACGCAACGGTGCATTCCATCGTTTCGACCTTCCGGGAACGCTAAAATAAAATTTGGATAGAATATCGGAGTTATTAATAGAATTATTGAAAATTTTAAATACTGAAATACAGTCGGAGATTGCTCGCCAATTAATTAGGGGTAATATATGATACTTCTTACAGAGGTTGAGGTAATTTTCTGACCGGTAGGGCACTTTCTGATGATAGCACAAATACTTGATGAACCTTTTCTGGATGCTCTCTATACGATCAATGTACTTGTGATAACATGGATTCCAGATTTCAGACGCGTATTCCAAGTGGCTTCTAACAAATGTACAGTAAAGAATTTTTAAAGTTTTGGCTTGAGTGAAGCACCTGGATAGCCGCATTATGAAACCTAGTGCTTTAGATGCTTTAGCGACTATGGCATCTACATGAAATTCAAACGTAAGCTTAGAATCGTGATATACCCCCAGATCTCTGATACAATTCGTTCTAGGTAGAACTTGATCACCTAAGATATACGATGAAGGTATAATTGCGCGCTTTCGAGAATATGTTAAAACCAAACATCTAGCAGGGTTGAGATCAAGCTTACTCCGACGACAATAAGCCTCCAGACGACGTAAATCATCCTGAAGTGCAATTACGTCCACATGTGATGATATTGTGGCGTAGATCTTCATATCATCAGCAAAACACAACAGTTTGGATGAAATCAAGCAAGAGTTGATGTCGTTTATATAGATAATGAAAAGTAATGGGCCGAGCAATGAACCCTGGGGGACTCCACTGGGGACAGGCACCCAACTAGACATATAATTGCTTAATACTACTGTTTGGGACCTGTTCTCCAGACAAGAACTAAACCATCTAAGTAAATCACCTCGTATTCCCATACCGTATAATTTTGATAGTAAGATCTCATGGTCAATTCGATCAAAAGCTTTACTGTAATCAGTATAAACTAAGTTTATCGGCTATAGTAAGTTTATCGGCTAACGGCGGCAAGTGTACTAACTTTGATTTAAGGAATTATTAGTTCGCAGTAATGACTAGGTGAGCTAACTCACCGAAATGATACATATTTTAGTTGACAGTAAAGCTAAACTAACTTAGTTCAGCTGACGGTGGACAGCTCGCTTAAAGCCGGTTGCAGACCAAGAGCTAAGCTAAGTTAGCTGACGCAGTTTTCCATACCTGCGTGCAGACCGCAAACTATGACTCAAGTATGAAAAACTGCGTCAGCTATGCGAGCTAAGCTAAACTAACTTAGCTTAGCTCTTGGTCTTCAACCCGCATAAGTATTAGAAGATATACAGGGTGACTGGTAATTTGACGTATTCCTTCTAGGACGTGATAGTGTGACCC
Source organism: Agrochola lychnidis (assembly GCA_963680765.1). NCBI lineage: Eukaryota > Metazoa > Arthropoda > Insecta > Lepidoptera > Noctuidae > Agrochola > Agrochola lychnidis. Next base: position 18,762,208 of record OY796862.1, read on the forward strand.
ATTTGCAACAATTAAGCACCCCGTAAAGCCTAGGCGAAAATTCATGGGAATCGAGAAAACCCAATTTTTATGTTATTTTGAAAAATTTCCAGAATTCGTTTTTTTTTTTTTTTTTAATTGTTTGTAATCTTCTTCCTTTTACCAGTTTGATTTTTTAGAAAATTTGGTTACATCGAAAGGTTTATTAAAGTATTAGGTATCCTATGGAAAAGCAACGAAGGCCATTTAGTTTTGAGAGTTTAGAGAAAAGTGAAATTTAGTGACGATATCTGGAATTTTTTCAAAATAACTCAAAAATTGGGTTTTCTCGATTCTCATGAATTTTCGCCTAGGCTTTATGGGATGCTTAATTTTTGCAAATGAGTCACACTATCACGTCCTGGAAGGAATACGTCAAATTACCAGTCAACCTATTTATAACTAGGTTAGATTATATATTCTACTATTTAATTGTTAAAAAAACAAGAAGATTCTGTACTGTCGAATGCCGAAAAATGGAAGAGAATTCTACTCGGACGACGTCTCTACGTCAACATCCTCAAGTTCTCGCCTGCGGTGATCATCGTGTCTTTCGTTACCGAAACAAAAGAACGGAGCTATTATGTCAATGTGACACATATGCTGTTTACGATGCGATCAATCTGCCCAGCCTTTGCCCAACTATGTTGGGGTTGGCTTCCAGTCTAACCAGATGCAGCTGAATACCAGTATTTTACACGGAGCGACTGCTTATCTGACCTCCACAACCCAGTAACTAGGTAGTACGATACTCCTTGGTAGACTGAATGTCAGATTTGCGGGCTTCTGACGGCCCGTAACGACTGTCAAAGATCCACGAATGACAGCCAGGACGGCTTAACGTGTTTTCCAAGGCACGGAGGAGTCTCGGTATGTAGAAATGGTCACCCATCCACGGACCAACCCCGGCAAGCGTAGCTTAACCTGATGGATCGACCCATGCGGCTGTTATTACTTAGTCACGATGCGATATAGTGCATTATATCGCGTCGTATACCACGACTATTCACAACTATATTTCTCAAAGGAATAGCCACAAGAGTTTACGAATTATTGTTGTAAGAATCCATAGTAATTATAATCGCTAAAAAAGAAAAACGTTTGTGATCATAAATATATTATTATCTGTTTGCTTCAGTACCTACACTTTGATAACAAAGGATTTTGCAAACAATTTTTATTTTAAAATGCTTTGTGTATTGTGTCCTTCTGTTTCGTATTTATTTACTTGTATCATTACATGCCTTTGTTCAGCATTGAAACAACTATTGCCAAAATCATGAAAAAAAAAAATCATTTTCCGAGCCATTACAGAACAATTTTCCTGTACACCAGAATTCAAATTCGTTTATACTCATTTTCATTTGATTTTGCAACCTTTTCCGGTACCTACCGACTTACTTTGTATTTTTTTATAAAAGCTTTACCACCCCCAAAACAATTCAAAATATCTGACTCACAAAAAAATTATAATTTTCCATTTAAATACAAGCTATTATCTATCTAAATGAATCTCACCGATCGTTCTTAACAATTGAATGCTGTGACGATTTGGTTCAGTTAAAATAGTAGTTATACAATAAATATAATGTCGCAACCGGATTGAACAGTTAACTTTGACACCAATTTGCTCGAGAACCGCGGCAAATCGCTCGTAAATTATGCAAAATTTTCGTGTTTCTCTGTCAAAGAGAGATTTATGGGAGTTTCCCATAAATCTCTCTTTGACAGAGAAACACATTTTTTTTTTTGATTAGGTATGTACCTAATAGTTCATAGAATGTATTAATTCACAAAAAAAGGAAAACTTCGTAAGCTTTGGGAACCTACTACGTTACAAGTACTTTACAGTCATAAAATATTCAAGGTTGTATTCTGATCATTTTAGAGCTAAAGACTGTAGGAATAAAATGATTTTTTACAGATTTTGACAGCAGATTTGTCCCAGCGATTTTAAAATATGTATGTGCGTGGATCTTCTGGAATCGCTGCCACACTGCTTCCTGGTAACAAAACAGCGCACGCCATGTTTAAGATTCCCATCGATTTAAAGAACAACGAAACGCCTGTTTGTGGGGTGTCACGCAACAGAACAAGAGATGTGTGCATAGGGATTGCGCTTCATCGTATAGTATGAATGCATTATGGCAAATAGAAAAGCAGTGGAAGTTGTAAACAGAACCCTGGAGGACATCCGCAGGAACCAAGATATGATGGGTGGTGTCACAGTTCTGACAAATAAAGTGAATACTTCATTGAAAAGGTCGACTCTATGGTCGAGAGTTCATAAACTGCGCTTGACCATCATCATACAAGCTCGGTTTGGCGGGAATTCAAATGCTCAAGAATTCTCCGATGTTTTTCTAAAAGTTGGTGAAGGCACTCTACCAGAGACTCTTGGTAAAGTAGATCCCACTTTAGAAGATCTTATTCGTCTGGTATACGGGGACATCAGTCAAATACCGTACCAAGAGAATTCTTGGGTGTGTTTCCATTTTAACTCCGAAAATGATCAAGCTGCAGCGATCAACCACAGTATTCTCTCACAAATTAAAGGGAGTGAAGTGATATATATACCTCCATTAATGCCACATATTACCCCGTAGAATTTCTCAATTCGCAAATGGCAAGTATCTTTTCCGGTTGTATATCTGTGTAACGGAAACCGGCTCAAAGTCATGTCTATACAGAGAGACGTCATCGAGACGGAAATTCTAACAGGTTGTGGTGATGGCGAGACAGTGTTTATAGCGCGTATACCACTAATTCCCCACCATTACCAGTTTAAGCGCGTGCAGTTCCCTGTGAGCGTATGCTTTGCGATCAACAAGTCACAGGGGCCGACATCGAAGGCTGAAGACTGCGGGTGTCGACCTTAGGACAAGCTGGTTCTCACACGGACAACAGTTACGTCGCTTGCTCCCGAGTCACCATTCCTGACTCTCTGTATATTTTGGCTGCTGAGAATAAAACTACAAACGTAGTATACAGGGAAGTTTTATAAAAATGTGGCGATTATTGTAGTATATTGTGATGTCTTACGACTTCCACGCGAACGAAGTCGCGGGCAGAAGCTAGTCTAAAATAATAAAAAAACAGTGGCACTCCGGGAGTACGGACAGAAGTGAAAACTTGAACAAGATCACCTTGGTGGAAGAAAAATACTTGTATAGAACATTAGTCCGTAACCTTATCAAAATAAAGAGCACAATCGCGATTACAAAAAAAAAAATACTTCCAAAACCTGTAAAGTAAAAATGCTTACATAGAACATTGATCTGTAACGTAATATAAATAAAGAGCATAATCGCGTTTACAAAAATGAGGTGTTAGTAACGGTGTCGTGAGTTCAATAGTTTTTCCCATCTCAAAAATGCCCAACGCGCCTATAGAAGTTTTCACTACAAAAACTGGTATTAAAATCTTTTACAAGATTTTCCATTGAATTTGAAAAAAATTGCCATTGATTTTTTTAAACGTACAGAATCACTGTAACCGCTATTTGTAGCATAAATAAATGCTATAATTTTAATATTTTCATACACCTACATTCCTTTACGCAGCAAAAAAAGCTTTTGTAATCGGAAATCGATCAAAAAAGCCATTGACAAAGGCTCAGAGACGATATTCTTCCGTCTTTATGGACATGTTCCCGGAAGGCCGCACTGTCCGGAAAAGGCAATTAACATAAACCATCCTAAATGTTACGATTAAGAGAGCAATCAAGCATTCACGACATACAAGTGATTTAGTTTACACCTACGTAACATTCAAGTTTGATGGAGGTCTGCGGAGACAAAAGTAACAGTAATAGAGATTCTATTCTATACATGGATTCAGTACACAATTCTGAACCCCTGCGTTGAAATTTTTCGTCAGTTATTTTAACAAAAATCTGCTTTTCTATACATTTTGACCGCGTAGGTATTGCACTTTTCTATGGAACAGTAGGTTTTTTTAAAATAACCGACGAAAAGTTTTGACGCTGTGGGTTTCAGAATCATGTACTGAATCCATGGCAACAGTTTTCGCGTCGATGTTCCCATCCTGTAAAAACTTTTGAAAATGATAATAACAATCAGAAACTATTATATGATCGAGAGTTCAATGACGCTCAAATTCTTTGACCAAAATTACTGCACTACTAAACTATGACACCGAACCCCCAGGTCCCCCGCCAATAAATACGATATTGGTAAAGTTATATCATAATTGTTAATGTGAATAAAACAATCGACATCAGAAATCTATTAAAACAATAAAACATAACTGGCGATTATTCCGAAATGTCTAAGATATTGTCATCGCAGCACAAACTTCGTCGTGACAGATATTAAAGTACTCGACGACGCTGTTAAAGAGATTTAGCGTCGAGATTTTTGTGCCAAGTGACAGTAAGTAAAACATTCGAGTTTTAGACGCAAGATTTATCGGTGAGTTCACTTGTACATAACCGATTCTGTTGCCCCCTTGAATTTATTGGATGATTTGGTCTACACGGAACCATTAAATAACGACCAGTTTAACCAAGAACTTGATCACACTCCATTTTGTTTCACGGGATAGGTCTTGTTATTATTTTAATGGAGGCTATTCAATTGTTGATTTATTGAAATCAGAGGCCATTCTGTTGTTTTAATCTAAATTGGATCACCCGAATTCCGGCAGTATGAGTAAATGTCGTAAATCCCGCAGAACTGTCATTTCGAAAGTTGAAACAAGTTTGGTTAACGAAATGGGAGAAGACACAACTATCTTAAACAGCAAACTACAATAAATCTGATCTTATCAGACACATACTGGGCAATAAATACTATCCATAACTTTATAGCCAGTTGTTCGATAACATTCATCAATAGCGCGGCAATGTAAGGCCAACCCTTTCAATAGATGTCATCAGAGCAATCGATTGTTCAGCTGTCCCAACAGACTTCACTAGCACTCCCATCGTAAATTGAGCTTTATTTTTCACACTTAAAGCGCACATTTCAATGAATCAAGCGGCAATGTTGGCTACTGGCAATCTATTCAAAGATAATATCCTCCACAATGACATCTTCGTTTTACATAGATACTCAGAACGCAACAATACGCGCATTTTCACTCGCAGTCCTCGCTCGGTGCTTTTCACTATTTATGTTGTTTACACACCACACAGAACTTTTGTTCTTTAATAGCTTTGAGAAGCTCCAAGCAGTTTTCTTAACAGTTTGCAAAACAAGCTATAAAGAGAAATCTTTTCCTTCTAACTTATCTGATACCGCCGGCTAACAGCCCCTTCATACTTTGTGCACAAAAACAAGCTTCAGATTGGTTGATGCGAGACACTATAATGAAATGCACCCACTGAGTTTACTTACTAATGTTATTTGAACACCTGTACAATTTCCGCATTACAAGCATTTGCATTTGCACTAGAGTAATGTTAAATGGCTGGTTTTGGACACATTATGCTTGTCGCACTTAGGAGCGGCGCCCAAATTAAACACGCGGAAAGTGCTACTCGTATTTTATGCTAAATTTAATCAGCTTAACCAAAAGCTTTCTGGAATAATATGATATGGAATCAAATGTATATTCAGCTATGGATGTTCCCGAAAATAAACAAAACCCACACTAACTTGATTACACGTGACTTGAATTTACTGTATTTCCCTTCACATAAATCCCCTGAAAATTGACTGACGATGTAATAGTACGATGACCCGCGTAACGTTTTCCGGAATCCCACATTTCCTTTACATTTGACGTGCTATGATGTATAGTGCTCGCGCTGGGAGCTCACCGATACTATTAACAGTTGATTCCACTAAACTAGAAATTGCGGCACGTGAGTTGTTTCTGATAATGTCGAACATTTAACCAAAGGTTGATGTTATTACTACATCAATCTTTTTCGAATTCCTTCAGCTTCTTTGGGGAAATAGCCTATTTGAAGAACCGGGGACGTATTGACCGTGTTCTTACATTGTTTTCCTTGTGATATGTTCTATTGGAAAAAGGACATTATCAATGCCTATTAGAGTTTTAATTTGGTTTGACATTAGTAATGCCGTATGTCTTTTACAATATTCGATACTAACCTAATTTTACATCCATTTGGAAATAAAAACATGATATTATGTTACTCAGCAGGTTACTGAAAACAAAAGCTACAATTTCAAACATCAATTTCCTTGAATTAATTTTCGCATAATTGATGAACCAAATCGAAATCGTTAGCGTTCTTCAAATATATTATAAATACCCACGTTGCTTGGCTTAATATTTCAAGTACTCTGAATCTCGCCGGCAACTGCCCGACGATAAATTTCTGGACGTTGTATAAATACAAGTCGCGTGGTAAACTCCGCTTATGCGATGCGGGATTTTGCGTGATTTCAATGTGTTGCGTATGCAGTTCGTATGTGGACATGTAGATGCTGCCACACACCCATAAGTAAATAGCGCACTATAAACAGCGAAATTTCACACCAAAAATAAAGATCGTTTCCCAGCATACATTTTTGCACATCAACACGTCTGATATACTGGATGCGTAGATGTTAGCTTCGTGATGGGTCCTTTTATACCCTGTAATTGAAACGTTGTTTGTAAAGGATTTACAAAACGCTAAAGCTTAGTATAGCTCGAAACTACAATAACTTTTTAAACAGTTTGTCATAATTTTACCAAAGACGGGAATCAATGGGTACCTACTATATCTGGTGTGGTTTTTAAGATCTAGATCTCTGTCAAGTCAATAACTCAGTTGACTAACAATAATGGACTTACCTACTTAAAAACATGAAATTTAGAATTTTGTAAAACTTCCCGGAAGCCTTCTTCCGTATAAAGTTTTACCGAAAAGAAACGTTATTTCATTCATTAACATAATTATGAAACCAGGGCATCCGCATAATATAAGTAGGTATATTATATCTACGAATCAGCATTCGTCGTCTCTTTTAAACACAAGCTTATGAGACTAGATGAAGAGAGGTAGCAAGATTTCGAATTTCATAATCGACTTTCAAAGAGTTTCATTCCCGGAGAATTTCAACGTGATCCCTTGATTTTGAAGTTTAACTAGTAATTTAAATCACCAAATGCTCATTCTTATTCCAAGATATCTATAGATACCGTTAAGTGATCCGACTTTTAATCCTCTATAACGGTTTTCATTAGCAGTTCATAATTCGATGTTTTACTTATTTTAAAATACCGGGAAATACATCAAAATGAAAATGTCGTCTTTCAAGAAAACTTCGCAATTAAAACTAGCTCGAAACTGAAAACGTATTTTCTGGAGTTGCGGAAATATATTTCGCGATATAATGTACTTAAGCTTCGTTGAAATTAAAGTTCAAACCGACGCCGACGTCGTTATCAATGCCTGCAGCGCATTTTAAATTACAATTGAAACACCTATTTGTGCCTAGTTACAGTGTTACTTAATTCTTATGAATGTTTTAAAGTTGGAGCCATTAAATATATGATAAGGAAAAATTTGGAGTACAAAATAACATCTCTATATTGTTTGCATCTTTAATTTCATTCAACGTTTATCTATCCAGACCACGTTATAGAGAGCAATGATTATTTATACTCACGTATAAAATGCATAACCCGTAAACAATTACTGTCTCATTACCTAAGTTATAACTTTTTCAACTAGCTGAGACTCCGAACTGACGCCGAATTTCAGAAAAAATGTTGCAAATATTCGAGTTGAACAAGTTATTAAAAACCTAAGTTATTTCATCTTTCTATTCGCCTTAATATTTATGATAAGCTATTAATTATAGCTAGGCAATAGGCCAAGAGTTATCAATAATTGTAGACAGTTGTGGTTTTAAATCAATACGTGTTATTGTTGTGTTGTATCTATCTATCATAAACTATTATATGAATGCTGCTGTCAAAAAAAGTATGTTTAATTAAGCAAACGTACATAAAGAGTCCACCGTTCTTCAAGATTTAATAACTTAATAAGTACGAGAAAAAAAGTTGGTTTCTGCCAGCTTTTCCATAAAATCTAAGAAAATCTTCTCCGTCTCTATATTACTTCTTTCTAAAAGCAAACGGCGGGAGTAAACGCGTTGTTTTATTTTATTCTATTAAATTACTTTATTTTCTTGGATCATACCTTTGTAAATTGTGTTATAAAATAAAACAGTTGTTGCAACGAAAATCTGAAGCAAAATACTTCCGCCTCTGGAAATTAAATCAAATCTCACCTGTTCCCGTCACCCATTATACTTTACCTTTAAATGGATTCTCTTTATTATTTGCCATCTCGACCTCTGCCCTTATTACTTTGGCTGTAACATTTTATTTCGTTATTCATGTCTTAGCATTTCTTTTCCTTGTCAGAGTTATATCTTTCAAGTTTATTCTTTAATACTTTGATATTAAATCGACCGTAGCAATTAACATTGTTGTATCTACATTTATTGCATCAAATTGCGGCGGCATTTTTAAAATTTATTCTAAGACCTTTAAAGCAATATAATAAAAATCGCAAAAATGTAGATACGACAATGTTAATTGCTACGGTCGAAATATTTGCTTGGCAACCTATCACCACTGCTCTCAAAACGGTGAAGGAAAACATCATGAGGAAACCGGCATGTCCTAGAACCGAAAATTCGAAAACATGTGACATCTACCAACCCGCACTGGGCCCACGTGGTGGATTACGGCCCACTCCCTCTCACAGAGAGGAGGCCTGTGTCCCAGCAGTGGGAACATTATAAGCTGATGATGATGATGAACCTATCACCAGCTCTGTTACGATTTTTTTGACGTCGAGCTGATTTCATTCTAACGAAAATATGTAAATCAGGAAATATTTTAGATTTAAAAACATCACGGATCTAAAAAAGAAACATGTTTCCATTTCTGAAGTACGTTGGAAAACGTTAACATACTCGGATTTACAACCCCTTTGTCTTCCTCTCTAGAGAATTGAATACGTTGAATTATAAGCGGAAAAAATAAATACGGCTGTTGAACTTTTTAAACAATAAGTAATGGCTACTATTTAACTTTTGGTTCACCCGCAGTGTGGTGCATATGCATGGGACTTTATACTCCGTTGCATCTTTTGTTATGTAATGCAACTCTCTTCTGAAATAAGCACTTACGGGATATTAAGAATGACGACATCATGAAGTATTTCCAACTACCGGAAGAGAAACCTGAAAAACGGTTTTCGTTTTCTTTTACATCTGCGTCGATTAATTTTACTGTACATTTCTGGCATAGGTTGGTCCACAAACAACGTCACGTCAACAAATACTTATCTTACAATGTCACAATTCCTTCATCTACATTTATACCTTAGAGACTCTTCAAATATCAAACATAAATCATGGACACTATACGAGATAAGCAATCAATCAGAAGGTGTTATATGGGTGGACCACGTATTTGTCATAAAAGCGATGATTGACTTTAATTCATAGGTAAAAAATTCAAAGTTTTTTATTTCGAACAAAAACAAATTGACATAATTAATTACAGTGGAAACGATGATAGTTACAAAAGTTAAAAACTGTGTCGCAGCTATCAACGCCCGTCTTAAAAAAATTGTTCTAGACTTATCTGTGACATAGTTATAGTTTAGCTGACTTTGGTATTTAGATAAAACTTGTAGATAAGCAAAAATAAAAGATATGCAATCTTTGGATGTCGGTAGGAGTGGTGCAGTGCGGAGTGGTAGTGTGAGTTTGGGTATGTGTGAGTGGGGATGTGTGTGGGTGAGTGTGTGTCAGTGAGGGTGTGTGTGAGTGCTTGAACTAGTTAAGTTTTAAGTTTCCACAATTTTTTTTATTGCATCAAACCAAAGAAATTTCAACCAATCGGTCAACTTTACTAAGTAAATGTCGATGCTCTTACTTACTTTATTGTAGATCTAGGAGCTGATAGACATGAAATATTTTCTCGCCACTGCTGATTTACAGGGCACAATTTTTCTGACTCTGTCGGAGAGGCGTTTCGCAGTACTGTAGGTTGGGTCGAAGGGTACGAACGTGTGTTTTCTGAGTACAGTCTGTATTACGAAGAGGTGCCTAACCGTATAATTGTACCATATAATCTCAGCTAAATGACTCTCTTTGTAGAGGTGGAATAAAATGCACGACTGTTTGTGTTTATTGTAACAATGCGGTAGGCATACTATGAGTTTCTGTCAAAATCGTACATTCAGACTAATAATTCTTTTTAACTGATACTTGTCAGACCATAGTAATTATTTTTAATTATACATTAAAAATATAATTAGTATAAATTGTTATGGAAAATCTTTTGCATTATCTGAAAACATGAATATTATTCAGTTTTGCGGTAATTAATTACATGCATTTGGAATCTTTATTAAAGTAAACCTGATTGATACAATTAGTTCAAGTATTTGACTAATTTTGTATTTGGTCTGCATTAAACTATTGGTTTTAAATTCAGAATGAGCAAAACAAATATCAGTAATGACAATGTCATAGTAAAACTACTATCGATATCGATCGTCCATTCAAAGCTAAGAAAACACAGAGCCTTCACGGTCTCGGCAATTTCGACTGTGTCAGTGTATACCCAAGAGCGCGCGGCGCGAGCTAAAATGAATGGTACAATAATGGTATTGACTTCGAGCTAAAATAATGGTATTGACTTCAAGTTGCACTACAGACACTCCATAAGATTTTATAAAGCAAGTTTAAGATAAACTGCTCCTAATATACAAATTTTATTATTCTGACGACTGAGGAATCACAAATGTTGTTTTTTTTTCTACTTTTTAAACAAATTGTTTTACAGAACAATTGTTTTTAATTTTAATTGTAATTTTGTTTTTTATTTTTGGATTTTTTGTAATATTTTATTTCGATTTTAGTTCTACCAACATATTTTTGTTAGTTCTTATACTAACACAATACGGATATTTTTTCCGAAATAAATTATTTGATTTTTTGATAAAACAATAATTTCAAACTACGTGATTGTTTTCAACATTCATAAAATATTATAAAGTTTCTAACCTACATTTCAAGTAATCCTTTGTAAATATAATAAGAATTCATTCCAAGAATCAGAAAGGTAACTCAACTATAAAAAAACTAATAAAGAGTTTTACTTAAAGAAACTTGTTGTTTCATAATGCATGTCTTGAGACTTGAGAGTTTTATCCGGATTTTCAAACAATCTGTGCTCTGGGAATTATCGAACAACTTAGCACTCGACCGAGCGACGATAAAATGGAAAATACCGGCCAAGTGCTAGTTGGGCTCGTACATTCGCATCGTATTAAGATCGAGAAACAAACGCAAAAAAAAACACGCTTCTTGTTTAGAGACTTCAATTATTAAAAGCTGGTTGTTTTAAGATGTTTTTTCAACGATTTGGATATTAGATTTTATAAAAACAGTTCAGAAGTTCAATGTTCAACTATCAACATTTCTGAGTCACTCTTGGCTACATGTTTGTGCTACGACAGCGTAACTCTCGTAGCGGCCGCGTAGACGTACTACGCCGTAGCAACGGTTCAGAACATAAATGCAAGAACTCGTTTAAACTATAATAATTTACAACATAAACACACTACGCCAGCTCGTGAGCCATTGAACTCGTCAGTCCAACCCGTCGGCTCCTTACTTAATGTTTCAAATCCTTTAATTATGTTCATAGTCCACACGGCCACACATCAAGCTATATATTTCCAGTTTAAGCTGATCTCGCATTGTATGGGATTTCCGTACAATGCGAGGTCAGCTTATACTGGAACTGTATAGCTTGATGTGTAGCCGTGTGTAGCTACTTTGTATACTCCCCGAGGGTACACCTGTTATTAAACACGTTTCACTCTTTTAGAAGTATGTTGTTGCATGTGATTCATTATTTAAGATGATAAGAGACATTGGCCTCACCTACCTTGCTTGATGAAGACACAAACACTCTCTCACTGTCCCCTTTTTTTTTGGGTTGGAAATTATCAAATAACTTCTCCCGCTCTGGATGAAGCGGGAGGGCGTGTCAGACTCTTACTGACTAAAACCCACCCGTGTTCCTTCGGTTGCCATGTTGCCGGGGGGCCACGATTTCCCTTTCGGCCCTTATTAGCAGCCCCGGCAAGCATTGGCCCTAGCGGACCCCATCAATTTTGCTGACGTCTCTTTGAGGCGCGCGTGGAACACAACGCGCTGTCGACCCGGGCTTGGTCCTTATCGGACGGCGAGCTACCCATTGCTCACCGTCCGCAAGCCCGCGCCTACGGTGGCTGGAAATCTGCCGTGATTCCCGACGCCCTCATCGTCCCCTTGCACTGACCTCAAGTGCTTATAAACTAGCATTTATGTTTACCATACATAAATAGTTCAAAGTCAAAAACATGTAGTTATAAAAGCTATTCCGTGGCGAGTGTCGTCTCTTTGATCTCCGGCCGCCTCGAGTGACTCAGAGCCGCTCACACTCGCGTCATTGAGACGCGGCGCAAACGATATCTAGTGGGACACTCGGCAGTGTTCATATAAGCGTTATCTGAAAGTAGTATAATTTACCTAAATTTATTCTTAAAAAAAAATTGAAATCAGGATACAAGCCCCTTGAAGTATATATACTAACACTGAAAACATTACAAATGTCTAACATTTAGCCGCGTCTCGTGCTAAATACTAACAAAATTAGCACAAGCATGCGCACATACTCAGCCTATAGTGTTTCTTTTGACCACTGAAAACATCATGCTGAGTGGAAGCCTTCTTGTCACAGTCATGACGTGGCAGCAGCTGCCGCATATTTCTGTTTTGTACTCGTGGTTATGTTTAAATCTATTGTTTTATTTTATTGTTCTCTTCTTTTATGCATGTGTTTCTATGAAAAATAAACTTATTTTTCTTTCTTTGCTGGGACACAGGCCACCTCTCCGTAAGAGGGAGAAATCTAACTTGAATAAAAAAAAATGTTTCACCAGTATTATGGGGTCACAGCCTCGCTCCGTATTGAAGCATTAAGGTCACCTCTCTGACTTCATAAAAGCTCCACCAGAATGACTATTTCCTTAGGCACATTCATTTCTCAGTTGGTGGAGTCTTTGAAAGACTCAATCGCGTGCAACCCTTTTCAACATCGCGACATGAAACAAACATAACCTCATCCTAAAACAACACCTGTTTCGACTTTTACGGCCGAAAATAAGTTCGAAAATATACCAAGGAAGTGTCCTATAAACATGAATATTGACAATTTCCTTATACGATCAACACCACATTTTTTTCCGGTATTACACTCTATTTTCAAACTGTGTTAGTTACACGATGTTTTTGGTTGACCTTGATTATTTCTTAAGAAGAAAGTAATTACCAAAACATTCTAAGAAACACAAATACTTCAATGGTTCTTCAAGCTTTTTATAACAAACTTGTCTACAATATTATAATCAATATTGTATACGACAGCAGCCTCTTTCTACTAAACTTTCTACTGGTCAAAACAGAAGTTTAGATATTCTAAACACCCAAATCCCTAAACTTATAAACAATCTCAGTGTCCATATGCTGCGACGCTTCCGACACTGAAGTCTATCCAGCGTCCGCGCGTTGCTGAGAGCAACATGCATTATTCACCGTGTGCCGCACCAGCTCCCATCTGTAGCCTCTTATAGCTCATCTAAATCCGCTTAAACCTCGTCTACAAAGTAGGAACGCGTTACATTTCTTGTTTTACATATTTGCACACTATTTACTTGTGCAGTTCCGTTTGACTTCACATTCAAATCGGATTTTTATGTATTGCAACAGTGATAGCTTAGTGGTGTGACCGTCGAACTGCCAAGTCATAGGTCTCGAATTCGAATCCAAGGCACACACCTATCTGCCGGGGTTGCGGGAAAGTCTGAAAGGGATACCGTGGCTCCTGGCAACATGGCAACTGAAGGAACACGGGTGGGTTTTAGTCAGTAAGAGTCTGACACGCCCTCCCGCTCCATCCAGAGCGGGAGAAGTTATTTGATAATTTCCTACCCAAAAAAAAGGCACGCACCTCCAACTTTTCGGATTCATATGTGTATTGTATAATTATCACTTGCTTCAAAAACAGTGAAGGGAAACATCGTGAGGAAACCGGCATGCCTGAGAGATATTTCTCGAAGGCACGTGAAGCCAAGTCAGAGGCCCTTGGATGGCTTTAAAACTCTGACACTAGGTTAGTCACTAACCACACGAAAAGAAGAAGATATATTTCAGGATAAGTTTTTAGTAGTAGGTCTCGAAAACTTGAAAATGAAGCGAGCGTTATGACTTTCTTGAAATTGTGGTCTTAGTAAAAGAGAGAATTTAAATATTTTGTGCTATAAAATGGTTTGACATTACCGTAAATTACCATTCAAAATCTTTCTCTCTGTGGTTAAATTACACAAAATTATCTAAAAACATAAAATCACCCCCGTATTCCCCGAAGGGTTAAGCAGAGGTGTACACCCACATTTCACCAGTTATGACATGTGTAAGTATCATTTAATAGGGGGTGACCCTATTGCCATCAACCGGGCACAAATCCAGACTCCGAACTGCTACTGATAAATTCCAGATGGAAAAACCCAATAACACTTTGCCCGACCCGGGAATCGTACACAACCTCATACTCAGCAGGATCTAAATAAAAACTTGGTAAATCAGTACAAAGATTAAAACTCAAAGAGCCCCAACTTCTTAAAAGAAAACTTTTATTTTTAAGAGTAGCCAGCAGTAATGTCATGTATCCTGTTTACTGTGTTTTATCATAAGCACCGTTATTACAATGTAGCCCGTGTAACGAAACAATAGCGACTTAAATTATAATTCGACCCCAACACCATCTGTCGAGCAAGCCGGTGAACTAGATTTTTCTAAGTAGAGATGCTCGATCATACGTTTGTGACCTGGAACTGGCTTTAACTTATGAAAAGCACTGAGAAAATAGAATTTCTTGCCCAACCATGTTTCATTTCTAGGATTCTGGGTCAAAAGAAAAACCTCATTGCAAGTTGCTCAGGGAGTCCACCGTCCCCTCGACCAACCATTCTTATAAGTAAGTTTTCCAATTTCCTGTCGCTTCGATATCGTTTTCAAAAGAACTAAATCCTATTGCAGTTTAGTTGACCTTCCTGGTTCGATCCTCGATAAGGCGATGTGTGTGGCGAGCGTCCAACTGGTGACATATATGTATATAACTTGCACATGCGGACTGGCTTCTCTTCTCGCTCACATAAATAACGAGGACAGTAAATATTCTTACAGTGCCCGCAGCGTGTTTAAAATAAAAAGCGCTTTATACGCTGAAATGGAAGCAAAGGTTGAGAGTAGAAATAATAAGTGAAGGTTCACAATCAATTTTGTTCTAGTTGAAATACATTAAACGGTATTGAAACCTTTCACTAAGATTATTTAAAGCATTTTTTTTTTCTGTACCTATGACAAAGAATATGTACACAGTGTCGTGGTTCTTTGAGCTCCAGAAATTGCCATTATCATAAATGGTCCATGCCATCTGGAAACAGTAGTAATAATGTGAGCCAAAAGTATTTAATTACTAAAACTAAGTATTGAATTTCTCTTGGACATAATGGTAAAACACAGTCAGTTAATATAAATTGTTTTCTTCAATTAAATTATACTTACGCAATTATTACGTGCTAATTGCTCGAATCGGTTAGGTATTGGTGAATTAATACTCATTGATCGTCCTCCATTATACGCGGGCTCCGGTAATCAACAGATGGCGAGTAAATGGAAATTCCCTTCGCGAGCAACCTCTGAATTAATTCAATAAGATTTGGGTCACAATTTAATTAAATATCTACCAAAAAACACGTGTTCTCTGGAACTAATGTTTTGTAATGCGATTTTACTAAAGACAATGACAGTGTGTTGTGTGTTTTTTTTTTTTACTTTTTACGGAAATAGAAAAAGTTGTACAGCAAAAGGAAAGTTTTACCTAATGGAATGTTTGACTTCGTAGGAGGAAAACTCAGTGAACTTAAAAGTGGAATAAACTTAGTTTGATACTAGAATGGCGCAGTGACGTATCACCACCCACCTGCCCCGAATTGCGTGACACACTTTCTCCGCAATTGTAACGTTGCACCCGTGTTTAAGAGTGAAGAGTGTGTTTAAGGACCATGAGGTTCTAGAAATTGGGCGCCAAACGTGAGGCGCCAAACTGTAACGTTAAGTTTAGCTCCGGGGGGAGTTAAAAGTAATGTTAAAGTGCTCGACAATGTAAATAAAGCAATTAATGTTGTCGAATTGTAAAAATTAAAGACATTGCAATTGTTAGTGTGCTATGCAATTAACCTTTAATTTTTTGCGTGGGTAATTTTCAAATAAATTCTCCCGCTCTGGACGGAACGTGTCAGACTCTTATTGACTAAAACCAACCCGTGTTGTTCCTTCAGTTGCCAGGGGCCACGGTCCTTTTTGGACTTTCCCGCGACCCCGGCAGGCATCGGCCCCAGCAGACCCTGTAAGTTCTGCTGACATCTCTTTGAGGCGCGCATGGAACACAACGCGCCGTCAACTCCGACACCGTCCACACCTGGGCGTTTCCTCCCGCCTTATCTGGAACAGGAACCTCCCGAAACAACCGTGTCCGGTGAGGACCTGCGTCAGGCGGAAGGTGAGGATGCCGTGTCACCTCTCTAGCCACTCCTCAAAGAGAGGACTTATCGCCGCAATTGTGGCGTGCCCATTTCGATTACCCCTCTGGGTATGATACAGTTTTAGCCAAATGGCATGTTTTCTTTGGTGTTTTTCCTGGTATCTCGTTTGTCTACCTGTCCAAGTACCAAATTACGACATAAACTAATTGCAATATTCTTGCTCTATCTATAACAAACCACCCTCATGATGTCGTGTACACTATGCAGAATTTAAGCTTATCTGTAACTACTACTGAGAGGGTTGTCTCTGTTGCTAGGTAATCTTCTGTCCCATCTCAGGTCATTAGGACCCCACTGTTGGCAGGACCATTACACAGCCAACGTAGCACGTCGTAAGCCATTTTCCTGTAGTCTCAAACCAAATAAACAAGTGCGAATCGGATTCGCGCACGAAGGATTTCGTAGATAATGTCTAGAAAAACGGCAAAAAAATCATATCGGTTGTATGGAAGCCCCCTTAAATATTTACATTATTCTGTTTTTTAGTATTTATTGTTATAGCGGCAAACAGAAATACATCATCTGTGAAAATGTCAACTGTCTAACTATCACAGTTCATTAGATACAGCCTGGTGACAGACGGACAGACAGACGGACGGACAGCGGAGTCTTAGTAATAGGGTCCCGTTTTACCCTTTGGGTACGGAACCCTAAAAACCAAGACATACCGCCATCAACAGTGACGTGAAGTTTCATTGTAAATGGTTGTAAATAAGTGCGTGTGAGCGTGTCGTATATGCACAGAGTGGAGGTGTAGTTTTGGCATGTTTCACTGTATTATTCGCAGCGCTCTGTCTTGGTTTTTTATTTGGTCTGAGCCTGTAGTAAACATAATTGTAACCAAGTTTATTACTATGTTGAAGAAATACCATTTGTCCTATAAATAAAAAACCGGCCAAGTGCGTGTTGGACCACGAACCGTGAAAGATTCCGTAGTCAGAATGAATATTTACGCATACACAGTAAATTTTTCTTTCATAGTATTTCTCGAAAAACTTTTGATAACCGAAAAAAGTTATTTCTGGGGTTGTAACCGAAAACACCCCATATCTTAGATAGAAACATCATATTATTACTCTTTTTAATTTTGGGATCCAACACGCTTATGACCATTGAGTTTTTTTTTTTATATCCCTCGGTTACATGTACGGGGAGTGCCACCCCTTATTATTTTTTCGTAATTTCATGACACCATTGTGTAGCGACAGAATACACCAGTCCAAATAAAATAGCTGTGTTGCTTCCGGACGGACAGACAGACGAACAAACGGGCGGGTGGACGGACGGGCGGATGTACGGACAGACGGGCGGACGGACGGACAGACGGACATGACGAAATTATAAGGGTTCCATTTTTGCCATTTGGCTACAGAACCCAAAAAGCCTACACAAACTATACTCCATTTTAAATAAGATTAGACATTTAACTAAACCTTTTTTACAGTTCGTTCAACCGATTTTTACTTCTATTGCGTTAGTGGCATGACAAATGGCAGCTGCAGTAAACATTGGTATTGTAACCACTTTTTTTGCTTTTAATGCCATCCTTATGCTTACGGTATAGAAGTCAATATCGGTTGAACGGACTGTAAAAAAGGTTTGTTTAAATGTCTAATCTTATTTCAAATGGAATATAGAATATAACATCTACTTAGTGATACACAAAGTTATGAAATACTAGCTTCTTCCTGCGACTTCGTTCGCGTGGAAGGCTATATAATACTCATGTTACTTGCTGATAATGTAGCTTTCTATAAGTGAAACAATTTTTTAATTCGGTTAAGTCTTTTTTGAGTTTGTCCATTACAAACAAACATGCAAAAAATCAAATCTTTTCTCTTTATTTATAACTATTACTACTATTAGTTTAGTCTTTCTACATTGTTCTCACTTGTATAAATTCAACACGAATGATGTAACTAATATTTTGTAACAATGTTATGATTTAATAGAGTATCCGTGGAGTTTCTTGCCCGTTCTTCTCCATAAGAACCTACCTACTACGCTTTGGAATGGGCAACTAACTTCATCTTTCTGACTGTCCGACCCCTTGAAAATTCAAAAGTGCCTGTAAATGGTTTAATTGAAATAAATGCTTTGAGTTTGAGCGTTGAACCTACTCTTTATTTTAGCTTACTACAAGAAAAAATCTGAAAAGAGGACGATCGTTGTGATCCTAAAATCCTATTGCTTTTGGGCTTTAACTGTTCGTCTCATAAATAATAATTCTAGAAACGTATAGGTGTCAGCTTTAGTGCTCATAAAATTCACATTTATTTTCTTTAATGAAGAAAATGCCTTAGCTGTTAGCACTACTAAAATTGTGATGCTCTCCCATGTGTAAAAAAAGATCCCCTCGTGTTTTTGGGGAAATTACGACGTTTGTGAAATGGCAACTGTTTTCACTTTTACTTTAGCTGTTAATGAAGAAACACATTTGCCGTTGTATCAGTAAACGTCAAGTAAAAGTCAATCCTTTTACTGATTATTTTAGTTGTTGATGAAGAAGCTAATCGATAAACACTCGCTCGCTCCGCTTGCTCTTTAATAAAAATGCCACTCGTCGGAAATCACCAACTTTCCGCACTTGTAGCATAAATAAGTATTGTGTACGAGCTTTGAATAATCTGTAGCAGCTTAAAGAACTACACGAGTTCGTCGAGATATTCCGGCCTTTTCCTGGTAAATTGTGGTTTGCGGCTGTGGTGAACGGACGGTGGATGAACCTCCCATTTAAAAAGTGAGCCGCTCCAACGCGTCCCCGTAAACCGCAGAAAAGGGTGCATTTAATATTTCGGACACTGTCGCCATGTTAGTTCCTCCTTTCCTGACTTGATAACAAAGCCACCATTTTATTCCAGAACAAATTGTAACGGCGGTTCTAAAGAGAAAATTAAATTGAATTGTAAACTATGACCACTTATGCCGGAAGAACGACAATTACGCCAAAATACTTCAAGAACCTTCGGAGAAACACTTGTAATAAACTTGTTACTTTTACTGAAGTCTTTTTCGCTAACGTGTGAGGAGTGAACGATACTAAAAGGTAACAACCAATGCGAGGGTTATAAACTCGAGGGGAAACTACTTACTTGGAAATGTATTTGAGTAAATAAGCTTTTACTCCAAAGCGCTGAACAACAAAGCTCCCCAGACACAGAATGATGTTCTCAAAATAACATGTTGGAAATTCGCACGAAAAGTTTCATGAAACAGTTTGAAGCAATTTTCGGATAATTTTGCACCGATTTCTCTGAAAGAACGTACTTTATCCCTCAAAATATAAAACAATAACCGCCACGCCTACTCAAATGTTTCAAACCAAATCCGTCATTATGTCTACTGTAGCGTTGTGAGCGTTCTCAACTACATTAGTCGAGTGATCAATTAGTAACTAACTAACCACATCACTACAAACACAACACTAATTTCCTAAGGACACTCTGTCATTTCGACTGCCGCTTGCCTCCCTGAAGGGAGTGACCCTCAGGACTGTGTGCCCCGACCTAAGATGAGTTCCACATTAGTGGTATTGTTATATATAAGCTATTAATGAGCCATCAGCTACTATCTATTTGCCTTGTATTCTATGCTCGCGTGTTCACCATACTTAACCTCACTTTAGATCTGCATTGTGCCACGCTAGCTCTGCTCCTTCTCTCTCTGCCTGTAAGCCGCTGCGATGTGTTAGCTACTACTTATTCCGCTTTCCCCGTACCGTACCTTGGTCACTAAAAGGGGGAAGAAGCTGACACATCGTATGCGGCCTGCTACTGCTCGCACCCACCTGACATGCGCTTCCTACCGCGCCTTTCAGGGCTCTCTGTACGGGCTCAGGCTGCACGCGGACAAAGGCCTGCCTACCTGCGGCCTACCGCCGCGCGCCTGTACTGACAGGCGACCTTCCACGTGTGGCCAATGCCTGCCTACCTGCGGCCTACCGCCGCACGCCTGTGCTGACAGGCGATCTCCACACAGTCGCGTACTACTGACGTGTACTACCAGCAATCTATGAGGGCCGTCCGACCTACTACGGTGCCTGTGCTGACCAGGCGCCCACATCTACCATGTGCTACCAAGGACGGTACCCTTCCTGTCTATCCTAAGTGTGTGAGTGCTCAGACTTAGGTCAGGATCTTACCCACAACCTAGTCGTGTTCTACTATCTATTTACTATCTTAATTATATCTATGAACCTATCTAGTTGTTTTAATATCTACCTCTACTTACTACTACCTAAACCGTTAAGGGCCTGCGCAGCCTACCATGCGCAGCCCTAGCCGTTACACTACCTATCATTGGTACTACTTTCCCGAAAATCGACGAAAAGATAAATTAAGTAAAACTGTGATCTCATCACATCAGTCAATAAACCCAAAGTTCGAGTCAGCGAATTACGTGCAAACCTTCGTAACGTTAGATTTTTTGTCTACCCCATAAAGTTGGGTTTGAGGGTTGCTCCAGAAGCCTTCAAAGTTTCTTTAGCAACCCTCAAATCTTTATTACTATGGCCTTTTTAAGGGTCTGAGTTTAACATAGACACTGCCCTTTTCAAAAGACGGTGCATTATCACAGATTGTGATGGCAATAAATACCTAAATAAATAAATAAACTATACTCGGTCATACGTCATCACTTTCAAGGTTAGTTTCTTTGTAAGCTGGTCTCAGGGTTTTATATATGGAATTTACAAAAAACCACATAATTTAAAATCTTAAAAGTTTATATTCAATCAAATATTTAAATGACATCCTGGTCAATTTTTATGAAAAAATGCGCACTGCCATTACAAAAAAAAAAGAAAAAGAAATTTAAAAAAAACCTAATGGCATTTCAACATTTTTGAGTGCAACTAGCCAGTGTTTCTAAATGCAAAAATCTAAAAACCTTTAAATCTTATAAAAATATTGTTACAAAAATTACAATTACGCAAAATTTTACACATTTTACATAGCATTGCAATATTATTATGATTAGTAAATATTATGATATATATCTTTGGTCACCTTTTTTTTATACAAGTATATAAATTACTTTTGTCTAGTCTTAACGTTTGTATGTTAACTGGTATTGATATGTATGTACATACCTACTAAAACCCGATCCCCGATCTGAAAGCACTATCGTGTTCGGCTTAAAGATCACATCTGCATATTCCTTAGGTACCCATGTGTTGCCGGCTCATTGTCTAGAATTCCTGAGAACAGGTATCGCACTATAGCCTGTTTCCGTGCTTGTGCCTAGTGTTATTGCTGTAGCGAGATCTTAATGGTGGGTACACATACATGAAACATAACATGAAATGTAAAATCTTGGAAAAGAACATGCCGTCCAAATGATATGCAATGCAACATGAAATGTATAACAGAACAACTAGATGAATTTGTTACATTTCATGTTGCACTTGCAAAATATTCATAGAAATATATTACATAATGATATTTCTTTTTTTTTTTTTTTAGAGGTATGAGGAACAGGGTATAAAGTTCATTCATCCTATATAGAAAAGGGAAGATCCTCCTAACAGATGGGCGTTGTATCTTGCGGGCAACTGCCCGACGGTTGAAGTCGAGATTTTTACCGCGCGATCGACATAAATGATCGCGCGGTTAACTCTAATTGCGCGATGCAGGATTTGTGTGACGTCATGACTTTGATGCGTAGTTCGTATGTGGCAGTACATTTTTATATTCATGTAATATTCAATCCACAGTGTAGACCACCGTACCGCGTTCGCTATTGTGCCGCTCCCTAACACTTTCAGAGAAAAAAATAATCTGAGACCACCAGTGTAAATAAAACAGTTATAAGTATTATCCTTTCTAAAGTTATCTCATTATCCTTCCGAAACTTACTGCTTACAAAATAAGGCAAGATAGAAACAGGTATTGCGTACCTAAAACCTGCCCAGATATTTAGTACAAACAAAAGTTACTCAGAGCTGTGAGCTTAGTACCTTTTAAGTAACGAATAACTCTGACCTTTATTTTATGACTGCGACCTTTTGTCCTGAATTCGTGTGTAACAATGCAAACAGCAAAAAATTAGTAAACCTTGGGAGTAGGAATTCAGGTACTTAAAAAAAAAACTTTTTAATGTACTTACCTGATTTTTCGTACTACAGCAAAATGCGAAGAAATACTCTTGAATAAGTCGGGCACATAAATATTGTGCGGTGCGGCGTGCCGGTGCAGGTGGGCCCCCGGGTCGCAATATACCCGCAGACTTATACCTGGGGTAATTGCGTAACACACACAAAATGACAATTGATCGCAATAGGTTTCATTTTGACAGTTCACGCACGTTCATTGCGTTATTTACGTTGTTGAGCAGACGAATTTTTGAAACATATAAATCAATGGATTAGCAATATACTTCAAAACTCTCGAATTGTGATTAAAAGTGAGTAACGCAAGGTATTCCGCTTCAACTGCATCAACGTCTGGGTAAAATAAGTTTACTGGATTGTCCAGATGTACAGCGTAATAGAAATCTACACAAAACAAACTAGGGCTAAAAATGCTTTATCATTATGTCAACCCTTTTACGCAAAATCTCTTCAAAAACCTATTTATACTAAACATGTAAATATACTTATGTTGATAATTAAATAAGTTCACTTCTGGGCAATTATGTCGGCCGTCCGTTTCATCCGCACACTTAAAGCCTCATAATTAAATACTAGTGTTTGCTCACACCACACAAGTCTACTGAATATTGTATGCGCCGAGTGCTCTGCGAATTATTCCTCATTAACTAACCACAGGGTAAGTGCAATGTGCTTGTAAACAAGATACTTTGCAGTTGTATAAAGGTCGTTTCACGCCAACTGAATTTCGTCAGTCAGCATTCATTAATTAAGTTTCTCCGTAATAAGAATCCAATCTCAATGTTAAAGAAAAAGTATAGAAAGAGTCATTTTGAAGAATGAAGTATTTTAATTTAAGTGAGTAATTATTTAATTGATAACTTGATGAATTCACGAGACTTCTTTGAAAACATTATTACCTAGTTGAATAAATAAATTATCTTAATTCTATCTGCTTCTCGGACGCGGATCGTAACAGTTGTATATAATTGTTGAACGAATTTAGCTTTCGATAACTCCGTTCGACTTAACTGAAATGACTCCCGAGTTAATCTTTATATTCGAAAGTGTGTATAGGACTTTAATTGAATGAAAAATGAGGTAGAATGTATCCGCGTGAAAAAAAAAAAACTGGCTGGATAGAGTGAAAACCGCGCGTGTTCGATTTTCAAATTTTGAATTTTGAATTTATTTGTGGTCACTACAAAGATTGATTTTGTTTGCTAATGTTAATTTATTGATTGCTATTAATGCTTTGTTCAGTGATATTGTTTTAAAATGACGCCGGGAAACTGGTTTATAAAAAGCAAATAGGAATGAGTAACAAAGGAAGCGTCTGATGGTCAGGTATAAAATTATCTATTAATTTTATCAATAATTCTACAAATTTAAAACTCATATTTTAGAAATCTGGGACTTATGTTTTTTCACCCGATTTTTGTTGGTGTATTATGGCCAATACGTCATTTATTATGGTGGTATGGGTAGACTATAATGTCACTTTTTCGGATAACGATGACAGTTCAATCGCCTGGCAGCTACAAGTAAACAAAAAGTTTAAACAATCAGCACACTTAGTTAAAGTATTGTTATATTATAACAATAGTAATTACAACCAAATGTTGGCTTTATTCAACTTTTTTGTACAGATATAAGGATAATACTAGCTTCTGCCCGCGACTTCGATTGCGTGGAAGTCGTAAGACATCACAATATACTACAATAATAGCCACATTTTTATAAAACTTCCCTGTATACTACGTTTGTAGTTTTATTCTGAGCAGCCAAAATATACAGAGAGTCAGGAATGGTGACTCGGGAGCAA
This sequence comes from Agrochola lychnidis, assembly GCA_963680765.1. Lineage (NCBI taxonomy): Eukaryota > Metazoa > Arthropoda > Insecta > Lepidoptera > Noctuidae > Agrochola > Agrochola lychnidis. The sequence goes on from OY796862.1 coordinate 18,786,808, forward strand.
GCGACGTAACTGTTGTCCGTGTGAGAAGCAGCTTGTCCTGAGGTCGACACCCGCAGTCTTCAGCCTTCGATGTCGGCTCCTATGACTTGTTGATCGCAAAGCATACGCTCACAGGGAACTGCACGCGCTTAAACTGGTAATGGTGGGGAATTAGTGGTATACGCGCTATAAACACTGTCTCGCCATCACCACAACCTGTTAGAATTTCCGTCTCGATGACGTCTCTCTGTAAAGACATGACTTTGAGCCGGTTTCCGTTCCACAGATATACAACCGGAAAAGATACTTGCCATTTGCGAATTGAGAAATTCTACGGGGTAATATGTGGCATTCATGGAGGTATATATCACTTCACTCCCTTCAATTTGTGAGAGAATACTGTGGTTGATCGCTGCAGCTTGATCATTTTCGGAGTTAAAATGGAAACACACCCAAGAATTCTCTTGGTACGGTATTTGACTGATGTCCCCGTATACCAGACGAATAAGATCTTCTAAAGTGGGATCTACTCTACCAAGAGTCTCTGGTAGAGTGCCTTCACCAACTTTTAGAAAAACATCGGAGAATTTTTGAGCATTTGAATTCCCGCCAAACCGCAGTTTATGAACTCTCGACCATAGAGTCGACCTTTTCAACGAAGTATTCACTTTGTTTGTCAGAACTGTGACACCACCCATCATATCTTGGTTTCTGCGGATGTCCTCCAGGGTTCTGTTTACAACTTCCACTGCTTTTCTATTTGCCATAATGCATTCATACTATACGATGAAGCGCAATCCCTATGCACACATCTCTTGTTCTGTTGCGTGACACCCCACAAACAGGCGTTTCGTTGCTCTTTAAATCGATGGGAATCTTATAAGGATAATATTATGATAACTTCAAACAAGCAAACTCTTCTAACGAGTCTGTACTTGGCGACTAAGAAGTTCACCACATTCTCCCCCGCTGCGTTCTAGCTTGAGGTGTCGTAGTCCTGCAGATAGCCAGATGGTCTTCTATTCCTAGTAGTTTGCCGAATTGAAGGAGTATCTGAAGCATCACTTTCTGTAAAGACAAATGAAGAGTCGCTTTCTGTCCTCCGTTGCCGTCTTTGGCAATGCCATGACAAGAGATTCACCACAAGTAGTAACTTGAGAGGCTCGGGACAGAACTGCGAATGTACGTGCTCCATCATTCACTAGCTTAAGGAGTTGACGATTTGAACTTGTAGAGATTTCCTGTAGATTAATTATGGAGCGAGTAGTTTTAAAATAATTTTATAGTGTGTTTTCCTATCGCAGTAGTCGCGTTATACGCTGTAAGAGATTTATTTAGAAATAAGCATCACCTTTGTTCATATTTTTCTATTCCTTTCTTCTTGTCTGTTTATATGTGTGTCCAAAAACTGGTAAATAAATAAACGAATAATAGTGATTTTAGCACAGACCGTAATAGTATAAGTGTGGTCTTTCAAATTCCTATAACTAATTTAATCTTACCTACTTTATTAACTAGCAGAAAACTATAAAAACACTTCGATCATGAGAAACAGTCAACTTTCCCAATGCAGAAGAAAGCTCAAATTAATGATAGTTGCAATAATTTCGTAAAAATTCTTGTCGCCCGAAAGCTACCGTACCGTTCCAAACGCTCATGGATTCAAAAGTGCTGTGGAAATTGCTCGCCCCTGGGAACTCATAAATATTGCAGCACACTCGTTTATAAAACTTATCCACCGCAATAAGTGGTTTTTATTGCTCGCAAATAAAAAGCAAAAACATCAAAACAACCTTTTCAAATTTAAAATGTAGGTCTCGCTCATGCGAGAAATGCGCTAACAGCTCGATAGAGTTTTAAATGTGTTGCACGCCTCAATAAATGTAACTATTTATAGTTTGTTTCTTCTGTCAAGTAACCGACTAAACGTAATACCTGTCACTTTAGTTGTCATATTACTTCACAGTTGAACTCTTCCATTTAGCAACGTTATAATTTGTTGACGTTTAGAGTTTGGGTTCTTTACAATAGACAGATTACAAAATATTATATTAATATTATAAATCTAACAAAAAAATTGTGCTCAAGCAGTAACATCAGTTTATATATATTTAATTTTGTTTATATTTATATATAACTGGAAATATATGTTTATGTATATTTTTATATTTAAATAAATATTTATTCCTCAATTCTCTCTATTGCACCTACCACTGTTTGTCTCTGCATCACCCAAAGGTTGACTGGTAGAAAATGCCTTTGGCATTAAGTCCGCCTCTGTACATTTGTGAGCTTGAAGTATTAAATAAATAAATAAATAATAACATCTACGAAGAGTAGTTTAAGAATAAATGATAAAGTTAATATACATTATTAAAAGAGGAAGGTAATATTAAATCTAAAATAACTTTAATTTGGTTTTATCGTATTTTTAAACAAGAAAGTGTCCTTTATAAAAATCCTTTTTACGATTTGTTTACCTTTATTTAACTACCAAAACCTACGGAGTATAGGTACTTAATCGTGTCGTGTTAGTTGGTATCGTCACATTATTACGCTTACATTATGTACGGTGCAACCGCACATTCTGCAATTCAGCAGTTTACGCAACACATTCATTTCAACTCATATAATTAGTTTAGTTCGCGTTGGGCTATCAATGCAGCCAGGCGTTCTCGTTACAGCCAACAAGGGCCGCGTCACTCACTTCATTTCCACACCATCAGTTCATTAAGCTCATTTTACTTTAAAGTACCTTTGGAACAATACAGTAGTGTTTTGATACTTAACCTTCTTTCATTCCATTCATCCAACATCTAAAAGTAGTGTATGGTCTATCAAGGGATCATACACATTATAAACAATTTCGGCTTCCAGTTGGCAAGAGGGAAAAAAGAAATAATTTCTTCATCTGGAGATTTGCCAAATCCGTGTAGACTCCAGCGTGGCATAAATAATTCGACAGGGCGTTACTTTGACGTATGTCTTCTTTGTTGTTGAATTGAGAATGGAGGTGTAAATAAGCGCTCATTATTAATCCGCGGTTACACAGCCCGGTAACTGACAGGCCGCGCCAGGTGTTACTACGCCTGTCGAGGCCTGTCGCGGCCCGTGACGAGCATTCCCATGACGTGTGTCGGACTGGTGCGACCTGTTGGCCGCTATTCCACAAGTGATATGGAGCGCATGGCTACGTATGCAACCGCTGTGGTTTTAATTAGTGGTCAACATTTGATAAACAAAGCAAAAAGAACGCAGAAGAATCGCGCCCGTCCAGGCCGCGACTGGTGCCCTCGCGCCGCGCCTTCCGCGTCTTTGAACTTACCGACTCTCGACGGATCGGACAGGCCACCGCAGGCCTCATCGAATGTGACGGTTCCCACGGCCTGTCGGGCCTGGCCTGGCGTGATCTGACCTGTGAGAAAGCGGGCCGTGGGACTGTAGCATTACGCTGACTTTCGAAACTTTAGGTACTTATGCGAAAATATGTTCAAGCGTTTCTTACCTACTTAGGTACTTTCTATTTAAAAATGAAAGCTAAGATTAGATAAGATAATCATTAATTTGCTCAAACATGAGTAGATACAATACATACAACAAACATTCTCAGAATACAAGAAATTTAAAAAATAAAGATGTAAGTTCAAAAACTAAAACTTGACTGCTGAAAAATCACGCTCTAAAAAGTATGAAACTAGAAAATATTTCAGACAGAAATCAAGACATAGGTACAAAAATGGTCAAGGTAAAGCCGTGGTCGCATGCCATTATAATTTTGTAGGTGTACAGGCATGCGACCACGGCTTTACCTTGACCATTTTTGTACCTATGTCTTGATTTCTGACCTATTCCATTCCTACTCCATAGGACAATTTAGACACAAGACAAAATCAAACTAGTTGCTAATTTAATTGTTTTATTTATTATTTATTGTTAAATGACATTGATTTTACATTCTGTAATTACTTACACCTACAGTCTCAGAAATATATTTTGATTTTACCAAAATATAGAAGTTTCGATTGCAGTATTTCAGCAGGTTGTAAAGTTGAGATTTTATTTTCAGGTGCAGAGCCCAGTGCTGGTGGTGGAGTTAAACCTGAACAGACTCGAGGGCACACAGCTCAGGGCGCTAGGTCTGCTGTCCGTGTACGGGTTCAACGTGACGTATGAGGTGCGAGGAGCAGCGCAGTCACCGGGACCCACTTCATGCAGCGCCATCGAGTGCAGGCTGCTTGGGCACTGCTACGCCAGGCGGAATTATCAGTAAATATCAATACACTGCACAATGCAACACAGAAACTAAATTAACGATTCAATTAGGTTTCTATGCCAAGAGTCGCTAACAAGCTGTAACATAAGCAACTTTGTTATTGTTTATCCGTTCCAACTAGTTCTTTTGTTTCCCGATCCCCTGCACATTCCTAGCTAGGTCAAATATCATGGACTCATGAGATAGATATAAGTTTACCAATTTTTTTATTTTTTATTTTAACATAAAACACATTACAGTTGTGTTCAGATAGGCAACCAATGCCTAGGGACTGAAATTAAATCGTTAGTTAAGCTGAAATAAATGAAAATTTTACACTTAGAAAATTGTAAAAATACGACGTCCTTGTTAATAAAATTCTCTAACTTTTAAACTAATAAGAACATCTCAGTGATTCATACCTCCAAAGAATCTCTATGACTTGGGCAAGTTTTTCTAATTCGTGGTTAACTTTCGCTAGTGTAACATTTTCCAATGAAATTCGCTCGAAAATTGAGTAAAATTTTTGCCAGACCGAAGCCTTTGCAATAAATGTTTTTTTTTTTCTTATTGAACACATGTTTTCTAGCTCTGTAAAAGTATTACCACAGGAAAGGCCCACTCTTCTACAACGTCCTGATTTTTTTATTTTATCGATTGCCCTGACAGTTTTTTTAATGATTTTTTTCTTTGTGAACCATGCGAAGTGATTGAAAAAACTAAAATGAATCTTTTGAACCATAAAAAATAGTGCCGACATTCTTAGGGTTAAAAAGCTTGGAAATGACCTTGCCCACACCCCTATTCGATTTAATCCATACTTCCAGGGATATCTTGTATAGTGAGCGTGACTCACTGATAACAAATTATGATGGGATACACGACAAAACATTATTGCGGATATTTCCACGCTATTATTTACTCCACAATATTTTCCACAGGGAGTTTTACTGTTCGTGTTTCGAGGGTTACTCCGGAGCGGACTGCGGAGAGGGTCCACTGTGTCCGAGGACCTCCAACATGTGTAAGAATGGCGGCACCTGCAGGTGAGTGAACCCATGACTTTCTGTTTGCCATCATTTCGTTCACATTTTCTCATAATTTATGAATAAGCTGTTCACCTATTTTCTTTTCCACCGTAATTTTTTTTCGAATTCCTGCAATAATAAATGTTTAACTTTTTTAAAATAAAAGTCTTTTAAACGACTGCCTTCTGTTTTTTTTAAATTCCAGAGACTGAGCCACATCTGTACGTAAGGTTCTAATTTAGCTTTTGAAAAATTCCTGTTTTTGCGTCATGATCCTCAACGTCGTCGTTTTTTTGTTCTGGAACAAAAAGGGTTCAGAATTAAAGTACCAAAAACTTAGGTTACGTTGTTTCGTAGATTTCTGGCACATTACTAATGTGGACAGAAGTTTTGTAAATATGTATTTTCTGGTAAAAGAATGTATAACAAACGTCGACTCGATCAAAAATATTCATAATACATCAACCATTAGCATCATTCAACAATACTGTTGAATCGCTGTATGTATCGACAGACAGATGGGCCCGGCCGCCGTCAGCTGTATCTGTGCGCCAGGCTATACGGGCGACCTGTGCGAGGCACAGCTAGCACCACCCGGTGAGAAATATTTTTATATTTTCTAGCTTTTCTTTTTCCAAAAACAGCACTGCCTCCTTCAAAATGAGTTCTTTCTTATGACACAATTTCTTTTTTTCATTTGAAATAAAATTAAACCAATTTACTACCTATACTCTAAGGTTTTATGTAATTAAATAAAAGTAAACAAAAAAAAAACACATGACGAAGACAGCTGTCAAGTAACCGACTAAATTTAATACCTGTCACTTCAGTTGTCATGCTACGTCACAGTTGTACTCTTCAATTTAGCAACGTTATAATTCGTTGACGTTTAAAGTTTAGGCTCTTTACAATAAACAGATTACAAAATATTAAATTATTTTTATAAAACTAACAAAAAAATTGTTCTCAAGCGGTTACATCTACGAAGAGTAGTTTAAGAATAAATTATAAAGTTTAACATATATTAATAAAAGACAAAACCATTGTAAAAATCTAAAATTATTTTTCATATTTTTAAACAAGAAAGTGTCATCTATTAAAAACCCATTTTAATATTTGTTTACCTTTATTATTTTATCTACTAAAAATAATCTCTAATTGCGTAATAATCTCTTCCACGTTATTATTCTTCGTGTGAATTTTGTTTCAGAATGCGGTATAGAAGAATGTGCAGAAGTTTGTAATAAGGAAGGAACAGCTTGTGACTGTAACCCGAAGGATACAGACTTCTGTGAGTATTTACATTAATTGATAATGCTAGGAAGCGGTGATAAATTCGTATTTTACTGCTATGTCACTATGGGCCAGTTTCTCGAGCGAAAATGATCGCAAAATTAATGTGTCAAATTGTCAAGCGCGCGTAAACTGCTGTGATTAGCTGTTAATAAATCATTCAACCAATTACAGCAGTTTACGAGCGCTTGACAATTTGACACATTAACTTTGCTATAATTTTCGTTTTAGAAACTGGCTCTACTAAACGTTTTTATGTTTATAGCATCAGCACGATTTGAAACAAGACTGGAAGTAGTAGATCAGGCAGGTGTAAACATATCTCAAGAAGTCATAAAACAGGTATTTCTTGATAAATAAAACCACAGAATAATTATAATTATTCCAGAAGGATTTATTCAAAATAACAATCTTACCTTTTTCAGTTAACAAGTTATTTAAAAGCGTCAAACATTACATTAGAAGATGAAATAGAAATTTTAAATATTAGGTAAGTTTCTGTTCACAAAGTACTATTGGTGTATCTCGTGATGATGTATCTCGTGATGGTATGTGAATGGTCTGTGTACGCGATAGTGCGGTGTCAACGGACGGCGTGCGTATTGTGTGGTTGCGCCTGTGGGGCGTGCGGCGCGAGGCGGACGCACTGCGCGCTGCCCTGGCTCGCATGCGCACACACCACATGCGTCTGCGCACCGACACGCTACAATTCTACATGCAGCCTGCGCTTAGCTTGCACGTAAGTACCTACCTATATTCGATTCATCTGTCGTTATAAAACTATCACTTTTTGTAGGATCTTTAACATGACGAAATACTTATTAAATCCCCAAATTCACTTCCAAGGCTTACGAACTTAACGACACCATCAATCTTCGCGCAGCGAAATCAATTTAAGAGCAATCATGAGCGCTTCAGGGAATTGGGGAAATCTCAGCTTGATTATTCCTAAGTATCCATCCACAGTTGACGAAAAGAATGGGTCGAGTTTGATTCCCGAAACTGGATGGAGTTTCGAGAAAATGCCTTGTACAATTTTTTTTTACTGTATTAAACGGTTTTTGTAGAACATTCCAAACAATGAACTGGAACAATTTGTCTATCTGCTTTGTTTGTTCAGTTAGGCTGGCTTAGTAAAATTTATTGCCCGGTTTGAGTAATCCGGAATTGGCATACCGAAAATTTGGGGAAACCGCACACGAGATACATGGAATAAACGGTATGACCAACCATGGTGTATGTTTTGTTTCGTTACTGGTAAATAATTAATTAAATACATTTTGAATAATTATGTGAGGAGCAATATTATACTGATCAAAACTGTAAATGATCTTCTTAATATTTCTTTTACGAACCCGAAAAAAATCAAATCTATACGTTTGGTGGCTACAATTTACTTAATTTTAAATTCAAGAGTCGTAAGGACTCTTGAATTTAAAATTAAGAGTCTATATTACCTCAAATTACTTAGCATGATCCTCCATTAAATAAAAAATACTGCAGCATTAATTTTGAAATAAATATATGGATAAGTTATGTCACACGACACAAATAAATTTCCTCTATCAAAAAATACTTCAAATTAGATCATGAAACTTTGCATAATAAATTAATAACTGAACTAAATATAAAGCAAATACTACGTTTTTTTTTTAATCACCATTATTTTCGCCGTAAAAAGAAATTACCTAAACTATTGTTGCCTTGGAGCCTTCTCCCCGCCGCTCAGTCTCGCTATCACTCAGTCCGCGAGCAATATCGTGCGAGCGAGATAAGGAGTGAATTTAAGCTGAGGTATTATGAACTCTTAAAGTAATATCTGGAAACAACAGCTATGTGTCAGAGAGCCAAAAGTTAGCGAAGTAATTACTTCGCTAAGCGTCATCTTATTTCGGGGAAGGTTGACGAAAACCTTAATATTAAAACTTATTTTGAAACGAAGTTCTTTATCGCACGTTCCAAACATACTTGGCGAATGAGAGCTAGACCGAAAAAAGTGTAAGTATTTACTTCGTACGAGTATGATCTATCACGACACTTTTGCTATACTATAGTGTTTCTTTGATTTTTTTTATTTAGTTAAGCGTTCTCAAACGTTGTTAATTTATTTCATTGTGCCTGTTATTTAATACCTACATATTATACAGCGAAAGCACAGTATAATAAAGTAACAGTTTTATATCTTGGCAGTGACCTTGAAATAATTACCTACGGCGGGCGGCTCGGTAGATAAATCTTCCGCGTCCGCGCACTCGATACTGTTGCGTGTACCTACCTACACTGAGATTTCGAAGCGCATCGTTTCAGCCGTTTTTTATGAAGATATAATACTGTTACTTTTTTATACTGTGGCGAAAGGAACTTCGTTTCAACCGGGTGTCTCTCAACACCTCTCGACTTTTTTTTTACAGATTTTTCCAATTTCGCTAGCATGACTATAACTGATTTTTTTAGAGGATCAAAAATGTTCACTTGATAGCCGCAGCGTCGACCCTTGACATGGAAAACAGAACCAAAACTATAGTTCAGTGAGCAACCGTGATGCCGTTCTTAATTATCATGTAAAGAACCCTGAATGATGGTTTTTGAAGTCAGCCTATATTCGGTCTGTTTTAGAAAGTGTACATTCAGTCTCCCTTGATACGCAAAAAAAATAAGAGAGGCTGAATGTGCCGTACATAATAATATTAGTTGGAATTTTATTATTACAATGATGGAAATGTGGAACATGCCAAGGTACGCCGGCCGGAGTTCAGTGCCTACAAGGTATTAACATTCTTAAAATAGCGCGGGAAGCTTAATTAAAAAAGTTTGTGGAGATGCCTTCATTTTAGTCTCTTACATAACTATAATAATGGAGCTGAGGAGCTCGTGGCTAAATAATAACAGCCTCACGGGTCGATTCATCAGGTTAAGCTACACTTGCTGGGGTTGGTCTGTGGATGAGTAACCATCTTAACATACCGAGACTCTTCCGTGCCTCGGAAAGCACGTCAAGCCGTTCATTCGTGGATCTTTGACAGTCGTAACGGGTCGTCAGAAGCCCGAAAGTTGACAACCAGTCTTATCAAGGGATATCGTATTACCCAGTTACTAGGTTGTGGAGGTCAGATAGGCAGTCGCTCCATGTAAAATATTGATATTCAGCTGCATCCGGTTGGACTGGAAGCCGACCCCAATATAGTTGGGAAAAGGCTAGGAAGATTGATTGGATCTAGACGGACGACGATGGGCGACGAGCGACGTGGTCGTAGTATTCAGTAAAGTTTTATTGATAGCATACATAGCCTTGATTGATTAAATCTTCCTGGATCAATAAAACATTACTATAAAAGCTGAATAAAGAAAATTGATGACTTGCAACTAAATATTCCAAAAATAAAAGATAAAATCTGCAACAATAAGCTTGAATCCTGCGTTCAATTATTAATAATAAGCGTTTACTGCCGTCTATAGCGAGATTTGGCGTCGGTCCAGCACACATGCTACCAGATAACACTCGTTAACCTGGCTCAGCCCTTTCTTTATGATGCTCATTGTTAGGAACACTCTAATAGCTTTACACTCTAATAAACCTCAGTACCTGGGCGACCGAGCTCTTCTCGGGTGAAAATAGAAAAAACGAATTTTCCCAGATATGAGACCTAGCTAGGTCGATTTCTATCGCCCCCGTAAACCTCTATATTGCAACTTTCATCGAAATCGTTATAGCCGTTTTTGAGAACGTGATTACAAATACAAATAAAGTATTGGATAAACCGCGATTTATCCGTTTCACTCCAACAAAATTGATCGGAACTCATTATTTTTAAACGAAAACTAAAGTTAAATCTCTCAAAGTTATGATCGGTTCCTTAAAAGGGATATTTATTGAGATTGGATTTCACCCCCAGCCCTTGAGCAAAGGGCGAACACCGAAATATAAAAAATATTTTCAAACTGTTGATTCTTCATTGCATACGTTACCGTAATCCATTTACATTCAGTATTACTTTTGCCACAACATTTTCAATTAACGTCCTTTTGCAGACTCTGGTTGTGAACCATCGTCCTGAAATATGGGAGGGATCGGAGTTCATACTGACATGTTTGGCGTATGGATCTCCGAACATCGCCTTCACGTGGTACAAAGACGGTGTCAAGATAAACTTCAATGGTACCATGAGGTTAGTTTGTGGGATTTTAAATGTGTGTGAAGCAATATTTTCTAGTACATAAAATTAAACCTTAAAAAAAAACAGTAGCACTCCGGGTGTGCCGACAGAAGTGAAAACTTGTAAAAAAATCGGCACCGGGGTAATCAACGCGTTGTTGTCTTTTACTCCACGGTGTCGGTAACAGGTCGCAAGTTCAATGGTTTTTTCCCATCTCAAAAGTGCCCAACGCGCCAAAAAAAGTTTTCACTTCAAAATTACCAGGCTGTTACACCTGGACATAATGGACGCTACCTAATAGCCTGGCGTCGAGACCGACGAGTGAGCGAGCCTGTGCAGTCCCGGCACCTAACGAGCGCCCATCCAATTACCGGCGACTGTTATTTAACCGCACCGATTAATCGGCCTAACAAAGCTTCCAACGGGCTCGCTTCCTGGTGGTTTCATTTCGTTTGGACTTTATGTATACGAAAACAAGTTTATTCAACAGAAGTGAGTTGGGTTTTAAAACTCTATTTTAAGCAAAAGAAGTTTTAAGTACGTTAGCAGCTGGCAAAAAGTAAGCATCGCCATTAGAAGATCATTCGTTTCCCAGAGACATTTGGACCCGCACGGTATCAGAAGACGCGCTCGGTCGTCGCATGTCAGTGTTAGGCCTATCAGAAGCGAAGAGGCCCGACAGCGGCAAGTGGTCCTGTGCAGCAGACGATGCTGGCAGGAGACGATGTAGAGCGCTGAGGCTGACGGTGCTGAGACCACCCGATATACGACTCGTGCCTTCCACAATCACTGTCGATAAGGTGAGTCATTCTAGAACGGCGGTAAAATCAATTCTTAAGTTATACTGACATAACAGTGGATATAAATGTGTGTCAGGGCGACAACGTGAGTATAACATGTCTGGCGGGAGCGGGGCGGGTGCACGGCGCGCTCGGGTTCAGTTGGGCGAGGGAGAGGACACTGCTACCGATGGCGCCGGGTAGAGTGGTCTGGGAGGATCTGTACCCAGCGGGGAGCGTGCTCAAGCTCTATAATGTACAGGTATGTTATGCACTCTAATGCGTAAAATACTTTTACAATACAAAAATATAAGAAAGTCTTCCAATTTTGTACTATTCGACATACCTTTTGGGTTAGAAATCCAGCGAGTTCCGATGTCAAGTGTCATCGGTAGCTGGCACCAACGCCAAAGGCGTGACCATGTGGGCTCTAGGAGCGGACGACGTAGCGTGTGAGAGTGACGCCTCCCATGGCTTGCGCTGGCCGAAGACTGCTCCCGGAGCGCACGCGACAGCCGCCTGTCCACCAGGACACAGCGGAGAGACAACCAGGCAAGTGGAAAATACTGAATAAACTAAAAAAATCGTCGAAATAAAGACAATAATTTATCGTTTCCATACCATGTAGTAAAAGTTTTATAAAGGTAACTATTTTCAGGTTTTGTGAGCCGAAAACCGGTCAACATGGCGTCAAGTGGATGCTACCAGATTTCTCTGGTTGTATTGTAGACTCACTCAGAGATATTTATGAACAGGTAAAAGAAAACATAACAAAACTTAGATATTTTTTGTCTATGCATAACAACCAGTAGAAACGTACATTATGTTGTTGGTCAGTTCACTTTGATATCGCTGGGCTACTCTTGGCACTCTGTGTCGCACGTGTTGCGGCAGTACGGCGCAGTGCTGCGCTCCCTGCCGACACACCCGGGCGAGGGCGAGCCTCCCCTCACACATGCAGCACACATGCTGCGCTACCTCATGTCTGCTGCAGCTCAGCCAGCCGACAAGTACCACAGCACGGAACATCTGCTGCAGATCTATGACCACCTGCTCACACATCCTGATGCTTTCCTTGATGAAGAGGCAAGTAATTGCTAAAGATTTAGGATGAAGCTGATGCAAAGTCAATTTCAGTAGTTAAGAATGTTATATTTGATTGGTCTTACTACTTCGATTAGAAAATCTTCGATCTTCAAAACGCAGTAGTGGACACAGCGGGCATGAGGAGTGACTTCGACAAGCGCTACCACGAGTTCACAGTCACAACAAAACCAGTACACGACGACAACGCGGCGCACTTCGAGCTTCAGCCAGCTCCAGTCGGGAGCGAGGAGTGGCTCGTGACGTCAGCAGGAGTGGAGCTGGCGGATAGAACTGGCAATACTTCCGTGGTCACCGTGCTGTATCATAATCTGGGAGCAAGGTTGCCGTCGTTGAGAAGATACGTCGAGTATAAGTAAGGATCCTCTCCCTGAATTGTGATTTTGATGCAAAAGATTGTAAGGCTATCAACATTAATTCTGGATTCCGTTTTGGTTTGAGATTGTTTTATTAACTCCTGTTAATTGTTTCATTTAATTTATAAAGTATTTCTTTCGTTTTGTTTTGTTTTTATTTATTTATCCGTCCCTACTACACGGTAGTTGTAGCGGCAATTCTTTCAGGTCCGGCCGCGCGACAGAGTACACAATAGCATCTCAACAGGTGCAGGTGTCTGTGAGTGGCGCGGGAGTTGACGCCACGCTCCCTCACACTGTCACACTGCTGTTCGCGCACTCTAAGAATTATAGCGCTACTGGTGAGTAGATACCCTACACGATACAGCTCCTTCAATAATGATGTCAACAAGAAAGCACGCTCGCTCATGTAGTTGTTCTGTGCCAGCACCTCAGCTCGCGTGTGGAGGCCGGACGCGCTCGGCGCCGCGCGTGTGGAGCACGCAGGCGTGTGAGCTGCGCGTACCGGAGCGCACACACGTCGCGTGCCGCTGTCAAGGACTGGCGACCATCGCACTCTTCATTGTGGACCGGGAGACATTCGTGAGTACTAAAAGACAAGTGATTGGAATGAAAGAGTGATGATGATGATGAGTGGTGATTTTATCAGACAGGTATAGAGAATGACTTACGAGGCATCGTGAAAATCACAGTGAGCATCGGGGGTGCGATGTGTCTTGTTGCGGCATTACTGCAGCTCCTCAGCCTAGTAGCTGGCAGTAAGACCAGGCTGCCAGTGCTGCTCAAAGCTGCCACTGCGGGCTTTCACTCTGCAGCTATGTTGGCTCTACTTGAATGTGATACGAAGCAAGTGAGGATTAATAACTTGAGTCTTGTGTAACTGCTTCAGATAATAAGTGAGTGAGGTGTTGCTATGTCGCGCAGGACGTAGCATGTCCGGGCGGCGTGGGCTGGGCGGTGGCGCTGTGCTGGATGGCGGGCTGCGCCGCGCTGTGTGCTGCGCCGCTGCTGCTGCACGCCGAGCTGGCTGCCACAGCCACGCGCGCGCCCTCTGTCGGACTACTGTGCGGTACGTGGAGGTGCAGACGGCCGGTGTGCAGGAGGGCCGCGCGTGTCGCTGTACTCACGCGAACTGGTTGCAGGCGTGTGCACACTATGCTGGCTGACAGCTCGGCTGTGGGGCGGCGCGCCGCTGCAGCTGGGCGCGGCCGCCAACGCCGTGTGTGCTGCAGGCCAAGCGCTGCTAGCCGCGCTCGCGCTCGCACTCGCGCTCGCGCTCAGAGGGCGAGCACGCGAGCACAAGCCGGGGGGAGCCGTGCGCGAGCGAGCACGAGTAGTGCGGCACACGCTAGTGTTGCTGGTGACTACGTGCGCGACGCAAGCGGCCGGAGTGGCGTACGTGCAGCCCGCAGAGACCAGCATGCCGCACGTTGTAGTGCTGGCCGCCGCCGCGCTGGCTAATGTGAGTCAACTCTATGATCGTAAGAATCAATGTCACATAGACCAATACACTCGACCAACATCTCCCATTGCTTGTCCAGGGTATAGCGATGCTGCTGTGCTACGTGATCATGGACGAGGAGTGTCTGCAGGCAGCGCGGCGCCTGCTCACGCTCTCCTCACACAGCGAGTGGCAGGACGCGCCCGAGGGAGACGCCTCACATAGTCGTGAGTGAGATTCTTCTTTTCAACACATAATTTGTATCGAAAGCGACGCTGTCTGTAGACGGTATCGCTATGTGGGCAATTGTGGGCACTTGTGTGCTCAAGTGTTAAAATATTATACTGCTATAACATTGACGTCGTTACGACTATTCTAAGGAATAAAATACTTTTTAACCGACTTCCAAAAGGAGGAGGTTCTCAATTCGACTGTATGTTTTTTTTTTTTTGTATGTTTATTACGCGATTACTCCGTCAATTATGAATTGATTTTGATGATTTTTTTTTGTTTGGTAGATCATACTTCAGAGGTGGTCCCATATAAATTTTATTAACTTTACTTGGGTAGTTTTTGAGTTAGCTTCAATAATACGTATTTTTACCTCACTTAGTATGTGGATGATATTATGATAACTTCCTGTCACTGTTATTTACATAGCAGGTAGAGGTATTCGAATTTGTGTGGGGTAGGTATCACAATTAAAAAGTGAAAAATAAAAACTTTTTACAAAAAAAAAAACAATCGACTTCAAAAAAAACACTACGAAGTGAAAAATAACTTTAATTTCGGAAGTCGGTGACAAAGAACGAAAATTTAAAACCAAAGACACCGACTTCCGAAATTAAAGTTATTTTTCACTTTGTAGTGTTTTTTTTGAAGTCGGTTGCTTTTTTTTTGTAAAAAGTTTTTATTTTTTTTTATACCACACACCATAAAAACACCACTACTACTTTTTACACCATATTTTTTTTTATATTACTTATGTAAATGTAGAAATTTAAACAAGATGAAATTTTAATTTTGTGAAGTTTTTTCTGTATTTGAACTTACGTGTCTTTTGCTGGGGTACATAGTTGATGAAGCTGTGTGTACTAGAACCTACAAAGAGCACCACAATGGAATGGAATGGTCTATTGCCTGAAACACATCTTCTGCTCTCAAATATTATGTTTTTCCAGAACTTGCATTGTAGTGAACTCTTTTTTGTCTTTGAAAAGTGGTTGAGGTTGTTTGTTTCAGCCGAATGCTCGACTTCATTTAATTTTCTATATATCAGCAATTACTTTGTATTTCTTTTTCTTTGTATTTTTTTTTTTTGGTCATTGATAGCATAGCAGCATATTGATATCCGTCAGACTGCCATGTCATAAGTTTCGAGTTCGAACCCAAGACACGCACCTCTGACTTTTCAGATTCATGTGCATAGTGTATTCTCCTTGCTTCAAAAACGGTGAAGGAAAACATTGTGAGAGATATTTCTCGATAGTATGTGAAGCCAACTCAGAGGCCCATAAGTAGCTTTATAACTCTGCCACCAGGTTAGTCACCACATGAAAAAGAAGAAGACTTTGTATAATTGCTAAATTTATTATCTCGCTTTTAAAAATATAGGACAGACAACCCTGTTGCCAGAACCCCAAATAAAAGTGATCTTCTCTTTCGGTTTGTTTCTCGTGAATGTTTAGAGGTGTGTACTTACTTCTAAGCTGTTGTCATCACATTGTTGTAGTGTACATAAAGCAAGCTCGCGAGGTGGAGTGCGCCTCGTCTCATGTGTCGCCCGCTAACACCTACTGGCAAGCGCCGACGTTAGAGAGCCCGAACACGATGTACAGGTGAGGAATGCGGTACTATTTCACTATCACTTAGACGCCATCCCGAAGTAGCTTCTATCAGACCTGACTGATTCCCTTGTTGCTGCAGGCGTCAGTCGAGCGGCGCGTGTGTGGCGGACATAGTGCGGTGCGTGGAGTACAAGCACAAGCTGCAGTCGCCGCGCACACACTCGCGCGCACTGTGCGACCTCATACCCACAGGTATCTATGCAATGTGGATACTTCTTGTAGTAGACTATATAGGTACTAAGGGCAGGCTTTTTGGTAGTTTGATGAAGCTCAAAGCAATTTTCAGGTCACCTGTAATTTGCCTTCCCAACCCTTTTCGGTTACTTGCATTATAACATACTTAACAGAAAAACGTTAGCTGTTTAACGATACGCTTGATAACATACTCGTACATACGACTACACTTCAAGCTATACATTTCCAGTTTATGCTGATCTCGCATTGTATAGGTTTTCCGTACAATGCGAGGTCAGCTTATACTGGAAATCTATAGCTTGATGTGTAAGGGTATGTACATCATAGTTACTCATGTGACTCCCCGTAGACGGTGGTGGTGCGCACGTGCGTACACTGCCGCACGTGTCGCGCGTGTGTGTGGAGCTGCGCGTGATGCCCGCGACTCACGCGCTGCCACACGACTCACGCACCTACAGGAACAGTACCGACATTTCCAAGGTAAGTCAAGTATAAAAGACGTAAATTCACTTAAAATTCCAACTCATAGTCAAATCAAATCATAATTTCCCAGGAGAGCTGTACGATCTGTAGTCAGTCGACGCCCGACGTGTCGGCTCGTCCGATCAAGAGCTGTCTCAAGAAGCGCGCGCCGCAGTTGTCGAGCAGCAGCTCACTGCCGTCCATCCACCGCGAGTGCGGCGACGAGCACAACCACTCACACATACAACTAGTCAACACACACTCACATGACAGAACGATTACTCACAGCACACAAACACACACTGACAAAGTGCTGCACAAGATATCACATGACCTGGACTTCCTACTCAACAGGACGCCGAGCCGACCCGCCGACCACTGCTCACAGCGCATAGAAGAAGCGCCAACTTAG
Source organism: Agrochola lychnidis (assembly GCA_963680765.1). Classification (NCBI taxonomy): domain Eukaryota; kingdom Metazoa; phylum Arthropoda; class Insecta; order Lepidoptera; family Noctuidae; genus Agrochola; species Agrochola lychnidis. The sequence goes on from OY796862.1 coordinate 18,804,110, forward strand.
TAGTGCGGGACAAGTGATAGTAGGTGTAAGTAAACTAGTGACATGGAAACAGGGATGTGATATGTGACAAGCTTAGAGATAATTATGTATAAATTGTAATAAAGATTGTATATGTAGATACTAACTTAGGATAGAATTTTTATAATTTTGTAATGTATATCCGTAAAACTAATGAACAGTAGGGATGATGCCTGAGTAAAAAAAAGAAATTCCATTTAGTCCGTCAGTCAGATAAGAAAAAAATATTAGACACGTATTTTTTGCTTTATCATATTAATAATAAAAATCACAGATAAAACGCATTAAAGTTGGGGATCGGGGGCTCGTTACGTCACAACTCAGTATAAAATAAACAAATTAACTCAATGTACGCCTTCATTTTCTGATACCGTAAAAAAACAGAAATCAAAACTAGAACAATTTAAAAAAATACTTCCAAAACCTTTAAAGTAAAAATACTTGCATAGAACATTGATCCGTAACATAATATAAATAAAGAGCACAATCGCGTTTACAAAAATGAGGTATCGGTAACGGTGTCGCGAGTTCAGTTGATTTTTCCCATTTCAAAAATGCTCAACGCGCTTAGTAAAGTTAAAACTTCAAAAAAGAAAAAATACGTGTCCAATATTTTTCATTAATCCAACAGACGGACAAAACAAAATTCAAATGCATTACGTTTGATCTTGTTCCTCACATGATTCACACGATAGATCTGACCATGATTAATACATTTTTCTCAAACATGCTTGGAAATTCAAACATTATTTTGACAACCTCCTTCGAGATAAATCGAAATTGCTGTACTGGTCAAAAACAAGCGAGTGAAACTATGGAAACTCACTGTCCTGTTTTTTTAAAAATGGAACTAACTTTTTACTTCTACACATAGCAACCAAGGAAATGGTAACTTATAAGATTTTATTTAAATTTCGAACTGGCTTAGGAAATGAAGCTGTTTGAAGTAAAGCAGAAACAAATGAACATATTGGCGCGTGAAAATTTTTCTTTGTTCGTCATTGATTCTGGAATTTAGATTTTTAACTTAATTAACTTAGTTTGAATTTCCGTGCATTGTTTGAGAAAAGTACTATACAAGCCTTGGCCGTGATCAGGCAGTGATGGACTCACGTATGTTTATCCTCGGCTTTTTCGCGACCGTCCATCAATGCACTAATTGCTGGCCGCGACAGTAATATACACACGATTACACATCAAGCTATGTAAAACCAGTTTATGTTGATCTCGCATTGTACACGATTTCCGTACAATGCGAGGTCAGCTTATACTGGCAATTTATAGCTTGATGTGTAGCCGTGTGTACTATACCTGTAAAAAGATAATCATCAACAATATCATTTCAGTTAAAAGACGTCCGCTGCTGGACATAGGCCGCTGTAAGATATGATAATTATATTTTTTTATATTTCGAAAAAGTTGTTTTTTTTATTCAATTATTCATTCTCTAGCAACCCGCCCCAGCTTCGAACGGTTTTTACGACTTGACCAAACATCGAGATTAATTATATTACCCTTGGGCGCATTATGTCCAATTCACAAAATGTCCAACTGTCCAATTCTCATTTGGTCTAGTTTGCAATTGGTCCAGTTCGTAATTGGTCTAGTTCGCAATTGGACCAGTTCGCAATTAGGGGGCGTCCTCGATTATATTATGTAAGTTTAATATTAAAGTATTATTCACATAAACCTTCCGGAATAAATTATCTAAATTATGAAAACTGCATCAGAATCCGTTGCATAGTTTAGAAGAACAACGCGTCACACAGACAAGAATAGCGATTTTAATTTGTATAAGTAAACTAGCGACCCGCCCCGGCTTCGCACGGGTATAAACTTCGCACGGGTATAAACCGGGTTATTATACATATAAACCTTCCTCTTCAATCACGTATCTATTAAAAAAAACCGCATCAAAATCCGTTGCGTAGTTTTAAAGATTTAAGCATACATAGGGACAGAAAAAGCGACTTTGTTTTATACTATGTAGTGATAACGAAGTAAACTGAAAAGATATAAAAAATGAAGAAAACATTTTCCTTTATTTAGTATTTATTTGAGTAGGTAACTACAGCGTTGTGTCACTAACGATTTCCTCAACGTTGTAGCGATTGACGCACTCCGGTACAGTTGAAGAGAATAATGATGTGTAAATACAGTAAATTGTGTTGTGTTTGTTGTTTACTTGCATATTTTCTTACGGTGTTTGGATTGATGTTTATAATACTGAATGCAAATACAATTCAATTGTAGATATTAATGTTTATTCTCTGTTTATTCTCATTAAAAATAAATAGTCCTTCTATTCCTTTTCGTTATTGTGGATTCTGAAATGAACGTGAGTTGAGAAAAAACTAGACTGTATAATGATCTCTTTCACGAGAAAAATATTTAATGGAAAGCAAAGCACATTATAAACTTGTGCTGATGCTGGTCTCCAACAGCATTATTGCGCTTAAATGTAAGGCTATGAATTAGAATGATTGTCACTAAAAGACTTAAATTGAAGCTAAGTAAAAGCACTCACTTAAATATGGCTATCTAAACATAAGAAATAAGACAAAGAATAGGAATAAATTGGAACGAACTCACAAAATGTCTAAACCATCCACTGGATAAACGATGATCTGCAAGTTTTCGTTCTTTTTTGTCCTTGACGATGACTCGAATATTCGACGGGTCCGAAGTCCGACGCCGGTCGACCTCTGGATGACCTCTGATTCCTCTAGGCGTGTGCGAGTGCTACGCAAAGTTTCTTGAGCAGGACATTGATGACTCCTGCAGGATCTGTCGCCGCTGAAGACCGCAACTGAAGAGCTTCGAGTTTGATGTATTTTCTTCCGAGACCGTTAAACTTTTGCAAATAAGGCGAAATCCTTGAATTACAAATATTAGCTCGTGGAGCAATAAAAGAGTGGACTGTATTTTTAGGCGAAGGTTTAATGCCGTCTTATTATATACAAACTACAAAATCCTGGACAAACAGTTAATAATTATATAAGATTGAATGTCGTCCGTCGCGGTGGAGTCTGTGGAAGCGAGTGGTCATCGGGCCGAGCCGCGTTGTCGCCGCGCCGCGCCTCAGCATGTCGATGACGCGTTGATCACGCAGCCTGCTCATGCAGACCGCGCGCAAGGTGTTGGGTTCGATTCCAAGTCCCAACAGGAATCCTCATCAAAACAGCGATACTTTTTATTTCGGCTATTACACCTGCAACTTACAAATGCTAGTTATGATGAGATATTAATTAACAACTGTAGATAGTGTTAAGTCGAATATCCTCAAAACAGATCTATCTCGAATGAAAGTAGTCTCAACATTGTGGTGAATTTGAAAAGGTACACGGCCCATCTCGATACGTTTCATAAAAGTTTTATATCAGTACCTTTGATCAAGTAATGCCCATTGACCAGAATACCCGCGACATTTCTTAGGACTTTCTTTAAACTTGGAAATGATAGACGGACTGCCGAGCAATGCGACTGAAATGAAAGCCTAGATAAATAATATGAACTGATAATACGTAGGTACATTTTTATTCAGATTTTGCTCTCTAACCACCGTGAAATCCTGAACGTTAAACATTAAATTTAAAACGAAAAGTTAAATTATATTATTTTGCACTTTGTCGGTTGAAGGCGACAAATAAATCCTTAATTTAACGCTTGCACTCCACGAAGATACGCAAATTAAATTTTGCTCACAATTGGAGAAGGTAAAATAATTCAAAGCGTAGTACGAAGATCTTCGTTTTCAATTATGGGAACAAAATTTGGCAAGCCATCGCGTATCTTCGAATAAGCCTCTGAGGGAGAGGTATTTATTAGGTTACTTTAAAATACTCGCGTTATTTAGCTGTCTATCTGTCAGGTATGTGTATAGAATGAAAAAGGTAGGTGCTAAAGTTAATATTCTAGTAGGATAAAATCCCTCTGAACCCAAAAATTGTTTCGCATGTTTGGCTCGTTCAATTTGTGACATAATTTTTTATGTTTTTTGTGTGCCAAATAGCCCACTAAAAGCACAGACGTTTCTAAATACAATTTGGTCAAATTCAAATCATTTATTTCAAATAGGCACTTTTAAACGTCAAATTTACAAAATAATAGAATTGATTCTAGTCGCCCCTTCCAAAAAGTAATTTTCGTATGGAGAAGAATGAATATGACAATCATGACAGGCCATGACGGCCAATCTCAGCGGACACTAGCCGTGCTAGTGCCATGCGACAAGTATGTGCAGATACAAGTGCACTCTGTCTTCCCTCAGAGCTGTTCTGCATCTGATCCGAATCCGAGAAATGTCGGTTTGAAGTAGCCATAGTACTATTTGTATGAGGGGTTGCGCACTAGATCCGAACTCTGTCCGTCCGAATTTAGAACATTCATCATTTAAATTGAACTCGGATTCGGATGCAGTGCAGAACTGCTCTTACTCTCATACGCCGATGCGACGGCAATCCGACACGATCGGCGAGAGATCAGGAGTAGGACCAACGGCAACGCACGTTTTTATGTCGGTAGTGTCGGTACCCTTTATAGAGAACCGGCCAAGTGCGAGTCAGACTGGCACACGAAGGGTTCCGTACTATTATACAATGTTTAGCAAATAAATGAAAATACTAAACGAAAAAATATATACATCTTTAAAAATCGCAAACATAAATTTCTATTTCAAAATGATACTATGAATTACAGAGTTATTTTTTTGCAATTGCAGAAAATCGCCTATATTTAAATAAAATACGCCGCAGACTAACCGGCGGACGGACAGCGGAGGTTTAGTAATAGGATTTCTTTTGGCGCCCTTCGGGTTCGGAACCCTAAAAACAATACAATAAAATAAAATACAAAACATATATTTTTTTAAATTGTCCAATAACCTATACCTACTTAGTCGATTTGTATTTTATCGGAGCAAAAATTTGATTTTTCCTCGTCCCACAGATGATGTGAAAAAAATTTACGTAGTAGGTACCCAATATTATTCCTTTAGTCTTGAAAAATTGAATTATTATTTCGTGAAGCACGTATATTAAATATTCATGTTTCCATAAAAGTGCGGTAGTGGCACATTCACCGTAAATATTTTCGCATTCGTACATATTTTTTTATAAACCGTTGTTGGCGTGTAAAGTCTGAACCTAATTTGGGCTTTGATATAATAGGTACAGTTTATTACATAACATATGATAAATAGTAGCTTGTTCGCGAAATAAAACGGTAACAAAGATTTTTTCTTACCCTATCAAATTATGTTCGCGTGACGTAGGATCATCTTTGTTGAAAAAAATATAAAAAATGGCTGCGAGTTTGATTAATGAGTTTTATTTAACAAAAATACTTAAGTTTATGATGGTTGAAATTGGGTTCACAATAATGATGTTCTAATGGTTTCTTTGGTATATTGGATGACAAACACAAATTATTCGAATATGAAATACTTACAGTCTTACCACAAAAAAATAATAAAACAACGTTTAAACACGTGTTTACTTAAACAGTGTCTACGGGATAAACACTGCCTAAACAAGTGTTTAAAATTTCTTACCACAAATACATGTCTAACATGTATTTAGCAAAACGCTGTCTAAATTGACGTATCCTTGTTTTAACTTGGCAACTCTAAGAAACGTTTCGTTTGAAGCAGATTTCATTTGTCGAGCCTTTCTCTTTCCTATCGAAATTTATTTGTTTCAGTTGTAATACGGAATAAATAAGTTGGAAAATTTAAAATAAGTACTATTTAATTAAGTAAGTCCGCCACTGGTTGCCCATGCGTCTGGTGTAGGTATAAATGTAAAAATATTTTTGTGCACTAATAACGGAACGGAACGAAACCGAAAATGTAAAAGGCACACAGCTGTACAATGACAACCGGTAATGACGACAAAAACTAAAGACAATAACAAAAGGGCGCTTACCTGATGGCAGGCCCAGTTTCGTAAGGAACAGGCAACTTGAGTTTGAGAATCTAAGCACCTACCACGAAAATAATGTGGAATATTATTTTTTACTAGATCAACAATTTTTTTTTCCAAAAGCTTTGCTGAACCTTACCACTTTCTAAAGATAAATTCATTTTAATGTTCGCAAAGATTCACTCGCATTCAGTACACTTGATCACGATAGTCATCCATAAGTTCTATGTCGTTAAAATCATTAAAATCAGCATAATCGAAGATATTCATTGCAATTTATATACTGAAAGAAAGCAATATGGCGACCGGCGAGGGTTAAACGCGTGTTAAACAGGGCATCGTTGCTGTTTAAATTTAAACAACGTCTAAAGCATGTCTAACCCTAAACAACAGCTAAACATGGTTTTGTGGTATCACTTTTGCTAAACAACTGCTAAACACGTGTCTAAGACGTGTCTATGTTTTTTGTGGTAAGACTGTGAGTACATAAAGCTTGTCGGGGGCATTGTTTTGTAAGACAGAAATAATTTAATTACCATAAAGTCAGTACTCCAAGCCAAGACTACATTTCCTTTGACTACTAAGTACGCTTCTTGTACTCGTATCTCAATGTAAAACCTCGTAATTAGAGAAAGCAGTGCAGTAGGCGTAATAAGTGCCAAGTAAATATTCTAATTAGAGCGCTGGAGCGTGTCAGAGTTTCAGACAAAAAGCTTGTGTAAGACCTGGATAATGTTACTTACCGTCTAGCAGACTTTGTACATGGAAGAACACTTATTATCTTATGATAAATTTGCACGTATTCTGAAATATTTTTAAGGACTGTTCTACTGAACTTCGAAGTTTAAAATATCGATGTACCGTATTCATAAAGTTTAAAATTACGATTAACGTGAGTCAGAATGTACGCTATGACGAATTACTTTATTGAGAATGTTCATAATCGCAATGTACGGAACTTCGAAAGTTTGCTGTGACGAATTACTTAATTGAGAATGTTTATCAGCTCGATGTACGGAACTTCGAAATCTTGCTATGACGAATGACTAAATTCCGAACCATCGACATTCTGAGCGAGTATTTCGCTTTTATGTGTATAGATATGTCACCGTAAAATTATAAACTTCGTTAGTTTGTAATCTATCGGTATTATTTCCGTTAGATTACAAACTGTCGAAAGATTGTGAACTGCGACAAATCATTTACGATTTAACGTATTATTTTTCGATAGTTTATATTATATCCATGAGAAACGAGCGTAGTAAGCGCTGCCGCTACCGCGGCAGCGCTTACTACGCTCGCTCGACTCACGAGGTTGGTCACAGTTCTAACCTAACCTAACCCATTTCACCCAGTTCACAATTTTTCGACAGATTATGATCTAACGGAAATAATACCGATAGATTATAAACTAACGGTGCTCACAATCTTACGGTGACAGATATAAGGATAACTTAAAAAAAACTTGGTTTAATTTATTTTTTTTAAAGTGAAAACTTCTTTAGCATTGTTGTGATTTGAAAGTCGATGAAACGAAAAAGCGACAGTAAAAAGAGACAGACACAAATTCATAAGATTTAACGTGGGAGAAAATGAGATAGGAAGCATTATACAGTGTTTCTTATGTTCGTGATTCTCTGAAGCTGAAGAGTTTGTTTGTTTGCTTGAACGCGCTAATCTCAGGAACTACTGGTCCGATTTGAAAAATTGTTTCAGTGTTAGATAGCCCATTTATTGAGGAAGGCTATATTTCATCACGCTAAGACCAATAGGAGCGGAGCACCAATGAAGAATGTTTCAAAATCGGGAGGTTTTATTTTTCCTTTTGAGAGCTTCTACTGCGTGCGCTGCGTAAACGGTTAAAGTTTCGCAAAAATCATGTATGACAGAATTGTCCCCTTTAAAAGTTCAAAAAAAAAGTCATCGACAGCATAATATGTCTATCTTTTAAGGTTGGCTCACTATAACCTTTTTTATGCTAACCAAATTTGTTCTAAAATAATGCATTATTTGCGAAGGTGTTTTTATAAACATGATATTAATCCTTATCCAAACAAATACATTATTCATCACAAGTATTTAATTTAAAACAAAATTTTCCTTTACTTCATTCGATTTCAATGAATATCTTAGGAGATATCGCAGTTTTAAAATAACATCGCAGCAAAATAATGATCAAGTACTGCGCGCGTATTTATGATGTGCATGAGGGGGAAGGGCGTGATATAAGATTATAAGACCCAGTACTTTTACCTAACGTTTTAAAATTCCACTTTTACTGATAAAAGCGTGATGTAGGTACCTAAAATAGCTATGAATAAATCTATGTAATATACACAAATAAAATAATTATCAAACTTTGTATCATTATGATCATTACTAAAACCTATAATCATCCTCTTCCCAAAATTTTCATTATCTCAAAGCCAACATTTTTGAAGGTTTCACTTCTACCACGTGTGAATTGCACACATGTTTTTTTTTTTTTTCTCTACCAAAATTTCTGACTCACGTACATCGTAATTTTAAACTTTTGAATACAATACATCGGTATTTGAAGACCTTACCTACTCACTATGAAGAAATTATTTCTTTATTTAAAGAAATAATCGATTATTTATTATTGTAACATGTTATGTTATCATACAGTTGTCTGTTACCCATGTCAGCATGGCACTTATCAGGCAGGCTTTACCTGAGTATGCCTGAAGAAAGGGACACTTAAAGGGCCGGACCTTTTGATGTCCCACTTGAAAGGGTCTGATGTGATTGTCGTGTGTTTGTGAGGCGCGTGTGAAGTGTGTACACGTTATAAGTCATAGGTCCCGGGAGAGTAGGTAATAATGTTGGACATTGGTTCACGTGCGTGTCCGGGGGGGAAAAGACGTGATCGGTTTGCTTAACAACACTCGCTTTCAGATAGTAGCATCATAACGACCGGTGGTGGGTGATTTGGTAGGTATATTGTGTTGTATTACAGTAGGTAGGTATTCAATAACAAAAAAAATGGCAGTGGCACTCCGGGAGTGCAGTGACAGAAGTGAAAACTTGAACAAGATCGCCTTGGTGGAAGAAAAATACTTGTATAGAACATTGATCCGTAACCTTATCTAAATAAAGAGCACAATAACGTTTACAAAAAAAAATACTTCCGAAACCTTTAAAGTAAAAATACTTGCATAGAAGATTGATCCGTAACATAATATAAATAAAGAGCATAATCGCGTTTACAAAAAATGAGGCTTCGTCATGGTGTCGCGAAATCAATGGTTTAGTCCCATCTCAAAAATACCCAACGCGCCTAAAGAAGTTTTCAGTTCAATATTTATAAATGTGACCATATCTGACTATCCGATACGCTTATCCAACGTTTAGTTTCCTCAGGATATTTCTATTAATTGGACAGATCTGTAACAAAATAAATTATATTCTATTCTAACCCAATGACGATCTCTGTATCAATGTTTACCGCAGTCTGTAAACTGGCACTGATGTTGTATTGTATTTAGGGTGGAAGGCTTCGAGGGGAATTCAATGGACCATATGTTGATTGAACAACAATGTTGGTTGTTTACGTGTTACAGACATCTCAGGAGGCCTAACTAACTGGAGGACATTGTGCCGCAGATTGTGGTAAACATATTGAATAGACACAATAAGGCCTATTGTAAGACCTAGGTACCTATCTATAAAGCAGGACACGCATCAGCTAGGTACTTATTATATGGAAACTTAGCAGAACATTATTCCATATACTTTGTGGTAGAATGTATAGAACTAACAAAAATACTAACACCATACTATGTAAAACTACATTCTTACAAATAAATAAATTCTAATTCTAATTCTAAAAGTTATAATGTTTTATCTACACCCATGCTATAATCCTCTATAAAAGTTTCTGAAACATTTAACCATAATATCATCCAAATGAGTGTTATAATGTTGTACTAAATTTCATTATGCAACTCGTTTCAACGTTTAAGCGGGGGACAGCAGCACCCGCTGCACGCATGTACGGTGATGTGCTGGTGCAGGCAACGTTCATACGTGCAGTTGTACTGAATTTCGTGGGAACATTTTTTATTCTTGATCTTGACTTACAAACGGGTGTTTAACCTTTTCTAGAGGATTCATATCATGGGTGTAAATAAAGTCTTGTATGCAACTGTATATAATTAGGTATTAAAACACGAATGTGATAAAACCCACATTCGTGTTAAAATACCCCAACAGTTGCATAAATAACAATTGAAAACTTGCAATGAGGCATGTCAAAGTTGTACAATGGTTAGTGCATTTGTTAATAACAAGAATACGGCCAATTAGAGAAGTACAAGTTTTTACATATAGATAAACAAATATTTATGAGTTATTAATGGGTAATCAATCTGCCTAGCCTTTTCCTAACTATGTTGGGGTCAGCTTCCAGTCTAACCGGATGCAGCTGCATCAGTATTTTACATGGAGCGACTGCCTATCTGACCTCCACAACTCAGTAACTGGGTATCAAGATACCTCTTGGTAAGAGGGGTTGTCAGACTTTCGGGCTTCTGACGACCCGTAATGACTGTCAAAGAGCCACGAATGACAGCCGGAACCAATGGCTTAACGTGCTTTCCGAGGCACGGAGGAGTCTTGGTATGTAAAGATGGTCACCCACCCACTGACCAACCCCAGCAAGCATAGCTTAGATGGATCGACCGTGCGGCTATTATTACTTAGCCACGAGCTCCTGGGTAGCTAATGACAGTGTTAAAATAATAATTGTTGATTAAAATTTACGGAACTATTTTAGGTTGCCAAAGAAATGTCTAATTACTTTGATTACTTCTTCTTATCACGATACGACACAGTCTTCTATAGAACAGATTACATTATTGGTAACATTTATTTGTCGCCCTGTAATTACGCGGGATTATCTCGGCTCGCCATCTTTTCACAGACGTGATGTGAAATTGAATAGGCTAGTTGACGCTTTTATTAAATAAATCCTAAAATGTTAATTATTTATTGTTCTATTGGACCGTAAAAAATTATTGTTTTTTTTTTTTTGAGACAGCAGCACTTTAATTTAATTTTTTTTTTTTCATGTACTGACGAAAACACTGTCAACCATGATGTTCTATAGAGTATATGTGCCAAGACGTGACATCACAAACACGTACGTACAATGTTTGTTAGTTTGTTTAGGGCGAATCTTGCCTCTTATCCTACGGAATTGACTTTTAATGTGTTGGTTCAGTAACGTATTTTTATGATAATCATGACCTGATTGGCTACCCAAGATTGGCTCCAGACGAGGAAATTCCTCAACGGTAAACAGTATAGACACGAAATATTAAATACGCTTTAATTATAATAGTCCGTTCTAAAGTCAAACTATGAACTGGCTACTACACCCACGATTGACTTCAGACGACGAAACTTCTCAACGGTCAACAGTAAGTACAAACTCGAAATATTAAATACGCTTTAATTATAATAGTCCGTTCTAAAGTCAACTATGAACTAGCTACTGCACCTAGGATTGGCTCCAGACGACGAAACTTCTCAACGGTCAACAGGTCAGACACGAAATTTGATAGACGCATTCATACACCACTGTCTGCTGTTATATGTATTGACAAGGGCTTTTCTACTAGATGGTGTTCAGGGCCGCAAGGTGGCCATAGGAACTCCTCAACCAAACAAGATAAAACCATCGTGTTTGGACTTACTGGACTATGTATTGACGAGTGCTTTTACACTAGATGCTGTACAGGGTCTGATGATGTAGCTGGAAGGTAGCTTTAGGAGCTCCTCAACCAAACAAGATAGCCCTGTTGTGCTGGACTCGTTGGATTTGTCTTGATAAGTACCTTACAAATGAGGTGACATGTCAGATATTTTATCAAATTCTAATGCTAAAAAGTACAAAATAAAATAAAATTAAAAATCTTTTTAAAAACAAGCTTTTATTGAACTTTAAAACGTACTAAATAAAACTTTCGTAAACATACAACTTTAATTAAAAGCTCGAGGCGTGAACATCCTTCTTTCACTTAAAGATAAGTCTCAAGCTTTTAAGAAAATATTAAAGTTCTATGTTTTACGTGAACTCAAACTCAAAACTCAAAGCATTTATTTCGATTAAACCATTTACAGGCACTTTTGAACTGTCAAGGGGTCGGTCAGTCAGAAAGATGAAGCTAGTTGCCCATTCCAAAGCGTAATAGGTAGGTTCCTGTGGAGAAGAACGGGAAAGAAACTCCACGAACACTCTTTTAAATCATAATATTGTTACAAACTTAAACATAACTAGCGAAATGTGGGTGTACTTGCTACTGGTACACCTCTGCCCAACCCATGGGGGAAACAAGGCGTGATGTTATGTTATGTATTGGTACAAAATATTTGTACTTGGAATGAGTTTTATTTAGTACTTTTTAGTTCAATAAAACCTTGTTTTGAAAAATATTTTTACTTCTATTTTATTTATAAACACAAAGAGATTCTCTGAGTTTAAAAAAAAAACATGTTTTCTAATAGAAAATAAATACACATCAATAAGAGCGTGAAATTGATGCAGGGATGAAATAAACAAATGATCACTTGGGAATACTTTGAATTTTATCGTAATGCATAATACATTTTTATTCATTTCATGATAATCAGAATCTGTTTGTTTTTCTGCAACTTTGTTTATCCAACGCTTCAATCGCTTAGTTTAACATACAACATGTAAAAAATACCCTGTCCGATCCGTGAGGGTGTTAGAGTACATTTACGTGGAAATTTAAGGAAAAAAAATACAAAAAACAGTGGCACTCAGGGAGTGCCGACAGAAGTGAAAACTTGAACAAGATCGCCTTGGTGGAAGAAAAATACTTGTATAGAACATTGGTCCGTAACTTTATCTAAATAAAGATACAATCGCGTTTACAAAAAAAAATACTTCTAAAACCTTTAAAGTAAAAATACTTGCATAGAATATTGATCCGTAACGTAATATAAATAAGGAGTACAATCTCGTTTACAAAAATGAGGTGTCGTAACAGTGTCGCGAAATCAATAGTTTAGTCCCATCTCAAAAATGCCCAACGCGCCTAAAGAAGTTTTCACTTCAAAAATCACCCTTTTTTAATGGGGAATTTTACCGGCTTATCACATTGGGCGCAAACGGCCGTCGTTTAACAAGTCATAACTTTATAACCTGTTGATAATTTGGTAACAGTAATTTTCGCGTCGATGTCCCTGCCACCCTGTATGTCCTACTAGTCTCCTCCGGGTGTTTCCACTCACATTTGCCTTGTTCAGTTCATTCATTTGCCTACAGCTGTAAATAAATAAGAAAATCCGATCTTTTCGCTGTGTGATGTCACTACACTATTCCGCAAATTGTTTCTAAAGACTTGAATAGAATGGAGTACTGCAAGCTGACACTATTTTAACTTACATTCTGCAAGAAAGTTGTAATAGTGTCAGTGAACAGTTTAAAACGCTTTTGTTAAGCACTACACCTGAGTGGCTCCTCAGCGTTTTCTTAACGAACGTTAAACTTCAGCAACGGCTGCATTGTGCTCGTTCACTTCAACTCTTACAAAGGACTCGTTTCTTTATAATGTGCCGTGAGAACAACACTGCTAAATGTTGTTACTGGAGCCTGTTTGTACAGCCCACTCCATTAGGCAGCACGGCACTACCGTACCAAATAAAAAAAACAGTGGCACTCCGGGAGTACCGACAGAAGTGAAAACTTGAACAAGATCGCCTTGGTGGAATAAAAATACTTGTATAGAACATTGGTTCGTAACCTATAAAGAGTAAAATCGCGTTTACAAAAAAAAAAATACTTCCAAAACCTTTAAAGTAAAAATACTTGCATAGAACATTGATAATCGCGTTTACAAAAATGAGATGTTGGTAACGGTGTTGCGAGTTCAATTGTTTTTTCCCATCTCAAAAATGCTCAACGCGCCTAAAGAAGTTTTCACTTCAATAACAGCTTTTTCGCCTGTTTTTATTTCCTCTCCGAGAATTTTATGCAAATCTATAGCGAGGTGGCGGTCATTGCAAAATGCACCACAAAGTTAGCTCGACGTAGTTTTTTTTTGTACAGCAAAACTTTTAATGATTGATATTAGAAAATGTTTTATGCCGGTTACGCTAACTGGGCTTTCAAAACACGTAGGTATAATAGTGTGATTGTGTACAACAGTTGAAGTTGGCTTTTATAGTAAATTATGCTCTAAACTTTCCAACAACGGAAAGTTTACCGCAATATTGAGGCTTTATTATACAAATGGAAAGCCGTAAGTTGAGCTACAAACAAAGGTATTTCATTATGTGATTTCGGACGAACCGACTTTTCTGTGAACTACTTTCCCACACAATACAGACTGGTCGTCATCACGGCGATGTATGTATCTCATCGTGACACAACCGCAGTGACGTCACATCCCAGATTTGCCGGACGCCAAGTGCGCTATATTTATAGCAATACCACAAAGTATATACAATATAGGGTTTGACTGCGTTGAATTTACAATTGCACATAAAGAATAAAAGATGTAGGTAATGTAAATTAGATGTAGTTTAAAGGCTCTTTCAAACAAGCGCGACACGCGACGCGACACAAAGGCACCTTTGTGTCGCATCGCGTGTCGCGCTGGTCTACACAAGCCTTAATTATAATTTTATTTAGTTTAGTTCTTTATTTTGATTTCCAATCCTGTTTTTAGGGTTCGTAGTAAACAAGGAACCCTTATAGTTTCATCATGTCCGTCTGTCTATCTGTCTGTACGTCTGTCTGTCTGTCCGCGGTCTAGCTCCGAGACTGTAAGTACTAGAAAGTTGTAATTTGGCATGGGTATACATATTAATCATGCCGACAAAGTGATAAAATAAAATTATGAAAAATATTTTTTTTAGGGTACCTCCGCTACACGTAAAGTGGGGATGTTTTTTTTTCTTTTTTCTATCCCTTGGTATGTGGTATCTTTGGAAAGGTCTTTCAAAAACATTGTGAGAGTGTTAAGACTATTTTTTAATGCAGAAATTCGTTTGCGAAATATTAAGCTTTAAAGTGCAAATTGTTGTTAGAGTCAAGTGTCCCCCCCCCCCCTAAATGGTTGGTTTTAGATATGTAAAAAAATTCACGGCAGTAGTTTAAAAGGAAAACTATCACAGCTAAGTAGGGTTTACAAGTTAACGAGTAATAATCGACCAACTTAGATTTGCGCTTGTAAAAACATATTCTTCGATACATTCCGTATGAAAGAAAATGTTTTTCAACTACAAAGTTAAGTTTGTTCTTGGGATAAATTCATCCCAACTACGGAACCCTGCGGGTGGTCCGACATGCACTTTGCCGTTTTTTTTAAAGTGGTTGACGTAAGCATGTTCAATACAGATAATTTAACATGAACGATAGAAACGTCACAAAAACTGCGTTATTTTTAAAATGCGACGCGAAAAAGTTGTACAATGTTTCCACACAACAATAGCTATCTATGGTGGCAGATGACCCACGGGCACATTAAAATTCGAGTGAGCGGATATTGTAACGATGCGATATGCAAATTGCAGTTTGTTCACGTGCCCCGCGCGGTCACTGAGTGCTGAGTTAACAAAATGTGCGCATGATGCCCATAAACGATACGCGTCCTGTGCCAACTTTGCTTTGTTTTTATCGTCCATGTGTGAGCTTTACGGCACATGCTATGTACTAAAATATGCTGAATGTAGCATCTAAATTATTTTTAGGTGTACACGTTTAACCCAAATATGAGTCAAGCCGTCACATCGCGCTCTGGAAGTTTAAGAAGTCACTTAATTAAACTCCAGCAAATTACAGAAGTAGTGAAATAACTGTGAAAAGGCGAGCTTTTAGTCTGCGGGCACAAAATTAGCGACGGTCAAGCGATGACGACAGCGGAACGACGTGGGGCGAGGTGATCTGGCAACGGCCTAGGCGTGGGCACCAAATAGCGGTAAAAAAAATACAACACTATACTGGAACTAGCGGCCATCGAGCGACGAAATTAAACAAGTTTGTTCCTATCGCTTGCGCGTCGCCATCGCCCGTGCATCGCTCGATCGCCCCGCGCCTAGGGTTACCATCTATGTAAGGGAGGATGCCTGTCTAGGATGTACAAAATGCCTGGTTTTTCAGAAAAATACCTGTCTGTAGTAAAAAAACTGTAAGTACGTCTTAAAATAAATAATACGCAGCAGATAGTTTTAAAGATGTATCCATTAAAAATGAAAAGTTCAAAAGTATGAATAATTTACTAACACTAAACGAATTTAGAAAAAACTAACTTACCACACTGAGTGATATTTTTCCGAAGTCGTTTTCGTCAAAAATTCATTTTTTCTGACTCTAGTGTCAAGCGATTCCTTTCTTTACTCAACTGTGCACTTATTAGGGAATTTCAAAAATGCCTATCTCAGCTTAGCGCCGGCCGCACGCCTGTCTTAACCGTAAAATGCCTGTCAAATCCGGCAAATACCTGTCAGATGGTAACCCTACCCGCGCCGCTCTTGCCCGTTTCATGCGCGTCACTTCAGAATGCTATAGGCTTTTGTTTACGTTGCCGTCGCCGCCCCGCCCCGTATCGCTCCGTTGTCGCCATCGCTCGGCCACCATTAATTTCGTGCTCACAGACTTAGAGCTAACATAGCGGTGCTCAACCACGTGGCTTTGTACTCCAGGTTTTAAATCCTGTTGATAGCATATCTGACGATGGAAAGTTAAGTTTTAAATTCGTTTAAAAGATATAACCAGAAAAGATCCTTTTCTTCGAAAAAGGTATAGTTTAAAAAAATAAACTAGTAATCTGTGTCTTATTAAGGATCAAATCAAAACCGGCCAAGTGCGAGTCGGACCACGCACAATGAAGGGTTCCGTAGTTGCGATGAATTTATCCCAAAAACAAACTTAACTTTGTAGTTGATAAACATGTTCTCCCATACGGAATGTATGGGAAAACATGTTTTTGCAACTGCAAAGTTAAGTTGGTCGATTATTACTCGATAACTAGTAAAGCCTACTTAGCTGTGATAGTTTTCCTTTTAATTTCGTTATATAAACTACTGCTGTGATTTTTTTCACATATCCAAAACCAACCATTTAGCTGGCAGGGGGGGGGACACTTGACTCTAACAAAAATTAGCACTTTAAAGCTTAATATTTTGCAAACGGATCCCTGAATCCAAAAATGGTTTTCACAAACTCATAATATTTTTGTAAGACCTTTTCAATGATACCCCACACTATGGGATAAAAAAATAAAAAATAAAACATCATCACTTTACGTGTATGGGAGGTGCCCTAAAAAAAAATGTTTTTCATAATTTTGTTTTACCACTTTGTCGGCGTAATTAATATGTATACCTATGTCAAATTACAGCTTTCTAATACTAAGGGTCTCGGAGCTAGACCGCGGACAGACAGACAGACAGACAGACAGACGGACATGACGAAACTATAAGGGTTCCTTGTTTACTACGGAACCCTAAAAAGTGATAAAGTAATTTACTTTTATTACTTTTGATATCTGGAAAGTTTTCTTTGGATTTGCAAAAGTTCCGTGAAACGTCCGTATCTGAAATAACATTGAATCTACACGAGCGCAAATCAAACGAAGCGTTAAATCAATTCAAGATTTATCAATCTGAATCCACAAAAAATTTCCAAGAACAATGAAAGTCCTTATCGGTAAATTATTTCAGTGAAATTTAAGAAGTTTGAAGAGGAGCTTGTGGCTAAGTAATAACAGCCGAACGGATCAATCCATCAGGTTAAGCTACGCTTGCCGGGATTGGTCTGTTGATGGGTGACTATCTTTACATACCGAGACTCCTCCGTGCCTCGGAAAGCAGGTTAAGCAACGGCTTAACCTGCACGAATGACAGCGGGGACCAACGGGTCACCGCTGTCATTCGTGAATCTTTGACAGTCGTTACGGGTCGTCAGAAGCCCGAAAGTCTGACAACCAATCTTATCAAAGGGTATCGTATTACCGTTACTGGATTGTGGAGGTCAGATAGCAGTCGCTCCATGTAAAATATTAGTATTCAGCTGCATCCGGTTAAACTGGATGCCGATCCCAACATAGTTGGGAAAAAGCTATGCAGATTGATTGACATTTTAGAAGTTCGACTGACTTTCTTCAAATTTTGAATGCCAAAGATGATCGTCACCTTGTTTTATAGACTGAACTTTAAACTCTTCCATCATAGGTGTATTAGATATTTAGAGGTTTTTATTTTACATAAAATATGGTACATAAAAGGTCTTGAATATAAATAGTTCTACATATTTTGGCTACTTATTTCAGCATACAAAAAAAATACCTAAAGTAAATTTCAGTCCATGATAGACAAAACCCTGAAAGGAATTTTATATAGGATTTTTTTTTTCTACAGTTACATTGGTCAGAAAAAGCCCAATTATTACTAATGGGAGAACGTTAATCGACGTCGTAGAACATTAGTGCCGTACAAACATTCGTTAACTGTGAACTATCTATAAGTATACAGACGAGAGTTTTAGCTGTAGTCGAGATGTGGTGTAGTGATGGGAATAACAGCTGCAAGGCTGAGATTTGCGTACACTATTATTTTACACAAAGGGTAGGATATCTAAAGTAGTTTAATACTTTTAAGATCTGCATTTTGAGCCTTAGTAATATTAGGCACAATTTTGTTTTTGCTATTATAATTTTACTTTTATTATTTTTATTAAATATACTTTTATAATAAATACAAGCACGTGACCTACTTTTATTAGAGTCAAATTCTATCCAGTCCTTTTACTAAGTACGCCCTTTTAAGACTCTAATTATATTCAAGAGCTACACATTAGAAAGCAGTTTTAAAACTATTATACGTGTATGCTCTACATATACAGATTTTAATGTAGCCGTATTCATATTCGATCAATACAATATTATAGTGATCACATGTTCATTCAAGGGTTAACTTTCTATCAATTCTATTCGACGAATCGTGACTATCACGTTGAAACTGTGGTCATATAATAATATTCGTTGAACATCACCTCTTCGCTTCACTATTTAAGTTAACCACAATTCGGAAGCGTGAACAGTTCCCACTAGATTACTCAAGGTGTTCGGGTTTATTTGTTCTGTTCAACTCGACTGCAGTATTTAGTTTGCTGCAACCCTAGACAAGTTTAGCTCGCTCGCTTTATACAGTTAGTATTGTTGGTTGCAATTTATTGTTTGTTTTTTTATTTACATTTAAAGTTAACACAATATATTGATTGTTTAGGCCTCTTTATAACAAGTATTTCTTGAATAAGTCGATAACGAAGCCATTTGATTTCAAATCGTACCAAGGAAAATGTCAAGCAAGTAGATTAAGCAACTGGATTTATTCGGAAAATCCTGCTTTTAAATCTGCATTTGACAGTAACTCTCATCTCAGTTTCGCTATATTAGAGACTATCCATTTTTCAATTTGCTTTGTTTTTTAGAGACGAAGAAAGAAAAGCTAAGCAAACAAGGGCTTATCTTTAAAATACAGTATTTCTATTTTCTTAATCTCCCTCGGGTATCATCGGATTTCCGAAAACAAACGAATGCTAATTTCCATTAGATTTATCGTGTATAATAATTTGAATTCAGAACTAAGTACTTTATTTTTTTGTTTTGATTTCCGTGCGAACAATATAGAGCTGAAAATCTATTTTCCTATCTGTCGTGCCTGCGATTTAAGCGGCTTTCCTCCCATTTTTTAAATAAATTACATTAAGTTAAAAGAGTATTAACAACTCTATATACTTCCAAGTCGATTGAGAGAGTCCGGTCTGCACCTGCAAAGGGCAACTGATAGAAATCCGATGACTGACGAAACACGAAGTTTGTCGAGGGACATTAAGAACATTATTTGTACTGCACAAAAATTAAAACACAAACTCAATTTACCTTTAATTATATTTTTCATATTACGGACCAAAACTTCCATAATTGTGACTTTGTACGTTCTTTACTCCGAGGTAGGTACCTATCCAATTTTCTCGAAACAAAATTAAGGCTGTAATTCCGACACGCGCCTTGCCGCGACGTCGTCAACCCCACACCGTCTGGAGAATCGTCTCCTGCTAATGAACAAAATTAAATTAACCTTGTCTCGTCCATGTCGTACTATTTAACGTGGATTGACTAATTAATGTATTTTCGTGACAAATTGTTTAAGTAATCGCTTCGGTACTTTACTAGTGACATGAATGAATAATGTGAGAATTTCTGTTTAATCTTGCTGCTTTTATGATTCGTCAATCGTAATCTTTGGCAAGTAATTTTCTTTCAAGCCTATTAGGATGTAATAGAGTTTATCGATTGTGAATAAATACCACTTAAAAAATAGCGTAGAATAAATTTCAAAGTATTGCCGGGTCTCTAATAAGACGATATTGCACCCCGAGGCAGTGTAACGTTCAGTTAAGTAGCGAAGTTTAACTCAATTCGTCCATTTGTTCATTTCAATTTTATACTTTTTTACATAACTGTTCCAGGAGGCTGCAATAGGGATGATGACAATTTTTTTTGTCCGTCTTGTAGTTTATAAAAGAATATTGGACACATATTTTTTCTTTTTTATGTTTTCAAAAAATTACGGCGATACATTGAGTTAAAAGTATATTGTAAGTTGCTTTTCAATTTATTTGGTGTGTTGGCAAACCATTATTGTATTGGGGTCATCTTGTAAAAATAGTGTGTGTAAGTTTAAATAAATAAAAAAATTGCCATGACGTCACGAGTATGTAGATTTTATACTTACTTGTGACGTAGCGACCCCCACTCCCCAACTTTAATGCGTTTTATCGAAGTAATTTTTTATTAATATGATAAAGCGTAAAAAATACGTGTCTATAATTTTTTACCCTGGCATCACCCCTATTGTATGCTTGTTGACCAAAATAAGATATCAAAGATATCAAAAAAGGACTTTGGCAGTCCGTGTACAAGTATTGAATAAAGTGAAAAGCGTAAAAAATCAAATGGTTGGCATATTTTTATTTTCTTCACTTTTTTCCACGAAAAAATAATCCCTTTCGCGAAGATATCATTTTCTAATACTTTTCTCCAGCATCAGAAGGATTATGCGTTCCCTGAGTTAAATTTTGGCGTAAGAAAGGATCGTGCCAGTTACGGATTAAATTGGTTCAAAATTAAAAATTAGTTTACTGTAAATTATATTCAGCTTTATTTCAAGTTCTTGTTTCAATCCTCGGGATGGTTGTTCGCCCATGGATTGTTGAGCGGTGTTTGCTTCAATTACATTGAGAAAAGATTTATAAAATAAACAAAAAAGGAATAAAATGAGCAATAAAGACAAAATCATTCAAAAGCAATTGCTTGCTTCACTATTTATATTGAATCGGAGTACTCTCGAACTAATGGAAACCAATCCAGCGGTTTATCGAAACAAGAATTTACATTGAAATTCATTACGTTCACAAAATGTATTCGCGGTTAACAAATCACTTTGAATCCACAGTCCACAGTTAATGCATTGATACCACAACAGAGTTACAATTTATACAATTTACAACTGTATTCGGTAACGGATTATCTCCATAATCATCAGGTGTAATACAACCGCTGCAGAACGTCCGCATTAACAATTTTTAATATTTGGAAGAGTTGCTTTACCTTTTTTTTTTCATTTTGTTTTTGACATTACGAACTTAAATGTTTATTTTTTAACCGACTTCCAAAAAGGAGGAGGTTATATGTTCGTCGCGTATGTTTGTTTTTTTTTATTATTTTTTTATGTAGGTATGTCCACCGATTTCTCCGTCAATTGTGGACCGATTTTGAAAATTCTTTTTTTTTTTGAAAGGGTGTGCTCTGGAATTGGTCCCATATAAATTTTATTAACTTTGCTTGGATAGTTTTTGAGTTAGCTACAAAATACGTTTTTTTTTCCCACTTAGTATGTAGATGATATGATAAGTTTCTGTCACTGGTAGCAGGTAGTGGTATTCGAATGTGTGTGGGGTAGGTACCACAACTAAAAAGTGAAAAATAAAAACTTTTTACAAAAAAAACAACCGACCTCCAAAAAAAAACACTACAAAGTGAAAAATAACTTTAATTTCGGAAGTCGGTGGCAAAAAACGAAAATACAAAACCCCAGACACCGACTTCCGAAATTAAAGTTATTTTTCACTTTGTAGTTTTTTTTTTTGGAGGTCGGTTGTTTTTTTTGTAAAAAGTTTTTTTTTATTTTACCAAGTAAATTGTTTAATGCTCCAATTAGATAATAATGATTTTCTTACTTTTTGGTAGTAAAATTCTATTAATTTCTTAAATACATTGCAAACTATAGTTTTGTATAAATTAGAAGCATTTTTTGATTTTTTGTAAATGTGAGTACCATGGAGCCGTTTATTATGTTATTAAGACGTATGTTGACTTGAAAGAGCATGGCAGTTGAGAGAATGTCAAGCTCACTAAAATGTCTCGCTGATGGTGGCGAGTGTGTTGGATCATTCGGTTCCCTACAAAATGGTTGAGCTGGATGGTGCTGATCCACGCGTCATGTTCGTGAACGGGCGCCGTCAGTTGAGACTGGTCATCTCTTATCTGCCAGGGCTTATTTTCAATCTTATATTTTCTATTGCTTTGATTATTTTTGTACATTGTTCTCACATATAAAAGCAACCAGAATAATGTACCCAGAATTTTGTAATATCTATATTTAAAAGAGTGGCCTTGGAGTTTCTTGCCGGTTCTTCTCCATAGAGATCTACGTTTTGGAACGGGCAACTAGCTTCAACTTACTGACTAACTGACCGATTCTTTGACAGTTCAAAAGTGCCTATAAATGGTTTAATTGAAATAAATGCTTTGAGTTTGAGTTTGACAATATAAATAGTTTTGAATTAAACTGAAAATACTACGAGAGGACTAATCTAATGGCATTTGAAAAGTTTTCGGAGCATAGTGAATGCAAATTCTATCCTAGGTTGTGAAATACTAAAACCAAACTTATACAATAGGTGCAGCAACCAAAAATCACATCTAGTCCTAAAAATGTAAGCAATTATTTAAAATAAATCTTTTGGCAAGGTGCCATACTTATGGCAGACTGCGTAACTACGATGTTAACAATCGAGGGTAGGAAAAAGCGAATTCAGACTAGTTCGGCCACGTTTGCCGACCCAGATCTTTTCGCCAACCCTACAGTATTGCCCGGTCTTTATGTTCGTTTTATCGGCTCATTGTGAAGGCCTATGTTTGGGCCAAGCACTGGGAAAAACCTACAACAGTTTTTCTATTACACTAGTACAAGGATCTTATGGCGCTCGAATGACGTTGACAAGGGGGCGCTGCTGGTAAACATTTGTGCAATTGTTTTGTGAAATGTATTGAAAAAACAATATGGCGACGTTAGTTCCAATTTTGCCCACGCGCCAAAAGATCCCTGTTTAATAAACACAAAAAAAATAGTTTTAAGGTACCCCTTATTCAGCAGCGAAGTTTTAAAGTTTCTAAGTATTACATTCATTTACGTAAATACGAACCCAGGCAGGCACTTTACATTGTGTAAATTATTTCATCACCACTGCTCTCAAAACGGTAAAGGAAAACATCGTGAGGTAACCGATATCCTAGAATCAAAAATTCGAAGACATGTGACATCTATCAACCCACACTGGGCCCGTGTCGTGGATTACGGTCCACTCCCTCTCACCAAGCGGGAGCCTGTGTCCCAACAGTGGGAACATTATAAGCTAATTACGTAAAAAAATCAAAGCAAAAAAGAATAACTTGCATTCGATCACTGGGTCTTTGAAAAAGGTAAGTTTCGACTTTTCGAAGTAGGTAGATACTTCGAAAAGTCGAAACAAATCCATGGGAAATTCGAATAGATGGCCAACTTGTGGGAGAATATTGGCTATTTCCTAGAAACAAAAGGTTGTTCTCTTTGGTTAACTTTTAAAATATTTTCACACTTTTTGTGCCCTACATCGCTGTGCCTACTCTGTTCTTGTTATTTCAATTTTACTGAGACTGAGAAGTGGTACTGATAGCAGTATTGTGTGTATATTGAGAATGGCTCTATTTCCATATACCAATTAATATTATAGAACACGTCAGTGTAGGTAAATATTTATGGGTCGTTGAGACATACTCACAGGTTGACCACATTAAGAACAATGTTTTATTATGATAGATACTAGTAGCTACTATTCGTCTGGCAAAGTTCCACTCTGTAGCTAAGATCGAAAATGTTAAACTGAACGTCTGGCTAAGTTCGGCAATATGTAATTAGGAATATCGAATTCCTCGTCCAGCTTAAAAACTGAAGAGCAGAAGTACTAATGTAATTTTCTATTAATTACTTGAAGATCAAAGAAATGATGAGGAAATGAGGATGATGAGGGCTATGCTTGGAGTTTCCCTACGTGATCGAATCAGAAATGAAGAGATCCGCAGGAGAACCAAGGTAACCGACATAGCCCGAAGAATTGCCAAACTTAAGTTGCAATGGGCAGGGCACATTGCTCGCAGAACGGATGGCCGATGGGGCCGAAAGGTTCTGGAATGGCTAACGCGTACCGGAAGACGTAGCCTTGGAAGGCCTCCCACAACATGGACCGATGACCTTGTGAAGGCCGCAGGAATCCGCTGGATGCGGAAAGCTTAGAATCGGTCGAAGTGGCGGTGCTTGGGGGAGGCCAATGTCCAGCAGTGGACGTCTTTCGACTGAAATGATGATGATGAAAGAGATGATTTATCAAATTCAGTTTTGATGATAATAAGTGATACTAGATACAAAAAAAAAGAAATAGTAAAACTTTAAAAAGTTATTCCAATCTTGGTCTACCTACTGTGTACCTAGAACTATTTTCTTCTTGAGAGTGGTGGGCGTAAGTTAATGCTCTTATGTTATCACAATAAATATATTTTTTTCTACTCTTTATAAAGCCTGAAACATAAAAGAAATGAAAGCTTCTAATTTTTTATAAAAATGTATTATTAAAGAACAGCTTTTGTTACGTAGTTTGGTTTTGAGTAATCTCAAATGAAATTAGTCCTTTAGTAAATATTTCCCCAGGGTACGAGCTAACCAGTTTCAAAGGCTTTGTAAAGTTTTGGGAGCAACCGAAAGTATGCACGCAATAGAAACGAGACTTTGTCAAAGAATCGCGGAGTCCCTTAGAACAGTTTCTAACTCATTCAAGTGCAGCTTTAACTGAGTAATCTAGAAGTTCATGAAGTCGTGGTAATCAAATATTCTTATAATCCCCAAAGGGTTAAGCAGAGTTGTACCTATAGTACTCCCACATTTCACCAGTTATGTTTTAAGTACCGTGTACTATGGGGCGAGCCTATTGCCATCAACCGGGCACCAATTCATACTCTGGGCTGCTACTGAGAAATTCCTGATGGAAAAACCCAATAACACTTTCCCCGCCCTTGGGATCAAACCCAGGACCTCATGCACAGCAGTAGCGCTTGTGACCACTAGACCAACGAGACAGTCATAACTTCATGTCAATCTAATGTCCCTGTCATCAAATATTAAATTAAAATTTAATTTAAATTAAATTAAAGGTAAATTAAAATCAAATTAAAGGTAAATTAAAATTCATTTAAATTTAACTAAAATTCATTAAAATTTAACTAAAATTCATTTAAATTTAACTAAAATTCAATTTAAATTTAACTAAAATTCATTTAAATTTAACTAAAATTCATTTAAATTAAATTCATTTATTTCGGACAACAGTGATCCATATTGTGTTAGTATTACAAAACAACTTATATTTTAGTGTTGATTTAAAATATTTGAAATAATAAACATTCAAAACAGAGGACGACCAGACAAGAAAACATGTTTCCTACTTGAGCAGCCGCCGCATAAAATGTCTCATATTAATTAAGACAATCGAGCCAACAAAACCTTGATTCAGTTAAACTGTGACACTAGGGATGGTGCCTGGATAAAAAAAAAAACTATTTAGTCTGTCAGTCAAATAATAAAAAGAAATTACACACGTATTTTTCGCTTTATCATATTAATAGAAAATGAGTCAGATAAAACGCATTAAAGTTGGGCAGTGGAGGTCGTTACGTCACAAGTAAGTATAAAATCTACATACTCGTGACGTCATGGCACATTTTAACTCAATGTATCGCCGTAATCTTTTGATTACGTAAAAAAAGAAAAAATCCGCGTTCAATATTGGAGTGCCAGGGGTGGGTAACACGTCAAAAAAGGGTCGACTCCTGCCAACGACGGATACAAATCGTCATTCGTTTGTTGCGAGACAATCCTAAAAGAAGGCGTTTACAATGTCCTTTTTAATATCCATAACGATTCAGGACGTCTCTGCTCCATTTATAACCGACAAGAGACGGCTTTCGACTGCTCGACAGACGACAGTGAACAGTTCGTTATTTTTAATGAAAACGCCTTGAGCTTTGTCATTTTTTTTCAAAAAAAACAAGCCGTTCTACCGTTTTTGGACGATGATTATCTATTATCGTTAGAAGTATTTAGTTATGGAAATATTAATTTATGAAATGTCTATCTTCTAATCGTATTACTATCTCATGTGCCTCCATCCTGCTATAAATATCGCAGACTACATATATCTTTTTACAAGACCATCATTTTTATAGCATCGTAAAAACATTCTGCCAATGACTGGTCGTTAACGTTCTACTTTTCCTCCTCGAAGATTTGTCTGAAAATTTATGATACAGTTGAATAAAATAGATCCCGTTCAAACCACTCACATAACAAAAATTTGCTAAGTTCTTCGTGTAACAGTTTAACTTTTGGCTTAAAACTTTAGAAGTTACTGTTTCAGCTTGGATAAATAGATACTATTCCATGACACCCCGCTGCATGGATGGAAGATCGCTTTGAAAATTGCAAAAGTATTGTGAAGGTCTACGCGGCTGCTACGACGTAGCAAATGTGACGTCATCGCTACGCCTGCTACGCTGTTAGAACTTAGATGTGCAATTGTGCAAACGTCTATTTTTCCTGTAGCAAAATCATTTAATAAATAATGTCGCAACGTGTGGTCTCTATAATATATCTATTATAAATAAATCTTCCTCAATTTAAACATGAAGGAATATTTTCATTGCTCATGATAACTACACATCCATCTAAAAATAAACTTCAGTTCGATCGAGGTATAGCACGTGTATATTTCATATTCCTTTTACGTTTAAAACGTTTTCATGAGCTTAGTAGAAGTGTATCAAATACGAAATACACTTTAATATTTGAAGGGACTTTTATGACTAACAGGATTATTACATTAATACGAGTAAGAAAAAAAAAACTTTTTTACAAAAAACACAACCGACTTCCAAACTACAAAGTGAAAAATAACTTTAATTTCGGAAGTCGGTGTCTTTGGATCATATCAGTATTTTAGTTTTTTGACACCGACTTCCGAAATTAAAGTTATTTTTCACTTTGTAGTTTGGAAGTCAGTTGTGTTTTTTGTAAAAAAGTTCTTTTTTTTTCACTTTTTAGTGGGTTGGTTTATAATTTATCTAAGTTACAATAGCCTTATGTCAACTGCTCATCAAAAATACCCAAATCGCTATAGATGTACCTTTAATATTTGAAGAAAAAAAAAAAATAAAAAAAAAAACAATATCCCGACGAATTGAGAACCTCCTCCTTTTTTTTTGAAGTCGGTTAAGAATATAAACCCAATAAGAGTTTACTCAATATTATATCGAAATGTTATCACGTTTAGTTTTTGGGAGTACTTACAATAAAAGTGAAGTGTTCTTTAACCGTGTTGTTATTGGATTGTAAATTGCTTTTGTGCCGTGTTTTTCTCTAAGAGTGGATCTAATAGGACCTTCCACTTACGTGATAGAGAGAGATAGAACATATTTAAATGTTTTCACAACAATAAATTTTATGGTTTTATGAAAATGGGTCATCAAACACGTTTTTTTGCGAAGACCTCCTCCCCTGGGCTTGTCAACACAGTTAACTGCTCAGGTTATGGTAATTCTATGTTTTTAACCGACTTCCAAAAAGGAGGAGGTTATATGTTCGTCGCGTATGTTTGTTTTTTTTTTTTTTTTTTTATGTATGTCCACCGATTTCTCCGTCAATTGTGGACCGATTTTGAAAATTCTTTTTTTTGTTTGAAAGGGTGTGCTCTCGAATTGGTCCCATATAAATTTTATTAACTTTGCTTGGATAGTTTTTGAGTTAGCTACAAAATACACATTTTTTTCCCACTTAGTATGTAGATGATATGATAAGTTTCTGTCACTGGCAGCAGGTAGTTGTATTCGAATGTGTCTGGGGTAGGTACCACAACTAAAAAGTGAAAAATAAAAACTTTTTACAAAAAAAAAACAACCGACCTCCAAAAAAAACACTACAAAGTAAAAATTACTTTAATTTCGGAAGTCGGTGGCAAAAAACGAAAATACAAATCCCAAGACACCGACTTCCGAAATTAAAGTTATTTTTCACTTTGTAGTGTTTTTTTTGGAGGTCGGTTGTTTTTTTTTTTAAGCTAAACGGTTCGCTAATTCTTTTTCTTGGCTAAATGATTTTGTAAATCATACCTCAGTAAATTCAGAGATTCTTTCTATTCAACATGAATAAAGATAGTGTTATTGTTTGGATTACCTAAGTTTTATTATTCTTAGATACAAATTACAATTTAATAATATTGACCGAAATCAAATAAAAAACTAAGAAGATAAGGCAATTTTCAGTTTCCAGTCTCTAGAAAAAACGTAAATTAGGTTAATATTTTTTTGTATAATTGAGCAAAAGAGAGTTTTTGATAAGACATTACACAAAATTCCTGAGAACATTATCGTCTCTCTTGGTTGTTAAACGTATCATATTCGGATAAGCCAACTTTTTTGGTTTTCTTATCAAAATGTAACCCGGAGATGACAAAAAATTTCACAAAAAGAGCTACCAAGTGTCGTTTTTCCAGTTCCCATAATATCTAAATATCCATTCATCCATTATAAAAGTACTGTCGAAAGTATTCAAAGGACTCTGTTTGAGCGCGTACTCAGATGGTTATTTCATTATGAAAGCTACTGATGCACTTCATAAAATGTATAGCCGCAATACTATCACATATGTGACACATAATACGAGACGTGGGCACATAACACGCATACTCACTAGCTTGCGCTAGATAAGACAATTTCTACTTACCGATATAAAGGAGATGAGTCTCACCGAGGCACCGTACAGGAAGCGAGTCACATCTGCATATATATATCCTCTATTTACAGCCTGTCCGTCGAATAGAAAGAAATACGTGCAATATTTGCTAAGCGTGTGATAAATTGAATGTTTTTATTCTGAATGTGTTGAGCATGTGCTGCCATCTGTCAAAGTAATGCCATGTTTTATTGTTGTAAAGACATTACGGAGGGAATTAGTACCGATATATTTAACACGGCTGGGAGTTTAATGCCAGGGAGGAGTCGTTTAAGTAATTGATTGCTAAACTTGACAGATATAACGTCTGTATCCAAGTAAGATAATATATAAACATTACGCCTTACCATTATATATCAACTCATACATAATAAGCGTGATTGTAGATAGAGCGTTGTGACGTAGCAACAAAGGATTTTTGACAAATTGGGAAAATTACTACTGTAACAATAACTAGATTCATTGATATGACCTTTGTTTTGTGAACTCTACAAACCATTATTGTAAAAGGTAACAGAAAACAGTTTCTTACCCTTGTTGATTTACGAGTCACAATAAATCCAAATCCCTGTTAAGGTTTCTTCAGAAGATGTTCAGTTCACTACAAAAAATAGGGGACTCGTAAATAATGAATCGAAATAAGTGTAGTGGGGATTGTCAGTGATACATCTACGAGGACTTGTATAGATAGGGTGTAGTTCAGGGATACAAATACAACAATCAATCGGTAGATAGCACGTCTATTTGTCTCAGTAAAAAAGGCTTTTAAAGAATCGATCGGTAAAAAAGCGTTACGTAAGTAGAATCAGTCATGTTCGCCGCCCAAGGCATATCCTCGTAGACCCCGATGACCCCATAACCCTCCTCCAGAAGAGCAATAGGGAAACAAGTACACTGTACAATACAAACGCCTCCCGTCATACCAACCTCGCCGCCGAGGTCCTTTGCGATCTCGACCGTCGCGCCCCCGAGTAAATAATACTCCCCCCGACCCTTGCTCGAAAACAAGGTGTCAGCAGTTGTTGCAGCTGTGCACGTAGCTATAAATTCCCCGTTTAATAGTAATGATCAAAACCTTTCGATCCAGCCCGTCCCATCTTTTGATGCTCGTACCCCACAGGGGGTGCCCTTAGCGAGCGTTCATCCTAAGCTTTTTAGCTTAGTTTATGTGTGCCCTGGCTGGAGGCTTTGAGTGTAGTAGCTTAAGGCAACCACAGGATTGACCGGTTAAACAGCCACGGTTTCAGGAACCAGCTGCGAGATGCCATATCAAAAAAAAAGAAAAGCGTTACGTAAGTTGTGCTACCTTCAAATAGTTATATATGCAACTGTTGCATAAGGGGTATTAAAACACGAATGTGGGTTTATCACACTAGGCGAAGCCGAGTTAAATACCTAATTATGTACAGTTTCATACAAGACATTATCTACACCCATGATATGAGTCCTCTATAAAAGGTTCCGAAACCATTGGGTGTTTGTAATTCAAGATCAAGAATACAAAAAAATCCACGAAAATCAGTACAACTGCACGTATGAACGTCGCCTGCACCAGCACATCACCGCACATGCATGCAACGGGTGCTGCTGTACCTAGCTTATACGTTTAAACAACATTATAACACTCATTTGGATGATATTATGGTTACAATGACACTGGCTGTTTTAATGTTGGCAATAAGCTAACTGTTTCAGAAACTTTTATAGAGGATTTATAGCATGGGTGTAGATAAAATCTATAAAGTAATCATGATTAAATTCAACCGACATTCTACAGTGTCCAACGCTATAAGCTTTTCTTGGAGAGGAAAAGCGAATACCTCTTACAAAAAATTCCTGTTAGTCATTTGAGTAAGTATTTCTTCAACAAGATTTTCATTTCAACAAAGCTGTAAAACCTTCGTTATGTTCCAACTTGTTTTTAAAATACGATTGACGTGTAAAAAAAAATTGTACCAACCTATTTACAGAAATAAAATCATTTATCATTACGGATTGTAATGGCTATCATAACTCTACCAAGTAGTTGCTTGTCTACTTTAATGATCTCTAGATTTTGTTTACCAGCAGCTAACAAGACCTCCCTAATGGGAGGGCGCTCGCTAGACTCGTAAACAACTGAACACTTATAGTTGGGAATATGTGAATACTTTAGGACTTAAGGACAATTTTGCGGCCTGGGCGTGTAGTATGTTTGTTTTCAACATAAGGGTCAGCTGGAATTCGCTTTATGGTGGTCAGCAATTGAAACTTTGATAAATTGTAAATTCGACCATTTTGTGTGTAAGTCGCGCGCTTTAGGTTTGTCTTTACGTTCGTATTTCAAGTTTACATCAGAAGTAAAGTTACATCCTTACACCATTTTCGTATTTTTTTATTATATCATAATAATATGGTCTACGGCTAGGTCTAAACTATTCTAAACACAGATGAAACGAATGAAGGGACATTGATGTTTATCTTTACACTATGGTTTCGGCTCATTCTCCTGAATTGCTCCCGGAACAAAGGTCTGTTCACAATATTTAGATGCTTATCGTCAATTGAACGATGCCTTTAAAACTGAACCTTTTCTTGTTAATGTTAATAAGGTCAATTTAAGGTAGAAAACACTGCTGGAATTAAATTTAAATGACTGAACAGGTTCCTTTTATCCTATAGTTTAATTTCGGGTCCTTTGCATATTCTTTGATCAAGTTTAGCGTAGGGAATTATCAGAGGGTCGAAAATGTCCTGAATGGCTTCTAGAAAATGATGATACGGCTGTTTGTTTATTTATTTGTTCTTGCTCGACTTGGTGGGGGCACTGCTGTGCCTCCAGATATCGTATCCATTTTAAAGAAAATAGCTGTAGTGTTTATATAAAGCCTAGTTTTGTAGAGATTATAATTGGCTATCAAAAGCATTTTCCTTTCCATTTTCATTGAATTTCATTTACTTTAAGACTTATTTATAGTCCGCATGTTGTATTAATAAGAGTTCATTACTTAGTGGTACATTTTTTATTAACTATAAAGTTTAGTATCCTAAACAAACCACAGTTTAGGCTACATGCATGCCCTTAGTTAGATAATGGGTGAACTATGAATTTTCATCTGTGACTTTACAGAAAAATTGTTTAGTGGGCAGTATACCAATAACGCTCCTATTTAGTTAAGTAAGTGTTTACTAGTCAGTTGTAAAGTTCAGTTTCAGATAAATAAAATAACATAAAGTTACTAGCGGACCCGACAGACGTTGTCCTGTCAAAACATTGTCCAGCGGACAAAATTGTGAATCTAAACCATTCCCAGATCCCCTTGAACACACACAAAAAATTTCATCAAAATCGGTCCAGTCGTTTGAGAGAAGTTCAGTGACATACACACTCACAGAAGAATTATATATATAAAGATAAAAATGTGGGATTGGATTCCCACAAATATGTTATACTATCTTCTGCCCGCGACTTCGTTCGCCTACAACCTTCTTCAAGAATTGGGCTAGCCAATGCAAAAATATTTTTTCAAATTCGATTGGTAGTTCCAGAGATTAACCTTACATACAAACATACAAACAAATTTTGCCTCTTTATAATATTATTATAATATGTTACAATTATCTTTAATATGTAAATCAAGTCACGGATAAACAAGTCTAGGATCAAATTGATATCTTGTGATACGTAATAAGTGATGTTACTTTCCAACAGTAATATTGAACGTTTAAGATTGAAACTAGACAAAGAAAGAACAATTAAAAAATTCGATACTTGAAGATCACAACTTACAGAAAGTCACAATCATGGAAAACTAAATGTGTAGGGTTGCTGGTTGTGAAATTAAAGCCCCATTGAACTTTATGATAATTTATTGGCAACTTAACTTAAACTTTGTTACACGTTACAATATTATTATATCATGTGGCAACCCTAAGTGGAGGGATGAAAGGGACTACGTGGCAATCGCCCTTCAGACCTCCCCTAGCTGACTAGTTTCCTGAAGACTGCTAGGCTATCGAAGCAGGAACTAGTCGTACTAAGGATCAGAGCTGGCTGCGTGGCTACCGGGCTCAGAACCTCTAGCTAGTGAATGACGATTTGTTCGAAGACAGCTCTGCTTATAAAGGCCGATTGTTGACATGTGTGCATAATATCTACACGTAGTCGTCTGTAGTTGTGGTGCAGATAACTCTCGGGGTGGCGCTGGCGCAGATTGTCACGAAGCTTGCACACGAAGATTGTAGATGGCATCACTTGTCCACAGTAATCGTTTGTAGTTGCTGTCTTCTAGTTTATGAAACCGCTCATCGTAGTGCTTTGGATAAATTACACTAGATGGCGCTATATGTTTGTTACATTCTCCCCCTCTGGTACTCTATAGTCGTCCCGACAGAGTACCAGGATCAACAGCCGTCTTCCTTGGTCTCCCTCTTTTTCTTATGGGATTTAATGGTTTGGGCACATTGTCATCTCTTTGTTCAAATTTACATATTGCTGAAGTGTGGTATTTTCCCATGGATTGTTCTGGTGACTTTGGGTTTGCTATCTCATATGTGGATGCTCCATGTTTCTTTATGACAACATAAGGACCATCTCTGCGTGGAGCAAATTTTGCTGTGAACTGTTTTTCATTACTGCTTATTGGATGTGTCTCAACCAATACTAAGTCTCCTGGGTGTTCTTTTTCGCCCTCCCCCTGTACTAAAGCTGGTCCAATTGCATATTGACTTGCATGTGTTTGGATTGTAAAACGAATATCACATTCTGCTTGTTTTAGTACTGGGGCTATAGTTAACGCTATTTTAGTTTTTCAAACACCTCTTGTTGTTCATTTACGCAATGAACTGTTCTTGCGTCATAGTGATTGACATTTTCCAAAATTATGTGAGTAACTTTAGTAAGTATGTGGGTACTCCATACAATTTTAAGGTAGGCCGTGCAAAATTTGTGGGTAGGCCGTCCAAATATGTGGGTGGACCACATGCAATTTGAAGGTAGACCGTACAAAATTTGAGGGTAGGCCGTCCAAATATGTGGGTATCCGTAGATTATTTACGTTGGGCGCCAATGTAGGGTTGCTGGTTGTGAAATTAAAGCCCCATTGAACTTTATGATAATTTATTGGCAACTTAACTTAAACTTTGTTACACGTTACAATATTATTATATCATGTGGCAACCCTAAGTGGAGGGATGAAAGGGACTACGTGGCAATCGCCCTTCAGACCTCCCCTAGCTGACTAGTTTCCTGAAGACTGCTAGGCTATCGAAGCAGGTGTAGCCTATACCTACAGTTCGGCCGCTCTGCCAACATAATATCTCCGAGGAACAACGAAGTTTGCCGAACTTGTGGCTAGCGGCTAAACTCGCCGCCTCCACCCCGCGCTCTTGATGCGCCCCTCGCTCGCCCTCGGCACTTCGCGCTAAACAACCCGCCAAGGCAGGCAGGAATATAAACTCGCTCGCGCCGCGCATTATTTTAAATCCTTTATTGTTCATAAAAATAATAAACTGAATTATTATCGTGAGTGCTGTGTTTACTCTGAAGAGTTCCTTACATACCCCATACACAGACACTACAGTGGTGACCCCGACGTGATAATACGTCGTGATAAACGTGATAAAAAAGTGCACCAACTGCTGACACATGAAGAGCTTGGCGACAGGAAGCCGTCGCAGTTTCTACGACACCTGCAGCACCTCGCTGATCCGAAAGTACCTGAGGAATTTTTAAAAACAATATGGTCAAGCCGCCTGCCGAGTAACATACAGTCCATAATCGCATCACAGGCATCCGCGCGTCTTGATGTGTTAGCAGATCTCGCTGACAGAATACACGATGTCGTTCCGAGAGGTCAGCAAATTGCGGCAACATCAACAAATGGAGCGAGCGAAATGGATACCATTTGTAAACAAATGACAAAGCTTACCAAGCAAGTCGAGATACTAACGCAAAAAGTCAACGATCTTTCCCGCTCAGGCCGATCAAGATCAAGTAGACGCGAAGACCGCTCGAAATCCCGCGAAAACCGATCTCAATCACGTAATAAAAATCATCCAACATGTTGGTACCATTACAAGTTTGGTGAGAAGGCCACCAAATGTCTTCAGCCGTGTGATTTCAAGCCGGAAAACTGCAAAAGCAGTCAGTAATGGCGGCTGACGACTGCTCTACGTGTAAAGGCCGCCTATTTATCACAGATAAACGTACCAGCATACAGTTTCTCGTCGACACGGGTTCAGACGTGTGTGCCTACCCCAAATCATACTTACGTAAACAACTACAATGTAAGAACAAAGGGAACTATGAACTCGTCGCTGCAAATGGCACGCCGATACCTACATACGGTACGTATCAACTAAGTCTCAATCTCGGATTACGTCGTGAATTTTCTTGGAAGTTTATTATCGCTGATGTTTCAAGGCCAATCTTAGGCGTTGATTTTTTAAGTTTTTATAACTTATTAGTAGACTGCAGGCAACAGAAATTGATGGACTCTATAACAAATATGACCGTCGGCGCGGCTTCAACTCACGAAATAACACATGAAATGCTGTCATTGAAAATGTTTACAGGACATTCAACTTATCTCGACTTACTACGATGTTATCCGGAAATAACAAGACCAGCTGGATCACAAAATATGCCAATTCACAATACAAAGCACCACATTAAAACGACGTCTGGCCCACCGGTAACATCACGACCACGTCGATTGGCACCGGACCGTCTGATAATCGCGAAAAAGGAATTTGAGGAGATGATACAAAATGGAACAGCTCGTCGCTCTGAAAGTCCATGGTCGTCCCCATTACATCTCGTGCCCAAAAAAGATGACGGCTGGAGGCCATGTGGCGATTATAGGCAATTAAATGCAAGAACAATACCTGACCGGTATCCAGTGAGGCACATCCACGACTTTGCTTACCAGCTGTCAGGATCCACCATATTTTCAAAAATTGACCTCGTAAAAGCATGTAATCAGATACCGGTATTTGAAGACGATATTGAAAAAACAGCGATCACAACACCTTTTGGACTTTTTGAATTTACTGCCATGACCTTTGGTTTGAGGAACGCCGCCCAAACGTTTCAGAGATTTTTAGACGAAATTCTTCAAGGATTAAACTTCACGTTTGGATATCTAGATGATATCCTCGTGTTTTCAAAAGGGGAGACAGAGCACATTGGACACCTAACAAAATTATTTAACCAATTAAAAAAATATGGAGTAGTAATTAACACCAACAAATGCGTCTTTGGTGTTAATGAAGTTACCTTCTTGGGTTACCACGTATCTGCAGCTGGTATACGTCCCCTTCCAGAAAAAGTAAAGGCAATCCAGGAATACCCCCTCCCTAAAAATGCTAAAGAGTTACGAAGATTTCTAGGGATGATCAATTTTTACAGAAAATTTCTCCCTGGCGCCGCTCAAATTCAAGGGCCTCTCAATCAAGCTTTAAGTGGGCCAAAAATCAAAGGATCGACGCCCATCACCATAACACCTGAAATACAAGAAGCATTCGACGCATGCAAAAATAACTTATTAAAAGCTACTCTCATTTCGCATCCTGATCCACAAGCTGAGTTAGCACTTTTTACCGACGCTTCAGATGTGGCCATCGGAGCTGTCTTACAACAACGAATAAATGACAGCTGGCAACCGCTAGGATTCTTTTCTCGCAAGTTATCTTCTGCTCAGATGAAACATAGCACTTATGACCGCGAATTGCTCGCAATACATGAAGGAATAAAACACTTTAGGTATATGGTCGAAGCGAGAACATTTAAAGTGTTCACCGATCATAAACCCATCACATTCGCCTTCACAACAAGAAGAGACAACTGCTCACCTCGTCAACACCGCTATCTCGATTATATCAGCCAGTTCACAACAGAGATCAAACATATCTCGGGAAATGACAACGTAGTCGCCGACGCATTTTCACGACTGGAAAGCATCGATACTACCATCAACTACAAAAAACTGGAAAACGAACAGGAAAACGATCAAGAGTTACACAGTTTGTTACAAAACAAAACGGCGTTAAAATTAGAAAGAGTGAAAACTATGGATGCCTACATATATTGTGACCAGTCTACTTCACGTTCAAGGCCATTCATCACACCAACTTTCCGAAAAGCAATCTTCAACAACCTACACAATCTCAGTCATCCAGGCCCCAACGCTACAGCCAAACTAGTGTCAGAACGATTTGTGTGGCCTAAGATTCGTCGTGACTGCAGAACATGGGCCCAACAATGCACTGATTGCCAACGCAACAAAGTTACCCGCCATACCCACTCTCCTCTTTCCCCATTCCCTGTTCCCTCCAACCGTTTTTCCCACGTCCACCTTGACATAATAGGCCCTATGCCACTTTCTTCTGGTTTCAGGTACTGCCTTACAGCTGTAGATAGGTATACTCGATGGCCAGAAGCCTACCCTCTAGCAGACATCACAGCTGAGACCTGCGCTAGCGCTTTCATTTCTGGCTGGGTCGCTCGTTTCGGATGTCCAGGGAAAATAACCACTGACCGAGGAAAACAATTTGACTCGCAGCTGTTCCAGAGCATCTCGTCAATCATAGGCGCATACCATTGCCCCACGACAGCTTATCACCCTCAGTGCAACGGCCTAGTGGAGAGAATGCACAGACAGCTGAAAGCTGCGATAATGTGCCACAACAACGCGCAATGGTCGGAGGTACTTCCTCTTGTTCTCCTGGGTATGAGAAGCGCCTGGAAGGATGATCTACAAGCCTCTTCAGCTGAACTAGTGTACGGCGAGCCACTCCGATTACCTGGTGAGTTCATGAAACCAGTAACACACAACATCATGGATGAAGCAGACTTCGCAGCACGGCTAAGAAAACATATTTCGAGACTGTCACCTGCATCAACTTCCGGCAATGGTGAGAAAATGTTTTACTTACCTAAAGACCTTAATACAGCCACTCACGTCTTCCTGCGGAAAGGAGCTCTGAAGAAGTCATTAGAATCACCTTATTCTGGTCCACATCAAGTCATAGACAGAGGATCAAAAACCTTTACAATAGACGTCCAAGGGAAACACACAACCGTAACCATTGATAGGCTAAAACCTGCCTACATGGCTAACAACAATAATGGCTCAAAAACACCACCCTTACCTCTACCACAATCAGCTTTATCGCCAGCATCGCCACCACCGCAGCCGGAAACCACCACAAGAAGCGGAAGAACCGTCAGATTCCCGCGATACCTTTCTCACTATCGACCGTGAACCGGTCTCAGCGGGGGAGTGATGTAGCCTATACCTACAGTTCGGCCGCTCTGCCAACATAATATCTCCGAGGAACAACGAAGTTTGCCGAACTTGTGGCTAGCGGCTAAACTCGCCGCCTCCACCCCGCGCTCTTGATGCGCCCCTCGCTCGCCCTCGGCACTTCGCGCTAAACAACCCGCCAAGGCAGGCAGGAATATAAACTCGCTCGCGCCGCGCATTATTTTAAATCCTTTATTGTTCATAAAAATAATAAACTGAATTATTATCGTGAGTGCTGTGTTTACTCTGAAGAGTTCCTTACATACCCCATACACAGACACTACACAGGAACTAGTCGTACTAAGGATCAGAGCTGGCTGCGTGGCTACCGGGCTCAGAACCTCTAGCTAGTGAATGACGATTTGTTCGAAGACAGCTCTGCTTATAAAGGCCGATTGTTGACATGTGTGCATAATATCTACACGTAGTCGTCTGTAGTTGTGGTGCAGATAACTCTCGGGGTGGCGCTGGCGCAGATTGTCACGAAGCTTGCACACGAAGATTGTAGATGGCATCACTTGTCCACAGTAATCGTTTGTAGTTGCTGTCTTCTAGTTTATGAAACCGCTCATCGTAGTGCTTTGGATAAATTACACTAGATGGCGCTATATGTTTGTTACAAATGTATTTATACGACAGGATGTCTAGACGACAGTCACATTATGTATATTATCTGCTTTAATCAGAAAACAACTGATAACAGTAAAACAAACAAACTTTTTACTACCACAAGGATCTTTAAGTAACTTCGTCATATAGCCGAACCTATAATTATGTCCGAAACTATACACACAAGCAAAACATTTTTATCACGTAACTTCAAGTTAAAAATATATCGCGGTCTGTAACATCGACTGTTTCCAGCGTATCTGATGACGTCACTGATCAGTAGCGCTGGTAAACATGAACAAGCTGTGAGGGAACAGTTTCAAACATGGCGCCGTATTTGTGTTTCGATCTCGATTTGAATTTCGATGACTTGCTTTGTCAATATAGTAAGAGAATCGAACTGTTCAATATTGCACAATCAATCGTTGAAATCTGTGTTAAATAATATCTCTATGAAATAGTAACGTAAGTAAATACTTATTTGTCTACAAATATGAAACAAACACTTGTGCATTTAAAGTGTCGCTGTGAACAGGGTTTAGCTAGGACTGGTTCAGTGACCATTCAACCAACCCTATACTTTGTGACTGTTATTTTCCTGTTAGTCATCAGAAAAATAAATATATCGAATAAAACAATAACTTGTTATAATGGTCTCGTTTGTATGATATACGAAAACTTTTGGGCGTTTCGGCACTTTACTTTCATTTTCAGGTGATCCTTTCGTAATACCTGACGTTCCACTCGTTCAGAATGGACGAGTGAGCAGTAATGGGGCACTTTATTCTGTAATGACTTTCAAAAAGTTGGTCGACGAGAAAGTACCAAAATATTCTTTTTGTCGAGTTAATTAACGCAGTGAAATATGTGTATCAAATTAAAATAAACATCACTTGAGTTAACCACCCAGAAACAGCGCTTAGAGAGATCAGAATAGTTGTCATAGAACCGAAATTGTCAACCCTGAATCCACTTGGTACTTATTTGTCCTACACCAAGAGTGATTATAAAAACCGTAGGCGCGGAGGGAGGGCAGCTCCTGCCCTTTCCTGTTCTGTGTTACGTAAGGCGAAGAGGGCTACCATTCCTGTAGCGCTGGAGACTTCACGGATGTCCTTAAATGTCGTAATTGGTTGTTAGTTTTTGAGTAACTTCAAATTACTATACCTCTGTTATTAAGGCTGGTATCTGGGATCAATAACCCTCTTCCTCCCTCCCTTTCTACCCACAAATTTTGGCAACCGTCTGTTCTAAAGTATTGCCTCTAGCTAGATGGTCGTAAGCTTACCTGACGAGGATAAGGCGGTCACTATACCTAAGCATTATTTTTGCTGTGGATTAAAAAAATATCTAGCTGAACTACCTACAAAACAGATGTAGACAGACTTGGTCCATTTCTCATAAAGTTGTGTGGTAAACATTGAGACGATCATACTTTCCAAAAGTTGCAATTGGAATGCTAGTTGCAATACATTCATACTCTTTGAGAGAAAATATTATGATAGATATTTTTACCATCACTTTCATTAGTTAACATCTACGTGTGATTAATTCGTGTTTCGTACAAACCATAAATTCTAATTAACTTTAAAGGGCCGCATCGCACTACATATTTTGTTACAAATTGCTTATGAAACGACCTCGATGAAAAGTTTGCATAACAGCGAAGTGAAAAGTTGCGAGCTTATCACATTGACCCGTTTACGTCGCTACACTTGACTACTACGATATTTACTATCACTTCACTTAATGTTACCACAAGTTGTATATAACAAGCAGCAGTTTATTAAAAAAAAAATTAGATGAAAATTGTCTTTGCCAAAATATTATTTACTTTGGTTGGTTACGTTTACATAAAAACACATATTAAGACTTACGCAACGAAATCGAATGCCTTGCATGTTGAAGAATCTACTATACCAATTATATGTAGATAATTAAGCATGGTTACTTTATTACATCGTCTCAAACTTTTCGTCTGTGTGTTGCATGTCGCGTGACGGTCGGCCGCGGAGTAGGGATAAAGTGAAAGGCGCTCGTCAGAGCAGCCAAGGCCAATATGGCGGCGCCTATAGAAGTTTCACTTTTACCGTGGTTTCATAAAACCACACAATCCTTTTTTTTATTTAGTGTAGGTTACCAAAATGAAATAACATTTTGGTATAACTTTTGGCTTAGCAATATTGCATTTGTCGGAGTAACTATAAACTTATTGTGACAGATTTCAGCTCAGCGCCTGCCAACTAGAACGTGACCACTAACTAGCTGTACAAGCTGTAAATTCTTAAACACTTACATCGCTTGCAGCTTGAATTTTGAGAATATTTCAAAAAACAATGAGTGGTCGTTAAACTGGACATTTCCTCTCAAGCGAGGGTTGATAAAAATTCCTTCACTTACAATTTAACTCCCAACCTCTCTGCCGTGAAGAAGTAGGTGTTTTACAAAAACGCGTCCGCAATTTGTTCAAGCGACGTAATTCCTGAATTTTTCACGAGATTTCCTTGGCTTTGGAAAGTAAATAAACATGTTTATTTACTCCTGAGCTGCTTAAGATGAAGCTTCAAAGAATGTTTTACGAATTTACAGTCACCGAAGGCATTTTCAACGTTCAACCACGACTGAAATATTGTGTTGAAATATAATTTTCAGTAGGATCATTCCGGAATTGTTTTCGCGATATATTCTTACAATGTGACCGCATTTTGTTTAAGTTGTTCACAACTTAACTTTGGTAGACGCATTTTAGAAGAATTTTATAGGTTTTCGATAGAAGAATTTTATAGGTTTTCGATAATGCTGTATCAACACTCGGTGTTTATCTTTTAGTTAGAACTTGTGCACACGGCTACAGATCAAGCTATTCATTCCCAGTATAAGCTGACCGCTTCCGCTGGTTGCGGAAAACACAGAATTGATCGAAGTGGCGGTGCTTGGAGGAGGCCTATATCCAGCAGTGGACTTCTTTCGGCTGAAATGATAATGATGATAAGCTGACCTCTCATTGTACGGAAATCCTATACAATGTGAGATCAGCTTATACTGAAATTTATAGCTTGATCTGTAGCCGTGTGTACAGTACGACACAACTTAGATGTAGCATCGACAAAATTCTTAAAATCGATCACCGTCTGAACTGAATGCGCCTTCAAAATCATCAATCTTTATCACTACTTTAGGTGAAAATGATCTTTACGCATACGCAATAACTTGTAATCATATAACAAAATACATTCGTAAAATTGAAATGAATGAATGCAAATTTTCAAATTTATGCTACATCTAAGTTGGGTCGTACTGTACCTATTATTTTATTTAACGGTAAGCGTGAAATAGGTACAATTAGATTTAAAACAGTAAAACAAATTATACAAGTTATTTACAAGAAATACCTAATCATCGTTTAACGTTTAACTAAACACCAATTACAACCAGTTTCGTATTATCAACCAGTTATTCGATGAACAAGCTCCAATAATAATTATGTTTTGCATAAACATTCTCACACAAACCCATTTACATATAGTGAGTATCATCAACTTTCATTTTCGTCCAAGTCTTTCAAAACCAGTTTGATCTTTTCCATAAAAAAACAATGGCACTCCGGCAGTGCCGACAGAAGTAAAAACTTGAACAAGATTGTCTTGGTGGAAGAAAAATACTTGTATAGAACATTGGTCCGTAACCTTATCCAAATAAAAAGCTGAATCGCGTTTACAAAAAAAAACTTCATAAAACCTTTAAATTAAAAATACTTGCATAGAACATTGATCCGTAACGAGCACAATCGCGTTTACAAAAATGAGGTGTCGGTAACGGTGTCCGGAGTTCAATTGTTTTTTCACATCTCAAAAATGCCCAATGCGCCAAAAAAAGGTTTAAATTAAAAAAATTGCGTCTGAAAACCAGTTTTATCTTTG
Source organism: Agrochola lychnidis (assembly GCA_963680765.1). NCBI lineage: Eukaryota > Metazoa > Arthropoda > Insecta > Lepidoptera > Noctuidae > Agrochola > Agrochola lychnidis. The sequence continues at coordinate 18,847,079 of OY796862.1, forward strand.
TTCCGAAATTTGTCTTTCACATAAATCAACTTTGTTGAAAAAGTTATTATATTTAACTCTCGGTCCCAATTAGTATTAGCATTACTACAACTTCTGCCTCGAACCCTAATAATAATTAGGGTTTGGGGCAAAAGTTGTTGAAATTGGTAGTTTAAGTGACATATTTCACGACTCTTTTAGTTTTAATTCCGTTACGTGTCTGAAAGTTTACAGTTGGAGTCCTGCTCGAATAGGAATAGAGTAGGTATTACAGGACACTACATTTGACACCGTATATTCGTTTACTGTACAAGTACAAAAGAAGAGCTCAAACATTACTAGGACTAGTTCCGAAAATTTCAGAATAATAAAATATTCAGCATCAGTTTTGCACGTTCCGAGACTAAAGACAAAATTATTCTTCCGACGATTTGTGATAAAATAAATATATACACACAAAATAATGTCACGCCTTTTTCCCCCGAAGGGGTGAGCAACATAAATAAAATCGGTGGAAAAATAGAGAAGTTGTCACGCAAAACAATAATTGTACAGTCAATCGTCATAAAATTATCACTATAGACATGTCGGCAAAAATATCTGATTTCATGATTCATCCATTAATAACTGTCGACAAAATAAAGGCAGATATATGTGATCATTTGTGGAAGGCTGGAACAAGTGGCAGCACAAATATGTGACATCGAAAGAACACCAAAACCACAAGACTAAAAAAGGAACAAAACTATCTGATGAGACTAGCGACGCCAAAATAAAGGATGGCGATATGATGTCTTATTTTAACGTTAAATTAAACATTACAAGTTGTCTTTTTCCTAAAAAGGTAGGGTGTTATTCAATTCAGCATCAATGGAAAGTGTGAACCCAAAATAACTCGTGTTGGATTACCTCCAATATCGCAATGTTGCTAAAGGAAACACTTTCAACATCAAAGACGATCCGGTAGTGCGCTTTCTAATTGCTACTCAATTAACCAGACAACGGCTTGCCTGAAAATTTAATTAAATTGGTTGTTTGTGAAAAAAACTTGAAAAAGAAAACAAATCGTAACCACTCCATAGTAAAATAGGCCTGTGTCCAATTTTTATTTTTGTCCGTCTTATAGATTATTAAAAAAAATTGAACACGTATTTTTTTTCTTTTTTGACGTAATCATAAGATTACGGCGATACATTGAGTTAAAATGTGGCATGAAGTCACGCCTTGCTAGATTTAATACTGCTTTGAGACGTAGCGAGCCCCCCCTCCCCAATTTTAATGCGTGTTTTCTAAGTTATTTTTGATTAATATGATAAAGCAAAAATTACGTGTCTATTTTTTTTATTATTTGAAAGACGGACTAAATAGAATTTCTTTTTTTTTACCTAGGCAGTTACCCTATTCTGTTGCCAAAATATCAGACGAAATCAAGTTCGTTCAAACAATCAAATTTCTGTTGTCAACATTTTTTAACAAAAAGTTTTGCTTCGTTAGCATTAAAGAGTTTAGAAAAATAGCCGGGCAAACGTGGTTGTTATCACAATAATTGTTGGAACTACCCTGAGGGATGTGGACATTTTTTGATTTTCAGTCAAAGTAGTTTAGTGGTTTGCAAATATGCCTGAAGTCCAGTAGTTCTGACCCAATCACGGTAATCAAGATGCGAAAAAAACTCAATTGACTCCTGATACCCTTGTATCAGGAGTCAATTGAGTTTAGGCAATTGTTACCCTGATTTGAACCTTATAAACTTGAATTAAAACGTAAGTTCCTAACGTGAAACTTATCTCCACCCTTCAGTCTGGTCTCGTCCGCAATGAAGATGTACAAGTGTACATAATGAAAAACCTTCGTCATCTAAATTCACACTTGATTAGCTAAAACTCATCGTTACTTCAGAGCAGGAGTCGCCAACTCGCCTACCCTACTTCCCGAACATACCAGATATGTATGAGAGTTGACTGGAGTCCAAGTTAACGTGAGATATTTCATACGTATTTTGCTCTTGAAGGAACGTCTGAAATATCACGTGCTTTTACTGAAATAGAACAAGAATAGGTAGGTAGTTTGTTTGTAAGTTTATAACTACAGATGTATCAAATCAATGTACTTAGCCGACTTAAGTGTATAATTATTAAAACTCACGTTAAATGTGTTTAAACTACAGTAGTGGAGCATTATTAAATATGAAACGAAACCCTCGTCACGTAAATAAAGTGGTTTTATTTGTGAGTACAATTATATTAAATATTCATGAAATACTCCATTAATTATGTTTTAAATAAACAAACTATTAAGAGCCATTAATTTGTAAGTTTTAATGTGGTTTGCAATATTCGAGTTTTGATTTAATGGATGCAAATGAAACGGTTGTTACTTGGGTAATAATGATCAAAATACTTGTTTGCGATTTGAAATCATCACCCAAACATTATGTATTAGGGTTAAAAGTTACACATTTTCATACTTTTAAACCATAGAAAGTAAGTCAAGGTGACCGTTGACAGCCATTCTCCTTGAGCTGACTTAATTAAAACCCGAAGTGCTCCGACAACATCCGACCCTGATTTATTAGCTCGCCACATGAAATAATAAACGAATTAATTTACCGTAGAACGATTCCCTTTTATTATAAGTTACTGAATGCTGTAGTGAGTGTCTGAAGAACTTTAATTACATCTATTAATAATACCTAATTTAGATTCAGTCGATCAAACGTATAGGAACATAATTCAATTGATTACCGATCAAAAGTCAATTTTAGTAGTGATTGTCTAATCAAACACCAGGCTACCAGGGAAACTATAAGTCAGTTGCATGTGATAATTTCTAATTACCTAATTTAAATCATTATATGACTATAAAATCCATAGCGAGACATACTGTCTCAAACAGAAAATATTAGTAAAGAATTTATTGCTAAGCAGTAAAAGTTATACAGTGAGCTTGACCTAGTAAAAAGCTCTTGAGAACTTAACTACAGCGGGTACAGCTGTCTAGAGAAAATCAACACCGAGACTTAATAAATTCATATCGGTCGATATGAGAACAAAAGAACCTAGATAAATAACTTGAACAAGATCGCCTTGGTGGAAGAAAAATACTTGTATAGAACATTGGTCCGTAACCTTATCTAAGTAAAGAGCAGAATCGCGTTTACAAAAAAAAAAAACTTCCAAAACCTTTAAAGTAAAAATACTTGCATAGAATATTGATCTGTAACGTAATATAAATAAAGAGCACAATCGCGTTTACAATAATGAGGTGTCGGTAACGGTATCGCGAGTTCAATTGTTTTTTCCCATCCCAAAAATGCCCAACGCGCCTAAAGAAGTTTTCACTTCAACAAGCAACGTTACAAAAACAGATAGTAATCACTTTCTTGTTACAAAAATTTCTAAAATCAAATATATTTTAGTTCTATTCAAAATTTGGAACTTTGAATCGGATGCAATATTTTGGTGTAAAGTTTTAAAGGCCTCGAGACAACCATATCGCGTTGACCCGAACAACAAAGCAACAATGTAAATAGTCTTGAATCTTCCCGAAGCGCTTAGTTAGGGAAGGTCTAACTCATTCAAGATTCATCACTTCTCAAGTTGCTCTACATACATCCGCAGTCCGTATTATTAAACGCTCCTTCTGTGCGGTCAAGCGCGTGTTTCATTTCCTGCTAATTGTGTACAAGTTGCGGGTAGTCGTAAAATTCGGGATCTAAGTCATGGTCGATGAGATTCTGTGGTCGGGTCACAGATTTAGTTTCAGGCTGTATGTACTATAGGTACCTACTTCGTTAAATGAATACCTTTAGGTTTTTTAAGTAAAGTAGTAGTAGTTGTGGCTAAGTAACAACAGCTGCACGGGTCGATCGATCAGGTGAAGCTACGCTTGCCGCGGTTGGTCTGTGGATGGATGACCATCTTTACATACCAAGACCCCTACGTGCCTCGGAAAGCACGTTAAGCCGTTGGTCCCGGCTGTCATTTGTAGATCTTTGACAGTCGTTACGGGTAGTTAGAAGCCCAAAAAGTCTGATAACCAGTCTTACCAAGGGGTATAGTGTTACTTAGTAACTAGGTTGTGGAGGTCAGATAGGCAGTCGCTCCATGTAAAATACTGGTATTCAGCTGCATCCGGTTAGACTGGATTCCGACCCCAACATAGTTGGGAAAAGGCTAAGCAGATGATGTTACGGATCAATGTTCTATGCAAGTATTTTTACATTAAAGGTTTTGGAAGTCGTATTATCTCAAAAACGATTGACCTAAATAAACAGATGGACAGACGGGCTTGACGAAATTATACGGGTTCCGTTTTTACCATTTGGTTACGGAACCCTACAAAAGGCTGGTATGTATGTGTGATGAAAATATTTAAATTCACCAATACGTCCCGGTGGCGGTGGCTTCAGTTCATATGCAAAGCCAAATTGATCATATTCCTTTGAATATTTCGCACCTGCTTCTGATGAGTTTTTAAAAATTCGGCTCACGATGCGCTGTCGTGGTTACCGATCGTATGATAGATTTATAAGATTTTTTCCAATTGAACTTATTTCCACTTAAACAAACATCAACTTTATAGAAGTGTAAATAAAGTTGATTTCAGACCGACTACTACTGTTGAAAAAAATCAATTAAAAAAATATGAAGTTGTAACACAGTCTGAACTGTATGTATAGGGATTACAGTTGTTTTTCCTAAACCTCGTGTTTGTTTATATGTTTGGCAAATAAATTGCGAATGCAGTTTACATACAAAACAAATATCGCACTCGCACAACAATAAAACCGTTTAGTGGTTTTATAGCATCCCTTTGAATATTTTACTTATATACACTGTTTACGTGTACAATGAATACATAGATACATAAAATAATATCTCCTACCAGATCGTCTCTCACTCCTTTTAATCTATCCAAAGATGTCTTTAAAAAATCGCTTTTAGCGATAAGACCAGCCATTGTGTCACCTTATGTATTTGTAATTTTTCGGGTTTACGTAATGAAGAGTATTCTATCTATCTTTAATCTGTATGGTCTGTTCTTAAAGTATGTGATGAAAATGTAAACAAATAGGTCATAAAACGTGGATGCCAATCTGTAGTGCCACTAACAAATTGAGTGATTATTTGAAAACTTAATCGCTAATTCTAATTTTAATTCACCTGATGTTTTTTTTTTTTTTCATTTGACATTTGACGTTAATTTTATAACTATAATTTTATTCGACGATTTTTCAAATTCAATTTAATAAAATACAATATTCAGCTGCATCCGGTCAGACTGGAAGCCGACCCCAACAAAGTTGGGAAAAGGCTAGGCAGATTGAATTTAATAAAATACAATAGACGTGGATATATTTAGTAACCTGTTTCGCTTAACTATTTCTAAAGAGCCATAAAAAAACCTGAAAGAAATCGACACGTGATTCACCTCTCAACGAGGCATCCTCAGGATGACGATTGACTTGTCGCATCCTGAGAATGCCTCGTACCTCGTAACTACAATTTAATAATGTACAATATACAAACAATAGTTTTTCGAAAAAGTGGTGAGATTTAAAGTTGAAACATTCTTAATACCGATGAATAATAAAAGCGTATTTCCGCAAGGTCACGCCTGAATCAATTAACTACTGTTCCTTTTGAAAGTTTAGATAACGAGCACTTTATCAATAGCAACCCGGAACCGCTTCTGTTAAATTAAACACAAGAACCGTACAGTTTAGATTTCAGTTTGTGAAATTATTTTGATGAGAATATTTAGGTACCTTGCTGTTGTATTTGACACGTGAGAACTGGTTGTTCACTTTGTTATACATATAGAATTCACATTTTCATTCTGGAGTATAGTTAATTGATTCAGGTGATTGGGCTGCGTTCAGCCCCTTATGTGACAACACGCCGTGTTCGGTTTCACGACAAGTCAATCGTCATCCTGAGGATGCCTCGTTGAGAGGTGAAACACGTGTCGATTTCTTTCAGGATTTTTATGGCTCTTTAGAAATGACTAAGCGGAATAGGTTACTAAATATATCCACGTCTAATGTATTTTTTTTTAAATTCTGGTGGAACCTTATCACTAAGCTTTGTAGAGTAAACAATTTTACTCCAAGAAATTAAAAATCATCTATAATTTAAAACATACCTTGGTGCCTGCTAGTTTAATTAAACACAGCTCTAGATCTCACATCGATGCACGTAATAGTTTTCTCCACCATAACGCATAGTTCTTATAAATGACTCTTCTTACTGAACAAAGGAACAAAGCAACTCTCTGTCTCATATGACGCATTACTCAACACTATGTGAACACTTTAAACACGATGACAATGTAATTAAAGTAAAATGCAGTTATTTTGTAATACCTAAAATGTTGTCTTCGTAGTTTAACGTACTTTTAATATGGTAGGAATTTCTTTCTAAAATAATTCAGCTTTTTATTTAACCTGAAGACTTTAGTAAAGTCAATTTAAAAGTTCATCAACGTGCTATTTAATAGAAGGGTCGAATAAATTAGGGATGTTAGGGATATGAAAATTCGGATCTAGATACGGATACGGATATTGAAATAATATTATACAGGTTTTGGATACGGTTACGGATGAAGTTATTTCGGATTATCCGTTAGTTTCGTATAGTTTCGGTTATGCATATTCAATTTTTAAGAAATGGTAAAGTAAAACACGAATAACAAATTTAAAAAACATGCAAGTGACGAGCGTTGTTAATGTGTCGGCTCGGCCGGGCAGAAAAACCTGTCATAACATATCTCATTTAGATTACACCCCTATCCGAAATTATCCGAAACTTTAATATCGGATTCGGTTACGGATAGATTTTTATTTCGGATATTCGATGGTTTTGGTTTCGGTTACGGAGCTCCTTAACATCCCTAGAATATTCTAAACTAGAGTTGTACTCAGTGAAATTTAGTTACTTCATTGAATTACGAACAAAAACCGGCTTCGTAAAGCAGTTCACAAACTAATTTAATCCAAAAGAGCTCTGAGTTCTGAAAGCATTTTCAAGTGTATTAACACTTGAAAATGCTTTCAGAACTAAAAAATCTTTATTCATAAAGTAAATTCGTAAAGTAAAATAATACATAAACAAGTATGCAACAACGTTTTAACAATGCAGTAGATAATATCTCTTATAGGTAGCTAATTTACTTCAGAAGAGTTTAAAAACAAAGATTTTTTTTCGTAAGAAAACTACTCGTCTGCACCAAAAATTTCTAAAAAACCGTGGCAATGGTGCCGATTCCCTTGTTCACAAACTAAACCAAATTTAAGTTCAGTCCATCTTTTTCTCTCTATTTCATTAAGAAAAGGACAGAAGATAAATTTTAGTTTAGTCCTGTCAAATTAATCAGCGCTTGACGTAAATTGACGTAATTTTAGTAGGCAAGTTTTTAATCACGTCTAAACTTGTATGGAGTAGTGACAGGCGCTGATTAATTTGACAGGACTAAACTAAAATTTATCTTCTATCCTTTTCTTAATGAAATAGAAAGAAAAAGATGCACTGAACTTAAATTTAGCTTAGTTTGTGAACAAGGGAATCGGCACCAATATCAAATTAGACTACGACTGTTCACGTAAAGTTCAGGACCTTGATAAATTTTCTCTGGACAATTCTATCAGAGTACGTGAGTCCTTTGTACGTTTGGGAATCTAGATTACGGTTAGTCTCCGAAATCGTATGCGTCTGACATCCTTTTGTCGGTCAGTCGATGGAAATTGCGGTCCCTGTCCGGACGATTGTCCGCAATTTAGCACGAAAGTAATATAAAATCATGGCCTGTGACACTAAAAAGACATGGCCAAATGTTTTGAGTGTTTCTGAAGAACTTGCACTATACTCCATTTGAAATAAGATTAGACATTTAAACAAACCTCTTTTACAGTCCGTGCAACCGATTTTGACTTCAATTCCGTAGGCATAAGGATGGCATTAAAAGCAAAAAAGTGGTTACAATACCAACTGTTTACTGCAGCTGCCCTTTTTCATGCCACCAACGCAATAGAAGTCAAAATCGGTTGAACGGACTGTAAAACAGGTTTAGTTAAATGTCAAATCTTATTTCAAATGGGATATAGGTAATATAGATATGTTCTATTTTTTTGTAAATTGTAAAGTTCAAAAGTAGGCACTTTTTAACGTCAAATCATTTATTTTAACTTAATAAATATATCAATTGAAACTGTTGCAAAAATTGTTTTCAGACAAAATTTGAATGAACGAGTTTGAACTCAATACCTACTTATTTATCTATCTAGTCAAAATGTCTAATGCTTTATAGAGTAAAGAATTTACAGCATCAAAAAATCAAAGCGAGTCTTAGTTATTCATCACCTGCTCCAGTTTACCAGCTCAACAGTAATCGATAAATGTTTCCAGAATACAATTCATTGAGAGATCAGATTACAACCATGCTTTTCCAAGGATATTCTTATGCTAAAATTAAAATATCCAAAGAAAGCTATAAAATTCTGACCAAATTTGTGCGCTGCGCTCATCATCTTTGCCTTCAATTTCATCGTAAAAATTAATTCAAAAGTTAAAACAATACTAATAGAATACTTCAAAATCTTTAAAAGAAACAAGCGGAATGAATAGTTATGATGTAAGACTTTCAAAGAGTAATTGGTAATTCTTACGACAGTCATCATTTAAGAAGTTGTAATGTAAATATTTTATAACGTTCGAAGGAATCCTAAACTGAAATGATTCGGTGAATTTCAAGTGAAATTGTGGTTCTTTGGTGTAGGTTTAATGCTACTTAACTACTAGTTCTACTCTTTATTCCGACCGCGCCACCGAGGTCCTTCGCGATCACGACCGCGTCCCCGAGTAAATGATACTCCCCCTGACCCTTGTTCGATAACGAGGTGCCAGCAGTTGTTGCAGCTGAGCACGTAGCTTTAAATACCCCGCATAATAATCAAGATGAAAATCTAAGTTTGAGCCAGCCTGTCCCTTTTTGCTGTCCTCCCCTCAGCGACACCCTAAGTTGAGGTTCGTACCCCACAGGGGGTGCCCTTAGCGAGCGTTCGCCTAGTTTTAATTATAAATTAATACATAGTTTTCCCCTAGCTGGCGGCTTTAAGTGTAGAAGCTTAAGGCAGCCACAGGAAAGTCCGATTAAGCAACCATATCCTCATAGGTCAACTGCGAGATGCCCTAGTCAAAAAAAAAAGTTTCACTCTTTTCAAGCAGAATGGTGTAACGTTTCTTACTATGTACTTAGGTACTACTAACACTTCAGGATAAGGCGGGAGGAAACACCCGGGTGTCACCATTGTGTGGATCGGCCTGTGGACACGGTGGAGCATACGGTGGAGGTCTGCCCGGCTTGGGCAGAGCAACGCCGTGTCCTCGTAGAGGCGATCGGCGGCGGTGATCTCTCGCGTCCGGCCCTGGTTCAGGCCATGGTACGGAGCGAGAGGAAATGGCAGGCCGTCACCTCCTTCTGCGAAGCGGTAATGCTCGCGAAGGAGGAGGCGGAACGCGTGAGGGAGAGGCAAAGTTCGCGCCCTCACGCCCCTAACCGCCGCAGGAGGAGACGCCCGGGGCGGGAATCGCGAGCCGATTTCCGGCCACCGTAGGCGCGGGCTTGCGGACGGTGAGCAATGGGTAGCTCGCCGTCCGATAAGGACCAAGCCCGGGTCGACGGCGCGTTGTGTTTCACGCGCGCCTCAAAGAGATGTCAGCAGAATTGACGGGGTCCGCCAGGGCCAGTGCCTGCCGGGGGTTCGAAGAAAACCGATAGGGAAATCGTGGCCCCCGGCAACAGGGCAACCGAAGGAACACGGGTGGGTTTTAGTCAGTAAGAGTCTGACACGCCCTCCCGCTCCACCCAGAGCGGGAGAAGTTATTTGATAATGTCCCACCCAAAAAAAAAAAAAAAGGTACTACTAACACTCCTCGCATAGTTACGATATTTAAACAAAACTTCGGATCCTGCCTCAAATTACGGCTCGTAACATAAACATTATTTTAGTAACATTGCTCTTTTTGGATCATGCGATGAAACTTCAATTCAAATAGAAATATTCATGTAGATTTTTCCTATCGTGACGCAAATGGCACATTCATGACCACATAAACTGAGATGTCTAATGCAACTAGAAAAGTATTCGCTAAATCAGTTTAGTACAGCTGTAAAGTGTGATGCATTACTCGCTGGCTTCAGCAGAACGCTGAAGATAGATTGCGACTGATTTTAAAAAGGACTTAGTTGATGTCGCTTTATCGTCAGGAACAAAGACTTTTCAGTAATCACAAACATTTTCAACAGAGCCTTTAATAACCTAAACCCATTGTAACGTCTGTATACTAAATAATCTCATCCAATATCGTCTAATGTGTCGGATATTAGCTAAGTTTGTTATGTGCACGAGTCATTGTAGCTATGTGACACATCTGTCACGCCAGACACTCATTTAATCTTCACGTGATTTATGCAATCATTATTCATATTCCACTGTAGTTTGAAACTATTTATACGGAATAAGGCCCTAATTGATATGTTGAAGTTAGAGCATTTTTCGGCGAGATTAATATGTATACGCATGCCAAATTACAGCTTTGTAGTACTAACAGTCTCTGAACTAAGTCGCGGAACCCTAAAAAACTCGGAGGCATATCGTCATTAACTTCACCTAAATCATTCCGCGTCATTACCACTAGCTAGTCCGCACATCTCGTTAGCAATATTCCGAAAAAAAGCTAGCTCCTTAATAAGGCAAAGAGTGCGAAGAAGTCGATTTAAAGAGAATTAAGTATTGAAGCTTGGAGAGGCTATAGACGATTTGTGAGCGTAACTGGCCGTAAAAAAGATTTACGAGGCTTCTTGAGACGAATTGAATATTTAGCAGGTTGCCGAATTTTCTTTTGATTCCGAATCGAACTGAAGATGTTAGCGACTTACGTACTCTTGAGTTCGCGCCGTACCCTAATCAATCTGCCTAGCCTTTTCCCAACTATGTTGGGGTTGGCTTCCAATCTAACCGGATGCAGCTGAATACCAGTATTTTACATGGAGTGACTGCCTATCTGACCTCCACAACCCAGTAACTGGATAATACGGTAAAACTGGTTGTCAGACTTTCGGGCTTCTGACGACCCGTAACGACTGTCAAAGATCCACGAATGATAGCCGAGAGCAACGGCTTAACGTACTTTCCGATGCGCGGAGGAATCTCGGTTTGTAAAGATGGCCACCCATCCACGGACCAACCCCGGCAAGCGTAGCTTAACCTGATGGATCGACCCGTGCGGCTGTTATTACTTAGCTACGAGCTCCTCGTACCCTTATATCACGCTATATTATGTTCCGAGTGAATGCTTCTCCCCATCTATACATATAATAAAATCGTAGCGAAGTCAAAACTGTACATTGAATATTTTTGAAAAAAAGTAATTGCTACGAGGTCTAGGATCGATTCTAATGCCGAAAATATTTTTTTTAGAATTTTTGTCTGTTTGTCTGTTTGTCTGTTTGTCTGTATGTATGTTCCAGCATCACGCAAATTCTACCGGACAGATTCTGTTAAAATTTTGCATAGATATTCCCTGTGTGTCTGGTCAAACTATAGGGTATAAACTATCACGCTATTTACTATGGGGGCCGAGCAATATTACATTATGTTGTATTTTTATGTTCTAGCATGACGCAAATTCTACCGGATAGATTCTGTTAAAATTTTGCATAGGTGTTCCCTATAAGTCTGGTCAAACTATAGGGTATAAACTATCACGCTATTTACTATGGGGGACGAGCAATATTATATTATGTTCGTATTTTTGGGAAAAAACGCGCCAAAATTTTAGGATATTGTAGATGGTTATCGATTTAACTTTTTAAATGATTATCATCACGCTATACCTTTATGGAACTAAGCAGTCAATCAAAAAATATATAGGAACGGCTATTTTAGACAAGTTTCAACAAAGCAATTAGCTCAGCGGTTGGGCGGTTGCTTTGTAAACGTGGGGTTGTAAGTTCGATTCCCACCTACGGTTTTTTTTTTTTTTTTTTCACATTTTGTTATACGATTATTATTTTTTTTTGATAATCTACCTATAATCTATAGATATAATAAAATCGTAACGAAGTTAATTTTTTTTAAAAGAAAGTTATTGCTAAGAGATCTGGGATCGATTCTTATGCGGAAAATAAAGTTTTTAGAATGTTTGTCTGTACCAACCGTAGGGCATAAACTATCACGCTATTTGCTATGGGGGATGAGCAATATTACGTCATGTTCGTATTTTTCTCTGCAAATTGTAAAAGGACGCGCCAAAAGGTTGGGATATTGTAGATAGGTAGTTACCGATTTAACTTTTTAAATGATTATCATCACGCTACCTTTTATATAGGAACGGCTATTTGAGCTAACTTTCAACAAAGCGAATAAGTAAGCGATTGGACGAATGATTTGAAGTCCTGAGGGCCTACCACCAGCTTAAAAGCAGTATTATTTTAATATTACTTTAGTTTACTTCAGTGTGGGAAAGAGATGAAGCTCTACAGGATGTATAGCTCCATCTCTTTCTCCCACTGAAGTAACATTAAAAAAATACTGCTTTATGAGCTGGTGGTAGGCCGCCCGGGGTAGTAAGTTCGATTTACATCTGTTTTTTTAAACTCTTTTTGTAAAACGATTTTTTTTTGGATTGTGTATGTAATAGTTCATAGAATGTATTAATTCACAAAAAATGGAAAACTTCGTAAGCTATGGGAAACTACTAAGTTACAAGTACTTTACAGTCACAAAACATTCAAGGTTGTATTCTGATCATTTTAGAGCAAAAGACTGTAGGAATAAAATGTTTTTTTACAGATTTTGACAGCAGATTTGTCCTAGCGATTTTATAATATGTATGTGGATCTTCTGGAATCGCTGCCACACTGCTTCCTGGTGGCAAAACAGCGCACGTCATGTTTAAGATTCCCATCGATTTAGAGAGCAACGAAACACCTGTTTGTGGGGTGTCACGCAACAGTAACAAGGGATGTGTGCTTAGGGGATTGCGCTTCGTCGTATGGGATGAATGCGTTATGGCAAAAAGGAAAGCAGTGGAAACTGTAAACAGAACCCTGCAGGACATCCGCAGAAACCAAGATATGATGGGTGGTGTCACAGTTTTGACAAAAAAAGTGAAAACTTCGTTGAAAAGGTCGACTCTATGGTCGAGAGTTCATAAACTGCGCTTGACCATCATCATACGAGCTCGGCTTGGCGGTAATTCAAATGCTCAAGAATTCTCCGATGTTCTTCTAAAAGTTGGTGAAAGCACTCTACCAGAGCCTCTTGGTAGAGTAGATCCCACTTTAGAAGATCTTATTTGTCTGATATACGGGGATATCAGTCAAATACCGTACCAAGAGAATTCTTAGGTGTGTTTCCGTTTTAACTCCGAAGATGATCAAGCTACAGCGATCAACCACAGTATTCTCTCACAAATTGAAGGGAGTGAAGTGATATACACCTCCATTAATAGTGATGTGGAGGAAGATGATGCCAAATATCACCCCGTAGAATTTCTCAATTTACAAATAGAAAGAAAAGAAAGAAAGATAGAAAAAACATTTATTTGGACACAGTTCGCGAAACACAAAACACAAATTACAGTGGAAATAAAAAATAGTGTTTTTAAAACAATAGTGTGTGCCTCACGGCTGCGCCAAAAAGGTTCATTTCAGCATTAAATGGCAAGTGGACTTCCGGTTGTATATCTGTGTAACGGAAACCAGCTGAAAGTCATGTCTTTGCAGAGAAACGTCATCGAGGTGGAAATTCTAACAGGTTGTGGCGATGGTGAGACAGTGTTTATAGCGCGTATAAAGTACAAATTCCCCACCATTACCAGTTAAAGCGCGTGCAGTTCTCTGGGAGTGTATGCTTTGCGATCAACAAGTCACAGGGGCCGACACTAAAGGCTGAAGGCTGCGGGTGTCGACCTCAGGATAAGCTGCTTCTCACACGGACAACTGTTACGTCGCTTGCTCCCGAGTCACCATTCCTGACTCTCTGTATATTTTGGCTGCTGAGAATAAAACTACAAACGTAGTATACAGGGAAGTTTTATAAAAATGTGGCTGTTATTGTAGTATATTGTGATGTCTTACGATTTCCATGCGAACGAAGTCGCGGGCAGAAGCTAGTAGTCATATAAAATGCGAAAAAATATCAGCGTATTTCTTAAAGCGGTGTCTGCGCTTTTTTCACAGTATGGAGTTCTTTTCCTATTATGCGACGTAAAAAAAAACAGCGTAGACCCTACAGCCGGATGCTCATTGTGGCACATCCTGTCAAGCGACGTCATCCACCACGCCCATACCTAAATATAAGTATATATTTTTGTACTCGTAGGCATTACAAGAATGTTGAATAAGTGGATTCTCCTTTTTGAGCCTGTGGTAGCAGAAAATAAAATGAGGAAAAGTATTTCACCTGAAATAGAATAGCAAGAAATTCAATGGCGCATAAATATATTTTCCGAGGGGTATCTCACATGTCCAGGTGTACAAAGGCGACCTTTGTGGACGAGTTAAATCAAGCGGCCGCTACCCGAACGTTGTTATATTGAATCTGGACGGATTCAAAGAATTGAGGATATAGAAGTTTAACTTTAGTAGACAACACGTTGTAAAGATCGTAATAAATGAAAATCCTTCAAGTGTGAAGGATTTTCTAGTGAGATGACTGATTTCTGAACGCATTTTTTTTTGGTTGGGAAATTATCAAATAACTTCTCCCGCTCTGGGTGGAGCGGGAGGGCGTGTCAGACTCTTACTGACTAAAACCCACCCAGGCATAACGGACAGTCCTCTGTGCAGGGCGTGCATGGAGGCTGAGGAAACCGTAGCGCACGTGCTCTTTGAATGCACAGGCGTCACCTAGATTAGAACAGAAACCCTCGGGTCACCCAGATCCTACACAGATGTTCTGAACAGACCAGGAGATTTAATTAGCTTCTGGAGGGAGGTGGGCTGGTTGGAATAACCACCAAACGGCCGCCATGGCCCACGCACAATGGTCCACCTTACGGACTAAGTGCGGAAACCAAACCCTTTAACATAGAACATAGAACCCACCCGTGTTCCTTCGGTTGCCCTGTTGCCGGGGGCCACGATTTTTCGACCCTTATTCGCAGCCCCGGCAGGTATTGGCCCTAGCGGACCCCGTCAATTCTGCTGACATCTCTTTGAGGCGCGCGTAGAACACAACGCGCCGTCGACTCGGACCTGGTTCTTATCGGACGGCGAGCTACCCTATGTTTCTGTTCACATATTGTATCTTAAACTTTTGTAGTATAAATAAACATCTGGTGCAAAACCCTCTAGAGATCCCCTCAGATGAAAGTAGAATGGACACTTTATATCTAGCCGGTGTCTGTCACACAGTTATTACTAGCACAGACATCGGCGTTGACTCCATCTTTAAAATACTCAAAACTCGGCATTGTGTTTTTGTTTAGGATAGATGAGTTATACCAACGTTGGCAATTTTTGAAGTGAAAACTTTTTTAGGCGCGTTGGGCATTTTTCAGATGGGAAAAAACAATTGAACTTGCGACACCGTTACCGACACCTCATTTTTGTAAACGCGATTGTGCTCTTTATTTATATTATGTTACGGATCAATGTTCTATACAAGTATTTTTCTTCCACCAAGGCGATCTTAGTCAATTTTTTAAAATTATTTTATTACTAGCAGCGCCCCACGGTTTCACCCGCATATGTCTCGATCTCGTGGGAATATCGGGATAAAAATATATGTGTTAATCCAGGTTATAAACTATCTATGTAACAAATTTCATCCAAATCCGTTCTGTAAAACGTTCAGTTTTTGCGTGAAAGAGTAACAAGCATCCATACATCCTCACAAACTTTCCCGTTTATTATTAGAACCCGAACACGGCGTGTTTCCACGGTTTCACGGTTTTGACGGCGTGTCTGCGTTCAGCGTACGGTGTGGAAATACCTACGCTGTTCGGGTTCGCGATAAGTCAATCGTCATCCTGAGGATGCCTCGTTAAGAGGTGAAACACGTATCGATTTCATTAAGGAGTATTTAGCTCTTTAGAAATAGCTAAGCGGAACAGGTTACTAAATATATCCACGTCTATTGTATTTTATAATGGATTTCCGCAAGGTCACGCCTGAATCAATATATTGGGAATCAATAAGTAATGAAGCGAATAATAGCCTAGGCGCCTAACACTAACATAGTTAATTTACTTCACGAGCATTGATTGCAAACGGTACCCTACGCTGCTAATTACTAATCTATTCTTAATTTAACCAAAATATTTTACAAAATACATATTTGATAACTTATTTATACAACTAACTACTATATATGTAATGTACAAGAATGTAAATGAAAAAATAAAAGGAAGAGAATAAAAGGAAAAAATAAAAGGAGAAAAATAAAAGGTCGTCAAAAAATTCGTCCGCATCGCTGTCAGCGGGAAAAATGCCAAAAAGGCAATGCTGATTCTTTGGCCTACTAAGAATTGGCCATCCATTTTTTTTTTGGGTGGGATGTTATCAAATAACTTCTCCCGCTCTGGGAGCGGGAGGGCGTGTCAGACTCTTCTATACATATAATAAAATCGTAGCGAAGTCAAAACTGTACATTGAATATTTTTGAAAAAAAGTAATTGCTACGAGGTCTAGGATCGATTCTAATGCCGAAAATATTTTTTTTAGAATTTTTGTCTGTTTGTCTGTTTGTCTGTTTGTCTGTATGTATGTTCCAGCATCACGCAAATTCTACCGGACAGATTCTGTTAAAATTTTGCATAGATATTCCCTGTGTGTCTGGTCAAACTATAGGGTATAAACTATCACGCTATTTACTATGGGGGCCGAGCAATATTACATTATGTTGTATTTTTATGTTCTAGCATGACGCAAATTCTACCGGATAGATTCTGTTAAAATTTTGCATAGGTGTTCCCTATAAGTCTGGTCAAACTATAGGGTATAAACTATCACGCTATTTACTATGGGGGACGAGCAATATTATATTATGTTCGTATTTTTGGGAAAAAACGCGCCAAAATTTTAGGATATTGTAGATGGTTATCGATTTAACTTTTTAAATGATTATCATCACGCTATACCTTTATGGAACTAAGCAGTCAATCAAAAAATATATAGGAACGGCTATTTTAGACAAGTTTCAACAAAGCAATTAGCTCAGCGGTTGGGCGGTTGCTTTGTAAACGTGGGGTTGTAAGTTCGATTCCCACCTACGGTTTTTTTTTCTTTTTTTTCACATTTTGTTATACGATTATTATTTTTTTTTGATAATCTACCTATAATCTATAGATATAATAAAATCGTAACGAAGTTAATTTTTTTTAAAAGAAAGTTATTGCTAAGAGATCTGGGATCGATTCTTATGCGGAAAATAAAGTTTTTAGAATGTTTGTCTGTACCAACCGTAGGGCATAAACTATCACGCTATTTGCTATGGGGGATGAGCAATATTACGTCATGTTCGTATTTTTCTCTGCAAATTGTAAAAGGACGCGCCAAAAGGTTGGGATATTGTAGATAGGTAGTTACCGATTTAACTTTTTAAATGATTATCATCACGCTACCTTTTATATAGGAACGGCTATTTGAGCTAACTTTCAACAAAGCGAATAAGTAAGCGATTGGACGAATGATTTGAAGTCCTGAGGGCCTACCACCAGCTTAAAAGCAGTATTATTTTAATATTACTTTAGTTTACTTCAGTGTGGGAAAGAGATGAAGCTCTACAGGATGTATAGCTCCATCTCTTTCTCCCACTGAAGTAACATTAAAAAAATACTGCTTTATGAGCTGGTGGTAGGCCGCCCGGGGTAGTAAGTTCGATTTACATCTGTTTTTTTAAACTCTTTTTGTAAAACGATTTTTTTTTGGATTGTGTATGTAATAGTTCATAGAATGTATTAATTCACAAAAAATGGAAAACTTCGTAAGCTATGGGAAACTACTAAGTTACAAGTACTTTACAGTCACAAAACATTCAAGGTTGTATTCTGATCATTTTAGAGCAAAAGACTGTAGGAATAAAATGTTTTTTTACAGATTTTGACAGCAGATTTGTCCTAGCGATTTTATAATATGTATGTGGATCTTCTGGAATCGCTGCCACACTGCTTCCTGGTGGCAAAACAGCGCACGTCATGTTTAAGATTCCCATCGATTTAGAGAGCAACGAAACACCTGTTTGTGGGGTGTCACGCAACAGTAACAAGGGATGTGTGCTTAGGGGATTGCGCTTCGTCGTATGGGATGAATGCGTTATGGCAAAAAGGAAAGCAGTGGAAACTGTAAACAGAACCCTGCAGGACATCCGCAGAAACCAAGATATGATGGGTGGTGTCACAGTTTTGACAAAAAAAGTGAAAACTTCGTTGAAAAGGTCGACTCTATGGTCGAGAGTTCATAAACTGCGCTTGACCATCATCATACGAGCTCGGCTTGGCGGTAATTCAAATGCTCAAGAATTCTCCGATGTTCTTCTAAAAGTTGGTGAAAGCACTCTACCAGAGCCTCTTGGTAGAGTAGATCCCACTTTAGAAGATCTTATTTGTCTGATATACGGGGATATCAGTCAAATACCGTACCAAGAGAATTCTTAGGTGTGTTTCCGTTTTAACTCCGAAGATGATCAAGCTACAGCGATCAACCACAGTATTCTCTCACAAATTGAAGGGAGTGAAGTGATATACACCTCCATTAATAGTGATGTGGAGGAAGATGATGCCAAATATCACCCCGTAGAATTTCTCAATTTACAAATAGAAAGAAAAGAAAGAAAGATAGAAAAAACATTTATTTGGACACAGTTCGCGAAACACAAAACACAAATTACAGTGGAAATAAAAAATAGTGTTTTTAAAACAATAGTGTGTGCCTCACGGCTGCGCCAAAAAGGTTCATTTCAGCATTAAATGGCAAGTGGACTTCCGGTTGTATATCTGTGTAACGGAAACCAGCTGAAAGTCATGTCTTTGCAGAGAAACGTCATCGAGGTGGAAATTCTAACAGGTTGTGGCGATGGTGAGACAGTGTTTATAGCGCGTATAAAGTACAAATTCCCCACCATTACCAGTTAAAGCGCGTGCAGTTCTCTGGGAGTGTATGCTTTGCGATCAACAAGTCACAGGGGCCGACACTAAAGGCTGAAGGCTGCGGGTGTCGACCTCAGGATAAGCTGCTTCTCACACGGACAACTGTTACGTCGCTTGCTCCCGAGTCACCATTCCTGACTCTCTGTATATTTTGGCTGCTGAGAATAAAACTACAAACGTAGTATACAGGGAAGTTTTATAAAAATGTGGCTGTTATTGTAGTATATTGTGATGTCTTACGATTTCCATGCGAACGAAGTCGCGGGCAGAAGCTAGTACTGACTAAAACCCACCCGTGTTTCTTCGGTTGCCCTGTTGCCGTGGGCCACGATTTCCCTATCGGTTTTCTTCGAACCCCCGGCAGGCATTGGCCCTAGCGGACCCCATCAAATTCTGCTGACATCTCTTTGAGGCGCGCGTGCCAGCCCTCTGGTCACGTGAAGAGTCGACCATACGTAATAGGTACAATACAATTATATTGAATGGTTTGAAGTTTGTCTTATTGAATAGAACATATTTCACAATTACTATGAATGAATACGAGTTTTGACGTGTCGAACACGATTGATAGTGGGTATGACTCGTTTTCAGCAATTTTTTTTTGTATTTTTCGCGTAGTATAGCGAACCAGTTTAGCTTAAGAGCACGCCTTGTGCCTTTACTATAATAGATACAGATTGAAAAACCTAACATTACCTATGCTTTAAGTCACATTTTATTCTGGTTTTAAAAGATTTAATACAATAACCACGAGTGGTTCTTCCCTTGTCTTATTCCGGCTTTTTCCATTTGCCTGCAAGTTTCATGGATACACTTTATTTATTGCGACCCGTCTTGGCTTTCCGCGGTAAACGTTTATCTTCAGAACTCAGGTACAATTCAGCTCTTACCTGGAGTGATTTGTGCCTTATCCTTTTTGTGGATTGGTATTTTGTCTTTTTGAAAATAAATAATTCTCAAAACAAAGCTCATCTCAAAACATTCTAAGTAGGTATAAGAATTTATGTATGCAATGCTTTCGAGAAAATATCTAGGATGAACCACGTAGTAACATTAACAACCTCCCAATTTATTATAACTACTTCCTGAACGAAGTTTAAATAAAAACAAAAATAAAGTAATGTAAAAAACCCGCACGCAAAAATACATACCTGAAAACATCGATTTACATCGAAGGATACGCCTTACCGCGTCAAAAGATGACCGCATTTGTGCATGAGTTGTCATCTGTCACACAATGACGTAGAGAATTGTCGCTGTACGGTCAGCATACTCGTTTTGAAAAGAATACTTAATTTTAAAAGGAGGTGCATTTGTAAAAATAAAATATTTGTTTTTATAATGTTGTGTCTAGTAGAACATATCATCATTAAAATTATTAAAACAATGGCTGTTTCGCATAGACTAAGTTTATTTCAACATTAGTTCACATAGTTAATACAAGATTGCTCTGCTGGTTCCACAGATACATTATTTTGTTACCATCTTAAAATGGTAGCAGAGCGTGGTTCCGATCCACGGACCTCTGATCAAATGCGGTGACCAAATGCGGCTGTATTTGGTTGGCAACCATTCATCGTCTCTTTGTTCTTCTTGGATTATTTGAATCCATTTTTCTTTAACACATGTTTCTTGTGGGAACTTAATAGTTAAATAAAAATAGTGATTCATCATCAGTACATCTATTTAATATTTTAAATCCGAAAGTAACTGTCCGTCTGTTACCTTTTCACGCCTTAAGGTTGAAAGACAAAATTTTGTGCTGCGCCTTAATTCACGCTACTTTCCTTGGATTCTTTCGACGTGCTTGAATAGGTGGAATCTTCATTTCCTCACACTCATAGTCTGACGGGATGGCGGAGAGAGATCAGGCGAAGGGCCCACGCTGTGCTTTCGAAGCAAGTCGCGTTTTATAATAATTGTTTAAGTACCTATAATTTTGTATTCGAAAACATAGTTTCAAAGAAAAGTTAATCTAAAAAAAGAAAGACATTAAAAAATCCGGCAGTTAAAATATTTTAAATCATAATGGCATGTAACCTCCATACTTCCTAATTCACATTTCAAACTTTTTTTGTCAACGTTACACCACCCTATCGTTCGTTGTCACGGGAACGTAATTTTTGTTACTTGTCATCTTCCGTCATAATATTTATTTTAGAAATCGTAATAAATTTGAAAAAAAAAAATTACGCATGGAAAGTAATACCTTCAGTTTTATATGAATTTTTGGAGTTGTTGGTACATTTCCTGAAGGAACAAGAAGGCATCTTTGTACAGCTATGTGTATTAAAAACGAGAAAGTTGCTCCGATGTGTTACGAACTGTGACGAATGAGGAAATGATTCGCAAATGAGCCACGTCGCACAATTTAGGGAGTGACAGTTTTCGCGCGACGTAAGTATGGCGAGGGCGAATCCTTGATTTACATCAATGCCTGAAAAGAGAATAAAAACAAGCATTATAATCAATAGAATTTTGGTATTGCAGGCGGGACAAACCAATAACCTGAAATATAGTGTAACTTTTGTTTGTCTCCGCGCAATAAAGACGAATCTAACGACATATCATTCATCAAAATCGATTCAACCGTTTAATGGTTACGAAGGAACATAGAGACGGACATACACACATACATACAAGTCAAACACGTAACCCTTCTTTTTTTCTTCGCCGCAGTCGGGTTAAATATCTACTGCGGATGGTGCAACTAACAATACGTTATATCCTCTAAACAGATCTCAGTTCCATTCACTTGAACAGTCCAAGTTTATTCGGGTAACGTCGCTGCGACAAATGTGCTCAAGTTTCAGCATCAAGCTGCCACTGTATCTGTCTGTACGTCTCAGGGACAGTTTCTGAGTGTTGATAAAATACAGAAAACCCTAATAACGAAAGGGTTTGCCTCATAAACCTGTCTTTCGAGAGTTTAGGTGTTCTTTTGTTTCGTTTTCTTATAGTTTTAAGCATTTTACTTTAGTTTCTATTTCTCTGTTCCTCGTAGGTAGGTCCTTGATTTGGTGTTATCATCATAAAATATTTTATGTAGAACACTGGTGATTTCCTGCTTACTTGTTTTGTTATTAGGCCACAGGACAAAAATATGTAACATAAGCAAGTTGATGATGATGTCCGTTTCTTTATACCAAAAAGTATGCTGTTCTAGCCAATACTAAAAACGACAGTATGATCCGTTCAGTACTAAAGCGAGAGCTACACACAGCAGACTCAAAATCTTCTCCCTATGACGGATACGATCAAAATTTCTTAAATGTAACATCGAAA
Source organism: Agrochola lychnidis (assembly GCA_963680765.1). NCBI lineage: Eukaryota > Metazoa > Arthropoda > Insecta > Lepidoptera > Noctuidae > Agrochola > Agrochola lychnidis. The sequence continues at coordinate 18,869,497 of OY796862.1, forward strand.
ACGGCTTCGTAGATTCCAGGAACTGAAATAGAATTCTCCGTCTATCATGCTAGTTGAAAATATTTCACGTCCACAGCACTTCAGTCAACGCATCGCTACAATATTTCACGGACGTGTTTCAGAGATTGCGTACTTTTATACCTCTTTTCAAATTCATACTCCCTTCAAAATATACGTATCTTTCAGAAATATTAGGTATAATAAAAACCGTTGTAGTTAAGTGAATTTTCGGAGTTTACTCCTTAAGAATCGATTTTCATACAAGGCCCCCGTATGGAAATTTTATGAGGAGTGAAATTTATACAAGCGTTAACTCAAAAGCGTTACGTTTTTCTGCGTGACGTACCTTGCGCACCTTTCACTTTGAAATCATATATGTGTATACAAGTATACACATACATTTTTCAAAGTGTGTGAGGGGGTGAGAGGAGTAGGATTTTGTATTTTTTTAATGAGATGTGTTTACTAACACTCTGCTTATTGCATATTCAAAGACAATCGTAATAAGGAGTAAATTACAGTCATGCGTCGGAGCTGACACACACACTTTTATTCTTGTAACTAGCTTCTGCCTGCGACTTCGTTCGCGTGGAAGTCGTAAGATATCACAATATACTACAATAATAGCTACATTTTTATAAAACTTCCCTGTATACTACGTTTGTAGTTTTATTCTCAGCAGCCAAAATATACAGAGAGTCAGGAATGGTGACTCGGGAGCAAGCGACGTAACTGTTGTCCGTGTGAGACGCAGCTTGTCCTGAGGTCGACACCCGCAGTCTTCAGCCTTCGATGTCGGCCCCGGTGACTTGTTGATCGCAAAGCATACGCTCACAGGGAACTGCACGCGCTTAAACTGGTAATGGTAGGGGAATTAGTGGTATACGCGCTATAAACACTGTCTCGCCATCACCACAACCTGTTAGAATTTCCGTCTCGATGACGTCTCTCTGTAAAGACATGACTTTGAGCCGGTTTCCGTTACACAGATATTCAACCGGAAAAGATACTTGCCATTTGCGAATTGAGAAATTCTACGGGGTAATATGTGGCATTAATGGAGGTATATATCACTTCACTCCCTTCAATTTGTGAGAGAATACTGTGGTTGATCGCTGCAGCTTGATAATTTTCGGAGTTAAAATGGAAACACATCCAAGAATTCTCTTGGTACGGTATTTGACTGATGTCCCCGTATACCAGACGAATAAGATCTTCTAAAGTGGGATCTACTCTACCAAGAGTCTGGTAGAGTGCCTTCACCAACTTTTAGAAAAACATCGGAGAATTCTTGAGCATTTGAATTCCCGCCAAACCGAGCTTGTATGATGATGGTCAAGCGCAGTTTATGAACTCTCGACCATACAGTCGACCTTTTCAACGAAGTATTCACTTTGTTTGTCAGAACTGTGACACCACCCATCATATCTTGGTTCCTGCGGATGTCCTCCAGGGTTCTGTTTACAACTTCCACTGCTTTTCTATTTGCCATAATGTATTCATACGATGAAGCACAATCCCTATGCACACATCTCTTGTTCTGTTGCGTGACACCCCACAAACAGGCGTTTCGTTGCTCTTTAAATCGATGGGAATCTTAAACATGGCGTGCGCTGTTTTGTTACCAGGAAGCAGTGTGTCAGCGATTCCAGAAGATCCACACACATACATATTTTAAAATCGCTGGGACAAATCTGCCGTCTAAATCTGTAAAAAATCATTTTATTCCTACAGTCTTTAACTCTAAAATGATCAGAATACAACCTTGAATGTTTTATGACTGTAAAGTATTTGTAACGTAGTAAGTTCCCAAAGCTTACGAAGTTTTCCTTTTTTTGTGAATTAATACATTCTATGAACTATTAGGTACATACATAATCAAAAAAAAATCGTTTTACAAAATGTAAAAAAAAAGTTTAAAAAAAACAGATGGAAATCGAACTTACTACCCCAGGACTTCAAATCATTAGTCCAACCGCTTACTTATTCGCTTTGTTGAAAGTTAGCTAAAATAGCCGTTCCTATATAATTATGTCATGATTGACTGCATAGTTCCATAAATGTATAGCGTGATGATAATCATTTAAAAAGTTAAATCGATAACTATCTACAATATCCCAACTTTTCGGTGCGTCCTTTTACAATTTGCAGAGAAAAATAAGAAAATAATGTAATATTGCTCATCCCCCATAGCAAATAGCGTGATAGTCTATACCCTACAATTGGAACAGACAAACATTCTAAAAACTATATTTTCTGCATAAGAATCGATCCCAGGCCTCGTAGCAATAACTTTCTTTCAAAAAATTTAACTTCGCTACGATTTTATTATAATAATATTATAGGGACATAATAAAGAAATAAAAAAATCGTATAACAAAATGTGAAAAAAAAGAAAAAGAAAAACCTTAAAGATGGGAATCGAACTTACAACCCCATGTTTGCGAAGCAATCGTCCAACCGCTGAGCTAATTGCTTAGTTGAAATTATCCTTAAATAGCCGTTCCTATATATTTCATGATTGACTGCTCAGTTCCATGAAGGTATAGCGTGATGATAATCATTCTAAAAGTTAAATAGATAACCATCACAATATCCTAAAACTCTGGCGCGTTTTTTTCCAAAAAATACGAACATAATATTATATTGCTCGTCCCCCATAGTAAATAGCGTGATAGTTTATACCCTAAAGTTTGACCAGACTTATAGGGAACACGTATGCAAAATTTGAACAGAATCTATCTGGTAGAATTTGCGTCATGCTAGAACATAAAAATACGACATAATGTAATATTGCTCATCCCCCATAGCAAATAGCGTGATAATTTATACCCTATAACTTGACCAGACACACAGGGAATATCTATGCAAAATTTTAACAGAATCTGTCCGGTAGAATTTGCGCCATGCTGGAACATACATACAGACAAACAGACAAAAATTCTAAAAAAAATATTTTCGGCATTAGAATCGATCCTAGACCTCGTAGCAATTACTTTTTTTCAAAAATATTCAATGTACAGTTTTGACTTCGCTACGATTTTATTATATGTATAGATTTATGACGGTATTGGAAGACAAGTCAAGAAATTCATATTATCTTCTTATTTCTATAGCGAAATGTTGTGTCAAAATATGGAGCTTTAGAAAACATATGGAAACAAAAAAATCACCGACTAAATGCCATTAGAACATTTTAACACAATTCGTAACTTCCGAAACCCTCATAAAACAACATAAGGGGGACTACCTCTCAAAAGGAAACCACTTTCAGCACGAAACTCGTTCCATAATATTGTCCAAAAAATAATAAAGTTATGAAGGTAAAGAAAAACTCTCATATAACTTGTGCTGTAATATTTGCAGTCAATCTAATATCGCTCCACGGACCTCTGCACTTCGTCACGTTGCCAAATTAATTTGATACGGAAATTTCTCATTGTCATTTGGAAGTTGGAGCTCACTTAAAGGTTGGGTAAACGCCTTGGCTATACAAATGAGCGTTGTGCTCACCGGTTCCATTTGGAATATTTATTTTAGTAACAAAAATACCTATGAATATTTGAAAAAAATCACAGATATAATATGTAATCTATACATATAATAAAATCGTAGCGAAGTCAAAACAAGGCTGTACATTGAATATTTTTGAAAAAAAGTAATTGCTATGAGGAATTTTTGTCTGTTTGTCTGTATGTATGTTCCAGCATGGCGCAAATTCTACCGGACAGATTCTGTTAAAATTTTGCATAGATATTTCCTGTGTGTCTGGTCAAGTTATAGGGTATAAATTATCACGCTATTTGCTATGGGGGATGAGCAATATTATATTATGTCGTATTTTTATGTTCTAGCATGACACAAATTCTACCGGATAGATTCTGTTCAAATTTTGCATACGTGTTCTCTATAAGTCTGGTCAAACTTTAGGGTATAAACTATCACGCTATTTACTATGGGGGACGAGCAATATTAAATTATGTTCGTATTTTTTGGAAAAAAACGCGCCAAAATTTTAGGATATTGTGATGGTTATCGATTTAACTTTTAGAATGATTATCATCACACTATACCTTTATGGAACTGAGCAGTCAATCACGGCTATTAAAGATTAATTTCAACGAAGCAATTAGCTCAGCGGTTGTAAGTTCGATTCCCATCTACGGTTTTTTTTTTTCGCATTTTGTTGTACGATTTTTTTATTTTTTATTATGTCCCTATAATATATTATAATAAAATCGTAGCGAAATTACATTTTTTTAAAGAAAGTTATTGCTACGAGGCCTGGGTAGTTTAGTAGTAGTAGTATAGTTTTTAGAATGTGTGTCTGTTTCAATTGTAGGGTATAGACTATCACGCTATTTGCTATGGGGGATGAGCAATATTACATTATTTTCTTATTTTTCTTTGCAAATTGTAAAAGGACGCACCGAAAAGTTAGGATATTGTAGATAGTTACCGATTTAAATGATTATTATCACGCTAAACATTTATGGAACTATGCAGTCAATCTTGACATAATTATATAGGAACGGCTATTTTAGCTGACTTTCAACAAAGCGAATAAGTAAGCGGTTGGACGAATGATTTGAAGTCCAGGGGTAGTAAGTTCGATTTCCATCTGTTTTTTTTAAACACTTTTTTTACATTTTGAAAAACCTTTTTTTTTTTGATTATGTATGTAATAGTTCATAGAATGTATTAATTCACAAAAAAAGGAAAACTTCGTAAGTTTTGGGAATCTACTCCGTTACAAGTTTACGCCATGTTTAAGATTCCCATCGATTTAAAAAGCAACGAAACGCCTGTTTGTGAGGTGTCACGCAATAGAACAAGAGATGTGTGCATAGGGATTGCGCTTCATCGTATAGTATGATTGCATTATGGCAAATAGAAAAGCAGTGGAAGTTGTAAACAGAACCCTGGAGGACATCCGCAGGAACCAAGATATGATGGGTGGTGTCACAGTTCTGAAAGAAGAAAGAAAGAAAGAAAAAACGTTTATTTGCGGTAAACATGACGCAAGAAAAAAAATTATTATATTACAAAATGAGAAAAAGTTGGGGGAAGCATGCGTCACATCCACGCAAATCGGCTATCGCTCAGCATTATGCTACGACCCTGTGCAAGACAGAGCCCCAGCGCTGGTTTTCAGCGACAGCCGGCGCCGACGTAATGACGTCGACCGGTGCAGCAAACAAATATTAACGCTGTACCAGTACAGCGTATTTAAAGAAAAATAATTTAGATACAACTAAATACACAACGGATATATAACTAATATAACTGATATACTAAATAGATATAAAAGATAAAAAAATAAATAAACATACTTTATTCTATGTTACGAGAATATCATCCTCAAAAAACGTTTTACGTTTTATATAGTGGCAACATTTCGACGCGTCCTATTAAACCAAATTGTGATGTAAGAAATTACAAAATGGCCAATGATGCAATGAGTATTACTTAGTCTGTGATGTAATGTGTTTATTATTATGCAAACGTGATGTGTCAGTGCTATATGCGTTTGTGAGTGACTGTGAAATGAGATGGACCCAATAAAAGACAAAACCCTGGAAAACTGGAGGGTGACCCGACATGCCAAACACTTTCCAAAGAGATATGCAGCCTCAAAAACAGGAAGGTGTGAAAAATGGAAGTCCTTTCTGACAAACAATACTTCGTTGAAAAGGTCGACTCTATGGTCGAGAGTTCATAAACTGCGCTTGACCATCATCATACGAACTCGGTTTGGCGGGAATTTAAATGCTCAAGAATTCTCCGATGTTTTTCGAAAAGTTGGTGAAGGCACTCTACCAGAGACTCTTGGTAGAGTAGATCCCACTTTAGAAGATCTTATTCATCTGGTATACGGGGACATCAGTCAAATACCGTACCAAGAGAATTCTTGGGTGTGTTTCCATTTTAACTCCGAAAATGATCAAGCTGCAGCGATCAACCACAGTATTCTCTCATAAATTGAAGGGAGTGAAGTGATATACACCTCCATTAATGCCACATATTACCCCGTAGAATTTCTCAATTCGCAAATGGCAAGTATCTTTTCCGGTTGTATATCTGTGTAACGGAAACCGACTCAAAGTCAAGTCTTTACAGAGAAACGTCATCGAGACGGAAATTCTAACAGGTTGTGGTGATGGCGAGACAGTGTTTATAGCGCGTATACCACTAATTCCCCATCATTACCAGTTTAAGCGCGTGCAGTTCCCTGTGAGTGTATGCTTTGCGATCAACAAGTCACAGGGGCCGACATCGAAGGCTGAAGATTGCGGGTGTCGACCTCAGGACAAGCTGCTTCTCACACGGACAACTGTTACGTCGCTTGCTTCCGAGTCACCATTCCTGACTCTCTGCATATTTTGGCTGCTGAGAATAAAACTACAAACGTAGTAAACAGGGAAGTTTTATAAAAATGTGGCTATTATTGTAGTATATTCACGCTTACGCTACGACTCACGCTTACAACTTCCACGCAAACGAAGTCGCGGGCAGAAGCTAGTTATAGATAATAAAATAGTCTGTTCATACAAAAAAGTCATAAAAATATCTTAAGTAGTTTGAAAGTTATATCGTTTTTTATGCTTTGGGTAGAATTTCATAAACTATTTTACTACAATACTTTAATATTCACATATAGAAATAAAATGTATGCATTCTACGAGTAGTTTAACATAATTTTTTTGCATAACATAGTTGCATTATTTGAAGACGCAATAACAGATAAAGTTCTCTCTTCATCATCATCTTAAAAAGACGAACTGAAATCGTCCCATTATACCTAACACTTGAGCAATGACGAGGGTCAATGAATTGGATTAAAGGATTTTAAAAAGACAAATGAGGTGAACATTAATCGCGAAGTCGGCAGTTGATGTACCGCGAGAGACATCTAATAAATGACTTCATTTTAGTCTCTGTCCTTTTCCTATTACTTTTTCCATAAAAGTAATGATTGCTTTTATTGGAAAGGTTCAATTCCAAATACACTTAGAGATGGTTCAAATAGATTTCAATAGAAGATTAGTGAGAAGTGCTCGAACAATGTCATCAATGTTTAGTTTCAAGACTAGGATCATTTTGCATGAGGTTTGATTTTACCCTAATAATAATTTCTGAATGTGGACATGATATCAACAACAGTTTCTTCAGTTCCAGACTCGTGATGCGGCGCCTGCTCAGCATCGCCGCAAAGCACGCGCACGCGCAGCAGCGCGACAGGAAGTACCAGGGACCACAAACCTGCGGCGGACACTTTAAGGCTCCCGTGGGCACGATAACAACACCAAACTTCCCCAACCCTTTCCCCGCCCCGATAAATTGTAAATGGATAATAGAACACGACACAGTGAATGGGACTATATCGATATACTTTACTCAGCAGTACACTACCAGTGGGTTGACGTTCACTGAGTACATGTACTATGACGAGTCTTACAAGTTGAGCGAAAGGAGAGCGCTCACCGTCACCGATGAGAATATCACCAGGATCAATAGTGGCTTCAGGTACGTTTCCTTGTATCAAGTTGATCTTTATGTAATTTTACTTGGGTACGTTCCCCAATCAATGAACGGACTGGATTACTATTTGACCATACGGAATAGTATGGTGTTGATTACCGGAGCACAGTCTAAGCGCTCAGAATTCATCTGTAGAAACAGTAGCTTCTACAACGACGTTTCAAAAGCACATGCATCATGCTTACTAATACAATCATGCGCTAAACTCTAAAAAAAATTACAGCATATAAATTATATTTAAAAATTATGTTTAGAGAACATTAAACATTTCATGCAAGTTAGGGCAAATTTCGCCTTAAGAGGCCGGCGACACGGCTCGCGCCTACAAATCGAGATGTTTGCAAAATTCAACTCCAAGCACGTTGCGCTAGTGTGAGTGCCTGTCGAAGTGATATACACCTACAGTGAGCAATACTACCGTGAACACATTGACAATTATTGCTTGACGCGATAGTACTACTAGCTTTCGAAAATTTATGATAAATTTCGATGTGTTCCGTAATACAAAAAATTATGAATGAAAACTTAATGTATTTCCATTTTTTTTTCGATAATTTGTAACTTGATTACATAAACTATGCTTCTGCGGAAACAATATTACAAATATTGTTGTTTATAATACAGAAAAAACAATATGAAAACACGTCATTTACGCTGTAAAAATGTACGAAATGCAATTCGCTTAAACTTCGTTTAAAGGTAAGTTTTTGGAAATAAAAAGACGTAGGAGCCTAAATAAATACTGTCTCAATCCGAATATCAACATAATATGGTGGAAATATGCTCAAATTGCAAATGATTTATGTACTACGTTTGTATGGACAATTCATGCGTCGCCGCATTCTTAAGTGTTTTGGGACATAATATTGTGAGTACTAATTTAATTATATTTCAGTTCCAATGGCCGAATATCTCATAATGTGAGAGTGGTCTTAACCAAGTGATTATAGCGGCCACATAATATTTTATTTCCTGACTCTAAAACCGCGTGTATTTGCATTTTCACTGAATACCTATGCATTTCCATTTACTTACACTGAGTTATATTGGCTCCAAAATTGTCTGTGGAATTAAAGATTGCACAATTTACAGCCAATATAACTTAGTTTAAGAAAATGGAAATGCACATTTATATCCCTAAAACCTTCATGCGAAGAGGAAGTACGGGTACGTGAGACAAATACCCGTAGATTCTTATAACGACCGAGAAAATTGTGCTCGTTCCTGCCTTGAGCGGCTCACTGCGGGAAGGAGGTTAATAATGTGCCACATTACTGTAATTATTCAACGTAACGAGGTTGTCGTCGACTGTACCGCAGAGTGGGAAAATAATGTTGTTGACTTTTTAAACGCTTGACGCGTATTTTATATGCTTGAAGTCGAGTACATTTTTTCCTTATTTTGGTAAACTTTTCGTTCTATGATTTCATTTTTGTCCTTCGTCTTATTTTTTGTCTTTTTGGCCTTCTGTTCATAATTATTATAACCTCAAATAACTTCTAATAATTCATAGCGTAAAACTGAGATACTTTTTCTCGAGCAGCGTCAAAGTTCTTGAGCAAATAATAGAGTCTCGCGGATATCAAACAACCGAGATGGTTCGCTTCCACGAAGCCAGAAAAAAATAGAATTTTTGTTAAAAACCTTATAACTTTTTTTTGGCTGGGTAATTATCAAATAACTTCTTCCGCTCTGGGCGGAGCGGGAGGGCGTGTCAGGCTCTTACTTACTAAAACCCACCCGTGTTCCTTCAGTTGCATCTCCCTTTCGGACTTCTTCGCAACCCCGGCAGGCAAATTTCACCTTTCTTCATTTATATGACACTAAACATAATATGTCTGACGTTTTCTGGACTCGGGAAATCGGAACTTATTGCCCTGGTTGTGCTTGGTATAACGTGGAAACTTATTTATTTCTCTGACTCTGACTGCCTCGTTGATCTCTTGATCGCGAGTGCGACTGCTGCTGAGCGCGGGGTCCTGCGTTCGTTTCCCAGGTCGAGCAATTTGTTTTTGAGTTTTTCCATCTAGAATTTCTCAGGAGCAGTCCGGAGTCTGGAATTATGCCCGATTGATGGCAATAGACTCGCCCCCTATTACATGGGACTTAAACATAACTGGCGAAATGTGGGTGTATTATAGGTGCACCTCTGCCTAACTCTTCGCGGAACACAGGCGTGAGGTTATATTATGTTATGTTTGCTGTTTGGTATGACACATGTCACTCTGTTCTTCAAACACATTCATGAAACCGCAAACTAAACAAGCTTGTATTTACTTTCATTCTGATGACTGCAATGTATTCGCATTACCATCATTAGTACGTTGTTTTAATTGCACTTTGTGGTGTTTAAATAGCTTTGTTATTGCTACAAACTCTAATTATAGATTATTTCGTTCACATAATTCCTTGTAAAAATACAGGGTGGCAAGGACATCGACGCGAAATCTTTTACTATGGATTCAGTGCATTATTCAGAACCTGCTCTACTTTTTTATAGAAAAGTGCAATACCTAAGCGGTCAAAATATATGGCACAGCTGATTTTTTTACTGACGAAAGTATTCAACGCAGGGGATTCAGAATCATGTACTGAATCCATGGTAACAGTTTTCGCGTCGATGTCCCTGCCACCCTGTATGTCTGCTTTAATTGGTCAGAGGCAAAAGTTTTGCCATAATGAATGTAGAATTTACAGTCTAAAGAAACCAGCATAATAAAATAAGCGAATTATTATTAAGTTAATATTCTATAGCAAAGTCAGTCGTCATGAAAGTTCAATAGAACCAACTTGACTAAATAGACTGGATCTCAAACAAAAACTTATTAGTTTTGCGTAAGTTTACATACCAAATTTAAATAATTGTATTTATTAAAAGTTTATTACTAATTTGATTTATATTTGCACTTTAGAAACTAATTTAATGAATAATGCAATGTGATGTCAACTTTGAAATATTTTAATAACATAAGCGTACCGGTGGCATTTAATGAGCTTAACAATTTAATACTTCAGTACCTGGGTGACCGAGCTCTGCTCTGGTGAAAATAGAGAATTCTCATTGAATAGTATAGTAAACTTCATACTAATTCCATGTATAGTACTTACTAATTCCATGTTGCCATAATAGTAGGTACTTACTAATTCCATGCTGCCATGTCATTATTCTAAGGTAGCCATCTTGTTCTAAACTTTCGGCGACCGAGCTCTGCTCAGGTGAAAATACGAAGAAAACGAATTTTCCCAGATATGAGACCCAGACCTAGATCGATTTTTCGCCCCCAAAAACCCCTATATTGCAACTTTCATCGAAATCGTTGGAGTCGTTTTCGAGAACGTGCTACAAATGTATATACATAAATATATATTAACAAATATTGCTCATTTATTACGATAAGAATAGGACTTAAATTAAAATGTACCTGCACAACTTTTCCATTAATTAATAAACTCACAACCGCAACGACTAACAGCTTTACTCTATAGATACAACAAATATTCATGCATTTCCACAGCCTTTCGGTTTTTCCACACACAAAGCAAAAATCAGCTCCGTATCAACTGCAGCTGAAATAGGCTGGGAGCTCACCGAGCCGTACGTAACGCTATTGAAAAACATCGACACGTGACCCGCTCAGGTCGAAGCTAAATCAAATATTGACAGTGGGAATGTCCCGGTGAGTCGCATGCATGCTATGGCAAACGGGATATCCAACCTAAGCCTTTTAGATTCTGGCAATCAAATTAGCGAATCGATTTTGACGTCACTCATGTTATAAAATGGATTGATTGGATTGAATTTGTAGTGGCTTTGTGAAGCAATCTGTGTAATTGATAGTAAAGTCACATATTATCTAGAGGTAGCATGTATTTATTGATAGATTCGGTACATTAAAAAAAACAGTGGCACTCCGGGAGTGCCGACAGAAGTGAAAACCTGAAAAAAAATCGGCACCGCTGTAATCAACGCGTTGATGTCTTTTTAATGGTCAAAAGCTGGTGTCGTAACAGTGTCGCGAAATCGATGGTTTAGTCCCATCTCAAAAATGCCCAACGCGCCTAAAGAAGTTTTCACTTCAACAATTTCAACAGAAACTGTATTGTTTTCTATGAAATAAAATAGAATATAACTATGCACCGCGATGGTGCTTGGGGGAGGTCCAGCACTGGACGTCTTTCGGCTGAAATGATGATGATGATGATAACTATGTATCGTGCATTTTAGGACACTATTGGCCACAAATATTTGGTCGTGTCGTTTTTCACTATTTGTGGTGAACCAAAATCTATGATGCCAAAATTATGACCCAGTTTCTCATGCTTTCACAGCAATGAAAAAATGTTCATAAAACTTTATTTCCTACAAAAAGATACATATTATAAGTGGGCCGTGAAACACTTTCAGACCAAACGTTCACGTAATAAATAAAGTTTCTCAGTAATATTTATTGTAACAACGTGATACGACCAACAAGAGTGCCACGAATCGTTTCCATCTTTTTATAAGTATTTACGAACCGGATTTTTTTTTTTGGAATTCGCACCTCTGTACGTAACAAATGCGGTTATACCTAATAGGTACATAATTTTCTTCCATTTTTGTTAGTTTTTTAAGTGAAAACTTCATTAGGAGCACTGCGCTTTCTGAACAGTGATCGAAACTGAACGATCACACTGAAAGAAAGAAAGAAAGAAAAACATTTATTTGGACACAGTTCGTGAAACACAAATAACACAGTGAAAATAAAAATAAAAAAAAATGTTTTAAAAACAATAGTATGTGCCTCACGGCTGCGCCAAAAAGGTTCATTTCAGCATTAATGCCAAACAGATACTGTCTGACGCTGGTTTTCTAATGAACCCTTAAGGACAAGTGACGGAGAGTACAAACAGTTTCAACATACCTAATACATAACTTGTATACTTAAAAAACTAAATAAATAAATAAGCACGTAATCAAATATTAGATAAAAATAAAAAACATACTAATACAACAAAAACAGTCCCAGCAAAAATTTGTTCTTAGCGAGCTAAATAGAATCCATACACCGATACACTCACAAAGCGCTACAAGCCGCCGACCGCAGCGGACAGATACACCGACAGTTTTACGAGAAGAAAAAATTACTATATCTTGTTTGAACAAAAAATATTAATAGTTATTAATAATAATAAAAACCACCCGCATACCCAATATATAATATATATATATATTTTATATAAATAATAAATATTTATTTCATATAAGAGAAACATTAAGGGCGACCATATCCAGTTTCAGTTGCGAATCTATGAGATATTGCCGTAAACGTGTTCTGAACGTGTGGATAGTGCCCAGTACCCTTAATGGTGGTGGGATGTTATTCCACACCTTAGATGCAGCGTATCGGAAAGTGCCTCTGAAAGCTGCTGTCCTATGAGACTGTGTCGAAAGTTGTTGTGCACATTGCCTGGGCGCGCAATCTCGTCTACTAGCCATCCAACTAAGCTTGCCGTACAAATACTTTGGTTTCTGGGACTTAATGACACCAAAAAGCAGGCACGCTAGGTGTAACTTTCGTCTCGACTTCATCTTGAGAATAAAGTGTTTATTAAGAAAGGGGGTGACATGACTTCTAGGGGGAACAGAGTAGCAGAAGCGCGCACATGCATTTTGGACTCTTTGTATAAGTCGATCGGTACGAGCCAGCAAGCGTGGGCCGTAAACCGTATCAGCGTAGTTTAATTTAGAAAGAACAAGGGTTTCGACGAGCCGTTCGCGAAGCTTTTCAGACAAGTATGGCCTCATTTTGTAAAGGAGTTTCAGACGATAGAAGCAGTTTCTTACAGAGTTAGCCACGTGTTTCTCAAATCTAAGGCTGTTGTCCATACATAACCCAAGGTTCCGCGCCTCATTCACACGGTCAATAGGCTCACCCATTAGAGTTAAATTAAGGCTTAATGGTATCTTCTTCAACTGCTGCCTCGTGCCAAACAACATATATTTTGTTTTCAATGGGTTTAATGCCAGACAATTCTCATCAGACCAGGCGGCGATTCTTTCTAGGTCGTCGTTTAGGTCTCTAACGGCTGACTCATAATCATCTGGACGGAAAGATAAATACAGTTGGACGTCATCGGCGTAAATATGATACTTGCATTTCTGAAGGCACTTTATTATGTCTGCACAGTAGAGAATAAAAAGAATCGGACCCAAAATTGACCCCTGAGGAACGCCTCTTTCTATAGAAGTAAGAGCTGAAGTCAAAGTAGTACCATCCGACAAACGCAATTCTACAAGTTGTTTTCTATTACTGAGATAGCTGTGGAACCATTGAATGGCATTGTCGTCAAAACCGTAGTATTTTAACTTTGACAGTAATAGTGAGACGTTAATGCAATCAAATGCACGGGAAAAATCAAGTAGTACCATCAGGGAACACATGCCATTATCTTGGGCTGATAGAATATTGTCCGTAACATCCAGTAATGCCGTAGAAGTGCTGCGCTGTTTCCTAAAACCAGACTGTAGATCAGGCAACACTTCGTTCTCTTCCAAAAACCGAGTTAATTGCCGACACACTACCCTCTCCATTACTTTTGAAAGACAGGGCAAAATACTTATCGGCCGCAAGTCTTTAACTTCTACAGGGTTTGGACTCTTAGGTAGGGGTCTAACTGTGGCAATTTTCCAATGGGAAGGAAACTTTGATGTCCATATGGAATAGTTTACGATGTAGGTAATAGTTGCTAAAGTGTGCGGCAAAGTTAGATTAAGCATACTTAAGGTTATGTTGTCGTAGCCTTCTGCATTTGACTTTAAGTCAAAAATAATGCGGGAGATATCGTCTTGGTTCACCGGAGCAATTGTGAATATTGCTTCACTAAATCTGTGGGTCTCATAGAATGATATAAGCGACGTGCTAGCTACCGGGTTGCCAGGGACATTCAAAAATGTGTTATTTATCAGGTCTGGGTTTCTGAAATGTGGGGGAAGATCTTGTCCTTGCTTTGAGGGTGCAAAAGTGGATTTAATGTTCTTCCATAGTAACTTTGGATTATTTATTTTATTATTTATATTGTGCCTAAAGTATGCAATTTTTTCATTATACAAGGAACTTTCTACCAAGGATTTTAACTGCTTATAGTAATTCTTTTTTGTTCCCGATTTAGTATTCCTATATTTGGCTAATGCATTGTCTCGTAACCGCATCATAAGCTGGATAGTGTCCGTAATCCAGGGATATGACAATTCCTTAATACGACAACACTTAAGTGGCGCGTGAACATCAAACAATGATATTATGCAGTGATTAAACTGATCAACCATGTCATTCACATCGGTAAAATCAGAAACACGCCCTATGTTTGATTGCGACAAATCCGTATTAAAGCTATCTACACATATATCTTTCATCGGCCTAAATTTGATTACATACGGTATAAATTTGTCCCGCTTTATGTGAAATTCACTGACAATAATGGAATGGCCTGTAATCGAACCAAAGGATTCTACCGTCGTGTACCTTGCCCTAAGATCTGTGCACAGTAAGTCAATAAGAGTCTCACTCGTATCTGTGAAATGAGTAGGCATCGTGACAAGTTGAACGAGACTTATGCAATTTAAAAATTCTTGTACTTTTTTAGTTTTAGTCTCGTTTATGTTGAGCATGTTAACATTGAAATCACCGAGCAATATATAATGGTCACAGTTACCCAACGTCGCCAAACTGTGCGTGATGGCATCCAGGAAGTGATCTATGTCTAACCATGGTGGCCGGTACGCTGTACCAATGGCAATTTTTTTCCCGCTTAGCGAAATTGTCAGCCACATCTGTTCGACGGAATCGAACCTGGGATCAGCCGTGCCAGTACAAATGCGCGCGCTCAGACCCCGCCGCAGATAAAACCCAACACCCCCACCTCGCCCCGCGCGAACAGCTGACGGCCGCGGAGTGTGGCGCAGACGATAGCCGGGCACGACCGGCGCGCGCCCCTCCTCTCCCGGCTGAAGCCAAGTTTCGTTTATAGCCATTATATCAAAACTATATCTGTCAATTGCACAAATCAAATCATCATGGCCTGTACCCAGAGACCCTGCGTTAAGGAAGCCAACCTTAAGATATTTTCCACTTTTAGGCATCATGACTGTACTGTAAAATTACTACTACAGTTATAGTTATAACTTGAATTGCTATCAACACTTTTAACGGGCATTCGTTCAAAATCATAATATCAGTTTTTATAGTCCTAAATAATATTATTGGTTGAGAATTAAATAGAAAAAATGTATAGGTATTTGCAAATATCAAATAGTTATTGGAAATATGTAATAAAATAATAAGTAAAAATGTAGAAAGGATTGAAAATATTACTAGATGTAGGATAATGTAAATAAATAATATGATAATATAAGTATGTCGAAACTGGTTTACAAGCCCACTGAGATGCGCGTGTGCCGCCGCCGTGAGACAAACAACATTACATAACATAATATCACGCCTGTTTCCCCGGAGGGTCGGACAGAGCGGACACAACAGATAACACTGGCCTACAAAAAAAAATTTTTGGTTTGGTGCAGCTCTGTTTACATCTGTAGTCGGTAAGGTAGGTAGTATGAACTACATTGCTGCTACTAGATGTCAGCTGACAGCTCTGGTTTACCTACGATTCTTATTTTAACTTTTTTCCGGTTTTATTCGCAATCAGTCAATATTATAACGACTTTTATGACAATAATCGTATAAATTTAGTATGGCAAGTACGTCGAGATGTTGCATTAACGATCCTGATATGTTTTGTTACATATGTGGTGAGTATATAATGAAAGATCAACGGAAACCGATTAATGACACGGTAATTCGCTTGTATTCAGCATACTTTGGTATTGTACATTCTTTCTTATAAACAAGAGCTGATATGAAAAATGTGACTAGTTTTCTCGTATCAGCTCACAAAATATACCCAAAATCAGGTCTAAAATCTTAGGCACCAAAATGAGTGTAGGCCAGTGTAATAGTTATAAGACCACGACACTTTTGCAACATACAATAAAATACGCGTCATTGGTATGTTAAAAACTAAAAATAATGAGTATAAATTAAAACAAAAAAAGCAGAAATAATAAAAAATAATGGCAGCAGTGAGACAGAAATATTTAGGCCATTTGGCCGTCGGTAACCGATACAGGTATGGGTGAAAAGATGCGCTGCACATCAGCCTCGCAGCGGATTTGGCAGGCGGCATCCCCAGGTTTGTAACGAGCAAGAATACGGCCACGTTTGCACCATATAAATTGCCAACCGAGGCGGCCCCCGGCCTCCCGCGCCATCCGAAACAACTCACGATTCTGCTTAGTAAGACGTTCGTTGACGTAGAATCGCGCTGATAGACCGGGCATGTCAAGATCAGCAGTAGTCATGCCACGACGTACTCGTGCGGCCTCCAACATCTCGTCTCGTAGATCACGGCGCGCGAGACGTACGACGAGGAAACGCGGGCGGGTCTCCACCGGCGTCGGCTGCGTAGCATTTATGCGTCTACCTCCAACGCGCTCGGCACTCACAATATCGCGCGCCTCAATTTTTACGCCCATCTTTGACGCCACTAGCCTATGCTAGGGGTGCCCGAGTGGTGAAAATCCCTCACACACGGCTATCCGTGTGTGAGGGATTTTCACCACTCGGCTCTGGTAAGTTTGTGATCTGAATATCAGTGGCTAGCAGCTCCTGATCACGGTCATTTAAATCGCTCCGCAATTGGGCAATAAGTTGATGCACATCCGGCGAGACTTGGGATTGTACCGACTTTTGCTTCTCCATAATGGCCACCCTCTCCTCCAAACTACTCATACGGTCATTAGTGGACTGCAATGAACATCTCAGGTCGGCTAGATCATTACGCAGCAATTGAAATTCACTCCGTACCGTGTTAATGAACTCTTCCTTGAACTTTCTCAGCTCAATAGTGATGTCTTGAGTGAGCTCATGTGTGACATCCAAAGCGCCACCGCTTTTCATAGGACTCGTGTCTATAGGATAAGTCATACTGACTTCCAGTGGTGCGGCTGAATGGCCCCTAACTGGCGTTTCGGCCCGGTTGTCCCGTACAATGTTTTTGTTACACTCCGGGCAGTGCCAAGGGGATGTTAGAAGGCTTATTTTAAGTATACCAACGCACTGCCGATGATAACAAGATCGGCAGTTGTCGCATTTAGCCGCATCCGCCGCTGCGAGATATTTACCGCAGCCACCACACTTTACCATAGTGAGATACAATTTCGTTTGCGCAATCGATCCAGAAGCAGTTCACTCGAGAATCACTAGATGGTGCTGTTTGCAGTAAATTCGTTTATGGCAGTTATCACGGTGTTATGGCAAGTGTGATACCATAAAATGAAACACAGCGTCACCGTAAATTAGCACACACACTGCAAGTTCGTCGCACAGTTTTTTTTTAACAATTGTGTATAAAGTCCGTTATTATTTATACTTATAGGGTAGAAAAATACCAGTTCTCAAAATGAATACGGTTTTTTATGTTTTTTTATATTGTACACAGCACAGAATCACTAGATAATAGCGTCACTTGTAAGTTGCACTTATTAATGTCTTTTAAAAATAAAGTCTTTACAAAAGAAGTACTTGTTTTTTTTTTAGATACGTAAGAAATATTTTGAGACTGCTATGTACTCAGTACCGTCACTGAGTTCGGTGATGCTGAATCGGGTATACTCGGATCCAGTCGTAAGTTTTTTAGACTACACGATTCGTGTAGTCATGTGTGTGTGTAGTACACAATACCTTTTTAAGCTATTGCATAGCTTTTATCGCGGGCTTTGAGCGCGGCTACCGAATCAAGAAATTCCGTAACGTAACGAAAATAAAACCTAACACCCCCCACTCCGCCTACCATGTAATGACGGTTCCCATGACAACGTGATGTTGTCATGTGTTGTCATGGGAACGTAAGTAATTTTTGTTTTATGTCATCACGTCATCATCCCAAGTGTAGCGTTGACAAATAGGAAGTATGGAGGTTACAAATGCTATGCAATAGGTTTACCGTGGCAGTCCCCGAGTGCCACACGTTTTTTTTTTTTTTTATAAATTTACCTAATGTTTGTATGAAAGATCTTCTAAAAGGAGATCTACCACTATGTCTCAAACGGACAATTATGGACATGTGTATTCTCCCCATTCTCACATATGGTGCTCAAACCTTGTCTTTGACACTTCAGCAGAGGTCCAAGCTCGAAGTTTGCTAGCGAGCCATAGAACGCATATACCGGAGGTTCGAATTTCGGACCGTATAAGGAACATAAAACACAACACTACGCGCCCAAACCAAGGTTACGGACGTTATCCAGAAAGCCGCTAAAAATAAAAAATAAAATATATTTTTTATTGACACAAATACAGATTTTACAAACTATGTTTGAAGCCCTGGCTCCTGAGCTAGGTAGCAACCTGTGTTACAGGAACCAGTGTCTTCGCCCATTTATGGTTAATTTCTTAACAATGTGCAATAAGCAAAAGTAAAAGAGAAAAGGGAAAAAAAAACAATACAATAAAAGATAAAATTACAACAGTTATAAGATGGACACATGCTCTTTGTGTGTGTGTGCGTGTGTGTGTGTGCGTGTGTGCGTGTGGGGGTGTGTGCGTGTGTGTATGGGTGAGTGTAGATCATTTTATGAGTATTGATGTTGTAATAGTTCTTCTGTCTGGTGGTAATCAAGTGTTAAGCTGTGCTAAGCTTAAGTGGGACTGGGCCGGACACGTCTGCCGCATGCCAGATGACAAATGGGCTAAAAGAACCACTGATTGGGTCCCACTAAACGCACGACGACATCGCGGCAGGCCGAGACGAAGATGGCGGGACGTGCTTGACTCCTACCGAAAGGACTGGCCGACACTAGCAATAGACAGAATTGTGTGGAAAAGGGAGAGGGAGGCCTTTGCCCTGCAGTGGGACAATATAGGCTAGTTAGTTAGTTAATGTTAGTACATCCAATACGATTTAATTTCTTAAAACTATCTGACTTATAACGATAAACCTCATAACACTTGTAATACGTTTGTGGAAATTGCCTCTCAACCATTTCTCTCTGCCTCGTTTTAGAACAATAATTATACCTATCGGTAAAAGCTAACCGCTTGAATAATTGCCTCCGTAGGGAACGCTTCTGTTGTAAACTTCAACTGCGCGATGCTTTGTTTGCGCCAAGCGAGCCTGTGTGAGAACAACACAATGTGAGAGAAATTACTAACTTTGTGGAGCGGTCTGTCCGTTTGCCGTTAGTGGCTCAGAAAACGAATTTAAAAACTACTTAGGAACGTAACTGTTTGCAATTCCATTTCTTCCAAGCAACGTGAAAAACTGTAGAGAAAACCATAATCTGACCCTTTTTTGTGTGAAATGTACACATTAAACCAGATCTACAGAATTGGAAAAAAGGGTAAAAGTAAATTCAGGACTTTCAGCATTACCTAAAATCAGACTCCGTCGTTAACCTAATGGAACGTAAAATAGATAATTTTATCCAGCATAGGCGACCTGTTTCTATGTAAACGGACCTTAGCACTTGGTTGATATAATACTTTCAGTAAGAGAAAATGAAACAACAACAAACAACACAACACACACATACATACACACACCCCAACATGAATAGAACAATTATGTCATGGAATTTACTATGTATGATTCATAACCGGGTCGACGGCGCGTTGTGTTCCACGCACGCCTCAAAGAGATGTCAGCAGAACTGACGGGGTCCGCTAGGGCCGATGCCTGCTGGGGTTGCGAATAAGGCCGAAAGGGAAATCGTGGCCCCGGCAACATGGTAACAGAAGGAACACGGGTGGGTTTTAGTCAGTAAGAGTCTGACACGCCCTCCTGCTCCACCCAGAGCGGGAGAAATTATTTGATAATTTCCCAACCAAAAAAAAAGGTATGATTCATAAGCTAGCTAGAAGTGGTGCCAAACCAAACAATCGACTGGCTCTTCTTGATACCATTTTGTAGGTAATCAGCTCCTATTGCACAATGCGGTTACACAACGAGACTCGGACGACCGACAGGGATGATGGCGGGATTGGCACTGGCGTCCAATTTGCCGGCTCGCTTGTGTGATCGGCTTTGTAGCATAGAGGCAGCGTGTGTGATCTGAACGTACTAGCTAGTCCAGTATTGCCACTATGTTATTTTATTTCAAAGAAAATATAACTGCAAAAAAGCTTATATTGTTAGTTAATTATGTAGGTATACTGTAAATAGCTACATAGTAGTTTCACAGATGACGTCAGTACGTAGGCAGGTCGCGAGTGCAGGCGCTCATAACTTTCGCCGCGCAACTCTACAAAACAAGAAAAGTTTTGACTGACTTTATAAGCTGTGTTTGTACACACATTACCAAATAATTTACCATTCATAAATATTCGTTGAATGGTTTATCTCTTGATATCATCTGGTTACAGAAAAAAACTTTATACAATTTATATTTTTATTTTTCACTTTTTAGATGTGTTACCACCCCACACAAATTCGAGAACCACTACCTGCTATGTAAATAACAGTGACAGGAACTTATCATATCATCCACATACTAAGTAGGACAAAATACGAATTATTGAAGCTAACCCAAAAATTACACAAGCAAAGTTAAATTACTAATTTCTAATTAGTGTTGATGTTGTATTTATATTGTTTTTATTTGTTTGTTTTTATTTAAGTGTGAGCTTGGAGATGCAAATTTAAAGATGCTTTCAATATGGGTTATGTGTACCTGAAAAAAAGTTTTTTTTAAATAAAATTTATATACCTCTAAAGTATGACCTACTAAACAAAACAAGAATCATTCAAATCAATTCGCAATAGGCGGAGTAACAGCGTAAAAAACATACAAAAAAAAGGCATACAGTCGAATTGAGAACCCCTCCTCCTTTTGGAAGTAGATTAAAAAGAACAAGTTAGTAGTGATTCCTAGAATCACAAGGAAAACTTGTCCCAGCCTACAGCTGCCGACCAATTTCCTGCAATAGATGAAATCATAATATCATTTTAAAACAGCTCATCAGTAGGTTCACAAGTGACTGTGTTTTTACATAGACACCAAGGGATGAAATCGTAATGAGAGGTAGGTATAAAGCCTATTTGCTTTACCGAGAGATAAGTGTTTGAAAACATCGCGGAAACAGAGACTATTGACATTAGAGTCAAGTACAATACCGACGCAGAACACAATTGTCCAGGTTTAGCTGGTTTTTGTTCTGAGTTCACGGCTTTGAATGCAAAAAAAAAAATTGTTTATTGGTAAAAACAAGTAGAGGTCTAAACAAATTTTTTGATTGGATCCTCCTTTTAGGCAGATAGTGCCTGTATTAGGAGAATCCGCTCTTCCATAGCAAGACGTATTATATAAATAGCAAATTGCATAATGTTTTTGCTAAAACTACATAAATTAACATTAATTTAAATCAAATGTGTGTATATGTGTGTATGTGGGGTGTAAGCATGTGTGTGAGTATTGTGAGTGAGAGTGTAGCCTGTAGGTATGACTGAGAGTACATGAGTGTGAGGATGTGTATGTGTCAAGGTTTCAGAAGTGTTTCGGTATCATTGTAGGTAAGCTTTTGTATCCATTCCATAATATTTTTTTTACTGTCATAGTAGTTTTTGGGATAAATATAGATGTATTTATTGATTTTATTATATAGCGCAGCAGATCGTTTACTAAATTGCATACTGGCAAGCAAAGTCCTTGTCCTAGGGATATTTAATATCGGCTTCTGTTTGCTCCCACTTAATCTTACCGCTATTGTTTCTTCAGGTTCCAGCTGAATATTTTATTTACCGTTGACTTTTGCAAGATGCAAGAGTACCTACTTTCAGTACCTAATGCAAAAAAAATAAGGTTGGAATGTTATAATGTTTTAGCCTTAACAAATATACACAACATTTGGAAACATCAAAACAATATGCGTTTTCAGCATATCCTTACGTTTTAATATTCCTGTTAGAAAAATCATATTCCACGAAATGAAACACAAAAATAGCCATATTTCTGAAACCCAAGTATACTTTCCCTGAAGCAATTTCTTTCTTTTGTCTTAAACAAGGACCCTTTAGAACAGACTTCTACAATCTCTCACAAATTAAATTGACCCTGAAATACAAGAACGATTCTTCCAGATTCTCGTTTCCAAACAAAATCACTTTTTAGGGTTCCGTACCAAAATGGTAAAAAGGAACACTTATGGTGCGACTCAGTTTGTCTGTCACAGCTGGATATCTCAAGAACTACTAATGCTATCAACTTGAAATTTGGAATAGTTTTAGATGACGTTTTCCCAACTATAAAGATTGTTTTTTGCAACATGGACTGAACGGGGTCTTAAAAATTCGAAGTGGGGCTACTAAGGCAAGTGGGGTATCGTATGAAAGAGCGTTATTTGCACATTCTCAAACATTTTTTTTTAGGCCGCATAGTTTTCGACTTTAGACGATTTTTTTTTAAATATATCATTTCCCCCCATCTCCGTGATAGAAGTTTATGTAAAGATTACAGGAAAAATAAAACGATGTCTCTAAATTGCACACTTTTTCAGATCAGATCATCAATAAAAATTACATTAGTTCCACTATTGGTCAAGAGATGGCGCTGGCCTAAAACTGCATTATTTTACACCGCAGTGTGCAGTGTTAAAATTCTCTGACGAATATAGGCCTCACCGATGAAAATTTAAAATGGTACGGAACCATCGGTGCGCGAGTCCGACTCGCTCATGACCGGTTTTTTTATAATCTAGTTGTCCGTTTCAGTTTTTTCTATTATAGCGTGTGACAAGGGTCGAGCGGCCGAGACCTTCGTCAGTTGACCGAGCAAGAAGCCGACCGGCGACCGTTAGATATTATCGACGAGAAAGTTTTGGGTATGAATGTGGATGGCTATAAGAGTAGGGGAAGACCAAAGAACCGATGGATGGAATGTGTGAAAGATGATATGGCTGGAAAGGGGGTGACTCCCGAGATGACGACTAATAGAGAAATATGGAAGAAAGGAACACGTTTGGGGTCACCCAAATAAATTGGGGCAAGCGAATGATGATTATTGTGATGAGGAAATGTCAATGGTAAATGAAATAATTATAAAATGCCTATACTGAAAAAGTTGGGTGACTAAGAGAAAAATAGTAGATTGTTATACGAAGGGCTAAAATAACCCATTCTATCAAGGTAGTTTTACTCCCGAACTTTAGTGAGGGAGTAACTATAAACCGAGTTATAATGGATTTTAGCGCCGTGTACTTTTCACTACGATTACAATTGAAAAAATCAAATAATTAGTTTATTTTATTTTGAAAAATATACAATTTGTTCAATCTGAATTTTTAAGGAAACTTTTTATCCCGGTATTCGGTAGTAAAAACCTAGTTTTACATAAGAATAAAAACTTTTCGTTTTTGAAGGCTCGTTGGTTACAGACAAAAATTACTTTTTCCCCTAGAGTAAAATATGCTATTTTTTCCCCGCTCTGTTAAGCTACAAAGACGGACTTTTTGAGCAAAAGTAATGAAAAATATCTTTTGTCTTGCGATTTATCTAGCGAGATAGCACAGCAGGCATTTATGTTTGGCGCCGGCTCAAAATTGGTAATTTACTTAGTAATTTAATTTAGAACCTTATTTAGACTAAAAGGTTTATTTTTTATTTTTCGCTATTCAGTTTCTTTTTTCGTTAGTTTAATCTAAACGAGAATGTTTGCTGAAATGAAACGGTCTTCTTTAATAAGTACGTATGTTTGTTGGGTACCTTTTTCTCCGCGTGGGCTTTATAAGAGTAATTTATTTTTATTTCTTGTTTTTGTAAGATGAAACATAGATAGAACTACACGGTTCTTTGTCTTGTGTTGTTATCTCGACAATGAAAATCGTGGTAATTCTAGGTCATCATCATCATTTCAGCCGAAAGACGTCCACTGCTGAACATAGGCCACCAAGCACCGCCACTTCGACCGGTTCTGTGCTTTCCGCATCCAGCGGATTCCTGCGGCCTTCACGAGGTCATCGGTCCATCTTGTGGGAGGCCTTCCAACGCTACGTCTTCCAGTACGCGGTCGCCACTCCAGAACCTTTCGGTCCCATCGGCCATCCGTTCTGCGAGCAATGTGCCCTGCCCATTGCCACTTAAGTTTGGCAATGTCGGACTATGTCGGTTACCTTGGTTCCCCTGCGGATCTCCTCATTTCTAGGTAAGGCATTATAAATATCAATATTTTTCTATTTTTTAAAACAAACCAACCAATTTAACAACAAAAAATATAGGTAATTTTACGCATTCATAATCGATTTATTGTTAAGCTGGCAGTATAAATCATTGTTTGTATTTATTCAACCGTTCCATTTATCTGTGCCGAACGTTAGAGGACGAAATGGACAATTTGTGCGCACATAACATTTTACAGCCACACTCGTCGACAATTTTACTGGAATATTGTATGTGCGCTGAATGGGATCGAGATTTTTATTTCAATTGAAAATGGAAAATTTAAATTCTCGAAAGTATCTAAATTCTGGATTTTGAAGTGTTTTCAATTAAACTTTAGCCAAGTGAAACAGGAAAATCTTATATTAGCGCTAATTAGAACCTTTCTGTTAAGAATAAAATGCTTTCCAGTAGAGTCGCTTAACTTTAACATTTCAGAGCAAAATCTTTTTTTTTTTCTCATAAACCTACATGGGCACTTATGAAACATCAGAAGCTAGGTGCACGGTACCAGTTAACAAGAGCCGACAAGAAACTCCAGGTTACTCTTTTACAAATAATTGACTTTTAAAATATTTCCAAATTACAAGTCAACAAGTACCAGGTACTTAACAAAATAGAAAAAAGGTAACAAATCTGTAGTCTGCAAGGTCTACAACGTTCTCCAGTCACAAAATAGAAAAGAATCTATCTGTAAGAAAATAATAAAAATAAAAATCCTATTTGAATCAAATGACATGACTGACACTACAACTGTAACAAATCTGAATAAATATGATGTCCACAAAAGCCACTAATAAAGAGTTGAAATTACAATTGTAGGAATGTTATGTCAAATAATGAGATGAGTACATAAAGGAAGTATGTAAAAAAAACAAGCTGTCCACCCAATCCATTTGACAGACGGTTGAATATCCCCCATATCAATACGTCTACTAGACACGTCAACACTCGATCACCAATATTCAATTGTTTCACTGAAAAATAAAGCCTTCATTTATAAAATAGAATAAGGCAAAATCTAATTTTACTCGCTGATTTTCCATGAAAATTTGAATCTTGCTGTCTGTCGGTGCAACTGACAATTGAATACCCAATGAAACGTGTGACAGGTTCACGGCTACGCTTCAGCTGCGTTGAATACTGTTTTCAAATTAATTAAAACAAGTTGAATTATTTTAATGAAAGTTTATTAACGATTATCAAAAATGAAAAGCGAGTCCAAATATTGTTCCTACTTATTTGGTCACATAAAAGTAAGTACCTACTTTACAAATTAATTTGCACGCTCGTGACGTCAGCCCTCCAACCTCACAGCTCTGCTCTCAGCTTTTATAAGCTCAATTCATAATAAATAGGTACCTACTTACGACCAGGTGGTCCACCGAGCTCTGCTCGTGTGAAAATATAGAAAATAATTTTCCCCAGATATGAGACCTAGCTAAATCGATTTTTCGCCCCCGTAATTCCTATATTGCAACTTTCATCGAAATCGTTAAAGCCGTTTTCGAGAACGTGATTGCAAATGTATTTACAAATATTGCTCGTTTAATAGTACGGGATATGCGTTGGGTAGTAATAATGTATGAAACATTTTTGCAATCATTACGTATATTAAGAATATGTAGTAAAAGTAATTTATATTTGTTAAGAAATAATGTTTATGTTATCTTTCCCGAGATATAATAAGGTCCTCCATTCTCTCAGCGGATCTAAAATGGCCACATTAGCAATTCCTCTCAAATCAATTAATTTTCTGAATTCCCAGCAATTTCTCTATGGTGACACAAATATTTTAGCTGAACCATATTCAATTCAATTCATATCAGAATCATATTTGGTGAAAATATTGCCGCATTAAAAAATAAAGACCGTAATTTTACCGGATAATTTTTCGTTACAGTTTTTGATAATTAATTGATTCAGGTGTGACCTTGCGAAAATCCATTATAAAATACAATAGACGTGGATATATTTAGTAACCTGTTCCGCTTAGCTGTTTCTAAAGAACCATAAAAAAACTCCTGAAAGAAATCGACACGTGTTTGTCCTCTCAACGAGGCATCCTCAGGATGACGATGGACTTGTTGTGAACTCGAACACGGCGTGTTGCCACACCGAGCGTGCGCCGTGTATTCTGTAATCAACCAGATCAAATGCTTTAGAGACGACCAGAAAACATGCGTATAAAAGGTGGCACGGACATCGACGCGAAAACTGTCACCATGGATTCAGTACATGATTCTGAAACCCCTGAACTAAAATTTTTCGTCGGTTATTAAAAATAAAATCTGCTGTTCTCTGTAATCTGCATAGAAAATTGCAATACCTACGAGGTCAAAATGTATGGAATCGAAATGTATGGGTTCAGAATCATGTCCTGAATCCATGGTAACAGTTTTCGCGTCGATGCCACCCTGTATAGTGTTTTAATTAGTAGGTGTTTTATCTTCCAACAGAACATTTCAGCATTTAAACGCCATTTATTCGAAAACGTATGACAATGTTTAATATTCTGAACTTCCATTTTTCTACTTAAAAAGGATTCCACCCATTAATTTATCATTCCTGCTATCGTGAAAACCATTTAAGTGACCTCATCGCTTACAAAACCCGCGCCGCGCTGATACCTACATATTAAGCAGCTGAACAAAGATTCCGTGTAAATACTTAACACTCCTGTGTGTTGGTACCTCAATCAATCTACCCAGCCTTTTCCCAACGATGTTGGGGTCGGGTTACAGTCTAACCAGATGCAGCTGAATATCAGTATTTGTCTTGAGATATTAGTATGTTAAGCTATCTCAACGGCATGTGAAGCCAAGTTAGAGGCCCATGGGCGGCTTTAAAACTCTGACACACGAAAAGAAAGATTATGTTAGTTACTGTATTTCTATTTTCTTAATGTCCCTCGGCAAACTTCGTGTTTTGTCAGTTGTCGGTTGCACTTGGTGCAGACCGGACGCTCTCAATCGACTTGAAAGTATATAGAGTTTTTAATACTCTTTTAACTTAATGTAATTTATTTAAAAAATGAGAGGAAAGCCGCAAAAGTAACAGGCACGACAGATAGGAAAATAGTTTTACAGCTCTATATAGTTCAAACGGAAATCAAAACAAAACAACAATAAAGTACTTCATTCTGAATTCAAATCATTATACACGATAAATCTAATTATTGATGGACATGGAAATTAACATTCGTTTGTATTCGGAAATGCGATGATACCCGAGGGACATTATTCAGAAAATATAAATATTGTACCTTGTTTTGGGAATTAATCGATGTGATATTTTTGTCGAACCAACTGCTTTTCTCTAGCAGCCAAAGTCAATTTACAGATTTGATAAATCTAAGTTAAAGCAACCGATATAACGATGATTTATTAAATCTGAAAATTAATATTGACTTATTGAGTAACTATCTGACCGTGGACATATAAATCATTGTTATCATAATACCTATAGGTATCTTGATTGATAGTGGGGATAAATTAATTGAACCACAACCAATCACAGTGTGAGATCCGAAACAATACCTGGAAATGTATTGTTCTAAAGTTGTGGCTAAATTAATTTCTATCATAATTAATGTCCAGATTCTGCCTATAGCAATTTGTGTGGGGTACCTGCCACAACAAATAAAAAACTTTACTGTTAAGTAATGAATGCGACATTGCTAAATGTTTACATTGGCAACATTCAAGAACGTGTCATTGTCAAATATCCTTTATTAAAAAGAACCTAGTTCTTAATAATTAATTACAATCTAGCCTATAAGACTAATAAGCAATTTTAATCTAACTTAATTTTTTACGTAATGATTATTTTAAAAATTAGAATAGTGTTGATTGTACTTTACACAAGTTCGTTCCACTTTCTTAGAGTCTGATATTTTAATATAAACACTTTGTTCATGTGTTATATGTGTGTCATTGGCACTATTATTTCTACACTTTTTACACTACACTAACTCAAAAGGTTTTGTTCGTTTTAGTCTTCGCACTATATTTGTTTGGTCTAGCAGCTGAATTGCCTCGATGTTCACATGTCGGTGGAGTCGGTGTTCATGGGCCTCAGCAAATTTTTGGATTATTCTGGTGACGGGTTCCATTTTTAAGTCACGATGGAGGTCGTCATTTCTTATATACCAGGGCGCATTAACAATACTCCTGAGTACCTTATTCTGGAATGTTTGTATAATTTTGATGTTCGTCGGTTTAGCACAGCCCCACAGTTGGATGCCATACGTCCATATCGGCATGAGAATATGCTTATATAATAAAATTTTGTTGTGTATCGATAGGCAAGAACCCCGTCCAATCAACCAATACATGTTTTTAAAACGCATGTCTAGCTCCTGTCTTTTCTTTTTGACGTGCGCTTTCCAGCGCAGTTTTGCGTCAAGCGTTATGCCAAGGTATTTAGCTGTATTTGCGTATGGCACTTGTTGGCCATTTATGAAGATTGGGTGGTAATCACAATTCTTGTTCGTGAAATCAATGTGAAGTGACTTCGATTCATTTAATTTGATTCTCCATTTTTGTGCCCAGCCATAAACTTCATTTACAGCGATTTGTACCTTTTTGATTGCTTCCGTATGGCATGACCCTGTAGCCATAATGGCAGTGTCGTCCGCAAAGGTTGCAATAGTATTATTTTCCAGCTCTGGTATATCATACGTGTACAACAGATAGAGGACTGGACCCAGCACACTACCTTGAGGCACACCAGCTTTAATAATTCTTAATCCGGAAAAGGCATCCTCGTGCCTTACTCGGAACATTCTATCTGTAATGTATGATTGCAAGATATCGGCAAAATCATTGGGCAGCAATATTCTTAGCTTGTATATCAAACCCTTATGCCAAACTCTATCAAAAGCTTGTGCCACATCTAAAAATACGGTGGAGCAGACTTTTTTATCTTCAAGCGTTGTTTCAATGATGTTGGTAATTCTATGTACTTGGTCTATTGTTGAGTGTTTCTCTCTGAAACCAAACTGATGGTCAGGGATCAGGTTTTTCTCGTTTATGATAGGTTTAAGGCGTTTTAAAAACAATTTTTCAAACAGCTTTGATAGTATAGGCAACAGGGAAATGGGCCTGTATGATGATGCTTCGTGAGGTGGTTTACCGGGCTTTGCGATCATAATCACTTCAGCAACTTTCCATGGCTCAGGAACATGTTTTAGCAGGAATGCAGCATTGATGAGCCTAGTAAGCTTAACGATGGCTTTTCGCGGAAGATGTTTTAAGATTTCTCCCGTAATAAGGTCATACCCTGGGGATTTTTTTAGGCTCATGATTTGAATTTCCTTTGCAACTTCTTTCGGGGTCACAAGCTTAATTCTGTGGTCTTGCACAATGTTGGCAAATTGTAAGTTGTCTACAGACACGTCATTTGGCTGAAAGGTTTCTTCTAAGTGTTGTGCAAATCTTAGAGCTTTTTGCTCATTGCTTATGGCCCACTTTCCGTTATTATCTCTGATAGGAGGTATTGGTGTAATTGGCCTTTTGAGTGACTTTGTCGCTTTCCATAGAGAGTATTGCGTTGTATGGTCGCTGGTTAACTGACGTAGGTTAGTATTAAAAGCCTCATCTTGAAACGTTTGTATTTTTCTCTTCAACCTTTTCGTAAGGTTATTCAATAGAGTTTTATCTTGCGGGAATCTAGTTTGTTGCCATCTTTTTCTTTGAGTCCTTTTTTCATATAATAAGTCTATTATTTCTCTTGGGTAGGTATTGCCTTTAATTTTTTTTGTAATCTGTGGTGTGTTGTTCCATGCACATTGTTGGATATTGTTGCTAAAGTTGTTTACTTCAGAATCAAGCTGATCTTTGCTTTTTAATGAAGTTTTTAGGTCAATTATATTTTGTAGGTCTAAGCTAAAACTTTCCCAATCTGTAAACTTGTTAACTAATGTCAAGTGGTTTTCTCTTAATAATATTTTGTGACTTAATTTTAATAATATCGGAGAGTGATCGGAGTTCATGTGGTACCCCTCTTCTACACTCAGATAATTGGTTGATATATTTTTGATTATGAAAAAGTCAATAAGGTCTGGTAGTTTCTGGAGGTCAGTAGGCCAGTATGTAGGTTTTCCAGTACTTATGACGTCACAGCGCATGTCTTTTACTACACTTAGAAGCTGTCTTCCCTTGGTTGAACTCAATCTCGATCCCCAATGAATGTTCTTAGCGTTAAAGTCACCGCCTAAT
This sequence comes from Agrochola lychnidis, assembly GCA_963680765.1. NCBI lineage: Eukaryota > Metazoa > Arthropoda > Insecta > Lepidoptera > Noctuidae > Agrochola > Agrochola lychnidis. The sequence continues at coordinate 18,900,507 of OY796862.1, forward strand.
ATAAATCTCTGTCCGAGGAGTCTGAAGAATTGTACATATTGTTCTTTGCTTATGGTGTGTCTTGGGGGACAGTATACGGCCGCTACTGTCACGTTAAATTTATTTGTTTTGACTGATATCGCTACTGCTTGCGTGTCTGGCTCTTCGTATGTACACTGTTCGTAATGACAGATATTTTCTTTAATAATAACCGCGCTACCACCTCGGGCCGCGTTGTTAGGGTGCAGTGAGTGATAAACCTTATAGCCTCTGAACTTTACAAAAGACTGTTTAGTGAAGTGCGTTTCAGAGATCAAACACACATCAATATTTTCTGTATCTAGGACTACTTGTAACTCATGTTGGTGTTGCAGCAGTCCATTGGAATTCCACGCCATTATTTTTAGTGTGTTATTCATGATTGATTTGTATAGTGCTTGATTCTAACTTCTCTAGTCTCTTGTCAAATGAGGATATGCACTTCAAGATCTGGTTGAGCTTGTCCTCAAGACTTGATGGTTGTGTGCTTGGTTTTACCGCTTTTGCGTATGAGACATTTTTAGATGCATGTGCAGTTATCGCGGCTGTCTGTGCAGACTGTGCACTTTGTTTTGTTGACTGTTTGTCGGTGTTTCTAACAATTTCCTTAGCGGCAGGTGGATTATTTTTCGAGTTTTTGTTCTTAATCATTTGCATCTCCTTGGCAACTAAACACCCTCTGTAGTTTGCTGGGTGAGGTAAGCCACAGTGGACACACTTAGGTTTTTCTTGTGCAGGTTTGTTGCAATCAACTGTGAGGTGTTTACCTGTACATTTAACACACCTAGGCTCTTTTGAGCAATACTTTTGAGTATGACCATAAGCCTGGCATCTCTTACACTGCGGTATTATTTTTGATGTTTTAAGCGGGTTTATTTCAACTTTACACCCTAAGATATGTTTAATGCCGTATATTTTACTGACATCTTCGCCATTTTTGAACGATAGAATAAACATGTTCAGCGGTTCTTTTGTTCTCCAGCTTAACTTATTACTTACATTTTCTATCTGGAATCCTTGCGACGTTAGATCATCTTTAATCCGATCCGGTAGGCAGGAGGAATGTAATTTTTTCACCACTACTCTTATTGGCCTGGTCTGCTTATCCTCGTAAGAGTGCCATAAACAGTTATTTTCTATTAAGCGTCGAGCAATGTCTCTGTAAGATTCTTCAGTTTTAGCATTTATTTTGACACTATTACCGCTTAACATTTTGGCGGTAAATGTTTCTACTGACTGGGATTTCGTCAAAAAATCGTAGAATGTTTGATAATTCTTAACACCGTCCACTACGATTGGAGGTGGTGCTAGAATTTTTTTAGTGGTTGCCTTCTCTTTGTTGTTAAGTTGCTGCTGCTGAGCGCTAGTGTTAGCTTGTTGTAGTGGTGGTGGAGTAAGGGAGGTGTTCAACTTCCTTTTCTTCCTGTTTTTCACCCTAATCCACTCGAGTCTCTTTGGCGAGTTCATCCTCATCCGTGCAGAATTTTACACAATTGTCAAATGACAGTTGTGTAAAACTCTCTCTGCTTTGCTGCGTTAATTACAGTCGATATTAAAATTTCTCACTCCGTCGTTTCACTAAAGTAATTACAAAGTAACCCAAACCCAATATAAATCTTCATTTACTAAATTATTTCAATTCCCATTTATGGAAGCACACTCACCTTTTAGAAAAAATGGACCAAATTATCCGGCACACATTAACTTCAATTTTAAATGTGGCCATGGACGACCGAGCTTGGGCACAAGCTACTCTTCCCATTCGTATGGGAGGCCTCGGCGTCCGCAAAATTTCGAGTATTAGTCTACCGGCTTTCATATCCTCGGTCCATGGCACTGAGAAATTAATCAGGAAAATTCTAGCCTCCACACTGATTAATTTTGATGTGCCGTGCTTCACTGAGGCTATGAATGCCTGGAGAATCGCTTGCCCGAACTCTGATCTACCCGATTATCCATCTTCTCAAAGGCGGTGGGATGAGCCGCTCTGCAGAGTAGTACAGAACAATTTACTTAACACGTCTACTACTACTGCGAAGCGTGCGCGCCTGCTGGCTGTGAGTAAGTGGGAATCGGGTCTGTGGCTTCATGCACTACCGTCGTCGAATATAGGCACTTTGCTCGACGACACCACTTTCCGTCTCGCTGCTTCCCTACGACTAGGAGCTCCATGTTGTTCTCCTCATCGCTGCTGTCACTGTGGCGAAGTTGTCAACAGTCTCGGCCATCACGGCCTGTCTTGCAGCCGAAGTGCGGGCCGCTTAGCGCGGCACGCAAACATCAACGACATCATCCGACGAGCTCTTGTCACCGCCGGCGTTCTAGCTGTATTAGAACCCAATGGCCTGGCACGCGACGATGGCAAGAGACCGGACGGCATGTCCTTATTTCCATGGAAGGTGAGTAGGCCTTTAGTGTGGGACGCAACCTGTGTCGACACTCTTGCGCCATCCCATCTTCCTAGCTCTGCGTGCTGTGCTGGTGCTGTTACTGCGGCTGCAGAAAACCTCAAGCGGCGTAAGTATAATAACCTTATTGGTAACTATACTTTCGAGCCGTTTGGGGTTGAAACCCTCGGGCCGTGGGGTCCGAGTGCCCATGGCCTCTTCCGTGACATCTCAAAACGGCTATTTGACACTTCCCGTGATCCAAGGGCTGGTTTTTACCTTGGCCAGAGGCTAAGCATTACCATACAACGTGGCAACGCGGCCAGTCTCTTGGGTACATTACCAGTCGACAGCGATGCGGATGAATTTTTCGACGCTATATTTTAATTTGTAAATAGTTCTAGTTAAGTTAGTATATAATATCTATTTTTATTTTGTAAATAATTAATAATTAATTAACTTTAAAAAATTATATGTCTTACATTACAAAATAAAAAAATTATAATGACTAAATTATTACTTATTCGTAAAACGACATTGCCTTGTATCATTTTAATGTTGAATATACAAAACGTGGGTTTGGTGTGCGATGTTTCGCAATTTCAGGTACCTACTCTGTTATAATAATAAGAGAAGATCCCTTAAAATTGAATGGTCATACTTGTTGACATAGCATTCTCAGTATTCGTAAAGGGAAAATTAAGTGCTGAAGGAGGCATAATGAAGTGGATGGTTCAGTAAATGTTCTTGAGTTTATTTCGTCATATTTTCATGTATCACGCGTGAAAAAAATTCTGATTTGTAATTCCTAACTTCGGCCACCAGCGGTTCCTCCTATCAAATAAGATAAAGAAGTTGCACATTGTGCAAAACCACAACCACATGCATTGCCCCCACCAAGGGAGGAAATTCTTAAACTTTCCGCATTTATTCAAAATCATTTACTCAAATGAAATATGGCCAAATAAGCTTCCCGGCAGACAATGGGTACCTTCCATCTTGCGCCGCCTGCGCACTTGAAGATTTGATGACTGCGTCATCGAACGCACGACACATGTTCGGCCAGTTATCAAATTTCAACTTTCTGAACAACTTTCCTACTTGTAATATGGAAGGTACTCGGATAGTCCATGTTTCTACCGTAAAACTCTTACTGTTGATGTTTGCTATGAGTCTCTATAATATTACCTATTATTTATGTACACAGCGAAAAATAAACTACTGCAAAAGGCATTGCTTATTTCTTAAGAAATTTCTTCCAGCAGACCTGTGAAAGGAGAAATGTAAAAGAAACATGTTTGATTTGTATTTAAAAGGGCTAAACATGTTTGGTATGCAACATAAACTTATTACTTCACTTCAATTCCTCTGCACATTTTGTGGACGCTGCATGTCCCTAGGGAAAGTGCTCTTGGCAATTACATTTTTCTATATACCCTTTTGTACGAAAAATATTTGGGGTAGAGTTTAATAGTTTCGTGACCCTTTTATAGTAAGTAGGTAAAAACCTATATCAAATATAACATTTATAAATTCGATCTCTGAAAGGGTGTGGAAAAGCCTGTCAATTTGGTAAACCTTTTTCCCCCGAAAAAATCACGTTAAGGGCTGGTTGTATAAAGTGAACTAAAGAATTTTCTATCAATCAGAATAATGGAATAATAATAAAAAACTTGAACCTTTTTAAATGGCGAAAGGTATAAAAATAATACAGAAAAGAATTAATACTTACTTTGGAAATAAGTTCTCAGTAAAACGTCTATTCAAAATCATCTCGAGGAAGCATCGCATTTTCATGGTTTTATTAATATAAAAATAGTAAACGGTAATGTTACTGACTGGTCCCAAGACTATCACTACATCTGTCAGCTCATCGCAGAGGGACGCAGATGACGAGGGTACTGCGATATAAATATGTTTCTTATTGTTTGACAAGTTGTGATAAAACATAATGTTGTATGAAACAAATGTCGGTATGGAGATGTAACAGAATTATGCTTTTCGCTTTTGAATTTGGAATCTGGTAATTATTATGTTTAGTCATATCTATGCCTTTACAATTTCTGTGTTGATCAAGAATACAGAAACAACACCCGATGACATATATACAATGTCGCCCATCGGCATGTGACCGCCCGCATTTTTCTGAATGTTCATGAAAAATTATCTAAAAATAACTTTAAAAGGGGGGGGGGGTATACCTTGACTTTTTTTTTCTAATTATTTTTTCAAAATTCCTTCCTATGATTTTATGAACTTACGGTTGTGTTTTTTTTTAAAAAAAAACACGATTTGTTTTTAGAAAAAAAGTTTTTATCATTTTTTTTTTTGCATAGTTGACAATTTTTTATAAAATGTTAGTTAATCCGATAAAATAACTCATACCGTCTTATTACAAAAAACTGTTTAGGTACTGGTTTAAACCAAGACTTAAAGGTCTAGGATTGTTACGGTAATAAAGCTAGTAACAGGCTCAAAAAGCGTTCTTATTACAAAACGAAGACTTTTCGAGGATCAGTTAGTACCAAAGAAGGTTCATGGTTTAAATAATATCCACAGATAAGAACCAAAAATGGCATTCTTTCATTCATTCACGAAGGCTTTATTTGAAGCAACGTTCTGTTTCTCTAAATATTGATAATACTAGTATTTCTGCGAACAGTAGACCTCGCGACCACAAACTTTTTTACAACAATTAACATACCACAAAACTTATTTACAACGGGATATTTACCTTGTTTTTGTTTAAAACAAGATGTTTTGTTTAATATACCTATCCAACTTATATTTTATTATTATTAACATTGAAATAAGTTCTTGGTACATATTTCGTACAACGGAATGCATGGCTGATTAATTGTCAATTTCAACGATTAGATGTCACGTCAAATTAAAGTCATAATTTTATTGTTTGTTTACTTTGGCTATCTACATAAATTAAGTAATTTTACAAAAACAGAATGACTAAAATAACAATGCTATTATAAGTGAACTGATGACTATCACAATAATGTGTGGTTTTCGTAAAAAGTGCGGTATTGGGTACTGCACCAACGCTGCTGTACTTACAAACATCTATCGAAATTCATGAAGACTGGGCGAGAGGTGAAATGGTGATTCCTAAGCTCGCAAAAGCGCGCGATACATGACGTCGACTATTCGTGTGAACTTGTGAATATTGTGTATGATGTATTGTTTACGTGTAGTATTTTTTTTGGTTATGTAAGATTTACTTTGAAAAAATTAAAATAAAAACATTTGAAATCTTTCGTTTTTTTTAAATGTTTTTGAAACAGTGCATCATGTTGGTTGTACAATAATAATAGGCGAGTAGGTACATCGTTTGTTTCTAGTGATAAAAGAACCTTTATATAAATACCTTACAGACTCAAATAAATTCAGTATACACCCAAGTATAAACAACAAAAATGTATTCACACCACACATGGGAGTTTAGTTTTGGTCATGCTTCTCTGTAACATCTAAACACAACTCCAGCCGGCCAAAATTTGTGTGCTGACATCCATATAATACAAGAAATTACAATATATGTATACAAGCCCGCCGTACTGCCGTTCTGACCCGCGCCCGACAAACCCGCCTTGTGTGTGTTGAGCTTTACTGTGACATGGTTTGTTAGCGAGTTGAATCAAACTTATCTATGTAAAGAAGGGAACAAAGATGCCTGTGGCGAAAAACCACCATCGCCTTCTCTTGAGAACTTGGAAATAATGATGATTGCTCCTCACGATTTTGTCATTGAAGTTGTCTGGATCCTGGATTTGTGCTTGGTTGATGGCAATAGGCTCGCCCCCTATTACATGAGACAAACATAACTGGCAAAATGTGGGTATACTGCTTATATGATACACCTCTGCCTAACCCTTCGGGGAAAACAGGCGTGATGTTAAATGACTACAATAGCGATGCATTGGTAAATAAAATTTCAAATATAGTTCATATAACATTTAATTAAAATTGATCAATTTTAGATACTTTACATTATTTATGTAGGAAATATGTCTGTGTGTAAATGTGTCCATTCTATTGGCTCAATTACTGTAGGATAATAAGCAATACTGTGGAATTTCCTAATGTTCATTTGGAATGATGCTTTCCTCCTGTTCGTTTGGAGTAATAGGCATTCTTATAAATCTTCGGGACATCCTTGATGATATTTAACATGTTTTGCTGAAAACTAGTTGAGACACACCATGTTAATGTTGTGTGTCAATTTATACAAAAATCACTAAAAATGCATATTAATATGATTATCTTGATGGATTTTGAAGATTTGGATATGCTGGAGACGTCTCGACGATCTTACAGACATCGTCGTCGTGTGAATCCTTTTGAATTGAGTGACGAAGATTTTAGAATAAGTGTAGGTTCACAAAACGTTTTGGAGAAAAACTAGTGGATGTTTTACGTGAGGATTTATCCCACGACCCTCGAGGATGCTCATTGAGTCCTGAAGTGCAAGTGGTTTGCGCATTACGCAACTGGGCTCGCCATTAAGTATGTAAGTACCTAACCTTGGTCAATGCTAACCTTAGACAAAATCCAAATAATATACTAATATTATTGTTTTATTCGTAGATTCAAGACGATACAGCTGATTAATCAACGCAAACGTCAAATAAATTAGTACCAAAGATAAACTAGGGGACTCGGCGGACTAACTTTAGTACCATAGATAGTTCAGGAACTATTGATAAACTTCATTTTATAATAACGTTTTATTTAGTCATGGTACTAAAGCTAGTACTAATCCCAGTACCAAATTTAGACCGTGTTTTGGAATAAGACGGATAAGGTTTTAGAAACAATAAACAGAATCTAAATCGAGCCAATAACATCGGAGATATGGCAAACGCTACTCAAAACATAAAAAATTTAATAACATGAAAAATATTAAAGATAGACCCCCCCCTATCTTGAATAGTGGAATGGAATAGCCGGCTACAACTAGGTGCGGCCGGTAGCAGTTGGTTAAATTTAGTTGTAGCAAATGAAAATGGTTGAAGAGTAGGTTAAGTTAGGTTAGAACTGTGACCACATAACACACCGCACGAGCCGAGCGAGCGAAGCGAGCGGTGCCGCGGCAGCGGCCGGCGAGTGCCAGGGTCCATTTAGGCAAGTTTAACTAACTGCTACCGACCGCACCTAGTTATAGCCGGCTAAATCTAGGTGTAGCCGCACTTCGGGTTTTAGCCGTAACATATACACTTTACAGAAAATGGATCCACGTCCCAATTATGGCCAGCTTTGATCATTAAAGCCGGGAGTAATTTGATAAATTAGCGAGTTTATGAGGCTTTTATGTGGCACACGGAACACAATAACAGTGATTAATTTAATTAATAATTTCAACGTAGGCAATTTCCTAAGTGCATGATTTATTGCTACATTCACCACGGGATCATACAATTCCTTATGCAAGAGGGTTAACCTGAGAGGGCTTATAAATGCCAAAAATATCTGGTTAAAATGTAAAATGGAACGAGTTATTCAATGTTACATTGCTAATTAAATTATTTATTTTTAATATTTATTCATTTTTGGAGAATAACTGCAAAATGCAAAATAGCGATAGATTGATAATATCAGCAATCCCTTAGATTATGGGAATTACCTAGTTTATTTTGAATAGGAAGTTCATTGTTATCGATTTCTATGCAGTCGGAGCAGACGTGCTACGAACCGCTACGCAGTGCTACGATCCGCTACGCCGCCGTGTCTTGCTACGAACGGTTACGTCGGCATCGATAGTCGCTGTACGATACTAAATATGAAATCAAGAGCCAGTTAATTTGCTCGTACACATGATAATTTGAGATATATTTGCTAACCTAGTAATGAATTTGTTCCTTATGTTATTTAAATGTGAAAAATTTAATTATAACTTCATTCCTCACAGGTTTAACAAGACTTTCACAGGCATCTCTCTAATAACAAAACTGCAATCCAGCATATATTGACAGAGTTATCGATAATTTTAATAACTTTTCCAAGTTTCTCATCGTTAATTTTATTTCCGCTGTCCCTCGGCTTTTGTATTTATCAATTAAGTTCTGACTAACAGTGGACTGTTATTTCATTAGCATTGAGTTCCTATTCAATACACTTAGTATTATTGTTTCTTCAACAGATTATTTCAATGAAATAAAAGAATCAATGGAAGTTAGTTTTATATTTATTAAACTTAACAGTAGGTACAAACCTTAACGACGGACGTGCGGTAACTGCTTCACTCATTTATACAGTACACATTATAATAAAATAGTAACGAAGAATGTTTGTCCGTTTGTGTGTTTGTCTAGATGTATGTTCAGAATTGTTGCAAAACAAACTGAACGGATTTGGATGGAATTTGGCACACAGGTGGTTTATAACCACGGTAGGACGTTCCCGTGGGATATTTTGCGACATCCACGCGGGCGAAGCCACGGGTAAAAGCTAGTTTATACTAATACTAGCGACCCGCCCCTGCTTTGCACTGTTTTTACGACTAAACTTCGAGATTTCTTTATTATATGAGGTTTATAATTAATTTATTATTCACATCTTCGGAAACAAATACTTTAATCTAAATGATGGTGAAAACCTCATCAAAAATCGTCCCGCAGTTTAGAAGAACGACGCGGTCAAACAGACAGACACGAGAAGCAACTTGAATTTATAATATTTACTAGCTGCGCCCCGCGGTTTCACCCGCACAAGTCTCGATCCCGTGGGAAAAAAAAAGTATCCTATGTTCTTTTCCAGGGCATTATCTATATATGTGCCAAATTTCATCCAAATCCATACAGCCGTTTTAGCGTGAAGGCGTAACAAACTTACTTTCGCATTTATAATATTAAGGAAGGATAGAAGAAGTACATACCATAAAGAATTGATTTAAAGATACCCTACTCTACATTACCCTCAGCAAATATCAAAGAGCACTATTCAGAAGCTCACAGTCAAAACAGTTCTTGTCTCAAGTGTTGCGACCACAGACAAACAGATTGCGGGTCGCGATCTCTAATCTGAATGTCAAAACAGTACTATCGAGTACACTAGACTAAATGAAAACAGGGATCGAGTCACAAGCGATCATCTACTGAATACGAGAGTGGATTTTTAAATCGAGAGCAAAGGAAAAGAGCGCAGTAATTGGGCTATTAATTCAGTGAGGGACGAACTATGCGGTAGTGTTGGGTGGAGAAAGAAATAATAAGCTATGGGGAGGCTTTGTTGAGCGTGAGAGCCTTTTGATTAACGCTTGGTATAACAGAACTATTACGGCATAAAAGCCATTTTCTTACATCGTTCCAGCCGCTCAAGATTTATTGAAGTGAAAACTTATTTAGGCGCGTTGGGCATTTTTGAGATGGGAAAATACAATTGAACTCGCGACACCGTTACCGACACCTCATTTTTGTAAACGCGATTGTGCTCTTAACTTATATTACGTTATGGATCAATGTTCTATACAAGTATTTTTCTTCCAGCTAGGCGATCTTGTTCAAGTTTTCACTTCTTTCGGCACTTCTGGAGTGCCACTTTTTTTTTTGTTTAATTTCTCATTTAAAGTTGCTATGGAAACTTAGCTTTCATTTAGTAAAAGATGAACAAGAACATCTTTTAGGTAATTTATTTTGTTAGCTTATTATACCAGCCCCAACAGACCAAAGGTTTTCGTTGCCCGCAATAAATTAGAATATAACTTCAATTAATGAGACTGTAGGCCTAAGCTTTCGTAAAACTGCCAGTTTATTGCTAAAAGAGTATTATTCCATCAAAATACGTACAAGGTAACGAAAATATTCCTCAAAAGGCCACAGAATGTTTCCCGACCACTGAAGACTGTGTGGGCGGATCAAAGCCAGAGTATGTATACACAAAGATACTTGAAAAGTTGTTGTTCGAGTAGGTATCAACACAGTCTCGACCTATTTACTATTTTCAGAAAATTAGTATATGTACATAACATCACGCTTGTAATTATTAAAGGGTTAGGCAGAGGTGTAGGTACACCTCTGCCTAACCCTCCTCTCACCTCCTATAATATAGAATACCCATATTTCGCCAGTTATGTTTAAGTCCCATATAATAGGCGGCGATCCTATTGCTTGTATATGTATCTGCTCGATATTTACCACTACATTTACTCTAAACAGAAACATAAATAGGAAAATGCAGTAAACTAGCCATATTTGAACAAAGTTTGAAAAGCTCTATCGCACAAAATATCTTTCATTTTACTTTTAGGCTTGCCGCGCTAAATTATCCACGTTTAAAAAAAAAAATTAAAGTGGACAACGATTCGTGAAATCTTAACTGTCCGTTGTCCCTGTTGCTCGTACGTACATAAGGGGGATAGCGGGAAGTAATTTTAATTATTTTATTAAATTCCCTTTGTCCTCTTTAATACACGGAATACACGGCAAAATCAAATCCATTAAGATAGAACAAACGAATATCAAACGTGCATTATCGAGCCATGTTCAATGTCCTTATCTAGTAACATTGTATTTTAACAGACTTCAAAAAGCGCAAGTTATGTTGAACATACATCAAAGCCTGTTAACATCATAATCCTCTTTTGGCTTTGCCGCAGTCGGGTAAATAGTATCTGCTAAAATGTAATATGGTGTTGGTCAGACTTGGCAATGATATCCGAAACTTAAGTGGTTTGTAGACTGATGGTTTGTAAGTTGAAAGCTAGTTTGAACTCTATTTACGAAACAAATAGAGTTTGATATTGCATGATTAAAGGCTCGTCAGTACACGTTGATGTTTACAACGTTTATTCAAACATTGACTGCGGCGGCAGCTTGTGCCTTATCCCCTGAATATTTATCCGGCACTCGGAATCGTCAATTGGTGAAAATGTTTCGAACGATTTTAAAGCTTTTGAAAAAAATCTGTCCGTTTGAAGTGAAGCTTTTAGTTGCAGTGATATAAATAAACATTACAGTTCATAGGTTTTATTTGAAAACCATTTCACAAGCGATGAAATTATATTTACAGTATTTCTATTTTCTTAATGTCCCTCGGGAATCATCGCATTTCCGAATACAAACGAATTCTAATTTCCATGTCCATCAATTTTTGGATTTATCTTGCATATAATTTGAATTCAGAACTAAGTACTTTATTGTTGTTTTGTTTTGATTTCCGTGTGAAATATATAGAGATGTAAAACTATTTTCCTATCTGTCAGCTTTCCTCCCATTTTTTAAATAAATTACATTGAGTTAAAAGAGTATTAAGAGGAGCTCGTGGCTAAGTACTAATAGCCGCAAGGGTCGATCCATCAGGTTAAGCTACACTTGCCGGGGTTGGTCCGTGGATGGGTGACCATTTCTACATACCGACACTCCTCTGTACCTCAGAATTCACGTTAAGCTGTTGCTGCTGGCTGTCATTCTGGATCTTTGACAGTCGTTACGAGTCGTCAGAAGCCCGAAAGTCTGACAACCAGTCTTACCAAGGGGTATCGTATTACCCAGTTACTGGGTTGTGGAGGTCAGATAGGCAGTCGCTCCATGTAAAGTATGGTATTCAGCTGCCAGTTAGACAGATTGATTTATTAAGAAGTTCTATCATTTAATTCTGTGACCCTTAAATATGACCACACGTTTCTGATACACGCTGTATATATCAATGCTTCCAATGAACATTTTTTAGGGATATCCTTTTATTATGCATGAATTTCGGGATTTACCCTTTGGAATATTAGATATCTTCTTACATTTCATATAACATCTGTGTCGGTCCCGTGACCCACAAACATAACACATGTCATGTAATACTGTTGTGACACATTCATTCAAAAGATTTGGGACCAGAACCGCAAATATACGAAACTTTGATAGGTACAACACTACTACATAGGTACTTGTAGAAAGTTTTCTTCTAAAAAGACTTTGTTTTCTGAGGAAAATTAATCATTTTGATCGTTACTGAAGAACAGCTGAAAAGCATTATATTATGTATTCTATCTTCTTTGAGGAACTCGTGACTAAAGTAATAACAGCCGCACGGGTCGATCCTTCAGGTTAAGCTACGCTTGCCGGGATTGGTCCGTGGATGGGTGACCATCTTTATATACCGAGTCTCATTCCGTGCCACGGAAAGCACGATAAACTGTTGGTCCCGGCTGTCATTCGTGGATCTTTGAGAGTCGTTACGAGTCGTCAGAAGCCCGAAAGTCTGACAACTAGTCTTACGAAGGGGTACCTATCGTATTACTCAAATATTGGGTTGTGGAAGTCAAATAGGCAGTCGCTCCATGTAAAATATTGGTATTCAGCTGCATCCGGTTAGACTGGAAGCCGACCCCAACATAGTTGAGAAAACGCTAGACAAATGATAATTCTATCTTCATTCGTTTACAAACGATATTTGTACATAAAACCACAGATTAGTAAGTACAGATGGTTCACTCCGAAAAATCATTTAAATAAAAAGCGACTCAACTACGACACAAAAAAGTGCAATTCAGGTCGCACAGCGCTAATTACCTACAGTTATATTTACTTAGAAGTTGCCTCTCTTACTATCGCGTAACTCTTATTAAATCGACAAGACAAAAACAAAAAAAGAAAAAAAAAATGCCCGCCGCTTACCTACTTGTAGCTTCATAACTTAAATGCGGAGTGAACCATCTATGATAAAACTTCACTTATCACTGAGCACTAATTGAAAAGGTTCTTTACCACATATTTTCTAATTATGCTATTTAATTTTTTCAGGTACGAAATGTCACATTATAATACGCACACAACGAACGTATAAAGCAACCGACACAATAATAAATTGCATCTACTGCATGAACAGAAAAATACGCTTCGTAAGATTATTCGTCTCGCGTATCTTGTCATACAGTGAACACGTGAAGCTCTATTGTGAATTGTTTCACGTGCTCTGCTCACGATATTTAGTCTGTGGTCTGTATTCTGCGGTCTCTTTATGTATTACATAGAAGCCCAAACGTATTAAATACGCTTGATTTATTGCATACATTATCGTAATGTAATGCTAGGGTTTCAAATTTAGACCCTTGGTTTCGTTAATAAAACAGGCTCGAAATACTTAGGTACAGAACTTGAAATAAGAGAAAATCAGTTGTTATGACATGTGATGCAGAGAAATGAGTAAAATATCGTGAGGAAAGTTTTGAGTATGAATATGGATAGCTATAAGAGTAGGGGAAGACCAAAGAAACGATGGATGGACGGTGTGGAAGATGATATGGATAGAAAGGGGTTGACTCCCGAGATGACGACTAATAGAAAAGCGAAGAAATAAAAATAGAAAAGCGTACATACAGTGCTCTGCGAGTGCAGTACGATAACGCATTCAGGGTACTATTGGGGCTGCCGCGCCACTGCAGCGCTTCAGCAATGTTTGCGGTTAAAACCGTGGATGGCTTTCATGCCATCATGCGGAAGCGTTGTGCGTCTCTTATGAGGCGCATGCGGGCCAGCTCGAACAGCCTTCTGAGCGTGTTCGTGGGCCGCTGGGACTCGCCGATGTGGCGGCACTGGATGCGACTACACACTGTGGGTGGACGCGTCCAGGGCTTGGCGTAAACCGGCACTCCTGTGCGGTGTCACTTTGTGGTTTTTATTTTTGTTTTTATTTTTATTTCTTCCGGTGGCTTTGTTTTTGTATATACTAACAATAGCTTTATAAGGTTTTTTGTGTTACAAATAGTATATGGACTACGTCTGAAATAAATGTTTTGAATTGAATTGAAAAAGACATGTTGCACCGACCACAAATAAATTGGGATAAGGGTAGAAGAATGATGATGATGATGATAATAGAATTAGAACTTCAAACAGGGCTTAAAGAAGCAAACACAACGGATTAGAATGCAAACTTACAAGTACTAGGTACCCAACTATTATCTTTGCAGTAGAAACATCATTTAGTATTCACTCTTTTCAATTACAAAATACCCTCAACTAATACAGAGCACTTAAGAAGTGGATTCTCCTAATCTCCTTAGCTAAACTTAACCCATTTACCGTTTTTGCTTTTAGTATTCAATTTCGTAAGACAGTGTGTGTACAGCGCGAGACGACATGTACCCTCGTAATGGAAGCCACGACTACGCTTATACATAGTATAAGTGACCGCACAGTTCGCTATTTTGTGATTATCAGATTGAACAGTGAAAATAAATGAGGTTGTCCTCACGAAATTAATGTGATTAGATTTCTAAACTGTATATAAGAAAAAAACAGTGGCACTCCGGGAGTGCCGACAGAAGTGAAAACTTGAAAAAAATCGACACTGCGGTAATCAACGCTTTGATGTCTTTTACTCCACGCACCGCGGTAATCAACGCATTGATATCTTTTTAATGGTCAAAAGCTGGTGTCGTAACAGTGTCGCGAAATCAATGGTTTAGTCCCATCTCAAAAATGTCCAACGCGCCTAACTAGGCTAGCTATCGTTGATTCCTACGTTAATAAAAGCTTGTCTTTTCTAGTTTTGGTTAACTTTTGCACTTCTTTTCTCATAATAGAAAAGTTAATTAAGAAAAAGACCCTCTTTTTGCTGTGATTAGATTTCACTACTTTGCGGATTATTCTAAGTACGGCATTTAAATTCCAGATCTGGGACCCAACACTGAATACTAAACCGGTCCCTTTTATTCCTCTAATTAGACGATATGATTGCAGCAATCCTGGAGCAAAATTTCCACCATTTCTGAGCCCAGTCGCTTTCATAATTTGCAGACAAAATAGGTTTGCCTAATGATATTAATTTCTTAATTGGGCAAAACCAACAAGGGTTTATTCATACGTTAAACTTTAGAGAATATATTATCATAGCAACACAGAACTCCAAAGCCAATTAATTTCAATTAAGTGGTTCACTCATGATTTTCTCTAAGTAATTATTGAGAAGGTCATTTGAAAGTAGGTTAATAGGGACATCTTAACCTTGGAGAAGTCTCAATGAATTCAAGAAACTGTAGAGTTATTGCAAATCAATAATTTTAAAGTTTTAATTAAATCTGGGTTTCAGTGACAAACCTAACTTTGTGAAATAATATATAACGAAGACTCGTGTATCTGCAGAGGACAAATCGTGACCAAACTAGTAAGAAAAAAATTAAAATACAAACCACAAGTAAGTACTCACCTACTACACCAGGGAGGAGCTCGTGGCTAAGTAATAACAGCCGCACGGGTCAATTCATCCGGTTAAGCTACGCTTGCCTGGTTTGTTCTGTGGATGGGTGACCATCTTTACATACCGAGACTCCTCCGCGCCTCGGAAAGCACGTTAAGTCGTTGGTCCCAGCTGTCTTTCGTGGATCCTTGACAGTCGTTACAGGTCGTCAGAAGCCCGAAAGTGACAACCAGCCTTACCAAGAGGTATCGTATTACCCTGTTACTGGGTTGTGGAGGTCTGATATGCAGTCGCTCCATGTGAAATACTGATATTCAGCTGCATCCGGTTAGACTGAAAGCCGACCCCAATATGATTGGGAAAAGGCTAGGCAGATTCATTGAAATAAGTACACCCAGGGTACATCAGAGCTATTGCGTACCTAAAGTACTAAAATATTGTTATCTTGATGTAAGTAGGTCTGTATAGTTTGTTGCTCTAATTTATTAAGGCAAACTGGATAATTCTCAGCCTCTTTGTGGCCACAGTACAAAATGTTAAGAGGGTTTTATGATACTAAAACAGCGTTTAACCCAGGGCCACTTTATACAGAAGCGATAAAATTAAAGTGCCTGTGAGGCCTTCCACGATTTTGACCAAAAAAAAAATGGTTGACGCCATTTCAAGCCGCCGCGCGCCGCGCCGCTGGGAATTCAGCCTTTTATAAAAAGTCATGTGGCTAACCAAAAAACAGTTAAAGTACCCACACCAGTTTCTTCCAAGTCAACTAAAAGCAACGAGTGTGAAAAGACAATAGCGTTATATTTTGAAGAAGCCTCTCAGAAAAGCGAGTTAGCTAAAAGACAAAATTCAAGCGCTTTATCTTGAATTTATAAAACCTTTTCGGTTCCAAATTCTAGAAAAGCCTTTTCTTGTTTTTCTTACAATGTACGTCGAGCTCCGCACGTGCTCTCATTTTATTAAGATCTTCCACTCTGGAGTAGTACCTCATTATTAATGCCGTGTCTGGTATAGTAATTAGACTGTTCATATTTACAGAGTTAGTTAAGGATTATGGACTTATATACTTTGGTCGCTCGTTTGTGCGGTTAACACAAGGCTACCTCTGTAATGGAGCGTCTTCCTTGTGTGAATATAATATTAAGTGCATTATTCGCACTCAAAATGGAGGCTTTTCTTCGAGTAATGCTAATATTGCAAACAATTTAAATATATTTCCATCGTAACTTTAATATGTCATCACTTGTCCGCTGTAGGCGTCACAACAATTAATCAAAACGCGAGTTTCACTTTCATTGCCCTGAAGTGTTGGTATCGAGGACGCGTCCGGAATAAATGTGAAATTTATTCAAGAGGGAGCCACTGCTGCAGCTAAGTTTAGCAATGTATTGCTCAAATACGTGCATGCGGTCCCGGTATTTGTGTACTTGTTATAAAATATACTAGCTTGGCTTGCGATTCCTTCCGCATAGTATTAGAAAAATCGCATTTACACTGTTTATGTACTGAAACCTTTAATAAAATTGCTGCTTGCGACTTGCATCGTAAAACAGAAGTCACAGCGATTAGGTATCAGATTATAGGTCAGTTTCTCAAACGAAAATTAATGTATCAAAATGACAAGCGCGCGTAAACAGCTGCGATTGGCTGCTGATAAATCATTCAACCAATCACAACAGTTTACACGCGCTTGGTAAGTGTCACATTAATTGTGTGACAATTTTCGATCGAGAAACTGGCCAATAAGTCTGACACCTAATCTTAAAATACGAAAAACTCAAAATAAAAGTAAATTAGACATTTTATTACCAATCAAACGGTCTCTGTTTCTTTTACAACTTTCATTTGTTTTTTATTTCGTTTATTGTCATCCGACATCCATTTAGTGGACAGTACCTACGATGTCCTCGGGCGACCGCCGTAAACACGCTTTATTTCCTGACACGGAAAGTGAAGCCAGACAAACTTAGTTTTCTGTTAGAAAACGTGCTTCCACAATTATATCCATCCAATATTCCACTTTATTCCAATAGCTGTAAAGGTGATGATGACGAAACGTAGATACATACAACGGAGGATGAAACGTAAGTTAGTTACAGAATCTAAATTGTTTGCTATCACGTCTATCGCCAATTCGGTTTTATTGTGTAACTGCCGTGACAATTTGTTAAAACAGCTTTTTATTTATTTCGTATCCAATCGGAATCCACCTTTTATGCTTACAATAAGAGCGACTTCGCACTAGGTACATCCGATCCGAATCCAAGAAATGTCAGTCCGAAGCAGCCATTGTAGGTACTATTTGTATGAGGGGTTGTGCACTAGATCCGATATTAGTCCGTCCGAATTTAGAACATTCACAATTCGGATTGAATTTGAATTCGGATCGACGTAGTTCGAGACCGCTCTAAAGGTATATCCACACATATCAGGACCGTGCCCGGGACGTGACAGGGCCGTGGCACACACATGGCAGGCACTGAAGCTCTGCCGGCCCGGACTCGAACGTATGCGAACGTGTTCATAAAAAATGTACACACCGATATTTTTTTTGAGCCCCTGACTGAACACGGTCCATCCATGTCCAGGGCACGGCCCTGATAATTATGTGTGGATAGAACTTTAAAGAGTTTTTATGAAAAACGTGGCTTGTATTGTGCTTGTTATAACAAAATAAAACTTTGTAAAGCCAGATTTGGACGCATATAGTTATGGATATACTCCTGATTAGAAAATAGTAGTAGTTAGTATTACTTGGGAAAACCTTACTCGGTTTTTTTTTCGAAAGTATCTTTACATAACATCACGCCCATATTCCTCTGAGGGTTAGGCAGAGGTACACCTATAGTACACCCACATTTCGTCAGTTACGTTTAAGTTCCATATAATAGGGGCGAGCCTATTGCCATCAACCGGGCACATATCCAAACTCCGAGCTGCTACTGAGAGATTCCAGAAAGCAATATTCACTATAAAAAAAGGATTGTGTGGTTTTATGAAACCACGGTAAAAGTGAAACTTTACACGGTCAGCTGCTGCGAACTATAGGCGCCGCCATATTGGCCTTGGCTGCTCTGACGAGCGCCTTTCACTTTATCCCTACTCCGCGGCCGACCGTCACGCGACATGCAACACACAGACGAAAAAGTTTGAGACGATGTAATAAAAGTTTCACTTTAATAATTTTGAAGTCTAAATACATGGACTTTATTAACATTATGAAAATCACAAAGTAAGTACCTCGACACACATACAAAGAGGATATTCAACTTTAGAATTAGAATGCTAATATTGTTACTTCCGCGTTAACTCCGTTCATTCCCTCGTATTTCCGCGAAATTTTCTCGTGTTTATTCAAAATTACTTCCATTAATTATATTTACACTTAACGCTCCTTTCTTAATAAACACGAGTAAACGATTCTCTAATGAAAATTAACGTTTATTTGCCTTAATTATTAACAGCGTATTTTAGGCACTTAGCGAAGAATTATAATGAAAAAGCTGAGGCTAATGAGGCTTTTGAATACTTAACAGTTTTTTTTTTCAATATGTTTTATTTACCGTTTAGCTGTGCTACAAAGATGAACAAAATCAAAAATTCTGAATACCTGTATCGTAAAAAAAAAAAATATTTAACTACACTTTGATAAAAATGGAGCCTTATAAATATGTAATGTGATAAAATATACCTTAGTGACCTCAGGCCGCGGACAGCGATACAGTCAAATTTTCATGCTGTGTACAGCTAAGTTGCTGAAACACAAAGCTGAACCGAAAACTCGTTTTTTTTTTGTTTTTTTCATAAATGGCATCTTGCAGGTCAACCTAGGAAGTTGTCGGCTGCTTAACCGGACTTTCCTGTGGCTGCCACAATAAATTAAGGCCTTCAGCTAGGGCATAAAACTTAGAAACTAGGCGACTACACGCAGGGCACCCCTTGTAGGGTACGGACCTCGGCTGAAAGCATCGCTGGTGGAGGACAGCACGGGACAGGCTGGATCGGATTAATATTATTATTAGGGAAACTTAAAGCTACAGGCTCAGCGGCGCAGGCTAGCTCGAGCAAGGGTCGAAGCGGCCAAAACTCGTTTTTGAAGTGAAAACTTCTTTAGCATCGTTGTGATTTGAAAATCGATGAAACGAAAAAGCGACAGTAAAAAGAGACAGACACATACATTCATAAGATTTAACGTGGGAGAAAATGAGATAGGAAGCATTATACAGTGTTTCTTATGTTCGTGGTTTCTCATTGTGCTCTGCTTCGTACCCCCTCTTACTCATGTTTACCAAGGCATAGTGGGAGTTTGCTTAGGCCTCAGCGTTGTACGTGTGTTATACGTGTTTGTGCGCGAGCAAATTTTTTTTTTAATTTTGAAGGTTTCACTTCTACCACGTGTGAATTGCACACATGTTCTTTTTTTTTGGTGGGGCATCTCATAGCTGACATCTGAGGTCATAACTATTTAACTGGGCAATCCTGTGGGTGCCTTAAGCTGCTAAACTCAAAGCCTCCAGCCAGGGGAAAACTCGTTACACACACAATAGACTTTATATAAAACGCTACAAAAATATTTGCTATGAACCCACAAATTACAAAACAACACCACAGCCGTAGTGTGGGCGAGAAAGTTATGACATCGTAAATTAGTCAGATGTCAGTGTCAGCCGAGCATACCGTCAGGGTAATCCTACCATTGTAGGCTATTACGGTATCTACAATTAGACGGAGAGAGGAGATTAGAAGCGAGAGCTTGATGAATTGCTAGCACTTGACAGAGAAACAATTGATGAGGTGGCTAAGTCAGGATTAACTTTATCGTATAGATCGAAGGGAAAATAATGATGTTTAATCAATGGAGACTTTTATTAATGGTTCTTTTCGCCGAACTCAAACCGAAAATACATAAACGTTTGTGGAGATATGCGTACACAATTGTTTATATCATTTCATGAATGTCATGTCCATTTACTTACCACTAATCTAGTTTCATGCAGCATCTAGAAAGAAAAAAAGAAAGAAAACTTGTTTATTCGGCACAAACAAAACGCACATTTTAAAAAACTAGACATAATATACACAGAATACAAAATTAGCCAAAAGCCTCGTATTCGATCAAAAAAGTTTGACAATGTTGTTCATAGCTCCATTAAAACTGGTTGATGGTTCATTGGTTGATGTCAAGGCCACGGACCAAAGACAATATTGTCGTAATTACTGTTGCAACATTGGCAAATGACAACAAAAAAACAAAATGCCAATTTCAGAATTAACGAATTTAAGTTATGCGTCGCATCTGTGCAAGAACAGGTCATTGCTCACCGAAAAGCTGTGAATTCGGACGAACATAACGTCAACAGCGCTGGATTTCAGCAATTACCTAAGGATCTACTCTACAAAGTCTGAGAGCTCGTACCATTATATAATGCCTGAACTCACACATTTTTGCATAAGGAAATATTATAGCACAACTCCTCAGTCCTCACTGAATATGAATGTTGTTTCTTTTGTTTAAAGTGCACACCTACTAATGCTGTGTTTGATAAATAGTAATTTTTTCATTTTAGAAAATGCACTATTTTTCGAGGTTTTTCTTTAAACTATTTAAACAAGGCTCGCCCCCTTTTACATTGGAATTACAACATAAGGGGTCCCCGAAACGATCAATTGCCATCAATTTGTATTGTAGTAATATTGTCAATCGCTTCAATTGCATTTGGTAGACGCGCAATTGCAAAATTTGCGGATCAATGTGTATCAATTACGTTAAAATTGATCATTGCAGTTGATCGTTTCGGGGACCCTTAACTGGTGAAATGTGGGTGTACTATGGGTACAACTCTGCCTAACCCTTCGAGGATTACAGGCATGATGTTACGTTATTTAAACGAGACGTTTATTTTAAATGTGATAAGACACAATGGAAATCCTGTCTACAAACAAGATGGGTTCCTCGAATTTGTGAAACATTCTCCCACCGACGTTCCTCCGGAGCAAATACTCAACATTACATAGGCGGTCAGTGATGTGCAATAATACCTCACGAGTAGAGTTGCCATCCGTCCGGATAAAGCCGGACAGTGTTACGCTTTTTGACCTCTTGTCCAGGCCAATTTGACTGCGTCCGGCCCGTCCGGCTTTTGTTAGGCTTATCTCTATAGACGAAAAAAGAAACAGGTTAAAATCAGAAACTATTGCAAAAACATTAATTGTGAAATTTAATTTAAGACATGTAACTAATGTTTTATAACAAAATTATTAAGGAGGTTGAGCATTTAAAGCACGTTTCTACCATAGAAAAATATGCAAATGAAAACGATAATACCGATTAAAACTTTCTTATGAAAAATATGTATTTAATTTGAACTTTTAGTCAAAAATCTTTTTTTTTTTTTTTTAGAGTCCGTCCGGCCGTGGGACGTCCTGAAAGTCCAGTATTCTGATTTTTAGAGATGGCAACGCTACTCACGACTCTAACGAGTCACTGCATATTGTATCATCTTACAATCTTAAACTGAAAGAATTTTTATATAAATTTCTGCAGTTATTATTAAAATTGTTATTTCATCAGAAGCATTTCACACAAAAATGTCCTGTACACGGAACAGTAAACTAGTGCTGGCAGGTAAATTGTCACGTAACGAAAATCGTGAAAGGACGTCGAACAATATGCGTTGGAGTATAATGTGGCGAGCACAATGGCGGCCGGCAGTGAATATCGGAAGTGAGGCCCCAGTGCAACAGTCCAGCGTGTGTGAGCGGGAACATAGATGAATATGAACTGTACTCGGTTACCACGTCATTATGACAATGTGATATTTCCAGTTGTGCTTTTTTATATTACGTGCTATTACTGACAAGTAATAATGTGAGTTTGGCAAGCTTTTAACAATAATCTTTAGCCATTAAAAATATAAAATCAGTATAAAAGCTCAAACCAAATAAAAAACCAAGACAGCGCTATCAACAGTGACGTGACGCCGGTTTCGTAAACATGTGTGCGCTTAGTGAGGTGTAGTTTGATTGTAAATGAGTGCGTGTGAGCGTGTATGCACAGAGCAGAGGTGTAGTTTTGGCATGCTTCACTGTCCTATTGTTGGCAGCGCTATCTTGGTTTTTTATTTGGTCTGAGTATAAAAGTATACAAACAAATCTAAAGCCGGGTCTCTTACGTGTGTTTTTTCGAAACATTACACATAAACATTTGTTTTTACACAAAACATCATGTTTGCATACACAAATGTGTATGGCCACGCCACTTTGTTTCGATGTTTTAAACGCGCAGGAGACACGGCTTTAGTCTTGTCCTTCTTAAACATTTGATTTCCCAACCAGTTCACCATTCACCAGGCTAATTCAACTTGTAATGAGGCAGACCACATCGAGCAGCACACAAATAAAAATGGTTAAAGTTTCACCGCTCCCCTCTCCCCTTTACCTCTTCAATAATTCTCTATTAAGCTTGACTGTACCTTTCTCTAAGCCACAAATTGAGATAGCGTATCCGGTTCCGGTACGGTGAAGCGCTATTAGCCCCGCAGCGTCATATCCGCCCCAATCCGGCAGGTAGTGGGGATACGTTTGCGCAGCGCGCGACGATATCCATGAACCTCATTGGCGTTCGGAATCCGAACGGTGTAGTCGCGTTTAAAAGTAACTCGTTACTTTTAAAAAGGGTGTCCTACTTTTTAGTGTTAAATAAAATTAATTTGTGTTAAAAATGAACTCTTTGTTCGAAAATATTAATAATGTTAGTATGGACAATGCCCCACGTGCTCGGTCGCAATCTAGTGGTTCGAGCAGTAGCAGCAATTCTTCTTCCACGACGCGGAAAAGGAGACATCATAGGCGAAAGGAGCGACGCCGCCGTACAAAGCTAAGTACATTAGAGGATGCTTTTGAAAAACTTACCGAAAAAGTATCCTCTTTGCAAGATCTTATTATTAATAATAGTACTCAGTCGTGCATGTCTGACAGTGAGTATATTCTGTATATTCCGAGCTCTACTGAATTGGATAATGAATTAAATAAAGAAAAAGAGATTGATTTTAAAATACAAACTACCCTCAAGTCGCAGACATTACAGATCGAATTGCTTTACAAATTGCAACATTTTAATCACCCGACTGGGCTTATTCTGAAGTACAAAAACTTTATAATTCTACCCCAGGTTTTGTAGAACTCGAATGTAATGATGTTTTGAAAAATTTTGAATGTAATCGTTCATTAGCGGTCGTTGAAAATTCTTTAGCTGCTATGTCACATGCTGTTATTTTACAAAACGAAGCATTTTTAAAAGGTTTAAGCCAATTCATTTCATGGGTATCCGAATTAAAAAACCCAACGACCACTGAAGAGATTACTTCGAAAATCAATGAAATTTTTGCCGCCGGGGAATACCAAAAAATACAATCGTATTTATTACAAATGATATGTGGCAAACGGGCTGATATCATACAACAACGTCGTGACAGTATTTTAATTTCAGTAAAGGAAAGTTGTTTTAAGGAATCGTTAAGGAAAATACCCCCGTCCGCGCATCATTTATTTGACGATTCAAAGTTTACAGTTTACAGTTTTGTAGGAAAACAAGGGGGCGTCTTAAAAATTTTTCAAGCCGCGCCCTTTACATTATCCTCGCAGGGTAATTCGTATAAACCTTCTGTCCAAAGAAGGGACACACAACGAGGTAGCAAATATATATTGCCTGTGCGCAACAGTGCAAATTATCGCCCTTCCACTAATAGTGGCTTTAATCCTGCGCAAGGACGAAAGAGAAGGGCAGAAGAGTTTTTTCGTCACACCGAAGATACACGATACAGTAAGAAACGTTACTACGTTTCTTACTGTATCGTAAGCAGTACGCCCTGGGATGGCGTGATAAACGAATCGATTGACTATCATCAACGTTTTCAAGCCGAGGGAATCAAACATCGGGTAAGTGTCTGGAGGAAGTTGGGGGGGCACCTTTATATATACTAAGGATAATATTAGGTTATCGGATCCCCTTTTATGCAAACCACCGCTTGTTCATCCCTTGAGGATTTCCAAAAGATTTCATACAATAAATTCAAAAGAAATCTTAATGCAATTAAAGAAGTGATCAAGAGGTGTTAGAAAAAGCTTCATTAACTCCGAGCTTTGTCTCAATAATTTTTCTTGTACAAAAAGAAGCGACGTCTTCGTTTCGCCCGGTCTTCAATTTAAAATGGCTAAACAACTATGTCAAAATAGACAAATTTCGATTGGTGAACATGTACAAAGTCCCCGACTTCCTCCAACCACAGGATTGGTTAGTGAAAGTATGCCTGAAAAATGCATATTTTCACCTGCCAATCGCGCCAGGACACAGACGTTTCCTCAGATTTATAGTATCGGACCAACTTTGGCAAATTACCTGCCGCCCCTTCGGTTTGGCAACAGCTCCGAAGGTTTTTGCCAGCCTGACGAATTGGATCGCGCAGATCCTAAGAGACCAAGGAGAACAGCTCCGAAGGTTTTTGCCAGCCTGACGAATTGGATCGCGCAGATCCTAAGAGACCAAGGAGAACAGCTACGAAGGTTTTTGCCAGCCTCACGAATTGGATCGCGCAGATCCTAAGAGACCAAGGAGTTCGATTGCTGGTATATCTCGATTTTCTCCTGGCGAATCAGAATCGAGAAACTGCTAAGTAACGCGAACTTAACGGTAAGACTATTGCAGTCCCTTGGCTTTGTAATAAAATTTTAGAAATCTGTATTGACTGCTCAACAGTCAATCAAGTATCTGGGGATATTGTGGGATCCTTGGCAAAATGTCAAAATACTACCACCAGCAAAGGTTCGCTTATTGCAATCGAGAACATCGAAAACGGCAAAAGCCACCAAGGTAAGTAAGAGTATATTAGGACTTTGTAATTTTGCCAGCTTCCTAGTCTTGCGAGGGCGCTTAATTCTCATGCAATGCTGACCTTCAGCAATTTCCTATTGCGAAAAGGTCGAACACAGCTGTTCGTAAAGGTTATTCTGAAACTGCAGTGGTGGATACAGAATCATACATGTGTCAGTATATCTCCTTCCCGGTCGATACAGTCACGAGCACTAATAGGTATGCGGTTATCAACTTTTTTGAGTTATTTTCTCTTACTGTATTGATTGTTATCCTTTCAACTGTCATTAACGAGACACAATAGAATTTTAATTGTTATCCACCTTAATGAGGCGTCGTAACAGATGATGGGTTATTGTATGTTCTAGGAATATAGTATTTTGGAACCCACAGTTCCACACTACATAGGACTTATGTCAAATTGCAATCGTTATTCTCACGAGAGAATCATTTTGAATTTTGATGAGTGTATGCATGTTTTTGCTCGTGACTGGACAACTACGTAGCAGAGGCTTTCAAGGAAATCTGCCCCGACAGAACGGCATTTACTTCCCTGTCCTACCGGAATTTAATTTTTTCAGCATATCGGAGTTCCCGAAATAGATCTTTTTACATCACGAACTGCTCATGTAGTACCCAGGTATGTGAGTCTGGATTTAGATCAGGCGGCTGTTTTTCACAATGCCTGCGGTCGCCCTTGGCACTACAGGTTAGCATGGGTATTCCCACCACCGTGTCTAATACCCAGAGTATTATCGCACCTGAACCAGGCAACCGGCATGCACCTGGTGATAGCACCCGATTGGGAGGTCTTTTGCAGAGCAGATCTGGTGGTTCGCTCCATGCGCCTTCCCTATCAGGTGAGGAATTTGGACCAAGTCTTGATACACAACAACCAATCGACCGCCTCCACAAGTTCGTCAATTGAATTTAAAGGTGTGATTAATACAGGGTGGTCATCGCTATTAGATTCTTGGCAGAAAAATCAGATAGAAATTTTAGAAGGTAGCTGGAGGAAATCGACCTTAAATACTTATAAGCCGGCATGGTCACGATGGTGTAAATGGTCACGTGGCAATAATGTGTAATCCATCTCCTGAAGATGTGTCTCGATTTTTAACTGATTTGCATCTTTAACTTTAATTTGCCTATAATACAATTGCAGTCCATAACTCTGTGGTATGTACCTTTTGTCGTCCACCTAGTGGCTTCTCACTAAGTTCTCACATCATTATAAAGCAAGTATTAAAGGGTATAGCATTAAAACAGCCACCCAAAGCAAAAACTCGGCCAGACTCTCCTATTTGGGACATTAATGTTTTAATTCGATTTTAAGTTGACAAAATTCTCTCCAAAATGTAATTGTTCAAAATTTCCAAAAGAACTGCAATTCTTCTTTTATTGTGTTCCGGGCGCAGAGTCCATGACCTTACATTATTGAGTATAAATAAAGAAAACTTTGTAAGGAGTGATAATTCTATGTATAGTATTTTGGCCGATTTTTGGGCCCAAAACTGATAAAGATAATATAACTTATATATAAGCAATCCGGTTGCTGTATACTTAAAAGCGAGTCGAACTCTAACATTGACTCAATTTATTGTATCGACAAATTGCTAGAGTACTCTAATGATCGAAGGGTAATATTGAGAGCTTATTTATTGGCACACGTGGTGAACCCAAACCAGCTACCTGCACCATCATAGGGGGCTGGATTAAGTCATTGTTAAAACAAGCTGGAATAAACATTAGTCCAGGTAGTGTGCGATCGGCAGTAACCTCGGCTAGTTGGTCAGATAATATTCCCATTGATCATATTTTGGAGAAAAATATTGGCGCTCTACTTTGACATTTCACAAATTTTTTGAAAAGAAATCAAGGACAGGTCTATAAATAAATCAAGTCCTTCAAATCAGATCAGTAATCTGTTTCAAACGAGAAGATGATTTACCTAATCGTAATATCGATGTAGTGTTACAGGAACGAATTCTGTTGATTTAAAATGTCAACTTTGTTGATCACATTGGCGTTCTAATTTAGTCCCAATCCAGCAGTCGATAACAAACACTTCTCAATTTGTGGCTTAGAGAAAGGTACAGTCAAGCTTAATAGAACAATTTTACCTAAAAATAAAATTGATATTAAGCATACTTACCTTTCTCTAAGCCAATTTATATTTCTGTCTGCTGATTCTTAATTATAAATGTATGTGATTGACATCCTTATCAATCACGGTAAATTGAGCCGCAATGAGGTTCATGGATATCGTCGCGCGCTGCGCAAACGTATCCCCACTACCTGCCGGATTGGGGCGGATATGACGCTGCGGGGCTAATAGCGCTTCACCGTACCGGAACCGGATACGCTATCTCAATTTGTGGCTTAGAGAAAGGTAAGTATGCTTAATATCAATTTTATTTTTAGGTAAAATTGTTCTATTAATTTACTCAGCGACCGTTCTTCTGTAGCTGTAAAACAAAAAAAAATGTGATTACCTCAACTTAGCATTGTGTAATTAAATATCTCGGGAGTTCGATACAGAACTGTTGATTAAAAAGTTCGTACGACAGAATTAGTATTCAAGAGCATTTCAACACGAATGGTTGGACTTTTTCAAGTCAATGGAGGATGAAAACAGAAACTGAAGATGTTTTGGAATGCTGATGGAATTTATTGGTTTTAATTAAGTTAGCCGAAAACTTTTAAAGTATTCAAACAATCTTGGCATTAAAACAAAATTGAATTCTAATAAACAATTTGGTATTCAAACCAAGATATTTATTCAAACTAAGATATTTACTTTAGGGCTTAGTAGCCAAGTGTGTTTTTAGGTTAATCCGGTCCGTTCACCAACAGTCGTACATAATTACCGGCTAATCACCTACTGATATTCCGGTTCACCTGCGCCGCCGGCTGCTACTGGGTATTTAGCGATAACAGGGCAGCTGCCGAAATGTATTATAATTATTTTGTTTGGATTATTCTGTTTATAATTTTAGAAGCTTATTAATTCAGAATATATTTTAGTTTATAGGTTTTTAAATGTTGCCAGGTACCTTCTTAATACAGAAGTTAACATAAAGTCCTTATTATGTACAGTTTACATTAATTAATTGTTATTTGTACCTTTTATACGCAAGTACCTAAGCATGACATTTTATGTGATGGGATTTCATAGCACAATGCCTGAAAACGGCTAAGCTACATTGTCGCTTTGAAAGAATACCAATTAAAAAGTCAAGTACCGAAATAAAGTACCTAAATCAAATTCATATTCTGCACAAATTACATAATTTATTACACCTAACAAAAGCTTCCAAATTCAGGACTCAACCCTTGGCTGTCATGTAGAAAAATAGAGTCATAACTATATGAAAATAAATTTTTCAAGGCCCACCTAATATTCGCTCATAGTTTGGGAACCACTGCTTTAGAATAATATAGAAATATCACTATATTTGTGACATGCTCACTGTCGTAGCAAACTTCAGAATCCACTGTCGTGTTATAAACACAAACTTGTGCAAATGTGACAGCTCGTAATGTGTTTATCTTTGTCTCCTTTAAGATAAATACAGCTTTCCACTGTCACACGGGTCTTAAACGAAAATGTTCACATCTAAAACAAGAGAAATTGAACACTACCAGAACAAATAGAAAGAAAAAGAAATAGTAATAAACGAAAAGCGTAGCATTGTGTGAAAATGAATAAGCGGCTAACTGAAACGTTTCAGTCGACATTACAGGCATGACGTCACGTGAAGTATGACGTCATACAGATGTCGGCACCACGCTGCTTGCTAATGAGGTTAAAAACTGAAAGCTCATAGCAGATGGCAGTACAGTTAATTGTACGTCTTTATAAACCCCATTGTTGTGTATGTTTACTTTTGTGTCGACTTGGAGTGTAACACTATTAATAGACGAGGTAAGGGCAGGGGAAGCGTCTACCACTGATAAAAAGCAGCTTTAGTGGAAAAGTTAATAAATTATGAATGTTTTATGATTTATAGGTTATTTTGTGTTTGTTGACTTTAAGTCCGTTTGACTTTAAGATAAGAATTTTTGCGACAAAACGTTTCGAAATCTAGTTTTGCTAAAAAATTTTGTAAATAATACAGAGTGTCTTGAATCTTGACTTGTCTCGTCTTGGCGCGTTGTGTTCTACGAGCGCCTCAAAAAGATGTCAGCACAATTGAAGGGGTCAGATAGATCCAATGCCTGCCGGGGTTGCGGCTTTAGTCGAAAGGGTTACCGTGGCCCCTGGCAATACAGGCAACTGAAGTACGACGGGTATGTTTTAGTCAGAAAGAGTCTGACACGCCCTCCCGCTCCACCCAGTGCGGGTGAAGTTACTTGATAATTTACCAAAAAAAAAAAGTGTCTTGAATATTTAAAAAACCGTTTGAATTGAGCGGGTGGGGCACTAGATTGGACGTTCGTGCGTATTCGTCAGTCGCAGTGGACGGGCGCGCACCTTGCTTATCCTATCGAACAGTTTTTGAACAGAGGAGGATCGTACACTACGGCCAGGGGGCCTACCACCAGCTGAAAAGCAGTATTATTTTAATATTACTTCAGTGGAAGAAAGAGATGGAGCCTGTAGAGCTTCATCTCTTTCCCACACTGAAGTAATATTAAAATAATACTGCTTTATGAGCTTGTGGTAAGCCCCCAGGAGGCAGTTTTGTTCCCACTACAATTTCAGACGTTTACGAGATGGACCAAGCGAAAACTTCATTCGTAAATTGGTACAGAAGTTTCGAGCTACAGGTTCCTCTATAAATCAATCACGTCTAAGCCTAAGCAGAACTTCAAGAACGGAAAAAACAATAAACCAAGATAGAGCAAGCGTTCGTCACAATACGAGCTTATCAATAATACGCAAAATGGATAATTATCTAGTTACTTTACAGCCCAGCTTCGAGAACATCCTGTTTACAGTTCACGGACGTGGTTTCAGCAAACTACTAGATCAACTATAGGCCAAATTCGTGAGCTGTTTCCTCAAAAATTTATATCCCGTTTTGGTGACATCGCTTGGCCTCCGCGGTCATCAGAGTTGACTCCGCATAGGCTTTTTCCTGTGAGGCTATCTTAAAAGCCTATCCTTGGAGTATCGACGTAAACTTCGTCAATACTCCAAGATATATAGCCGAGCTAATAGAAAATATCCGTCGTGAAGTGCGCAAAATTGAGCCCACTATGCTTAGGCGTGTTGTGCAGAATGCAATTAACAAATTCCGTGGGTGCGTGCTACGAAATAGAAGACATCTGGAAGACGTAATCCAACTCGCCCCCCTCCCCTTCCTAACTTTGCCGTGAGACACCCGTTATTATTGTAAACTGCAGACACAACCAAAGGAAATGAGGAAGTAGTCCACTTAGAGCACATTTACGACTAGTATTGTATTTATCTTATGTTTGATTTGTTATTTCACTATATGCTGCACCGGTTGACGTCATCACGTCAGCGCCGGCTATCGCTGAAAACCAGCGCTGGGGCTCTGTCTCGCATGGGGTCGCAGCTTTATGCTGAGCGATGGCCGTTTTGCGTGGATGTGACGCATATTTTCCCCCAATTTGTTATTTTACGTGTTTTTTATCTTTCTTTGCGTCATGTTTACCGCAAATAAACGAATTTTCTTTCTTTCTTTTCTTTTCTGTCTTGTTTATACCTTTTTAGGTGACTTTTTTTGTCGTAGTTGGGTTTTAGTTGTGTAACTTTTATTTTTATTTAAATTATTTTGGGGTTATAATATAAATATTATTTAAATGTGCTAATTAAGCAATATCATTTGATACCCAACATGACATCAATTTTTTTTTAGTTCATGACTTTACCACCTTTAGAAGGCGCCATATTCATTTAAAATGTCACATAGCTTATAACCAGCAGATGATCAAGACGCTTCCTGGGATACCTCATTTGTCAAATTATGATGAGCAGTTCAGATGTTATGAGGTAATAGATGAACATACCTACCTACCGGTCAAAATCTTAACCCTCCTTTTTGCTACGCCGTAGTCGGGTAAAAATGTATTTCGGTCGCCCCGTTTATAATTTTATTTTATATCAAAAGCAATAGTCTTAATGCAGAGCCAGATCCATCATGCTGGGTGACAATCGTACTCCGCAATATCGAGTCATCCAAAACTTCCTATCTACCGTAAGAAAATACGCGCTTTGATGTGGAGTTGCGGATACCAGCCCGTATTACGTATTACCTATTTTCCATCCAGTATCGTTAATCATTTTCATCTGTTATCCTTCTGCCATCACGACATACTCGAACATTTATGTTATGTTATGTTCAAGTTGACCGGATCGTGGGACGCAAGACGCATCCAGTGTGACAAGTCCCTTAAACGTTAAACAAGAATGCATTGAATCTTGATCATCATCATCATCATCAGCCTATAAATGTTCCCACTGCTGGGACACAGGCCTCCTCTCTGTGAGAGGGAGTGGGCCGTAATCCACCACGCGGGTCGGCACGCGAATCTTGATACATGAAGAAAATGACTAAAATGTAGATTTTTTATAACGATGACTTTTTATTTATCGTATAAAACAATCATCCCATTACCTTAAGCTGTCAATTATCACAACTTATTACGTGGCTGAATTTATTTATAACACATCACGCCTGTGTTCCCCGAAGGGTTATGCAGAGGTGTAGGTACACACGGCTACACATCAAGCGATACATTTCCAGTATAAGCTGATCTCGTATTGTACGGAAGTCCTATATAATGCGAGATCAAAATAAACTGGAAATGTATAGCTTGATGTGTAGCCGTGTGTACCATCGTGGTAACGCATATCTAACCACTTTGAAAACAAAATCCCGTGCACACGACCTTTTTTTTTCGTAGGTAAGCGATACTATAGCGGCCGAGCGCTGCAAACAAAAATAGTCCTTATAGTGCACAGATATGCGTTTCTTCGAGAGTACCTATAGTACACCCACATTTTGCCAGTTATGTTCAAGTCCCATGTAATAGGGGATGAGCCTATTGCTATCAACCGGGCATAAATCCAGACTCCGGGCTGCTAGATGGAAAAACCCAATATCACTTTGCCCGACCCGGGAATCGACCCCAGGACCTCATGCTCAGTAGTAGTGCTTGCGACCACTAGACCAACGAG
Organism: Agrochola lychnidis; assembly: GCA_963680765.1. Taxonomy (NCBI): domain Eukaryota; kingdom Metazoa; phylum Arthropoda; class Insecta; order Lepidoptera; family Noctuidae; genus Agrochola; species Agrochola lychnidis. The sequence goes on from OY796862.1 coordinate 18,933,076, forward strand.
GCAATGAATTTTTATTTTACTATAGAAAAAGCCTCCAACATTTATGTACGTCTGAACTGAACGAAATGAAATGAATGTGTGCGAACAGGAATTTCCGATAGAAAGTACTGAAACATTATTTCAGTCATTATCTAGTGTGTGACGCTTCGCCAACCTTTCCACTCAGTCGACTCCCTCGGGGCGCCGGAGCAAGCGTGTGAACATAGATTTACAATTAATACTCTCGCTAATCTAGCGATGAAAGAGAATGTGGAAACAAATGATCGTGTGACCTCAAGTTTATTCAAAGGTTTTATCGCAAAGAAGCAGTGTGAAAAAAAAAGTAGAGAAAAATAATACTTATGAAAAATCAAATCTGCCTAGCCTTTTCCCAACTATGTTGGGGTCGGCTTTCAGTCTAACCGGATGCAGCTGAATACCGTATTTTACATGGAGCGACTGCCTATCTGACTTCCACAACCCAGTAACCGGGTAATACGATACCCTTTGGTAAGACTGATTGTCAGACTCGGGCTTCTGACGACTCGTAACGACTGTCAAAGATCCACGATTGACAGCCGGGACCAACAGCTTAACATGCTTTTCGAGGCACGGAGGAGTCTCGGTATATTAAGATGGTCACCCATCCACAGACCAACCACGGCAAGCGTAGCTTAACCTGATGGATCGAACCGTGCGGCTGTTATTGCTTAGCCACGAGCTCCTCCTCACGAAAATAATATGTTACAATAAAATAAAAACCCTCACATTTCCCGCGTTTCAATTTTCAATTGAACCTCTGCTAATCACAAAAAACTTTTTACAAAAAAAAAAAACAACCGACTTAAAAAGAAACACTACAAAGTGAAAAATAACTTTAATTTCGGAAGTCGGTGTCTTTGGTTTTTAATTTTCGTTCTTTGTCACCGACTTCCGAAATTAAAGTTATTTTTCACTTTGTAGTGTTTTTTTGAAGTCGGTTTTTTTTTTTTGTAAAAAGTTTTTATTTTTCACTTTTTAGTTGTGATACCTACCCCACACAAATTCGAATACCACTACCTGCTATGTAAATAACAGTGACAGGAAGTTATCATAACATCATCCGCATACTAAGTGAGGAAAAAATACGTATTATTGAAGCTAACTCAAAAACTACCCAAGCAAAGTTAATAAAATTTATATGGGACCACCTCTGAAGTATGATCTACCAAACAAAAAAAGAACCATCAAAATCGGAGTAATCGCGTAACAAACATACAAAAAAAAAAAAAAAACAACATACAGTCGAATTGAGAACCTCCTCCTTTTGGAAGTCGGTTAAAAATGCATAAAACCGTGAACGTTTCGTGCAATCACATGTGTCACGGGCAACAGTTGAAACCTTTGATACGCGTTCGCTTTTAATCATTCTCGTCGAATTGAATGTGCAGCGTCCACCCCGGTTCCAGTGAAAAGTTGCTGTTACGAACGATGCAACCAGTAAGGGATGGGATTTATTGAGTGAGACGTTTAAATGGACAAAATGGTAAATGGTTCTCATTTAAAACATCGTGAATAAAAGTAAATGCAAGTTATTAAATAGCTTGTGGCAGTAGAGATTTCTCGAAGCGTTCTATTACAACTTGACTAAGTAGACACTAAGTTAAAAGCTTCAATGGCCAAGTTTCTAGAAGCAGGTACTTACCTACTCTTATATCGTTCCTTTTTATTGTAAGTGCCTTTCACCAGATGCATCATAAGACTTCGGTACCTATGTTGGGGAGATATTTTATGTAAAAACATTGTGTCTCGGTAAAGACTTCCTCGTTTACCAAAGTATTTTTAGTTCAACTCTAAAAGGAATATTTTGGACAAATAATTTTTGATGGAACGTTAACTTTCGGGAAAAAATACTGCTGTTAAACTTTTTGTTTGTACTTTTGTCTCCCTTTATTAGGTACTTGCTGCGCTTCGCAGTTTCACCCGCATGTCTCGATCCCGTGGGAATATCGGAATAAAAAGTATCCTATGTCCTAATCCAGGTCACCATGTGCCAAATTTCATCTAAATCCGTTCAGCCGTTTTAGCGTGAAAGCGTTACCAACAAACATACAAAAAATCTAATCTTTTCGCTTTATAATATTAGTTTAGACTAGCTTCCGCCCGCGGCTTCACCCGCGTATACTATGTAGCCTATGTCCTTTTCAAAGGTGCATAGTATCTCCATACCAAATTTCATCAAAATCGGTTCAGCCGTTTAGCCGTAAAAGCGTAACAAACAAACATAAAAAAATCTAATATTTTCTCTTTTTAATATTAGTTTAGACAAAAACAAGCAAATGTTACACTCGACTTTATTATCGCTTGGTACAAAAAGACAAGACTAGAGAAAAGTTAGTCTTCGTATTTCATTAGCTTCAAACTCATTAACATCGATCAAGTTAAATCAGTCGCTTGCTGAACAACCAATGAAATCCTAATAACCGCAGCAGCAGCTGACTTAGTTCATGTAGGTAGTATAGTGCAGGTAAAGACTGATAATTAAAGCTTATTTATCTTTGCGACGCACTGAACACTATCTTTTCTTTTTTATAAAAATCAAATCAACAAAAATGTAATATAAAAATTGTACTTTTAAAATTGAAAAATTTATTTATATAAATATTGATTAACTTTGTTGCATGCTAACAAATATTGTAAAATTTTATTATTTATTTAACAATAATTATGCTGGAAATTATTTATTAATTGTGTTAACATACATACTACTTTAAAAAAATATATATTTTTTATGTTTCTTCTTTCTATTGCATGAAATAAAAAGCTTTTTTATTTTATTTTTTTATGCTGGAAATGCCTTGTAGTGTAGGGCTTTGAAGTTAATGATAATATTTGTGTTCTGGTTTTAGTAAGACATCCACTTTAGTATAGTCACGTAACCATAACTTATTACGCGTATCTCAGACGAATTCTATCGTTATTACTGGTATGTATGCTAAGGCAAGCTAATCTTGACAATGAAGTATTTAGCCGAGCTTAAACTCCTACTAAATCAACAAACTTTATATGTGAAACTAATAAACAGTGGCTTCCTTGTAAACTGTTAATTAAAGTCAATATTGGGAGTATAGTCAGTTTACGACTAACTTGTATATGAGCAATTATTAGTTTTAACACAGTAGTGGTTAGGTGAGCTAACTTCGCTGAAAGTCAGTTATAGGAAACTAATTTACGGCAAGAGCAGTTATCCTAAGTTCAAACAACACTTCGGTATTTGTTATATCATCACGTCTGACTTTTATGTACCCACTTTTCTTCTCACCTTTACTTTGAAATAAATTGCAACTAGACATGGGTTGAACAACCAAAAATGTCTGGGAAGTAGAAAATGTTTATCCAAACTAAAATTATACAGAAAAAATATTAAATTTTTGGTATGTTTGTTTATTATTACGCTTTCAAGCTAAAACGGCTGAACGGATTTAGATGAAACTTGGCACATGGGTAGACTATGACCTAGGTTAGGACATATGGAACATTTTATCCCGATGTTCCCACGGGATCGAGACTTATGCGGGTGAAATTATGCTCCTTCGGAACTTAGCCCCGCTGAAGCTGTGTAACGGAACCCGGCTCAAAGTCGTGTCTTTGCAGAGAAACGTCATCGAGGCGGAAATTTTAACAGGTTGTGGCGATGGTGAGACAGTGTTTATACCGCGTATACCACTAATTCCCCACAATTGCCAGTTTAAGCATGTGCAATTCCCTGTGAGCGTATACTTTGCGATCAACAAGTCACAGGGGCCGACACGGCAGGCTGACGGCTGCGAGTGTTGACTTCAGGACAAGCTGCTTTGAGAAGCCATGTGAGCACGGACAACTAACTGTACGTTGCTTGCTCCCAAATCACCATTCCTGACTCTGTATATTTTGGCTGCTGAGAATAAAACTACAAACGTAGTATACAGGGAAGTTTTATAAAAATGTGACTGTTATTGTAGTATATTGTGGTGTCTTACTTACGATATTAGGGTTGCCATCCGTCCAGGTTTCCCCGGATTTGTCCTAGTTTGGAGGGCGTCCGTTGAGCGTCCGGGCGGGGTTTTTAAATAGTGTCCGGGTGTGTGTCAGGGGTAATCCGATTAATTGAATTACTTGCAATAAATTATAGCATTATCATAGTAAAAAATTCGCCACGCGGCAAATGACCCATTTTTGATGCTAAAAAGACGAGCGTTCCTAAAGGGAAATGCCCATTTGATAAGGAGGTTTTGGCCAAGTGACGCCCATGAAAAAAACAAGTTGTAGGCATTAGGGTTAACATTATAGATAAAGAAACAACCACTATTTTTTACATAGAACTCGGTGGGTCTTTTATAAATTAAAGGTTAATAAAAAACATATTTATAGTTTTGGTACAATCCATTCTGCAATTATAGTTCTTATTTGTATGTCTCTTGTGCCTGTTTTGCGTTGGTATAGATGATGAAAGTGCTTTCTTAATACAGATTGACCACAGTTTACACAATCATATTTGTCGATGCCCAACATTTCGTTCTTGTAGTGCAGAAGGCTGATATTCCTTGCCAACATCCAATATTGGTCACACATCAGACTATTATCTGAAACATAATTGCATACTGTCATAAAAATCATTTATACCTATTAGCATGCTGTAGCATCACAAGGTCTTTATGTATAAATACATTGAATGACATCGGTCTTTGATACCATTTTTGATGATCATACAATTCATTACTTATGTCACATAAAATATGTGGCAATGGTTTGAGACAAAACAAACTTCAAATATTTATTCCTATGGTTTCCGTGACACTAACCAACCGAATTATTCAATTCAAACCTAACGTAAAGTAGCTATGCAGTAAAAGTTGCTGAGTATGTACCTTGTATGTTCATAAAGTAACTTACTTGTTGTAGAGAAATCCATTGTTGAAATATAAACCGAACTTCCACATCGCTTAAGGTAAATCTCTTAAGTCTTCGTGTATCCACGCCACAGTTGACACAGAGATGGCTCCGTGGTAAGCTGGTAAGTTCGTGTAATTCAGGTTCCATATTCGTGTCAGGTCCTTGACGAGAAACAGGTACGGTATCCATTGGTAAGCTGGTGTCGTCGTGGGAGGCGGGTACAGAATCCAATGTAAAGCCAAGGTCGTCATCGGGAGCGGTTACAAGGTCCATAATCGTAATCAAAGTAGTCGGAAAATAAAATAGAAATACGTAGTCGAAAAAATACAGCACCAAACAAAATGTCAAATATTAATGTCAATCAGTTGTCAATTACGATTATTTTTAATCTAGGGATGCGACATGACATCGATTTTTCGAAAAATCTATATTAAAAAAAAACTGAAAATACGGAATCAGTTCAATGGATCGTGTTTAAAATGAAATAACATTTTTTTTGTCTCTAAAGAAAATAACAAAAGAGGTTACAACTGACGCTGACGAGACGCTGGGATAGTTACATAGACCAGATGTTGCACAGCCTAAATGGAGCTTCTCGGCTGGTTGGCCTTGGCATGAATTTGGATAAGACGAAAGTCATGTATGTACAATTCGCATGTCTTGCCAAATGTAATCCACATCAAAGGGTCGCTTCTCGAAGTTGTGAAGGAGTACGTCTACTTAGGGCAACTCATCCAGCTCGGTAGGCACAACTTTGAGAAAGAAGCCGACAGAAAAGATCCAGCTAGTTTGGGCAGCGTTTGGAAAAATTCGTCAAGTCTTGTCGTCTCCAATCGCGCAGTATTTGAAGGTCTTCAACCAGTGCGTCCTGCCCGTTATGACATACGGTGCCGAAACGTGGACACTGACAGTCGGGCTAGTCCACAAATTCAAGGTTGCTCAGCATGCTATGGAGCGGGCTATGCTCGAAGTTTCTTTGAAGGTTAAGATCAGAAATGAAGTTATCCGGAAAAGAACCGGAGTTATCGACATAGCCTGCAGAGTAAGCAAGCTGAAGTGACAGTGGGTAGGTCATATTCGTCGAAGGATTAATGGCCAGTGAAGCAGACGAGTTATAGAGTAGAGACTGCGTATCGGTAAGCGTAGTGTGGGACGCCCCTCAGCTAGATGGACCAACGGCCTTAAAAAGTTGGCTAGGACGGACTGGATGCGAAAGGCGGAGGAAAGGGTGTTGTGGCGCAGCCTGAGGGAGGCCTATGTCCAGCAGAGGACTGCGATAGCCTGAGTTGATTGTAACAACTACATAATAAAAAATCGATTTTCCAAAAATCTATTTTTGGTGACCGGTTTTGAATGTATCGATTTTTTTCAGTAAAAGTTGCCATCCCTACTTTGACAGGATTGACTAACAATCGGAAGTGTTAGATAAGGAAATAAACGATTGAGTGTCTTGATTAAATCGGCTTTTAATTCCGGAGGTTTCGTTACAAATAAGTAATAGCAATATTTTAGTTACTAAATGGGTATTTTTTTTTGTATTTCCTACATTGCTGGGCAAACCATGGCCAAAAATAGGCATTTCCCTTTACTTTTGTTACCATAATACCTCAGATAGAGAATAGTGTAAGTACAATTGATTAGTGAAGTAAGCCTTTTATTTGTATTGTTGAGGCTTAAGTTGATATTCTATTTAAAAAAATAAAAAACTATAAACTTAACGATGGTTTAAAAAAAAACCAAGGGCGTCCGGTGAAAAATCTTCATTTCACCCAAATGTCCGGGGTATTTGAAGTTTTTGTCCGGGGCCCATAATTTTAGTGATGGCAACCCTATACGACATCCACGCGAACGAAGTCGCGGGCAGAAGCTAGTCTCTAATATAATTTCAGCAAACAGCTAAATATATTTTTTTCTGCTACTATATACTATGTCTTTCTTTCATTTTCATAACAAAGGATTTTGTAAAACATTTTTATTAAAAAAAACCTTTGTGTACAGTAACTTATATTGTAAAAGCTCCGTTTGTTGTTCCGCTTTGATATAACAATTTGCCAGAAACACGATAACCAGGAAAAGAAAAAGGAAATTACTGATTCATTTTCCGTGCATTAAATACCAATTTTCCTGTACATTGTAATATATAAGTAAATTTATTTCAGGGATACAAAACAATTTCCAGAAACATTTCCTTTTGGATATAATTTAAGAAATAGGGTAATTTAAGTGTAATGTGGAAATTTGCTGACTTGATTTATTTAATTAAAATCATTCATTCATCACCAGTACCCCGCACTACCCATCTCATAGAATTTCCCGAATCACAACACGCTATCAGCTTTCAGCTAATTATTATCTATTATACTCGTATCTTATCAACGTTCTCGATATCAAAGCTGGCAAGTTATCATTGTAAGTCGAATCATATGGATCACTTATCTTTGTTACGAATTTAATCAACTAAATGCGGCAAACCGCTCGCACATTAGACGAAATTGTCGTGTGGGGGTTGTCAATGAAGGACAGATTTATGGGTTACTGCAGACTATAAATTATAAGGGTGTATAAGTAGTCGGTACTCATTTATATGGAATTTATAGGAGCCGTGGTGGCCCAGTGGTAACGGCCGTGACTTACGAGTTGTTCGTCGTAGGTTCGAACCCAGACAGGCGCTTTACTTTGTGTAAATTATTTCATTACCACTGCTCTCAAAACGGTGAAGGAAAATATCGTGAAGAAACCGGCATGTTCTAGAACCGAAAATTCGAAGACATGTGACATCTACCAACCCGCACTGGGCCCGCGTGGTGGATTACGGCCCACTCCCTCTCACAAAGAGGAGGCCTGTGTCCCAGCAGTGGGAACATTATATGCTGATGATGATGACTCATTTATATCTGTTACTACTTAGGTATATCGTTTAAGCTCGCTCAAAAAGATGTCTCCATAGGATTTCGTTTCGATTTCATTGTCATCTGCATTGCAATAAACTACCTCGTTTTTGAAAAATCCTTCTCATTCCTTTATCGACTATCTTCGGATATCCCGTCAGAAGCCTTTTGTAGCGTAGCACTCTCCTGGGGCATTTCTACCCAACAGCAAAATTGCGTTGCAAATAAAATTTTAGAATATACTGTACCTATAATCGAACACATTTGCCTATAGAATTGGAAAATAAAGACTACATCTGTGTTCTGAATTTGAAATACACTAAACAACATTCTACAAACGTCTCCATACTCCAAGAACTCGGTATCGAACAGCGTCTATTAGCACTAGTACAGGCTCGAATACTAAAGTTTTTTGGTCATGTCTCCAGGCGGAATAATGACTCCATAGAGCGTCTAGTGGTGCAGGGCAGAGTGGAAGATAATAGGCCACGCGGGAGGTCACCAATGAGGTGGACCGATCAAATAAAATCCGCGGTTGGAGGTCCTGTTAATGAATGCGCTAGACTGTCATGTAACAGAACCAGATGGAGGGAGATCGTGAGGCGGGCAACGACTACACCTGCGATTGGACATAGTTTATTGTGACCACGACCGCTCTGTCAAGAGCGATACGAAGAAGAAGAAACAACATTCTGAGCCAAATAGAAACACGTGCTGCATGGAAATTGACATACCTACTGACAACTGGTAAAAGTAAAATACGTTTTTCTTTTAATTAATTTTAAAATCTTTTACAGGACAAACAAATTCCATAAAATTTTTTTCGCATTGAAAAAATCACTGTAACTGCTATAATATTTTTAATAGCGTAAATAAATGCGGTAGGTTCAACATTCTCACATACATCCATTTTCGCAGCAAAGGCTCAATGACGATATCCTTCCGTCGTTATGGACATGTTCCCGAAAGGCCGCACTGCCCGGAATAGGCAATTAACATAAACCATCCTAAATGTTACGGTTAACAGAGCAGTCGAGCGTTCATGAGACGCAAGTGATTTAGTTTTACGCTTTATAATCAAGCTTGATGGAAGTCTGCGGTAAACGTGAGGAAACATAACTTTAATCAACTACAATAATCTAATAACGTTATAGTAAAAGTTTATTATGAAAATAACAACCCTACCATTTTAACATATTCGAGTCCACCCACTTTTCATAGAACTCATATGCCATGCCGCTATACATTATGTGGCATATATGGTGAACCCTCCAGGGGGCCCACCGGCATTACGTTTGCGCTAAAGTAAACCCTCCAAGAGGGCTCCCGGCACTGAACGTGAACACATTCGAGTACAGCCACTTTTCATAGAGCTCATATGCCATGCCGCCAGACATTTGTCCCATATTTATATGGTGGACTCTCCAGGGGGTCACCGCCATCACGTTTGCGCTAAAGTGAACCCTCCAGGAGGGCTCCCAACACTGAACGTGTATACCAAAGTAGATGTAGTACCTACATAGATGTACCACATTCCTTTCGCATAAGGAAAAAAATTACACTCAGATACTCTTACAAAATGAAGAGGAGCTCAACGACGCTCAAGTTTCATCGGTTTTACCAAAACTATGTCATCCCCAGCTATAAATAAGATATTGCTAAAGTTATAACATAATCGTTAATGTGAATGAAACAATCGACATCAGAAATCTATTAAAACAGTTCAAACAATAAAACATGACTGGCGATTATTCCGGAATGTCTCAGATATTCTCATCGCAGTACGAACTTTACAAATATTGAAATATTCAAGTTTCAAAATTGGCTCACAACCTCTTTCGTTTCCGTACCATAATAATATTCTGCAGATACTGGCTACTTTGGGTAGTAAAAGTATAAGATGCCATAAAATTTTATTTCTTCTTCCTTTGTCAAGAATTTTTTTTTAATATTCGTTTTGTTTATTTTCACTTAGAAACTTTTTCGTGATAAATTGCCTTTTGGTAAATTAAAGTAGTCGACGATGCTGATAAAAGAGGTTTAACATCGAGGTTTCTGTGCTAAGACGTCCAAGTTACAGAGGCAAGATTTGTCGGAGAGTTCACTTGGACATAACCGATTCTATTGTACCGCTTGAATTTATAGCATTCACTTCGGTTTGGTCTATACTAAACCGTTAAATACCGACCAGTTTCACCAAGAACTCGGTCATCCTCCATTTTGATTCGCGTTTAACATCGAGGTTTCTATGCTAAGACGTCCAAGTTACAGAGGCAAGATTTATCGGAGAGTTCACTTGGACATAACCGATTCTATTGCAACGTTTGAATTTATAGCATTCACTTTGGTTTGGTCTATACTAAACCGTTAAATACCGACTAATATAACCAAGAACTTGGTCATCCTCCATTTTGATTCGCGAGAGAGGTCTTGTTAATTTTAATGGGGGTTATAAAATCGTTAAACTATTGAAATCATAGGCCATTCATTGGTTTTCATCAAAATTGAATAACCAAAATTCGGCAATAAATGCTGTAAATCCCACAGAACTGCCAGTTAAATCTCATCGAATCAAAGTAGGTACCTACAATTACTAAACTTTCGTAAGTTTGATTGAGAAAATAGGAGGAAAGGAAACACATTACAACCTCAAGGGTAATAAATACTATCCTTAGCTTTATAGACAGATGTTCGATAACATTCATCAATAGCGCGGTAGTGTAAAGCCTACCCTTTCAATAGATGTCATCAGAGCAATCGATTGTTCAGCTGTCCCAGCACACTTTACTAGCACTCCCGTCGTAAAATGAGCTTTAATCTGCACACTTAGAGCATACATTTAAATGAATCAGCAATATTGGCTGCTGGAACTCTATTCAAAGAGATAATATCTACCACAATGACGTCTTAGTTTTATGAAGGCTCTTAGTGTTTGACGAAACATTAGGCACATTTTCAATTATTCATGGCTCAGTCAATTTAAAAGAAGCTTCCGACTGTGTATTTTTAACCTACTTCCAAAAAGGAGGAGGTTATATGTTCGTCGCGTATGTTTGTTTTTTTTTCGTTTTTTTTTTATGTATATTTTTTATGTGTCCACCGATTTCTCCGTCAATTGTGGACCGATTTTGAAAATTCTTTTTTTGTTTGAAAGGGTGTGCTCTCGAATTGGTCCCATATAAATTTTATTAACTTTGCTTGGATAGTTTTTTTGAGTTAGCTACAAAATACGTATTTTTTTTCCCACTTAGTATGTAGATGATATGATAAGTTTCTGTCACTAGCAGGTAGTGGTATCCGAATGTGTGTGAGGTAGGTACCACAAATAAAAAGTGAAAAATAAAAACTTTCTACAAAAAAAAACAACCGACCTCCAAATAAAAAAAACACTACAAAGTGAAAAATAACTTTAATTTCGGAAGTCGGTGTCTTGGGTTTTGTATTTTCGTTTTTTGCCACCGACTTCCGAAATTAAAGTTATTTTTCACTTTGTAGTGTTTTTTTTTTTGGAGGTCGGTTGTTTTTTTTTGTAAAAAGTTTTTACTTTCCACACAACACTGAACTTCTGTTCGTAACGGCTTTGAGTTACACGAGCAGTTTTCTTAACACTGCAATACAAGTCATAAAGAGAAACTTTTCCTTCTAACAGCTAAGTTGATACCGCCGGCCGACAGCCTCCTCATACTATGTGCAAACAGCTTAACAAGCTCCAGAATGTTTGAAGCGAGACACTTGCACTGTGATGAAATACACTGACTGAGTTTTACTAACTAACGTCGTCGTTTCAACATCTGTATAATTACTGCGTTACAAGCATTTGCCTAAATCTCTAGTGCAATGCTAATTGGCTAGCTTTGCAAACTTATGGTTGTCGCACTAAGGAGCGGCGCCAAAATTATACACGCGCAGCAGTACACGGAGGAGCTCGTGGCTAATAATTAACAGCCACACGGGTCGATCTATCAGGTTAAGCTACGCTTGCCGGGGTTGGTCCGAGGATGGGTGACCATCTTTACTTACCGAAACTCCTCCGTGCCTCGGAAAGCACATTAAGCCGTTGGTCCCGGCTGTCATTCGTGGATCTTTGACAGACGTTACGGGTCGTCAGAGGCCCGAAAGTCTAACAACCAATCTTACCAAGGTGTATCGCATTACCCAGTTGCTGGATTGTGGAGGTCAGATAAGCAGTCGCTCAATGTGAAATACTGGTATTCAGCTACATCCGGTTAGACTGGAAGCCGACCTCAACATAGTTGGGAAAAGGCAAATTGAGCTACTCGTATTTTACGCTGAGCTTAATCAGCATCGCTCCCCAGCTAGATAGACCGACGACCTTTAAAAGGTGGCTAGGACATACTGGATGCGGAAAACGGAGGACAGGGTGATGTGACGCAGCCTAAAAGACTGCTATGTCCAGCAGTGGATTGCGATAGGCTGAATTGATTGATTTGATTAATCAGCACAACAAAAAGCTTTCTAGAATGAATACCGTTGAAAAATTATAAGGAAGAATCCAGGTATTACTATATCAATCAAATCTATATTCAGCAATCAATGTTAAACTAAAAAAACCCATATATACTCGCCTAAACCTGATTGCACGTGACTTGACCTTGCTGTGTTAAGACCAGGCACTCTAAAGACCATTTCCACGCAAACTGCGCCCCCATGCACCCCACCACTCTACTATGTGCTAAACGTTAACACAACAGTAATAAAGTTGAACATCGCGTGCGCTCTTTGGTCGTGTTCGAGCACGGAACGAAATGTCGTAAGTCTCAAATCTTATTTAAAAAAAATATCTTATAATTATCTGGATAATAAACTATGTTTTCTTACTGTCAATAATTATATTAGACATAAAAACCGAGTAATCTTGTTTTTGTTTCAAATATTATTTAAAAATATATGACTTTCGAATAAAAAATGAATCGAGTGAAAATGTTCCAATTACGTAACTGTCTTATATATGGAAAGAAAAAGATCCAATAAATCATATACTAAAGTTCAATTTTGATTGTATGCGTGACTTTTTCAGAATATGAATGCAAATTAACATACAGTATAGGGAGCCTCCTCTTAATACCGAGTTGATTGACAGGATGTAGAACACAAATAACACTAGCTTGCATACAATATTAATCGTAACCCGCCTTTCCTTAAACTGGACTCGACATTCTTATTCGTGTCATAAAATTATGGAACCAGGGCACCGCATAATATGTAGATATATAATATCTACGGATCAGCATTCGTTGTCTCTTTTAAACACAAGCTTATTAGACTAGATGAAAAGAGGTAGCAACATTTTGAATATATTTCAAAGAGTGAACTCTTTTCCGTCGAATTTTACAAAATTTTAAATATATGTAAATTATATACTTTTATGGACGACGGTTTAATTCTAACGTCGACACATTTACGTTAGAGTACCCACCAAGTTAAATGGTAACACTTTTTTCAGATGGCCGATGGGGCCGAAACGTTCTGGAGTGGTGACCGCGTAACGGAATACGTAGCGTTGGAAGGCCACCCACAAGATGGACCGATGACCTGATGAAGACCGAAGGAATGCACTGGATGCGAGAAGGAGGCGAAACTTGTGGGAGGCCTAGGTATTTCCAGCAGTGGTTCGGCTGAAATAATGATGACTTTTCGTTTTGCTTGCACCAGCACTCATCTCGGGTAATACATCTAAATGTAAATGTCGTCTTTCAAGAAAACTTTGCTATTAAAACTAGCTGGAAACTGAAAAAGTGCTAGAGTTGCGGAAGTATAACTTCCCGAATTAATTTATGTTTTATAGTTGAAGCCATTAAATTTTGAAATATATATTACTAAACTAGCTTTTGCCCGCGGCTTCGCCCGCGTGGATGTCGGAAAATATCCCACGGGAACGAACTACTGGGCAGTACCGGGATGACATACCTAATAGTCCAGGAAAAGGTTATTGACTCCTAGCGCTGCGCTCCAACCATAATTATTTTGTTACGCGTAATTTTGAATATGTGATATCTTTTAAACCATTCGTTTAAATAATATTATGTCAAGGCATATTTTAATCTCAATTAAATGCCCAATTCAAATAACATATTTTATTGGATAAGGATTAATATGATACCGGTCAAAATAACTTCGGAAATAACAATTACATTTTTATCAAATTCTGAAAGATAAAATGTTATTGTGGGTCATCCTTAGAAGATAGACATATGCCATCGCAGACTTTTTGTTGAACTTTTTAAGGTCTTCAATCCTGTAGAACATAAATTTAATGTATTCGTAACGGTTTACGCGGCGCACGCCAGTAAAGCTCCCAGTCGGCATGCTTTTTTCCGACATCTTCGACAATAATCGTCATTATTACAGCCAATTTATACAAAACCTTAATGAATTAAATATTAAAACCTTCCACAAGAATCACTCCGTCCACTGGTGAAAACCGTTTGAAAATCCGTTCGGTAGTTTTTGAGTTTATCGCGTTCAGACAGACAGACGCGGCGGGGGACTTTGTTTTATAATATGTAAGGATAAGGATGTAAGGATAATATCTCTACTTTTGGCATGATTCTTTGATTTCATAAAAAAATTGAGCCAGACCCTCGTCGTAAAGAGCTAAGATTATTCCTACTCGCGCACAAAATGCGTAGGATTTGAACGATTACTGTCTCATTACTTATCACAAGTTACAAGGTTTTCAACAAACTTGAACTCAGTAAAGTACTGACGCAGAATTTCAGCACAAATGTAGCAAGAACAGAAGTTGGGTGAAGTAGTAAAATAATATATATCTAATCGTTCTATTCGCCCTAAGGTACAAAATTACCTTCCGCGGTTTTAGCACTAGCGACGATATTTTGACGTTTAAAAGTGTTTTTTGAGCCAATTTACAGAAATAAATATAAATTATCTATCATCATCATTTATCATAGATTAGTACCTGGGCGACCGAGCTCTGCTCTGGTGAAAATAGAGAATGCTCATTTAATAGTATTATAGGAAAGTTCATACTAATCCATGTATAGTACCTACTTATTCCATGCTGCCATAATAGTAGGTACTTAGGTATTTACTAATTCCATGCTGCCATGTCATTATTCTAATGTCATTACCCTCATGTCATTATTCATTATCTTGTTCTAAACTTTGGGCGACCGAGCTCTGAACGGGTGAAAATACGGAGAAAACTAATTGTCCCAGATAAACTTTCAACAGTAATTAATGAGACACAAACACCTCCGCAAACCCCTATATATCATCGAAATATAAATAATAATCATAGTTTCATCGAAATCGTTAGAGCCGATTTCGAGAACGACAGTGCAAACATTTACATACAAACAAATATATATACAAATATTACTCGTTTAATAGTATAGGATGTATCATATAGTATGAATACTTCCATAAAAAATAAAGTCAGTTTTATTATGTAGACGGGCCTATTGAGCCCGCCAGTACCGTGAATCTTCAACTTCAAGATTGAATTACGTAATAGGTACAAGCATAGGTACGAGAAAGAAAATGTGGTTTTCTACCAGCTTTTCCATAAAATCCAAGAAAACCTTTTGACTTATATATTTTCTCGATGATATTACTTCGTTCTACTAGCAGACCGCGGGAATAAACCCGTTGTTTTATTTCATAATTTTAGATTACTTTGTTTTTCTGGATTATACCGCTGTAAAATCTATATATTTAAAATTCTCGTGTCACAGTGTTAGTTGCCATACTCCTCCGAAACGGCTTGATCGATTTTTATGAATCTATATATACAATGTCGCCCATCGGCATGTGACCGCCCGCATTTTTCTGCATGTTCATGAAAAATTATCGAAAAATAACTTTAAAAGAGGGGTATATCTTGACATTTTTTTTTCCAATTTTTTTTTTTTAATTCCTTCCTATGATTTTATGAACTTAAGCTTGTGTTTTTTTTTTTTTAAAAACTTTATTTGTTTTTAGAAAAAAATGTTTTCATCCACGCACAATGGTCCACCTTACGGACTAAGTGCGGAAACCAAACCCTTTAACATAGAACATAGAAATGTTTTCATCACCGTTTTTTTTGCATAGTTGACAATTTTTTATAAAAATGTTAGTTAATCTGATAAAATAACTCATAAGCTTTTAGAAACAATAAACAGAATCCAAATCGAGCCAATAACATCGGAGATATGGCAAACGCTACTCAAAACATAAAAAATGGAATAACATGAAAAATATTAAAAATAGACCCCCCCTTTTGAAATTATTTTTCGATAATTTTTCATGAATATTCAGAAAAAATCGGGCGGTCACATGCCGATGGGCGACATTGTATAAAATTCTCGTGTTAGTTGCCATACTCCTCCGAAACGGCTTGATCGATTTTTATGATGTAAGTTTATTCGGTAGGTCTGAGAATCGGTCGTAATCTATTTTTCATACCCCTAAGTGATAAGGGTGGTGGCAAAATAACGTTTGCCGGGTCAGCTAGTTGTGTTATAAAATGAACTGTAGCTAGAAACAATAAGATTTATGAGATGTGAAGCAAAATATTTCTACCTTTGGAAATTAAATCAAATCAACACTTTGACGCTTCGTGTTCAAATTACTTATTCGTTCTAATATTAGATTTTTTTTCCGTCACGAGGTGTTTAAATGAATAAAGTAATACTTAAGCCAATGGAGTAATGTCTTTATTATTTGCCACCTCGACGTCTGCCCTCGTTAAATTGACTGTAACATTTTTATTAAGCTATTGTGTCATGTTGTTTTGCTTTTATTTTCCTTAAAAACGTTTTGATATTAATTATTTGCTTATCATTTATTCAGCTTTATGGTTTGTTTGTTATGTCAGACAGACTGACATTATTGTGAAAAAAACCAGGGATTTTTTTGAGACTGGGCAATTACAGAAGGTGCCCAAACCGTTGTAGCTACAGGAAAATAAAAGGTCTATGGAGAATGTCCTTAATTTTTTTTTTTAAGATAGATGAGGAAATGGGAAATTTTCACAAATACTTTTTATGTAGGTTTGAGTAAAACCTCGCTGCCGTTTTTTTCATAACGGCTATCATTGTGGCCGTTATTTGGCGACCACCATTGTCGTAGGTAAACCCCAAGCTATACTGTGTATAACGCTTACGGTCTTTACGGTCGAATACGGCGCTATGACGGTGGGCCTCACAATTTTCCGGCTAATAGTGACATTTATTTCATAGATAAAGGAGCCGTGTGACTCTTGCAGCTACGAATGAAATGTCAAAAGGAATTGGTGTACTTCATACAATGATATTATAAGTAAAAAGGACTTCATATCCTTCGAGCGAGTGAATCTAAGATACAAATCCGGTTCAAATTAAATTCATTCCTACATCTTTTCTCAGAACGAGCTATGAATACAAAATTCACCGAAACGTCGGTAAACCGAAACTCGCTTAGAAATCATAAAGCGTAATGTTAAATAAGCCTACATGCGGGGATTTAAAAACATTACGGATTGAAAAAAGAAACACGTTTACATAGCTGGAGTAAGATGGTAGGTAGGTATAGCACGTTCACATGCTCGCTTGTTCCCCTTCTTCTTCCCCTCTAGAGAATACAGACGTTGAATTATAAACGGAAAACCTAAATACAGTACGTTGAACTTTTTAAACAATAAGGCTTCGTATACGGAGACGCGGGCGTCGCGCGTCGCGTGCGACGTGGCGTCTCGCGGCGCTTCGGAAGTTTTTTTCAGTTTACAGATAGGCGGCGCGTGCGACGCTACGGGCCCCGCCGCGGGTGTCGCTACATTTTACCGTGAACGGAGAATTGCAGGAATAGCTGGCCGCAACGCTGCATGAGCCGCCGCGATAGACGTCGCGTGCGACGCGGCGATGCCATCCGCGGGCTCCGCCTGCATTTCAAGTAATCGCGTTTAAAATCGCGTCTCCGTAAACGCTCTCATATAACGCCATATGTTTGAATTTAGTGCGAGCCGCGCCGCTGAACGCAACGCGCGACGCCCCGCGTCTGCGTAAACGAAGCCTAAGTAATGTCTTCTATTTATTAACTTTCGGTTCAGCATTATCCGCAGTGTGCTGCATGTGCGTGGAGATTTGTACTCCGATGGCTCTTTTATTATGTAATGCAGTTGTATACTGAAATTCTTACTTACGAGTTATTTAACTGCAGGGAGAGAATCCTAAGAAGGTTTATCATTTTGTTCCAAACTTTATGATAATGTAAATAGTGCGGGTGTAGGCTGCCGATTCACGTCAAGCCTAGTACAGACTGGTTCTACCATGAAGTTTTCTTAGAAATTGTTTTATTAGAGTCGATTCGCGCCTGCTTGCGAGAGCCTTAGCTGCACATTTCTGGCATAACAGGAACAAATTACTTATCTTACAATATCACAGTAAGTTCCTACACCTTCATTATATAACCAAACATCAAAGTACACCGCAGACACAACTTCTCAAACATTATATATATCAATCATAGACACACTCGAGACGTGATAAGCAATCAATCAGAAGATCAGAAGATATAAAATGCTCATACATACAAATAGCTTGTATTACGCACGCATTTTGTCATAAAAGTGACGATTACCTTTAGTACCCACATACTCAGCTGAACGACTCTCTTTGACGTGGTGGAATAAACGAATGCCTATTATTATTATGCCGAATACTGGCGCGACGCGACACCGGTAATTGTTCTACGGTGAAGTTTTCTTAGAAATTGTTTTGTTAGAGTCACGTCGCGCCAGTCTGCACGAGGCTTTATGAAGTGAAAACTTCTTTAGTGCACTGGACATTTTTGATATGGGAAAAAACCATTGAACTCGCGACCTGTTACCGACACCAAGGGGTAAAAGACTTCAACGCGTTGATTATCGCGGTGCCAATTTTTTTTTTCAAGTTTTCACTTCTTTCGGCACTCCCGGAGTACCACATTAATTTTTTTTACTTAACTTTTTTGTAGTAAATGTCTTCTATGGGAATTATCAAACGACGCAGCACTCGACCGAGCGACAAGTGGAAGAAAATGTTCGCAAGCTTATAAAAGCTGGTTCTTGTATAATGATTTTTGACTCTTTTTAATATCGATTCGGATCTCAGATTTAATGAGAACATTTTTCCAGTTCATGTTCAATAAAGAACAGTTTTGTGTAAATCAATACATTGACAAAAGATGTTACTATTGTCGTAGCGTTGCGTAGCTCTCGTAGCGACAACGTAGGCATTCTACGCCGTAGCAACGATTCAGAACACTTAAGTGTAAGTTCTCATTTACTACATAACTGACAAACACAACCTCAATCATCGACATTGACACTGTGGGTATACTATCGGTACACCTCTACCTAACCCTTCTGGTATTACAGGCGTGATGTTATGTTATGTTGAGAACGTTAACACTTTCGACTTCACCCACTTCTCATAGAACTCATACGCCATGCCGCCATACATATTGGAAGTAAACCCTCCGGGAAGGATGCGTAAAACGAAGTAAAATTCTGTTTTCATGGGGTCTTGTCGCTATACGTAATTCCAACCTTTTAAATTTTTTGTGAATATTTGTTAACAGTGAAAAAAAAAAACAAAATGCTTGGATTTTATAACCAACGCATATACTAATAAACCTTGAAAAATGTACATCAGATCTAGACACGCGGCAGCGTGTCGAGCCAAGTACTAGGCAAGACACGGCTGCAGTGTGTTATATTACACGAACCATTTGGAGCCACTTTTGACCCCTTAATAACTCAAAATCTATGTAACATAGACTCGTGAAATTTGGTTTATTTATAAAAACCCCTTAGATTAACTAGAACTCCAAATTTCATAAATAAAACTCAAACGGTTATTGAGATATTAACGTATAAAAATCGGCATTTTTATCAACGACCCTGTCACTAGACATCAAAAACATTTAACCCTTTCACGCATAAGGGACACATTTGTCCCCACTAAAATTTTACGATTTACAATAATACTAGCGAAGTAAAACATATTTCAGATTTATATTTTTAATTGTTTTAGTATCTTTTTGAGTTTGCGCGCTGGCAGCATTAGAAAAACCATTATACGTCAAAAAGTTACCGGCGCGAAAAGTGAAAAATATTTTCGCTAGATCGTCAACATTAAAAAATATTTTATTGTTATACAGCGACTTTCCACGACCGTTTTTGTTCTGAGTTATATTAGCTGCTAAGTATAATTATCGTTTTACTACATTATTTT
Source organism: Agrochola lychnidis (assembly GCA_963680765.1). NCBI lineage: Eukaryota > Metazoa > Arthropoda > Insecta > Lepidoptera > Noctuidae > Agrochola > Agrochola lychnidis. The sequence continues at coordinate 18,953,072 of OY796862.1, forward strand.
CGATTTTCTTAGTGAAAATAATGCTTATTTTGTAAAAAACTGTAAAGGGACACGGGTGTCCCTATATGCATCAAAGGAGACTTTTGCTTCAAAGTAATGATATCGTTTACCTTGCTATTATTTTCAGTTTCACATTCTTATTTTCATATATTTTCTACTGGCTATCTATTTCAGTTTGATTTATACACCAAGAAAAAAGGTGGCACTGAAACTGATTGATTGGGTGAATCGGTTGTGTTGCAATTGTCTGAAGATTTACAGGGTATTATAGGTTGTGAAGTACACTTTGATATTTTTTGAATTCCCCTAATCTTCAGTATACACTGGCGAATATGAATATAAAGGCTTGTGGAACAATACGCTCTAATAAGAAAAATATACTAAAAAATATGCCAACTGATAAAAATATGACTCGTGAAGACATTTTCGCGAATTTCTTTCATAAAATGGATGGATAACAAAGCTGTTTTTTTATTGACAAATTTCTTGTCATTCATACCGACAACGACAATCAAGAGGCATGTACAAGGTAGTGGTAACAAGATGAATAATGTAACTCGGCCTGAAGTGTAAAGTACAATAAAAATATGGGAAGAGTCGATTTCATGGACCAAAAAAAAGTTTGTTACGAAGTGGATCTTTAGGCAAAAATAAAATACTATCTGAATAATTTTAATGTCATTTATTGCTAGCTGCACGAAGCAAAACGTGCTGAAGTAACTTTGCTTTCAAGCCTAGATTTCGCCAGGTAGTGGCTCGTTCACTCATTGGTAGATTTTCGTCTCGACAAAGAATTTTGTCGTCAGTTTTTATTACGAAAAAGCGAATCTAACTCACACAAAAACGCGGAACACCTTCACATGTAATGGTAAAAGTAAGTAATAGAAAAAGATGGGTACAGTGTACAAAAAGTCGTGTTGAGAATCGCACAAATAACACATACTCTACCTACATGTAAAATTCATTTCTATTATACTTCAGAACGTAATTGTTTAGTTGAATATCATTAAATATTACATTTTGTATTAAATAAGTTTCTACGTTAAATAATTTCTACTTTATACAAAAAGTTTGTGTTTATTTTGCAATAAAAACGTTTTAGTATTTTTTTGCAACACATAAAAAAAAAATACCTTATCGCATATAGGGACAAATATGTCCCGTACTCAAAATCACTAAAATATATACAAGTTTTGTCTTATACATTACTTTTATGTTAAATTAGACCAAAATAAATAGATTTAAATAAACAAAATCATTTTTACTGTCTTGGAATAGTTAGAAACGTGTAAGGGTTAACCCATTTCCGGGTGACCTAGAAAGTTGAAAAGAGATTTCCCGAAAGCAGGCCCATGGTATGATACTGTGTCAAAGCTTATTTATCAAAAATTATGTTGTATTTTTTTCAAGTCGTTTTATCAAAATTTATTTCTTCTAGCATTAGAGAACCTAATAAATATTTATTTTGTTGATACTTAATAAAGAACTACATCCGCCATTCAATCCTAACCTGAATGTTGCCAGATGACAGACTATTCCAATAAAATAATTTGTAATCGATTGAAAATATCGATACTAACCCACATGGAGTAGGTGGAGTATCCACTACACGAGTATGTTTTAAATGCTATTTATTATACTCAAATACTGTAAAACTATGATTTTACAATAAATAAAATATTATATGGTCTGAATATACTCAACAACTTAAAAGCGTTTCGAGGCAGTAATGTTATTTTATAAACTACCAGTGATCAGAGTAAGTAGATTGATTTGAGGTCAATGAACTGGCACGTATATTAGTATGAATACGCCTCCGGGATTCCGGGATTTTGAAATTATTAAGATTTTTTAAGGAATTTCAAATGTTGTAATGTGTAGAATAAAGAATACATCAATATGAATAAGAAATGTTCAACCCTTTTGCTGTCTGTTTAATAGTATATAGGTGATCGGACTCCAAGAAAAGGATAGATATACTATAAAACAATATAATATATTTTAAATATTTATCTATCGCATTCTATAAATTTCCAATGTAGTAGTTTAAAAATCCTTACTTTAACAATATTTGATTCAATCCCGTAAGTACCAAAATGAAATCCCGGAAAAAAGGCTTATCCATGTTATGATTTCTATGACTATTCATGATGCGAGTACGTAAAATCAATCGACCTACTCCGATCACTGATAATCACCCAATCGATTTCGTCAATCGATTACCAAAATAATTAAACCTGGTAACACTGACACCATGCATAATGTCAAACTGTCAAAAAAAATCTGTCAGATCAATGGCATTGTTGGCTGTTTGTTTTACGTTGATTTGAATTTATTTTTCCGTATTTACTTTATACTTATATTACGTTACGATTTAATGCTGTCAATTTAAATTGAAGCCAGAGGAACTATTGCTTATCTTTCCATGGCCCTGGGTAAGTTTATTATGTTCTCTAAATATTTATAAACACCGTCGTATTGTATAACCTCATTGATTTTAGCAGCCTATTAGTAGAAGGCCTATGTTCAGTCAGGGGTACGTCGCGCGTCGTCAGCTGTAAATGTCTATAGTATGATGTAATTATATAGCATAAGTAAATACACTGAATTTTTTTACCTTTTTCAGGTATGACGATGACATGTGTTATTGCAAGACTTGACATTATTGATTATATTATCTACAACTCTATCCCAAGTATTACTTGCTCAGCAAAATCTAAGCATATTATGTTATGTATGTGGCATGTCAACTGCAAGTCACAGAAGTCATCAGGTTAGTGTTTTTAAAATGGCAGAATTACTATGAGTGATATAATTATTATACAAAAGTAAATAAACAACAATAAGAGTATTTTCTTACTTTCTAGGTTAGGTATACATTTGGATAAAGTTTGTCATGCTTACTGAGAGAGGCTGCTACCAGAGATGTTTATAGGCAAGCAAGTTATGATAAAAACAGAGCCACCCTAGAGTGTAAAAGATTTACCCATAATAGATCAAAACAATAATCTGGTTAGGGCCAGAATCAAATCGTGACATGTGAGCAGCAGGACTTAGTGTACATAATTATTGATAAGTGAGCAAAATAGGACAAATTGTTTAAGAGATCATCATTGCTTATTACTGTTTTGTGGGAAAGCGTACATCTACCATCTACCGTACCTACGCTGCTTTTTTATGAGAATGAAGCTGAAGCCGTTTTAAATTCTATGAGAAATAAAATGTTTTTAGTATTTAGGTATTGTTGTGTTATTTGTTAAAGTAAACCTTCCTATAGAAGCACTGAAAATGCTGCTGCCAATGAGATTATTCATCTTTAATTAAGAGAGTTGGCTAAAATAATGTTTATGCCATTAAATCTTTCATATTTAGCGCGCAAGATTATTAATTTACCTTTATAAAATTCAAGTCTGTAAATGCGATAATCGCCATTTTGATGACAGTCGAGGTCGAGGCTAAAAAACATAAAAATTGGGGATTGCGAACATCCAAACTCCACCATAAGGACAGCGACTATTACAACATTTAATTATTTGACGAATTCATCCATTTTTCAAGTTAAATAAGTAGTAGTAATGAAGTTTTTGATATCAAAAGTCGAAGATTCGCGCCAATCGTGCGTGTTTACATTTTAACTTTTCACAATTAACACACATACACATATCTGATATGACTTTAAATGTGACAAATGTGATTAAAAATATTATAAGTAACTAGAAAATGCCCAGATCTTTACTTATTATACGAACACATGTTCAATAATACGTAATATTCATTACTACTACTCAATTTGTGTTAAAAATTGTCGATCATTGTTTTTTTTTTATTGTAATGATGTGCGAAAACGATTATGCCAAACGTTTTTTTTTTTTCAATTTTGATTGTCTCGATTAATTTATAATTATGTCGAATGTCTGAAATCTATACTTGAAAATTAAAATAAAATTGTTTTAAGCATTAAATACAATAAACATTGTTTAAAATAATTATTTATACTTTTCTAGTGTTTAATCGTTTTTAGGACATTCAATATAAAACGAGTCAACACATAGAACGAGGATAGATACTTACCTCATTTATTGAATTTCGCGCCGAATTGTTTCTATTTATTTGAATTTAAATTCGGAACGTTGTTCAAAATTATTTTTAATTTATTGGACAATTATTTACTGTGGATTTTATTTTTGATACTTTCTGATATAGAATGCCTAGTATACATTTTTTAGGTAGGCTTAAGAAAATTTTGTTTGTGAATGATGTTAAATTAATTATATAAATTAGGTAGGTATTCCGCAAACACTTTTAAATGACGTCTATATTTTTAAATTGAAACTTTTATTACATCGTCTCAAACTTTTTCGTCTGTGTGTTGCATGTCGCGTGACGGTCGGCCGCGGAGTAGGGATAAAGTGAAAGGCGATCGTCAGAGCAGCCAAGGCCGATATGGCGGCGCCTATAGTTCGCAGCAGCTGACCGTGTAAAGTTTCACTTTTACCGTGGTTTCATAAAACCAACAATCATTTTTTTTTAGTTGTATGAGTTTGATAGTATTTGTTTTTAATAGGATAATCTTACTCGAGTAATAGAAATTGTTTATTTTTGAGGTAGTTTCAAAACGAAATTTTAAAAAAACTGCCCAAGTGTATGTCGGACTACGCACAGTGAAGGGTTCCGTAATTGGGATGAATATTTACGCATAAACATTGCATAGTATCAATTTTATCGACTGCAAAAATAAGTTTGTATTTCTCGAAAAAACTATAACAAACAAAGTTAATTCTGCGGTTGTAACCGAAAATAAACTGTATCTCAAAAATTATTGACTTCAAAAGCAAAGTCACTTAGAAACATCTTAACATTTTAATTATGAGATCCAACAATACACGCTTTATATGCATAGATTTTTTTCATCTCTCGGTTATATGTAAGTATGGAGAATGCCACCCCCACTATTATGTTTATCGTAATTTCACTACACCATTGTTTAACGGTGTAAAAAATACACCTTTTTCAAAATTTTCATCGATAGAGTGTAAATAGTCTCCATGTTAAATGACTGTATGACATCCGGACGCACGGACAGACGAACTTGACGAAATTAAGAGGTCCGTTTTTTTACGGATTTTGATTATCAAGTTTACAATTGGCATGAAATTAATGTCTATGACAATTGATCTACAATATTATTATTATTTGGAATAGCCGCCATCTTAAAATCCAGAATGTCCATCTAATTCGATATCAGCACTATCTCCCGAAAACTATGAAAATGACAGTCATGACGACAAATTTTCAAATGGGGTTAAAAACTGCCACTTGCTCACTTCAGATGGCGCTGATCTCCAGCGTCTTATAATTTGACAGCTAACTATACATTTTTGATTCGAATGCCAAAAGTTGATGTAAATTCCTGAATTTCATGACTGAATTCAAAACACCCCGTCGAGTCAACTGATGTGTCACGTGTCAAAATCTTGGTCCCTAATGTTAGGCGGCAGTGAATTCATTTCATTCATTCTCTGATCTCGAAAAACGTTGTTACAAACCTCAGGTCGGTATGTTCAAGGTAGTTGGTAGGTTGGTACTATGCTTGAGACTTTTTTGAATTGATAGATCGTATGACTATTGTTTTAGGGACTATTGTCGTTTAATTTTTAATATAAACTTACGAATAGTTAAGTCCATAGTGAGGTCAAAATGTAAATCCAAGGGGCGGCTGCAACGGCGGCGGTGATCTCTCGCGTCCGGCCCTGGTTCAGGCCATGGTACGGAGTGAGAGGAAATGGCAGGCCGTCACCTCCTTCTGCGAAGCGGTAATGCTCGCGAAGGAGGAGGCGGAACGCGTGAGGTAGAGGCAAAGTTCGCGCCCTCACGCCCCTAACCGCTGCAGGAGGAGACGCCCGGGGCGGGAATCGCGAGCCGATTTCCGGCCACCGTAGGCGCGGGCTTGCGAACGGTGAGCAATGGGTAGCTCGCCGTCCGATAAGGACCAAGCCCGGGTCGACGGCGCGTTGAGTTCCACGCGCGCCTCAAAGAGATGTCAGCAGAAATGACGGGATCCGCTAGGGCCAATGCCTGCCGGGGGTTCGCAGAAAACCGATAAGGACATCGTGGCCCCCGGCAACAGGGCAACCGAAGGAACACGGGTGGGTTTTAGTCAGTAAGAGTCTGATACGCCCTCCCGCTCCGCCCAGAGCGGGAGAAGATACTTAAAAAAAAAAGGGGCGGCTGCAAAAATTAAATAATTAAATCATACGTGAGAAGGAACTTTGTTCCTGACGGGGTCAAAGTCAAATCATTAATTTCAAATAGGCCCATGTATGGCACTTTTGAACGTCAAAAATGACAAAATAATAAAATTGATTCTATTCGCCCCTTCCAAAAGGTAGTTTTCGTATGGAGAAGAATGGGCAAGAAACTCCACCGTTACTCTTTTAAAATGTTTTACAATTGTTTGTATATGTACGTACATTTGTTAAATAATAATTATATGTGAAGACGGTGCACCTAGAATAAAATTACTATACCACAATAGGTAAAAAGAATTAAAAATGAAACAACGACAGATAATTTAATATGTGATAGATACATGGTGCTCACATATTTACAAACATTGTAAAAGTAGACGATTTTCCTAAAATTTTACAATTAATAAGTCAGTGTGTGAGGAAGTAATCACAGAATGTAAAATCAATGTCATAAAACACAAAGTAATAAATTTTACAATTAAATTAGCAAACATTTTGATTTTGTCTTGATTCTAAATTGTCCTATGGAGCAGGACCAGCATGTTTCCAAGCACTCTTATCTTGGATATAATCCTCTAATTTGTAATATGCTTGTTTACAAAGTGTATTTTTAATATGAGTTTTAAATTTTCTTTCATTTAATTGCTAAATGTCACAAGGTATTTTGTTGTAACATTTAACACAGTACCCCATAAAAGATGTATGTACTTAAGATAATCTAAAAAATGGTTGATCTAGTTTATCTTTATTTCTAGTATTAAAATTATGTCTATCACTTATTTTATTAAAGAGATGTGGATTTTCCTTACATAGATAATATTTTCATAAATGAATTGGCAAGGTACCGTCATAATATTAATCCTTTTAAAAAGTTTCGTGAGAGATTCGCAGCGACGTAGATTATAAATGGCTCTGATAGCTCTCTTTTGCAAAATAAAGATGGATTCAATGTCAGCAGCCCGACCCCACAGTAAAATGCCATACGACATGAGGCTCCCCGACTGCATACGTTTTTTTTAATAATAATACTTGCCGCGCCGGCTCAGCGATCTGACATCATTGCGGAAAATTGTAACAATTGTTACGAAAGAAATACCTACATTCTTACACAATATTGCTACGCATATTTACAAAAAGAATTTAATAGATCACGTTTGATTGACGAATAATAATAATTTCTTTACAAAAAGTAATGATATCCCATCAAAAACATAAATGTGAAAATGGGAGCCAAATTCCATAAATATGGTTGTCGACTTCGCCGACAAAAGAATTGAAATCTAAATGGGTGCCAAGTTCTGTAGATAATCCTGAAATTTATTTATAAGAACATGCAACTTTCTAAAATAAAATTAAAACACAAATTCTTGTTTTTTCTGCTATAACAATGTTTGCTATTTAAAAATATAACTTCTTAAATTTGAACAGTCGAATTATTTACACAAAGCACTTAGGATAAATTGAAGCTCAAGATTTGACTTGGCTAGTTTTTACCAGCAAGCTGAAATTTTAGAGAAAGAAGATATTTTGACCTTACAGTTACAATAAGAAACAGTAACTTGCGCATAACATAAAGAACAAATATATAAATACGCCTAGGTAGACAGTCAAAGCTGTAAACAGTTACAATAAGAAACAGTAACTTGCGCATAACATAAAGAACAAAAATATGAATATTTTACTTTATTTATTTGGCTCACCAACAATTAAGTACACCGATACAAAGATATGAGATACATGCAATAAACTTATAGACTAGTGTACAAATTTCTTACAGGTAAGCACATCATGAATTACTTATTTGATGTTGAGTGCCTACTTAAAATTAAATAATAATAATTAAATATGCCTAGGTAGACAGTCAAAGCTGTAAACTCGATAAAAAAATAGCGTCCAACTGTTAGCCGCTTAATGCACGCACACTAAAAAAGTAAAATTACAGCACAATGACGTGGCGCGAGTGTAAGACGTAGCTGTAATGCACACCAGCATAAAAAAGTTACCCTGTTTGTTTTAGTTCTTTTGCACCGCGACACTGTAGACAAATATAAAGATGATAAATTGATTAGCCAAATATAAGATAACTTGTATGTAAAAACTAGCCAAGTCAAATCTTGAGCTTCAATTTATCCTAAGTGCTTTGTGTAAATAATTCGACTGTTCAAATTTAAGAAGTTATATTTTTAAATAGCAAACATTGTTATAGCAGAAAAAACAAGAATTTGTGTTTTAATTTTATTTTAGAAAGTTGCATGTTCTTATAAATAAATTTCAGGATTATCTACAGAACTTGGCACCCATTTAGATTTCAATTCTTTTGTCGGCGAAGTCGACAACCATATTTATGGAATTTGGCTCCCATTTTCACATTTATGTTTTTGATGGGATTTTATTTTCACGGTTTATAATGCTGTATTCGCCAAGAAAAACCTACATTTAAATGAGCCCTCCGCGAGTGCTCCCGGCACTGAACGTATTAACATTAACACTAAGGCAGCTAGGTATTACGCCTATTATTAACTCGTGAGTCCGACCCAGGACGGTACATTACTTAATGTTTTAAATGCTTTTAATTATGTAGCTAGTAATGTGTGTATTCCCTTGAGGGTACCCTATTATTAAACAGTAGGTACCTGGGCAACAGAGCTCTGCTCTGATGAAAATAGAGAATGCTCATTTATTAGTATAGGATAGTACCTACTAATTCCATGCTGCCATGATAGTAGGTACTTACCAATTCCATGCTGCCATGATAGTAAGTACTTACCAATTCCATGCTGCCATGATAGTAGGTACTTACCAATTCCATGCTGCCATGATAGTAAGTACTTACCAATTCCATGCTGCCATGATAGTAGGTACTTACCAATTCCATGCTGTCATTTCATTATTCTAATGTCATTATTCTCTTGTGTTGTTGTTCTAAACTTTGGGCGATCGAGCTCTGCTCGGGTGAAAATACGGAGAAAACGAATTTCACAAATATGAAACCTAGCTAAATCGATTTTTCGCCCCCTACGAGTATGTTGCAACTTTCATCAAAATCGTTAGAGCCGTTTTCGAGAACGTGATTACAAATATTATGTCGGAGACGGATATATGACTCTCGTTATTTTCAGCGATATTTTAACTATTGTGGGCGTAATGTGGGTAGTGTTGGTTAATGCGCAATAGAAAAATAGTTTGCAGTTCAGATCACATTATAATTTACTATCAAATGAATCACACTAGCTAAATTATACACACACTGGGTGCGACGGCGTTTATTAAAATCCCTAATTAACACAATGATCACAAATTACAACTAACACAATAACTCAGCACCACGAATCGAGAACAGTTCCGCGACGTCTTGACTCCAATGCGACCAAAGGCTGAATGCCCTCCTCGCCTTGGCCTTAAAACATCACGACTCTGTAGAAGCGCGCCTTTTTTGGTGTCGATAGATCTTTCTTGATGTCGCCAGTGGCGCGCTTGCGATTCGTTTCGTGTCCGTACTAATGACCGGATCCGACATAATTATATATATTTATATACATACAAATATTGCTCGTTTAATAGTATAGGATGTTCCTTGTTTATCGATACCATGTTGTTATGTGATACCTAATTTATTCAAGATGTTAAGAGCATTGGCCGCTCTGAAACTTACCTACAGGCCTGACTATATCGAGAAGAATACTACATAAGTCAATACTTGCATGAATTACGATACAAACACTATCGTCCCCTTGCACTGACCTCAAGTGCTTATAAGCTCGCATTTATGTTTACCATTCCTATCCTAAGTAGCTCAAAGTTTAAAACATGTAGTTATAAAAGCTATTCCGTGGCGAGTGCGTCTCTTTGATCTCCGGCCGCCTCGAGCGACTCAGAGCCGCTCACACTCGCGTCAATGAGACGCGGCACAAACGATACCTGGGCCACACGGGACAAGCTTAGAAAAAAAATTGAATCTTATAACCTAAATAACTTCTTTAAAAACCTTTGAAATCCGGCTCTCTCCTCTTGGGAAATATTTAATAACAACACTGAAAACTTTACAAAATTCTAACATTTTGCCGCATCTCGTTATGCTGAATTGCTAATTCTAACTTAGATAAGAAAAACGTTGAGCAGTATAATGAGGTCACGGCCTCACTCCGTATTGAAGCCTCAAGGTCTGTTCTCTGACTTCATGAAAGCTTCACCGGAATTACTGTTTCTTCACGTTCATTTCTTAATTGGTGCGAGTCTTTGAAGAACAGTTAAGTTTTACTTCCGCATAAACTTTGACAATCATTAGCGTGATGTTTTTAGTAGATCATGCACATCGTAATAGTATATAGCTTCTTTTTTAGGGTTCCGTAGTAAACAAGGAACCCTTATAGTTTCGTCATGTCCGTCTGTCTGTCTGTTTGTCTGTCTGTCCGCGGTCTAGCTCCGAGACCCTTAGTACTAAAAAACTGTAATTTGACATAGGTATACATATTAATTACGCCGACAAAGTGGTAAAACAAAATTATGAAAAACATTTTTTTTTAGGGTACCTCCCATACACGTAAAGTGGTGATGTTTTATTTTTTATTTTTTTATCCCATAGTGTGGGGTATCATTGGAAAGGTCTTACAAAAACGAGTTTGTGAAAACCATTTTTGGATTCAGGGATCCGTTTGCAAAATATTAAGCTTTAAAGTGCTAATTTTATTTAGAGTCAAGTGTCCCCCCCCCCTGCCACGTAAATGGTTGGTTTTGGATGTGTGAAAAAAATCACAGTAGTAGTTTATATAACGAAATTAAAAGGAAAACTATCACAGCTAAGTAGGCTTTACTAGTTATCGAGTAATAATCGACCAACTTAACTTTGCAGTTGCAAAAACATGTTTTCCCATACATTCCGTATGGGAGAACATGTTTATCAACTACAAAGTTAAGTTTGTTTTTGGGATAAATTCATCCCAACTACGGAACCCTTCATTGTGCGTGGTCCGACACGCACTTGGCCGGTTTTTTTGTTTATCTATTCCACACTCCCCAACGCGACATCACCTACATTTCATCGTATTTTAAACACAATGCTTCAAGATACTTATTCTCCGTCACAAATGCATATGAACGATAAATTACCTATATGCAAGCGCATTTACAAATACTGCTGTTATAAACTTAGGTCTTTGTGAGGACTTAACAACTACTGCATTAAAACAAAACTGAGTCATAGTTGTTATGTTCGGAACGTCAACTTCAAATTCAAAGTTGTTCTGCCGTGAAAACTCTTCATCAACAAGTTAACCTCTCTGTGTTCCTTCTCGTTAATTTAACAAAACTTACAAAGAAACCCATCAAATAGAATTAAAGAATCATATTAAAGGGAATACGTATTGTCAAAGACACACATTCAGAAATTCAAATATGGGCCAGGAAGTAGGTATCTGAAAAATTATAAACAACTCTTGAATCAAGTTTTGTTTTTTTTTTAATACACTCCGACTAAATCTGTGACTTGGCGAAAAATTGCGACGAATTCGCCAGGTGCCCTAGTTTTTGAAATATAAATGTGGCCAAGCTGGAGAGATTCTCTCCAGGTCGGACACCTAGAAACGCTTATAACTTTTGAACTAGTGACCGACAGATTCTGATATTTGGCAACTGATTCCAACTAATTAGCAACTAAATTTGGGAGAAAACAGATCTTCGCTAGGCGCTCTAGCTTTTGAGATTCAAATGGGCCAAGCTGGGGTAGGCGTTCCCCAGATCGCCATCTATAAACCCCTACAACTTTTGAACCAGTGACCGACTAATTCTGATATTTGGCGTCTAATTTCGACTAATTAGCGACAATTTTTGTGTTTTCAAAAGTAAAATCCCTGATGATAGCCATGCCAGTGTCAATCACACGAGAACGCCATCTATTAGCCGGTGGCATGCACTAGACGTGAAAACAAGGCCGGCTTTGGGACCATTTCTCCGCTAGATGTCGCTGAACTCGCTTTCACCCTTTCAACGTCTATCCTAAACCTTGATTCCACTCCAAAGTGAATAAAAGCAACAAAATTTTTCAAAAAATTATACTCTGCTGGACACCTTAATCGAGCCACCCTGCACATTTTGGTCAAAGCCTGTTGCTTCTTTAAGAGCGACCAAACTCCGAATTTCTTTTTTTTTTAATTCGTAAATTCAAATTTGGAACAATGGTGACACCGAAATTATGGCCAGTATGTTCAGCTTCAAAACTGCATAAAAACTTTCTGGCTAATCATTATTTTGAAGTTTTAGGCCTATATACATAAAAATTTACGGTGACTCAATGTAGGAGGTCCGGGAATGTATAATGTATATCAATAAAACGCCCATGAAACGAGTAATAAAATATTATTTATTAAAGCTCAACTAGCATAAATAAATAAAAGAAATTGATAATAAAAAAGCATACATTAATCGGCAAACGATAATATTAACAAATTGTTCGCTATCATACAATTTTGACACACTATACATTTAACGAATTCATTATATACAGTGACTTAAATTACACGTCCTATATATTAAAAAAAAATATGATTTTATCGGAAAACCACACGCACAACTGAACGGCAGTTTTTATTTTGTATTATATAGGTGCATTATTAACATTTTAAATATCTAAGGCTGAATTCTCACTTGTAACAAACACGCCAACAACTCTTCCAACCAAGTGACCAACATGCTAGGAAGTTTAGGCTCTGTCAATTAAAAGACATCCATTAATCTGTAAACAAAATCCCAGGGAGTGTAATCCAAGGAAGTCAATGTTTTTTTTTTTATATATTTACGAAAAACTAAACATTTTGATTCGCAAGTTCCAATGATTAATTTAGGATAGATAATGCCAGAGAATGTTCTGAACACACACTGACGCGACATACATGGAGTTGACAGAAATCCTTTGATAAAACCGCCGGCGTAGGCTGATGTTCGTCCGAACAAATTTTGCAACAAAGTTGCAAAGTGTAAGAGCGTAGCCGTTGTAAAAAAGTATGTTCGGCAAAACGTCGAGATTTTCTGTGAAAGTTTGGAAGGGATAGCGGTGTGACGTCACATTTAGCCACTCGCATTTTACATGTTGGACGTTTTGTTGACGAACATGTTACAAGTGAGGACGCAACTTTACACGAACACATTCACAAATAATGTATAAATACTGTTCAGCCATCACACACGACCAATTTTAAGCGGTCGGTAGTTTTCATCGAATAAATTTAAAAAAACATAAGTAGATTCATAAAAAACAGGCTCAAAAATGAGGGTTAAATAAGTATTTCGGTAATAATAAATTAATTGCGACCGCTTGAATTCCATGTGTGCAACAGCTCCTAACAAATATATGATAATAAGGTAACCTGTAGGTAGACAGACCTAAACCGAATCGAATGCTTATGACAAATTATATCAGCACTAGTTTAGCAATACAAAAGAAAAAAAATTGGTTCTGTAAAATCGGTTTACGGACGATAATTTAACGTGATAACGTCACAAGCCGAACGCTTAGGCCAATCGTGCCTCTCTATCGCTTGTTCCGCGCTCTCGCTTGCACGCTCGGCTCAGGCGGAACGTGACACTTTTTCGTTCGGGCAGCCGGCGTTCATCAATTTATAAGAAGTTATCACGTCAATAAACTATTTGTATTTTCGCCATTTTTCACGCAGTATGAAGCTAGAACCGACCGTCCTTGCCAAATTATTTGAAGTAGATTTTATTGGCCAATTGCGAAATTAGCGTGGATATTTTAATAATAAACAAAAATGACGAGAAACAAGTCATTTTCTTTTACTACTGTAGTACTTAGACTGCTTTGTTTTGAAGTTATAAGTTCATTCAGTAAAAATAATTTTTTATGCCATTTTTATTTCAGCTGCCTGAAATGTTGACTTTTGTTTACATACAATAAAATGCAAGTGCTGCACGCCACGTAACGACAGTCCGTTCATTATAACTTGACGCGTGACGCGATCGGTAGCACTGAATTTTGCAGTCTTAAGCGCCATATTCACCATCCATCTTGCTGTACGTCCCGCCAAAGCCACGCATGAAGCACGACGAAAAACGACAGTGAACAGTCTAGAAGTACGTCGAAATTATTACTAAATGCTTGCTGGATTTGCACGACACAGTTTTGCATCCAGTAAGCGCCCCCACCACCGCGAGTGTCGTGCAGATGGATTGTGAATGTCGCGGACGTACGTCAGAGATCTGCGCATCGTGCATGCTTGATCGTGTATAGAATTGCTGTACTACAGATTCTGCCAGTGTTTCCACTTTTAGGGACTTTTTCCTTTTTATGCTAAAATGATTAATTATGCATGACTTAAGGCTACCTATTTTATTTTGACAGGTATTTAGGGAATTTAGAGGTAAAATCGCGAAAAAAACAATCTGGCAACACTGACCGAACGTACAGCACGCTGGATGCGCGCACGATCATGTATACGCTACGTACAGTACTGCGGCCTTGGCAGGACGTACAGCAAGACGGATGTTGAATATGGTGCTTTAGTTTCAATACAATAGAGTTCAAATTGGCGGCAAAACAGTACTACCAATCACATGACTGCAAAATTCAGTGCTACCAACCTCGTCAAGTTATGATGAACGCACTGTAGCAAATTACAGAATGAATTTAAGTTGCAGTTTTGTTGAACAAGCAGTAGTCATGTTCAGAAAGGCTCGTCAGAAGAATCCGCGAAACGAGCCTTCTTGACCACAACTATCGCCGATTGCTCCTCTAACCTTAAATAATGATACTTATGAGATGTCAAGTCGATATATTCAGAACTTTAACATTACATTTATAGCTGCTACCGCTAGTCTATTGGAAGTAATATTAGCTATCACAAGGCACTGATATCGTAAATTTTACTCGCAATTATTAACATAGATGCTCGTATTTTCCATTTTTTAGGGAAAATCTACACTATATGAATATTTCTGAAGGTTTTACCATCGATGCCAGTTCTGATTTAAAAAAAGGGTTGATTACTGTTGCTGTTTTCGGGCTGCCAAAATTAAGAAATCATTACTTAAAAAGTAATGGTTCTATACGCGAAAGGTGCCAAACGGAACCCAATTACTAACCCTCCACTGCCCGTCCGTCAGTTTGTCTGTCAGCGGGCTGTATTTCATGAACTGTAATAGGTAGACAGTTGCAATTTTCACACATTGTGTGTGTTCTATTGCCGCTATAACAACAAATAAAAATTAAACGCTGAAAAACACACGTTTCTTGTAAAGGGTTCCTACAAGAAACGTGTTTTTCGGCGTTTTTTTGCTAAATATTGTACGGTGGTACGGAACCCTTCGTGTGCGAGTCCGACTCGCACTTGGCCAGTTTTTATAAGATGTCACAAAATTGGCATCGAGAATAAGAACCCGGATGTAACA
Organism: Agrochola lychnidis; assembly: GCA_963680765.1. Classification (NCBI taxonomy): domain Eukaryota; kingdom Metazoa; phylum Arthropoda; class Insecta; order Lepidoptera; family Noctuidae; genus Agrochola; species Agrochola lychnidis. The sequence goes on from OY796862.1 coordinate 18,968,716, forward strand.
ATTCTATTTGATATATAACCGTGCATTAGACTCAATTTTAAATACAGACAAAAACTTGCCGTATTAGTAATAAATTAATACATTTCTTTCAAAATGAAGCATCGATTATATCAAGTTTAATTTTATACATTTATCATGAAAATACAGCTAACGATATTTCTGACTATACACAATAAGATACATACATTTGTGACGGATGAGGTAAAGGACTGGAAGTAACTGTTATATTTACATGGTAAGTAGTCGATGGCAAGGGAGACATAGAGATGGATATACTTTAACATCACGACTAATAGACATCGAATAATATTTACAGACAAACTATGTTCTTAATGTCCCTCGGCAAACCTCGTGTTTCGTCAGTCGTCGGATTTCTATCAGTTGCCCTTTGCACTTGATGCAGACCGGACGCTGTCAATCGACTTGGAAGTATATAGAGTTGTTAATACTCTTTTAATTTAATGTAATATATTTTAAAAAAAATTGGAGGAAAGCTGCTACAGTCTCAGGCACGACAGATAGGAAAATAGTTTTACAGCTCTATATAGTTCACATGGAAATCAAAACAACAATAAAGTACTTAGTTCTGAATTCAAATTATTATACACGATAAAACTAATAATTGATGGACATGGACATTAGCATTCGTTTGTTTTCGGAAATCCGATGATACCCGAGGGACATAGAAACTAGAAATACTGTATATAGGTACAAACCGTGTCATTAAAGATGAGACTTGACGCACCACGTGGTTTGACTTGCGCAGTAGACGATTTATGGGTCTCTTTAGCGGTATGAGGTCTCCGCCGGGGCGTCATCGGGCGGCGGGAGGCGCGGTCAAGTCTCATCTTTAATGACACGACTTGTACAGCATTTTTAAAAACTTGTTATTGAATAGGACATTTTAACTTCGTATTTTATGCTATCCATATTTTTGCTATATTTATTACTCGGATTATTCACATTTATATCATGAGTTTTTCACATCTATAAAAGCTATAACATATGAACAGTTTAAACATCCACGATCTTAGAATATAAATAGTATAACTTATTTCATAGAAGACTACTTACAGCTAAGTTATTTATGTTATTACTTTTTTCTTTATTTTTGATAAACTTTAAGCTCAACAACACGTACAAATGTATTTAGTGCCTCACAAGTTATTTATAATTTATACACTATTATAACGGGTATAGGGATGTTTGATAAAAATTTGATAACATGTGACCAATTCGAGGACTCGGTTATACAGGGTGGCAGGGACATTTAAGTACCCCGAAACTGACATAACTGACTGATGTACTCAATACTCAATATCTTTATTGCTTTACCATAATGTGTACTTAGGTGGTAAGGTAATGATATATGACGCGCAACCTGGTACCGTGGATTCAGTATAATTATAATTCTCGACACTCCTTTTTTTTGGGTGGGAAATTATCAAATAACTTCTCCCGCTCTCGGTGGAGCGGGAGGACGTGTCAGACTCTTACTGACTAAAACCCACCCGTGTTCCTTCGGTTGCCCTGTTGCCGGGGGCCACGATTTCCCTTTCGGCCCATAACGTCACACAAGCCGAACGCTTAGGCCGATCGTGCCTCTATCACTTGTTCCGCGCTCTCGCTTGCACGCTCGGCTCAGGCGGAACGTGACACTTTTTCGTGCATGCAGCCGGCGTTCATCGATTTATAAGACATTATCACGTCAAAATTAAATAGCTTTTACATACATTTTGACCGCGTAGGTCACTATTGCAGGAAACAGCAGTTTTTTTTTTTTGTTCTTCTCAATGTATCTGTTTTAAATTAAGTTTTACACATAAAAATATCCGGAGAGTCCGTAGAAGAGTTAGAAGAAGATCCATCCTTAAAATATGAATTGGAGTCATTATAATTACGACCGATATCATTTCTTATACTGTAAAAATTTCAAAAGAAAATATTTCTAACAATTGGTCACATGTTTTCAAACCCTAGCAGTATATTATAGTATCGGTATATTATTACATTATTATGTTTTATATTTATATCACGTTGAGACGATGAGTCGCGTGAGGCTGAGATTTCTTAGTCATATAACGATTAGATACTAGTAGTGTGTTCACAACTTAGTGGATGGCCCTCGCTTAAGATTTACTTTAATTGAGTAAAAGATTTATTTTGTTCATAAAGTGCGTTCATTATAACTTGACCCACGACGCTATTGGTAGCACTTCATTTCGCGTATTTGTCAGAATATTCGCATCACTAAGGTAATACAAAATCTACCTTATTCATACCGTTATAAAGTTAATTTTGTATTTACGATGTAATGCGAATACTCTGACAAGCGAAGTGAAGTGCTAGCATTACAGTGCGTTCATTATAACTTGACCCGCGACGCATTTCAAAAGTCTTTATTTCATCATTTACACTATTATAGTACATCTTAAAACTTTAACAATAACGCTATTTCAAGGGACGTCAACTACGGTTAAACATACTGATATTAAAGAGATATATGTATTGTAGACATAATTACATAACAATTGAAAAGTATTATTACTTTCATTTCATACATTGCTTTCATTCATGTGTGTGTGTATGTGTGCTCACTGTGCGTTAAGATAATGTTTACCTTTACCTTCAGTAGTTATGACAACAATATACAGTCTATTATGAGTTAATGAACAGAATCATAAAAACTTTTGTTTCACGCTAAATCAAATTTGTATACTGTGTTTATACAGGGTGGCAGGGACATCGACGCGGAAACTGTTACCATGGATTCAGTACATGATTCTGAAGCACCTGCGTTGAAATTTTTTGTCGGTTATTTAAAAAAAATCTGTTGTTCCCACTGATATAGATAGCCCTAAATAACGCAAGTATCACGATCTGTATGAAAACCAAGCGTGCCAAGCATGACGTCACAAGCACTAGGAAACGTTTCTTTTATTTTTTCTCCTCGCATTTGCAGTTTTTACAATTTTTAACAGCGTAATTAACCATTTTCAATTTTTTTACTGACTTCCAACAAGCGTGGCACCGATGCAGACTGAGAGCGAAAGTGGCAGCTTACGATTATTGTACGTAAGCTGGGCACGAAAATGGCACGCGAAGTAGTTGCTCTTGCGTTATTTAGGTATATCTATATCTGAGGTTGTTCCATACATTTTGACCAGGCACTTTTCTATGAAACGATGGTTAAAAAAAAAATAACCAACGAAAAATTTCAACGCAGGCGGGTTGAGAATCATGTACTGAATCCATGTTAACCGTTTTCACGTATAGTTTTTTACTATCTTTGGAACGTTATTAAGAGATTGATATCGTGGTATCGATTGATAACTTCTCATAAATGTAAATTCATGACTACAGCACAGTATAAATATGGACAATACAGGAACTACGTAGTAAACATTCGAAACTGCACACTCACACAGACACGCTCATTGTCGAGACCCTAAGCGATTGTCGCGGTGCTGTCAGTTGCGGGTGCCGTGACCAAACGAGGGGTGGCCGCCATCTTTTAAAAAATGGAGCGTAGTTAATTATTTCAACAAACAGGCCTCGTTTCCATACTGTCCATAATTATATTGTGACTGCAGTGTGTTCAAAAATGTAGAACACAAACCTAAATAAAACATTATCTTATCCACAGTGATTCATATTATCAATCTTATGTAGGTTCCAAATTATACGTTCGCGAATTTAAAAAAAAACGTGTCTCTACATTTTGCACTTATAATTAGATCATTGTTGATTAGTTATTAATTAACCATCGATTTTGAGACGTTTGAATGAGAATAAAGTCTTGTTACATTTTCGTAGTGCAATACACATTATATGAAGTATCTATAGGAATCTAGCCAGGATTAAGATTATTACAACATGAAATAAAATTAGTTCCTGATACAAATCGTAATACATCCATTGTGGACTTAAGGCGAAAGCGTCAGGGTGGCCAGTGAAATTCAAATTGTCTTACGTTTTTTTTGCCATCTGCAGGTCAGTGTCAGGTTGTATCTTGATCAAAATATGATTCGCGGCCGTATAAAATATTTATTAATAGAATTATAATCATAAAAATCATCAATACAACTCTCTAAGTTCATATACTATATTACCCTATAGAATCACTATTTCATGATATCATGACATTTGAAGCCAATTCTAACTTAAGGAGTTGTATTGCTGATTCTAATGATTATAATTCTGTAAAGCCATATTTGTTACGGTCGCGAATCATATTTGAATCAACATACACAACCTGACACTGACCTGCAAATTGCAAAAAACTTAAGAAAATTTTAATATCGCGGGCTATCTAAGCGCATCCCCCTTAAGGATGATTTATACTAGACCGTGCCGGGCGCAAGCCGTGCCATATACAATGCGCGGGCGAGTCGGATACAAAACTTCACAAACATTTTATATGAAGCTGTCCATGCTACACCGTGCAGCATCCGTGTCCCGTCTGAGTCTTGGTCCCTACAAATTGAGCAGAGACACGGACGCGGCTCGAGCCCGTGACGGTCTAGACTCTAGTATAAATATTACCTTATGCTCTAGTGCTGACGATGACGAGTCCTTAAATTATGTAGATATTTGAACAGCTTACAAGTCTATACAGATAACAATTATTGATAAACCCTGGCTACACCCTATAGACGGAAATTATACGTAATTTTGAAGTGAAGCACATCGCATTAAGAATACAGTAATCTAATATCACTTAGTGGCCTCACGACTGACTCACCGACTGTACTTGAGTGTTCAGTGCGGCCGCGATCAGCGACACGATCGCGCGAGGCGACCGTTGTCTTGATCGCCGACGACCGATCGCTGTGACGTCAGCACAGCGCAGGCGCATCGCGTTCATTGTAACCGCGCATACCTGGAATTATTTAATGTCATGATAAGTATATTTGTGTTAAATGATAGCGGTTAGTAAATAGGAGGGTTACTCGCGAATAACTCAGACAAACTTGATTGTCATAGCCTACCTACCAAGACAAATTCAAACGAATACCTAAAGCACTAGGAAGTGGTGAAGGGCGGGCGTTTTGGGGGACTGTCTTATGTAATTTTGACGTTCGAAAAGTGCTGATTCTCAGCCTAGTTTGAATAAATGACTTTTGCATTTTTGAATCATTCAGTATTTTTGTTCTCAAATATCAAATACTAGCTTTTGGTCCCGTTTTCGCCGTGTTGAGGTCGGAAATTATCCCACGGCCCACGGGAACGTACTACCAGGTTAAAAATATATTCTACGTCCTAACCGATCTGGTTCTGAATTCAGCAATGATGAAAACTGAGAATAACTATACTAATTTAAATGTAAATTCTGAGATATAAAACTTTTGCGTAAGGCCTGAGTTTTTTTTCGTTCATCCTCCTTTCTGGCTTTAACATAAATGACACTCGGCAATACTGCAGCTTTCCATTAGTGAAAGAATTTAGGAATCGGATCAGTAGTTCCGAAGGTTACCCACACACATACAAACTTAAAAATTGTACCTCTTTTATTATATTATGCCCCCACATTTGTCATACTGATTAGTCATTAATGCAATCGATACGGAATAAATGTGTCGAAAACGATAGTTATGTAATTATTGATAAGAGGCAATAAGGAAAATATTGTTAATCTAGTGTGACAAATTCAAATAATATCCATGAGATTATTTTGATTGCCTCCGAAAATTATATTGATACTAGCTGTTCGTGCCCGGCCACAGTGTGTTATTTTGCCTTAGTTGCGGACATGCTTGTTTTATGTGTTTTTTGAAAAGCTAACAATCAAACATCCACCACATCAAAACTCCGCCGGGTCTAACTACCATAGTTTAAGAGAAATTAAGAAAATCGAGAAAAATCCTTAAAAACCGTAGAAACGTAATACCTCGTTTTTGGATTAAATTTTTGCACTAAATGTTCTACGGTATGATAGGAATTGACTATAGGAACCAAATTTTTCTTGAAAACTTTAATAATCTTGCTCACCCAGGTGTGATTTTTTTTTTTTTATGATTCTGTAATTATTATTTTTCTGGCGATTCTCTTCATGGTCGCGTTTTTTTTAAATGTCTATATGTTGATAACTATAATAACTATCGCCACAAAAAAAACCAGGTGCAACAAACCCAGGATTTCAGAAATATCGAATTTTTAAATTGTGGGCTAGGGTTGTCAAACAAACCTGTGTGCAATATACAATGCTCAAACAAACATTACTTTTTGACTCAGGTATTAGCGCAATTACCGGTTTAAATTATGACGTGCCTAGTTGACATACTTTAAGTATGTAATTATGGAAAAATATTTGAACAAAGTTAAAATTAAAAAATATTTACGGTTGAATTTTTACCATTACTTTTGTTTATAATATCTATCTTCGATGTTTTTTGGTTTGGTTGATGTTGTCCGTCCAAATTCGGGGACAACAAATGATGGAAACTCAGCACGAACAGCACTATCAGACCAACCTCGGAAAAAAATTGCAGATATCTTAGGTATAGAGACATGGCTGGTGGATGACCTGCATACTATTTTAGTAGTGCTATCGAGTGGCTTAATTATAGATGCTGCAAAATTTGACGACTTTTGTAAATCTATAGCTGCGAAGTATGTAGAAAAATACAATTGGTTTTATATGTCCGTTACTATACACAAAATATTAATGCATGGCCGACAAATCATAGACGCCAGCACCTTACCCATAGGTATGCTGTCTGAGCAAGCAGGAGAGTCTAGACATAAATATTGGCGCTATGATAGACAACACCATACCCGAAAATTGAATAGAAAAACCACAATTTTAGACTTATTTCACCGTGCATTAGAATCATCTGATCCTTATATATCCTCGTTAGCATTTAGTACACGTCAAAAATATAAAAAATCTTTGCCCTTGCCGAAATCAGCGCTTCAACTTTTAAGCGTAACAACAGACAATGTTTACTACAGCCAATCAGAATCCGAAGAGTTTGAAGCAAATGATATCACGCTGACGACTGACGAAATGGTTTTTGAATCTGATAGCGAGGATATGTTATAAATAACCATTCAGAGGATAATTGGTTTAATCGATTGGTAATTTTTTAATTAACCTATTTTGTCCCACTGCTGGGCAAAGCCTCCCCCATAGCCTTTCAAAGTTCTTTGATCTTTGCCATCTCCGGTCAATCCGTCAAAACAAGTTTAAATCAATTGAATTAATCGACTTAAATGTTTACTAGTTTGTGACAACCCCATTTCCATAGAAATTAAAAAATAACTTAGAAACGCAATATCTCCGAGATCTCGCTAGATAAATATTTACAATTTTGTCGAGTTGAAGGTACTATACATAAGTATATTCTACAAACAAAAAAAAATGCGACCAGTAAATAGTTAATTTTATAAAATTTGTTTTTGTTTATTTCGAAAATAATTATTTACTGTCGTTCCTGTTATGTTAGGGAGTTGAAATTTTGACACCAAATATATTTCAAACCAACAATTAATCTTTATTTTTACAAGAGGTTGAGATTTATTTTATTCAAGAAATACAGACTAAAATCTTTTTCAGCGAGGTCAATGACCTTTCACAAATATATTTTTATCTCCTAAATTAAGTGAAATATCAAAACGGGACTTTTTTAGAATGCTTTATTAAGGTTTAACCTATGTAGATAAAAAATAAAACTGGCATGTCCGCAACTAAGGCAAAATAACACACTGTGCCGGCGTCGCCTGGGTGAATTTCAATTTCCGACTTTTCCGGTGGATTTTCCAAAAAAAATACTGTCATACTATTCCAAAAACTAGAACCATGGTTGCTTGTAGACAATTTAATAAACTGTCGCTCAACTGTACAACAAAATAAACAGACATGTTATACACAAAACAAAGTTATGAATGTAAAAAAACAATAACCAGTTGGACAAAGACACTTACATAATTATGATGAAACGGAGGCACTTTTAGAACACATAAAGTAACAGGTACACTCACACATACACTCTCACTTACACTCTAATATACACTCTCTCATTCACTCTCACAGACACTCTCACATACAGACACACTACGCACAGGTATTCACACTCGAATCACACTCTCACTAACATACTTGTTTTTTGTTGCTATTTTAAATACCTACGGATTTGTTTATAGAAGAGCGAAGTCTCCTAACACAGGCATTGTTTGCTTAAAAGGAGGCTTCAAACACGAAACTGAATCATAAATAAAAACATTTTAATTTTTAATACTAACCTTGTCCTGACAATTACAAATTGTGTTCGTAAATAAAAAACTGTCAATTCGGTCGAGCCGTTCTCAAGTGATAATCTTTCATGCATTCGGCAATTGTTTTTATTTATAGCTATAGATGAATGAGGAACAATATTTGAAAAGAATGTGGTTGACCGCGGTCAGGGTGGAGTGGAGATCGGCCTGCAAATATGACCAGATAGTGTCCAGAAAACGGACTATAGAGAGATTTGTATAAAAAAGGGGGGGGGAGAGGGCATTTGCCCAGCAACAGTGGAAAATAATAATTGAACAGACAGCTGTGCTACTGGGGAGTTTGTTGCGCCACTTCTTCTTCCCAGCTAAAGCACTAGGAAGTGGTGAAGGGTGGGCGTTTTGGGGCACTGTCTTATGTCATTTTGACGTTCAAAAAGTACTGACTCTCAGACTAGTTTAAATAAATTACTTTTAATTTTAAATATAAGCTTTTAAAGCCTTGAGCTTTGAAGTGGTGTATGAATAAATACTTGCCAGTAACAAACAGTTGTAACAGAAAATCTTATGACTTTATTCACAGACACAAAATGCCTACCGATGTTAAAATTACAACATAACATGACGCCTGTAATCCCCGAAGGGTTAGGTAGAGGCATATCTACAGTACACCCACATTTCGCCAGTTATGTTTAAGTCCCATGTAATAGGGGGCGAGCCTTTTGCCATCAATCGGGCACAAATCCAGACTCCGGACTACTACCGAGATAACACTTTGCCCGACCTGGGAATCGAACCCAGAATCTCAAGCTCAATAGTAGCGTTAAAAACAACAGTGGCACTCCGGGAGTGCCGACAGAAGTGAAAACTTGAAAAAGATCGCCTTGGTGGAAGAAAAATACTTTAGAACATTGGTCCGTAACCTTATCTAAATTAAGAGCACAATCACGTTTATAAAAAAATACTTCCAAAACCTTTAAAATAAAAATACTAGCATAGAACATTGATTCATAACGTAATATAAATAAAGAGCACAATCGTGTTTACAAAAATGAGGTAACGGTGTCGCGAGTTCAATTGTTTTTTCCCATCTCAAAAATGCCCAACGCGCCTAAAGAAGTTTTCACTTCAATATTACTTGACTCATAAAACATGATGTAACAAGTGAACTAATCCTAATTTAAATGGGCGTGGGTTATAGTTCATTAACACAGCTATCAGTGACACATCATTAAATATCATTGGCGCTTTAAACTCACAGATAAAGCGACCATGGCCACAATTTAATACAGATGGTTCACTCCGCAAAAACATTTAAATAAAAAGTGACTCTTGCTACGACACAATAAAGTGCATTTCAGGTCGCACAGCGCTAATTACCTTCAAGTTGCCTCTCTATCGCGTAACTCTTATATCTTCTGACTACGTTACACTCACTGAATTGGCCCGACAAGACGAGCCCACCGCGTACTTGTAGCTCCATACCTAAAATGCGGAGTGCGCCTTCTGTACTATTCTGTGCCGTGGTACAATATCGTGTGGCGTTACTTTTATGATAATTAAAAGCGTACTAATTGCTATTTCATGTGACTTGGGTTATTGGATGGATAAATAAATAGTATTCGTTATAATAATGACACTTTTGGAAACTACAGTGGTCAGTGGCCTTCGAAATGGTTGATGAAAAAAAACCTAAAAAAAACAAACTGCAACAAAATTATTCTCACAAATAAATGGACTATTACTATAAACATTAAAATTGTCAACCCATCAAGACTAATAGATGAAAATATATTGCAAAGCTAATTGAATTATTTCTGGTAAAGTAAACAGAAACCATTTTTCCTGTAACCCAAACTGTTTTATTTGCTCATCATAAGATTGGCACACACTCCCAACCGAGTCTGGACCATAAAAATATGAATTACCGATCTAGAATATATATAACAATATGAGAGTAACTGCGATGACGTCAAAGACTAGAACATTGCAATAAAAACAAGCTCCCGGTCTATCCCATATGAATGTTAACACATCATTGGAACATAAAACTGATGGGCAGCGAATGGACTATGTCAATGGAAACATTACATTTTCTGTTACTTTTTTGAGTCAGCAGTTATTTTGAGAGGAGCAAGAATTCGCCAGTGGGTTGTTTGCAATATTTGAAACACAACTCATCAAAATCAAGACATTATAGAAGCCTCTATTGACTACCTCACTGCTGCTCTTGGGCTGCTGAAGTACTGAATATTCGTCAGAACAATGACATAATTCATCACACTTTGCGAGTTTTGTTGGACACCGAAGGGATCCTATTGACATCGGCTCGTTCTCTTAGAGCTTTTTACGACAACTTTCCCTTTCTTTGTCAGATTTGTGTCATTTAAGCATGATGTGTGACATCGGACAGAATGACAGCGATGAAGTTCACTTGTGTTTGTTTATTAAGTCCAGCATAAGGACTTCGGTAGTTTAAAAACTGGATGGGCAGCAAGTACCAATCTGTAGGTTGGCCAACTATGAACTGTGTGATATCCCCACGCTTGATGCAGTATACTAGGACTTCGAAGGCCTACATTTTAAAGTTCAGATCGGCCGGTCCGTTCTGTAATAATCTCATCGTGAAAACTTAAGTAAAGTGAGCTATCATTCCAACTGATCCTAGGGATTGACAGTCATGACAGATCTATTCCAGCTCACTTCACCTAAGTTTTCACAGCGAGTGTCTGCCTAACTTCATGACAATACACACCTGCGCTGCTTCGGCCGCTACAACTGGAACAGGTCGTCGTGCGCCCTCTCCAGCCGTCTGAGCGAGGTGTCGACGCGCCGGCCCTGGGTGAGCCCGACAGGCGGCGGCGGCAGCGGGGGCGGGATCACCTCGTTGTACGATGTGGACGCGCCCATGGACACTGACTGCCGGAGCCGCGCCATCGGCCGGTGCCGGACGAAGCCGTCCTCTAGGTCTTTTACGAATCTGGAAATGGTTAATGAACATGGATTAGTCATAGGTAAGCTAGATGGAACAATGGCTGCACAGATCAGGTGGTGGTTTCGCCTTGTTTACCGCATACTGAAATTCAGTTGCATCTAGTGAAGCTAGCAGGATGTAGTTGTTTTAGAAGAAAATAAAGATGTGGAAGTTCTTGTCAGAATACTGGTAATCGTTGCCATCATTCAAGCTTCCTTCCTTAGGAATGAAGAACTGCGTCTATATTCTTGGTTTTATCAACAAAAAACAACCTTAGACCTTTGTCTTAATAAAGCAATGTTTATCATTAGAGAACTCAAGATAACGGATGTTATATTTAAAGAGAATGAGACAATGAGACAACATCCACACGCCGTATTTACTCTGATTATTTTCCTAGAACACTGAAATAAAGTATTCCAGCTGAAAATACCCAGTTTTATTGCGCTTTAGTCCAAACTTAGCTGACATCAACGTTCTAATTACTCATGCAGTTAAAAGAAGAAATTATTTTCGCGAGGCACGAGAAAACAGGAATTCGGAAATGACGTGTTGTCGGCAGCCGCAGTCATAACCCAGTATTTGTTATAAACGAACACTGGCAGCAGGCCAGGATAAGGCTACGCGATAAAACTAAGAACACCCTGAATCGATACCTGACTTACGTATTCACAGACATTTCTTGAAATGGAAATCGAATTTTTGGCGAAAACTTATCGACTTCGTATTGTGTTCAATGTCCGCGTTAACCAAGCCTTTTAGTATTACAGTCGTCTGTTGCTTACGTTAGCATATAGCAAATCGAGCTGATCGTATCCTTAAAAGGACACGTAAAATAAATATTTTTCGTGTCCTAAATGATACGATCACCTGATCTATCTATGATTCTAGTTGAAAAGTATAAATTGCGATGAAATTATTAGGACGAGACGAGAAGCAGTAGGAACGTAGGTACTGCGAATTTATTGCTTTTTCCTCAAAAAAATAGAAACGTTCTAATTATGGACTCGGCAAGTTTTTTTTTAAATCTTTCCTCAACCCTGAATTAGATAGGTACTTCTATTATAAAACTAGGTTAATTATAATAATTTGCCCTGTTCACCTGAAACCACAAGTAGGTACCTATTAGATACATCAAAGTTGCCAAGGCATAATAATTATTATCTAAAAATATAAATTAAATAAAACTTTATTTCAGACTAAGGTCCATAATTTTGTTAGTATATTGGTGTTAGTAACAATAATGCATAAATAAGTAAATTAGTATTGTAATTTTTTTACAAAATTATTTATTTACGCAGACCTATGACTGTCCCCACCCAGTGTCCCTGAAAGGGACAGTCCGGTCTGGCAGTGATCATTTTTTGAATGCTGTTGTCACTACCATGCAGGCGCTGTAGTAAGGAAGCCGCTTTCTTTCGCATGATATTGGATATGAACATTCCTGAAGCGCTACAACGCCATGGCAGCCCCAACAGCATCCAAAAAGCATCTAAAAGGAATGCCGGCTAGGTATTAACGATCCTTTAATAAATCCATATCCCGTCACCGAAATATATATACGATACCAACACGCATGATCACGAACTTCCGGTCAGGGGATCACAGTAAAATAAACCACACACAAAGAATCCTATTTTTAGAACCACTCGGCGGAATAAACCCGACTGCACAATTGACACTCACTTCCGATTACCAGTCCAAGGCAAACTAACTTCTATTAGAACAGCGAAAGGTTTGATTTGCGATGGCGTATATGGTGCGAATTTGAAGGGCACGGCTGTTGGTGCAAATTTGCGCACTGATAGCAATGATACTCGTACAAAATGTAAGCAATAGTTGTTGCTGAAATAAATTGCATTTTGAAATTTTACGTGTGATTTTCAAAACGTTTAGTTGACAATAGTGTATAGCACTTATGTACCATGTTCAAGGTTCTAAGAGGACCATCAAGCAATGTGGTCCAAGGTTACAAAACAAAAATGATTGCGCGAACTCTATTTTTAACAGACTTCCTAAAGGAGGAGGTTCTCAATTTAACTATTTTTTTTTTGTATGTTTGTTACGCGATAACTCGGCCAATTATGAATTGATTTTAATGATTCTTTTTTTTTGTTTGGTAGGTAATACTTCAGAGGTGATCCCATATAAATTATAATAACTTTGCTTGGGTAGTTTTTGAGTTAGCTTCAATAATACGTATTTTTCCCACTTAGTACGTGGATGATATTTTAAGTTCCTCTCACTGTTATTTACATAGCAGGTAGTGGTATTCGAATTTGAGTGGGTTAAATACCACAGCTAAAAAGTGAAAAATAACTTTTTATTTCGAACATTGACCGTCATAGTAACTCTTTTCAGGGTTTCAACCATCAGGTGGCACTCCAAATTATGATGCTTCTTCATTAATTCTATCGCACTTCATTTCTATAAATAAACCTTGACATTGCCACGCTTAATCGACTAGAAACATTAATTAATAGGTTTTTAATTAACTCCTCTTCATTACAGGCACAACATATAAAACAACAGAATTATCTAACCTAAATACCGTCTTTGATAAATTACTCTACTCTTTTGTTCACCGTCTTTGACATTTCCACCCACCGCTGCCGACGCAGGGAGACGAGGCGGAGAATCTGCATAATAACATCTGCACGAACGATTTCAAACAACCGATAAGATCTCAATGAGATGTTATCAAGAATATTAATACTGCAGAGACTGCTCTAATGTACATTTTATAACTTGTCTTTACTCTCATTATGCAGAAATCAATGAGTGATGTAATACATATTATAACGCTTCTGTGAGTGGTTGTAGACAAATCACAATAGTTATTTATGCAACTGTTGTATAATAAGGGGTATTAAAACACGAATGTGGGTTTAATATGGGATAATAGTATCACATGACTGTTTTAATATCTAATTATGAACAATTGCATACAAGACTTCTACACCCATGATATGAGTCCGCCTATAAAAGGTTCTGAAACCGGTACGTCTTAGGGTGTTGTACAATATTGTTTTCTCGACTTTTCTGTCAATAATTGGTTAGAAAGGTCCTTTGCTGCATTAGAAGTATCTGGTGGTGTCTCATTATCAAAGCTTGTATCACTCATTTTTGTAAACAATAAAGTAATAAAATTTTGCAATACTATTAACGCAAAAAAATGGCGGGATACGACGTGAATTCGAATAACCTATAAGTTTTTGTTTTAAATTACGGCGCTGTGACAGTGAAACGCGCGTGCTTTTTTTGAAATTCGAGTTGCATAATGAAATTTAGTACAACATTATAACACTCATTTGGATGATACTATGGTTACTATGACACTGGCTGTTTTAATGTTGGCAATAAGCTGTTTCAGAAACTTTTATAAAGGTTTTATAGCATTGATGTAGATAAAATAGACTACAATATTCTTCGTCAACCCATTGTCAACAATTAATCATTCACACACATTTAGAGGTTTCGACTATATTTCAATAGCAGTGCAATAACATGAACATAAATTATCATCCAAGGCTATAAAATGTCGCTATCAAATTCCCAAGAAATTATATTTATTTTTATGTGATTGATTGGCACACAGCCAGACGACCCATCCTGATGGAACAGGATTACCACCCTCTGTTCACACCTGCCACACCAAGGGTTTTCCCAAAGTGTTCGGAAACAAAGCTAAAGACACTGTCCCACGGTCCGTTAACTGACTGGCCGTGCCAGGCGTTGTTACGCTTGTCGAGGCCTGTCGCGGCCCGTGCCAAGCATTCCCACCGCGGGCCACATCGGATACGACCTGGCCTGGCGCAATCTGGCCTATGAGAAAGCGGGCCGTGGGACCACAGCTTAAAACGTCTTTCCTGACTGTAATTTCACCGGCAG
The DNA here is from genome assembly GCA_963680765.1 of Agrochola lychnidis. NCBI lineage: Eukaryota > Metazoa > Arthropoda > Insecta > Lepidoptera > Noctuidae > Agrochola > Agrochola lychnidis. The sequence continues at coordinate 18,983,795 of OY796862.1, forward strand.
ATCGCCTTTCCAACGGGAACACAGCAGTTCTTATTGGCGGACTATATAAGAATATTTGATCCCTTATGAGTTCTTTTACAAGGAGATTGAACAGTTTTAACTCTTCTGAGAAACTAATCCCAACCATAAACAAACTAATTACGTATAGAAAGTAAGCAATCAAACCGCAACTTGACCTTAACGGTGTCGTAATTCGAAGGGGTAGACATAGACTTTGTATAGACAAACTAGCACTTCCGTACAACTCACATTTCGCTGAAAGCAGCATTACGTAACAATGTTACGGAAGCAAGTTCACGATTTATCGGGCACTGTTCCAACCCTGAACTAAAGTAATTGTGAAAGGAAAATGCTTTCCTAAGAATTGGAATGGAGAACTAGATATTGGAAAGTGGAAAGATTCGTGTCTGCATGAGCTGCACTGCTAGGTTTAATTCTTAGCTAAATATTTAACAAGTCAGCGGCTTGGTAGCGGCCAGCACGGCTGACCGGGATACAATCATTTATACATCGTCCATCGAGCCTCTAGGAGTGTAGGGTATAAATGATTATAGTCTTAGTCAATAGTGCATTAAGCACTCATTTCCTGTAATCATGCAAATCTTGTATCACCTCCTGTAGGGTGAACAAAAATAATATGATTTTAATATTTTTATTTTCAAAAGTATTTTAACATTTTTATAAAACTTTACAATTAAAACCTTGACAGTTTTATATTTGACATTTAATTTTATTTTTTCCGTTCTGATATATTTACAATTTTTTGACATTTTTATTTTTATTTTTTAATGAGTTGAATATTTAAAAATTAAGCACAATTTTATTTTGGGTTTTTATCTATTTAGTTTAGAGATTATAATATAAATGTATGAGTGAAAACTATGGACTAGAATTTTGTCTGAAAGAAATAGATTAAAATTAAATTATTTTTGTAGTGAATCCAAAGTCTGGATAAAGGATGATTTACGCAAGCCCGTGCCCGGTCCGAAGCAGCGAGCTGAGGCACGAATGCACAATTCTGTGCTATACATATTTTAGCGAGACAACAGATAACCTACTGCCAAGCACGGTCTCCGCCGAGCATAAATCTTCCTTAACCAGTGCTGGGAATACATTGCATCCTGAAAAATGTATGTAAAAATAAAACTAGCTATTGCCCGCGACTTCGTCTGCGTGGACTTCAGAATTGGGTCCAGAGAGAAATGAAATTGATAACAGTCGTTAAGCCATGTAATTTACCGGGACAAAAGTATCCTATGTGTTGATCCAGATTATATACTATATATAGGCTTAGTGGATTGTAGACCAGTTGACCATTTTCTATTTTGTTAAGTACCTGGTACTTATTGAAAGACCTACACTGTCCTCCCATACCTAGTAACACTGTTATTTGAAAGTATTGTAAAAGCCAATTATATTTAAAAGAGTAACCGTGGAGTTTCTTGCCGGCTCTTCTCCATAGGAAACGAGCAATTGGAACTGTGCACCTAGCTTCTGACTTTTCATAAGTATCCATGTAGGTTTATGTGAAATAAAATATTTTGAATTTTGTGTGCAACCTTTCATCCAAATTCCTTCAGCCGTTTTTGCGAGATTTAGTAACAAACATCCGAACATACAAACTTTAATGTAATATAAAATTTTAATATTATTATTATATTACAAGTGGGATACTCTTCTCTTAGAGAAGGAGAAAAAGAGTAGGATACTCAGTAAAAAATAACTACCACTACTTAGTTACAGAAGAAAGTTTTGTCAAAGCAAATAATAAACAATTGCTAATATCGGTCAGCGGCCTAACATGTAACAGTCAACAAGAGAGTTATGAAAATATTTGCACACCAAACTGCTCCTCGTTATCATAATCTGTTCAGCAGTGTTTCAGGCGCTACGGCACGTTAAATATGCCCACGAGACGTTTTTTATTAGTTTACTTGTGCCAAAATAAAGTTTTACTACATTTGAAAGAAGCTTAAAGTCTTTATTAGAACGCAAAGTCTCTTTCTGCCTGTCGATGTTGGTTACATCGCTTATAACTCGAGAGCTTTTTAATTTCATAGATATGTTGTTATAGCTAGTTTCTTAATCCTGAGAATGGTCATGGTCAAATTAAAATGACGAAATTTTTTTTTTTGAAGACTGATAATTTAAATTTTTTAATGATGATTTTTAATGATGATTTTTAATGATAATTTTTAATGATAATTTTTGAATATTTTTAATGTTTTTACTGTTTTACTTCTTATTTATTCTTTTTTGTATATGGGTATTTTGCCTGAATTAAAACACCATTTAAAAAAAAAAAATATAACATCACGCTTTTTTTTCCCCGTAGGGTTATGTAGAAGTGTACCTATAAGTACACCCACATTTCGCCAGAAGACGCAGATATATGCCAGTGACCTTGACTGGTTAGCTTGCGTGTTCTGTACTGAGCTCACGCAACGCGTCGTACGTCCAACCAGTAATAGGACTCGCCCATCAAGGAACGCTGTCCCAAATTAGACGCATTATTAAATTATTATACACTAGCGGACGTCACGCAGTTTCACCCGCGTAGTTCCCGTTCCCGTGGGAGTACGGGGATAAAATATAGCCTATGTTATTCGCTGATAATGTAGCTATCCATTGCTGAAAGAATATTTCAAATCTGTCCAATAGTTTTTAAGTTTATTCGTTACATACAAAATACAAATCTTTCCACTTTATTAACTAATTTAACACATATTTTTTCCAAATCATTAACACTACTCGTTTAGACGTGATCAGTATATAATAACTTAATAAATAAAATTCATTTATTTTTGGTCCTTGACCCATATTAAGTACAAAAACAATACACAATTTTGTTAATTACATAAATGTCACTATTTTTGCAATTAAATAAGTGATAAATAGTTGAGCGAATAATAAATAAATACAATTAACAAAGTTAATTAAACGACGAAAAATAAAATGTCAGATCAAATCAATTAATTTCAAAAGCACACAGCAAAATAAAATGAAGTCATGTAAGAAGCAAAAATTAAAATTGTAATTAAATAAAAGTTGGTGCGTCGCCTTAAAATTTAATAAATTTCACAAGTTCTGACGGCACGAACCCTAAATACATTAGCCATTTCGTGTGAGTGGACTGACTGCCCTATAGCTGACATTCAGGGCACCTATGAATGTCACAATAATCGTCTCACTCAAGCCGACGAATTACGTTAGCCCGTCGTCTACTGCCTAGTCATCAATCGATATTGTTTGTTTGTTTATCTAGTTTGGCGAGACTTTCGCAAAACTACGGCGACTGACACTATTCGAGTGTCTCTTAGATGTTAACTTTTTCTTCAGGAGTTAGTTATCTAATGTAGGATGGTAGAGAATATATCCTTGTAACTTTGCAAAGATATTTTCAGTTTGTTTTTACCGCCCTAGTGTGTTTTTAATCACTTGGTCCAATCTTCAACTATACCCCATATTTTATTATAGCATTAGACAAATAACGACAGTTATTGTGTTGTATTGTTGAAATGATTGCATTTTAGTGTTCAAATTTATATGTAAATGGTAAATACAATACATTGCTTTGTTTGCATCGTGAAATAACAGAATAATGGCGTTATAAAGTTATTTGTCTAATTTTATAATGAATGGAGTATAGGTTTACGTCTCTGCGTTCATTAATTGTGTCTTTAATTTGACAACGGGACTGTTTTAATTGAACATGAGCTCTTTGCAGATAAGGCGCGGCGTCCACTATCGGTGGGCATCGGTGCGGCTCGGTACAGCTCGGGCGTTTTACGGCAGCTTTGGACGCCTGAGGGCTGCTTCGGGCGCCTGAGAGCTGCCTCGGCAGTCGTAAGCATACCTAAAGACGCCGAGGCTGGTTTCGCGTAGCTTCGGCAAAACTAAGAATAGTTCAGATGGCAGACACATCGCAGAGCAGTCGTAACGTTACATGAAAACAGTTGTGCGTGTATATTTATAATGGTGGATTGGAACTTAGTTCTCATTGTTCATCTTGCTGAAGAAGAAGAGAAACTTGAGAGCCTTAAGGCAAAAAAGAAGATTTTATAAAATAATCAACTTTTCTTCTGTCATCGTCAAATAAAACGAACCTATACGTATAATTAATGAGGCTGTTGCCTTTTATTTTCCTCTGGGTGTTGCCAAGCTAATGGAGGCGCGCTCGGTGAACGTTATGACTGCTCATCTGCGATTTGTCTGGCTAAGAAAATGCCACCCGAGCTGCTCAAAACCAGCCTCGGCATCCTTAGGTATGCTTACGACTGCCGAGGCAGCTCTAAGGCGCCCGAAATCGCCCCAAGCAGCCCTCAGGCGTCCGAAGCCGCCGTAAAGCGCTCGAGCTGTACCGAGCCGCACCGATGATACCTACCGATAGTGGGCGCCGCGCGGCCGCGCCTAAGTTTCAATTAATCTTCGTTTTGAGGATCTAATAATTTGGTACTGAAAACGAAGATCAGGCGATGTTTGTAATAACTCATCCAACTAATATTATAAATGCAAAAGTGAGTCTGTTACGCTTTCACGCTAAAACGGCTGAACGGATTTGGATGAAATTTGGCACATAGATAGACCATGACCGGGGTTAGGATATAGAATACTTTCAATCCCGATATTCCCACGGGATCGATATTTAAGCGGGTGAAACCGCGGGGCGCAGCTAGTTACGTATATTTATCTTGCAAACTGTACTTGTAAGTAAACACAGCAGCTATTTAAAAACGCAATCAAATAAATCATGTAACTCTTCACCCGTTAAAAATATGATTCCAATGTTTATCTCGATTCTCGACCGACACAGTTCAGTTGAAACCACAAATCGTAAATTAAAGGTTAATTAATCTAAATTTTATCAGACGGAACATCATAACATCCTCAAGTAAATGCCTACGTTGTGATAATATCAACTAGTAGCCGTACAGAAATAATATCGTCGACCTGCTAAATTAAAACTAAATTGGTACGAGGATAATGTAGGACGGGAAAACCGTTTCATGACATTTCTGAGAACCGTCTAGTACGGTCAGCTCTGCAACCACAACCTTGTAAAGCAGGGTTGGAAAAAATCATGTTTTTTTTTTAAACCGGCCAAGTGCGATTCGGACGAAGGGTTCCGTACCATTATCTACAAAAAAAATAAAAAACACAACTGCCCTGCCAAAAAACGAACTAAAAAGTAACAAAAAAGTTGTATTAGTTAATCTGTATATACAAAGCGAAAGGTCACTCATTACTCGCTGACTAAACAGATAAATGAAATTGTCATTGCAGTCGGGGGACCTCTTAGATTAGAAAGTGTTCCACACAACGACACAACGGTTCCCCGACTGCAACTCCAACCCTGCCGCAAACCTGCAACCCTGTCGTAAAATGAGGTTACCTCGACGGAACGGCAGCAGGCTGTGGATGTGGAGCTGTGTCGCCCCACAAAAAATGCAACCAAAGTAAACTCTGCGCTGCCACCGTCGTCGACGCCGTAGAAGTGGCGAAGTTACGGGCCAAAAAAATTCAATTATCTGTCGTGCCATCGACACGATGAAGAAGTAGGTACTCTGCATTACCTCACCCCTCTTCCAAAGATGAATAGGGGAAGAGGGGTCGGGTTATGTACGTAAAACAGGCGGCCGCTTTAGCTTAGACCACAGCCTATCTAAGCTAAAGCGGCCGCCCGTTTTACACCCAACTTTTAATGACTAATTAAAATTAGTAATTAAAAGTTAGGTGTAATTTGAACTTTAGCCATCAAGAGGAAAATAAAGCCTGAAATTACTAGGTATACTTGATTGAAAAAAAAAGGTTGTGTTTTGATCAATTTTAGTCGGACTAACTGGAACTTTATGAATTTATTTTACCTAATTATTTTTATAAGTCAATGTAAACACACGGTACCTAATGCTAGGTTCAATAACCTTTTCGAATCGATACATAGGTATTACAAATTAAGACGCAGATATATGCCAGTGACCTTGACTGGTTAGCTTGCGTGTTCTGTACTGAGCTCACGCAACGCATCGTACATCCAGCAAGTAATAGGACTCGCCCATCAAGGAGCGCTGTCCCAAATTAGACCCATTATTAATTTATTATACATAAAACAAAACGTATTTTAATAAAACACGTATACTAAAAGATCAATAATTAAATTATCTTTAAAATGATAAAGGTTTCAGAAAAATAAGCTTGATAGATTTTGCGTGATTCTCAGTTTTTTATTCGCGTTAGACATAACTTTACAAATTAATTTCACTATGTAATATAAACATAATCTAAAATATTCCTATAGTAAGTTATTAAGAAAATGCTCTAATTTGACATATTTTTTTTCCAAATCATTAACACTACTCGTTTAGACGTGATTTTCAGTATAAAATCATTAAAAGTCTGTTATCGTCGCCTTAAAGTCGCTGTTCGTTTCTGTTTGTAACCGCATTGTTCTTCTAAACTTCGAAACCGATTTTTACCATCATTTATGTGTAAAAAACATTAATATTAAACTCTTACATAATAAACAAATCTCGAAGTTTTGTCAAGTCGCAAAAACCATGCGAAGCAGGCGGGCCGCTAGTAAAATATAAATTTAATATTTCTCGTACGAACTTAGACTCAATTTGCCAAGGCGTGTCCTAATTGTCCCTACTAATATCCCATGAGTCGGCACCGCAATGTGATAGATAACAACACGACAGCTGCATGATAAGGCCAATGACTTCGGAAGCTATATCACAATACCTATACTCCGTTTGAAATAAGATTAGACATTTAAACAAACCTTTTTTACAATCCGTTCAACCGATTTTGACTTCTATACCGTAGGCATAAGGATGGCATTAAAAGCAAAAAAAGTGGTTACAAACCAAATGTTTACTGCAGCTGTCATTAGTCATGCCACCAAGGCAATAGAAGTCAAAATCGGTTGAACGGACTGTAAAAAAGGTTTAGTTAACCTCCTGAGTCCCTGTGGTCATTATAACGGACAAATTATCGTATGTCATAAAGTCCTGACATTATTCACGGTCGCCATTTGTAATAACCGGACGTCCTTCCTAACACACATATTAGTTTTTCGTTTAAAAATTGGCACCACTGCACCCGATTTTGTCAACCAATGAGAATTCAAATGCTGTATTGTTCCTGTATCCAATGAGCCAACGACAAAACTGACATTCGTTCACTTTGCCGGCGTGCGTGGTTGAAAATGGAAGGCCGACTGAGTAGAGGTGAGTTAATCTTTGTTTAACTTACTGATCTTTAGTTAATTTTGGCAAAATGTAACATTTTTAAATTGCTAACATGTTACATTTTGTTGTATTCACAATTTTTTATAAAAAAATAGTAAGATTTTGTGTAAACTATGCTATTAACAAAATTGTCCTTTTAAACGGAATCTCGGTTTTTACTATATTATGAGCCTGACATGTTTTGTCCGTTCTATAGTACTCTAGGCTTTTATTAAAATGATCTATTGTTACGGTCTACTTAATTCATATTTCGTAATTACCACCCTCTTCACCCAAAATTTCGTGGTAAGTAAATTATAATTATGTGTTTTATCATTTTAGATTTGACGGAAAGCCAATTGATCGACATTGTAAATCAATCTGATTTTGAGGATACATCGGGAGACGAGGCTGATTTTGGTGACTGTGATTTTGAAATCCATCAGACTTCTTCTGACTCGGAAAATGAAACTGCAGACACTCCTCACACGGAATTTGTTTCAAGAGGAATTCGAACGAGAGGAGTTCGAACGAGAGGAGGAGTACGCGTAAGAGTAGGTAGAGGTCGTTCACGTGGTGTACGTACTCGTGGTGGCAGTAGTGCTCGTCTTAGACAACCTGAACAAGAGATTGATTGGATGAGAAGTAATTTTCCCGTATTGACACCCCAACTACAAGAGCCGTCTTACTTGCCACAAAACGTAAGTTCTGATGACTTATTTGATTATTACAAAGAGTATATTGATGACGAAATAATAGAAACTATTGTTGAAAAGTCTAACCAAACTGCGATAGAAAGGACTGGAAGAAGTCTTAGTTTGTCCAAGGAAGAATGCAAAATTTATTTCGGGATTACGATGATGATGTCATGTATTCCATTCTCCCAAATAAGGCTGTACTGGAATCGTCAATATACACTGCCAATAATTTCACGAGCGATGTCTCGTGATCGATATTTTTTGCTGAGAAATTCTATAAAAGTTGTATTTGATAATGACGTTACGCAGGAGATGAAAAAAGAAGATAAACTGTGGAAAGTGCGGCCTCTTTTTGACAGGGTTCTTCAAGGTTGTCGTAAACAATTGAGGCAACAGAAAATTTCTATTGATGAAATGATAATTCCCTTCACTGGAGCTTGTCCAATTAGGCAGTTTTGTCCTGGAAAGCCAAATCCAACAGGAATAAAAGCTTTCGTCCTCGCAAATCCGAACGGTCTTGTTTGTGACATAATAATATACCAAGGTAAAGATACCATCATTGATGAAAATGAGAACCAATTTCATCTGGGTGAGAAGATTGTGTTAAAGCTAACCGAATCTTTAGTCCCCGGCCATTTATTATATTTTGACCGCTATTTTACAACGGTAAGATTGGCGAATGAACTGGAAATAAGAGGCTTTAAATGTACCGGGACACTAATGAAGAACAGGGTGCCTGTGGACGTGAAGGAAAACATTACTGATGACAAGACTTTATCGAGGAGAGGGAGAGGAAGCCACGATGTTCTCGTAAGAAGTGATGGTAAAATTGCCATAACTAAATGGATGGATAACAAACCAGTGATAATACTATCAACGATTCATGCTGCTGAAAATACTGACTTTTGCAGAAGATATAATAGGCAATCAAAGACATACATTGACGTCTCTCGTCCAGAAGTAATTAAAGAGTATAACTGCAACATGGGAGGTGTGGACTTAGTCGACAGATTGCTGGCAGTTTGTCCAGCAAGAACGAGAACAAGAAAGTGGACTGTTAGATTTATTTCGCATTTCATGGATCTTGCAGTTACAAATTCTTGGATTAAGTACAAACAAGAGCAAATAAGAAAAGGAACACTACCTCATAAAATCTTACAACTACGCGACTTTAAGAGGCAAATTGCTGAAAAGCTCATTGAGGATAATGTTTACAGAGATTCGTCATTTGATGATGATAATGGTATTCCAGAAACACCAAGAAATGTGAAACTTAGGCGGCTGCCGTTAGTACCACTGCCGTCAAAGGCGAAAAGAAAGCATGGAATCGACCATTTACCTGATATGTCTACAGTTCAGAATCGCTGCAGGAATCAAGGCTGTACTAAAAAGACCTCGGTTAAATGTATCGGTTGTAATTTATCTTTATGTTTGACAACTAAAAGAAACTGTTTTAAAATGTTTCACACCAGAGATTGATCTTTGTAAGATCAATTTCTTTTATTAAATATTGTTGATTGTTTTTTACGTTACTAAGTAAATAAGTTAATGTGATCTCATAGTGTTATCTATTATGGAACTTAATTGTAAATGATGCTCAATTTGTTATTTCTTGCTAAGTAAGGCGACTGATTTTTTGAAAAAATGAACATGTAAGTAAATCTTGTTTTTAAATAATTATTAATTATTTTTAATAATAAGATAAAATCAAAATAATAATATTATTATGATTTTATCTTATTATTAAATATAATAAAAATACTGTTCAAGTTATTTTGATGGAAATATATTTTTTTTTTGGTAAAATTTGAAAAGTGTTTCACTTTATTTATTTTGCTAGTTCACATCCTATAATACCCGAAAGTTCGATAGAACGAACAATTTCGAGTTACAATGTTTGTCTATTATGACCGGAAGACCTTTTTATTGGACATTTAATACGTCAAAGCTAAATACATCAAAAAATAGTAAAAAAAAACACTAAACCTTTTGTTCTGGTAAAAATCATAATATGCAATGGTAACCCTGTACAGAACAAATAAAACCTCAGGACTTAGGGTCTTCTCCCATTTTGTCCGTTATTTAGGACAACCGGTCTATCTGATATCTTGTGGTATAAATATGGCGGACTCAGGAGGTTAAATGTCTAATCTTATTTCAAACGGAGTATATCTAATATCAACTCTGTGTAAGTATATAACATTTACACATGTTTGGAAACTTCAATAAACGCAAGCGGGTCATTTGTCATAAATAACACAGTTTCTTCATTCAATATTTCTTGACTAAAACTAGTACGAGTCTGCATATTTCTTGTTTCGACATTAATTTTACAATAAAATAATTGGTGCAATCGTTTCACATGAAATAAAATTAATAATCATTACGAAAATGCTGACCTGTATCCTAACTGCGTAACTTATTTTCGTAAACAATTATGACAAATTTGTTTCATTTTGACAGCTCAACAACATTTATTGCGTTATTTACATTGTTGAGCAGATTTTTAGGGTTCCGTACCTCAATAGGAAAAAACGGAACCCTTATAGGATCACTCGTGTGTGTGTCTGTCACAGCCAATTTGCTCTGAATCTAATGGACCGATTAAGTTGAAATTTGGTACATATATGTATTTTTGTGACCCAAACACGGACGTGTAACGTAAATAAATGAATTTTGATTATAGGGGTCACTTTTGGGACAAACAAGAAAATTGAAAAAAAAAGTTTTGCTAACAGTATCGTGTGACATTTCAAATGAAAGGGCTTGTTGCGAGGATCTTAATTTTTATTAAATAAATACTTTTAAAGATATTTAACAAATTCGATGAAAATTGACCATTCCCCCCCCTTATCTCCGAAACTACTGGACCAAAAAACATCATCTTCCTGCCCTTGCCCCATGTTACTTGGGGTCGGCGCAACACGTTTTCTTTTTCCACTCTCCCCTGTCAACCGTCACGCTATCATTCACTCCCTTCTCTTTCATATCATTCCTCACACAATCAACTACTGGACCAAAAATATTGAAAAAAATACATAATATGGCTCTTTGCTCATAGATTACAGGAAAACCTATAAGAAGTCTATGGTCTTAAAATAACACGGTAAATCTCTCAATATTGTGCGTACAAACTTACATTTGCAGTTGGAATGTATGGCAGAACATGTATTTCAACTACAATGTTAGGTTTGTATTTGGGATATATTCATCCCAACTACGGAAGTCTTCATTGTGCGTAGTCCGACACGCACTTAGCCCCTTTTTTGTTTCTATGCGTGTTTATGTTGTCACTACAAACGTAGCAGACAATGGAATATAATGCTGTGCTGATAGTCAGCACATTATTGTTTTCTATAAGCAATAAGCGACGAAATTGAATATAGATTAAGAAGACAAAGGCACATTAAAGTTCATAAAACGCATAAAGACGCCCGCGGACAGACGCGACGCGACTAATAGATCAGTTTCCATGAAATTTCATAGAAATTATTCTACTAGAATCGCGTCGAGCTGTTACATCGCCTTTGTCTGCGGGAGCCGTAACACTGCAATAAAAACAAAACCATTTTCTCATACGCTCAAGGAATTCAATAGACGAACGATGCATTATCTCTACGGCGAGAATATCTTTAACGGTCTAAACAACTGAAGATCACGTCATTATATCGATCGCTTAGTTTACACACTGTCATGCTGAGATCCCATTTGTGCAAATTCAAATATGTCACTTCAAAGACATGACTGAAAGCAAATAACCTCAACGAAAAATGGGTTACTGGTGCACGCTCCCCTTCTTGGCAGGCCAATGTGGGCCAACGTGTATTACACATTTACACCCATACACCTATTAATACGATAATAAATATTAGACACGTATTTTTTGCTTTATCATATTAATCAAATATAACTTAGAAAACACGCATTGGAGTGAGGGCTCGCTACGTCACAACTCATATTTCTTAATAATATACAAGAAGGACAAAAACAATTTTTGGACTTAGGCCTATTCGAGCCTGTGAGAGAGGAGAACTGAACATTACAGAGTCGAGCATTCATCAGTTAGTGAGGCGAACCGAACATTACAGTGAGCAACCTGTAATGATACAATGTGCGCAATGTCTGTATATTTTTGATACAACTTGTAACATCAATGCGCACCACTCGTTACATTACAGGCATATGCTTGTCAGTCAGGGAGGCAGTATTGTAACCTTATGCTCAAAATCGAATCTGTTACATTACAGGCGAATGCTCCCGGTGATAGCACCTTTATGAGATTTTCTTTCGATGTCGTATCTATGCAGTGGCCATAAAAACTGACCTCTAAAGTTACAAAATCCTGAAAACTTGATAAACGCATACATTACATGATATCTCATAGCAATGGGTAAGGCCAACCAAAGCTCGTTGGTTTCTCGAAAGGCTATAACAATAACGATACTCTAAAACGTATGCTGACTGGTGTGAGTTAGGAATTTAGGATGCAGTTAGCATGCAGTTGATGCATTCGGCCGCGCAACTGCATCAGAAATACGGTTCGGTAGGAATTATTTTATGCATAACATACTTGTCTTAGTAACAACAACAGTTTCGTTAGGTATATAATGCGATTACTGCATTGCAACAAAGTTTTGGAAAATTGCGTTTAAAGGCTCGTGCAGACTAGCGCGACGCGACGGCGCGATACCGATAATAGGCCTGAGTCCAAAAAATTTTTGTCCGTCTTGTAGATTATTAAAAAATATTGAACACGTATTTTTTTCTTTTTTGACGAAATCAAAAGATTACGAAGATACATTGAGTTAAAATGTGGCATGTCGTCACGCCTTGCTAGATTTAATACAACGTTGTGACCTAGCGAGCCCCTACTCCCCAACTTTAATGCGTGTTTTCTAAGTTATTTTTGATTAATATGATAAAGCAAAAAATACGCGTCTAATATTTTTTTATTATCTGAAAGACGGACTAAATAGAATTTCTTTTTTTACCTAGGCAACTACCGTATTGTTCTACCATGAAGTTATCTTAGAAATTGTTTTGTTAGAGTCGCGTCACGCCAGTCTGCACGACACTTGATTTGAAATACTTAATTAAACAATTTATGTTTTGTATGTAAATCTAAAATCACCTGAACATTGGTTAAGTCAATCGAACTGGACTACTGGAAACGAAACGACGCAAACATTTCGTACAACAACCGTAAGCGCAAGCCTATACACCGGAATCCTCAGAAAAATTAAACTTAGATAGGTAAACCCAACTTTCGATTTCGATATAGCTTAAGAATAGGACAAACAAGGTTGGATACTTTTTAACAAGCCTAAAGGCTCAGACAGGCGCGATGCAACACAGGTAGAACAATTTCCGTGAAGTTTTAGAAATTGTTCCACCAAGAGTCGAGTCGCGCCGTCGCGTCATACACACCGCGCCTGTTTGCGAGAACCTTCACCCACTCGTGGCAGTTGATACCATTAGGTACCATAAGACAATCGCTTTAGGAATTTAGCGAAAACCTTTACTATGATCAATGAAATTAAATCATTCGATATTAATGTATTCTGTTACTTCTGACTCAGTCTCACACTCTGTACTTAAACCGGATTTAAAGGTACGTAGAGTATTTTTATAAAAGTACACACGGCTACACATCAAGCTATACATTTCCAGTTTATGTTGATCTCGCATTGCATAGGTTTTCCGTACAATGCGAGGTCAGCTTATAATAGATATTTATAGCTTGATGTGTAGCCGTACCTACATAGTTTGATAGAATTCATTAAAATTTAAATTGAAGTAGTTTCCCTGTTTAAGTTTTTAAAGTTGACAAAACGTTAGTAAATCTAGATTCTAGATTTACTAACGATATATCTCTAGATTCTAGAGATATATCTTGAAGTTGAAGCCTTTTCCTAGGTATTATATTTGACTTATAGATCCTGTTCCTATCATTTTTATCTTACTGATCATCATCATTATAATTATAAATATATTTTTGTAGATGTTATCTATACCTAATTTAAATAAACCTACTTTATAATAAATACCTATAAAAAACCTTTTTGTGACGTGTGTCGACAAACGATCAACCATTGCATAATTTAAATTTAAATATGGTCAAGCAATGCCAAGGAATTCTGTATAGGCACGCCCGCACGCCACACAACAAAGGAAAATAATTAAAGCATAAGAAGAACAACTAATGTTATAATCTATATTTACCTAAAAATGGCTACTCTCATAATAAACACGAAAATAATCGACCCTCAAATGGTATACGTAAGACAAGAAAAGAAGCGGCTGTCATGTGACTGCGCTCGCGCATAGAAAGTGTTGGACGCGAGCGCTTAACCGCGACCTTCGCGCAGTCGCAAGAAAAAACATGATTAACAGTTTTTATTGTTAAGGCTCCTGGCCGTGACTTCACTCGACAGAGTTTAGGTAAATTCTTGCGATGCTATGTTTGTGTGCACCGTTCACGCACACACGCCTAAACATCGAGCGTAGTGATCGCTTAAACAGTTTTGATCCTATAGACGGTATTTTGTTAAGTTACGTAGGTACGCTTATGAAATAAGTCTGGAATGTTTGTGTATTCGTTTAGTATATTTATAATAATTCTGTTTTATATGGAATTTTATACTTTTTGTATGGAAAACATGAAAAATTATTACCTACATGTTGAGTTTTATGGGTTTATGGGTTTCATAAAGGGGGTCGAAATTTTCATTATTTTTGCGATAAGACACAATTTTCGAGATATAAGCAAAAGAACAGAAAAAAGATAAAGTACAGTTTTTGCAACTGAATGAGTTATTAATTTAGTGAAAATGAAAAATTCGCTATTGGTGCCGATTCTCTTGTATACCGAACTAAACTTACTAAACTATCACTAAAATTCCTTAATTTTGACTATGAGAATCTCAAAGCTATTCTGCAAAATAAATTCTCTAAATTTAAAAATAATTTTGACACATCTAAATCGAATTTGACAACCGCGACTCCACACGTGATACCTAACCACGTGAATCTTTTTAGAGCCGGAGGCGCGCAGGGGGGGCAGCCTCGACGTGTTTTATATGGATTTTTCACTTTTTGTGTGGAAAATAAGAAAAAATATTACCTACATGTAGAGTGTTAGAGGTTTAAGGGTTTCATAAAGGGTGTCGAAATTTTCATTATTTTTGCGATTGGACACACCGTTTTCGAGATATAAGCAAAAGAAAAAAAAAATTCAGTACTGTTTTTTCATCTGAAGTCGAGGTGTTGGTGTGAATTTTAGTTCATGACAACCAATTTTATTCCACATGTTTTTAGTCGCGATTAAAAATAGTCATATTTAGTTAGAAAATCTAAATTTTAGGTTAAAAACGTCAAATTCAGAATAGCAAAATTGCCATTTTCACTAAACTAATATCTCAGTGCCATCTTAGTGCTGTCAAACTAAAATATAGTTAAGTTGTGTCACTTTAGTCTATTTCAGAATGGGAAATCGTCGTTTGACAGGAATAAACTAAATTTTGGTGATTTTTAGTTTAGTTTAGAGGCATTTGTGACAAGAGAATCGGCACCAATCTGAATTTGACTTTTCTCACCTAAAATTTTGATTAGTGCCGATTCTCTTATACACCGAACTAAACTAACTAAACTATCACTAAAATTTCTTACTTTTGACTATGAGAATCTCAAAGCTATTGGTGCCGATTCCCTTGTTCACAAACTAAACTAAATTTAAGTTCAGTGCATCTTTTTCTTACAATTTCATTAAGAAAAGGACAGAAGATAAATTTTAGTTTAGTCCTGTCAAATTAATCACCACCCATACAAGTTTAGATGTGATTAAAAACTTGCCGACTAAAATTACGTCAATTAACGTCAAGCGCTGATTAATTTGACAGGACTAAACTAAAATTTATCTTCTGTCCTTTTCTTAATGAAATAGAAAGAAAAAGATGCACTTAAATTTAGTTTAGTTTGTGAACAAGGGAATCGGCACAATTATGCAAAATAAATTCTCTAAATTTAAGAAAATTTTTGACACATCTAAATCAAATTTGACAATCGCGACTCCACACGTGATACCTAACCATGTGAATCTTTTTAGAGCCGGAGGCGCACACGCTCGACGTGTTTTATATGGAACTTTTCACTTTTTGTATGGAAAATAAGAAAAAATATTACCTACATGTAGAGTATAAGGGGTTTAAGGGTTTTATAAAGGGAGTCGAAATTTTCATTATTTTTTGCGATTGGACACACCGTTTTCGAGATATAAGCAAAAGAAAAAAAAAAGATTCAGTACTGTTTTTGCATGTGAAATCGAGGTGTTGGTGTGAATTTAAAGTTCATGACAATCAATTTTATTCCACACGTTTTTAATCGCGAAAAATAGTCAGATTCGGTTAGAAAATCTAAATTTTAAGTGAAAAACGTCAAATTCAGAATAGTAAAGTTGCTTTTTTCACTAAATGAAAATCTCAGTTCCATCTTAGTGCTGTCAAATTAAAATCTAGTTAAGTTGTGTCACTTTAGTCTATTTCAGAATGGGAAATCGATTGCCCATTCTGAAATAGATTAAAGTGACACAACTTAACTATATTTTAGTTTGACAGCACTAAGATTGCACTGAGATATTAGTTTAGTGAAAATGGCAATTTTGCTATTCTGAATTTGACGTTTTTAACCTAAAATTTAGATTTTCTAACTAAATATGACTATTTTTAATCGCGACTAAAAACATGTGGAATAAAATTGGTTGTCATGAACTAAAATTCACACCAACACCTCGACTTCAGATGAAAAAACAGTACTGAATTTTTTTTTCTTTTGTTTATATCTCGAAAACGGTGTGTCCAATCGCAAAAATAATGAAAATTTCGACACCCTTTATAAAACCCTTAAACCCCTAACACTCTACAAGTAGGTAATATTTTTTCTTATTTTCCACACAAAAAGTGAAAAATCCATATAAAACACGTCGAGGCTGCCCCCCCTGCGCGCCTCCGTCTCTAAAAAGATTCACGTGGTTAGGTATCACGTGTGGAGTCGCGGTTGTCAAATTCGATTTAGATGTGTCAAAATTATTTTTAAATTTAGAGAATTTATTTTGCAGAATAGCTTTGAGATTCTCATAGTCAAAAATAAGGAATTTTAGTGATAGTTTAGTTAGTTTAGTTCGGTGTACAAGAGAATCGGCACCCATGTCTATCTAAATATGACTTTTTTTAATCGCGATTAAAAAGGTGCGGAATAAAATTAGTTATCTTGAACTAAAATTCACACCAACACCTCGCTTCAGGTGCAAAAAACAGTACTGTATCTTTTTTTTTTCTTTTGCATATATCTCGAAAACGGTGTGTCCAATCGCAAAAATAATGAGAATTTCGATCCCCTTTATAAAACCCTTAAACCCCTGACACTCTACATGTAGGTAATATTTTTTCTTATTTTCCTTACAAAAAGTAAAAATTCTATATAAAACGTCAAGGCTGCCCCCTGTGCGCCTCCAGCTCTAAAAAAAATTCACGGGGTAGGGCAAATAAGTACCACGTGGACTCGCGATTGTCAAATATAATTTTAGTGTGTCAAAATATATTTAAATTTAATTTAGAAAATTTTTGTTGCAGAATAGCTTCAAGATTTTCATAGCCAAAAGTAAGGAATTTTAGTGATAGTTTAGTAAGTTTAGTTCGGTATACAAGAGAATCGGCACCATATTGCCATCTTAGTGCTGTCAAAATAAAATATATTCTAAAATTATTTCACGATAGGAAATCATCGTTTGACAGGAATGAACGAAACTTTGGTGATTTTTAGTCTAGTTTTGAGGCATTAATTTGTGACAAGAGAATTGGCACCAGTATCCATAAAGGGATCTGAGACACTTGCGCGAAAGACATTTTCGCGAAAGACACTTGCGCGAACCCACTTGCGCGAAAAAGTTGCGGAAATGAGATTTCTTCATAACATCACGCCATCAATTTCAAAGGGCCCAACACTTTGAAATTGATAGCGTGATGTTATGAAGAAATGTGAAAATTTTCGCAGCCGCCATCTTAGATTTACGTTTTGACATCAAAATCTGCTTTAGAATCCTCAAAAACTATGAAAAAGACACCTATGACGAAAAATCTGAATATTGTCACAGCCGCCATCTTGGATTTATATTTTGACCTCACTATCAGCTTTAGCATCCTCGAAAACTATGAAAACGATACCCATGACGAAATATTTTTAAATGTTCGCAGCCGTCATCTTGGATCTTTATTTTGACTTAAAGTAGTCTTCAGTAGCGTTAAAGAACTTCGTTCCAAAAATACTTCACTTATTGCTACAACAGCATATCGGCGCGGGCATATCGGTGACGCGAACCCATTACTTTTTCCCCTACCAAAAATCATTCAAAACTATGAAATCTAAAGTCAAAATATAACTAGTGAACCCAGCAGGCAGATGTTAACCTGCGACAACAGCGCCACGCGAGTCCAACTATAGTTATGAACCATCCAAGTTACACAAAAAGAATTAAAAAAAAAAACATCTAAATCAGTCAAGCCGTTTAGGATAAGAAGAATTACGAACACACGTACACCGGTATTTTATTTATTGCCAGGCATGCAAAATTTTAACGTTCTTCAAAAACAAGCAAAGTACTTTAAAATAAAATGCGGATCAAAATGTGGTAGTCGACGTACAATTTCTGGAATATGTTAACATCGGACACGTACGTGCGTGTGTGCGTGCTGCGACGCAAAGTGATACGTCCTCACGCTGGGAAGGCCCGTTCGCTACTGACGGAATAGATTTTCCGCGATCGTTTATATAGTTAACTTTGCCATTTATTTACGTAATGAAGTAATTGTTTATTTATAAAATAAAATTTAGATTCTATTAAACAATTAACTTAAAATTAATATATAATTTTTAAAATTTCTTAAAAGTGTTTCTAAGTATTAGAAAAAAATATTTATTTGGCTTGAAGTTTTGAGAAAGTTACGTTATTTCAACATTTTTTTTCTGCTATATTTTGTATGAAAGTTGAAAAAAGTGGTTCCCCTATGTACAAGTAGACCATATAATGATGTTGATGATATTTTTTAATTTTCAACATCAAAAGCAGTTTCTTCTAACGAAACGATCAAACGTCAGTCTCGCGTCATTTTTTGGAAAACTTGTTGCGAATTTTAGTGATTTCCCACGAATCCTTAATTTATTTCAAAAATCCCTTTCCCCTATGTACAAGACGAAGAATTGGACTTTTCAAATCACAAATCATTTTGTTTAAATTCTCGTCCCCTTTCTCACAACGAATAAACAAAATTGATCAAAATCAGTGATTTCGTGCGGTGCGGCGGCACGGAGCCTTAAAAGCAGCTGGTTCCAGGCTATTACACGGCTAAAATGTATGGTGGACTAAGACAGGGAAACATTGTTCTTGAAATATATACATTATGTCAGTTTGGACCTCGTCTCTTCTCTAGACAATTCGACAAATCTACTTCTATTAGGTATTAAGGTGCAACCTGCACCACGAAAAACTAAGATAATGGTGCCGATTCCCTTGTTCACAAACTAAACAAAATTTAAGTTCAGTTCTTTTTCTTTCTATTTCATTAAGAAAAGGACAGAGGATAAATTTTAGTTTAGTCCTGTCAAATTAATCAGCGCCTGTCACTCTCCATACAAGTTTAGACGTGATTGAAAACTTTCCGACTAAAATTACGTCAATCTACGTCAAGCGCTGATTAATTTGACAGGACTAAACTAAAATTTATCCTCTGTCCTTTTCTTAATGAAATAGAAAGAAAAAGATGCACTGAACTTAAATTTAGTTTAGTTTGTGAACAAGGGAATCGGCACCATTACCAACACTATTAAATATTATGATAAGGTTTCATTTCAAATGGCATAGTAAGTGACTTAACATTATGGGGGGGGGGGCAAACAAATCTGACCACTTTGATTCAAAGGGTTCCAAAGTAATTTAACACATCTATTAGAGCCTTATTCTATAAGCTGAGTACAGATGGTAAAATTGTTTGTTTTAAGACTAAAAGTGCTAAAACTAAACCAAAAACATTTGAGTGAAATAGTTCTGAAAGAGCAGAATGTATTGTTTGTGTATGCGTGACTGTGGTTCGTAAGTGTGATACTGATAATTGACTTCCTATCGTGATTTCATGTGTTTACAAAACATGTTTTTGCATGTGAATTATAGACAACCATATTTCACGAATAAGGTTTCCTAAAGAGTAGAATAGAATACTTATTGTTTTGTACGCCATATGAATTACAGATATAATAAAAATAGAACTGGGGGATCACACACATTAGCAATGGCTTTTATTTGACAGTTCAACAACATTCATTGCGTTATTTGCATTGTTAAGCTGACAAATTTTTCGAACATATGAAGCAACAGATTAGCAATAAATATCCTCCAAAATCGTTCAGATTGTGATTGAAAGTGTGTTACGCAATTAGGGTGCTGGATTGGACTGGAATTGGACTTATTTATTTATTTAGATAGCAGCCAAGTACAGTAAGTAAACCCTTGAGAAGCAAAAAATTCGTAATTTTAAAGGATTTGGAAGGCTGAAACACTATAAGTACAAATGTCTCCATATGTAAATCGTATATTCATATAGTTTTCCGCGAAGAGCTATAATTACACAACACTAATTAGCTTACGCTTAGGGGCTTGTGGCTAAGTAATAACAGCTGCACGGGTCGATCGATCAGGTTAAGCTACGCTTGCCGCGGTTGGTCCGTGGATGGGTGACCATCTTTACATACCAAGTCCCCTCCGTGCCTCGGAAAGCACGTTAAGCCGTTGGTCCCGGCTGTCATTTATAGATCTTTGACAGTCGTTACGGGTAGTTAGAAGCCCAAAAGTCTGACAACCAGTCTTACCAAGGGGTATCGTGTTACCTAGTCACTAGGTTGTGGAAGTCGCTCCATGTAAAATATTGGTATTCAGCTGCATCCGGTTAGACTGGAAGCCGACCCCAACATAGTTGGAAAAGGCTAGGCAGATGATAATGAATTAGCTTACGACCACATTAGCAGTATATTACAAAAAAAAACATTATAACTGCGCATACCACAATAGCCCGAGACAGTTAGCTAATAATGTGTTAGTTTTAATCAATCTGTTAACAGAAGCGGTGCCCACGGATACTAATTGTATAAAATCAGCAAATATTTTATGAGATATTAAACTCATCATCATTCTCCTCTTGCTTGACCCATGGTCGTGGTCGTGGCCGTTTTGTGCGTAAGATTATTTGGGGTTGGCTTAAGGCGACGGTAACCGACTTTTAATGATTTTATACTGAAGATCACGTCTAAACGAACAGTGTTAATGATTTGGAAAAAATATATGTCAAATTAGAGCATTTTTTTAACAACTTACTATAGGAATATTTTAGATTATGTTTATATTACATAATGAAATTAATTCGTAAAGTTATGTCTAAAGCGGATAAAAAACTGAGAATCACGCAAAATCTATCAAGCGTGTTTTTCTGAAACCTCCACCATTTTAAAGATAATTTAACTATTGATCTTTTAGTATACGTGTTTTATTAAAATACCTTTTGTTTTATGTATAATAAATTAATAATACGTCTAATTTGGGACAGCGCTCCTTGATGGGCGAGTCCTATTATTGGCTGGACGTACGACGCGTTGCGAGAGCTCAGTACAGAACACGCAAGCTAACCACTCAAGGGGGCCTACCACCAGCACAAAAGCAGTATTATTTTAATATTACTTCAGTAGGAGAAAGAGATGGAGCTATACGTCCTGTAGAGCTTCATCTCTTTCCCACACTGAAGTAATATTAAAATAATACTGCTTTATGAGCTTGTGGTCATTTTCGTCTTTTTTCGTCTTCTTCAATACTTGTCTATTGGTTGTCATCTCAGTAATCACCCCATTTCTAGCCATTTAACACACACAGTCCATCCATCGTTTCTTTGGTCTCCCTCTTCTAAGCAACATAATAGCACAGTCCGATGCACTTCTCAACCGGTCTGACAGCCAATTACCAATGCATAACATAATCGATTCACATTACGTAAGTTGCTTGAAGTGTATTCTTCACACCATTTTTTTTTTACTTTTGGCATGTGCACTTAACGGAAAAGTAAAAATGTAGTCGCAATATTAAATTGCTACCTAATTACTGCCGTGCCGACGTAGCATAGAAATATGGAGTAGAGGTAGAGATTGTGTTGTCTAAGTAAGATTATGTTTTTAATTAATAAATCTATTTAGTGCAAGCTGAGATGGTATGGACACATTAAAAGACGCAATGAAGATCATGTGGTACACATTGCACTAAATCTGCCATACAAAAGAGAGGCAGAGGCCACCCGCCGTTGTTCTGGTGATCAAATATAAAATGAGACCTCAAGAAAGCCCAACAACCCAAGACAGAATAACTTCGCGCAGAAAAGTGAGGACACCCGACGGTTTCGCTCGAAGCTCACAGTATCACCTACGAACATAAGATTAGTTTGGGGCCTGACCTAAGAATGAATAATATCACAATTTGACAGTTGTCCCTAGTGCCGATGTGTTTTTCCGCGTCCGAAAAAGTTAATTAATTGGTACACCCAATTGGTGTACTTTCGGACGAGCCCGTATCTTCGTTGAAAGACATTGGAGAGTAGGCTTCCAGGGACGGAAGAAGAAATCTAGTAGTGCAAGCCTCTGAAGACTCAATATTATATTCAAAACAAATAATAAAATTCTACATAACTGCAACATGACTGACATACAATGATGATAAATTATTATATGTTGCCATCGTTTAAACCAATATTTTGTGTTACTAATATCAGGTTTTTTTTTTTCAATTTAGGCATTTCCATGTTTCCACAATATTGTGAGGCATTGATCTTTGACAGTTGATAATAAACATTTTGGTATCAACCACCCCTTAGCCCTTCAAACATAATGAGAAAATCAATGGTGGTTGCCTTGGCTGTATGTTTGTTGAATCAATATTTTTCATCTTCATAAAGTTTATTATTTTGCAGTTTATTTCACTCCTACATATATTTTTGAATTCATTTTATATTATCATATCCATAGCATACAAAAAAAATGTGAAACCCATTTATTATTATCCTCCTGTACCCAAACAATACCAATTACCAAGAATAATCCATATTTCGGCTTAGTGGAACTTTTATTAGGTCATTTACAGGTTTATACAATTTTCCTGCTATGATAGGATGGCTTAAGAAGGTAATCAAAGCTTATTCAGTTACTGGCTAACTACGGTATGCAATCAATTACCTAATACACACTTCATATTCATACCACTACCCCTTTAGGAAATACAAATGTGACTTTAATTATTAAATATTTTAGTCCCTAGTTGCCTAGACACAACTAACACTTGAATTAATAACTTTAGCGTATGTAAGTGTGTCAATTAATAATGATTAGCAGTGCAAATTATATTTGTTTACATAATACATTATTATTTATAGAAGACACATTTGAGGTTCTAGTAAGTTATTTAATTGGACTGAGATTTATTTGTTATCAACAAGAAACATTTTATCATTATTAATAATGATATTACTTTATTATTTGCACATTTCTCTCTTATTTGCGCAATAAAGTACATCATAAGAACAAATGTTGGAATATTCTATATTAAAATAGACGTTATAGATACTGATAACATGCTGTGCGTACGTACACCCTGCACATCAAATAAGCACACGGTTATCAATGTGCTGTACGTACGTACACCCCGAACATCAAATAAGCACGCGGTTATCAATGTTACACAAACACACTTTATCAAAAGAGCAGACACTTTCCACATTTGTTTACTCAACACTGAGATTATTTTATCATTAAATGTACTGTCTAAACTAATATTATAATAAAGAAAAAGATTACATGTTTTGTATGTTTTTTGATGCTAAACTGACTGAACGGATTTGGATTAAATTTGACACTTGAATAGACCATGATCTGGGTTTACGATATTGGATTGGACTTTTTATCCCGATATTCCCACAGGACCGAGATTTATGCAGGCGAAACCGGAGCAGCTTGTATTTTATAATTCCTAATGTACTTCAGCTTATTTAAATTATTATAACAAAACTTTAGAGTAACTAAACTTCAGACTTAGTGAGCATAATTAGTTATTTACAATATGTAAATTTGGAGCCCATAAGAGCCTTTTTTATCACAAATTCATTTTATTTGAAGCAAAAAGTTTATATTCCTTCTCTTAAAGAAATCAAAGGCAACAAGGCAAAGGACTAAACCTCTGGCAATAGTTATTTTAGGACCTTTGCTGAATAATAATGATGAAAACTAATAAACAATGTTAGATACTCACTCGCTAGTTTCCTTGGTCTTCTCTACATGCTTCTTGATATCAGCAAGTGAAGAGTCCAGTCTATTGAGGAACTCGTCGAAACTCTTCTTTTCGTCCGGGCTGCCCGGGGAGAAGTCTACCGTGGGCATGCCCGCGATGGATGCCCGGTGATTCGGCGCGGGCAGCTCCGTCACACGTTCACCATTCTCGTAGAACGGGGAATCTTTGGTGACGGGGATCAATAAATACTCCCGCAAATACAAACTGTCCGTAGCAAATAAACGATTCGCCCGCCTAATTTTCTCCATCTATAACAACCAAACGACACATTTAACACTGTTTCCGTTCAGAACCCGAAGAGTTAACGAGATAATAACACTTTTATTGCGATGTTGGTACACTTACGGTAACACCATATTTGAGGGCAAGCCCTTGCAAAGTATCGCCTTTTGCCATCACATGCTTGATGTATTCTTCGTTCCTTTTCATGTGGTTACAAGTACTTCCATATTTTTTAAGAGGGCGAGCTGAATCTCGAATAGAAATTCTCTCATCGAAAAGACGATCCTCCTCCATTTTTGACGTGTGTAAATGACAGCGTTGAATAGACTGAAGTTAGTTCAAGTTAGTTGAGAAACAGGTGCAATGACCTTTCGTTTTGATAAATACTCATTCCATTCATTCTAATAGAACAAAATAATTAAAAAAATGCTAGCATTAATAATTTAATAATACTGTAAAATGTATAATGTTACTGTTTTTATGTATTAAAATAACCGTAGGAAATAAAAACTACAGTTCTTTCTCAATAAATCAAGAGAAGATTTACTGCCATCTGTAAGCGAAACGCATAAACTAGCTCGAACATAGTGGTTGTTCCACTGCATAATGGATGGCGCTATTTCCATTTCATACTAAAGCAAAAGATAGAGCTGTAAAATGTTACTAGCGTATTCGATAGATGGTGCTTTATTAGAAGTTAACAGCTAGCTCAACCCGGGCTAATACGGACGACCAATCATGAATCTGGAACCTTTAGTTCATTCAACCAGATCAGAATAGGTCTTTCTCCTGTTCATAGCGTTCGATTTGTTCATTCATTTCATTCAGTCTCACTGCAACTGGACGGGAGTGGTGTCGTGTTATGTGATTCAGAATTAGATGAAATTTAAAAATTGTTATGAACTGAAAACATTTTCAATTGTAGTGTTTTGACTTATACATTTTAATTTTATTGTATTGACTGAAGATTCATAGAGGACCAAATTTTCTCATTTTGTATTATTTTTTGGTCTTTTATTGGTTTTTTATTTATGGTTTGTGTACATACACATGTGATCAATAAAATAATCGTGACATTTCTTCGATAAAAAGGGTATGTATGAATGAAAGTGTTATTTTTTGCACGTTTAATGAATTAACATTGTTGTATTTTGTCGTTTGGTTGTTGGAGAGCTTGTTTTCCCCTGTCGAGCGCACACCGCCCCATTGCGAAAAATATATTATTGCGAGGGTTGGCCGCAGTTGGCCGCGCGCGCTCCGTTCACGATTATTTTATTGCTGGTGGGGCACAGCTTTTTAATTGTTGAATGCAATTTACTGTATATTTGACAGTTTGTTCGTATTTTCTGGCTGGTAAGTTGATTTACGTACAGACTTACCCACCCACATCCCATAAAAATGTTTTATTTTTGCTTTTGGTATGCTTGTATGCGGATTTAAAAATAGACCTAGGGTTTACAATATTTAAGTAGGTACATACCTCCTTATATTCACGAAGTCTGTGGGAAATGTGTGTCCTAAATAGATAACACTGACTGATCTAGACTTATTCCAGCTGAAATAACCGGTCAGTGGGTCGTCTTACGGGCCGAACTCCCATCTTTCTGGCTAAAACTGATCTAAGCAAATATAACAGTTTTTTATAATGCATACAAAAGTATTTATGGTCCTTATAATTTTTTTTTTCTTAATTTTTGTCTGTCTTTTTGTTCCGCCTAATCTCCGAAACGGCTGGACCGATTTTGACGGGACTTTCACTGACAGCACATACCTAGTTGATATTATAAGGAGTAACTAACTTAGGCTCGTTTTATTTTAGAAAAAGAATTAGGGTCCACCCGGGCGATGCCGCGGGCAGCATCTAGTAGGTAATAAGATCCTCTAACTCGATGCAAAGCGATCAAGAGAACTCGATGAAATTTCACATTACACTATACCGAATGACCCCACTTTAACGAAGTAGGTATATACCTACCTTGGTACCTACCAAACCAATAAAGCAATTAGCTTAGTTTGATGGGTTGATAATACAGTTGACTTTACCTACTCTATACCTATGCCAACTGGCTACGTTCAAAAATCGACCATGGTGTCAGTCATCGACAAACGACTTGAACCCTTGTCGACCTCTAACACACTGCTTAGGTCCTAAAGAACAAGTAACAAAGTAATAAATTATCCTGCACCAAAAAACTTAACACTTTAACACTACGCCTAAATAAGTACCTGCTCTAAAACCATCAGAAAAGGTCGTGACCCCAACTTATAAATGCACCCTTGCACCAATAACATAAATATCAAATTCCGAACTGTTGACTCGCTCACTAACATCCCTCCGGCTGTTAAAAGAGTGTTATTCAAAAATGCATTTCGAAAGAAAAAAAATGCGCGTGAGTTCGTGAGTCAGTGTAGACGGAACCAGTTCGAAATGAGTAAATCTTTCAAGATCAGCGTGTCATTATCGTGTGAGTCATCGCGTTAGAATCCGACCTCCGAGGGAACTCCTATCTGTAATCTGTGTAGATTAGTAGGTAAATGAGCTGTGATTATGAGTTGAGCTTCTCTGACTGACAGGCTTGTTTATGAACGTAAATTAGGTGCCTTTTCGTTTTACCAAAGATCTGCTCTTAATATTTCTTTATGGAAGACAAAGTCAGAATGTTTAGATCAATGCACTATCATGAACTGATTGATAGTTATGTTGACTGCAACATAATTAACAAAGAATGATCGAATTTTGAATAACATTTGTGATAACTATATAACAAATGTTATTCAAAATTCGATCATCCTTTGTTATTAATGTGTTTTTAATACCTATTTGACATCCAAAAGGTGTGAGTAATTGCAATTTGCAATGCATGTGCACCTGATCCAGGCATCAGGTGTAACATTATTTATAACCTCAATTAATATGTAGTACCTGCTAGCTGCTGGCTTGTATTAATTTGCACCTTGTCCTCTCAACAGCTGACTGGCTAACAAGCTTACCTACACCACATCATATTTCATCGTTCCTTACCGCCGCGCCGTAATACAACACTCGGCCATTATTAAAACCCCGGTTTACTACTGAGAAACTGCTTTGAATAAGCTCATAAACTGAGCTACTCATTCGTTAAATCCCTCTAATTTAACAAACGAGGCACCTGAGTCGAAAATGTAACTGTAGAAGGTGTACAGTAAAACCCGTTAGGCATGGTGACGATCAACTGATTTTTTTTGTCGAGTCAATGACTCAACACAAGTTCTCTTTATTTGTAGGCAAAACGACACTAAAGACACTCGTCGATCGTGCGTATACCACCCGCAGCCAATACAACAAATCTTTCGACCAAATGCGAGTCATATGACTGGGGTCCTAAGACAACTGGGTCGATGTCTCAATGACGTCATAACACCGGTACTGCGTGTACGCTGATGATGCGTCAGGCCATTCACGGATCTTTCGCTCGGTTTCCGAGAAAGATATTACTGAACGACCGAAGTGTAACATTACCATACCTTAGTTGTGTAATGACATTTAACCGATTACCGGAGTTGAAAGCAGGGTAATGTTGCTGGTAAATGACTGTGGAACGGGTATGGAATGGCCATAGAAAATGATAAGTACAGTTTTATGCACAGCTCAAGAAAGATACATAACAAGAATTACCGTCTGGCGTGACTGCAGTTTCAAAATAAATAAAAAGAGAGAAGTTGCAAACTTATTATCGCGTTCCGCCGACACAAACTTCAATGGACAAACTATAAGTTAAATGAAAGTAAGTAGTTGATGAAACTTAGCTCATTTCTCTGGAGTTTTGTAAGTAAAGTAATCAAACTTTGAAAACAAACAAATCTAGAAAATTATGGAACATAATTCAGAATTATAATAAGAAATTCATTAGCTTGTTTTGCAAGCAGACGTGATCTTTGTGTTTACTTAAGATGTGTTTCGAGGTTCAAAACTGTGAACTCACGACGTGTTGGTTGCCTTCCAGACGTGATATGCTTGTGTGACCCCCACAGGTCACTCAGGCATTAGCAACTTTACACAATACAGTAGGTGTTGTTCAAAACTTTGAACTCATACCATCTCACCTTTCAGTCTCATTTCACACCAGATTTACTGCATATAAATAAAGCAAAAACCGATCTCCTAAAATCTAAGTTATTCCTTCGGTTCATACCTCATGGTCTTCTAAATACACTCCACCTGCCATACATTACACGGATGTATTGGCAACTGGATGTGCAGCCATCAATCAATAGTCAATTTCACGGCGTAAGCTTAGCAGGCATCATGCTCCATCTATTGTAATCTGCAACGGCCGATTACACACAACACGTTATAGTACGAGAAGCATCGATGCTGATAATATACGCGTTGGAACATACTCTTAGGAATTTGTTATGAATATGACCCATTTTATGTAATAATAGGTACACCTCGTCCCAACCCTTCGGGGATCTCGGAAAGGGATCGTCACCTTATCAACTCGAGCCATTCAGTAATTTTTGTATGAAACTCCCTACTGCAACGCACACAACAAAGTGTGGTGTTATGATATTGACCACAAATTAAATACATAAACACCAAAAACGATTTCGGAATTCGACTAACAAGATTTCTCCTTTTGCGTACACAATTTTAAACGAAGCGGCCTGAGGGTTATGATCAATTAGTGCCAAGTGCAAACCCACTGACAGCTGTCGATCCGCAAACGACATCAAACCAAAAACTCTCATCATTAATTTAAAAGTTGGTTTTTGGAGTGAGAATTTATTCAAATAACGTCGTCCTTCTTACCGGATCAAGAAACTGCTAACTACAATAAAGTAAAGAAAAAAGATGGAACCCTAAACGCTCCCGCAGATAGGTGCGACTTCACTCTAGTAAAATAATTTCTATGAAAAAAAGTTCATGGACATTGTTCTACCAGAAAACCCTATCAACGTTTTCATCAAAATAAAACTGGCAGAACTTCTACTTTGGTCTTTCAAACTTTAGTAGTTAGAGTTTTTTTCAACTGGCACATTGTATAGTGTTCAATATCAAAACATGTTGCTGTATTCACGTTGAGAGAGAGTGCAGACGCCTCTGGTCTGGATGCCTTTAAAAATAGGTGCAGTTTTCGTCGCGTAAAGTAAAACAGGGTAAATGAAAAACAAACACGTTCATAACAAAGGCGCGTGTAAGAAAAATATACCGTTTTTTAAAAGCATTTTCTAAAGTAACGCCTGCTTTAAAAGGTTTTCATTTGGCATCATAATTACTGAGTTGTATTGTAAATAAACAATTCGGTATGAAATTCTTTTTTCGGTGTCCGTATGGATTGAGGAGCCGTCTTATATAAAACCTGTAACTTTTTGAGAGTTTACTACAAATTCCAGTACCGGGCCTACAAAATCAACTAATTTACTACTAAATATTGGTGGTATCTGCGTTTAAATGTGAGTTATGGCTCCTCAATTCCTACGGACGCTTTTTTCGGGTTCCGTTTAGAAAAATGTTAGCCATTATTAACCTGTCTGTTGCAAAACGGTTTCCCTGACTTCTCATATGGCTACTTTGCAACAGAGAACTTGATTTATTCTTCAAACAATCTTCTTGTCATAGTTACATTACTTCGAAATGTAAAAAATGTACCTAAGCCCTGTGATATAATCCCCTGTTGGCTGCTTCTCGCTGCAACTATTAGAAATAATGAGGTGGTATATTGGACCTTACCGCAAAATAACTAACGAGAATGCTTTTATTATTCATCTTGCAACTTAAGTATCTTGTACCCTGTGCCTTGGAATAGAAAGTGTATTTTAAGCCCATGTTGACTGACACCAGACTCTGAGCTAGACTTAAAAAAAGTGTAGATACACGTATTTAATTAAGTATCGCACAAAATTATATGTATTTCGCAACTTTGCTTCAAGTCCCCGACGCGCTTGGATGGTTGAGCGAAAAAAAGAATTAATCTTGATCCGCATCGATACTGTGTAATTATTTCTTCAAAGGTTAATACAAACTGTTGGTTAAAGATCAAGAAACCGTTAGCGCTAAGGCTACCCAAGTACCCACGCCTGTTAACGTCTTTCGTATCGCTTCGGGCAAAGGGTATTGTCCACCACGAGTCGCCAGTAATCTTGGCTAATATAACAAATGCGAAAGTCTTGTAAGTTTGTTATTCAATAGCGTAGCGAGGTAAGGAAAGCTGCGGAGAAACCTTAAAGGCTACCTAAGTCTGCAGCGCAAAGCACTTTGTATTTCCTACCTTCTTGTTTCTCGTTATTTTTATCGTCCTGTGGTCCTTTGGCCGCATTGCTTGAATGAGCAACCAACTTTTTCTTCGTGAGGATTTTAGTTTCATGAAAAGAAACCTGGGAGTTATGTCTAAAAGATGAGCACCAGCATTTTTCCCTGTACAACATTTTCTGACAATTGTTCATTGTTGAGCAGTCTGTAATGGAATCTAGGTTCAGTAGTGGAGGTTTGCGGTCAGAGATAAGACATTACGCTCCAGACCAGACTTTAAAAATAAACACTATCTCCGTCATTCAATCGCGTTGTTATCAATGTCAAAAACACCAGGCGGGCGGCTCCGGGACTGTGGCAAGAGTATAAAGCTCGGGCGTCTTACAAAATGGTTGTCAGTGAGATAAAATCGCGGTTTTGTGCCCATAATAGGCACGAGACTGGAAGTGGACACGACGGTGACCCGACCCGGGGCACTTGCCCTTACTATCACGACATGGAAGTGACTTTATGTCACATCTTATTGTGTACTTTGTCTTATTACCTTTTCATTATGAGGTACTGCTTCTACGATGTAATGGCGAGTGCACGCTGATCGTTTCGTCATGTTGTTTACTGTTTCATTGGTGCCGATTCCCTTGTTCACAAACTAAACTAAATTTAAGTTCAGTGCATCTTTTTCTTTCTTTCATCTATTTCATTAAGAAAAGGACAGAAGATAAATTTTAGTTTAGTCCTGTCAAATTAATCAGCGCCTGTCACTCTCCATACAAGTTTAGACGTGATTAAAAACTTGCCAACTAAAATTACGTCAAGCGCTGATTAATTTGACAGGACTAAACTAAAATTTATCTTCTGTCCTTTTCTTAATGAAATAGAAAGAAAAAGATGCACTGAACTTAAATTTAGTTTAGTTTGTGAACAAGGGAATCAGCACCATTATTTCTGTCGTATACCTCCGCTTCTGTTGATGTAACATTACATTATACATGGTTCTTAAAAAGAAATTGTTATCCATCGAATCCAAACACCATGCATCTAGCGCTTATTTAGTGCTTTAATAGATGAATGGAAGAACTTAGAATTGAACGCTAATCAATGCTATTTAGTTCTTTAGCACGAAATCAATGAATTCGAAACCTTACTGTCTCCATACTCTTTGGCTTTATAATATTTACATAAAATTAATAAATGCTAACTTAAAAGATGGGATTTTCTACAGAAGCCGACCCGTCTGATCCCTGAAAATTAAATTTAATTCACGTTATTACGGCGTTAGTCTCTTTGAAACTTCGTTCGTTTAGCTTGATATATTTTTATTTCGGCATGTTCTTGAACATTCCTTATACTAAGCACTTTTTTTTTTTTGTTTACCTTACTTTGAAACTCTTGGCCTGCGTCTCACCTGATGGTAAGTGGTGATCAGGCCGAAGGTGGAAGTGACCTTCACCCGGAATCCTCAACCACAGAGGAACTGGCTAACCTCTAGCTGCAGAAACACAACAATGCTTTTAACATTGTTGTTATGGCGACAGACTTAGACAAGATGCGGACTTAGAACAAGCCCTACCACGGCTACCACCAAACAAATTCCACCAACATTAAAATTCAGTCATCAATCTTAACTTGGTGCTAATTAAGTAACAAAATATGAAGTCTATTACTATTAATCAAAAGAAAGTACTTAATATCTGATTTTATTACATCAGAAATTAACTCTCCAATAGCAAACAATGATTTTAGTTTTTTAAGCTGCGTTATTTTGTAGCTGTTTCATTGTTGTGTTAAAAGTTGAAGACTTAACAGTTACGAGTTTCGGGTCGTGTTTTGAGTACAGTTTTATTTTTCCTTGGAAATAGTTACACATACTACAGAACAGTTTGTACCTTTGTACTTTCGAAATAGTAGAGGAAACAAATATGGTTCGGTTCTTATGAAGATGTGAGAATGTAGTCAAGTGCAATATAGCTGTTTCTCAAGTTCTCAACACTTTAAAAGGCTCTAAATTAAATTGAGGCAGTCTCTTGAAACACTTCGATGGTTGTAGGATCTAACGTATTTTCACGTCTTGTAAACGAACTTGGTTCGTGTTCCTTCGTTGGATTAGAATAGAATATGGCGAAACTGCATCCAATACTAATAATCCAATTCGTATTTCGACTTTGCAGACTTAAATTTTATCACCTCTAAATATTCGGTTGTAACTGGCTGTAGCAACACTGTAATTTACCGGTAGGCACTCGTTACTATATTTAATAATGACGGGACAGCTGTACGGATCCCTCGCCTCACAACAGGTGTGCACGCGCCTTAATTTTTTTTATGACTCTGTTATGCACCGTCTCGCTCTTTCAAGATAACGACTACAGAAAGAGAGGTGACAGTTGATATCGAATAAAAATTAATTAAATATTGTTATCCTTTCAACTGTCATTAACGAGACACAATAGAATTTTAATTGTTATCCACCTCAATGAGGCGTCGTAACAGATGATGAGACATATTTCATATCAATTTGTAAATTTTTCTTATACATTTTTTACATGATAATTTAATGTCATCGATCATGAAAATAAAAATTAATGACAGTGCAGAGCTTTTAAACAATGCTTTATCTTCATGACGTTAATTGAATTAATTGAAACAGTCCGCCCACTGAATTAATTCGCAAAAAAGTAAACTTCATTTTGAAATTGTCGAACAGAAAACAACATTTGCAAATAAAGGCTATTAATTAGCACAACCTGCAAAAGTACCACATAAATATGTCTGCTAATTAAAATTGACTTGATAAAGTGCAAACCGCATTTTCAGTCACATCATAATTACTGCGGACAGCATGTTTTGAATATTTTGCACCGTCTTCCAAAAAGAATCGGAACCCGTTCTTTGAGCAAAAAAAAATCGGTAAATTATATCGATATTATCGTGCATCGATACCGCGCGGGCCTCGGCGTGCGCTGCCCGACTCTCTGAATCGGCAGCTGTGACAGATTTTGTATTTATAGCACGAATACACCAGACATCCATTTGCAATTTTCGTGCAAGTGGTTCCGACCTTTATTGTTCCTACCTGCTGGGCACAAAATATTTATAGTATGCATCTGCATTCAGTGTGACATAATCCAAGATTGACGACTAAGTTTTATAACCAGCTTATAACTTAAATACACCGTTCAGAACGGAAAATTTGGAAACGCAAAATTTACATCAACTAGTCTACAATATGTACACTCGAAGTTCTGAATAGAATGGTTTCCTTTCAGTAAATACCTATGAAGAATTCAGCATCACTCAAACCCAGTTGGGAATAAAATTCAAGGCATTTTTGTACAGGATCATCTGATGAAAGGTCCGGACGTAATATAAAAGGAAGGTTTAGGAAAATAAGCTCACATAACTCTGATAGGGGCGTTCCGTTGTTTTGTTTGCCACATTTACGAAATAAAATACAAAAGCTCCTGACTATTACGAAGCTTTTCGAGATGTACGAGTGTTTTACGCGGCGAACATAACGTTACCTGTGCTAAGTTAAATAGCCAACTATGTTATCAATCGTCTTCTGTATCGTAAACGAATTAGAACTAAATACCAAGAATTAGTACATTAAGATACATTCAGGTCTCGGAAAATCGCTCTGAGGTTAGCCAATTCGCCGTGATCCCTCGATTAACTCGGTCACATGTGTGCCGTAAACATCTGGTTTACATCTTCAATGCCAAGTCTCCTATAACCCGAGCCTCGTAGGACATCAAAGGACATCAAATGCTCCATCGAACGGCACATAATGGCTTTCGGCCAACAACGCGACGGAGTTACAAATCGCTTTTAATACCGTAGTCTGCAGACTGGGAAGACAGCGGAGGTCAAGTGTTGAATATTCAGCAGGCGGTTTAAATTAAGCTTTGGTTTAATGGTGTTAGGAAAAAGTTACAGGTGTAGCTTTGAGAAAAGTTACTTAGTTTTGGGCAAAAATGTTCCCCTCGATACCAACAAGAGAAATATTCTTTGTCATCGCATTTAGCGTCGCCGTTCAGTCCAATCTACCTTGCATTATTTCTCCTTTAGTATACTACAGTTTTTTCTCACTGCATTCATGAATCAACCACCTCACAACGTGTTAATTTGTCAGCAATTTCCGAACTTGACTTATTGCTTGTGCCCACATAAATCTTGCGCACAATTATACCTCGATGAGATTGTTTCTTCCAACTGTAACCAAAAGAAACATTCTCTGAGACCAATTACAAGCTATTACCTAACGTAGCCATGAATAAATAAGTTTAACGATTGTGATCAAGCGTGTCTGACTTTCTCGTAATCTGATGGTGGATAATGTCCGGTTATGAGCGTGGCATCAATCATCCGCGACAGGGATGGAAATCGCCGCATAATAGGCCCCTACTTTAGTGTGACCTTCATGGACCTTCTTTTATCATAGCAGCGAGGTAATCATGATGTTTTCCTTGAAAATAGGTATCCATCTATTATTTTCGTAGTGATATGCTAAGTAGTATATACGTATTATCGCGTACATATTCTGGCATTTCTCACGAGAAAAACTTGAATAAACTATCTACTTGTTTTGGTAAAGCTGGAAAGACTTTCCTTCGGGCAAACTTGGACAACTATTAGTTACAATTTGCCCTTAGGTACTGTCCGGAATAAGAAGTTTCTGTGTCTTTATCTATAAAAAGTTTTGTCTCACGAATTGCGGACGAAAAAGTAAAATTTATTATTAACAGCTTCAGCTTGGCAGTTTGCAGAATAGCGGTGTTTGAAATAAGTGAGTCAAGAGATACATTTTTTTTTCTTTGTTGAACTCTAATAACTCTCCACTGAGAAGAAAAACATCCTACAGTAGTAATTTAGTCAAGTCCTGGCAAAGTGACAGTCCTTTGTAACCCGAGACGAGTCAAAACTAAAGTCGTTTATTCACGAGGAGACAAAATAATGTTAGTAACATGACGTGGATCAACGGGGCTATATACCATATCGCCTCATACAATAAAGCCTCGTGCAGACTGCTAATTGTTCTATCGTGAAGTTTTTTTAGAAATTGTTTTGTTAGAGTCACATCTCGCCAGTCTGCACGTGGTTTTAACCGTTGATGTGCACTACTTGTAACTGGCAAATGGCGATTATCTACGATATTTGTAAACTTCGATATCAGGCTATAACAGCCCTCTACTGAACATATTCTTCTCCCAAGATGCGCCACAACACTTTATCCTGCTCTCCACATCCAGCCTGCCGCAGCCGCAGTTTTCAAGGTTCATCAAATCCATTTAGATAACTGGCGTTCACTTTGCTTTCCAATTCGAGGTCCTTCTCCACTCCAGTACTCGTCTACTTCAACTGGCATCGGTTACTTCGCTACTTGGTCGCGCACATTATTATAGTCTAATTCTTGTCGCCAACTGAGTGCATGGCTTTAACTTCAGACGGCAGTCTATTTTAGGAGCCAAATCGTTTATTTTTATATCCCCGACTTGCCCTACCAATAAATAAAAGTTTACGAAAGCACCATTTTACTTTTTATTTTTACCTTCGTTTCCTATAGAAGGATGTAGGAAATGTTGAGTGTTTACAAGAGCGACATTTATTGCTGGTACATTAACATAGTATAAAAGTCCAACTATATAATTAACTACTGTATGTGTATTTACGGAATGTAGTATTGCATTGTTAAGATAAATGTTCATATTTGGTCTGAGAAGATGTCTATTTATGGTTTGGTATTCAAGTATAAATCCATATACAGTTAAGTTCTTATTTACGCAACTGAATTGTCTTATAGTCCTGGCAATCTATTCTGTAAAATTCTCACCGTTAAAACTTGAATTGAAGTGCAACAGTAGCAACAGGTGAAATGACAGCTCACTTCAAGCTCACCTAAAGGTACCATTCCGAACCCGACCGCAGGAGGCAACTGCAGGCGACGTGTCGCCGCGACACGACTGGTTTCTATGAAATACGTTGGCAACCGGGCGAGTAACAGGCGACACGTGCAGCCCGAAGCAGCTAAGAACAGATTTTTGCTGGGACTGTTTTTGTTGAATTAGTATGTTTTTTGTTTTTATCTAATATTTGATTACGTGCTTATTTATTTATTTAGTTTTTTAAGTATACAAATTATGTATTAGGTATGTTGAAACTGTTTGTACTCTCCGTCACTTGTCCTTAAGGGTTCATTAGAAAACCAGCGTCAGACAGTATCTGTTTGGCATTAATGCTGAAATGAACCTTTTTGCCGCAGCCGTGAGGCACATACTATTGTTTTTAAAACATTTTTTTATTTTTATTTTCACTGTGTTATTTGTGTTTTGTGTTTCACGAACTGTGTCCAAATAAATGTTTTTCTTTCTTTCTTTCTTTTCTTTCCCGACCGCAGACCAATAGTGTCGCCAACGCTCGAGCAATAGTCACGTTTTTCTATCTTCTATCTATCGACTGGAATACGGGCAATTACCGCCTGCGGTCGGGTTCGGAATCATGACTGCAGCGACATGACGCCGCGACGTGTTGCCTCGACATGACGCCGCGACACGTCGTCTGCAGTTGCCTCCTGCGGTCGGGTACGAAATGGTACCTTAAGTTTTCACGGTGAGATGAGAGCTGTCATTCCACATATTGCTTGTTTCTACATATTTCTTCATTATCTCGAAAACGCCACGCTTTACCAGGCATAACTTTTATCAAAAGCATAGTAACGCATGCGTGTGCATATAAATAAAAACATCACACATAGTTAACACATTATTAATGTGATAAGTGATAACACATAAACATGCGTGTTATTGTTTACTTAATAGTTAGAAAGAAAATAATCTTTATTCTTCTTTACATAATAGTTCAACCGAATCGAACGAGAACTATCGACTCGGACGATGCTTCGGAGTTGATTAGAAATCACGTAATTGTGTTTACAAACTCTGAACGGACAAAGGCAAGCATTGTTATGTCATTTGTTCAGATCTAACAAGGGAATGTAAAGATTGGCAGGATAGGTCATATAGTAAGAACTATGGGCTTGTATAGAACTTGAGTGTTTTAGACCACAGTAGTCTAAATTAAGAAGAGAGATGACTGGGCACTAATTAGCGGAGATCAGGAGGGGGCACGAACTCCTTAAGAATGGAAGGAAAAAGAAAAATGGTCAAAAATTATAAACTGAATGCTGTATAAACTTTATTAGGTTCACAACAGCAGAATATCGTACCTATGAAGCCCATCCTAAAAATACACAACCGGACATCCAGTATCTCGCATTATCATGCGCCCGCGCTTCGCAACTTATCGCAAGCGCGAGCGCCAGCACGCATTCCTCTCTGAGGTTTGAACAAGGATAATTTGTCACACCAAATTATATCCTGGTGTTAGTCTAGGCTGTGTAATCAAAATTTATAATTTTACAAATATTTTGTTTGTCAAGATCAACGGAGTTAAATTAAGAAATATATAATTATAGAGAAAACAATTTCACACTGTGTGTTTGCTCAATATAACTATGTGTTTCAAAAGAGCACACAAGTAAGTAATGTCACCACATAGTAATATGTTTATACAAATAGACACATAAGTACCTAAATATAGCAATAAATTATTACTACTTATTCATGGATAAGTTCTTGTAATAAAATCATGCCGTAATGTCAATATTTCGTTATAAGACAGTTTAATAACAAATGTAACACAATTTTTATCAATAAGTTCTTTTGACTGATAATACTAGACTAGCGATAGACGCATTAAATCACGTTCTATTACAAAATAAACAATATGGCGCCTAATTGGTCTAGTTAGAGCTAAGCTACAAGCCTTGAGATTTCTTATTTGATTACCAAACTAGGTTTATTTTATACTACCTATTTCACTCGCGTTCTATGTCACCGTCTTCCTGCCCTTGACCCATGTTACTTGATTCTTCCGTTCTCCCCTGTCAACCGTCACGCTATCATTCACTCCCTTCTCTTTCATATCATTCCTCACACAATCCATCCATCTTTACCTTCCTCCCTCTCCCTCCATGAACATTTATATTCATCTCTCTTTTAGTCGGATGCGTTTCCTCCCTCCTCATCACATGGCCATACCAAGCCGAACGATTATTAACTACTTCATGTACTACACTCTATGACTGCCAAAGTTCAACTAAATCCGCTCAGCATATTTGTGTAAGATATGAGATGAAATTTCCATGTAAGAAAATCGCACTGTTCCTATTGGCCAAGGAAACTCGCCCCGTATCATCAATCATCATACCCTGCACCACATTTAAGGACACAAACATCTCCTATCAAATATTGGCCGTCCATCTTTATGAAAATACCCCAATAATGCCAGGTCGTTTGGAAGAGTACTCAATCAAAGTGATAGCTAATTATGTTTATCCATGTCTCTTGCCAATATATCTATCCTCCCATGTTAGCCTTGGGTCCATTACACTTGGCTAGTTATGATAATACATCTCTGGTATATCCTCCAGCCTCCAGGTACACAGAATGTTCATGTATGTATTGTACTCGTATGACTATCTTAGACTGCAGCGGTGGTCATAAAAATTCTTCACACAGCATTTAGATCTCTATTCTCGTTATGCTGTTTGAGACAAACATCTGGGAATGCGTGTGACCAAATTATATTGCTTTGTTTGGACTATGATATGAGTCACAAATTTTTACATGTGTAAATACTACGTCGTATTTAGTGTTACAAAGTGTTATTATGCGTGAAGTGACAGACAAAATATTTTGTTTCAACGTCATCGATGTCCACTTCATTATTGAACATTCCTGTTCCATTAAAGGAGTCTTGGTTGTAGTTATAAAGCTAGACTAACAGGTTGATGCCCATCTTAATAGACAACTTGTTATCCCCCTCTAGAGACTGGAACAAAACGCCACGTGCTGGTCCTTTACAAATCCCTCGTGCATCCTTATACCATGTGTGTTTCGAGTACTACGGAGTTACGGACATGACCTTTTCGAAGGCCATCGAGTAAATTATGTTCCATCTTGTTAATCTGAGAGTAAAAAGGGAACGCCAAAAACGTTCAGTCCACAAAAAAATAATTGTGCACCAGCTGCTCGTCAATTTTTGCAAGCTGCTAAAGATCGGGCAGCCGAAAAAACAAGACATTCAGATCGACATTAATGACTCTGAAATAGTACTAAACATAAACAAATCACACAAATAACTATAATTGAATACCGCTCAATCAATAACAAATAAAATGGCGATGGAAACACATCAATAGATTCAATTACCTAATTCAGCCCTTCTTCCAGTTCAAACGAATCAATCTTCATTACACGAACCTTCAATATAAATTACTGTGAAAATAAATCGTTCTACTAATGAGAAATTGATTCTAAAAGTATTTTTATGGGCTCTAACGTTAGTTTTATAAATAAACAATCGAACATTCCTACGAATCCCCAAGACAAAATGTATGCATGCAGGTGCTGCATACTGGAGAACCATTATTTTATGGCTGTATATTTTCCTGGTACTAAAATTAACATATTTATCCTTTATGGACATTGATGAAACGACATAACAAGCCCAGTTTATGTGAAAATTAATTTAGTTGCTGATAATTTGGGCGCAAATCTGGCCTTCGTCACATCCTGGGCGTATTGACCTAAAACAAATCGAGTATGGTCCAAATTATGGCTAATAAATTGTGATTACACGTGGTCAGGACGTTGACCCGTATACCCAAAATTGTAACCCCCCTCGGCGAACACATGGGTTTGCTCAGGCTCAGACTGTGTTTGCACATAACTAGAGAACGTGGTTATGGTCGGGCTATTGATAGATCTTGTTACGATTTGTAGGTCAATTAACGTCCTATATTGGTTGTAAACTATTGCAAGGGCGTATTTGTTTGCCCAACGTTAGCAGACTCTGATCGATTATAAACAAAAACAGCAGTAGAAAACCTCTTTCGCACAAGGTTTTCAACACAGTTGCGTAAAATGATTTCTTTTCGGTTGGAATTTTGAGCAAAGACTTCCAACTACTGGTCTGTTCCGATACTCACATTCCAGAATTCCAGATGTAAACTTACCGTAATTTATAAAAAGGCGATCAAGTGCGTCCTACATTCGGATGCTCATCCACTAGGGCATGTGCAGGGTACTAGAAGCATTCACAAACTGTAGGAGAGCTCTCGACGTCATTTACGAGTACCTTCACGAATGGAGCTCCGGTTGACTCGTCAATTTCAGTCCGCTTTAATTCGAAAACACGATCCTTTGAAATTGGGCTTGCTACCCTGTGATATTTGGTAAACGGTTTAAGGTATGTATGAAATGCTAACGAACATCGTTTTATGAATAAAAATATAGTTAACGTAACGAACGTAACGTTAGTTAGTTTCTTACTGAAGCAAGAAATACTAAACGTTATTAATACCCAAACATAACTACTAAGCATTACTAATACGCAACGCGATACAGATTGTAACAAGTTTTATAGTTGGTAATTTTATGAATAACAAGACTCCATTACCATATTCTTGAGAAAAATTTAGTGTCGTCAATCTGAAGTCTTCTTGAAACATTGTAACTACATTGTTTCAAAAACACGTTCGAAGCATTCCATTAGTCAAGTAGTTCAGCTGGAACAAACAGTAAAAGCAGTTTTAATTAATTAATTACTTACACTAAGTTTTTCCTCCGCGCTTCAGATTGAATTTAAAACGATTTTGCTCTACAATGTAGCGGCTACTTAGTTACTACGCTGCTGGCTCAAACAGTAGTCATTGTTTCTACGAAGCTTTGTTCTGCCTCGATGTAATGAATCGTAACATGCTTCTCATTCGTGTATTAAAAAAAGAAGCTGATTGCAACCAATTCGGGAGGTGTGGTCTCAACAATCAACAGAGTGATTCAGCAATCTTTTCAAACATCTCATTGATTGTGTCTTTCGCTTTCATGTAAGTAATACGTTGCTACTCTGTTAGTTTAACTACATAGGTACCAGCTTTTTGTATAGATACTTAAATCTTTTTTATAATTTTCTTTTCATTGCCATAAAGTAACGCTCTGACAAGTGCCAACACATCGATCGATCAAACTTCATCAAAGTTACTTACGATATTTTTTCTTCCAACACTTACACAGCTCGCTACTTAAGTGTTTAGTAATACTCAATTTAAGGTGTTTAAAACTGTCGTGAGACCGTGTGTAATAGAATGGCCCACGTCGCGTGGCTCAAAAGTCCCGCTCGATGGCCCATAGTAATGGCTGCCGACACGCAACCTCCGCACTATCTTACTATTTTACTACTACGAATCTTTACTTCCGAGTATGCGGGCTAATTGTTACGTCAAGCTGTTTTTGCTATCTTCGATTTTAATGATCCTCTCTCTTACACTTATTATACCGTTTATTTGTTTTTTCGTGCACATCACGCGATGTTTGCGCATTCAACGTGATCTTTCATTGCATCCATTCTAAAGTTAATGTTCGTGACTTTTTTAGTCACTTCATTAGATCTTTTGAGTAATCCGTTAAGTGTTTTGACGTTAGCTTGTTTTTTATGATTGTTGATGGACGAACATGGCAGTGTGTCGACGGGTTGACTGTAGAATGGATAGGTTAGGAAAGCAGAGGTAGTATCGTTTGCTTGTTGATGTTGTGTTGCAGCTCTATACAAATACCTGGCATGGTCCCACAGATCGTGGTCACAGACCATCTATGTTGTGTTGTCTCGAAAAGCTGCGGATTTTCTCACATGTTCTGTATTTGTGCATACATAACAGTTGGTTCTGAACTCTCGTGTGTTTGGACTATTAATGCTATGATAATGAGTTGTTACAATTTCTTAGGAATGATTGATGAAGCTACACACTAGCTGACGTACGTCTGTGATAGTTTTACATTTTGTGAACATGAATATGTTGCTTTTGTTTGTATAGAAAAGTGACCTCATTTTATTTGAGGCGACTTGAATCTTACTCCAAAGTTCTCAAACAACTTGAACGCAGACTAAACACACTCGATATCGGACATTCAAGTACATTACATTGTATAATTATAATAACGTACAATATTAAGAGAAGTGTTGCCATTTTCCTGATATAAACAGCAGCTACTCAGATACTACGTGCTATGGTTTTCCTTCCTACATTATTATTGACTACTGTACCTACTGTCCTGCATTCCACACTTGGAAACTAATTTCGCTTTTCCATCATTATGTATTACGCGGTTATCCTGATACCTGATGTCCAAAAATGGATCGATTTGTTTTACCAATCGTATAATTTGGCTGAATCAACTAAACTAACTGGAATGTAAATACTTTTAAAGACCATAAATCAAATCAATCAATCAAATATGGGTTTTTATAAAAGTTCTTTAAACCATATCGTCACTAGTGTGGCAATATCTATTATAATAAAATAATTCGTACATTAATTTAACTATTACAAATATTAATATTAGATTATATATGAAATTTATTAAAATAATTACATACAGAAAACTGACAAAATGCTTCAAAGTTCTTCCGAAAGGAGCTTCTCTTTTTATATGCGTTGTTTCTTTTTAGGGTACCAATTCGAGGGTAGTTCTCATAATATATTTAGCAATCTTGACCCCAAACACCATAAAAGCAGCCCAAGGGGGTAATTTGCCTCGCAAACGCTTTGCATCCCCTTCAACGACGAATTTAAAAAGAAATGAGATTGTTTTAGGTCCCAATAAAATATTATCAGATTCAGTAACATGTTGCGTGTTTACATTAAATCATTTTTCATTGCTATACAGGTTTTTAAGACTAAAAATAAATTGCTGTTCGTTAATCTCGCTAAAACTCGAGAACGGCTGGGCCGATTTAGCTGATTTTAGTTTTGAAATGTTTGTCGTAGTCAAGGGAAGGTTTAAACGGTGAGAAAATATGGAAAAATTCACAAAAAAAAAAAATTATGAAGAAAATTCACGTTCTCATACATTTTGTGTGGATCGGCTTTTTAATATCTAGGTAGGGTAGAAATTTTAAAATCCTAAACATGCACATTCATTGACTGTTAGGCGGAACGAAGTTTGCCGGGTCAGCTAGTGATCAATAAATATTCTGTTTAGTCACAATTTTCAAACTTGGCAGTTTTCTATTTATTCCTAATTATATCTTTAACTAGCTTTTGCCTGAGGCTTAACCCGCGTGGTTATCGGAAAATATCCCACGGGAACGTACTACCAAGTTTAAAAGTACCCTGTGTTAATCCAGGTTATAAACTATCCATGTGCCTGTTTTCATCCAAATCCGTTCAGCCGTTTTTGCGCCAATCTGGAACATACGTACAGACAAACGG
The DNA here is from genome assembly GCA_963680765.1 of Agrochola lychnidis. NCBI lineage: Eukaryota > Metazoa > Arthropoda > Insecta > Lepidoptera > Noctuidae > Agrochola > Agrochola lychnidis. The sequence continues at coordinate 19,027,920 of OY796862.1, forward strand.
ACGAATATTCTTTTTACTATTTTTTTATTATATGTCTAGATTGGAAAGTAATCATTGAGATTAATTGATTTATATATTTTTTTAAACTATTCCAACTCCTACTACTCAGCCAATAAATTGTCTAACAACACCAAATCAGTAGTTTGTTTTGTCTACTTCGCTTCTGGGCTTCGTTAGACTTGTTTGCGTGTTAAAACAAAGCGGTTTATGTTTTGGTGGTGTACGTAACGTGGCCGTTGACCTCTGATCCAGGCTTGGAAGTGATCCAACTTAACGTTTTCGGCCAGCCGAGCTCATTCTATGCTGAACTGACACAAAGGATATGATGATTATTGTTAGTGTCTGCACCACCACTCAAATCCGATAGACGCGGCGCTAGTGTTTATGTCATTGTGTTGTATCAAATTGCATTAAAAAAATGTAGTTCCACAATTTTCCGCCGGACTCCAGTGGTGGCGCGAACTCTAAAATGGTCTTTTTAGCACGTTAAGCCGTTGGTCCCGACTGTCACTCATGGATCTTTGACAGTTATTACGGGTCGTCAGAAGCCCGAAAATCTGACAACCAGCCTTAGGCTAAGCGTATGCTGAGACGCAGGTGACGCAGGTCCACACAGCGCAGAGCAGAGCAGATTTTGTAATGCAAGAACGTACTGACAGCTGCGTACGCTGCGGTGCAGGCACGTGCGACGCAGACACGTGTCTGACCTGCTCTGGCACAGATTTCTACGCGACGCGTGCAGATCGTCATTTGTTTTACCACTGATTCATAATTTTGTTTCATTGAAAGATTGTTTGTACTAGCTAGGACGCGAATGTGTCTGTGTAGCTGCATCGCAGCATGCGCTCGCGGCCTATGTCGGCCTCGCCTGCCCTACCCTGCAAAATCTGTACTGTGCTGCGTCACCTGCGTCTCAGCATACGCTTAGCCTCACCAAGGGGTATCGTATTACCCAGTAACTAGGTTGTGGAGGTCAGATAGGCAGTCGCTCCATGTAAAACATTGATATTCAGCTGCATCCGGTTAAACTAGAAGGCAAATGATGATATTAGAATGGTCTGTTTCACTTGTAGAAGCTCTATTTACTTCATACTGTCAGTAAATACGCCAGCTACGATGACTCAAAAGATAAAAGTACCGAGAGTACCGTTTTCTTCCTCTATGTGACGTAATCGATCCCGGTTTCCGACTTCCTTTTGCACCGGAGTTGACTAGGTCAAAGCATTTCCTACCGACACACTCCTTCGGCTTGCGCAAAACATACCTACATACTCCTACGTAGTACATAGCGACTATGTAGGTCATAACCATATGCCGCCTTATCTTTAACTTGACCGTCAGTTTGGGTCCTGTTCAAACGCTCATGCTACTTCCTTACGGCTCTGGCAATGTCACCGTGTCGTTAGGACAGTGTTCCGACAATTCTGCAAGCATTCAGATCCATCTGAGGTGCCTCTAGTGTGTTTTAGTGATACAATGTAGAGAAATCATTACCCAATCGTGAGGAAATTGTGCAGACGTGCTGACACTCACTCAATTTGTGGGTGAGGAATATAACTAGTGTCAAAGAAGTGCTGATATCGCTTCTATACTGGTGTCTTATCATTGCGGAAATTTAATCTGAGATATGCGAGAGTTAAGTACCTTGTTAGTTGAAGAAGTAAGGATTTTTTCTGTACATTACGATTGAATCGACAACATAGCGATAGCGGGGCTATGGTGTAGTTAGATAAAAAGTCTTTCTGCATCAAAAAGCTTAGATAATTTGATATTCGTGCAGAGAATTAGATATTTGCGTGTGTTATGGTGCATTCTTCTTTGTATCGACGCGAGGTACTCGACGGAAATTGCTCATTGCCCCACACTTTTAATGACTACTTCCTTAATGAAAGCTTAATGACTCCGCTTGTGTGGAGAGGAATTGTTCACAATAATTAAGGGTTTTTTGGTGTTGCTATTCTTGTATCATTGGTATCTGGACTTAAATCATTTTGTGGAAATATTTAACGAATTCGTATTTTGTAATGGTTTTTCTATTCCATTTTCAAATCGTTTCTTCAGAGTCAGACAACCTATTAAATGGCTAATAATGAACGTCCATTACTCCTTGGCGCCCCTTCCTACAAACGACAGTAATAAATTATAATTTTCTTCCTCGTGCCACCTTCGCATTCCAGGTTTATCCCTCATTTCCTGGTGTTCTATATTTTGCGTAATCCTACAATGGTAGTAGAAAGGAAAAATATGTCCTTTACCGACCGTGACCTGAAATAACTATGGAGGAAATACCTTTTAGGTCTTGTTAGAAGATATTATGTTGTTATGGATCATTAAGTTCCCTTCCCGTTTATTTGAATTAAATGGTTTCAGTTTGAATTATTTTTTTCATTTATTTTTTGCCTATATGTTGTCCCACTGCAGGACAAAGGCCTCCCCTTTCTCCTTTAATAATTTAGGTACGGTACTTCAAAAAGAGGAAATTATTTTTAAACAACCGGCTTGTACGACAAGTACCCTTATAGCATAATGCACAATCAATCACAATTTGTTTCGATTTGAAACAGATAGATTCATTGCTTCATAAGTAGGAAAAAAAATCTGCTCAACAACGTAAATAACGCAATGAATGTTGTTGAACTGTCAAAATGAAACAAATTAGGCATAATCGTTTACTAAGTTACACAATTAGGGTACAGATCTATGAACGTAAACAAGGCAAAAGAAGAATGTAAGGAAAGGATCGTAGCAGGTGGCGTTCTGTAATACAAAAACAACACACTAACTACAAATGGAAAATGCATCATGCAATTCATACAGTGACATAATAATAACATTTCCTTATAGCTACACGAAGTCGGATATTATTAAGTATATTGCCCCCAAAAATAACGTTTCATAAATATAAAGTAATAGATCCTTCCGCACATTGTTTCAATCATATTCAAATCAATACGTTTATAAGCACACCACGACCGGGAACGTTCGGAAACACACTGGTTCGCGTGACGTAATCAATTTATAAAAATAAAAAACGGAATAGGTACGTTTTGGATCCCGCTACTTTCCGGTGGCCGCCCAAAATGTCGCGGTGACTAAATTTTAATAATATTTTTGCTGTAATAACTGAGTAATCAGGTTTTAATGGATGCACGTTGACATATCGTGCATTTAAATTAAATGTGTAGGTAGTTTGCGAATTTCCTGCACGCGGGCCGATTATTGTGAGCCGTGTCGGTATTCCTCAATTATAAATGTCAGTTATTCTATTCAGTCTATAGAATCAATTTTCAATAAAATTAACGATTAATTTTATTTTGATCTAAGATGTAATTTCAGATTCTGAATGATGCCTCTAAAACTACATAAGTACTGACATATTTATTATTTAACCGTTACTTATGTGGCACAAATAGGTAAATAAAAAATAAAAAACAGTGGCACTCCGGAAGTGCCGACAGAAGTGAAAACTTGAAAAAAAATCGGCACCGCAGTAATCAATGTGTTGATGTCTTTTACTCCACGCATCGCGGTAATCAACGCGTTGATGTCTTTTTAATGGTCAAAAGCTAGTGTCGTCACAGTGTCGCGAAATCAATGGTTTAGTCCCATCGAAAAAATCCCCAAAGCGCCTAAAGAAGTTTTCATTTAAAAAAATAAGTATTTATAATTATTATAATTACTAGGTATTCCCATACCCTTTATCATTTCCTATTGAAATGATAACGTTATCCTGAAAACCGTATCCGTCAGGAAGTGACAATATTTTTGATTTTTGCTCGCAAGTTTGTTCCTCGAATACTTCAATAAATTATTTTGCGTATTGCCCAGTGCATGGTGAAATATTTTTCTGAAAGTTTTTCCGCCATTGAATTCATAACGTCGGTAACATCCGTAGCATCGACAAATATCATACTGAATTCTGAAAAGACCTCTTTCCTAAGCGATACTATTTCACGTTGAAAAATCGATCTCCGCCCGGAACGTCATCTTAGAAGTAGGGCAGACTCATTACCTTTCTGCATCAATATACATATAAATGATAAAGTGGAATACATTCTAACACTATTCCAGTATTCTCCACAAAACAGTTTTGACCTAGTTCTCCGCTTACATATTTTAACAACCATCCAATTTGCCAAAACCTAACTCGAAACTTCACTGCTAGGCTAATTGAACATAAACACAGCTGTGTTCTGATAATATTTTAACTGAAGTGATGAGCCAAAGCCCACAACGTCAAGTTAGCCATTTCAAATCATAGCAACTGCCTGAAAATGTTTCAACCGAAAGCTTGAGGTAACTTAATATGATGCAACTTCTGAATACCTGGAAAGCGATAATTCTTTATGTATACAACTGTGCACGATGCCCTTTTTTTTTTTTTTTTTTTTTTGGGTGGGAAATTATCAAATAACTTCTCCCGCTCTGGGCGGAGCGGGAGGGCGTGTCAGACTCTTACTGACTAAAACCCACCCGTGTTCCTTCAGTTGCCGTGTTGCCAGGGGGCCACGATTTCCCTATCGGTTTTCTTCGAACCCCCGGCAGGCATTGGCCCTAGCGGACCCCGTCAATTCTGCTGACATCTCTTTGAGGCGCGCGTGGAACACAACGCGCCGAGGTCAACTCGCTCGTGGGCGCAAGTAGCGGAGGAGCTACAGTGATTAGACTTACTAAATTGTGTATATAAAATTACTAACTTTGAAAACCACTTTTTTGTTTAAAGAGATAATTGATTACCTTTTGTTGCATTGATTAGTTGTGTTATTAAAACCATTTTTAGCTTTGGAATTATGTAAATCGCTCTAACCGATTTAAAGATATAGGCAAAAGAAAATGTGTGACATTAAAGTGCGATTATTTTGTTATGTAATAGGTCTAATTAGTTTTCAATTAGCTGTAAGTAAATGTTGTAGCATTCTAATTAGAAAAGTAAGCGTAATAAAGCGATACAAACCCTTGTGTTTTATTACCATGCCTCTGCGACGTCAGTAGTAGAAACAAAGGGATAAGGGTAAAATATGTGTATTCTCTCCAAATAAGACGTCGCAGAATGTTAATTTATGTGTAAATAGTTAATTAGCTACTAGAATATAATAAAATAAAGATTGTAGTAATAAGATTCATGAAAAGAAAAATAAATAGAGGTTGCGGGGGAGAGGAAGAGGAAGTGAGGGCAGAGGAGGGAAATTTAGGGTATAAAAGACGGGCCGTTTCGCCCAGTAGACACTGCGATCCCAGCGCTCGACAAGACAACATAGTGTGAACTCTGCCGAAGCTCCCCATTCCTCGTCGTCGTTTGCCTCCAGAACAAATCCTTGCTGGTGTTTTATTCCATCGAGGTACAAGCCATCCCCAACAACAACCTTAGTTTTTGTTTACACTAAACTTCTTAAGGGGTCATTGTACTCATCATTATGAACAACTTTCGCTATGGGACCAAAGACGAAATCGCGAAAAAAAAATCAGCTGTTCCCTACATTTTGACTAGATATGCGAACATAAATGTAGGGAACAGCTGATTTTTTTTGGCGATTTCAGCGTTGGTCCCATAGTGAAAGTTGTTCATAATGATGAGGACAATGACCCCTTAAGAGGTTAAGTGTAAACAAAAACTAAGGTTGTAGAATAGTATTTAACTGATTTCAAAAAGGAGGAGGTTCTCAATTCGACTGTTTTTTTTTTTTTTTTTGTTTTCTATGAATTGATTTTGATTATTCTTTTTTGTTTGGTAGGTCATACTTCAGAGGTGGTCCCATATAAATTTTATTGACTTTGCTTGGGTACTTTTTGAGTTAGCTGCAATAAATAATACGTATTTTATCGCACTTAGTATGTGGATGATATGATAAGTTCCTGTCACTGTTATTTACTTAACAGGTAGTGGTATTCGAATTTATGTGGGGTAGGTACCACAACTAAAAAGTAAAAAATAAAAACAACAGACTTCCAAAAAAGTGAAAAATTACTTTAATTTCGGAAGTCATTATGTTTCACTTTGTAGTGTTTTGTTTGGAAGTCGGTTGGTTGTTTTGCCATTAAATATTACATGGAACTGTTAATATCACCACTTCGCTAAAGGGAACAACAACTCGATCCAATACCGAGCGGCCTGAGGCGAATTCGGAAACTCAATATTGAACATCCAATATCAGGTTATTAACTAATTAATTATCAGAATCTGTAATATGTACTCGATAGTCGGAACTGCAGTATCGGATTTACAGCGCGAACCACACATTATTCGCTTCATTATGGTCGACTTGTTCATGGAGCGACTGCAGTGAATTAAATTCTGAATGTAACGAATGATAAAGCAAAGTGACAATAAGTGTTAAAAAAAATCTTCCCAAATAATTTAAATAGCTGCTATAACTTGTGAAATAAGAACCGTCCTTACTCTAAAATTACTCATTTAATTCCGAATATAATTATTTAACCTCAAAATAGATACTAATCCCCAAATGAATCTTAAATATCATATACCCAATATCATAATCTAAAACTGTTTAATAAAACTACATATTTACAATATTTCAGGGATAAGGAAAATAATATGAAACACCAAGATATTTTGTCAGTCATTTATATTTCTTTGACAACATCAAATTCAATATTCTACACCATACCATCACATCTCCTATTCCCCACATAATATCACAATTCAGTCCGTATTCTAATATTTACCATGAAACTAACAGGTTAAGGTAACCTATAATTTACAGTAGATTTCCAACCAATACCATGCCAATCTATCTTTTTACCGACACAGCCACCAAGCACATCTTACCGTCACGAGCGCCCAACCCAGAAGGCCGTTCCTGCGCTACGTTCTGACACATCGAATCTTTGGGTGTTGCCAGTACAATATCCAACAATTACGTATTTATAAATTGAAACCTAACACTTGGAACTACCGTCATAAGCGAATTTGCGAATTGTAGGTATTCCACACCTCTATATACTCCAACCGAACCGAAATCAGGCGTCAGTAAAGTTATTTACAACAAAGTGGAATATTTCCACATTGTGAACTTCAACGCAGTAGCGCAGAAACTGAGCCGGTGGCTCGAAGCGCCATGATAGAAAACACAATATTGACACCCGTTACCGGTTACCGGTGAAAATATTCCCATCCCGATCCCGCGACCTGGTTACGCTACGGGAAATTATTGATATTTGATATCACAATACTACGATGCGGGATAACATGTTTCTGAGAATATTTCTTTATATCTTCAATGATAGCTGTCTGTGTCTGCAAGTTGTTAGGACCTTGTTCTGTGTTCATAAATAATGCACCTTACTGCAACAGGAAGATTAATGGTCATATTATACGAGGGGTCCATAAGGGCGTAGGGGACCCCTGGTCGGATTTTGGAAATTGTAATAATCGGACCCCTAAAACACTGCTTCACCGGCCTCACGAGATTAATTTCGACGGCTCCCAGAGTTAATCTATTAGTTTGCTAGAGATTAATTCTGATAATCTTACATATTTTACCCGTCATAACTTTATCGTGAATATAATTAGAAATGTCTCTACTTCTCTAGCAACAATTAAATCAGTCCCAATAATAAGAAATTCATCCACAGTAACAACAGAACGTTTATGTCCAATTTACGGAAATTGATCGTATATTTTTGCCCAAAACAACAACAACAAACAATAAATAAAGCCCTTAACCTGTAAAAGGACGAAAGCACTTATGTGATTATTTTCTTTTCAGATCGTGAACGATGAGACGGCCGTAACGAAGCTAATTCATCGCGACACGTATCAACCGAACAGGTGGGTTCGGTTTTTTCTGTTCTGTGGGTTCGAGGGTGCGTTACGTTGGCGTCGGTTACGTAACACCTGCTTCTTAGAACAGCTCATTTGTTATCTCTGGCACGTTCGCATTCAACCTCTTTTAGAATTGACCGTTTTTTTTAAGCTTGATATGGCCTTTGTTGACATTAATGGAGACTTTTAACTTTGATAAAATTCTAGCAAGGTTATTCTAGGATATTGTTCAATAAATAAATAAGCTTTTACTGGCCGCATTCCGCATCACTGACATTAAAGAAGTGAAAAAGAACTCAGGAATGTGACAAATAGTTACATTTACAATCGCAAAAGTTCCTTATTTGAATATTCCCTTCACATGCCATCACCATAAATGAACTTGCATGCCCTTCTTGATAACAAAGGCATAGATAAAGCCATCGCCTATCACCCATCGATACGGTATAAGGTCCAGAACTCAATGCATCAAGAGGGCCATACTGGCGACTACAATAAACAATAGGCTGATTGTAATTCCGGATGGCACGTCTTGAGGAAGTTGTACTAATGTCGTCGGTGACGGCGGAATCCATCCATACCTCTTGTAATCGTCGACATACTCTGTAACACCCACCGCTACGGGAAATAACTTCCGTTCGATTATTTCTAAATGGTTTTCTGGTTTGTCATGGGAATGTTTTGATTAATTGTTTTCTTGTGACAGTCATCATTTTAAATGTGTGAACTAAATTAAATAAGAGCCGATTAATGAAATAAGGAAAAGATTAATGTTGCGTTGGGGTTTTTTAAAGAATGCAGTAAATAATCATTTAAGGAAATAATCCATATGTGGAGGGGTCAATGTAGCTACTCACCTAAATTAGAAACATACATTTATTTTTAGGTTTAAATTGGCATTTGCCTTGTTATTGAAGTCGATTACTCATAAAATTACCGATAAAATGGGTACAGGAAACTTAATGTGGCGTCAAAAATATCACCCTCCTGTTACTAATAAATACGATGGTCCAAACCCCTCAACTCATTAACAAACATTATCACTCATATTTTGAAGTCGCGCCTTCAAAAAATAACACAAAAAAAAATCACATGCGACATGCGGGTTCACTAACCCTAAACTGCTGACGGGTATAATAGAGCCGCTGACGCCTACTAGCTCTACGACCACTTGAGTGCGTCCCAGATTTTTTCTCCATTCATAACAAGCTGGTCTTTCTATTAATTATTAATCACTACTGAGACGCGCTGTTCGTGTCGTTATATCTAATTATTGCGGAGACAGCAATCTGTGGACATTTTATAGATGTATATTTTTATTCATACAATTTAATGAACAAAGCTTTTGAAAGCATTTGCAAAATGCAAATGCTGGGCATGAGTCGAAGAAAATGTGAGAATTCTGAAGTTAAAATACTACGATTACTTATTCATTTTAAAAGTCCCATTATTTTCCCAACGTTGTTTTAAATTCATAATTCCTCCGTTAAACACCTTGAAAACTTGTACAGCGGCAGTGGTAACTTTTTACGTCAGACTACTTAAAAATTAAACCCACGAATTCACGCTAGCAAAGCTTTTGAGCGTGCCTTAACCCTAACTTGCCACTTAGGACCTCACAGACCTAAGACCTAGTTCTTGAGCATCTGCGACCTAATTCCCTCAGTGTTCTCAGCGTTTCGCGCAGACTCCTCCGTTGATTAGTTTAACAGACTCCTCTGTCATGTAAATCGAGGAATTCCGAACGTTTTGGTTTTGTGGTAAACTCAAATATTTGTCTTTGACAACTTGTTAGCTGCATCGACCAGGGATTATGTTTTGTTTTATTGTGGTCTGCTATTTCTCCGCCTGATTGGGAACAAACTTATTGCTACTTCATCGTATTTTTGGTGGAAGCCTTTTCAATCAACTATAAGTGAACCTTTGTTTTTGGTTTTTCTTTTCGTTAATCAAAATTCTTCCAACTGCTTTCAATCTTCTCTCTACTGTAATATCTTATGATACCCATCAAAACTTGATGACACATCTAACCGCAACAAATCTGTCGACGTGTTGCCCGTTAAATCCTGCAGATGGTGGAAGTGTGCCGAACTAGGACACACTTTGAGAGTGAAACCGAGTACACTGCAGGCTATCCAATGCGGGTGCCGTCAGTCCCTTTGATGCGTGTTTACGTGATATCGTGTGGAACATTGGCCGTCTAGCTGCTGCATGCAACGGTTCTTCATTTAAATTATATGCTGATGTTCACATGTTTATTTCTTTGAATGTTCCTGGCTTTTTGCAGAAGTAATAGTTTGACAAACACAATATGCCTGTGTCCAAAATTTTTTTGCCCGTCTTGTAAATTATAAAAAAAAAATTGAACACGTATTTTTTTCTTTTTTGACGCAATCAAAAGATTACGGCGATATATTGAGTTAAAATGTGGCATGACGTCACGCCTTGCTATATTTAATACTGCGTTGTGACGTAACGAGCCCCCACTCCCCAACTTTAATGCGTGTTTTCTACGTATTTTTTTTATTAATATGATAAAACAAAAAATACGTGTCTAATGTTTTTTTATTATCTGAAAGACGGACTAAATAGAATTTCTTTTTTTTTACCTAGACAACTACCGTATTGATTCTGGAACGAATCCTCTTACTGACTCACGACGCACAAATTAGTGGATCATTTGTTACTTTTCCTTCTTAATGAAATAATGACACAGATAGAGCTTGACAGATTGATGCCAAGTACTATTTAGCTGAAGCACTTGCAATTTATTCTCGTTGAAAAGTTTAATCGATTTTAAATCGAGTCGCGTTGTTAGATTACCTTCGCTCAATGCAGTTAATAGTTGTAGATTGTAAGTGGGGAGTATGAAAATACATCGATTAACTCTATTCAACAGCATAATTACGTGTCGCGTCATTGAGCGTAAAACAATCAAGCCTTAATAACTATATAATGGAACAGTGAATTAATAATGAAAGCGACGTAATTATCGTTTTTACTAATAAATGAACATATTAGATTTGTGAAAGACCATGTTTTTGTGATTAGAAATAATTTCTTAATATAGTTTTATGGCTTTTTTTTTATAGGAATTAATGTTCCTATGAATATTATGTAATCTAATATGTTTGTTAGGTTTTGAGCTTTAATTCTTGAAGTATTAACACGGTTAATTGCCTAGCAATCCTAGTATAAAATGAGCAATTAGCATGATAGAGACGTGTTATAGTTGGACAGAGCAATAAACAACTCTTTTACACAGCATTTTGGACAGTTGTTATTGTCACAGTTCGTGTGGAGCAAGGGTGCGGCTTGCCCTTTATTTATATAAAATTATGCGTAATCATTTTACCTGTTGACCTAATTATATTTGCGGGAAAGGTGACGTCATGACGTTATAGTTAAAAAATAATTGTGGTTTACCTTTCTAAGCGATGCGATGAGTAAATATTTCAAAATATTATGGATATCTGATAAACATGGCTTTATTTGCCGTAGATAACCAAACCCTTTGTTTTCGCATAAACGGATCGTAGGTACCTATTTCCGTAGTTAGTTCAAACAGAATATTGCAAATTTTGCAACCATAATTTATATTACGCGACGTATATGGATATTCCCGAATTTTCCTTATGAACTCAAAATGATATTAGCTCCGAGTAATATTCGACGGAAGTACTCTGCATTCAAAGGGTTGGTTCTTGGAACCTGTGTCACAATATTGGCATAAAACTCGTTCCTTATTGTGAGAATCGTTATCAAACTTTCGTCATGAAATTTATACTGAAAGCAAAGATAATTTTCCCAATTTTCAGAATCGTACCTATTATACTAAAAATTCCTGTGATTTTTCTCGATATACAGGGTGAAAGGGACGTCGAAGTGCAAACTATTCAGCACATGATTCTAGACCCAACAGGGTTAAAAATAATCGGCGGTTATTAAAAAATCTTTGAAATTTGCCCAGCAGTGGGACAGGTTAGGTTAAAAAAAAAACGAGCGAGCCTTACAGTGGTCGCATATGATGTGTATCATCTGACATCTTGGCTGGCATGGGTTGGTACTTTAGGGGTATGAGGAACAGGGTGTAAAGTTCACTCATCCACCATAGAAAAGGGAGGATCCTCCGACCAGTTGGGTGTTGTGTCTGGCGGGCAACTGCCCATCGGTTTGAAGTTGAAATCTTGTATGTATGTCGATCGCTCGGTAAACTCTAACTGCGCGATGCAGGATTTGTGTGACGTCATGTCTGTGATGTATGTGGCGGTGTAACCGCTACAGTACCATCTGACAGACAACTCTAGCACCGCGCGCGCTCATTGGTCAAATCAAATAGCGCGCGCTTCCCAGTTTCCAATTACACACTTCCGTCCCTTTTCACGAAATCACTCCCACAGATTGCAGGAAAGCGAGAGAAAAGATGTTACACATTAAAAAAAAACATAACACATAATATCATGCCTATATATCCCTGAAGTGTCTGTGTTTCGAAATGGGTGTAATAGGTACACATATAGTACACCCACAAAAAAAATCATCCGTTGAAATGTACAGAACAGAAGATTTTTGTTTTAATAACCAACGAAAAATGTTGACCCCACCTAACATGGGACAAGGACAGGAAGATGAACCAACGAAAAATATGGGTTACAGTTTGCGCGTCGATACCTAACACCACCGTGTATTGCAATATCGATTTGTTCCGAAAATATATCGCTGCTCTTACAGGAGTTTTAACATAGTCTATTTATACTGTAACCTTATGGGTAACTACAGTTTTGAGCTGATTGGGGTCAAAATGCTCAGGTCATGGGGCCCGAGTCCGCGTCTCTTTTTCAAGGAAATTTCTCGCCGACTGGTCGACACTTCACGTGACAAGAGGGCTGGGTCCTTCTTTAGCCAAAGAATTTCCATTCAACGTGGCAATTCTACCAGTCTTCTGGGCACGTTTCCGGATGACAGCGATGCGGACGAGTACTTCGACGCGTCGAAGTCTTTTTGTTTTTGTATTTATTTGTACAGTTAGTTTATCATTTAATTTAGTGTATATAAAATTTTAACATGTGTAAAGTGTTTAATTGGTTTGTTAATAAATAGTCTATTTTAAATGGGGCCACAGGTCGCCGGGTAATATCCGAATCTGGGCCGTCGACTGTGGGAACATTTGACCTAATTTTGGCACCAAAAAGGGAATACTATTAATAATTATGATGTAATGTTTAAGTTGGGCGTAGCTTTAAAGTTCGTGTTTAAAGTGTTAATAGTTCTCCATTTTAGTTAAGGTAGATACCTACCTACTTCGTTTTCATTGCTGTCCAACACGATGCGACGCGCGACGAAGAAATGTTATTAAAACCAGGCACTCCAAAGACAATTTGGTCAAACTGCTCGATTTGTCGTGCCCGTGTTCGATTGCTCGAACACGGGCACGACGAATCGAGCAGTTTCAAATAATTTTTTAAAAAGACTTGATTTTCGAATAAAAAAATGAATCGAGCGGAAATGTTCCAATTACGTAACTGTCTTATTTGATAATTTCCCACACCAAAAAAAAAAAAAAAGGTCCATAGCAATATCTGTCGAATTATTAAGTTATTTTGGCAGGGTCATAACTTCACAAGTAACAAGCAAAGGTTTTTTTTGAGTTATCTATCCAACCAAATGTGGTAATAACATTGGACGCCTAATATCGCAATGAATTTGCAAATATTTCTATACGAAGTTCAAACTGCAATGGAGAACAAACCAGGATATGTGACTACTCCCATCACCTTTGATCTCTACACATGTTTATCAATTGTCCCGACAACTTCACACATGCGTAATAGACCACACTCAATACAGCATGATTGCCTTTAAATAGATGATGTTTCTTTAACACTAGCCGATACCCGCGACTTCGTTCGCATATGCAATGAAGCACGGCAATACTGTAGCTTCCCAATAGTGAAAGAATTTGTGGAATCGGATCAGTAGTTCCGAAGATTACCTCCTAAATACAAACTCACAAGTTTTACCTCTTTATGATATTATTACTAGATTCCGCCAGCAGCTTCGCCCGCGTGGATATCTTTATAAGTTATAGCCTATGTTACTCAGTGATAATACAGGGTAAATTTTTTATCCAGTGCGCAAACTTTAAGGGGACGATAGCTGACTTTTAATGATTTTATACTGAAGATGACGTCTAAACGAGTAGTGTTAGTGATTTGGAAAAAATATATGTTAAATAAGAGCATTTTTTTAATATTCTAATATAGGCATATTTTAGATTATGTTTATATTACATAGTGAAATTAATTTGTAAAGTTATGTCCAACGCGGATAAAAAACTGAGAATGACGCAAAATCCATCAAGCGTATTTTTCTGAAAACTTCACTATTTTAAAGATAATTAAATTACTAATCTTTTAGTATACGTGTTTTATTAAAATACCTTTTGTTTTACGTGTAATAAATTAATAATGCGTTTAATTTGGGACAGCGCTCCTTGATGGGCGAGTCCTATTACTGGCTGGCTGCACGACGTGTTGCGTGAGCTCAGTACAGAACACGCAAGCTAACCATTCAAGGTCACTGTCATATATCTGCGTCTTAACACGTGACTTTACTCATCATTATGAACAACATTTACTATGGGACCAAACCTGAAATCGCGAAAATAAAATCAGCTGTTCCCTACATTTATGTTCGCATAATTCGCCAAAATGAAGGGAACAGGCACAGCAGATTTTTTTTACGCGATTTCAGGTTTGGTGCCATAGTAAAAGTTGTTCATAATGATGAGTAAAGTCACGTGTTTAAGTTTGCACACTAGTTAATTTTTAAAGTGAAACTTTTATTACATCGTCTCAAAATTTTTCGTCTATGTGTTGCATGTCGCGTGACGGTCGGCCGCGGAGTAGGGATAAAGTGAAAGGCGCTCGTCAGAGCAGCCAAGGCCAATATGGCGGCGCCTATAGTTCGCTTAAAAGTTTCACTTTTACCGTGGTTTCATAAAACCACACAATCCTTTTTTTCCTGTATAACGTTGTACTGATAAAATATTTTTTTAAACCGGTCCAGTATTTTTTGAGTTTATTTATCATCATTATCCTATGTCCTAATCCAGGTCATGGTCTACCCATGTGCCAAATTTCATCCAAATCCGTTCAGCCGTATTAGCGTAAAAACGTAACAAACGTGGTGAAGGGTGGGCGTTTTGGGGGACTGTCTTATGTACGAGAATATTGACGTTCGAAAAGTGCTGATTTTCAGCCTAGTTTGAATAAATGACTTTAGAATTTTGAACAAACATACAAAAAATCTAATCTTTTGTCTTTATAATATTATTTTAGACAAACAAAAATACAAATCTTTTTATAATATTAGTGTAGATTATATTATAGCTATAGAAGTATAGATTTTAACTAGAAAGACGAAGTTATTATATGAAAGTTAGCAATTTTCATGAAGGGTTTCTCTCCTAAAGCTCCTGAGTGTTTACGTAACCTAGTTAGTTTATAACAAGCAAAATATAACCAAGCTTCTTCTGAGAATTCCCGTACTGTAGGCACGTCTAACCTAATTGGTTACCGCAGCCTGCTGCAGCTACAGGATTTGCTTAGGAGCATGCAACCAGCGGTAATCGCGTAATACACTTTCAATTAGGGATGCATCGATACGCATCTTGGCTGATACGATACCGATATTTATTTTCCGAATACGTATTGGCGATACCGATACCGATACGGATGGTTAAATTAAAAGAACTAACTTAAAAAAAAAAAAATTTTTTTAATATTAAATAAAAAAAATAAAAATCATTTATTTCAGGTCCTAGACCCATATTAAAAACAAAAAACAATACATAAATTTGTCAATTATTATAATTAGTGTCACTATTTGAGTCACAGAAAAATGTCGGATCAAATCAAGTCCCAAAAACATTCTCTCTATTTTTTCTTTCTCACGTTATGCGGAGAAAGAAAAGCTTGCGATTTCGCAAGTCTGTTTGAATGAGTCCTCATGTAGAAAATAGTCTCTCGGATGCGACAGACAGAACTCATTTGAAAACTAAAGTACTTTTGCGCCAATCTTTTTATACGCGTTTTCTTAGGTTTTTTAAACGCGCAAAGTTTGAAATGTATCGGTATATCGGCAAATAAATATCGTCGATACCAATGTATCGCAAAAATCAAAATGTAGCCGATATATCGGTATCAAATGCACCCCTACTTTCAATGTTTGCCTTTCAATTTGACAATTCAACAACATACATTGCGTCATTTACTTTGTCGAGCAGACGCATTTTTCAAACATGAAGCAATGATTGATAACTTTTGATTGTGATTGATAGTGTGTAACACAATTAGGGTGCTGGACGTTCATTGGCTTAATTATTTTGCTGTGAGAAATCCGAATTCCGGCGACCGCGTACCGGAACACGTGGTGTTGTAAAACGTAGTGTTGTACCTTGTAGGAGACAAGGTGGACCGATGACCTTGTGAAGGCCGTAGGGATCCGCTGGATGCGGGTTGCACAGAACCGGCCGATGTGGTGGTGTTGGGGGGAGACCTATGTCCAGCAGTGGACGTCTTTCGGCTGAAATTATAATGAGAAATCCGTTTTCATTTACATCTGAATTTGGACTTGAACATCAAGTAACATTAAATTATCGCAAAACATGTTAATTCAGAATGAATGGCCAAACAAATGCTCTTGCAATAGATTTATGGCCTATTAAACTTTGAATTGATCCACAAAGAGCTAAGCTAACCGGACGGTTTACGTTCCGTAATCGTTTACTGCCTACTTAGCGTCCTGTAACCGGTAGTTAGGACAGCCGGTGGTAAGGTTAGTAATGCCAGAAATAATTAAATTGTGCTGTAGGCTAACACGTCCTCTCGTGGTCAAAAGAAAGAAATTCTAAAAGACAATAGACGTGGATATATTTAGTAACCTGTTCCACTTAGCTAATTCTAAAGAGCCATAAAAAACCCTGAAAGAAATCGACACGTGTTTCATCTCTCAACGAGGCATCCTCAGGATGACGATTGACTTGTCGCGAACCTGAACACATCATGTCATGGTCATGCTTGAATTAATTAACTAAAGAAATTCTATTTAGTCCGTCAGTCAGATAATAAAAAAATATAAGACACGTATTTTTTGCTTTATCGTAATAATAAAAAATAGGTACTTAGATAAAACGAATCTACATACTCGTGACGATGTGGCACATTTTAACTCAATGTATCGCCGTAATCTTTTGTTAACGTAAAATAAGAAAATGTACGGGTCCTGTATTTTTTAATGATATACCTGACGGATAGATAAATAATATTTTTAGTCATCCCTATTATGATAACTAACCACATTTGGATAAGCAGCTAGTTTAAATAATTTCTTGCCGATGGCTATACTTGCTTGGTTCGTATTCATATACGAAAATACTTTTCCTTTCTTTCTATATCTTTAGTTCTATGATAGACTAACTGCTGCCCCCAGCTTCGCCTGCGTGAACTCCTTATTCTTTTTCTAAAATAAAAGTATACCTTAGTTACTCCTTATAGCATTAGCTATCTGCCAGTGAGAGTCCCGTCAAAATCGGTCCAGCCATTTCGAAGATTAACCGGAACAAACAGACCGACAGACAGACAAATTTTTTATTTTTAACAATTATCGTATATACTTTCAAATACGTTTAGTAAAAAGCTGTTATTTTCACATTACAAACAGACACTTCAATTTTATTTATTTGTGTTTTTTTTTGTGTGTATTTTACCAGTCAACACAAGCTTACCTTGATTGTTTTCTTCGTCGTTTTAAACTTGTTTGTTGTAGAAGTATTTAATCGCTTCGTTTTAACGCTTAGATAAATCTAAAGGTGCTTTGTTTTTCATAATTAATGGTGATAAATCTTCGTACCAACAACGAAACTTTCAAACAATAGTTTATTAATCATTGATCAAATAAGGATCTATCAAGATATTTATTGGTATGTGAAAATTGCACTATCAAACTCTGTTTCTAGGTTTCTTAGACATTTAACAACATATTGTACATTTAACAAGGGCATTTACGACTTTATTTAAAAAGTTTTCCACACATTCATATAGTCATGTTATTCCTAGAATGTTCGATATGAAAGCCAAACACGGCGCGGGCGTATGGAATGTGGAAGAGCTCTCTAAGAGCTCGATGCCGTCGTCTACGGCATTGTCTCCGAAGCTAGGCAGACAATAGTGCGCCCAGACTCAGGACATCAGACTTCGGCTTTTATCCAGACCTAGAATTGAATGATTACATTTAACTGTTCTGAAAACAAACAAAAACTTTCAAGTTTTCCTTTCTTTTTGTAATCATAACAATGGATTTAGTTGAGAATACTTTGGAATCTGAAAAGTGTCCGTTTATTATTTCGAACAACAATATTTTTGGGAAAATATCAAAGCAGATACTTACCGAAGTTAATAAAAGTATTTGCGATAGGCAAATATAATTTTACGAGGAAACTTTAGCGAAATTCCGTACGTAATAACTATTTGCATAACCCTGTGAATCCTAACGGTATGGAAAACATAACTACTTACATAGCCAATTATATCGATAACTTTATAACTGTGCCATTCTTAGTTAAACTTTTTGTTTTCCATAGTCGATTGCGCAATACTTCGTCCTATTACACTGAAGTAATTAGATACTATTTAGTAAATTATTATTATGATTAAAGCTCAATTTCATAAATATTCCACCTATTTAAGACACTGGTCTCTCACTTCGCTTAGAGCGGCTACTTTTAAAATTAGAATCTGCGGGGTAATCGCGTGATAAATACACTTACAATTTTAATTTTAAATGTATCGGTATATCGACAAATAAATATCGTCGATACCGATGTATCGGAAATATCAAAATATCACCGATATATCGGTATCGGATGAACCCCTACTTTTAATGTTTGCCTTTCATTTGGACAAGCCCACAACATACATTGTTACATACGTTGCGTCATTTATATTGTTGAACAGACGCATTTTTCAAACATGAAGCAATGTATTAGCAATTTCTTTCAAAATCCTTCAGATTGTGATTGAAATTGTATTACACAACAGTAACTGCAACCAGTACCCTAATTGCGTAACTTATTTTCGTAAACGATAATGACAAATTTGTTTCATTTTGACAGTTCAACAACATTCATTGCGTTATTTACGTTGTTGAGCAGATTATTTTTCCAACTTATGAAGTAATGGATTAGCAATCTGTTTCAAATTGTGATTGATCGTGCATTACGCAATTACCCTAATTGCGTAATGCACGATCAATCAACCTACTGTTTCCAAAACAATATTTCTATATTCTTATTCAGTCACTCCTAGTCCTTACCATCAACCACTGCCTATTATGATCGTCGGCGACTGTTCCACGGCTCGAGCACTAAGTAATGTTTTCTCTCAGAGGAAAGCATTTGTGCCACAATCGCGGGCCCATTCAAGCCGCGCCTTTTTTTTTCCTATTCATCCCTCAGGCTTCACTCCGTCATTACTACGCATGTCACAGATTACAAAGATGTATTGTGCGACGAATCCGCACATGTCTGTAATCAGAAGCTCGAAATGAGCTTAGGAAAAGAAAGAAAAAAAAAGCAGTGGCACTCCGGGAGTGCCGACAGAAGTGAAAATTTGAACAAAGTCGCCTTGGTGGAAGAAAAATACTTGTATAGAACATTGGTCCGTAACCTTATCTAAATAAAGAGCTCAACCACGTTTACAAAAAAAATACTTCCAGACCAAAACCTTTAAAGTAAAAATACTTGCATAGAACATTGATCCGTAACGTAATATAAATAAAGAGCACAATCGCGTTTACAATTTACAGTTCACTTATGCACCATAGAAAAGGGAGGATCCTCCGACCAGACGGGTGTTGTGTCTTGCGGGCAACTGCCCGACCGTTGATGTCGGTATGTGTCGTTCGCGCGGTAAACTCTAATTGCGCGATGCAGGATTTGTGTGACGTTTTGTCTTTTTGATGCGTAGTTCATATGTGGTGGTGGTGTAACCGCTACACTAAGGAACTTCATTCCAAAATAAAACAAACAAGTAAGACTTCCTTTACGAAATTCAATTTGAGGAAATATTTCGAAATCGCACATGAAAAGTTTTCATTGTACAAAAATTATGAGTAAAAAACATTCGCCTCAAAAATCATATCTAACCCTTTCGCCTTCGCGTAGTTTTACTGTACCAAAAATAATGTCGCATGTACACACGGCTACACATCAAGCTGTACATTTCCAGTATAAGCTGACCTCGTATTGTAAGGAAATCCTATACAATGCGAGATCAGCACAACACACATTCTGACGTAAAATGCGTGACGTGCGTAAAAAACTAACATCAAGCTATATTAACATCTGTCCGTAAAAAATAACAAGCAGTGTGAATGAATGATGAAACAACTTTGTCCATTTATCATGAGACCGGAACACTTTTTTTCGTAATTATAAATCGATGTTATGTGTTAAAATGACTATCGTTAAGTTATTAGCTACCGTAATGCTTCGCTTTAAATTGGTACCATTCATCGTAGTGATTCAGCACTATTATTTAATCCACCGATCATTAGTTTATACATTTCCTAAAATGGAAATTCTTCTGGCTTTAAGAGTACAACTGTTGATTTTTAAAGTATCTTTATGGCTTTCGCAAAGGTCGTAAGTGTTTTATTCTACCAGACTGGGTTCACTTGCCTACGAATTGTTAACAAAACGACACTTTCGTCGACTCATTCGCATGTTCCGCATCAGCATTTTTCACACAGGAGTTGTCGTCCGATCAAAAATGACTCGTCTGTCCAGGACCTGAGGGTTTCAATTCAATGCCAAAATAGCGCGGCAGAGTAAGCCTAAAGTCATGGGTTAAATGCTTTATTCAATCTGCGGCCGCCAACGCAATTGTTTCTATTCGTTTATTACGACAACCCTTGATGCTACTGAATTTGTATATTCTAGTCCTTAACACCATTTACTAAAGACCAATGAGACTCCCAAGAAATATTGCAAGCATTCCAACGTACACACGGCTACATAATATCAAGCTATACATTTCCAGTATACGCTGACGTCTCATTATACGGAAATCCTATACAATGCGAGATCAGCTTAAACTGGAAATGTATAGCTTGTTCTGTAGCCGTGTGTACAAGGATGTGAGAATAATCAGCCATTTCTATGTGCGTCCCTGGATGGACGTTAATGCGTATATTTTCGGGTCAGGCGACAATTTTTCTACATTAGAATAAATTAGGTCGCAGACTGACTCTGACAGATGTCGGATTACTAAAGTTAACGTCCCTAATCCAGAACAACTTTGTAACGAATGAAAAATATCCAAACCAGAGTAACGAAATTAGGACTGTTAAGGATTTATTTTGGTCCATGTGCTAAACAAAGAATCTTTGGCTAGTTTGAATTTTTATTTTTGTGTTAGTCTACACTGTCCCATTGCTGAGCAAAGGCCTCCTCCAAATCCTTCCAAGCATCCTTTTCCAGGGCCACCTCCATCCAACCCTTGCGGTACGCGTCTAGGTCGTCTCGCCACCTCTTCCTGGGCCGGCCTCGGCGCCGCCGACCATCCTCAGGTACCCACCGTGTGGAGGCTGTTGCCCAACGGTCACGATGCATGCGGCTGACATGACCTGCTCAATCCCATTTTAGCTTGGCAGCCTTTTTGCCTACGTCTAAGATCCCCGCTTTGGAGCGTTGCGTGGTGTTGCCTATTCTGTCAGTTCGTTTTACACCCAGAATGCTGCGCTCCATTGCTCTTGCCTGGTTTGAATATACCAACCAGCTATATTAGTTCCCGACATTATGTCGAGACAGGTCCTTAGATATCGGCACCGGCGCTGACCCTCGAGAATGCGAAGATCACAATAATTAAATTAGTCTCACAATATCACTGTGTTTGTCAGCTGATAGTAATTAATTGATTGATGTATTAATCAGACTACGTATTTTCCTTTCAACAATACACGGGTATCCAGGCACAGCTTGCATTAGTCATTTCTGAAAAAAAATATCAACCGACTTCCAAAAAAAACACTACAAAGCGAAAAATAACTTTAATTTCGGAAGTCGGTGGCAAAAAACGAAAAGTCTAAACCAAAGACACCGACTACCGAAATTAAAGTTATTTTTCGCTTTGTAGTGTTTTTTTTGGAAGTCGGTTGTTTTTTTTTTGTAAAAAGTTTTTATTTTTCAGTTTTTAGTTGTGGTACCTACCCTACACAAATTCGAACACCACTACCTGCTATGTAAATAACAGTGACAGGAACTTAAGATATCATCCATATACTAAGTGGTAAAAAAATACGTATTATTGAACCTAACTCAAAAACCATCCAGGCAAAGTTAATAAAATTTATATGGGACCACACGGGAAACATCAGCTTTCAAATAAAAAAAGAATCATCAAAATCGGTTCACCCAGTCGAAAGTTATGCGGTAAAAAAATAAAAATACTTTTTTTTTAATACAGGCGAATTGAGAACCTCCTCCTTTTTTTGAAGTCGGTTAAAAAGAACTTGTACAACGTCGACAGTTGGTTCAAGAATATCCTCATTCAATGGTTCCTTCCGGATTAAACGTTCGGATCAGCAGTCGGGACTCGGGACTTCTCAACAATTTCTTGAACTAAACCGCGTAGCAGAAAATAAGATTAAAAGAAATGAGACAGCTTTACATTTTATTTATTTTAGAATGCGGCCTAATTATCTCATTTCACTCAAAAAGCCATAAAGACTATACATTTAGACCGGTGCATTTGTATATGGCATCTATTTCAGTTGGAGCACGTGCCACTTTTTACGGCCATTAGATAACAGGAGATAAATTACGGAGCGACGCGAGCGCAGCCACCGCGCGTGCCACGGCGGGGATTATAAATAAAAATCAAAACTTTTTGGACGGATGTTTGGGTTCACGTTACAACAGAAACTTGACTAATCAGCGGGTTAAATTAATGGCCACTTTAGCGAGGATGTGGTGACTACTTTTGATATTATTTATTATACGCGAGACTAATGAATTCGCTTCTAAACTGGTTAAAAGAAAAACTGCCGCTCCTCTTTGCCGGGAAAGCATCGCATTTCAGTCCATTATTTCTCTTTATGTCATCGTAAGATAATCTTTCCTTTATAGTGTCGTACATCTGTGTCAACGCCTCTACAACAAACGAAGCAAACAGTGCAAAGGAAAAAGTCTCTGTGCACCTCTTTTAGATTGGAACATTGTCGGGTACTAAAATGAAAATTGCTTTTCAATTTCTAACTCTCATTCGTATTTTTTTTTTCTTTTCCATTTGAAAATATGTACCTTTAAAATTTACACAAAAGGTGTTTTAGGACGATCAAATAAAACGATTATTACATTCTGAGGACACAGACGAATACGGGTTAAAGACCAGACAAGGCTGAAATTTAGGGCATGAAGGACATAGTGAATTTGATATACTGACAGATTATTCAATCTGCCTACCTTTTTCTCAGAAGCCGACCCCAAATGACCACAACCCAGTTACTGGGTAACACGATACCCCTTGGTAAGACTAGTTGTCAGACTTTTGGGCTTCTAACTACCCGTAACGACTCTCAAAGATTTACTAATGACAGCCGGGACCAACGGCTTAACGTGCTTTTCGAGGCACGGAGGGGTCTCGATATAGTCACCCATCCACGTACCGATCGCGGCAAGCGTAGCTTAACCTTAAATCGTGCCTGTACCCGTTATTATTTATCCACGCCCCTTTACAGATTATTATGACACAAATATGAGTCTACTAGATCTGTAATATTTCCCCACACGCGACAGTTTTCCTACAAATCACCTGGTGACTGGTGCACGCAATCAGAAAACCAATATCGCGTATGCCCGGAGGCTGTAATTAACTTGTGAGACTAGCGTCAGCGTCCCTAGGCGTTTATTGTTTTGTATAGCCTACATGATCATGATCGCTTATTTTAATAGGCTATCTACCGCCAGGCTTTAATTCCCTCTACACCCGACAGGGAGAGATTACACATTCCCAGTCAACCCACCGGGGAGATAGGTTTAGGAAACGTTTGGAGAAATAGGTCCTTTTTAATTTCCCTCTTCTACTATGGAAGACCCCGTCCTCTGCCTTCAGCTGTTTATTAAATTTTTTCAGGGCGTATAGAAAAGTTATTGGAATTTTTGCAATGAAAGATCATTGTTTTAGATTCTAACGAGTTTTCAGACCAAAAAAAAGGCTTGCAAAAAAAAGAAAATGTACTTAGCATGATTTTATTCACAAAATCAAATTCTTTATTTTACTTGCCTGAGTCAACATTTGAGGGTTGCATCAATTTCACACGAATTTCTAAAAAGGTCGAATTCAAATGTCCCTCTTTGACATTTAAATATTTTCTTTTTTACTATGTATAAATAAAAGACGATCGCAAAATTGTGCATTATTTGTTTTTCAGTCTGTCATTTTCTGTTCCGTGAAATGTTTGTAACAAATTGTGATATCGAGTCTTGATCGACCATTGTGTCTAAAGGGTTTTCTAAAAGGCTGGAAAAATGTAAAGTAATTTGTTTGCCATCCCTAAAGCTAATAGAACAGGCAGAGTGCATTGCCCGTTGATGTGTATGTGTTACATAGGCGTGCTCGTTACATCCGACTATGTGCCGCACAGAAAAGCTTGTGACGGAGGAAAATGCACCGGTTTATGAAGCTCCCGGGGAAAATGGTACGTATGTAGGTAGTATCTAGGGATGTAAAACGGTAAAATTACTCTGGTATAATACGGTGAAATATGGTAATTTTCGGTAAAAAACGTATTAAACGGACTTACACAGTCATACCCACTAAAACCAGGGCCGGCCCGTTCATATAGGCGAACTAGGCGACGCTCGTATTAGGGGGGCGGCAATCGGCCGCATCTAAATTAAAAAATAATACTGTAAATTAATTTTTATTTACCTACAACTTGAAAATACTCCCAATCTTTTACCAATTTTTCTACCAAAATGCGCTCATGGACATTTACGAAACCATCGGTACGGAAATCAAAAGCGAGTTTAGTTGATAGCCTCAACTCGCTCCACTACTAAAAAAAAAAAAGCGGCCAAGTGCGAGTCGTACTCGCCCATGAAGGGTTCCGTAGCAAGTAACGATAAGTTTACGATTTATGACGTATTAAAAAAAAACTACTAGCTAGATCTCGTTCAAACCAATTTTCGGTGGAAGTTTACATAGTAACGTACATCATATATTTTTTTTAGTTTTATCATTCTCTTATTTTAGAAGTTACAGGGGGGGGGACACACATTTTACCACTTTGGAAGTGTCTCTCGCACAAACTATTCAGTTTAGAAAAAAATGATATTAGAAACCTCAATATCATTTTTGAAGACCTATCCATAGATACCCCACACGTATGGGATTGATGAAAAAATTTTTTTTGAGTTTCAGTTCTAAGTATGGGGAACTCCAAAATTATTTGTTTTTTTTTCTATTTTTGTGTGAAAATCTTAATGCGGTTCACAGAATACATCTACTTACCAAGTTTCAACAGCATAGCTCTTATAGTTTCGGAAAAAAGTGGCTGTGACATACGGACAGACAGACAGACAGACATGACGAATCTATAAGGGTTCCGTTTTTTAACGGAACCCTAAAAAACGCGGTTTCAGATTTATTGCTTCTCTTGTTGTATGTAATAATGTTTTTTTGTTCGAAATTGATTTGACTGTTATAGTTTGACCGCAATCGTTATGCCGATCGCGCCTGAGAGATATTTCTCGACGGCATGTGAAGCCAAGTCAGAGGCCCATGGGTGGCTTTAAAACTCTGACACCAGGTTAGTCACTAACCACACGAAAAAGAAAGAACGTAGTTTTATTTTGTCACGAATTTTCTTAAAAGGGCGCCGTTCCAGCCTTTCGCCTAGGGCGCCAGGAATTCTCGGGCCGGCGCTGACTAAAACACATTGATATCGATGTAAATCGATGCTAAAACACTACAAACACGGAAGTGAGTATGTTTGTGTGTATCATGTGTATGTCACTACTTCACTTTTAACGGATAAATGGATATGAATTAAATTTGCCAGAGATATAAGCAGTAAAAACAAAACTGGGCTCGTGCGACTCATGCGTACTGAAAATCTCTAAAACTTTATTCTCAAGTCAAGAATTCAAAATATTAATCACACCATGTCATGGATTATAATACCTAATATCATCTATGTGCAGAGGCAGAGAGGACAGCACAAATTAAAATTGACAACTTGGTAATTTTACCGTAATTTATATAAATGACCGTAAAATACCCGTATTTTACCAGCGTTTTCCGTAAAATTACGTAATTTTGCAACCCTAGACTAGTATCCCTACCGCACATTAGTTCGGAAGGTTATTGTTTGAAGTTGTGGCGGCCGTCGACGATTCCGTACGATAACGTTCTCCATTTTCATGAGATGGTGGTCATGACTTTCACGTTTTGTTCGATCTGACGTTTTACGTCAATGAAAATCATAGTGTCAAACCGTTTTCAGTTCAGTCAGCTCTCAAAGATTTAAAATTATCACCAAACGTTTTATTTAATTAGGCTAATTATGTTTGTATGTGGTTTAGTAGCAATGCGCAATTCTTAGGCAAGATATATTCCTTCAAGGATAAACTTGGATATATAGTACGCCACGTGTAAGATTGTCACGGTGGGAAAGTTTACGACCGCGTCTTGTTAGAGGCTGCCAATCTGTAGCCGTGGATGCGAGGAAGCGTATTTTATCTTGTTTGAGCGCGATTTCGAATTTGGTAAATCCGTCCTATTAAAATTTTATGAAACCACATGTGACCTTCACGTAAGGATCGTTGTCTAGATCTTTTGGGAGTTACAATACATGAAATTTTTACACAAAATTTACATGAAAAATGTGGTAAATAGCCATCAATAATAATAAAAAAACTATCTCCGCCAAGGCGCAAGTTTCTATCAAAAAGCCACATATCTTGAAAGAGGTTACGAAAACCAACTTTTCCTCAAAGTAAACTATGCTAAAACAAAAGTAAACCATGCTGAAACAAAAACTCTTCATAAGGTTTACGTAGCTTTTTAAAGCCTCGTGCAGACAGACACGACGCGACTCGTAACAAAACAATTTCTAAGAAAATTTCATGATAGAAAAATTACCAGTGTCGCATCGCGCCAGTCTGCACGACGCTTAATTGGATGTTATCCATAATAGCCTGGACATCGGAATCTTTGCACTGTTCCTGTTAATCATGAAACTATTCTCATAACAAAAAGAAGCTGTGGTCTAGGATTGAGACCACCCAGCTTTTAATATACACGGACATAAAGTATTAATTTATCGCCTGAAAATAAAAGGTAGAACACGCGTTTCTTTCTCTGAACACAAAGAAGGATTCATAAATCAGGTGACGGAAATAATATTTGTCATTGAGCTAACGATGGCGATGTTTAACATTTTTGTAGATATTTATGGTGTTGTTACTTTTGTCTTGGCTTCTTTCTAGCTTTGAATAAAAGTGACTTATTATAATGTAGAATAGAATGCACTCACTCTCTCACTCTATTGACAAATTTTTAGATCATATCTCAACTTATTACACTTGGGTCCAACATTTTCCATCTCCTTTAGTTAGTTTAATTTGATTGAATGGTTGATTGTTGTAGAATTTGTAGATTAATTTGTCTAACATCGGTATCACAGGCAAAGCGCTACAGATTTTTAAGTCATACCTGCGAAATCGTAAGCAAATTGTTAAAATAGGTCAATATCAAAGTAATTCACATTGTTTCTTTCGGTGTACCTCAAGGATCAATTCTGGGACCACTATTATTCCTAATTTACCCCATTAACATATCCCAGATTGGCCTTAAAGGAGACATCTCGCTTTACGCAGATGATACAAGTCTTTTCTTATCCATGTTGTAGAAGCTTGTAATGCAGTTAAATTAAAAAATGTGATGTTTCTCTCAACAAGATTACTTTTAATATCATTCTCATTATTGTCAAGATGGAAACGCATAATATAATTTCTATATCGTTCTTAGTCTAAAATTTTCTAAGCATTCTTAACTTCATATCTATGTTTGCCTACATCGGTCTTTAACAAAGGCCTCGCTCCATAAAAATACAGAGTCAAGTCCTTTTAGCCTTGCTAGGGTGACGTTAATCCAATCCTCATCCTCGGATAGCTCTACAAAACACTACTTCTCTGTTACTAACAGTGTTCCTCTTTTTATTGTGACGAGTCAGTCATTGAAACTCGCCGCAACTTTACGATGGATATTATCAATGATTTATTTCATTTCATTTTGAATGCTTTACGATCTGTTTAAATACCACCTTATAGCTTTGTCGTTAAGTTTTGTGCTAGAAGTGTTGATACGTCTCGTATAAAGCACTTTCATAGAGATTCCTATTTCTGTGGAATTGCTAAGTCATTGAGACGTTATTGGATAGCTATAGCTAAGCTTTCAGCAAGTTTTAATGCTATCTGCAATACACGATTGTTTACTCGTACTTTTTATTAGCTATTAAACACCTCTGATTGGATCCTCCACCCACTTGCCCCCACTCCAACCTTTGATTGAATTCGAAGCCACACCACGATTCTAATTTTAAGTTGTGCCGTTCCAAATTTAATTTAAAGAACACTTTTTTGATTGTGTTCTTTCATAAATATGTAAGTAATTTTAGAATGTCTGAAATCAAGTTGTATTATGGTTGTTTTTGAACTTTGCAGAAAACGCACAGTTCCATAAGGTCACTTAAGATTTTTATAGCGGCAAACTGCACTCAATAGTATTTAGTTCCAGATCAATTAATTTAAATGGAGGCGTGTAGCGCGTTGTAAAGACAAACTTAAGCCAATTGATCCCCAATAAAGAGCGTTCAGCGCGGTGAGGTGAGCCCACACTAACAACGATAATCCAAAGGCTCGGACAACTAATACGAGTTGTAGTAAAGTGGCTGATGTATAGTTTAGTATCGGTTACAGTTTGCTTTTCATGGGAAGTGACGTCCTCCTGTACGTTGGTTTTAGTTCTGCTGTTATGAAGGACTTGTCTTTTATCATCGAGTGCATTATTTTTGGGTAGTTTGCTGATTGTGATTGGGGGCATCGTCAACTTCCAAGTTTGCGTCCAGCATTAGCTATTCAGTTCAATCTTAATATTATTTGCAGTCACTCTATTGGCGCTATAATTAAAATGTTATTAAAACGCTTCTATTCTACAAGTAATAAAACAACAAATATGCTACTTCGTTGCGCATTCAGTTTTTACTTCTTCAGCTATGTATATACTGCGTTCTTCCGTGTTGAGAAAGATTTCCAATATCCTATTATTGCTTTACGATTAAACGTATACTTTATTTATGCCAAGGTTCTACGTAGATTCTAGGTATACCTGTCACCCACAACCACGCCACGAATGAAGTTTCAAATTCTGCACTGAGTAAAAATTTTAACGGAACATGCAACCAGGCTCGTCCTTGCACGAGTACACTATTGCGGTATTGCAGGGAAACATGAGCTTTGCCGACTAACCATAAACCTATGAAACGCGGCATTTTTCGCTTGTCAGCTACACGTTTAAAGGTAGATAGCATAAATGGAAAAGCTGTCTGCAACGGGATGCGATAGTGTAAAATATTTGAAACAATGTTTGTATGATGGTCCAATTCGCGTGCCATGCAAAATAGACTATACGAAAAATAGAACAAGGTAAAGTAAATCATGATCTATCAGATGAACAATATACAGGGTGGCAGGGACATCGACGCTAAAACTGTTACCATGGATTCAGTACATGATTCTGAACCCCCTTGCGTTGAAATGTTTCGTCGGTTATTTAAAAAAAAACAGCTGTTTCATAGAAAAGTGCAATACCTACGCGGTCAAAATGTATGGAAAAGCAGATTTTTTTTAAAATAACCGACGAAAAATTTCAACGCAGGGGTCTCAGAATCATGTACTGAATCCCCATGGTGACAGTTTTCGCGTCGATGTCCCTGCCACCCTGAATCTTTTTAGACTCACGGAGTGTCACCAGTATGAAGTCTATGTAAAGCTGTTCGAAATCGAAATTTCGTTTGAAGAACATTTAATTTGCAGGCTCAATAAGCCCCAGGCCCCCAGCTACACATTTCGATACCAGTGCTGGTTGGTTAACGGTGCAAATTATTGTGTAGGGTGCGTCACCTTCACCTCTTTCGTTTTGTTTGTGGCACTGACACCCCGCAGACTTTGTACTACTGATTTCGAGTTTCGTTTATTTAGGGTATTTTTGCTTTTGGACATTGTACTAGTTCCACAGGAAGATCAGGATTCAGCTGCTGTGCTTAGTACCCTATTTATATGCTCCAGCCCTATTATTAAGTTATTGACTGAGATAATATTATGAACTCCCTATTCACTTGATTTGATATCCTATTCGCACATTCTTTAGACTATCCGAAATTATTCAATTAGTTTCAAGACAGTGGCTTAGAAGGTTTCTAAGAAACCATTTTCGACACGTCCCCTCGTTGACCGGGCGCTCACACCTAATAGTTAACCTAACCATCCACCCGTGAAGGAATCCACCATGGTTCACTAAACAATAGCCCCCAGCAATAAAAGGAATAAAAAACTTATCGCCGAAGTTCCAACTCTCAAGTCTTAAATAATTAACGGCCATCAATATCGAACCAGTTTGGGGACAAAACTACTTTTTGTTAAGAAAATACCTATTCGACGTCAGCGTTATTCGCTCCACAAGTTCCCAAAATAACATTGGCAGGTCCTTGAGAGCCGCATTGTCTTCCAGATTAGGTAAAGGCATGTTCCTCCCCATCTCTCTCACTCTTGCGAGGTCCTCGTCGCCTCATCTTGCGGACTCACGTGTCCTCAGACAGGTCTCTGTAAATTATGGATGCGGCGTGTAGAAAACAATGTTTTAAAGAAAGTATAAAACTGTAGATAGTGCACGTTGATCGCGCTCTTTCGCTGTTGTTTTCGCAAGATAGTCTTTTCAATTCGCATGAAAAGAATATTTGTTTCTCATCTCGATATTTCAAACGACTTTCTACCATCTAATCAGTATTTCTGAACAATTTAATCAAAACAAACATATTACCCAAATTCACAAGTATGAATTTTATTGGTTTGTTACCCTCCTACACATTGGTGGATCCAGGGTTGTCGTTTTGGAGGGGCCTGACCCCGCTGAGGATAGGTTTTGGCAAAGTAAACACTAAAAAAGTCCTCAATGGAAAACATACTAGGTACTTGTCAAGTTAAGGATAAATAATTGATGACAATTGTTCCTTGGTACCTAGTGTAATGCTTGCTAAAAAGTTTAATTAGAATAATATCAAGTTCACTTAATATTATTTTGTCACGGAAGAACTCGGATGCTTTTGGGGGGAGGCTTGAGCCCCTTAGCCCCCACCACGGATCCGCCACTGCCTACACATGCAGCAGTCACGAGAATAATTAAGATGGCAGACAGGTTTTACGACTGATGCTTCTTGTCCGTAACATCTTAAAGTTTAGGACATCGTTATTGTTTTATGAGTGGTAAAATACAAATTACTGTCTCGGCAACATACTTAAAGTATATGCTTTGAACACTTATTAGCATAATTTACAAAGAGTAACAAAGGGAAATAGTTGTAACTGAAATAAATAATAATGACTGGTCTCATTCATCATAAAACTAATGTAAATACACTACAAATGGAAATGCATAAATGAACAGATAATATCGACTTAGAATAGATGGATATTGATATGACCATAGAGAGAATTGATACGCGTAAACAATAATAACATGGTTTTTCTTTTTCCTGCTTTCGTGGGGGCTTACTTTCTTAAGGCAATGTCTTACTGCGTGAAGACTGCCGTAGATAGGCGTGACGCGACTCTGGTGGAACAATTTCTATGAAAACTTCATGGAAATTGTTTTGCAGGAGTCACGCCGCCGCGAGAGCTGTAATTGTTTCAAGATACCCGAGACCTATCAATATTGGATTGATCGCACAAATAAGCGCTGTGATCAATCATATGAGCTCGTAAATGTCCGCTGCCAAACATGGGCTCTCTCCTGTGGTGCTACAATGAATAATTTTGCTTAAGAAACATTATCCAAATGTCCATTCGTTTTGACTTTCACAAGTACAAGTTCTGGCCTTTACTGCTTAGATTCAGGCATATTTATTTAGGATTATATCTCACTAGGACACCATGGTCGCACTGCACGCGCTGTGGGTATCTCACCAAGCGTCCGATCGGGTGCGCAACCAACCAAACATTTTTGGCAGTACGACCATGATTACACCGCCACTGGTGTCCTAGGATCCACAAGAACTTTATACTCTCGCTACGCAACACATCATCGCCTCAAACACATTCAATACGTAACATATCAACTGTACAATAAAACAAGACAATTACACCGTAATTATTTACGAGCAGCCATCTTTCATTTTTATGCCACAATATCGTTTTGACTCCGTGCACACAAATGCCAGTAAAATCATAATGCATGTATAATGGCAGTTTAATTGTCAGTACGTCTGCATACTGGCATGCCTGGCTGTGCTTCTTGTATTGTTTTGCCATGTACCGCTGTATTTGTGCCAGGGCTAGGATTTATGATGACTTGTCTCCGGTTTGGGGAAGCTTAATCAATAAATCTGATGTTAAACCTAATGGTAGATGTAGGCTTGAATAGCAACATCTAATGTTACATGCTGATACTTGTATACGCCAGATCAAATTGAATTTGGTATCAGAAACCAGTGCCCTAATTGCGAAATACAACACAATCTGTTTCGATTTGAAACAGTAGCAATCTGTTTCAAGCAATCCATTGCTTCATAAGTTGGAAAAAAAAATCTGCTCAACAACGTAAATAACGCAATGAATGTTGTTGAACTGTCAAAATGAAACAAATTAGGCATAATTGTTTACGCAATTAGGGTGCAGGATAGGTTTTACATAAAACTCTCATAATATTGACTCCTGCACTTGAAAGTGTGTACCTAGTAGACAATTTTCACCACAATTTCTGAGCAATCAATGAGCAGTGATAGCTTAGTGGTGTGACCGTCGGACTGCCAAGTCATAGGTCTGAAGATCGAACCCAAGGCACGCACCTCTGACTTTTCAGATTCATGTGCAGCGTATTGTATACATTATCACTTACTTCAAAAACGGTGAAGGAAAACATCGTGAGGAAACTGGCATGCCTGAGATATATTTTTCGACGGCATGTCAAGCCAAGTCAGAAGCCTATGGGCGGCTTTAATACTCTGACACCTGTACCCTAATTGCGTAATACAACACAATCACAATTTGTTTCAATTTGAAACAGATTGCTAATCCATTACTTCATAAGTTGGAAAAAAAAATCTGCTCGACAACGTAAATAACGCAATGAATGTTGTTGAACTGTCAAAATGAAACGAATTATTAAAATTGTTTTCGAAAATAAGTTACGCAATTAGGGTACAGGTTAGTCAGGGTCCGCTAGGGCCAATGCCTGCCGGGGGTTCGAAGAAAACCGATAGGGAAATCGTGGCCCCCCTGGCAACATGGCAACTGAAGGAACACGGGTGGGTTTTAGTCAGTAAGAGTCTGACACGCCCTCCCGCTCTGCCCAGAGCGGGAGAAGTTATTTGATAATTTCCCACCCAAAAAAAAAAAGTACAGGTTAGTCACTACCCACATGAAAAGAAGACCACAATTTCTTCATGAACTTATTATGGGCCTTTGACGCCATAACCTTCGCTAAAATCGGCCATCGTCGTTAGCTGTTACTGACGACCTATTGTACTCATTGAGGCAAGAAAGATGTTAGATAAGATTGTCGGTACGCATGGTTTGCTACCAGCCAACCACCCTCTTACTTAATTAATGCATACCGTGTTATGTGAAAAATTATCGAGCTACACCATACATTATCTATTTATCGTAGAAAACAGGGATGTAACGGATATCCGTATCCACATCCGCAACTGCGGAGCATCCGCATAAATTTTGATATCCGCAAAACATCCGCATCCTCAACTTTTGATTTTAAAAGCTCCGCATCCTCATAATTTCTATGGGGATGTGACTACGTTGTTCGCACAAATAGTGAATTTTTAAAAACTCGCGCCGGGCCAAATAAGTGAGTTACGCGTTCCTATTGGCTGAATTTGCAATGTCCTTGTCTTATGACAGACGATCGGCCGCACGTGGAAGTGGTGGCACGACTGTGGTGTCACATGTCACAATTTGAGTTACTGGGTGCCGTGTTATTGTTTACTTTTTATTTGCTCATAGAATTAAAGTTTTTTGCAGGCGAATTACGCTACGGTAACCTTCCAAATGATTACCTACAACTTATAATACAAACATAATTACCTATTATAAAAAAACAAGGGCTGTTTTTTGTACGACATCTGCATCCACACCCTCATCCGCATCCTCAATAAGGAATTTTCCAATATCCGTATCCTCATCCGCATCCTCAAACCCGATTATCTCGATATCCTCATCCGCATCCTCATCCGTTATATGACATCCGTTACAACCCTGGTAGAAAAGAGTGATGATGATTGGCCGGTTGAGCCAGCAGCTGTGCGTTTAGCGCTGTGCTTGTGATTACATCAACACCTCCAGAATAATCCTTGATTGATTGAATATTTCATGCTTGCCTAACCTTTTTCCTATATTGGGGTCGGCTTCCAGTCTAACCGGATTCAGCTGAATACCAGTATTTTACATGGAGCGACTGTCTATCTGACCTCCACAACCTAGTTACTGGGTAAAATACCCTTGGTGACTGGGTGTCAGACATTTGGGCTTCTGACGAACTGTAACGACTGTCAATAATCTACAAATGACAGCCGGGACCACCGGCTTAGCATGCTTTCGGAGGCACGGAGGGATAGAAATATGAGTACATATATTATGTATTTGTCAATATTTCATCGTTCTGTAACTTGTGTTCAGTACACAAATATCTAATTACTAAATTATATAACACAAAAGTAGTAGTATTTTGACAGTTGAACAACATTCATTGCGTTATTTACGTTGTTGAGCAGATTTTTTTTACCAACTTATGAAGCACTGGATTAGCAATCTCTTTCAAAATTATTTAGATTGTGATTGATCGTCTATTACGCAATTAGGTTTATACACCTTCAAATCTTACGCTTTACGACCATAATGGACAGTCGTGTAAACACAAAGGTTAGTTTTAATTCACATGTCTTGTCTACAAATATGTTTGTATAATAAATGATGTCGTTATCTACGTAGTTATACGGACTGATCTAAAGCAGTGATTTAAATAGTTGGTTCTCAAGGGACCGGGACGCTTGGTTACGGTCGCTGGCGTCCGTGTGAACACCGCCTTATTTTTATATCCATATCTATTAGAGCTTTGTGGCCATCGAATACATGAATATGTACAGGTTTTTTATAGCCTCCAAAACTACACTATATTTACGCCTTACACAATTATGTATATTTAATTTGTAATAAACATACCAAAAGTCTTATTACGAGCAGTTTAAGTGAAAAACAAGAAGATGAAAATACATAAAACGTTTATAACAAGGCGTGTCGTGGTTACTAATTGGCGGCTAATCAGTATTCTGTGTTAGAACGATTAACACGTTAATAAAGGTAACCTAATAAACGCGCTGGTCATAAATTACAAGGCGAAGACGTTTTCATTATTGAATATTTCGCGGAGTTTACATAACGGGCAGGGTTATATTGCAGTATCGACTTGATTGAAAGATTAGAATCGGCAAAATGCAAAAAACAGTTTTCAAAAGCCTTCTTTTACATACAGTCAAACCTGAGTGAGAACTGTACCCTAATTGCGTAACTTGTTTTCGTAAACAATTTTGCCTAATTTGTTTCAAATTGACAGTTCAACAACATTCATTGCGTTATTTACGTTGTTGAGAGCAGATTTTTTTTCCAACTTATGAAGCAATGAATAAGTAATCTGTTTCAAATCGAAACAGATTGTGGTTGTGTTGTATTACGCAATTAGGGTACTGGGTAAACGAGAAAACTATAAATGAGAGTAATTGCCAGGTCCCGTCATTTTAACGCTCTAAAACCTCTAAGTGAAGAACAGAAACCTCTATATGAGAAAGTCGTTTTTCACGCGTGGACTTCTATAAGTGAGACTGCTACTTTTCCTTTACCTCTATAAGCGACAGTCGAGCTTAATTTAACATCTGCTAGTTACGACTCATTCTTTTTCCTGGTAAGTACTAACATTGCCTTTCCCAACCAACCTCAACCTCCTGGACCTGTATAAGCTAGAAACTCGAATTAGTGAAGAAACTCTATAAGCAAAAAAGAGATCGCGGACCCTTGAACTCTGGCTTATCCACGTTCGACAGTAGTCCAAAAAATCTTTGAACTGAGTCAAAATGATCTGAGGTATACCCTCTCTTCATTTGCTACTTAGTTCATGCACTAAACCTGTTCATCTAATTTTCTCTTCTACTTCCAAACATGTCATCGCCCGGCGTAATCTGGCTCGCTAAATGGTCAACGCTCTCGACGCTTTACTTTTAACGCCCACATTCAGATCTGTCTGCACTAAAAAAAGAAGTGCTGAGCCCAGTTAGGGCTCAAGTGGCGCTGGAGTGGGCTAATTTAGTAGGCCTGTCACTGCTGTCAGCTGTCTCAATCGTCACAATAGGTTAACGACAATGTCAGCATTGTCAAGAAGTGATTAAATTTGATTTGTGTTGTGTATACACTTTGTGTCTCTGTCATAGAATTTTCAGGAATTTGTAGGAGCTTGTAGCTAAGTAATAACAGCCGCACGGATCAATTCATCAGGTTAAGCTACGCTTGCCGGAGTTGGTCCGTGGATGAGTGACCATCTTTATATTAAGCCGTTGGTCCCGGCTGTTATTCGTGAATCTTTGACAGTCGTTACGGGTCGTCAGAAGCCCGAAAGTCTGATAACCAGTCTTACCAAGGGGTATCGTGTTACCCAGTTAATGGGTTGTGGAGGTCAGATAGGCAGTCGCTCCATGTAAAATACTGGTATTCAGGAAGCCGAACCCAACATAGTTGGAAAAAGGCTAGGCAGATTGATTTTATACTGCCAACGCCTTTCAACTCATTGCAGATGCAGAAAAATCTTCCCTCTTTCACACCATACTGACCTTTTTGCCTACCTCGTCCAGACCTCTCCGAGAAGGTTATGTCGGCTATCCGCCTTGTCCACCGTCTTCAATCTCCTTAGATTTTTGCAACAGATCTTTATAAGCTCTCCGTTTAAGTAGGATTTATACCATCCTCAACAAATAACTCCAATATTATTATGTAACTCTTCGGGATTGGCAGACATTTAAAGATAGGGACTAGTTTGATGCTATTTTGTTTGAAAAACCTAATTTCCCTTTAGTCTGGCTCTCTTTTATTGTCGCGCGTGTCACAGAATACATTACACGGTACACCTACGTAACAAAGTTTGTTTTTTATTCTTTGTAGCCGCGTATGTCCTAATGTGTCTGTTTTATTTAAAGTAAGAGGTTTATCATAACTGTGACTATATTACAACGAAAATTGTACCGTCACATGATATATTCATATTTTTTCCACGATTATATTACGAACCCTTATCAAATGACAAACTGAATCATATCAATTCAAATTTATTAGAAAACGTCCACGTCCACGAAATTGGTGAAAATTTTCAGTTTTTTTTTTTTTCAAAATAATGTTATCAACGTCCAAAAATTGGGAGAATTTCTCCAAGAATCTCGTTATCTATTAGCTGAAGTTATAAAATCCTTAATCGCTTTGTGAAGTAAAAGTGTCATTATGTAATAAATAAAGAATGGCTGTGGGCCTATAAACGCTGTTATTTGCCGCCCACGTTAGTGCCAGCGCCCCAGCTCCTCTTTTTACTCGCAACTCTAGGTTTTCTCGCCCGGGCGCGCACGAGTCCGCCCACGGGTTTGTCCTTTATTTCTTTTCAATTTAGCGAAATGTCGCAATTGCTTAGATATACTGGGCTTGTTAAAGTTACGTCGAGTTTTATTGTATTACTTTTACACAGCTTGATACATTCGCTTTGAAAGGTGTTCGACGCAAACTGGTAAATGAAACCAATTTCCCCTTTTAGTACCATACTCAATTGGCAATCAATAAATCTAATTGCTAATCCTATTTTCACATAAGTTCCTATTCATCCTATTAACACTTTTCCACAAGTTTCTCGCTTATCAATCCATAGCATTGAATTGATAGATCAATTGGGAAGTCTCGAAACTTTTCAAACAGATCTTACTCAATGAACCCAAATCAACATGATGAAAACGTATAATAATATCCAATTTCATTTCCCTTTTGGGTCATGGTTGGATGTTTGAATGGCCCCATTAAATCAGGGAGTTTGAATGGGTATTCCCTTCGCGTCAGACCGTCAGTACGTAGGGGCCCTTACACGAAGCTGCGTTGTATTCGTCGTGGGTAGCGCCCGGCGGCGCCACAGACCCGTTTCTGGTTTTGATACAAGTGACAGCGATTGTTCCGACAAACTTTCCGAATGTGGGTAGGTAGTATGTTTGTTGACTTTACGACTTCTGCTTCACTGGAGCTTTGTTCACGAGAAAGTAGGCTCGTAGCAATCTAGAACATAATATGTAAAAGTTACCCTTACGGATCGGGATGATATTGTTAGCATAACAAACAAACAACGTAACTTTTGTCTAGGTAAACATAATCCGTGATCAAACATGTTTTCGTTCTTACTTTACTTTGAATAAAGGCTAATTTTAAGTGCCTGTACTAGAAAAACAGTATAAATTGTCAGTGCACGTTATCTCTTATGCCTTGTACCAATCAATGCAACAGTCCCTCGGGAGTCCACGGTCTTTGAACGTCGTATAAGAGTGTCACACGCCGTCTATAGAATTAATCGATTATAATCACTAGACTCGCAAAACGATCACACGATGTCTAACATATTATATCCAGAAAGGCCTAATTCAAAATTGATGTAAATAGAGCTGTGAAAGCGTTAAAAAAACAAATGGAAATTAGCAATAAACAAACTTACAATATGAAACAAAGTGAGAAAGCACTCGAGCTTCGCAAAAGAAATCCCCAGTCGAATGAATTTGATTAGACACATTTTTCAATGGAGGCTTTAAAAGCGTTGAGTCATATCGGGTGATAGATTTACGTAACAAATATATTAGGGGGAGCTCCCCAGAAATGAAATGACATAAAAAACCAACGCAGCGGCTAAGCACGCGAGTGCGTGTCTACAGTACTTAGATGCTTGGCTGCAGATAGGGTTATCAGACATCCTTTCTAGAATTGATGGAAAGACCTAGATTTCTTTAGAAACCTTTTCCCGAGTAAAGCTCGTCTAATGAGCTGTTCGGAACGTATTTGGTTCAGCGATTCTTTATCCGAGATATTTCGTACCCTTATTTTAGACGTGATTGCCTAGTCTGATTAAATTAGTTTATACTCATAAATTTTAAGCAATTTCAAGAGCTCACTTCTTATTATAAATGTAAGTGGCAAGTTGGCAACCCTACTTTGTAACAGGCTTTTCATTCATCAATATTTGTTCAAAGCTTTATAACCCTTAAACATGGCGCCGCGAAACGATTGCTGCCATTGAGCTTACGATTCAATAAAATGATCAGGTATTTAGGGTGGTATAAATTCTATAAATAAATACTCAGTTTTAAAGAGTGAATGAACGTTAAATAACTAATACTAAAATAGCAGTAGATATAGGAAAAAATGCAGCAGCATAGTAGAGCCGAATGGCGTGATGAATGTGTCATGAATGACTGCAACGATTAACTATAAAACTATTGATAATCATGTAGAACAAGATACGATTGATTACATATATCATAAAATTGATGGTATTGTTAACTGTATCAGAGATGATGCACCGACTTTGCGACGCCAGCACATCGTCAAACTATGCAGCGTAGAGTGCTACTTATATGCAAAAACTATGAATGATCAAACGCCTGTCTCAAGTTTATCTAACACTCAAGCGCATTAAGCCTAATCTAAAAAAGGAAACGCAGGAAAGCTAAGCGCCAGCGCTATGTTTAGTAAATAAATTCACTTGAAGATTGAGATCTCTTTGTCTGCGCTGGAACAATAACTTGTATCACAGCTCTGGTACTAATATGGCATCATGTTTAAATTATGGAGACTGTCGGTTCATATACTTTACATATATCGAAGTACACCTTCGTACACAAGATTACTGAACCTGCATAGATTGTTGTATCGTAACTGGATCTGTAAATTGGGATTTATATATAGAAGCATTTCGTGAAGTTGTTTTAATTTTCTTTCTTTGTCTTCTGTCTCTATCTTTGACTACTGTAGTCGCTGGACATTAGTCCAAGAAAGAAAGAAATAAGCATTAGCCTCTCTTCCTCGTGCAATAGCCTCTATGAACTTTGCAATTACTAAAGCATTAACAATACTGTGGAAATAGCTTTTAAACATAACCATTATGAACAAAGAATCAAAGCTTTGTCCTTTTCAGCGTAGCAACACAACATTAGTGATATGACAGGAAGTTTTGTCATACAATTGTCACAAACAACCTTGTCATTACCCATGTTAGTCATTACCGTTTGTGTTTGTGTACCGCATTACCGCCCAGTTTTATGGTCATTGCCATATCGATCTCGCCAATAATTATCTTAATTGCTGCAGGACTTGTTTTTCAACCTTTCAAGGACTCTGGCGAGGATTTTTGCGTTTAACTTTCGACTCCACCCATTTTTCGTAGAGCTCAAACGCCATGCCGCCCATACATATTGCAACTTGACTCCAGGAGGGTCACCGACATTACGTTTGCGCTAAACTTAACCCTCGAGGAGTGTCACCGGCATTAGGTTTGATTTCTTGTTAAAATAAACGACTGATTTTATTTTCACGGTTTATAATGCCGAATTCGCTAAGAAAAACCTACATTAAAAATGAGCTCTCTGCGAGGGCTCATTTTAAATATAACATCACGACTGTACTGCCCAAAGGGTGTGGTAGAGGTGTTAATTATAGTACAACCACATTTCACCAGGTTAAGTCCCCTGTGCGAGCCTATTGCCATCGACCAGACACAAGTTCAGTCTCCGGGCTGCTGCTACTGAGAAATTCCTGATGAAAAAAGCCTAATAACCATACGACTATTGGCTCTTTCCCATGAACGTATAATTTTAAGTGACTTCATATTGGCAATGAATTTCAGTATTATGACCATGTTCAACAACAACATCAGTATTAACATCGATACGAACACGAATAACATTGTTTTCCTCTATGTCAGCATGTATTTCGCGTATTGCTTTTGCCTGATTACTCGCTACATGAGCTACATCCACAGATCATTTGACCGCACCTTTCCCCGGAAGATTTTATTTGCACTATAATCCTGAGGAGTTATTCTTAGCCTTTTATACGAAATACGAAAACAACATAAAAGCAAGCATAATCGTAAAAGTATCCTCGCATCCTGTTCCTATTGTCTTCAATCTTCAACTACCGCTCGCGATGAATCACGGCCGTATAGACACAGTGGCAGTGTTGTAGTAATTGTGCAAATAATGTGTAATATTGATAAGTAGCAAATGCGAGGGCCCCAGTGACGTATTTATCCGCAAGTGACATTTCCGTCCGATAAGTTGGTGGGAACGTCCCATCCATCGCTTCAAGAACACATTGTTGTTATCTAATTTTCTTGTTAATAGATTGATATGTTAGGAATATCTTTGTTGTAGGATATAGTCTGTTTATTGGTTTGGTGATAGCAAACCATTTGCACCTTTAAGTCCTGAAATTCATTCAAGTTATTCAAATGGATTGGTTTAGTTTGGGAGATTACGTAGAAGTCTTAAATCTTTTTTTTTCCAGTAAAATTCCTCAGATCGGCATTTCTATCAACCGTATTAACAGTTTTATTTGTAAAATGGATTTGTTTTCGTTCAAAAAGCCAATAATTTGTCGGTGAGCGCTCTTCAGTTTGGTGCCAATATTGTATTGTGATTTGAACAAGCTCTCGAAATTCAATTTGTTTGGCTTATTTATATGGCGTATATTTTCATCTATATATATTTATACTAGTAGGCATATATAAAAGAAACTGACTGACATATCAACGCAGAGCCGAAACTACTAGCCGGGACTAGGAGCGTGACATTTTGCACACAGCTTCCTTTTATAATGTAGAGGAGCACTTTTCTTTTTTGGGTGGGAAATAACTTCTCCCGCTCTGGGCGGAGCTGCGTGTCAGACTCTGACTAAAACCCGCCCGTGTTCCTTCGGTTGCCCTGTTGCCGGGAGCCACGATTTCCCTATCGGTTTTCTTCGCACCCCCGGCAGGCATTGGCCCTAGCGGACCCCGTCAATTCTGCTGACATCTCTTTGAGGCGCGCGTGGAACACAACGCGCCGTCGACCCGGGCCTGGTCCTTCTCGGACGGCAAGCTACAGACTGCTCACCGTCCGCAAGCCCGCGCCTACGTTGACCGGAATCCCCTAAGAAGGGGTTTTTGCAAATTCCACCTTTAAGGGGGGAGGGGATTCCGCTCAAAATCTTATTCCTTAAGTTAATAAACTTGAAACTTGGCGCAAAAAGTACTAAGTTTGCATGAATTCAATATAGTATTTCAATCATTAGACGTTGAGCACAATTTCTGAGCAGTAACCTTACAATCATAAGACTGAATTACGTACACATTCATAGAAATAACATAACATTTATAACTTGTCATAAAGCTTTCATTTCACCCGTTTATTGACCAAACATATTCGTGTGTTAGTAGATAATAAAAACAGTTATCAATCGTTCAGACGATAACATCGTATTTAGGGAGCCCGGGGGTGCAAGGGCGAAGTCAGATCGATGTAAATTGATAAAGGCGTGGGTGCTATCTTGAAAGACACTCTCTATAAAATGGTGACAACTTTGCCGTAGCAGTTACTGTTTGAGAAAAAATCCTATGGTAAAGTTGTCATTAGCGTTCTTACCTAGCCCTCGTACAGGGATGTACTCTGATTCTTAATGTTCGGCGCAGCACAGAGAGTTGAAAATCCAGTGCGCGATAAAAAATCGGACGTGCGGTCATATGCTTATAGAGCTATCCAGTTTAGAGTGATGGTACACAAACCAATTGTACGTTAAGCTTCTGTCTTCTATGCAAAAAAATAAAATGGCCTTTTTCATCATTATTTTTGGATTTAAAGATTCTGGCAAGCTCTGGAGGAAAATGTCCGACAGTTGACTTTGTCTTAATGCCTCTCGCTTCACTTTTCATAAAATGTAAATAAACTGATGGATTGTAGGCACTTCACATCATTTTACGCGGTTCAAAAAGTCATAAATAAAATAAACAAAAGAGATAGAAGAGCCTGAAAAAACGCGTTTCATTCAAGTAAATCACCTGCCAATTCATTTCAGTTTTTTGTACCTTTTAAAGTCGAGCAAAGTCGACATAGTGTCCTCAGCGCCCCAGTCCGCAGCCCGTCGACTTTGAGACAACATTGCAGCCCTCTCAGAGGATTATCTATAATTTTATTGACGTAATAATTAATCATACAAACGAGGGGCAAATATTTTACTTAAATATAGGCCTTTTTAACGCGAATTGAAGATAGAAAGTTGTATTAATGTTGAAAATGCTACGGTAGATTGAATGATTTCGTTAGGATTCAGTTTTCTATCTGAAATTTTGATGCGAAAACTGCTGGCTATTTGGAGTTAAGAAACTCCAAAAGCAAGTATCCTAAGGGTATGCATATCATGAAGAACAAAGAC
The DNA here is from genome assembly GCA_963680765.1 of Agrochola lychnidis. Lineage (NCBI taxonomy): Eukaryota > Metazoa > Arthropoda > Insecta > Lepidoptera > Noctuidae > Agrochola > Agrochola lychnidis. The sequence continues at coordinate 19,071,575 of OY796862.1, forward strand.
CCAAAGGGTTTCCAGTAAAATCGCAGGGGCGTCTATCGTATGTAATTTAATTTCATTAAAATAGTACACCCCCTCATGTTTTAATAGCGGGTAACATTGCCCTTTTTAAGAGTTGAGCGTGACGGCCTTTTAATTTAATCCAGGAAAGTTAATTTATTTTAATTAAAACGATTATGTTATGCATATAAACCTACCTTGTTACTTTTATACATTTTCACGCACAAACATTTCATTTAAATAATTTACTAAGCGGTCTTCACAACCCTTGGCAAATACTAAGCCTTTCTGAAAACTAGAGAACAGAATAGCAGAACAAAGATTAATGAACCTTATTAATACTAATGATCTCTTTACACTTTTGCCCTCAAACTACAATCCCTGTTATATGAGTCACATTGACAAATTATCCATTTAATTCAGAAGACTTTTCCCATGCAGATGAATTTGTTGATGCCCAATGAGCTATTCCCTTTTTAGGGTACCGTTGCCAAATGGCAAAAAACGGAACCCTTATAGATTCGTCATGTCTGTCTGTCTGTCTGTCTGGCTGTCTGTCTGTCTGTCTGTCTGTCTGTCTGTCTGTCTGTCTGTCTGTCTGTCTGTCTGTCTGTCTGTCTGTCTGTCTGTCTGTCTGTCTGTCCGTCCGTATGTCACAGCCATTTTTTTCCGAAACTATAAGAGCTATGCTGTTGAAACTTGATAAATAGATGTATTCTGTGAACCGCATTAAGATTTTTACACAAAAATAGAAAAAAAACAAATAATTTTGGAGTTCCCCATACTTAGAACTGAAACTCAAAAATTTTTTTTTCATCAATCCCATACGTGTGGGATATCTATGGATAGGTCTTCAAAAATGATATTGAGGTTTCTAATATAATTTTTTTCTAAACTGAATAGTTTGCGCGAGACACACTTCCAAAGTGGTAAAATGTGTCCCCCCCCCTGTAACTTCTAAAATAAGAGAATGATAAAACTAAAAAAAATATATGATGTACATTACCATGTAAACTTCCACCGAAAATTGGTTTGAACGAGATCTAGCAAGTAGTTTTTTTTAATACGTCATAAATCGTAAACCGCAATTTACCTTTCATTCAATGTTACTTGCTGCTACGGAACCCTTCATGGGCGAGTACGACTCGCACTTGGCCGCTTTTTTTATATACTTGTACATAATATACAGGGTGGCAGGGACATCGACGCGAAAGCTGTTACCATGGTTTCAGTACATGATTCTGAACACCGTCGTTAAAATTTTTCGTCGATTATTAAAAAAAAATCTGCTGTTTCATAGAAATGTGCAAATACCTACGCGGTCAAAATGTATGGAACGTGGGGTTCAGAATCATGTACTGAATCCATGGTAACAATTTTCATGTTGATGTCCCAGCCACCCCGTATGTATTTCAATGTTAGCTCTTAAATAAAGTATGATATTTAATTCGGAAGCTGAAACTTGACATTTCATTGTGAAAATCACGGTTGGATTCCTGAATTTGCGTTCAGAAGTTTGTCGATAAAACTCCATTAAGTACCCTAATTTCGTAACTTATTTTCGTAAACAATTTTGCCTAATTTGTTTAATTTTGACAGTTCAACAACATTCATTGCGTTGTTGAGCAGATTTTTTTTTCCAACTTGTGAAGAAATGGATTAGCAATCAGTTTCGAAATCGAAACGGATTGTGATTGATCGTGTATTACGCAATTAGGGTACGTGTACCCTTTACGAAAATAAGTTACGCAATTAGGGTACAGGTTTCTATAGTAATAGCAGTTACAGTAACTTTCCGTAATCTGTGGAAATGCTTTTACAACTTTATTATATCCTTGACATAAATGGGTTCTCCAATGTAGTTAGTGCTTTGTATTTCAACCACGTCTTAAAAGGCTAGACTAAAGTAATAAGCGAAGAAAGGGTCTGTCTGTGAAAAGCATTGCAGTAAAACTCTGGGAATATTGCCTGTTAATACTAGTTACGCATTTATGGAAGACGTTTGTAAATGTAGAGGCAATCTTCTGTTAAATATGTAATAATAATTGATGATATTTGGAGAAAAAATGGTTTCTAGAACTTAGAGCTAACATTTTAATTTAATTTCTACATATTCACAAACTGATAATGATTACATTAGCTTTGAAGAAGCCTTGTAGAAAAAATTATCCCACGGAAACGTACTTTCGTAACGCGCACGCACTGGCGTGCGCGTTACGAAAGTACGTCACCGATCCACGGACCAATCCTGGCAAGCGTAGGAACACATCATGCTGACTGGGAGCTTTAGGTACTGACCTAAAGCTCCCAGTCACCATCTTTACATACCGAGACTCCTCCGTGCCTCGGAAAGCACGTTAAACCGTTAGTCCCGAGGCTGTCATTCGTGGATCTTTGACAGTCGTTACTGGTCGTCAGAAGCCAGAAAGTCTGACAACCAGTCTTACCAAGATATCCCTTATTACCTAGTTACTGGGTTGTGGAGGTCAGATAGGCAGTCGCTTCGTGTAACATTACTGGTATTCAGCTGCATCTGGTTAGACTGGAAGCCGACCCCAACATAGTTGGGACTTGGGAAAAGGCTAGGCAGAGATTATGATTAATGATCATTTTTAGTCTAACAAAAATAACGAAAAGACGTCATACTTAGCAATGAGTTTCTCCAGAACTCCTCCCCTTCCGAGTATACGCTCATGATTAGCCAAATAGCCACTTACACGAACTTGGGAAAGTCCCACGCAGGCACTCGGCGTCTGATGAATGAATATATTTCCCGAAATTAGTTCGAGGATTCTTATTTGATGCGCCCTGAGTCAATTTAGATAGAAATGCTTGATATTGACGTAGGTAGGTTGGTTATTTTTCGAATTGCTTGATTGGAGCCTCAAATAATTCCCATTTTGCTTTCCTAGTAATATTATTGAACACAAAACCAATCTGCCTAATCTGACCTCCACAACCTACTGGGTAACACGATACCCCACGGCATGGTTGGTAGCGACTGTCAAAGATATACGAATGACAGCCGGGACCAACGGCTTAAGGTGCTTACCGAGGTACGGAGGGGTCTCGGTATGTTCGGGTCTTCGGGATGGTCATCCGTCCACGGACCGATCTCGGCAGAAGTTGCTTAACCTTCAAGAACGACCCGTGCGATGGTTATTATTTAGCCGCGACTCTCATATTATTGAACTCCAATAGGTACTAGGTACTACGAGGTGGTGTAGGCAACACCACGTCAAAGTGCGTACCGAAAATACACGTACCTAGGTATACAGGATCAAATATTTTCGAATCATCTATTTCAATAACTTGATAAACTAATATGTAATTTACTGATATGTTATTTACTATTTTTAGCATCATTAGTAATTATTTTATTTACAGTTTTCCGGGTTTAAATGTGTCATCTACCACATAACTGTGGTTATAGATAGATTTGGAAAAATTCCAATACACATACCTAGCTAGACATAATAATAAACAATAAAGTAATATTAATAATGAATTGTACCTACATTTCAGTGATGTATTATTATTTTCCGTTCACAATAAAGAGTAATATATTGTATTGGTAGTAAAACTAACGTTTTTTTTCTTTATTTTCAGACAAGATGGAGGAGCGGGAGAATGCCGCGGACCATGGCGTCCCCGACATGACCATGATGCCGCAGATCACCGAGCAAGCCATCAATGACAATCTCAAGAAGAGATACATACACGACTTAGTTTACGTATCCTTTTTTTCTGAAAATTGTTATCATTCTCCTGCACTCCCAATGTCTTCTTCTCATCTCTTGAGCCATATCAATCATCTTTCACACAGTCCATGCATCGTTTCTTTAAGCCGCTTTTCCACCAGATATGTGCTAAGCTACGTTGCTATGGATGCGTTTGATATCCACCAATCATATTCATTGGTGCACATAGCTTAGCACTGGTGGAAACGGATTCAACTAAGATATGTTTTTTATATGGAAGGATGCATGCTATGGATGCGTGCTATGGATGCCTGCTATGGGTCGTCGCACCGTCGATACTATCGATACGTCGCATAGCTCGAGCTGCGCATCTTCCTCGCACCGCTACATAGCTTAGCATCAATGGAAACAGTCACATAGTTTCGTAGCTTAGCTTTTACATTCTCGCATCATAGCTGCATAGCAGATCTCTGGTGAAAAGGCACCCTAAAGTCTTCCACTATTACAGCAATCTAAATTTTTTTAACGAAAATATATGGGTTAGAATTACATACATAAGTAGGATAAAGATTGCTCTCCTGTACCCTAATCGTTTCGATTCCTCCGATCGAAACGATTATGACTACTTTGTTTCATTTTGACAGTTCAACAACACTCATTGCATTATTTACGTTGTTGAGCAGATTTTTATTTCCAACTTATGAAGTAATGGATTAGCAATCTGTTTCAAATCGAAACAGATCGTGTGTTACGCAATTGGGGTACAAGTCTCCAGCATATTCGCTCGTAAGACTGCCAGACTGGCTATGATAGCCCGTCAGCCTCGTAAAAACCTCAGTGCTTCAAGCTGCCGCCAACTTCAACGTATACACTTCATTAGAATTTCTGAAATCACGCAATTCCGTTTTACGATTTCTCGGTCTAGGCTTGGGAACTTGAAACGGTCTTTAGCGGCTAATCTACTTGAAGAAGTGCCAAAGTTTGGCACTGAATTTTCGTGATCCTATTTACTGAGATTTTTTCCTTAATATTTTATACAGACATACACAGGATCCATTCTAGTCGCAGTGAATCCTTATAAGGAGTTAGGATGTTACACAACGGTGAGTCTATGTCAATATTTATTAATTAATTGCTATGAGTGGTGCCTTGCTTCGCACGGTTTGTACGACTTAACAAAACATCGTTTTTTTATTATAAGTAAATTTTATATTAATGCATTATACACATAAACCTTCCAGAATAAATTTACTAAATGATTATGAAAATCGCATCAAAATCCGTTGCGTAGTTTAGAAGAAAAACGCATCATAGTCCGTTGCGTATTTTAGAAAAAAACGCATCAAAATCCGTTGGGTAGTTTGGAAAAAAATGCATCAAAATCCGATGCGTAGTTTAGAAGAAAAACGCGTCAAAATCCGTTGCATATTTTAGAAAAAAACGCATCAAAATCCGTTGCGTAGTTTAGAAGAAAAACGCATCAAAATCGTTGCGCAGTTTAGAAGAAAAACGCGGTCACACACGGACAAGAAATGCTACTTTAATTCGTAATATGGATAGACCTAAAGATTACTCTGTGTCTATGCTATTAGATGGTTTTGCTATTACCATACAAATACTGTCATCTCATTACCTACCAGGAAACAAATAAATTTAAAAAACGTATCAAAGGTGACGCAAACATCGCCTTTATAGGTTCCTTATAACTGTGCTTACATTTCTTTTGATACCAATCACTTGATCATGACAATAGCTCGTCAGTTTCCATCAATTTCCTTTAGCAGATAAACAAGAGGAAATGATACATTATTCAGTGGTTAATTATCTATTATGTATGAAGACTGCATACATTAACGTAGGTAGTAAATAGAATTGACTAGTTGCTAATTATCCGGTAATTGAAAACGTGATACGAAAAGATAAGCTTTTTTCTTCTGCCTGATATCCTTTTTGGTAGAACGAATAGACATAATATAAAAGCGATGATACCTAATGAATATGTATTCGTTAATTATTCAGGATCATATTGTAAACCGCTAAACGGATTATTCTAATTTTTACGTAATCATAAGAACTAATTTAAGTAAGGTCTATTTATAACCTTTGTTTTCCAATTGATGTTATTTCCACTTAAACAAATATCAACTTTAAGGTAGTGTAAATAAAGTTGATTTGAGACTGACTAGTACTGATGAAAAAGTCATAAATGATATGAAGTTGTAGCGCAAACAGAACCTTATGTGTAGGTATTACAGTTGATTCTCCTAAAAATTGTTTGACAAATAAATTGCGAACGCACATTAGGTGTTTTTGTTCCCGCGGCGGGTTTATAAACTTTCATAGCCCATGGAAAACTGCAAGTAAATAAAACATTATTTATTTCTTGTTGACAGGATCATATGCAGGAATACCGAGGTGTAGCCTTCGGTTCACTACCACCCCATGTGTTTGCGCTGGCTGAGTCGGCATACAGCTCATTGCAGGTATGTCCAACTACTTACTTATTTATTAAAAATCTTGATTAAATCAACACTAATATTAGAACGCATGATTACCTCCAACAGGTCAGATTATTCATAATATAATTGTATTGAGTTTTTCTAAGAAAAATGAATCAGTTTTCAAAGAGATCTGTAATAATGTATCTGCATATCTACTCATGATTCATGTGAACGCAATAGGTATTATTCTAAAAAGCTTCATTTAGCGTTATTTTAACAAGACAATACAGAAATATCGGTGATATTTTATTATTGTTTGGGAATCCTAAATCGGCAATGATATGTTATACAATGTGGAGACAACAATACTACAATAAATAAAAACACTGGCAATAATAATGCATAAGAGTATTTTGGAACCATATATTACATCCTAGCATCGAAATTAAAAAAGTGATTTTTTCAAACAAACTAAATAGTAGTGATGTGCCAACTATGGGTATTGTAATCTTTGACTAGTTAGAGTGACTAAACTATTGGATGTATTTGATTGAGTTTTCGTATGCGGACTAAGAACGTCATTAGATATAAGTAGATTAATTTATGGTCATAATATCGTCTCCACCTTGTATAATATCACATTGTTGAATTGGTCATTGTTCTTTAACCCATTTCTGAACCAATTTACAAACATTACGTTCTCCTCCATTCCACTCCACCAAAGCAAAAAAAAAAAAAATGATAATTTATTTTTTCTGAACAGAATGGAGAGAAGAATCAATCGGTAGTAATATCAGGAGAGAGTGGCGCCGGCAAGACGGAGACCACCAAGCTTATCCTACAGTACCTTTGTGCAGCCGGGGGCCAGGCCTCGTGGGCCGAACAACAGATATTGGAGGCCAATACTGTGCTTGAGGCCTTTGGTAAGAGATGAATTCTACTAAAGACCTAGTTCTGCCGCCAAACATCGTTGCTGTATTTCGACAGCCGGTGTAATTACAAGCTTTAAGAGATAATTAAGTTCTTGATATCTTGGGTATTGTACAAGGATTATTTGGCTCTTGGGCAAAATCGGAACTAATAAATGATAATAATAAAACTTTATTCATATAAAAATGTAAAACACTAAATTGCTTAAATCGACGAAAAATTCAACTCTTATGTGCCTGAACTAGGTCATCCTGTGTTTCAAGCGAGGCAAGGTATAATAATATTTCTAAATAATCACATAATTATAAAAATCTAGTCATCTAATAGGTATGTAAAAAAGTGTAAATAATACAATAAATCCTACTTGCTAAAATCTTAGTAACTATCCTTACTTAGTTAAACTTAATTAGCACAATTTTAATTTATTTAAGTACAATTAATTTTTTCTCTGTATCTTCATAGGACATTCTTTCAAGAGCTTCCTTGAGAGTTATTTTACAATTATTATAATTTAGAGAATAAATTTTAGCTCTCGCATTTAGTCTGTTATAAAGTAATGGTCCTAGGTAGACAAAACATTTGGCTGCGAACTAACGCCGTGTCGTTGTTTTTCAATACATTTCACAAATGTTTATCAACAGCAGCGCCACCCTGTCAACGTCATTCAAGCGCCAAAAGATCTTTGTAGCACTCTAGATGTCCTGTGTGAATAAAACTTGGTAGCAAGTTGTCAGAAATACATTCTTTCGACGGCTGGAGATGACATTTGTTGTCTGCTGTTACAACAGCAGACAACAAATGTCATCTCCATATGTTAATTCAGATTTTTGAAGAGTTTTCCAAGCTATTATTATATCACTGTTCACGCCCCCTCACTAATAACGTCGTGAGCCGTGTCATCAACTATTCAACCTGTCGTGTAGATATTACCCCTCGTTTTGTATAAAAGGAGGGGCTAACAAACTAAATCATTAGTTCCTTAAGCCGCACCCAAATTGAAACCTCCAAAACAGGTGACGTTCGTAAAAAAACTCATTTGTAGTTTCATTTCGAATCATGCTTATAGATGATCAGTATCACACGGTTCAACTAAATAGGTTCACTTTCATTGAAAGTTGCAGAAACAGAAGGGTATGTTCAGGTCGGTGAATGATTCACTATTATGTTAACATGATTCGATTTGGTTGCTTCATCTAAATTAAAAGCAAAAATGAACCGAGTAATTCTTCCGTTATTTTGGCGTGTTCTATGTTATACTGATAACCCTAATATCTAAAATTGCTTATCATTGTTTTTGCAGGAAACGCAAAAACAGTTCGCAATGATAACTCTTCCCGGTTTGGTAAATTCGTTGAAGTCCGGTTGGACCACCGCGGCGGGATCAAGGGCGCAGTGTTGAGAGACTTTCTGCTGGAACGAGCCAGGATCACTGGCCCTGCGCCGAGGGAAACCAACTACCATGTGTTCTACCAGCTCGTTGAGGGTGCTAAGGTAAGCCGTACTTCTCGTAAAAGCTAATTCGGGTATTCGTTAGGTTTTCGAAGCTAGTAAAAAAGTCGTGATTACGAACGTTAGTAATTTGCGTAACTGCTAAGTTTTGGCTCTCTTTAAGGCATTTCCCACAGAATAAATAAATTCTGTATTTCTGGCCCTTGTTTCCTTTCATCCGTCGCAGCGAAACGTGGGCCATAACCCAAAAGAACGTGCATACCATTCAAGTTGCTAAAATGAAAATTTTGAGGTAACGAGTACGTCCGAGGAAGCCTGGGCGTGCGTGATATCGCTGAGAAGATGCGAGAGAGTAGGCTGCGATGGTTTGGTCACGTGAAAAGGAGACCGCCTGAATACGTAGGGAACTTGCGCTACAACTTTCCATTCCCAGTCCAAGACCCAGAGGCAGACCCAAAACAAGGTGGAAAGCTATAGTGCTAAAGGACATGAGTGTCAAGTAACCGAAGACGATGTCGAGGATATAGCGAAGTGCTAACCTCACCATGTGCGGGGTACATAGCCAGGAAGAGAGTTTCCTTTCATCCGTCGGCCAAAATCGACAATCGAAATTAACCTCAGTAATCTCTCTGCTATGTTCAGAAGGTTTTTGTTTTTTTCTTTTTCAACTTAACAGCTGTTGAACACAGTCCGTGTCCATCAGTAGACCTCAAGTTATTCAAACCTAAACTCACTTGTACTAAAACCTCCTCCATCTTCCATTCCAGCACAACGCAGAACTCCGCAACATCCTCCGTCTGCGCGAAAACGTGCAATACAAATACCTCCGGCCTGAAGATGAGGAGGCGCACCGAGGGCGCGGGGGGGAACAGGGCAAGCTGGAGGCTCTACAGCTGGCGCTCACTGTGCTGCAGGTGCCGCCGCACATGTGCGAGGGATTGTTCAAAGTGCTGGCCGCTATACTGTGGCTGGGGAATGTACAGTTTCAGGTATGTAAAGGACATATTTATAGAATACTGTTTATTGCATAAAATTTTGAAATGGACGGCCTTATTTCATTTACTGATTTCTGCCAGACAAGACGGACATAATTTGCATGTATAAATGAAGGCAATCACACAGCTTTGATCAATACGAAATTTTACTGTATTATTTTAACCGTATGAACAGTGAGATGATCCCAACTTTTTACCGTAAAATATTGTACAGTACAGCGTCATGTGAATGATATAATGTGAAGTATGAATCCTGTATGCAGCACCTAGAGTATATGCTCAGGTGCTCGCTCGATAATAAGTTATTTAAAAAAGTAGGCTTTTGAAAAACAAGTTACTAACATTTTTAGTTTGTTTTCAGGATGTGGACGGAGAGCGTTCAACCCTGGCGGGAGAGGACACGGAAGCAGTGGATGCGGTCGCCAATCTGTTAGGGCTGCCTCTGCCTACCGCAAAACGAGTATTATTGGAACGACAGATCAATGTGCGAGGCAATGTCACGGACATACCACTGCGATTGCCTGAGGTACATGCTAAAGCTTTATTCTATACAATCTGTCAGTCATATTTAAAAAAAAAAACCAATTCAATTATTCTGATAAGACATAGCATCTATAATACATCCTGTACATAAACATCAAATGTCAGCCTTTATATGTACAATTAAAGTTATCCCCAATTATTTACAGCATCCTCTATATGAACAGCTTTAACCAATGACAATGTCCCTAATAGTTTAAACAAAAACATTTATAATATTTTTTTCCTATACAGGCTCGCGAGAACCGTCACGCGATGGCTCGCGCACTGTACTCGCGAACATTCGCGTGGCTAGTTCGCCACGTGAACAGTTGTTCGGCGCCGGGCCGTGCCGCACGGGCGCTCGGCGTACTCGACATCTTTGGCTTTGAGAACTTCGCGACGAATTCATTAGAACAACTGTGTATTAATTACGCTAATGAGAAGCTTCACATGTTCTTCAATAATTATGTGTTTGCGCTGGAGCAAGATATTGTGAGTATGCGTCGCATTGTAATAATGTTATAGGTCAAACTTCTGAACCATACCATACTTTCAAAATACTCAAAAAAATATTTTTTTAACGAATATTTTTCATTCCAGTATCGTCAAGAAGGCATCGTGTACAATCAGATCCAGTTCACGGACAATGCGGCGTGTCTCGAACTGTTGGAGAAGCCGCCCAGAAGTTTGCTCAAGTTACTCAGTGAACAATGTCATATGCCCAAGGTAAGGTCCACTCAATCAAAATATGCAGTACGCTCTCAGTCATCGTACCCTGTAGACCTGTTCCACCACCTCCGGATAAGTTACAGTTTACGTTATGTAAACTGTAACTTATTCGGAGATAGTGCCCGTTATGGGGCAGATCATTTCAAACGCATTCTAGTACCATAATTGTTTGGTGGTCACTATCCAGTGACTATCTGGATATTGTAAAACAGGTCTTTATTACACCCCTATTATTTATGTTAAATATCCGGCCATAAAGGAGACGTTTCATTTTTGTATGGGACTGCGGCCATAACATGTACACTTTAGAAAACCTGGGAAACGAACCCCTAAATACAATACTGTTTTTTTCAATAATATCTAATACTTTTTGGGCACAAAATAAAAACCGAAAATGTTTGAAGTTTGTCAGGAAAAGTACGACCAATCGACAGCTAGGCATTTTCGTCCAGAAGTACCTACAAGTCTACAATCCACAAAAGCAGTTTTTTTTTAATGATGAATCACACTTTCTAATTAATCAAAAAAGTTTTAAAAGATAGCTATATTATTATAGTACAGAAATACATGCCTTTCATATTTATTTAAATAACGTCTACGTGATATTATTATGTTAAAATGTAACATGATTTCTGGACGAAAGCAGTATGCAAGTAAGACGACGCCATGATGAACAGAATATAGCAATAATTTGTTAAACTATTATTTTTGTGCCGAAGTAATCAGGGGAATAAACAGGAAAGAATATTTTTCCTCAATTCGTGGATTTTTTTCCTTCTTTTTCATTAACGTACTCTTTATGGCCGAAAATGAAACATCTCTTTTGACACATGTTTTTAAAAAAGAAAGGATCTGTAGAATTCGATGTTATCATATTTACGGCCACGTACAATATTTATATTTTCATAATGGGAATCATCGCATTTCCGAATACAAACAATTGCTAATTTCCATGTCCATCAATTATTAGATTTATCTTGTATAAAAATTTGAATTCAGAACTAAGTACTTAATTGTTGTTTTGTTTTGATTTCCGTGTGAACTATAAAGAGCTTAAAGCTATTTTCCTATCTGTCATGCCTGCGACTTTAGCAGTCTTCCTGCCATTTTTTAAATAAATTTTACATTCAGTTAAAATAGTATTAACAAGTCTATATACTTCAAAGTCAATTGAGAGCATCCGGTCTGCACCAAGTGCAACTGATAGAAATCCGACGACTGTCGAAACACGAGGATTGCCGAGGAACATTAAGGACATAGTTGTACTGTACTATGGAACGCTATATGTGCACTTTGTTTCTAAAATTCACGTCTCTATTTCAGGGTTCAGACGGCGCCTACCTAACAAACATCCAAGGCGAGTTCGGCGAACATCAATCCTTCGTCAAAGGCTCCCGTCGGAAATGGGAGGAAGAGTTCGGAGTACAGCATTATGCTGGCAACGTCAGCTATAGCGTCCAGGGCTTTGTTGACAAGAACCGGGACACGCAGCAGGATGCGTTTATAGACCACCTGAGTCGGTCAGCCAATCCATTTGTGAGGGAGTTGGCGGATTATGTGCAAGACTTGGCACCGCCTGGACAAGTATGTGATAAAGTAGGATCTTAGTTATTTTGAACTTTGTTCTAGTGGCAGGAAGGTAGATTATTGCAAAAGACAAGCAGCGCAACTTTTTTCTAATTTCCGGTATCCAGAAGTTTGTGGAATAAAGAAATATCGATTGGTAATCAGTCGCAGTCTGTTGTTGTATTTTCTTCAACACCTGCATTTTTGAAAATGCACCGTAAATTCCGGGGTTGTCTGAATATAATATTAAATATATAATATAGGTATATATTATATTAAATATGTATGTATGTGTATTATAAGTTATAACCTATGTATTTACTGTTGTTCCTACCTATTTTATTTCTAATGATATATTTTTAATAATTTCTTCTTTATTCCTCTCAGAGCACCTGCCATCTAATCTCTTCATCACCCTTGGTTGACTGGTAGAGAATGCCTAAGGCATTAAAGAATGCCTAAGGCACTATGAAAGTGACATTAATAATGCATTACAACAATCAATTGCTTGGCTTGAACAAAATAATTTAATTATTAATTTAAATAAAACTAAAATCATGCAGTTTCGACAAAGAATTACCACTTCTGACATCAATCTATCTTTTAATAATAATATAATTGAAGAAGTAGGACATTTAAAATTTTTAGGATTGACAATAGACTCTAAACTGACGTGGAAAGAACATGCATCGATCATCATTACAAAATTGACCAAGTTTTCCTTTGCTCTTTATAAACTCAGCAAAATAGTAAATCAGGCGGCTGTCGTAACCGCGTATTATGGCTACGTAGATTCCGTATTACGTTATGGAGTCATTTTCTGGGCAAATTCTTGTGAAAAACTTGAAATTTTTAAAGCACAAAAGAGGTGCATTAGGTCCATATGCAATCTTAAATCAACCGAAAGTTGCAAACCGCATTTTATTTCCTTAAAAATATTAACGTTACCTTGTCTTTACATATACAAGACCGCTTTGTTCGTAAAGAAAAACGGTGATTTATTTAAAAAAGCTTCAGAACAAAGCTATCGATCCATAAGACCAACATATCGCCATGAATTATGCCTAAGAAGTTCTAAAACCGCCCTTATGCACAAGAGTATACTTTGCATGGCTCCAAAAAAATTTAATAAGCTACCAAATGACATAAAAGATTTATGACACAATTTAAACGTAAACTAAGTAAATTTTTAATAGATAAATGCTACTATACCATTGACGAATTCCTAGTTGATAAAATTTTACCATTTTATGAATTTATGTTTTAATGTAATATTCATATGTCTACAAATTTATGACAATCTAATATATCTTGTTTTTAATTTCTATTGATTATTGATTTTATTGATTGTTCATTATGTTTCATGTAATTTTTAACTTAATTTTAATTTCTAATATTGTAATTTAACAATGCATGCCTTTGTAGGGTAGATTTTTGAGCACTATAAAATATTTTTAAGACCCTGTTGTATCACCAAAAATCGCATTAACAAAAACTTTGAACTTTGAAAAAAAAAATTAAGTCCGCCTTTGTACCTTTTTGAGTGTGAAAAGTTTAAATAAATAAATTGCATTCTCTTTCAGGATACGTCACTGTCGAGTCCGAACTCAACGGGCACTACACAGCGCGGCACGTCCAAGGGTCGCCCGACTGTCGTGGACACGTTCAGAGCACAACTGCAGTCACTTGTTGACATGCTACAAGCAACCGATGTGTGGTAAGTCCTTTTTGACCTGAACCATTCACTATATAAAGGCGGAAACTGACTTGCAACGTTTACGCGATACACAAAACGCGGCGAACGCTCGTTTCGAACACATGAAATATTTCTCATATTTCAGTTTCAAAGGAATTCACGAAACAACCGACAGTCGAGTGGAGGATCCAGCGCTTGCATCGAGCGGCTCGTAACACGTTACAAAACCTCGATACATTACAAATAAACGTTGCAAGTCAGTTTCCGCCTTAAGGTTGCACTAGTCGACGGCTCGAATTCGTTGGTGCGCGTGGCTAATATGCATGCTATTTAGTATAGTTATTTATTTTGTTTTATTTACTTATATAACGAAAACGAGCGCGTAAAATTTCATGAACAGACCTTTGGGCGTATAGATATTATGGAAAAACTCCTAGATGTATTGTATCTACTAAAAATAAAATTATTTGAACTTTGAATAAATTATCTATCTTTGTACGGTTTCTATTTTGCCGCTTTCATACTACATCATTTATTTAGTTACGCCCAAAGACGAATTAAAATTAGTTTTGAAATCTGGAAGTTTCGACGCTCATAACTTCCAAAGCAATATATTTTTTCTTATTCTGCTTCTATACAGGGCTAGATAATGACAAGACAAATTGATATACGTAAACCGTCAAACAGACGAGTAATCACCATACTACATTTGTATGGAAGAATAACCGACTAGCGTAACCTTAACATGCTTGTCTAGCAAAACTCTTAGAAGGACTCACTTTTTAAAAGTTTCGTAACACCAAGTCCGAACCTATTGCTCAGTATAGAATTCGGTTCATCTTGTCTCGTGTTTCTTATGTTGTTACTTTGATAACAACATCCCGGCGCGACCTGTAAACACAAATCTGTTTTCCATCATAACTCGAAAGAGTGCAAGAAAACAAATATATCATGTAAAATACTATCAGTAACCGATCAATTTGCCCCTCAGGTACGTCCGCTGCATAAAACCGAACGAGAACAAAGAAGCGGGCAAGTACTCGGAGCAACTAGTGCTGGAACAGCTGAAGTACCTTGGCATGAACGAGATCGTGCGCATCCGGCGCGACGGGTACCCCATCCACCTGCCCGCGCCGCACTTCCAGGCGCGCTACCGGTGTCTGCTGCCGCATCCGCGGCCACAGAACCCGGAGATACAGTCAGTGTTTATTACCCTATACTATTAAATTAGCATTATACATAAAGTCGGGTTATTTACACCATTTAGAACTCGAGAACGGATGGACCAATTTTTATGATCCATTGATTTGTTGGATTTGTCTCCGCCCCGAATAGCAGAATAACTATTAAAACATCGGATTTTTTTTTGTGTGAATCGGCTTTTTTGATAATATCTCGGTAGATAGGTATGTAGTAGTGATGCAACGAATACTACTTTTACGAATACGAATATCAAACCTACTATTCGGCGAATACGAATACGAATATCTCGCCATGTTAATAAAATACCAATAGTCTAGTACTACATAGACGCAGCTACGACGCAAGTTACTTAGGACTTACTATCCTACCTTTTGTTCATACAAAAGAAATACAGACCATATAACTACTTACTTGGTAATTTATCGAAGTGTTTCCATATGTCACTTTGATCTCGTTTACGAGAGAGACAGACATTTCCTATTCAACTTCAACTTCTTTCACTTCGCAGCAACCTCAGAAAATAAATAAAACAATACTCTGTTGCTTGACTTGTGCTTTCGACTGACAAATTAAATGAAAGGAATGAATGAATCAATCAATCCATGGTTCGTAATCATAGGAAAACTCCCGGGCCGCGGCACTGTATAAACTATGGCCGGGGAGTCCCCCGTCGCGTCGTCGTTGCGGTTAAGGCCCTTGCACACGTCGTATTTTTACGTGCCGACGACGCGCGTTTTCCAAGTCTGCCAGTAATTAGATTTGCGTACAAACATATTAATTTTTAAATATTCGTATTGGTATTCGCCGAATACGAATATTCGGTAAATGTGTACTATTCGGCGAATACGAATATTCGTATTCGTTGCATCACTAGTATGTAGGTTGGTAGGTAAGTATGCAGGTAGGGTAGGTAGATATGTAGGGTAGTGTAGGTAGGTATGTGCGCCGTAGATGAGTCTTTAATGCTACCCGAGCGAAGCGTATATATTGGTAATCACATTCTCGAAAACGGCTCTAACGATTTCGATTACAGTTGCTATATAAGGGTTTAAGGGGACGAAAAATCTACCTAGCTAGGTCTCATAACTAGGAAAAATAGTTTTCTCTATTTTCACCCGAGCAGAGCTCGGTCGCCCAGGTTCTTAAATGTTAAATGAAATCCTATCAAAACTGAATCGATGCAGTTTTGAATATGTCATGATTTGAGAAAATTGTGCCAAATTAACTTCCGCTCGAAATTTTAATTTTGAATCCTCTTCCAATACTACTCTTCTAATTAAAAACTCTGTAAATTGAAACAAACCAGTATTGTACTAAAGAAATGAGAGACTAACGTGTTTTGTTAAAAAATTGTGGTTGTGTACTCGCAGATTAAACTCGACATTTTGATCTAAAATGATATTTTTTTTCGCAGAGCAATCACGGCGATAGTTAACGCACCGAAGGGCGACTGGCAGATCGGACACACGAAGATTTTCATGAGGAGTTCGGTGCATGCTCCACTTGAAGCCAAGAGAACTGCGCTGTTGCAATCTTCAGCTCTACTTATACAGAAGGTAAATCAAAGATCTTTCTTGCACTTAACAGTATCGTGAAAGAAATAAATACTAATAATCGTCTCCCCCTATAAGCAAATCTTAGCTTGGTCTAGTGTAGTGGTCGGCAAACCGCGGCTCGCGGGCGTATAGAGTTCGGCTCTGCTGTACAAATGTCACTGAAGTGCTATGCACTTCTGTAAGTGACAAATTCACAATTTCTAAAACTGTATGTGATTTTTGTTTGTACATGTCTTCGTGAATAAGTCGTTGAAGTGTCATAACAATAAATAAATAAATGTCGATGAGTGCGAGTGTAGATACGGCATGGTCGGGGTTTTGGTCACTAAGGGCACAGTGGCGGCACGGCATGGCAAGGGATTTTTATCAACGAATAGAAATAAAACTTATATGTATGACAGTCAAATTGAAATTTCAATGATGATGCCTAAGGACATCGCGGCATGCTTAAGGATACCGCGGCATCGTTGCCGTTGGAATTTAAATTTTATTGTCATGCTATTAAATTATATTTCTATTCGTCGCATAAAAATTCCTTGCCATGCCGTGCTGCCTCTGGGCGCCGGCCCTAAGAAAGATATCAAGTTTTATTCAAAATTCGAACTATATTTCATTGATTTATTTCCGAAGTATTTTCACCAAAAATAAAAAGGACATCGAAAATTAATCATTTACTATACTTTTCAAAGTTTTCCAAGGTTAACTTGTTAATAAGTAAGACGCCTTCATAATATTATTATCAGCCGATATGATTGATGATGATGATGATGAAACCATTCTACTTCTTAGAAAGTTAATTTTAGGAAGCGTTGTGGAGTGAAAGAGGGTGGGAGTTTTAAGGATTAAGAAAAGTGTATTGAGACAGTAGTTTGGACACACGGAAAGGATTGGCTCTCATAAGAAATCTTAGTCGTTATAACTCTATTCACTAATGAGTTTACCGACCACTGGTCTAGTGTAATGGCAACAACACAAACAAGTAACTTTAATTTCATAAACTCCACAGTGGTACAAGGGCTCAGTGAAACGCCGTCAATACCTAACCTGGCGCAACGCAGCCGTAGTCCTACAAGCGGCACTACGCGGCTGGAAGGAGCGCGCCGCCTTCCTGCGCCTGCGCCGCGCCGCCCTCACGCTGCAGAGACATCTCAGGGGAGCCTTCGCCAGGGAAGTGGCCGCTGCCTTGAGAGAGATGAGGAGAGTCAACCAGGAGATCAAGTTGAGAGAGGAGAGAAACAGGTAGGAATAATGATAGTGTAAGCTTTAATTAAGATTTGGCAAAATGGAATTTGCTCCACAGGCAAACAGCAAAATAGGATAGAAAGGAAAGAACATTCATTTATTTTTTAAATGAAATTAAACTATTTATTGAAATTGAAATGTAATCGACAACAATAATTATTATTATTGTCAACACAATCAATTATTGATTGTCAACACAATCGATTTTTGATTGTCAACACAATCGATTATTGATTGTGTTGACAACATGGACGGACCTTTCCATGGAAGGGATTGTTACTTTATACTATTGCATAACAAATCATCGCTTGCAAAGTAATCTTACTTTCTCATAAGTGTCCTGCTGACACTTGCACTCAATATTGCAGCCCATAAATAAAAATGTTCTGATTTTGAACATTTACCAAGATTGTACAAAACTATTTTCTTGAAAAAAAATTGGTTTGGTTTTGATTGGTTACTTCATCAAACGGTTATTACAGTATCTCGTACACAGAACTCCTGAACATAGACCTGTCTCTATTCCAGTATCCAAGAAAAGGCAAACCAGGAGCGAGCAGAGCTTGAGAACATGGCCGACCAACTCCGAGGTCTTTCCTGCCCGACCAGCACTCGCGCCGAGTCGGTCAACTTGGACAATTTGTTCGACTTCTTGGCCGACGTGCCCACACAACGAGGGGCGCCCGATGGACAGCCGGATACGCATCAGCCGACTATCGCAGAGATTGGGGATTCTATGGAGAGGCTGGCTGTTGATATGCATCAAGAGGTGGGTCAAGATAATTTTGGATTGTATTGTAGGCCACCATTATAAAATTTACTGAAAATGAAGAAAAGATATAGAATCATTATTTTGTAGCATGGCAGCTTTCTTATTAGTGCTTATTTTCTGGGTTACACTAACGCTAAACCCAGGTAATAGGGAAATCCTATTCTTTGTTTACGGACATCTTGTCTCCTCAAGATACTGGCACAAATCATTGAAACATACAAAATATGGTGTCAAACATTCTAATTGAGAAAATATCGCTCATAATATAAACTCTTTTGTACACAGTTGGAACACGTCTTAGCCGCGGAAATGAACGAGCTAAGCAAGTCTCACACAGAAGCGCAGCGCAAGCCAGACGGCGCGCCTTCCGAGTCCATCCCTCCCCCGCCCCCCTCCACGCTCGCCATACAACCGTGCGTCCCCCCCGCGCCACCCCCGCCCGCCTCCATGACGTCATCATTCAACGGTGTCATGAGTACTTCAATGAATGGAATGTCTCCGATGGCGAATGGGGATGCGATGACATCATCGTTGATACTGCCGCCGCCGCCGCCGATAGAGCCGCTGATGGAAGAGTCCCCGGTGTTCCCGCCGCCGCCCACCACGTGCGCGCTGCCGGAGCCGGCCGGCCCGCCGCCGCCGCCGCCACCCCCGGCTAAAGGTCATTTTAACAAAGTTATCGCTTACTGTGGGCCGCACCTGCGTCTATCGTGACAAACCAATACGTGCCGTAGCTTCGTATGTTATGCTCGCTAAAAAGTTATCGCGCTAATGCGGTGGTCACATTAGTGGCTTCATAATTTTAATGAATTATCTTTATCTTAATAATCCAAGATGGCTGTCCATTATTCCGACAGAGCGTCTACGCAGTCCGAAAACAACAGTCAAAATTACCAACGCTACTCTGACCACGCGTCACGCTTATTATGTTCCGCCACTCCGGCGATAAGTGCTACGCAGCCCGAACTATCGCGACGATAACCGATCATACTGCGATAAACGATCATCGTATCATCGTGCTAAGCTTCATTACGATAGACGCCGATGCGGCCCAGCATTAGAGAAGCAATAGTAAATAGAATTAGAGCAAGATTTATTACCACATAGTCATTGGCAGTTATTAACAAGTCTAAATAATAAAATCTCTTAAAAAAGAACAAATTCAGTGAGATAATAAAGATATTTACTGCTATAAACCTAAACCATTGGTACTTCTGGGTTTGAAGTCACAGATTAATGAGTCACTTTTTGACTGACTAGCTTTTGCCCGCGGCTTCGCCCGCGTGGATGTCGAAAAATATCCCACGTCCAAACCCAGGTCATGGTCTACCCATGTGCCAAATTTCGTCCAAATCCGTTCAGCCGTTTTAGCGTGAAACCGTAGCAAACAAACATACAAAAATCAAATCTTTTCTCTTTATAATATTAGTTTAGATGAGTAATTATTATGAATCTATCCAGGTAGTCCCGAGCCCCCATACATGAAGACATAATTAACATATTTCTACATTATCATTATTATCAATCTCACAGATACAACACCACCAGAGCTGACCAACGGCATTATCCCCAACGGAAAGCTATCAGTTGTCAAAAGTAAGGAGCCGATCTACGAATCGGTAATACCACGACCGGCGCCGGAACAGAACAGTGAACTATCGCCGCCGCCGCCACCGCCACCACAACCGCCTCCGCCACAGCCAACACCACCTGAGAATAATGGGTATGTTGATATGCTTGGTATAAAATGTTTAAAATTCGGACTCTCCATTGGAACCTACTACGCTTTGGAATTGGCAACTAGCTTCATCTTTCTGACTAATCGACTCCTTAACAATTCAAATTATTCTAAAGTGCCTGTAAGGGCGTTCACTTGGCGAGGCGCAGCGTAGCGCGGTTGTCACTGCCAAACAAATATCGACCTTACAAGAGTTGAAATAAAGTTGAGGATAAATAAACTTTCATTAGCTCGAGGTCGTATCTAAACGGAAAAAGGAGCAGGTTATTTATTTTCGACTTTATTTTAAGGCATTCAATGTCGATATTTGTTTGGCAGTGACAACCACGCTGCGCTGCGCCTCGCCAGACATGCGCCAGCCCTAATTGGTTTAATTGAAATAAATGCTATAAGTTTGAGTTTGAGAATAAGGGATTTCGCGCACTAAGACTACCACGACCACGACCAGATAAACTATAGAAACTGATACGAATCCCGAACTTGGTCGCAACGGCCAACTAGCCGCAGACCATACAATGCCACTAGACGGCCACGACTGGCCGGAGTCGTAGCCGTCTAGTGCGCGAGATCCCTTAGGGCTGTTTTAAATTGTCGTTGTTTCTTTGCGTATAAGATCGATTTTTACCAACGTAAACTGTTAGCGGCTGGCACAAATACGTTCACATGAACATGCTTGTATAGGCACGGGCACGCTCGTATGTGTTTGGATGTACGCCCTTATAAGAAGGGCATGTAAAATCGAATTTATATGCGCAGAAAATAAGGCTTATTTGTTACCGTCTTGGGACCTGATTGACAGGGAAAAGAGATTATAATTTGCAGTAGCGAACAACCATAAGGGATCTCGCGCACTACACGGCCACGACTCCGACCAATCGTGGCCGTGTAGTGCGCGAGGTCCCTTATAGTTGTCTACTGGTATTTTATGATGTACGACTAGTTGGCCGTTGCGACCAAATGCGCGGATTCGTATCGGTTTCTATAGTTTACATGGTCGTTGCGACCACTGGTCGTGGTCGTGGCCGTGGCCGTCTAGTGCGCGAGATCCCTTATAGTGGATGGTACGTACTCTTAATATTCTTCGATTTCTGAATCAAATCTAATTAGTGAAAAAGAAAGTTGTTTGAATAATTTTCAAATTGATAGGGTACTTAATTCGAAACATTCTATCAAACAAAAGATCACACTATATTGACCAAAGCCAATCTCCATTTGATCATAGATCGGCCGCCCACAATTCGCAAACTAATGAGGCGGGGTCACAAACTCCTCGACCCTCATCATTCAGGGCCCCATATCGGAAGAGGAAGAATTTGAAACATGTTTCATTTAAATGAAAGGAGTACACTACGCACTACGGATCTTTGTGTCTGTGAAGCTAACTGCGGTTAGTCACAATTGTTTTATTCCCGGCAATATTCCCAAAATGATAGCCCAGAAATCTCGAAGAAAACTTGAGGCGGACATAAAAAAAAAGGGGCACTCCGGGAGTGCCAACACTGAAAAAGAATCGGCACCGGGGTAATCAACGCGTTGATGTCTTTTACTCCACGGTGTCGGTAAATTGCGTTACAGTGTCACGAACTCAATGGTTTAGTCCCATCTTAAAAATGCCCAACGCACCTAAAGAAGTTTTCACTTCAAAAACATTTCGAATGCCTCCTTAAAGTTGGTTCTAAAAAGAAAATCCAATCTGCAGCTAATTTCACCAACAAAGTTCCGTAGTGCGTAGTGTAAGCGAACTTTTAACGGTGGTCAGGGACCGTAATATGAAATGTTATAGCCATCATCGTTCCGTTGCGGAAAAGAGATGGCGCTATCCGTCCTGTATAGCTTCATCTCTCATACTTGGAATAATTAGGCTGGTTTCACAGCTCCCGGAACGGAGACACACGGAACATTGTTTCACAGCGAGGCGGAAGGTCCGCACGATCCGTCCGTACTGTCCGTCTGTACTATAGTCCGCGCGGAACTAGTTGGCCGCGCCTTAGGTATGTGAGCCGGTGGGACGGAGGGGCGGGGGCGCTTACTCAGTACGGCGCCGTACAATGACAGCAAGCACCCCTGCCCCTCCGTCCCACCGGTTGACATGCCTAAGGCGCGGCCAACTAGTTCCGCGCGGACTATTATCTCCCGTGTACGGATAGCCCGTGCGGGTCTCCTGCACAGCTGTGAAACCAGCCTTATGGTTCTAATTTCAAATCGAGCCATCGAGTAAAGTTCACCGTCTTTATCATTCAACATCACTTGTAACCATTACAAAAATCTTTCTTTATCCTGTTTGCATCACAAACTTGTTTGTATAATTATAAACCTTTTCTAGCCATGATTTGAAAAGCTTATCATTCAATATTGTCAACTTTTCTCTACAGGTTCATCCACAAAGAGATCGAGATCGAGCCGGAACCACAAGACGCGCCGCTTCCACCTCTACCGCCAACGGACAACGGACCGTCTCCGACGCCTGTACCCATGGACACCTGCATCAGTCCACCACCTATGATGAATGGGGAGTCTACAGTAAGTCTCATTTCCGAATTAAATAATTTATTAGTATGATTTTTGGTCATAGGTACAGTAAGGTCTTATAAATTATTTACGAGCTCAAAAATCTATCCCACCTTAGCCCAATGATTACGCTATGGCACATTTATTTAATCATAATATTTTAACTAGATTGTGGAGGTCAGATAGACAGTCGCTCCATGTAAAATACTGGTATTCACCTGCATCTGCCGCCGACCCCAAATATTTAGGAAAAGGCTGGGTAGAAGAATAGGATACTTGCCTAGGTAAAAAAAAGAAATTCTATTTAGTCAGAAAATAAAAAAAATATTACACGTATTTTTTACTTTACCATATTAATCAAAAGTAACTTAGAAACACGCATTAAAGTTGGGGAGTGGGGGCTCGCTACTACACAACGCACTATTATTATATTAAATCTAGCAAGGCGTGACGTCATGCCACAATGTATCGCCTTAATTTAAAAAAAATATTTGTTCAATATTTTTTATAATCTAAAAGACGGACAAAAAAAACATTTTTGGACACAGGCCTATTGGAAAAAGACACGATTGCCCTAAATTATTGAGGCAAAAAAAAAGAATAACATTAATACACTGTTCTACTTTACTTCAGACGGTATACTGTATCAAAAATATAATTCCAGTCAAAAACTCAATAAACTTTCTCCCTACAGAGCATAGACCGCAACGCGCGTCGCAAAGAGCGCGTAGAGCGTCGCTTACATCAAATAGAGGCTCAAGCTACCACATTACCTCCCTCAACACCACCTGCAGAAGTCACCAACGACTTGTCGGAGTTCGCCAAGTTATACTTCAATGACCACCCGCGCTCACCAGAAGGTAAAGTCAACCATAACGTTATTGGAATAAGGTTTCAAATTGCGTGAGGTATCGTGCCCAATCATTCTGTACCACTGAGAAACGAAAGTCTTTTTTAAACTCTGTGGTTACGATCATAAGGTACAAATCGGAATGAACCAATTAAACAATCATTGTTATATTCTCACAGGTACTATTATGGCGACGTTAACACGCAAGAGCAAGTCGATGGAACTGCTTACCAAAGAGGAAATGATCACGTACCACAAAGGAAACAACATTCCAACCTCACACATACAGTTGCATGATCCTGACAGCGTTACCGCGGCTGTCAATATATTTAGAGTAAGTAATGAGTTTACACAACCTTTTCAAACGCATTAGATAACTAAAACGAATAGTGACCTAGCTTTGTCTCGACAAAATATACTAATAGTAATTTATTTCTCTCAAAAAGGTACTTTGGTACATGGTATATAGGTTACAGGCAGATTCAAACCTTTGTGAGAGCTGGAGTCTATACTGGGTTCGGGACCAGTATGACAGATCTCCAGGCTCACACTCTTAAAATTACAACATTAAATTACACTTACGTACTACATACAACATTGTAAAAGCTCTAATATTGACTAAAATAACTCGTAAATTGTACAGTCGAGGTTTACTTTTTGTCTTTTGAAACTTCTGTTGTTTAGAAGTAAGCTTCAGTAAATCATAATTAGTAGCTACTAATTATGATTTTTATGTGACTACAGTCAATGATATTAATTTAGATTTTTTGTAATTTTACGCATTTGTTTTGTTTAGGATCTATGTCGCTACATGCGTGGAGAGCTGACGGCTGAAAAGGAGACGCAAGTGATACAGTCGGTCATCGGAAAAGGTATAGAGCGAGAAGAGTTGAGAGACGAGATTCTGGTGCAGTGTGTTAGACAGGTGAGTGTTCTTTTGTCACAATATAGCTGTAATATATATATATATATGAGATTTTCGTGATGTATTTGGGCACTGGGCATTCCCGAACTCCCGAGTTTCTGTAGGCCAGCTCGGGAGCTGACATTCGTAGTGGTGCGTTCCGTTACTGAAGCCTGCTATTTATTGTTCTAAATTAAAACTACTAATTGAAAATCAAGATGTCTTCTTTTCGTGTGGTTAGTGATTAACCTTGTCATTAAAGCCGCCCATTCGTCCATGCCATCGATAAATATGTATTTATCGATGGCATGTTAAGCCAAGTTAGAGGCTTAGGCATGCCGATCGTAACGATGTTTTCCTTCACCGTTTTTCAAACAAATCATAATTATACACATGAATCCGAAAAGTCGGACTTGGGTTCGAACTCGAGACCTATGACTTTAAACAGTCCGACAGTCACACCACTAGGCTATCACTGGCTGTCTTAAAATGTGGGATAGGTTACATTTAGCGTCATATTATAACTTTCGTTTCTTGTCTAGTTAACGGAATGCCCAGTAGAAGAATGGGCCGAGCGCGTATGGCTGGTCCTGTGCCTGTGCGCAGTGGCGTGGCAGCCGAGCCGCGGCCTGGCGCGCTACTACAGCGCGTGGTTGCGAGCTCGTGCGCGCCTGCTGTCACCTGGCTCACCGGCGTCGCCCGCGTCGCCGGCGGCACGCGAGGCACACTGCGCGCAGTGGTGTCTTGATAACTGTCGCGGAGCTGCACCTAGACAACTGCCACCGAGTACTGTAGAGATCGCCGTGAGTATTTTATCTGAGTTGGTTATTATTAAATAAAAAAAAACTGTGCGGTCGTGGGAACGAAAACGCCCCACGTCCCCCCGTCAGGAACGAAATTCTTTCTCACGTATGATTTAAAACAAAATCTAAATGGTTGCAGCCGCCATCTTGGATTTACATTTTGATCAAATTCACACTTTCTCTGCAGTGTACTCGGGCCGATACAATTTTATCCCACGACACTGTAATCACTTTACTCTTTTCTTTTGTTTGTTTCTGCCAGCGTTCTCTCTCTCTTTCTTTCTCTTTGAATTAGAAGAAGACAGTCGCAAGTATTAACACTTTTTAGCGTGACGATTTCTAAAAGTTTACAAGCCGCGTTAAAGAACTTCGTTCCAATAAGAAACACCGTAAAAGTTGGAACATAGTTCTAAAATTTCAATAATTTATCCCAGGCCATGCGTCGCCTCGGCACCATAGTCTGCCGCTTCTTTTTCCTGGATGGGCGAACAAAAGCCATCGACGTGCACCCGGCCGACACCGCGGCCGCTGCCGCCGCCCGCTTGGCGGACAAGCTCGGCTTGTCGCCCCACTCGCGCGCGGGCTGGGCTGTGTACCAGCAGCGAGCAGGGACGGAAGAACATGTGCGGGCCACGCATTATTTGTATGATGTCATCGCCGCGTGGGAGATGTGAGTAGCTTGAGTAAAGCATTAATTTATTATACACCAACATTTCGTTCATTTAGCTAAACCAAAAAAAAGAGAGGGGCGCCTATGCGTTGTCCATTATGGGCCACAGGTCGCAAAAATGACGTTAAATTTCCAACGTCTGCCAAATATCCCGAAGCTGTGGCGAGTTGTCACTTGTTAGATGTCATCACCATATCATGCATGGTAATCGAGCTTCAAAAAAATTGCCATCCCTAACGCGCAATCAAATTCGTTGGATCTGTAAATTGGTGTCACTATATTTTAATTATTTACCTAAATATAATTAAAGATGAACTTATAATATTCCTCGCTTTACTTCATATAGGCAACAAGGTCCCGGAGGTGGTTCCGCAGACAATCGCTTCGTGTTCAAGCGCCGTCTGTTCCGCGGAGGGCGCGAGCTACCGCACGACCCCGTCGAAGTCGCGCTGTTGTACGCACAGGCCGTGCACAGCGTCGTCAAGGTAAGCAGACAACACAGTACACGGTGACATCGGGGAGGAACAGTGACACTCCGGAAGTACAGACAGAAATGAAAACTTGAAAAATTTAACGGCACCGCGGTAATCAACGCGTTGATGTCTTTTACACCACGGTGTCGGTAAATTGTGTTACAGTGTCGTGAAATCGATGGTATACTCCCATCTCAAAAATGCCCAACGCGCCCAAAGAAGTTTTCACTTCAAAAAAACTTTTTTACAAAAAACACAACCGACTTCCAAACTACAAAGTGAAAAGTAACTTTAATTTCGAAAGTCGGTGTCTTTGGATCAGATCAGTATTTTAGTTTTTTGACACCGACTTCCGAAATTAAAGTTATTTTTCACTTTGTAGTTTGGAAGTTGGTTGTGTTTTTTGTAAAAGTTTTTTTTTCACTTTTTAGTGGGTTGGTTTGTAATATATCTAAGTTACAATAGCCTTATGTCAACTGCTCATCAAAAATACCCAAACTTTTTTTTAAGTCGGTTAAAAGGCGGGGCTTATATCCCGAACAGAAACTTCGGAAGTTGTTCGGAAGATAAACCCCGCCCACAAAAAATTAATCGGCTCTTTCCACCATCGATCAACAATGTTGATCGAAGCTTTCCACAGAGTTTTATCTAAACCATTACGCTTATGTCATTCGTATACAAGTTGGTTACCGAGAGGTCTTTAAATTGTAATTTCTAAGCACTGTCACTGTATCGTTTGGAAAATAAGACAATTTCCTAATGAATAAATGTTTACTGATAGGAAAAAAAAACAACTGGGGAAAAAACTCGGAGTACTTTTATTAATATTGCAGTGATTATTCTTATTACCTACCCTGCCTTCTAAAATACCTTCAAATCTTGAATACTGTCAACATTCCAAAACAGTTGCTATTATATATCGTTGTACGGCCCAGATGGACGAGTTCCCGGTGTCGGAGAAGGTGGCGCTGCAGCTGGCGGGGCTGCAGGCGCAGGTGTCGCTGGGCGAGCCGCCGCCCAGCCCGCCGCCGCCGCACACGCGCGCCTACTACGCGCAGCCCGACCAGTTCCTGCCGCAGCGCATCGCGCGCGCCCGCCCGGCGCAGCAGTGGGTCAGTACTTTTATACTATCTGTAGAGAAGTGTTAATCTTAATAAAATCCTCGTATTTTCATGGTAATTAAAAAACTGCGCTGGCAACACTGAATGCTATATTTGTGGTAAAGTTTCCAGCAACACAAAAACATATTGCTGCAATAATGTTGAGCAATTTTACCGTTACGGGGCTTTAGTTACCAACGTTGGTTTTCCAAAATAAATAACCAATCTTTAAAAAAATCTGGCATTCTGACTTCAAGTTCTGTTTCCACCAGGCAACCATCCTTGCGCAAGCGCATCGTCAATATGGCGCCGGACGAGCAGAACTCACTGCGAAGGCGTTATACCTGTCGTGTGTGATGCAATACCCGCTGTATGGAGTCACGCTCTTCCCTGTTACCTACAAAGGCTATTGGGCACATGGTAAGCACCATTTACGTGAAATAGAATAATTATTTGACTCTTCTAATTTGTTCTCGACTTCTCGTATAACTTGACTGGATGGATGAGACTTGTCACAAGTTATATCAGTACAAATTCACTTATATTTGGTGGCTTAATCAATGGGGAGTAATCTATTGCAGATCGTTATCCATTATGCATGTTACCTCCTGGGGTCTCACAACATGATAATTAAATTGACTCCTTAATTAAAGATTAATAGAACAACGCGTTAAAAAATATAACATCTTCTCAGGTCCCAACGTACTCCTCGGCGTGGGCTCGGAAGGCGTGGTCCTCGTCCGTCCTACAGACAAGGTGGTCCTCGCTGAATACCCGTACAGCAACATCGCAGCCCTACTCATGGACCCCGTGGACAACGGCCTAACCATCAGCCTCACACACCACGGACAGCACGACGGACACCGGTATGTTGTTAATGATCAGGACGAAGACCTGAACCAGCATGCAACGGACGAGGGACATCGGTATGACACACTTGATTAGTATAAGCTTGAACGTAACGAAATATAGCCTGCTGCTGACGAAACACTAACCAAACGAACAAAACGCAGGTCACAGCTTGCAGTGTCTTCTCTCTCGGTGACAAATGTTGCCAGTTAATAATGCTACAGCTGAAAACTGCTCTACAGCCAACGCTCCATGTGCCTTTACGTAGTTTTTGCATTTCGCGACCGCTAATCAATCATTTCAATTTAAACCTTATGTCATTGATGTAAAAGACACTTTTAAGTGCGCTCGTGATTTGCAACTGCTATACCTAGCTGTTAGTCTGCGAAACTTTACCGACAATACCTCATATCTCAGCTCTGAAACTGATCCCTAAATTGACTCCTATAGGTGCATCGTATTGGAGTCTCCTCAAAAGAACGAAGCAGCGTGGTTGATGGCTGCCTATAGTCCAGTTCTTGCTAACGGCTTAGCAGATGAGCCTCCTAGACGCGCGGCCCCTACCTCGGAAAGATCCCGCTTGGCCGCTGCGCTCAAGAGTGCCAGGCGAGCACTGGTTGACTCGGGCATGCTCAGGAGACCCACTGAAGCTACAGCTGGGAACTTCTTGAGGAATACTCTGCGAAGGTTGGTAGTCAAGAGTTTAATACATACATACATAAACTCACGCCTTCTTCCCATGGGGGTAGGCAGAAACTACAGAACGCCACCTGCTACGATTCTTACATAGTCCTTTTGCCTCGTTTACGTTCATACATCTGGTCATACACGCACGCCGGTTGCGAGTACTACGCCGAGTTTAATACAATTTCGGTTTTATTTTTCCATTACGAGTAAAAAGTTAAGTCAATGTTATATGCAACTAACTTAACGTTGTATCTTTATATATATAATTCTTCTGTGAGTGTGTATGTCACTGAACTCCTCCTAAACGGCTGAACCGATTTTGATGAAATTTTCGGTGTGTGTTCAAGGGGATCTGGGAATGGTTTAGATTCACAATTGGACCCGGTAGGTGGCGCTGTTCGGACAGGACAACGTCTGTCGGGGCCGCTAGTTTTCTATATAATCACGTCAACACGACGCTTACTTTCTACGTGGCGTAAACGCGACGTCAACGCCTACTCTGGACATACTCCCAGTGCGTAAATACTTTGGTAATAAAAATATGGGGAGGTCTAACTTATCAAATTTTTCCGCAGGTTGAGTAAGCACAGACTAGAGAAAATGCGGCTCGACATGGCGGCAGAGAGCCAGGGCGAGAGCTACAAGAGCTTCCCGGCCGGCTACTGGGGCTGGTCGCGCAGCCTGCCGCACAGCCTCACCAAACTCAACGAGGCCGAGGAGGTGGCCGCCATGCAGATATTCAAGGTATACCATACACATGATATATCACAGAGATGCTTAAAGCCATGGTGCTACAAGAACGACGGGACCGAGGAAAATGTCATGGTAAAAAAAATTGTCTGTAACGTCGGTTTACGGACGATAATTTTACGTGATAACGTCATAAGCCGAACGCTTAGGCCGATCGTGCCTCTCTATCGCTTGTTCCGCGCTCTCGCTTGCATGCTCGGCTCAGGCGGAACGTGACACTTTTTTGTGCGTGCAGCCGGCGTTCGATTTATAAGACGTTATCACGTTAAAAGGCTTGATTTTTTCTTTAGCTACAATTAATTATGCCTGTAATATGTGTAAGAAAAGAAAGTTTCTATAAAATCTTATTTGAGACGAATGTGTTATATCCTGACAAATCATTCTAGAATCATTGCGTCTACTTTTTCACTTGACTGGCCCTCTTGACTGGAGTACTGGTCTTTCTCTGAAATTATTTGCGTTAACAGCGAAAATCTTCAATTCCCAACTTCTTCACAGGATATAATGAGCCACGCGGGTCTAACAGCCACCCACGACGGCAGCACCACCAACTTGGCCAACAACAACGTGACGCAGCACGAGGCTGACAGCGACGACCGCGTGGCGCTCGCGCAGGCTTTACTACAGCGATGTCTGCAGAAGGACACCTTGCTTTGTGAGCTGTACATGCAGCTTATTAAACAGGTGAGCTTTCCGACGTGATGATACACTGTTCAAAGTAGTTATCAGACCTTTCTAAATGGTTCCCATTGGAGCTCATTGACGAAACGAAGGAATGTTCTGTTCCTGTTTACACAAAAAATAATTTGGTAGAGTGGGAATAGAATGTGCATTTGCTCGTTTGGTCTAAATCGACCTTTACGCTTCTTGTACATGACGCAGGAGCCGCACCGACGCCGGATCGTATGTTTGTGTATACGAATGATTATCGCCCATGCGCCGCACCGACGCCGGACCGTATGATTGTGTATACGAATGATCATCGCCCATGCGACGCACCGACGCCGGACCGTATGTTTGTGTATACGAATGATTATCGCCCATGCGCCGCACCGACGCCGGACCGTATGATTGTGTATACGAATGATCATCGCCCATGCGCCGCACCGACGCCGGACCGTATGATTGTGTATACGAATGATCATCGCCCATGCGCCGCACCGACGCCGGACCGTATGTTTGTGTATACGAATGATTATCGCCCATGCGCCGCACTGACGCCGGACCGTATGTTTGTGTATACGAATGATTATCGCCCATGCGCCGCACCGCCGCCACGTAAATTTTAACATTTTCATTCTGAGAAGTTTTTCATTTTGCGGCACTGGCTTCGGGGTCATGTACAGGAAGCTTTTAGACTGCTACAAGGATCTTTTGGCGCACGAATGACGTTGATATGGGGGCGCTATTGGTAAACATTTGTTTTTTTTTGTGAAATGGACCGAAAAACAATATCCGCCATATTGTTTTTTCAGTCCATTTCACAAAACAATTGTTGAGTGAGTTCCGATTTTACCCACGCGCCAAAAGAACCTTGTATTTATGTTTTCTATGCATCTTGATTTAATGACGACTGGCTTGGAAGCGCATGGTCGTGTCAGAGATGCTCTCATCAAAAACACGTGGCATTGGCTGCATTCATTTATGCAGCTGTCCGTTTCTCAGTAATCAGGAAAAATCTTCCCAATACTAATATTTGATGTCAAAATATTGTAAAACATTTCGAAATAGTAACGATGACGTTCTTCTCCATAAGAAACTACCTTTTGGAAAGGACAACTAGAAAAAATTATATTTTCTTGTAAATTTTGACTTTCAAAAGTGCCATTTAATGGCCTACTTAAAATGAATGATTTGACTTTGTGTCCTGCAGACGACGGACCACCCCGAGCCGTCGTCCCGCGTATCATCTCGTCACTGGGCGCTGCTGTGCGCGGCCGTGGGCGCGGCGCTCCCGCCCGCCAAGCCGCTGCGGCGCTTACTGTTGGCGCACCTACGTTACCGCGGCACTGCACTACATGCAGGAGAGGAGGGCAAGTTCGCACGACGGGCAGAACAGGTATGAAACTAATGATTTATGTTTTCTCTTATGTGTATGTATTATAAACTGTGTATTTATTGAACATAATTGGTTTTGAACCGTTTTTATTTAAGTACAAAATAAATAAACATTTTAAATCAATAAATAAGTGAGCCAACTTATGCTGACGTACTTTTGAGGTCAATAAGCAAGGATTGAGGCCAGATGCACCTGGTGTAGTATTATATTATCTGTGCACCTGGTATGCGAAAGATGATTTTGTACAAAGTAGGCTTCTCCTAATAAAAAATGTATGTAAACTAAAACTGAAAGAAAAGAACATGTTCACTTTTTCCAAAAAATTACAAAGGCCAAGCTTGAAATTGCTTTAAATCGAATTGCGGCCAAAAAACTAAACTACAGTTTTTGATGTGCTAAACAATAATTATTGATGAGGTGCCTCGCAGGCACCTTAAATCTACCCAAAAAGGGTCGAGACTATTAGCCTAACCACTGCTTTGCTTGACCTTAATAATTGCTCAACAGATAGCCCATTGGCCTCCATATCATCCTTTACATCAACCAGCTTACAATGCTGCACACAGTGCCCACCACCCCTTCTGTAAATATTATCACTTCAATGTCTGACGGTCGCGGCCGTACGACGGTAAGACCACCTCCAACATTTTATAACAAAAAAATTAACACTTTTTTCCAAATCGTATCTAAATTAACATACCTATAGTTTGACCGAGACCGCTGTTCCGCGCTTTAGGAATGCTCGCCGAGGCGGGGGGGGCAGCGTTGACGAATGAGCGGTGGGACGCCGTGAGCGTTGACAAATGAGCGACCTGCACTGCTCCCAGTCTCGCCGCGCACATAAGGCATGGAACAGCTGTTTTGGTCAAACTATACTAAGATAAAAGTATCTTTTATGTTGCGCACAAATTAAAATATTACAACCGTATTGTTAGCTTTTACTAACATCTATAGAAAAATCTTTTTCAAATTTCTTGACTGCAACTACTTTTAGGGCCTCATATTCTAACTTGTCGTATGAACTTGTAAGACAGTTTTCAGTTCAATGCCTCATTTGATACTGAATCTGATTACATCTTAATTGACCAGCGAAAAAGAGACAGCAATAAATTTAAGCAAAGTCAAGGAAATGAACATCATAATCAGCGCCACTTCTCAGATATGAGTAATCCGATTGATAGATTGCTTCGTTAGTCTAGTGGTCGCAAGCGATACTGCTGAGCATGAGGTCCTGGGTTCGATTCCCAGGTTGGGCAGTGTTATTAGGTTTTCCATCAGGAATTTCTCAGCAGCAGCCTGGAGTTTTGGCTTTGTGCCCGGTTGGTAGCAAAAGGCTCGCCCCCCCCCTATTACAGGGGACTTAAATATAGATGGCGTAATGTGGGTGTATTATAGGTACACCTCTGCTTTACCCTTCAGGGATAAAACGCGTGAACCTCAAAATCTTCTCATCTACCATTTCCTTACGTGTCTTCTCCACCAGGTCGCTCTAAGCATAGCCCAAGTGCCCCGTCGCTTAGCCGCCCCCTCTAAGGAGGAGGTGCTGTGCGCGGCGGCGCGGCGCCCCATGCACGTGCGAGTGCTGCTGTTGGACGGCAAGCAGCATGGCCTGGTGTTCGGGCCGGCCGCCACTGCAGACCATCTTGTGGCCATGTTGAGGGAGAAGATTGGACTTAGTGATGCTGCGACAGGTCAGTAGAAATTAACAAGTCTGGTCTTACCATGCGATCAAAATAAGCAAAGGGCCTTGATCAGGCAACCGAGTTGTAGTAATTGCAATTTTAAAAGTCAGCACTTGCAACACAAATCTTATTTACTCTAAATCAATAATACCATTAACCAGTAAATAATTTCATCACCACTGCTCCCAAAACGGTGAAAGAAAACATCGTGAGGAAACCGGCATGTCCTAGAACCAAAAAGTCAAACATATCAACTCGCACTGGACCCGCGTGGTAGATTTACAGCCCACTCCCTATCGAAGAGAGGAGGCCCGGTAGAGGGAACATTATAGGCTGATTATGATTAACTATCTCATGCGTCTGTTGCCCAGCTGATGACTTATTGTTTTTAATGTACCTTTGTATATTATTGATTGTATTTCCTGTGCGTGTGACCCAAATAAAATATTTTTCTTTCTTTCTGTCTGTCAACTGTCATCTCTATTGTCGCCGAAGCAGAGGCAGGTAAATAATTGTTGATACCGACAGAACATTGGACTGCCAAACTCACTTGATTTTAATTCGGCTGTACTTCTATAATCTTGGTCTCGTTGCATGTGCGTAGGTTACGCGTTATACGAGGTGTGCGCGAACTCGACGCCGGCGGGCGCGGGCGAGCGAGCGCTGGCGGGCAGCGAGCGAGTGGGTGACGTGCTCGCGCGCTGGGAGAAGGCCGGCGCTACTGCCGCCGCTTGCAGGTACGAACTTTGTTATGTTCTATCCCTTCACATTTTACTCGATAACTATGTTGTCTGGTGGGGCATACAGGTATTCCCAGTGCAGACACCAGTCTCTTAATTTATTTTATTTGATGTCAAGAGAAAATAAATTATTTTTATTTGAACTCAAGCTCATCTTGGACTATTTGTTTTATTTTCCGAAGCATTGTATCATATTTATTTATTTAAAAGAGTATACATGGAATCTTGCTCGTTCTCCATGGGAACCTACGGTTTGGAACGGGCAACTATAGTTTGACCGACACCGCTGTATCGTTCATTCGACAACACTGACGACATCCCGCCGCTCATTAGTCAACGCTGCTTCCCGCCTCGCCTTAAGGCACGATACAGTGGTCTCAAACTATAGCTTGTATCTCCTTGACAGTTAGTATCTGTAAATGGAATGCTTTGAGTTTTGGGTTTTTGTGAAACAAATTTCAGCTTTATGCCAAAGCAACTTAAATTCAAGCACCTGCGCTATCAAATAAGATTTTTTAATTTCATCAAACACATTATGACATAAGCGGATTAAAACATTATTTGAGGTTAGATTTGCGTCTGGGAAATGACAAAAAGATGGCACCGCAACCTGGGTCATCATCATCATCATTTCAGCCGAAAGACGTCCACTGCTGGACATAGGCTTCCCCAAAGCACCGCCACTTCGACCGATTCTGTGCTTTCCGCATCCAGCGGATTCCTGCGGCCTTCACAAGGTCATCGGTCCATCTTGTGGGAGGCCTTCCACGCACCTGGGTCATCCAGCACAAAACAAAGGAATCCACATTTCAAAAACTAAAAATAAAGTATATTTCCTAACTAGACTATTTTCCTGTTAGGCTGGTGTTCAAAAAGCGCCTATTCTTGGGCGAGCGTCCGCTACAGACGTCATGCGCGGCCGAGATGGAGCTTTTGTACTATCAGGTTTTACACTCCGTGCGCCACGACCGACTGCCCATAGAGACTGATGAGGCTGTGAGTACCTGTTGTCTTATTAATAGTGTATTCTTGTAACTTTGTCAAGGCAAACTGTTGCAAAAGTGTTCGATTTTTTTTTTTTACAAATTGTTCAGAAAAAGTATTTGTGGATGTCTATTTGTATGAATTCTAACCAGAAATTTTAGTTTAAAATCACGTATTTGGTGTTTTTTGTCAATTTAAGTTAATTTTATAATCAAAATTTTTGATGATTCTTCTATTACAATTTAATAATGTTATTCAAACAATAATTGTTGGAAAAAGTGGTAAGATATATCAAGTTGAAAACTCTAAATACAAATGAATGTGTTACAAATTCCTTTTTTTAAAAGATTGTGTAATAATTTATCCTGAGCAGGTATTGTTTACACTTCGATCAGATACTTTTGAAATGGACGGAAGTTTGCTCAGTTTTTAATCGACGTCAAAAATGATCATAAAGTTTCACGGTTGAAATAGTTTTTGTTAACCTAAAAGATTCACTTCATTTATATATTTTCAATTAGCTTCGGCCCGTGACTTCGTCTACGTGAAATTTCGGCCCCCGATCTATCGCGTCGCATATATCCCATCATCCGTCCGCGCTTAGCGTTCTGTTTTTTTCGTTTTACTTGGCTTCTATTGGGGCGTAACTCCCAACAGTAGTGAAAATGTTATGTTGATGTTGTGTTTTGGGATGTTATGTTGAACGAGTAAACAACTGATCGGTATAAAGGTTTTATTGCTACTAAAAATAACATGTTATATAGTAATACTCGTAATGTACAATTAAGAGCGGCCAACCCGTCATACTTTTCATACAAACGCTCGTACGCGATTATGGCGTTGTAACAAAAATAAGTAAATAAAATCATTTAATTCAGAATCGATACTCCATATTTGTTCATCTTTCTTAATTCTTTTAAACTAATAGGTATCTTGTGCACTATATCTAAGTTTCTATGAAAGCAAAAAATAAAAATTCGGCGAAACAAATTCAATATAAGCCTCCAAAAATCTGCTTTTTTACACAAATTTTACCTGAACTTTGACCGTACATAATGTACTTATAAATTGTAAAAGTAAAGAAAACATCATTATAGAAACCTCGCACATGTAATGGAGATTCTAAATGACAAACAAATATTTTACAAACTTGTAAGGCGTATTAAAAAACACGTATTTCCTGAAACCAGTTATTTTTCGTGCAATGTTATCGCGTTCTCACTTGCTTGTTAGCAGTTCTCACTTGCGCTGGATGAAACAACAGGCTTTTCGACCATGCTCGTGTTGACGATAGACGGACCGGGAAGGGCCCTCTTAAACAAATTGCAACGTTTCACTGTTAGTAGGACAAATTAGTTGCATGTACAGCGTAGCTCGTACAGCTGCTAAGGGTCGTAGCGTGATGTTACATAGCCTATAAAATTCCTCAAGAATTGGGGTATCCAATGCAAAGAGAATTTTCTAAATCCAACTGGTAGTTCCGGAGATTACGCCCTACATACAAACAAATGTTACCTCTTTATAATATTATTATGCGTATAGAAGTATGATAACGTGCGTGTACGCAGGTGATGCTGGCGGCGCTGCACGCGCAGGTGGTGAAGGGCGAGTGCGCGGGCGGCGGCGAGGAGTGCGCGGCCGCGGCCAGCGCCGTGCTGCCGGCGCGCCTGGCGCAGCCCGCGCTGCCCGCGCCCGCCGTGCGCCTGCACCACCTGGCGCTGCGCGGCACGCCGCCCGCCGCCGCCATGCAGCGGGCCCTGACCCTCGCCTCGTCCTGGCCGCTCACGAGAGCCACCATCTTTGATGTCATGGTGAGTGTATCGTACGATTATTTCTAACTAGCTGCGATCTTCAGTTTTACTCGACAAAATTTGTTTTAATATTAATTTATTACCTTCCGGAACTGTCTCTAAATAATGGTGAAAACTGCATCAAAATCCGTGTACTTGCAGAAGTACAACGCGGTCACAGACAGACAGACACGAAAAGAGACTTTAATTTATATTATGTATTAATTATGATTAACTGCTCCCTGCGATTCCACTCGCATAGAGATTCTTTATAACCAAGCGTTTTTCTAGCATGAAACTATCCTAAAACTCTCGTGAATAGTTTAGTTGGTAACACGTAAAAAAAAAAATATGTGTTTATTATCTTAAATCTAGATACAATTAAGTTGCCGGGACTTCCCAGAAAGTAATCCGAAGATACTTGTGATGGGATAAACCTCGCTCTTCCTCGATTAGTTCAATTGTTTCGTTGTGCTAATTAGGTATAAGTTACACATTTTTTTATTAAACCAATAAAAATTAAAAACGAATAAAAACAAAGCCAATAAGAAAAACAAAAATGAATTAAATCGTATTTATGGCAGAAAAGTGTAAATGTGTGTTTATGTGCGTGTGAAAGTATATTTTGTGTGTATGTGTGTGTGTTTAAGTGAAAATAGTTAAATAGTTTTTGTATTCGAATCAGTATTTCCAGAAATTAAAACAAACGTACAGACGCCAGCACATCAAGCTACTACAATCTGTCAAATTTATTTAATAGATTTTAAACTTTATAACTGAAGTATAAGGTTCAAAGTTGATTGGGAAAATTTGACAGTTTCGGGTAGCTTGATGTGCTGGCGTCTGTACAAACAACTATAGCGCTTTAAAATATAATTTTGTTTGTATCACAGCAATCGTTCACATCTAACTGGCCACGCGCGCTGTGGTTGGCAGTGGATGCGCGAGGCCTCACCCTATTACGACGCGGCACCCGCGCGGCGCTAGTGTCGCATGACCACGACCAACTGCTGGCCGTGTCGCCCGCACCGCGAGCATTACTGCTCGTGACGCGAGCAGACCGCAAGCACGCCAAGCTCGTGCTCTCTACTGATCAGGTATGTAGACCGACCCACCACCACCAGACCAGGACCCGACCAGGTCAGACCAGGACCTGACCTGGTGTGTGTCTCTGAGTGTAGACAAGCTAGCCTAATAATGAAGAGATAATCCTAGAGTAATTCAGTGTCATTTGCCTACTGTATGCACCATTTATCTGTTACTTAAAAGTGGAGTTCTTCAGCTACTAGAGAAGTACGATGGTGTAACTACAATAAATTGAGAATGTAACATAAAAATTGTCCTCCCCTCAGGCGTACCAGATCGCGACGCTGATCAAGGACTACATCGAGGCGGTGCGCGGGCCCGTGTCGCCCGCGGTGCCTGCGGCCGGGCCCGCGCCCGCGTCGTGACACCCGGCCGCCTAGTGCCAGTGCTTCCACGTCAGGCGTTGAGTAGCTCGCCAGCTCAACACGGCACACACGCAGGAATGTTCCACTCGCGATTCACACTACAATACAACGTGATTTAAACAACTTGATTTTAAAATAAAACAAATAGAAACTTGTCTCGAATTTCAATTTCGAATTCAATCGATTCAGCAATGAAGTACTTAAAATATTGATGACCAAGTTACGAGACATTTAAAATAGATTATAATTCGAGTCTTCCACTCAGGTTTTTTTAAGTTAGATCTGAATAATAATCACGTTATTGTTGTAGTTGAAGCTAATTCACAAATTGTTGTTGAATCCGCTCCAAGGATACGTTAAACAAGTAGTCTATTAGAGATGATATTGTGTCTTTGGAGTAGATGCGCTCGCGGGTCGAACAAGGGAGGGAATGCCAGTCACAGAAGTGGATGTTGATTTGATGGTGACAAGTAAATGGATCTGAATGCGGAAGGCATTAGCTCAAGTGTCCCAAGCGCGGTACGACGCGGGCCGCGCACTCTTTACACTTTTAAGTTTTATTACATTTAGTTAAAATATCATTGTGAACGATAAGCATTTACTTCACAGCAACAGGTCTGATCAAGTGGTGTTCGGTTTTGAGTGACAGAATGGACGAATTAAGTTGCCAGAAAGACGGGGAAGCAAAAATAAAATTAATCCACATACCTTAATAGTCAGTAAATAAAACAATTTTAATCCACTATCGTGTAATAGTTGTTATATTCCAATCTATTAAATTCCTCAAAATAAAATTATGCCAGTATTACTACTGTTAAAGTGTTAGATTAATGTTGCAGTTAGATGTATTGACCGTTGATGTTAAGATTTATCTGGTAGATAGTAATCAATCTTATTCCCCTGTAGTCTTTGGTAAATAAAGATCTTGTTCTATTGACATTTTTGAACTATATGTGTTTGATGTGAACTCTGAACTATGTAAAATGTCGATGCAAGCGGCTAATCCAACCCACTGTAAATCATTGAATTATGATACTCTAATATGACATGCTATAATAGAAAATATTATACTTAATAGTGACCGTGTGGGAGATATAGTCAACTGCAGGAGTGAGAATACAATGAGTGTAAAGTGACGGGTGTTAGTTGTTATTATATTGTATGTATAGTTCCGTTTTGAGACAGTTATACATCGTCAGACTCTTGTATAGTGAAGTGTGTCTAGGCTCAGTGACTTTAATAGGTAAATATTCTTACTCCTCGTGACTGTACTCTCACTAACATGTCAGATTCCTACTGTGTATCCTATTTAAGTGTATTCGCTCCAAATATCGTCTCAGTAGATATCATATGTAAAATGATATACCTTGTTTACAGTCTGCCTGTACTGCATATTTATCCTGAACTCTTGTTTCGTGCCTTGTATAAAGCTGACATAATTATGCTGAATTAGCCTGTGAATCTCTACAAATAGTATTTATCAATAATAATGAGTTTTGGCTGTCAGCATACATTATTAGGCGTATTAAATTCAGTGAGCGTTTTGTGCAAATTTATTGTGACTGCAAAATAATTACTGATTGTTTGAAAATATATCTTCTATCATGCATATTACACTATATTGCACAATGTTATGTCTCAATATTTTATTATAATAAAAAATATATTTGGTATAGTAGAGCTAATTGGAATGTAAGTAATTTAGTAACACTAGGTTATTTTAGACGCTACGTATTCTGTTTCTTTACAGAAAGCGCTCGAGCGCTACAACGTATGAATATAAATAAACTTGTCGATGAACTGTGTTCAAACTGTGCTGTAGGTACATTAGTTCGTCGACGTCCTTTCAGCTCCATTGTATCCGTTCTTGTACTATTTAACAGGATTGTATGAGCAGCACGCGTCTACGGCAGAGGTCACTGCAGCACGCGTGGTCGCCGCCGTCGACAGCGTGTCGCTCGCGTACTTGAGCACCTTACAAAGGAGCAGAATCGTAGCGAATTAAATTCGATTGAGAAAAGATATCCCTTTGTTATAAATGGACGTGTCGTCGCATAATATTGATATGTCTATTCTTATATAATTATAGAGGACACGCTACGAGGATATTATGCACTTCTTTGGTGCTTAGATATC
This sequence comes from Agrochola lychnidis, assembly GCA_963680765.1. Classification (NCBI taxonomy): domain Eukaryota; kingdom Metazoa; phylum Arthropoda; class Insecta; order Lepidoptera; family Noctuidae; genus Agrochola; species Agrochola lychnidis. The sequence continues at coordinate 19,112,548 of OY796862.1, forward strand.
CAGGAGTTTCTTAGCTTGTTTCTGATCTCATATTGAGTATTATTTATTTAGATGCCATATTTTGATTTACGAGCAATATTTGATTAAGTTCTATTTATTTTTAATTATGTATTTTGGTAACTTGTATATAATTGGTGAACCAAAGATTTCGATTCGTCCCTTTGGATATTTTATCTTTTATGGATTCCATTTAGACATTTGTATATAACTAGACATAGAATACTCATTGACTTGAAATTCTCGTAATATCATAGAGGCTGAGATTATATTAAATTATTGGAACATTTGGCATTCGGTATATTTTCGGCTTTGGCTTATAATTAGTCAATTATTTAATCTAATTAACTAACACTTGGATGTATTTACAAAACAATTTATCGATTTTAACGCACGTGATTGATACAGAACTGCCACTTTTGGATTTTCCCGAAACCATTAGATAACATGGAAGAATATTGTAATATTTACCCGCAGTTTAAAGTTTAATAATTACGAAAGGGGTTTTCGGAGAAAATAGCAAGTTGCCCCGAGTTCTGTCACAACCACGAGTGGTTATATTACTAACATTGAGCACTAATCTATAGACAATATTTCAAAATAATTATAATTGTTTCCCATAGGAGTAAGTTAGTTTAATATAGGATAGAATGTCAGTGAAACATCGACAGCACACTCACCACGAGTTTCATTGCGTACCACAACTCATACTGCCCAAATAGACTGAAGGTGTCCAAATATTTTGTCATTTTTGATGGATTGTTTTTGTTACATTGTGTATGGAATTTTACCCTATTATTTGAATGCCAAATAAATGATTACAAAGTGATGTTTCTGTTTTTATTTTAAAAATTGTTTGTACACTTATTACAATATTTATAAAAATCACTGTGTCACTAATCCTAGGTAATCGTCCATCAATGTTCCAATGGCGAACTGGAAAGGAAAAGTATACAAATAAAACACTTGAAATAAACAGCCAATAGGTACACTAAATTCGCACATTCACAACAACAACAACAACAAACAAATGAAAACATCAAAATTGGTTCCGTCGTTCTTGAGAAAATCGAAATACATATCTAGAATACTGGTTGAATACAGAACCTACTTTTATAAAAGGCTGTTAAATAATCATCTGCCTCCCAACTATGTTGGGGTCGGCTTCCAGTCTAACCGGATGCAGCTGAATACCAGTATTTTACATGGAGCGACTGCCTATCTGACCTCCACAACCTAGTTACTGGGTAATACGATACCCTTAGTAAGACTGGTTGTCAGAATTTCGTGCTTCTGACGACCCGTAACGACTCAAAAATCTACAAATGACAAACGGCTTAACGTGCTTTCAGAGACACGCAGGGAGCTTGGTATGTAAAGATGGTCACCCATCCACGGACCAACTGCGGCAAGCGTAGCTTAACCTGATCGGTCGACCTATGCGGCTATTATTACTTAGTCATAAGCCCCTCTTAAAGCCTGTTAAATAAATGCTTGAAAATAGATTTCGCCTTTTGCCCACCCACTAAGAAGAGTACAATAGAGGATAGCAGTACTCATTAGATTTAAAGAATCGTTATTTGATTGATTGATAGGGAGAACAGAAGGGAAATGTGAGCCCATAAAAAAAACTACTTTATACTCACGATGCCCGTGGCGTCAACCCTGGTGCCGACTATCTTTAGCCGGATCACATCCTCTTCTTGTATGACGTTGTCTTCCTGTTTGCTCTTGTAACACGGAGGGTTCACGTTTGGACAGAACTCCATGTCAGCTGGGATGGACTGAAATATAGAATTTCATTGCATTGATTTATCATTACACAAAGAGAACCTTATGAAAAGCTAAAACCTTCCTAATCAAGTAGGCATGAAGACCAGGCACACCAAACATAATTTCCTCGCAAACTCCGCCCCATGCACCCCACCACTCCACTATGTGCTAAACGCTAACACATCAGTAATAAAGTTGAATATCGCGTGCGCTCTTTGATCGTGTTCGAGCACGGAAATAAATGTCGTAAGTCTCAATTCTTATTTCGTTTATAACTAAAGTAATAATTGATCTAGAGAAAAAAAATATTTGGATAATAAACTATATTTTCTTACTATCAATAATAGACATACAATCCGAGTAATCTTGTTTTTGTTTTAAATAATCTTTAAAAAAGACATTTTTCGAATAAAAATTTAACCGAGCGAAAATGTTCCAATTACGTAGCTGTCTTATTTATGGAAAGAAAAAGATTCAATAAATCATATAAGTACTAAAGTTCCATTTTGATTGTATGCGTGACTTTTTCAGAATATTTTGATGCAAATTAACATACAATTAAGGCCGCATTCCGAGTTACGCCAAAAGTGATTATATTGCGAATCCGACCAAAGTCCAAAGTCACAATTATTACTCAATAACCCTTATATTTTGTGACTATTAAATTTGGTTGGATTCGCGATATTATCACTTTTAACGTAAGTCGGAATGCGGCCTTAGAGAGCCACCTCAAAACTTCGCATCCATTTCAGCCAAATGAATTCATCATGACAACACGCGTTTGCGAGCGTACAGGAATGATCTCGTACGCGCAGCTTAACTGAGCTTTAACTGAACCATGGTTGCTAATGGCAATATCCTATAGTTTCCTGGCAAGACCACAGATGAAAACAGATGATTCACTCCGCAAAATCGTTTAAATACAAATCGATTCTTGCTACGACACAATAAAGTGCAATTCAGGTCGTACAGCGCTAATTACCCACAGTTATGTTCACCTAGAGTTGCCTCTCTTTCTATCGCGTAACTCTTTCTATCTTCTGACTCCGTTACAGAGGAGCCCGCGCGTACTTGTAGCTTCATACCTAAAATGCGGAGTGAACCATCTCTATTCATGTATGGCAAGACAGCTGCTCCAATATAATGTAGGTACTCTGTGCTGCTCGCTCTGCCATTTGGTGTGATGCCATCTCAGATATTTTGCGTAGTTCGTATGTGGCGACATAGATGTCACCACTTACTGATTAACAGGTACAGAAATGAATGATTGGTATTTATTTAGATTCATTTTGGTTGCTACATCCAAATGGAAAGTTTGTATCGCCAGGAGCAGTTAACACCTTTAAGATTCCTGATTCGAGGCCAACTTTTTTTCAGTCTCATCTGAACTAATATTTTAGATTTTTTGTATGTTTGTTTGTTTGTAATGGATAAACTCAAAACTACTTACCCAATTTTAAAAATTCTTTCACCTATATAAAACTACATTATCAGCGAGTAACATGGGCTATATTTTATCGATTTCCACGCAAACGAAATCGGGGCAAAAGCTAGTATTAAATAGTTTTACATTAAATTATGTAGATCAAACACTTACATGATGAGAAATAAAACAGCTCAATGGGCCGATTTGTGCAAACATTCCAACCTGAGGACATAAAATTTGTCAGTCACAATAGCTTAAACCCATTTTATAAAAATAAAAAACATATTGTAAAGAGAAAGATTTGATTTTTTATTAGATGTTTGTTTGTTACGTTTTCACCCTAAAACGGCTGAACGGATTTGGATAAAATTTGGCACATGGGTAGACCATAACCTAGGTTAGGACATAGGACTCTATATCCCGATATTCCCACGGGATCAAGACTTATGCGGATGAAACCGAAACCAAACCAAATAGTTATAGAATAAAATAAATTGACAAATAATTAAGCTAACATTTGGAAGATTGATTATATTCTTTACGCACCTTATTAACTTGAGTGACAATAGCATCAAGAACCTCTCCCTTGAACGGCCGGAACACAATAGCCTTGTACTTCACAGGGTACACCACAAACCCCTGTCCCGGCTGGATCAGACCAGCACCTATGCTGTCTATTGCAGTCACTGCTATCACGAAACCATACCTGAAAGCAGAAAAGCATCTACTGTATTTCTAATTTCTTAATGTCCCTCGGCTGAAATGGAGAAAACAAAAAACTGACCCTATGATATCCTAGGGAGGGGAAGAGAAAGAAAGGGAAACCTTTGAAATGATGGCAGGATGACTTGGTGAGGACGGCGGGAAAGACATGGACTAGACAAGCAAGGAACAGGGAGAATTGAAAGGGGATGGAAGAGGCCTTTGCCAAAGGGCACACAGAGTCTCAAAACCAGGAAAAAAAAATTTTTTGAAACAATATTGTAACTCTGATACAAAGCTATAAATTAATTAATAAAAATGACCCTCGGCAAACTTCGTGTTTCGTCAGTCTGTTGTCGGAATTCTATCAATTGCCCTTTACACTTGGTGCAGACCGGACTTCAACCGGACAATCGACTTGGAAGTGTATAGAGTTGTTAATACTATTGTAATTTATTTAAAAAATAGGAGAAAAGACTGCCTCATGCTCTAGTGGTCGCAAGCGATGCTGCTGAGCATGAGGTCCTGGGTTCGATTCCCAAGTAGGGCAAAGTGTTATTGGGTTTTTCCATCAGGATTTTTTCAGTAGCAGTCTAGAATTGTGCCCGGTTGATGGTTACACGTTCGCCCCCTATTACATGAGACTTTAATAATATTTATAGTAAGCATAATCTAATAATACGTAAAATTTGAAAACATTATTCTCAATCATTCTCAGTACTTAACCTTTAAAATTAAAATTCAATTTATCACTTACTTTCCCGTACACGTGCCCTCGACTTCAGTATATAACTTCTGCTTTACGATATCTAGCAACTGCGGCCCGAAATACCGAGGGTGCAGAAGAATTTCGTGTTCTAAAGATATCTGAAACATTTGTTTACAAAACAAGTTATCTCTTAACAGGCGAATTTAATGGCGTGATAAGAAGGTTAAATTATCCACTCACATGATAAAACATTGTGGAGTTTATTTATATACGATTTTGTGTATCTTTACTTCATATTACAAACTTATATTCATAAAATTAATTCGTCCACAAACGCAGTGAACGAAAAGCGTCTCACAAACAAAATAAATGTCAAAAAAGCGGCCAAGTGAATGTCGGACCACGTATAGTGAAAGGGTTCCGTAGTTGGAATGAATATTTACGTGGGCACAGTATTGACTTCATCGACCGCAATTTTTTTAAATTATGTGTTTCAACGATACCTCCCACGCTTATGTGCATAATTTTTTGAAGTAAAAAGTTCTTTGCGCGTTGAGCGAGCGATTTTTGGTAAAGGGTAAACTTAGGTAACTTAAGGAGTCGCGTAGTGCTGGGCTATAGAATATTGATTGCGCTAGTACCAGTTACTTGTTGGCAGTCCCCATGACTACCTGTTTTTTTTTCCAGCCTTCTGCTCTCCTCCTTTTCACAAGTATCTTGTTTGAGGAGAATAATTTCACTACAGCATTATTATGCTATACACAGAATATACCTTCTATCCAATTTTCATCAATATAGTTCAAAAATCGAGTAAAATGGCTGTGTAACATCCATGGAGGTCTCGAGATAAGTGGATGGACGGACAGACAGACGATATGACGAAATTATAATGATTCCGTTTTCGCCATTGGTAACAGATCCCTAAGAAGTGACAGGAATTGTCACTTGGCTGTCAGTGACGATGACGGTCAGAATCAGTGTTGCAGTGGGAAAAAAAAACTACGGTTTATTTTCACGAAACCTACTCTTTATATGTCTGTGCACAAAACACATAAAGTAAGGAAAAATTGAATTTCAAACCATCTATATGGATAGATGGCAAAAAAATGCAAAAGCAAACTTTTGCTTTTCTTGCCCGTTGAAATATTTTAACCGACTTTTAAAAGAAGGAGGTTATCAATTCGGATATTTTATTTTTGACGTATGTTCGGGCAGAATATTTGCAAAATTCTTTCTTTGTTTGAAAGGGTATACTTCTGAGGTGGTCCCATGGTGACCAAGTCAGGATCTGATGATGGGATCCTGGGGAAATCGAGGGAACTCTACAAATATTATAGACACACCTATAGCGATTTAGGTATTTTATAGTAACTCGTGCATTTGCTCTCGGAAAGCACCATCTTTGGTGAAATGGATGGAACTGATGATGAAGGACACAGATGGCCACCGGAACTACTCAATGATAAGTATTTCACGGGTTGCTATTCGAAAACTGTTGCCAAGCAAATTATGCTTGTCACTATGCATATGGAGAAGTGGAGGTGATGGTGAAGTACCAGGAGAACTCCTCAACAATTAACGTCCCTGCATCGGGAAAAGCAATATCTTGTAAAAATTGACATTATACTATAAAACTATTGTAACTTTGATAAATTACAAACTGACCCAATAAAAAGCAAGAAATAAAAACTTTTTTTCAAAAAAAAAACCACCGAATTCGAAAAAAACACAAAAAATAATATAAATTTCGGAAGTCATTGGCAAATAATGAAAATACAAAACCAAATACACCGACTTCCGAAATATAAGTTATTTTTCACTTTGTAGTGGTTTTTTGGAAGTCGGTTGTTTATTTTTTTTTTTGTTTAAAAGTTTTTTTACAAGAAATATATGCTTCCTAATAATTATGTTAAAATATTGTTAATCGATTATACAGTTATACTCATAATCGAATCATAAAATATAATTTAGTTACTTGACAACACTAGTGATTACTCAAAAATGCCAAATGAATGGCAGTCCTGTGTATCGTAATCAGATTGTTGTAAAAAATGGCAAAAACTTACGATTATTTATTTAAATTGCTATTGATAGGCGATTCTGGAGTGGGAAAAACATCAATATTATTCAGATTTTCAGAAGATGCGTTCAATATTTCATTTATATCAACAATTGGTGAGTACTTTGATTCAAGTCTTTTTATCAAAGGTTATTGTCAGATAATTTTTTACGTATTGTCACGGAACAGGATTTTTTGTTTCCATGATCATTGTGTCTATTTTTTATCGTGCCGCTCATTCGTGGCGGTTAGGGCGCGGCGCCTCTGTAAATGGAGCCCTTATCGAATTAAATGAATCGAGAGTTCATGACATCATACACACTAATTAATTAGTTGACTCCCGAATAACTGGATTGTTGGTTGCAGGTATCGACTTTAAAATTCGTACGATAGACCTCGACGGGAAGAAAGTAAAATTACAAATATGGTAAGTTAAGTTTTAGTTTTATTTGTTGTGTTCCTTTTTCAGACCTGTTACGAGGCGCGGCCAAGTTAAAGCTAGTGGCCAGTTTTGCAATCGTAAATGAGTAATGAGGCTAGTACAATGTACCCACTTCCTTTCTTCAGCCTATCAACACAATAGCTCAAGCTGTTGTTCTGTAAGACATTCAGGGAACAAAACAACGATTTACATTTGTACTGCAATTCTAGTCTCATAGTCATGCTTGACCTCTGCAAATTTATGAAATAATTATACGGTGCTAGTTATCTAAAAGTGATAATTATGTACATGGGAAAACATTTCCAGCTTATCATTGTTTAGAACAAATGATTTATTGAATGCATACCTAATAATTGTAACAATTGAACAATAATAATGTATTACATTCTGTATTTCATTAATTATTGGAATTTTCTGTTGAACTGTGTATATGATTGTGTTCCAGGGATACTGCTGGTCAGGAAAGATTTCGTACAATCACAACGGCATATTATCGGGGTTCAATGGGTATAATGCTGGTTTACGATGTTACAAACGAAAAGAGTTTTGAAAATATAAAGAATTGGATCAGGAATATTGAAGAAAATGCCAGTGCCGATGTTGAAAAGATGATTCTTGGAAACAAATGTGATTTAGAGGCGAAAAGACAGGTAAGAACAGACTAAATAGGCATTGAACTTTCTCTTGTCTATATGAGAATGAATATATCTTTAATTTACTGTCTCACATTAACTAAAAAATAAAAGCAAGACAAGTCACTCATGTTCAGAGGTCAATGAACCCTCATTAAATATGAATGCTTAATTAAATCACAGCTCATCCTCAAAATCAATACATCACTACACTGTTCTGTTTCATATTGATTGAAACTATTACAAATCTAGAGGTGATAATTATCCTAATCATTAATAATTGATCTTTTTTTACCTTGATTGCATCAAACAGGATAATAGTTTCAGTTAATTTATAAATACACTTAGTATGTATTGTTATTGCCATGAAAGTAATATGATTTTCCTACTGTTTGAGCTCTATAACTATGAACACATAAATGTGTTATCAATAATGTTATGTTCATATTGATAAGTGGGAAATGGAATTGTAAATGTTATTCCAATCACACTCGTGATTCATACTTTTGGCGGTATATTATCTACATGATAAGAGTAACTGGGGATTAACAGGGAGAACGGTTAACAAGCCAGTTAACACAATATTCATGTCAAATTACAAAATCATCAACTGTAATCCATTTAAAACCATGATTAATTTAATCTACACTAATATTTTCAAGAGAAAAGATTTTTATTTTTAAATTAATAAACTTATAACTACTGGACTGATTTTAAAAATTCTTTCACCGGTAGAATGCTATATTGTCACATAGGCTGTAATTTATAAAGATATCATGCGTCCGTAGCCGCTGGCGGAAGCTAGTCTAACATAAACTTGTTTTATTTTTATAGGTTTCAAAAGAAAGAGGTGAACAGTTAGCTGTAGAATATCAGATTAAATTTATAGAAACCTCAGCAAAAGACTCCTTAAATGTAGAGTCAGCGTTTTATACCTTAGCAAGAGACATCAAGGCCAAGATGGAGAAGAAACAGGTAAGGGCATTTTTCAAAATAAGTTAAAAATAGAACCACACAAAGAATTGCATGTATGACATGATGTATGGATGTGGACATAGGAAAAAAATAATGTTAGAATCATAGCACTGTACTGCTGTTTCTGCCTACCTTCATAAAAATACTTAATGTTATGTATGTATGTCATATGAAAGAGATTATAGTGTGTGTACACTTCCACACAAACATTATATAAAAAGATTGTATAAACAAAACATTTCCTTTGTTTACTATGTGATTGATTAGCTCTGCCAAATATAATTATACACTCCTATACTATTTTAATGACATAATGTCAATTGCCAACTATGCTCATTGAGGAAAACTTGAATGTTATGCTTGTAAGTAGGAGACAAGTTGACGTCACATGGCATTTACTTATCAGTAGGGAACTGAACCATATTACAAGCACAGTTATTGTTAGTAATACCTACATATATTTTTTCTTTAGCCAAGAATGTAAATAAATGATAGACTGGCATGTTTTCTCATTCAGCATTGGACTGAAGTAGTTGCAATACATTGTAAAATATGGCTTGATAGGAATAGCCTTGTCAACTGAGTGATGCAGATTGCAGCTGTCGAACATACTTAAGCATAGATGATTCATCATTGTGTGTATAGTATAAATATAGCTAATAGGTACATCATTTTCTCCTTTTCTTAGTAATTTACGCATTAGTTAATTCTGTTATTTATAAACTTCTATAAAGTACCACTAGAGCAGGTTTCTTCTGTACTAAAATTATAAAGAGGAAAAATTTGTTTGTTTGTTTGTAGGGAGGGTCTTGAAGAAGATTATAGACTTGTGGACCAAGTCGCTGGCAAACGCTAGTTATTAATTAAGTTTAAAATTCTGGTAAAAAAAATAACATGGTTTTCCTCAAAATAACTGCAATACTTTCACCAAATAAGTTGCACTATTTACATTGGTCTGTATGTAACAATTGAATCAAGGTCTTATTCATAAGTGCGAACTATTTGCGATCTCGTACACCACCTACTGAATAAATTATAATGATGAGACCTGAACATCAACGTGACTAACACGTCCAAATATGTGCTAAATGTGGAAGTTTAATTGTGTAGCCCTGTTTACTAATGCTAATAGAAGGAGATGGCACTTTGGTTATCAAACAAATTGGTTCTCTCACTCATTCTAATTGTATGCTTGCATGGTTTCACCATGGCAAAGTATCGCGAGAAGCGACCAAAGGTTTATGTCAGTTAGTTAGGCAATAATACTAAAATACTGAGAAAAACTGTTTCCCAATAAGTAAATAATAAAATGTCAATAACTGATGAATGATGAATTGATGATGCATAAAAAAATCAATGTACTCTTGTTAATAAGTGTAGGTACACCCTAGTTCCTTTATGCTGACCCTGACAATTGCTGAGGTGTGATTGCGATCCATAAAACAATTTCGACTCAAAGGCTTAATTAACAGTTCACCAGTTGATGTAATAGTGAACACATACTTATGTATCGACATGACAAATATTGATAGTATATTTTTCTTACATCAATTTACTTCTTTTGTTTCATGCAATTCTTTACGAACACAGAAGGTAATGAATCAGAGTATACGGTACTAGTTTTTTTTAAGTGTCGTCTTTTTTGTTCGCTTCGCAAAACAATAAAAAAATATTGAGTTAACTAATTAGGCGCTCGTTTTTTGTTCCGCTGTGTATATTGTTTAGCATTACTTAAATCATTTTAGCTACTAAATATGTGCATGATGTTTCTCTGCAGTTCGCAATAATTTAAGAGCTGATTTTCTAAAAGCGAAATCTAGGTCTTTGCCAGCCTTCTGAGACAAGTCTGTTAATGACTAAAAAACAGCCGTTATCTTCACCAGTAAGTACGGACGATCAGTAGGAATTTCAATAATATCCTGATGGCAAAACCAATAAATAAACCATTAGGCAGGTACATACAACACAATATAATTTATGTGCCTCATTAGCTTTTACGATCGAACCAGTTATTGTATTTTGACCTTTATTCCGAATAGCGTAAAATTAATAATACAAAACTGAAAACTTAGACTCAGGAGCAATGGTGGCCCAGTGGTATTGGCCCCGACTTATGAGTTGTAGGTCGTGGGTTCCAACCCAGGCAGGCGCTTTACTTTGTGTAAATAATTTCACCACAACTGCTCTCAAAACGGTGAAGGAAAACATCGTGAGGAAACCGGCATGTCCTAGAACCAAAAATTCGAAGATTTATGTGACTTCTACTAACCCGCACTGGGCCCACGTGGTAGATTACAGCCCACTCCCTCTCAAAGAGAAGAGGCCTGTGTTCCAGCAATTGGAACATTATAGGCTGATTATGATGACGATGAACCTATATAGACCATTATTTGAACATAATTTCGTAAACGATTATGCCAATTTTTTTTCATTTTGACAGTTCAACAACATTCATTGCGTTATTTAAAATGTTGAGCAGATTTTTTTTCCAACTTATGAAGCAATGGATTAGCAATCTGTTTCAAAACAATTCAGATTGTGATTGATCGTGTATTACGCAATTAAGGTACTGGTTTTAAAGGCAAGTTTTGTAGTAAGAACTACCTACCTCGTTCGGAATAAGGTTCGAAATAAAATGACTGGTTTGATGGTTTTTTAAACCTAGTCTGAAGACAAATCTTTTTTCTAATAAGACAGATCATGTCTGTGAAGGCAGGTGTTTATTAACATGACGCATAAATAAATAACAGGGCGTTAAATTTTTGGTACTTAACATAGAGCGTTTGCACTAGAGATGAATTTCCGAATGGACGTAAATACGATTTATTATTGCTCAGGCTACATTTTGCCCTAAATTGTCGCCTACGGCTTTTTAACCAACTTCAAAAAAAGGAGGAGGTTCTCAATTTTATACTACTTAATAAATTATCATCACACTATCGATAGTGTTGTTTTTAAAATGTTTTACTTGTGTATATTATCTTGAATGTTTTTATTTTGTTACCTTGAAATCGCTTTGTTAATCTTGTGCAGTATTGAGCTGTGTGCTACTAACGTTCCTTATTGGTCATTTTATTTGCTGTTGTTAATTTGTAATATTTTGTTCATCTCGATGAGAATTTAATTTATGAATTATACAGGGTGGCAGTTACCATGGATTCAGTACATGATTCTGAAGCCCCCTGCGTTGAAATTTTTCGTCGGTTATTTTGTTTTTAATCTGCTGTTCCATACCGCATAAATGTTTTGACCATGTAGTTGCACTTTTCTATGAAACAGCAGATTTTTTTTTAAATAACCGACGACAAATTTCACCGCAGGGGCGTTCAGAATCATGTTCATGTTCAAATCCATGGTAACAGTTTTCGTGTCGATGTCCCTGCCACCCTGTATTGCTTTCTTCCCATTGTCTATGCGGTTATCAAAAACTTACCATAATTTTACTTTAAATTAATCGTATGAATGTCTGTATTCAGGAGGCGAGTAACCCAGCGGGCGCGAGGTCAGGCGCGCACCAGATCCGTGCCAACGAGCAGCAACGCAAGCCCACGTCGTGGCTGTCGCGCTGCAGCCTGCTCTGACGGCGCCACGCCCCCCCGCGCGCGCGCCCCTGCCCCCCGCACCGACCCCGCGGCTAGCACCCGCGGCCCTCGGACCCTACCCGCTCTATGTACAACGCGAGCTATATCAACAAGTATTAAGGCCCGTTACGAACGACCCTACGCGCTCCTATATCTATCACTATGAGTTATATCAGGATTGCCATCCAGTAGCCATATATCAAGCGCGTGGGGTTCCTATCAACACCCACCAACTATATATTTTTCGATCTTTTTAATACTGGTGCGTCAACTCCATAGGGGGATCAGACTTGCTTTTTGTATTTTTATATCCGCGACTATGATACCTACTTCGACGTTTAGTTGAAACGAAACAGTATTTTTTCGTAAATTACCTTGTACATTTTGTTCACATTTGAAGTGACGAGTATTTCTTCGTAAATTACCTTGTACATTTGTTTACATTTGAAGTGACGATTTATTTTTATATTAGGGCGAAATTAAGGTCATCATTACAAATAATGGTTGGAAGGTTTATTTCAATAGATTGTTTAGCTGTACTTTTCCTTTTGCTATTTTAATTAAGATATATATTTTAATGTAATATATAATATTTAATTTGAATAAAGTGCTTTTTTACAAATTGTGGTTTTATTTTGAATAATATAATAAGACTACAGTGAATTAACAGTAACATTTTATTGCCAACATTATATACAAAAGAGATGACTTTTTTGGACACTTTTAGAAAATGGAAGTATCACCTCTAGTCTCTGAGTACCTAAATAGTTACCATTATTGTAATGCATTTGGTACAAACTAACTAGATTTAAGTAGTAACGCTCGTAAATAAATGCTTTCATGTAGTTTGTACTTGTTTCGTGGTTACTTTGAAGGGTCGGAGAGCTAGTTTTTTTGCTCCCCCATAAACACCAAATGAAGCTATTTTAAAGAAATGAAACAATTTCTTTGCTGTGACAGTTAAAACTTCTGCAGTGATCTGTGATCCTTTTCTCCAGTACACTGTATAAATAGGTAAGGGTGGCAGATCGTCGGACCAGATTCCTTGCCGGTAGTTCTTAGCCCGAGTTTCCGCAGACAATAAAACTGGAGCCAATTTTGACTCAATAGTATTTTTCTTGATGTTCCTAGGCACCACTGCTTTGGCAAAACCAAGTTCTACAAGCCTTTCACCAATGTCAATAGTCTCAACTGTGTTTTTCTGAAATTAAAATTGTAACATTGTAATATTTTCAAAACAGTTACAAAACAGAAGAAAATTTATTATATTTTTTAATTATATTAAAACAATACGAGTAGTTGCTTTTGATACAACTGACTGGGGGGTATTACACAATTATATCTATAATCAAATAGTAAAATAGACATTTATTATGGGTATATCCCCCTTAGGGGAATATCACACTATCATATTAAATCATGTACCTATATACGAAGCTCACAAATTACCCACAATATGTCTATTTTATAATTTCATTAAATCTTACAAATTTCTATCTCTATGATAGTGCATTACCCCCCTTAGCATGATATGCAGCTCAGACTCTAAAACAAAAAAAAAGTTCATCAATTTCAAGTTGTATCTACTAGCAACTAGAATAATAATTCTTTAGTATTTTTACAAATTGGTTAAATTCTGTTTATGGTCAGTGTTAGGAATGAAAATCCTTACCCTTTGTTGTGGTAAATGCAACAACACTTTGGAGACTAAATCATCATTTTCTCTTGCAACAATTGTGAACGATACTTTCTGGCCTTTGGCCACACATTCCAGCCAGTTCACTGCATTTGTATTTGCAACCTCTATTCCCCATAACTAAATAAAACAGATCATATATAAATGTCTTGGCAACAATCCAACCGGGTTGAATCAAAGGTATTGTTGTAAACATATACTAACCTTGACTGGAAGTGGTGGTTTTGGCGAATGCCATAAAGGTAAATATATAGGGGCTCTATGGTTTATCAAAACACGGAGTGGCGAGTGCTGAACACCCACATAAGACCCTTTCAGTGTCTCATGTTTCCTTATGAAATGATCAGGAACTGCACTTGCCTTTGAAAACTTGCTAACCTAAATAAATTTAATTATAAATGTTATTATGTAATATCAATAACAATATTTAACTTAAGATGACAGGTCACGTACCGGACGAATTTTATGTATGGATACTGCCAAGCCTGCAGTCGCCAGTGCGTAAACAGCTATCTGTAAGTAATAGATAGGTGATAATCATCAGCAATCTTTAGTAGACATTTTATCGAACCGCACTTACATTTACTCCACGATAATCTTGTTTTAATAGATGTTCAACATTGAAAAAAAACCCTTCTTCGTTTATAGACATCTTGTTACTTGTTATACCGACGAATTATCATAATTTTCGTTTTATTAGCTCATTAGTATTTTCAGTCCAGATTTGTTGAAAACTTTCATTTGACATTATAAGCTAAATGTTGCCAACTGTAGGACAGCAGGCTGTACCGCTGTAGATATAATTTGAATTTTGAACTAGTAAAGCTGCAAATTATGTTGGCCATTTTGTAATCAATTCATGATTTATTGCCACTAAAAATGTTACATATATTACAAACAATGGAATTGTATTCGCAGCAGTTGCCAACAACATGAAGGGTTCATTTCATACAAATACTAGTCATCGCAGTATTTCGTCATGTTAATTTTGTTTTCTTTCTGTGGCAACTTCAATTCCACGTCAACCGTTTGACAGCTGGTACGCTACTCGCGGCTAATTGTTCATTTCTGTGTTTTTTGATAAATATTTTAAAAATGATTACGGTTCTAAACACAATCGATACGGGTCATGAAGACATGATACACGATGCCGAACTGGATTACTACGGGTTGAGACTTGCAACGTGTTCATCCGACAATTCGGTTAAGATTTATGACATCAAGAGTGGTACACAAACCCTTGCTGCTGATCTGAAGGGTCACTTCGGCCCAGTGTGGCAGGTAGCTTGGGCCCATCCTAAGTATGGCAACCTGCTGGCGTCATGCTCGTACGACCGAAAAGTAATTATATGGAAAGAATCTGGCGAGTGGACGAAACTGTATGAATATACCGGACATGAGAGTTCCGTGAACTCTATTGCGTGGGCTCCCGCCGAGTACGGCCTCATCCTTGCGTGCTGCAGCTCCGACGGCTCCGTGTCCATCATAACATACTCGCAGGACGGCGGCAACTGGGATGTGAAGAAGATCCCAGGAGCACACGCCATCGGAGTGAACTCTGTCAGCTGGTGCCCAGCCATCTCTGCTGACTTAAACTTGGACCCTCTCAGCAATAAAGAGGCATCAAAGAGAATAGTAACTGGAGGATGTGATAACTTGATCAAAGTGAGTTCAACTTTTCTTGGTTGGTGTAGGTACTCATAGCACCTGAAAAAATGATAATCTAATTAGGCTAATAAACTTGTATTTGTAATATTATTTTTCAACTACTTATCTACTTCTACTATGTTGATATATTGCCCCTCTAAGCTAAATTTCTATTGCAGATTTGGAGAGAAACAGGAGACCAATGGGTAGAAGAAAACAGACTAGAAATGCACATGGACTGGGTCCGAGATGTAGCCTGGGCGCCGTCTCTGGGGCTCCAACGGTCCATGATTGCCAGCTGTTCCCAGGACAAGAGGGTTGTAATTTGGACAAGTGATGATAATGTGTCCTGGACCCCTACAATACTTAACACCTTTGATGATGTTGTATGGAGCGTGAGCTGGTCTCTCACTGGTAACATCCTCGCTGTATCTGGAGGAGACAACAAAGTCAGTCTCTGGCGCGAAGGATCCGATGGACAATGGTTATGCATAAGTGAAGTAGCTAAAGGCTTGGGCCAAACACCAAATGATGAGAGGAGCACACTTTGAATTCATTTATTTGTTTTTGTTTATTTTAATTAACTTGTGAATAATTTCCTTATAGTAATATACATGATATCAATAATTTTCTGTTGTTTTTATAAATTTTTATCCATCCAATAATGAGCAATATTTGTATATGAGCAATAAGATGTATACATTTATATATCTGTATATTAGCAATATTAAATATATTATAATATTATATTAACCTCTTGTATGTCGTAATTACAGAAACAATAAAAAAACCATTGTGTCTCGCGTGGATCCACGTTCGCATACAAATGGTTAATATAATTTATATATTTGTAATCATGTTGTCGAAAACGGCTCTAACAATTTCGATTAAAGTTGCAATATAGGGGTTTACGGCATCGATTTATATCAATGGTTTAGGCGAAAATCGATCTAGCTAGGTCTCATACCTAGGAAAATTCGTTTTCTCTATTTTCACTGGAGCAGAGCTCAGTCGCCCTGCTTACATGTACAGGAGGAAGCTGCTACCAGTGTTATTAACAAACATAGCTGAAAGAAATGGTTGGTCCAACCAGAGATTGTGTCGTCAAAACAGAGTGCAGTTCCTCTGTGGTTGAAACGAGCTTCACCTGGAATCCCAGGTGAAGCTCGTTTCCATTTTCGGCCTGATCGTCACTTACCATTGGGTGAGATGCTGGAGAAAATTGACCCATAGTGGTAAAAAAATATGTCTATTATGTTGCTTTGCTTATGTCCGTGACTACCGCAGGACCACCAACGCCAATTGCTTCCATATTTAGTAAATAATTAGTACCTAATTGGTACTCGAACGACAAAATTGGTACCTTAGTAGTTTTCGAGAAACTCGACTTTGAAGGTGGTTCGGCCGTAGTCATGCTCCCTTCAGCAGGACCATCATGAGCGCCGTAAAAGGGGGCATGCTGCAGCTGTTCTAAGTATACAAGTAATTAGTACCTTTAAATGTGATTCATTGGTTAAAAAAAAACAGAACTGAAACATTTGTATTTACCGAGAAATCAATGATGATAACATTCGCGCGCTCGTTCAGCAGGACCACGACTTTGAATGTTGATTCCAAGTTTGACGAGCTTGTCGCTTTCCTCAAACCTATATAGAAAATTAGTACCTTGCAAGATAAAATTAGTGCCCAAAATTCAAAATTGGTTCTTCAGTAGTTTACGAGATATGTACCATGCCATTGGGTGGGGTGGCCGTAGTCACGGTGTAAAATTTTCATTTCAAGATTTCTCTATTAAAAACTCTGTGATTTCTTCCCAAATTTATACAAAAATTAGTGCTCCTAAAGAAGTTATAGCGACCAAAAATTCAGATTCCTAAGTGTTGTATTTTAAGAGTAATTAGTAGTGATGCAACGAATACGAATATCAAACCTACTATTCGGCGAATACGAATATCTCGCCATGGTAATAAAAGACTAATAGTCTAGTACTACATAGACGCAGCTATTACTAACGTTCGTCTAAGTTACTTAGGACTTACTATCCTACCTTTTGTTCATACAAAAGAAATACAGACCATATAACTACTTATTTGGTAATTTATCGAAGTGTTTCCATATGTCACTTTGATCTCGTTTACGAGAAGACATTTTCTATTCAACTTCAACTCCTTTCACTTCGCAGCAACCTCAGAAAATAAATAAAACAATACTCTCTTGCTTGACTTGTGCTTTCGACTGACAAATGAAATGAAAGGAATGAATGAATCAATCAGTCCATGGTTCGTAATGATAGGAAAACTCCCGGGCCGCGGCACTGTATAAACTATGGCCGGGGAGTCCCCCGTCGCGTCGTCGTTGCGGTTAAGGCCCTTGCACACGTTGTATTTTTACGTGCCGACGACGCGCGTTTTCCAAGTCTGCCAGTAATTAGATTTGCGTACAAACATATTAATTTTTAAATATTCGTATTAGTATTCGCCGAATACGAATATTCGGTAAATGTCTACTATTCGGCGAATACGAATATTCGTATTCGTATTCGTTGCATCACTAGTAATTAGCTTTCATTACTTTTCCATAATAAATCTCAGCGTATAACCCGACCGAATTAACTTGTCAAAATAAAAATATTTTATTTCACATAAACCTACAAGAGCACTTATGAAACGTCAGAAGCTAGGTGCACGGTTCCAATTGGTCGCTTCCTATGGAGAAGAGCCGGCAAGAAACTCCACGGTTACTCTTTTCAAAATAAATTGTTTCTACAATGTTTTCAAATTACAGTGTTAATAGGTATGGGAGGACAGTGTAGGCCTATCAACAAGTACCAGGTACTTAGTAAAATAGAAAATGGTCCACAAAGGGGTAGGTTTAAAAAAAATTAACACCATAATTTCAGGTTATTGGTTTGTCCCGCCTGCAATACCAAAATTATATAAATTATGATGCTTGTTTTTCTCTTTTCAGTTGTGTGTTTTTGCAGTCGGGTTTTTTGTTTTTTAAAGGTTTTTTTTATTTCAAGCTTTTCAGTTTTATTAAAATAATATATATTGACTCATTACTAGCTTTTATTTGATACCAATAATGTAGTTTTTTTTTAAACCTACCCTTCCCTTTTTTTGTATTTGCAGATGCAATTTATAAATATTATATAGCCTATGACACTCCCACAATTAGACGAATCTAACGACACTTCACATGTTAAAATCCATCAAGCCGTTTAGGCTACAGAGCGTGCCAAAGAAATAGACATACATACATACATACTCTCGAAAAACATTACCCTCCTTCTGGGGCAGTCGGGTAAAAAATACATCCAAGGTCCCACAGACATGTCAGAAGAACTTTGATAAAATCGACTGAAAAAAATACATACCTATTACCTATGTAATCCTTATATACTTACGTTATTAGCAAGATATTGTTACTGCAGTAAAATACTTAGGTATAATTAGTAGGAAAGAAATAAGAAATACCTATCGCTGTAATGATATTCACGTAACAACACAGAAGAAAGGTACTTACTTACAATACAGAAAAAATATTATTCGATTACCTACCTACCCACAGCATAAACAATGGTATCACACAGGCCATGGGTAACGAAAGGTTATTCCAACATCTATAAATTTATGTGCACGAGTGTACATCTCCTAAACAGCTCAATACTATTGACAGCTTAATTTGGTCGGGTTATACGCTGAGATTTAGTATGGAAAAGTAATGAAAGCTAATTACTCTTAAATACAACACTTAGGAATCTGAATTTTTGGTCGCTATAACTTATTTAGGAGCACTAATTTTTGTATAAATTTGGGAAGAAATCACAGAGTTTTTAATAGAGAAATCTTGAAATGAAAATTTTACACCGTGACTACGGCCACCCCACCCAATGGCATGGTATATCTCGTAAACTACTGAAGAACCAATTTTGAATTTTGGGCACTAATTTTATCTTGCAAGGTACTAATTTTCTATATAGGTTTGAGGAAAGCGACAAGCTCGTCAAACTTGGAATCATCATTCAAAGTCGTGGTCCTGCTGAACGAGCGCGCGAAAGTTATCATCGTTGATTTCTCATTAAATACAAATGTTTCAGTTCTGTTTTTTTTACGCAATGAATCACATTTAAAGGTACTAGTTACTTGTATACTTAGAATAGCTGCAGCATGCCCCCTTTTACGGCGCTCATGGTGGTCCTGCTGAAGGGAGCGAGCGTGACTACGGCCGGACCACCTTCAAAGTCGAGTTTCTCAAAAACTACTAAGGTACCATTTCTGTCGTTCGAGCACTAATTAGTACCAATTAGGTACTAATTATTTACTAAATATGGAAGCGATTGGCGTTGGTGGTCCTGTGGTAGTCACGGACATGCTTTGCTTAGAAATTAGGGGGATAAATCTTAATAGATTAATTTCTAAACCAATTCAACATCCAAATTAAACAGTACCTGGGCGACCGAGCTCTGCTCTGGTGAAAATAGAGAATGCTCATTAATAGTATAGGAAAGTTCATACTAATCCATGTAGGTGTTAGGTGTAGCCCTACCACCATATTACAGTTAGAGTGCTGCTCAGCTGTTGGCCTAAAGAGTGGCAAATCAATAATTTCCTGTACTATTTAGGGATAGGTACATAATTTACCAGCTAAATGTATAAGAGACAGGAAGGGCCCATGAAAACATGTGTTCATTATAAAAACAATTTTAATTACACTTAATAATACAGATTCATATCACGTATTGCTGAGGTTGTATTCAATCAGTTCAGAAAGTAGAGGCATCTTGTAATATTCTGCTATGGTCTTGAAGGTGTTGACTTGTGCGAGGACGTCCTTTGTTGGCACCATCAGAGCGAACTCTCCTGCACACTCGCATACCATTGTCATGTTCTCGCGTTTTACCTGCACAAATAGAAGATGGTAAGTTGTCTTTTTCTAAACATTCACTGTTGGACATAGGCTTCTTAATGACTGTGACACATTTGGGAAATTGCTAAAATCACCTTACTTGATGACAGATAGATTAGCACAATGCTGATATTGGAGTGATCTTCGCCAATAATCCGAACGGCCATGAGTCTTTACTCAAGAAAATAATATTGTAAAAAGCTTGATAGAAAACCAGGTTTTCCCGATATAAATGGATGATGCTAAAACACCACTTTGTGAGTATTTTTTGAATTTTTGCCTTTACATGAACTTAAGAAAAATAAAATGTTGACTGCTACAAACCTGATGACACCGTTTACATATCAGATCTTGTAGAATATAGGACATGGTTCGTCTGTTCATGATCTCGACCAGTCGCCACTCCAGCTCTTGATTCTCGTATGGAGTGCCACATGTAGGACATAAGCACACCGGCCTGAGAACAAAATGTTACGATATTCTGTATTCAGCAAAAATTCTAATCCAGAGTAATAAAAAAACATATCCTTCCACGAAAAAAGAAGGGGCCAGTACCCCTAATTGCGTAACTCATTTTCGTAAACAATTTCGCGAAATTTGTTTCATTTTGACATTTCAACAACATTCATTGCGTTATTTACGTTGTTGAACAGATTTTTTTTCCAACTTATGAAGCAATGGATTAGAAGTCTGTTTCAAATCGAAACAAATTGTGATTGTGTTGTATTACGCAATTAGGGTGCAGGTTACATATTGATACATAATAGATAGTTTTTGGAAATGCGGTATAATTGATATAAGTGATATGGGATTAATCCTCCGGCTGGACAGGGTACTGGAAATCCAGTAACCCTGCCCAGCCGGAGGATTTTCCATGAATAAAACCCTTTATTTAATAGGATTTAAAAATAATTGGAGAAATGTGGATCTGAAAAAAAATCGCAGGCTTGTGTTGATGTGACGTAGCCAGACCAAGAGGCTGCCGAGGAAGCTTATAATAACGAGGCTAGGATGAGGG
Source organism: Agrochola lychnidis (assembly GCA_963680765.1). Taxonomy (NCBI): domain Eukaryota; kingdom Metazoa; phylum Arthropoda; class Insecta; order Lepidoptera; family Noctuidae; genus Agrochola; species Agrochola lychnidis. The sequence goes on from OY796862.1 coordinate 19,134,113, forward strand.
GGCTCCTCCTATGATGAGTTATCGGACCTGCGAAATACTAGTATGCAGCTGCATCTGGTTAGCCAGGGGCTCCCAACCTTTTAACATACGCGCCCCCAACCTTTCTTTTAAAATCACTACGCGCCTGAGTTACTTCGTCGACATAAGCAGAAAAACATAATAATGCTTGCTTTAGCAAGCGAAAGTGAGGTCGAAAATGTTTGCATCCCCTTGATACGTTAGATTTTCCTTTGATCATTCACACAAATAGAAGTTACTTTGTCAACTTATGCAGAAAAGTTGAAGAATCAAGAGTATATAGATTGGAAGAGCGAACGAAGCGAGCTTGAAAATTATAGCAAACCGCCTCGGATAGGTTCGGTTTTCTTTAGTCCATTCATGTAGAAATAGAAAAAATATTTTGTCGACTTTATTATGCAGATAAAGAGCAGTGGTGGCCCAGTGGTAACGGCCGCGACTTATGAGTTGTAGGTCGTAGGTTCGAACCCAGACAGGCACTTTACTTTGTGTAAATTATTTCATCACTACTGCTCTCAAAACGGTGAAGGAAAACATCGTGAGGAAACTGGCATGTCCTAGAACCGAAAAAATTCGAAGACATGTGACATCTACCAACCCGCACTGGGCCCGCGTGGTGGATTACGGCCCGCTCCCTCTCACAGAGTGGAGGCCTGTGTCCCAGCAGTGGGAACATTTATAGGCTGATGATGATGATGATGATTATGCAGAAAAACTGAACCTCATTTTACAGCACCTAAGTAAGTATTATGAAACGTTTGGGTTTTGGAAACTAGTCATAACCTTTTCAAATACCAAGAACATAAAATTTAATAAATGTATAGTTTATTATTGGAGCCCCCACGCCCCACAGTTTGGGAATCCCTGGGTTACACTGAGAGCCGACCCCAACATGGGAAAAGGCTAGGTAGATGATCCGATGATACTCACACGTCATTCAGCACGGCGGTGTTAGTGTCGCGGCAGAGGTCGAGGTCGCGGCAGTGGTTGCACACCTTGCAGATGATCTCGGTGAGCACGCACGAGTAGCACGCGTCGCGCCACTCCGCCGCGCTACTGAACTCGCCCACGCCGATCAGACGCAGCAAGTTGCGGCGGAGGAGAGTCACCTGGACAGAATGAAGACTTTCAAAAATCTAAATTAATTTATTCAAACTAGGCTGAGAATCAGCACTTTTTAAACATCATAATTACATAAGACAGTCCCTCAAAACGCCCACCCTTCACCACTTCCTATTTAGCTGGGAAGAAGAAGTGGCGCAACAAACTCCCCAGCAGCACAGCTGTCTGTTTAGTTAGAAGAACTTGATTCTTCACAATAGTTCATTACTTTTATTTTATGACAGCTCAGAGGCGTAAACGTAGGAAAGAAAGAAAAATAGTTTGTCACAGAAACACGTGCATAAAAAAATTATAAGTTAACCCGAATTACAAATTAAATATAAAACTAAAAACAAAATAGGTCTAAGGAGTATGTAAGGATCGTAACAGGTACAGTTCGATTCAAATTTAATGGCGGCTCGGAACATGAGGCGAGTCGCTGCGCAGAAACGAATTCATGGGTCAGCGGGGGGGAGGGGTGCGGTACTGCGCAGCGAGTAGCGCACTTCGAATCGGAGTGTAGCGTTCTGTAGTTTCTGCCTCTCCATGGGAAAAGGCGTAAGTTTATGTATGCATGTAGCTCAGAGGGGGCTCAGTCAGGCTCAGTCCATAGATGTCTACCGGACGCAAAATTTAAATTTCTCAGAATATTTCATTTGTAAACCTCGAGGAGCTCGTGGCTAAGTACTAATAGCCGCTCAGGTCGATCTATCAGGTTAAGCTACGCTTGCCGGGGTTGGTCCGTGGATGGGTGACTATTTCTACATACCGAGACTCCTCCGCGCTTCGGAAAGCACGTTAAGCCGTTGGTCCCGGCTGTCATTCGTGGATCTTTGATAGTAGTCACGGGTCGTCAGAAGCCCGAAAGTCTGACAACCAGTCTTACCAAGGGGTATCGTATTACCCAGTTACTGGGTTGTGGAGGTCAGATAGGCAGTCGCTCCATGTAAAATACTGGTATTCAGCTGCATCTGGTTAGACTGGAAGCCGACCCCAATATAGTTGGGAAAAGGCTAGGCAGAACAACATTTCATTTGTAAACCTCGTCACCTAGTAAAGGATCAAATGCGAACATTTACAGACCGCGACCACGTTGACGTACAGTAGCGCGTCCGTGCTGCTGTCCAATGTCAGACGGCCGGAGCGACGAGTGCCGCGTGTTTATTTATTATAATAACTTAATATGTAGAACGAACCTCGTCATCCAGTGAAGAATCAAGTGCGAACACTTTGCAGACTGCGTTGACGTACAGTAGCGCGGGCTTGCTGTCGCCGGAGAACGCGTCCGGCTTCAGTCCGGGCTGCTGTGCTATGTCGGACGGCCGGAGCGACGGGTAACGTGTGTTTATCTTCTCTGTCACTCTGTGGTGGAAGATATTTTTTTATTTAAACTCAACTTTAAGTCTTGTACGTAAGGCTGAAAATATAACTAAATAATATCATACTGGGAGACACTTCTCCTTACTCAACTGTCTTCATAGTCATAATATTTTCAAATAAAAGGAAAAAAAATTGGTTGCTATAACTGAGTTTAGTTTAAAGCGAATCTTCCACCGACGATTCGGATTGCACATAGGATACTTTTTATCTCGATATTCCCACAGAATCGAGACTTTTGCGGGTGAAATGAATAAAACTGAAACATACTGGAACAACTTCTGCGAGATCTCCCCTCGTATCAAGGCGGGCAGGTCCGTCGGCTGCGCGTACGCCGCGCTGAGGAAGCCGGCCACGGCCGCCGCGAAGTGCTCGCGCACCGACGCCGGCAGGAAGTTCGACAGGTTCCACTGCATTGTTATTGAACCCTCCTGGAATTAACGTAATATTGAAGCTATATTTTACTATAAAACTAGCAACCCGCCTCTGCTTTAGACGGATGCGATCTAAATCGTGATTTCTGTGCTATAGCAGGCCAGGCGCACTCCACATTTTAGGTATGAAGCAAGTACGCAGCGGGCTCGACTTGTCGGGCCAATTCAGTGAGCGTAACGTAGTCAGAAAATATAAGAGTTACGCGATAGAAAGAGAGGCAACTTCTAGGTGAATATAACTATAGGTAATTAGCGCTGTGCGACCTTTTTTTTTTGGGTGGGAAATTATCAAATAACTTCTCCCGCTCTGGGTGGAGCGGGAGGGCGTGTCAGACTCTTACTGACTAAAACTCACCCGTGTTCCTTCGGTTGCCCTGTTGCCGGGGGCACGATATCCCTATCGGTTTTCTTCGAACCCCCGGCAGGCATTGGCAGGCATCTCTTTGAGGCGCGCGTGGAACACAACGCGCCGTCGACCCGGGCCTGGTCCTTATCGGACGGCGAGCTACCCATTGCTCACCGTCCGCAAGCCCGCGCCTACGGTGGCCGGAAATCGGCTCGCGATTCCCGCCCCGGGCGTCTCCTCCTATTGCGGCGGTTAGGGGCGTGAGGGCGCGAAATTTGCCTCTCCCTCACGCGTTCCGCCTCCTCCTTCGCGAGCATTACCGCTTCGCAGAAGGAGGTGACGGCCTGCCATTTCGTCACGCTCCGTACCATGGCCTGAACCAGGGCCGGACGCGAGAGATCACCGCCGCCGATCGCCTCTACGAGGACACAGCGTTGCTCCGCCCAAGCCGGGCAGACCTCCACCGTGTCCTCAGGCCGATCCAAACAATGGTGACACCCGGGTGTTTCCTCCCGCCTTATCCTGAACAGGAACCTCGCGCTGTGCGACCTGAATTGCACTTTTTTGTGTCGTAGCAAGAGCCGCGGAGTGAATCTCCTGTATTTGTACTATTATGTATTATGTGGCTATAGTGTGTTTCAATTAAGATATAATCTTAGTAACACACAAACCTCCCGGAATAAATTCTCTTTAATGATGGTGAATACAGCGAAATAATGGATAGTTAAAGTGGTTTTTAGAAGTGTAGTCACACAGACAGACACGAAAAGCAACTTTAATTTATAATATCCTATGCTATACTATTAAATGGGCAATATTTGTGTATAAGGTAAGTTTTTAAAAAAATCAGCTGTTCCCTACATTTTGACGAGTTATGCGAACAAAAATGTAGGGAACAGCCGATATTTTTTTCGCGATTGCCGGTTAGGTTTGGTATGGTTTGAAAAAAAAAGGTTTGGTCCCATAATAAAAATTGTTCATAATGATGAGTAATGTCACGTGTTAAAGTTTGCGCACTGGATAAAAACTTATCCTGTATATATATATTTGTAATCACGTTCTTGAATGAGAAGGAGGAGCTCGTGGCTAAGTAATAACAGCCGCACCATTCGATCCATCAGGTTAAGCTACGCTTGCCGGGGTTGGTCTGTAGATGGGTGGCCATCTTAACATACCGAGACTCCTCCGTGCCACGGAAAGCACGTTAAACCATTGGTCCCGGTTGTCATTCGTCGATCTTTGACAGTCGTTACGGGTCGTCAGAAGCCCGAAAGTCTGACAACCAGTCTTACTAAGGGGTATCGTATTATCCAGTTACTGGGTTGTGGAGGTCAGATAGGCAGTCGCTCCATGTGATGATATTCAGCTGCATCCGGTTAGACTGGAAGCCGACCCCAATATAGTTGGGCAAAGGCTAGGCAGATTGATGACTGTTTTATTGTATATTTGTAATTACGTCCTTGAATGAGAACCTCCTCCTTTTTTTCAAATCGATTAAAAAAGCTATAAAGGGGTTTACGGGGGCGAAAAATCGATCTAGCTAGGTCTCATTTCTGAGAAAATTAGTTTTCTCTATTTTCACCCGAGTAGAGCTCAGTCGCCCAGGTACTGTACGTATGGAAGAAGATTAATCGTTGTAATATACAGATCAAAGCACTAGGTCACTGAAACTAAATTTGAATGGCACTCAAAGTGAAGACTTTGAGTGCCATTTAATGCAGGTTATTTATAGAAATAAAATAAACGTCTTTTACCTCATCGTCGCCACTTTCTTCGCTAGCTGAAGGCAGCTGCGATGAACCAACCTCTGTTAAACCTTCCGGTAGTTTGCCCTGTTTCCAGAAAAAAGTCTAATGATTTTAAAATTATAATAAGACAAAGTTTGATTGTTAATGCTGCGTATATATTTAGTTGGTTAGACTTTATAATTGAATAAATATATTGACGAAGAGCAAGATACTTTCGCTTTTTAGATAGGTATATTATTATGTGTGTTTTACTGTACAATATTTTTTGGTCTACAGTAATAATAAAAATTATTTCAACAGTAGAATACTATACAGTGCGAGTCTTCATAATGTGCACATATCGAAATGAGGGGGATCTATGCTTTATTTTATCGACGGAAAGAATGGTCAAAAAAAATTTTTTTATTGTAAAAATTTATGACAATACAAATTTTTACTAAAAAAACATGTTTATTTTCAATTGAGGGTAGTTTTTTTCTCAATTTTAATTTTATGGGGACTTCTACTTACTTCCAATCATTATGGAGTTTGTTTTATCGCGATAGCTGATTCAGTTTAAAAGTTACACAGTTTTGTTACAATATTTTTTAAATTCCATAAGAAGTATTAAAAAAATATTTAGTTTTTTTTAAATATTTTTTCTGTCCTTAAAATTAAGCATAGAATCATTTCAATATGTGCACATTATGAAGAATCACACTGTATTAACACTGAGTAACATAGGCTATAACTTATAAAGATATCACGGGGGCCGAAGCTCGTTTTGATACAATGATTGATTTTTTTTTTCATTCGAAATTTTCCATGTACAAGTGATATACCTGCACTCCGGCGTGGTTGGCCTCGTCCAGCCACAGCAAGTACGACCAGCACTGCTTGTACCGGATGTCCACGCCGTGGAACAGCTCCTTGTTGCGGATGCTTTGTACTACAAACTCCACATAACCTGCACAAGGTAAAATAGAAGGTATTTTAATACAAGTTAACACAAACACAACAAACGTGTTGTTTTGTTTTTGTGTTGTTTATGGGCAGAAAAGCGAGGTGAGCAAAGCTGCATTTACTCCTAAACATAAGACCAGGGGGCTTTGGCAGAATCATTATATGATAATATTATGAATTACACAAACTGACAATTCATAATATTATCTGCGTTCAAGTCATGTTTCACAGTTTTGTATTTTAATGAAATAACATTTAAACTGTAGAAAAAAAAGCTCATTTGAATAATATAATAGTCTTCTTTTTTTTTCATACAGTAATGTTTACAGCAAATATGATTCTGATATGAATTGAATATTCTTCAGCTAAAATATGTGTCACCATAGAGAAATTACTAGGAATTCAGAAAATGAATTGATTTTAGCCAGAAATCAGGAATATTTTTTTCCAGACGTCTGGTGATTCTATCTCATGCGGCTTTATACTTAGGAAGGATAAAGAGAGATGATACCTCAACAAGCTCAGCAGTGGATAAAAATAAGCGCAGAGCTCGAAGTAATAGCGTCTCAAACTGTCAATCTTTATCGTCGAAGAACTCTCGTGGGAAACTCGACAGCATAATACTCACCGATGCCATCCATGACCGTATTCTTCTTAGTACACAGCAGGATCTTGTTGAAGTCCGCGAACACTATTTGCGAGCCGAGCCGCTTGAACTCCGCCACCAGCATGAGGAACAGCTTCTTCATCAGGTTGTATAGTGTACGTCGGAGGGCAGGGTCGTAGAGTAGCGAGGATGAGGTTTTTAGCCATCTGTTGAGGATTTCATGGTTAAAATGACCCAAAAATTAACTGAAGAAAGTAAGTTGCACATTTCGAGAAAGATTTTTTGCCCAAAATGATCGATTTTTTTATGGACTCAGTGATTTTATGTTAACTTCCTGCAAATTAATGAAAAAATTCGTATTTTCGTTTTTTTATCTGCTAGTAAAAAAACCACAAGCTGTGTTCATTCAAATTGAAAGTAATAAAATGTAAAAAAGGCATACCTATAAAAGTGTGAGATCTGGAAGTCAGCGAAAACATTCTTGAACTGTGTGACGTCACGCAGCCACGACGCGATCATAGTGCGCAGGATCTTGAACGCAGCACTGCATTGAGCTGTTTCGTCGTACGTCATCGATGCGTTGGACCCTGGCAAGGAATTAAATAGTCATGATTATTATTAATAGGAGCTCGTGGCTAAGTAATAACAGCCACACGGGGCGATCTGTAAGGTTACGCTACGCTCGTCGGGGTTGGTCTGTGGATGGGTGACCATCTTTACATACCGAGACTCCTCCGCGCCTCGGAAAAAACGTTAAGCCGTTGGTCCCGGCTATCATTCGTGAATCCTTTGACAGTCGTTACGGGACGTCAGAAACTCAAAAGTCTGACAACCAGTCTTACTGAGGGGTACCGTATTACCCAGTTACTGGGTTGTGGAGGTCAGATAGGCAGTCGCTCCATGTAAAATACTGGTATTCAGCTGCATCCGGTGAGACTGGAAGCCGACCCCAATATAGTTGGGAAAAGGCTAGACAGACTTATTATTATTAATAGGCTTCGCTAATACGCGGTACCAACACAAAATAGATAGGTTCATAATAATACATGATATTTATTTCTGTTAATTGGTTGGAAAACACATATACACGTCAAAAATAAATTATGTTTTAAAACTAGATGAGGTCCCTTTTTCTATCTAACTACCCTGAGACGAAACACCAAAAAAAACCCAAGAGGTCGCAGTCTCTTTTAAAGTCCAGACATAATTTTGGTCAGGCCATATGAGGACCATGTAGACTAGTGTCTGATATACCCACACAACCACAACACACAGATTTGAGTGGATCTGTCCTGTTAGTGCACGCATTTGTCAGTAATTGTGTAACTCAACTCAGAACTTTAAGGAGCTCAAGGTTGGCTCCAAACAACGAGCGAAAAAAGATGCTTTACTGCTATGCTTCGACTATGTTCGTAGAAGTGCACACCAATGTGTTTTATGCTCTTATAAGGAAGCAGTGTGCGTCGCTGCTGAGTCGTGTTAGGTCCAGTAGCAACAGTTTAATAAGCGTGTTCGCGGACAGGTGGGACTCTCCACTGCTGCGCCACTGGATACGTTTGCATACTGCACTGTGAGCAGTGGACAGTTCCTCTCGGTCTTAATGTGTGTAACTGTGTCTTTAACTGCTTTTATTTTGTGTATGTTGTTTTATTTTGATGTGAATTAGTTGTTTTTAAAATATGTGTGTCGAAATATGGATGTTTTCTGAAATAAGTGATTATAAACTCACACGATTCGTTACCGTCCACTCACCAGCATTAGCCATAGCGTCCTGTATGTTGGCGTGTTGAGCTCCGAAGGAGGTGGCGACGCTGGTGCCCTCCACCTGCAGGATGCTGTGCGCCTGCAGCAGCGCGCACACGGCCAGCGCGTCGGTCTCCAGCTCTACGCACACGGTCCCGTATGCGGCGCTCGCGTTGTGCGTGCAGCCGGTTAGTTCTTCTACTTCGCTTACTAATCTGTAGAGAAGATACGAAAGGATAAAAATAAGGCAGGCATAAATAGCTCAGTAAGGGAACAGAATGTCAATACGGTAGTTGCCAAGGTAAAAAAAAAGAAATTCTATTTAGTCCGTCTTTCAGATAATAAATAGTAGATTGTTTTGCTAAAATAACCCATTGTAACGAGGTAGTTTTACTCCCGAGCTTCAGCAAGGGAGTAAATAGAAACCGAGTTATAATGGGTTTTAGCGCCGTGTGTTACACTCTACTTTTCACTACGATTGCGAGAAAATAAAATAATCCAATACAATATGAAATCGTTTATTTTATTTAAATGTACAATTTGTACAATTCTGGATATATTTAACGAGATGTTTTTTTCCGGCAACTTAATTTCAGTCCTCTGTGAAGATGTTCTCACTAGATGATGACATTTTCACTGCTGTAAATTATATTACGGTCACCAATTCAATTCGTAATTAGAGAAAAATTTCGCGCCAATGCCTTTTTAATTCTTCTGTAGCCGCAACGCAATGCACGCATTCTACCGAAGAGATAGCCGCATTTAGTTCCATTTTCAAAAATAAAATGTTCTTTTTTTTTGTGAACCAGTAATAAGTCGAGTCCATAATCATGATTATTCTATATAAGAATAAAGACTTTTTCGTTTTTCTAGGCTCGTTGGAACAGACAAAAATTAAAAAGAAATTACTTTTTCCCCAAGAGCAAGAAATGCAATTTTTTCCCCGCTCTGGTACTCCACAATGACGGCCTTTTTGAGCAAGAGGAGTGAAAAAAATATTAGACACGTATTTTTTGCTTTATCATATTAATCAAAAATAACTTAGAAAACACGCATTAAAGTTGGGGAGTGGGGGCTCGCTACGTCACAACGCAGTATTAAATCTAGCAAGGCGTGACGTCAATGTATCGCCGTAATCTTTTGATTACGTCAAAAAAGAATAAAAAAATGTATTCAATATTTTTTAATAGACGGACAAAAAAAAATATTTTTGGATACAGGCCTATTCTTGTCGAGTTGCAATCTCATCTCAGCGACAATTAGCCCACGTTTGCACGGACGCGGATCGCGCGCACTGGATTTTCAACTCTGTGTTGAGCCGAGCATTGAGAATCCAACAGAGTGCATCCCAACGCGTCGAAAAAACACACTGTTAGATTTTCAACTCTCAGCGCTAAGCAGAGCGTTGAAAATGCAGTGCGCGAAAAAAACGGGTAAAAATCGCTCGTGCTTACCTGGGCATAGTGTGTAAAAAACCGGTAAATTAGAGGTTGTTTTGGCATGTTAACACTGAGATTATAATGCGAACGTCCTTAAAAATACAGAAGTGCAATTTCTTTGAAATATCGCACTAAAGTTGCACTAGACAACTGCTAAATTTAGAATTGAATTTACTGGTTGACGATTATCGTCTGCACACAGAGACGATTCATAAAAATAGATTGAATTTTCAATCGGGCATCTATTTACTCCTCTGCTATTATGATTCTGTTTCGGAACTACAGACCAAATAAAAAACCAAGACAGCGCTGCGAACAATACAGTGAAGCATGCCAAAACTACACCTTCGCTCTGTGCATACACGCTCACACGCACACATTTACAATCAAACTACACCTTACTAAGTGCACACATGCTTACGAATCCGGTCTCACGTCACTGTTGACAGTGCTATGTCTTGATTTTATATTTGGTGTGAGATCGGAACATATTGAATAGTTCGCAAATACGCCGATAGATCCAAAAACTTTAGATTTCTTTGGGGACTTAAATATAATCGGCCTTATTACAAAAAGAGTTCTAACTTTAGACCAAGATGATGACCTTCGAGCCATTTTTGAATTTCGTAATTTATTCCGAGGTAAAGTTCTTGATACAAAATTGTCAAACAAACTCGGTTTAAAAGTCAGTTTTTGTAATTAGAACTTTAACATTGTCGGAATAAGGTTCTAAATTCAAAAATGGCTCCATCGTTTAATCTTGTTTTGTAATAAGGTCAAAACGGACCATAAAATCAAATACATGGTAAAGTTACCTGTTATCATCAGTCTCCCTGCCGCCAAGATCAGGCCGGTCTCTATTAGAGCACCATAGTACAAAGTTATGTTTGATAAGGTGTCGCGCGTAGAACAAGTCAGCGCCGAACAGTGTGGGGTCAGCGGGCATGTTGCCGAGAGGCACGTGGAAGTACCTGTGAGGAAGAGAATCTTTTTCATACACGGTGTAAAAAATATCTCTATCATCCCTCCAGGGCACAGTATAATACAGTAACAGTATTACATCTCGCCAGTGACCTTTGAATAATTACTCATGGCCGCTCGGTAGATAAACATTCCGCGTCCGTGAGTAACTGCCGCGCACTCGAGACTGTTGCGTTCTGGTATACAATGATATTTCGAAGCGCGTCGTTTCGGCCGTTTTCTATGAAGACGTAATATTGTTACTTATTTATACCGTGTTCAGGGGGTGAAAGTAGTCATCAATATGAATGACTTTTACTATGAGACCAACTCTGAAATATGTTTCATAACAAACAAGTTGGGAATTTCTCTCTTCATCATGAAACCCAACCACTGCATATAAAATACACTAGCCTACTAATATTCCAACCACTGAATATAAAATACACTAGCCTACTAATAATTCAACCACTGAATATACAATACACTAGCCTACTAGTAATCCAACCACTGCCTATACAATATACTAGCCTACTAATAATCCAACCACTGAATATACAATAACTAGCCTACTAATAATCCAACCACTGCCTATACATTATACTAGCCTAATAATAATCCAACCACTGAATATACAATACACTAGCCTACTAATAATCCAACCACTGAATATACGATAACTAGCCTACTAATAACCCAACCACTGCCTATACATTATACTAGCCTAATAATAATCCAACCACTGAATATACAATACACTAGCCTACTAATAATCCAACCACTGCCTATACAATATACTAGCCTACTAATAATCCAACCACTGAATATACAATAACTAGCCTACTAATAATCCAACCACTGTCTATACATTATACTAGCCTAATAATAATCCAACCACTGAATATACAATACACTAGCCTACTAATAATCCAACCACTGAATATACAATAACTAGCCTACTAATAATCCAACCACTGCCTATACATTATACTAGCTTACTAATAATCCAACCACTGCATATACAATACACTAGCCTACTAATAATCGATTCATAAAATATGAACAAGAACGAGTTAAAACGCAAAGATGTAGTAAAAGCAAATACTTTATTTTTATAAAATAAGCGTTATACGGGTCAAATCGATTGGGAAACATAAAGAAAACTGACCTGCATTGTTCAATAGTGAGTTGCAGCACAGCATCCAGTCCAAGATAATGCCTCACTATAGCCCTGGCACCGATACGTTGCCACTCCAGCGAGCTATACAAAGTTTCTACATCTCGAACGTGGATCGGCACCAGCGGGAAGTCTGATAAGCCTGTAGGATAAAACGTAGGATAAAAGTCTGCCGACTTTGCTTGAACAGAAGAAAATAGCTTTCAAAGTTTTGTAGCCAGTTTCTGAAGTTGAGAAGTTGTCAAACTCTATTTTAACATTACATAAGGTGACTACTTCAATATAGCTCGCAAAATTACAAAATTTGGGGCGGGCTCTCACCTTAAGTAATGCTAAATTAGAGTTTGACAAGTTCTCAATTCAGAAACCGACCCTTATAGTGCGTTTCATTAAATAGTTCCTTTACCGTAATTTTGGCTCCACTTTTTTTCATACTATTTACATAATTAGAATGTTGTTGTTAACAATAAAGCTCGCTGTTTACAGCTGCGAGTAAATGATTTTAATCTTATAGCAGTTTATAAATATCTATGCAAAATATTTTTTTTATTTTATTTAATTTATTGTGTGTGTGATTTTATATCAATTTTATGTTTTAATTTAATGTGTAATGTTTTTATGGACTTTTTCTGAAAATAAATGAATTGTTATACAGTGTGAGTCTTTATAATCTGCACATACTGAATCGAGGGAATCTTTGCTTAATTATATCGACGGAAAAAATGATAAAAAAATTCTAAATATTTTATTGAAATTTTTAATGGATTTTTTATTTATTTTATCGCTTCTGTGACTCCAGTGTATACAAAACGGTGTAACTTTTTAACTCGATGTTTTATCACGATGAAACAAACTCCATAATGATTGGAAGTAATTAGGTGTCCGCATTAAATGAAAATTGTGTAAAAAACTGCCACCAATTAAAAATTAACACGTTTTTTCCGCAAAAATCTGATTTTTTTTCATCAATTTTTGCAATAATCGTAAAATTTCTCAATAAGATGCCCGATTACCTTCATTTTTTATTACTTTAAATTATTCTTCATCGTATTAGCTATCCAATAGTAAAAATTGCAAGGGTTTAACTCAATCCCATCATTTCTTATCAACAGCCAAAGAAAGGCCTAGAGCACGGCTACGCACTAACCGTCTTACCACAAAAAACATAAACACGTCTTAGACACGTGTTTAGCAGTTGTTTAGCAAAAGTGATACCACAAAACCATGTTTAGCTGTTGTTTAGGGTTAGACATGCTTTAGACGTTGTTTAAATTTAAACAGCAACGATGCCCTGTTTAACACGCGTTTAACCCTCGCCGGTCGCCATATTGCTTTCTTTCAGTATATAAATTGCAATGAATATCTTCGATTATGCTGATTTTAATGATTTTAACGACATAGAACTTATGGATGACTATCGTGATCAAGTGTACTGAATGCGAGTGAATCTTTGCGAACATAAAAATGAATTTATCTTTAGAAAGTGGTACAGGTTCAGCAAAGCTTTTGGAAAAAAAAAAATTGTTGATCTAGTAAAAAATAATATTCCACATTATTTTCGTGGTAGGTGCTTAGATTCTCAAACTCAAGTTGCCTATTCCTTACGAAACTGGGCCTGCCATCAGGTAAGCGCCCTTTTGTTATTGTCTTTAGTTTTTGTCGTCATTACCGGTTGTCATTGTACAGCTGTGTGCCTTTTGAATTTTTGGTTTCGTTCCGTTCCGTTATTAGTGCACAAAAATATTTTTACATTTATACCTGCACCAGACGCATGGGCAATCAGTGGCGGACTTTATTAATTAAATAGTATTTATTTTAAATTTTCCAACTTATTTATTCCGTATTACAACTGAAACAAATAAATTTCGATAGGAAAGAGAAAGGCTCGACAAATGAAATCTGCTTCAAACGAAACGTTTCTTAGAGTTGCCAAGTTAAAACAAGGATACGTCAATTTAGACAGCGTTTTGCTAAATACATGTTAGACATGTATTTGTGGTAAGAAATTTTAAACACTTGTTTAGGCAGTGTTTATCCCGTAGACACTGTTTAAGTAAACACGTGTTTAAACGTTGTTTTATTATTTTTTTGTGGTAAGACTGTAATTGTTTAGCAGGTAGACGTCCTTTTTTGTTGAGAATGTGCGCGGGTCGGGGTGCGGGGAGGTAGGGCCAGCTGAAGGGACCAGAAGGGATGACAGACAGGCAGTCGCTCCGAATTATTCGCCGCTGCTACATGTGTTTCGTTACTTTCATTCACTGCTACCTGAGTTTCGTGACTTTCGTTCGCTGCTACGTGATGCCGCGCTTAAGTGAATTCTCCCCGGCACACATTGCCGACATTCATTTTTACTATGGGATGGGACGAGGAAGTGCCAGAGCTGCGCGCGCAGCTTACATAGCTGCGTTTCCTAACAGGCAACCAGTGCCATCTGCCCGCAACTTCCAGGAAGTTCACAGAAGATTGTCGATCACTGGACTTGAATCAAGTAGAGATCGTCGCGAGCCGCCTCAAATAATTATTGATGTGGTTCTGGAACAAGCAGTACTGAGCGATTTGTTTGCTGATCCATCCATAAGTACTAGACGACTGGCTCTTCGTCACGGAATATCACAAAAATCAGCGTGGCGTATTTTAAAGAAAGAAGGATTGCACCCTTACCACTACCAAAGAGTGCAACATCTACATGAAGACGTAGATTGGCGTCCAAGGTGTGTGATGTCCACCTGGATTCAAAGAAATACCAGAGCAAACCCAAACTTTCCGAAAACCATACTATGGATGGACGAATCAACATTTACCAGAGATGGTATTACTAACTGTAGAAATTTACACAGATGGTGCCCTGGAGGTCAAAACCCGAAATTGAAACGTTCATCGACTTTTCAAGTAAGATTTTCAATAAATGTTTGGGCTGGTCTTATCGATAACATGTTGATTGGACCAGTCATACTGCCGAGAACTTTGAACAGTGAAAGATTTTTAAGTTTGTTGACTGACGATCTACCTGAGTTATTGGAAGATGTACCACTGTCTTTGCGTCGAAGGATGTTTCTGCAGATGGACGGATGCCCTGCCCATTATGCCACAAATGTGAGATCATTTTTAAACGAAAATTATCGTGATAAATGGATTGGACGACTAGGACCTGTAGGGTGGCCTGCGCGTTCACCCGATTTAACGCCCCTTGATTACTTCCTGTGGGGGACCATGAAGCAACGCGTCTACAGTACTCCCATCAACAGTGAGGTCGATTTGCGTGATCGCATAATTAACTGTGCAAATGATATTCGCAATGATCCCGAAATGATAAGGAGAGCGACACAACAAATTTTAGTTCGCGCGGCTTTGTGCCTACAACAACGAGGTGGACATTTTGAGAACCTAATGCATTAAATTTTCTTTAAAATAATAAATGTTTTAATTGAACTCTTTTTCATTCATTGAACCCAAATAAATCATCCTTAAGAGAACAAAAATAGCGCGTTCGAAGTGCCATCTTTAACACTTGATAGAAAGTGTTTTGTCTGAGCTAAAAGCATACAATTTTTATTATTAGGTAGCTAATACGATGAGGAATAATTTAAAGTAATAAAAAATGAAGGTAATCGGGGCATCTTATTGAGAAATTTTACGATTATTGCAAAAATTGATGAAAAAAAATCAGATTTTTGAGGGAAAAACGTGTTTATTTTTAATTGGTGGCAGTTCTTTTACACAATTTTCATTTAATGCGGACACCTAATTACTTCCAATCATTATGGAGTTTGTTTCATCGTGATAAAACATCGAGTTAAAAAGTTACACCGCTTTGTATACACTGGAGTCACAGAAACGAAAAAATAAATAAAAAATCCATTAAAAATGTCAATAAAATATTTAGAATTTTTTTATCATTTTTTCCGTCGATAAAATTAAGCAAAGATTCCCTCGATTCAGTATGTGCAGATTATAAAGACTCACACTGTATTATTATTAAATCATGAGTCCTGCAAGTTAATTCTTTTATCATATTCGGCGAAAGAGCTCCAAAAAGGGACAGTATTCATAATGTTACGTAACGTTGCAATGCGTGTAACAGGTATCACTCTGTAACACAAGAATAATCATACCGGGCATAAGCTGCATTAACAAATGCGGCGACAGCGTAGCTTGCAACGCCAGTAACGTGGGCCCGCAACGTTCATCCTTGTAACGTTGCAGCGCACGTTGCAGGTGACGACTTACTGCGCGCGCTTCTGTTTCGATCACTACTTCCCATGTCAGCTCTGCGCCGGGGAGGGAAGATTCTTCGGTACCTAGGTTGATCCTGCATAAAACAGCTAGTGTAAAATCTTTGAGAATAGAAATAGATTTTTGATATGGGAAAACTTAGACTCATTACATAGTACTTAGCTGTCAAGCAAGTAATTTTTTTTTAACTCAGGCAATTTCTTGGCGGTATTATCACAAAGTAGGTAGGTAAGGAATGAAGGTCGGCATCCTACAGCGAGCCAACACAGACGTGCACGTACAGCGATTTCAAACGATTGCAAATTAATGCCAACAAACTGAAGTGAAAATTTAAGGCTCAATTAGAAAAGTATCACCCATTTCATCTACCCTATTGTGATTTGCTCTCTTACTTTGCTCTCTTTCTGTATTACCAGTCAAGAATGCAATAATAATTACAGTATTAGGCAGCTCTTTTGTTTACTCGAAATTCTACTTGACAGTCCTCTCGGCTATCTATACGTGTTCATCTTGGGCGCTTGGTCCGGACGGTCTCCAAAACGTAGATGAAGGCTCGCTTTACTGGCAGCCCACATATAGAGTCAAGCCACGCTAAGACAGCATAAGTAAATAAACGGTGGAATTTGAAAATCTATAGACGGCGACACCAACCTGTCCTACAAAAAAAGAATTTGATACTTTGTTTATCTTTGATAGATTTGTTATTTTGTTTATATTCTGATTTATTTCTGGTAAAGAATAGTCACTTTAGCACGATGCAGTGTGGATTTGATACAGTTTTGTCATCGTATGGAGATAGAGCATAGGTACGACATAGTCCATTACACATAATCTATTATGCAAAAATCAAAAGGCAAAATATCAAAATCATTAGATCTACTTACAAACTGACATAACTGACTGATGTAAAA
Source organism: Agrochola lychnidis (assembly GCA_963680765.1). Taxonomy (NCBI): domain Eukaryota; kingdom Metazoa; phylum Arthropoda; class Insecta; order Lepidoptera; family Noctuidae; genus Agrochola; species Agrochola lychnidis. The sequence continues at coordinate 19,151,149 of OY796862.1, forward strand.
GTATACCATATATAAAACTTTTTGGGGTTGTGAATTTATTCCATTGCAGACTTAGCGTGGCCAGACTCTATATTTCGGTCACTTACTTGGCAGTCCTCTCGGCTTGGTAGAGCGTGTTCATGTTGGGCACTTGGTTGGTCCTGACGGTGTCCAACACGTATATGTAGGCTCTTTTCACCGGCGGTAGTATTAGGGCCCACATGCTGCGCGAAGAATTTAGAGCTGAATGTTGGTAGAGGTAGATATGTTTTACTGGGGCGACGCCGTCCTATGAAATAAGTTTTGAATAAGAAAGCTTTAAAAATGTGTCGAAGAAAAAAATAAGCCAGTCGGTGACGGTAAAAATGGAATTGTAAAAACGACAAAATAAACAAATGTATTTTTCTACTTTTACTTATTTCTAGATATTAGAACATTGTTTGTTTATTACCTGCTTTTGCAAATATGGTTGAAGAGCCACGCTTTTGAACTGAAGTTGACTTAATGAGAACGAATCCATGTTAGTCGAGCCAAATTGAATCATCCTGAAAAATACATCATTTATAATTAAACATCGTCTAATATTCTAAATTTGACTTTACTGAACGTGAAATAAGGTTTATTTTCGTACTTCCTCGCTTCCGTTGGATCTACAGTGCATATACAGCCTAGTTGGACCAGCACTCTGAATTCTAGAGTCATTTGCGTTTCGTATATTCCTTCGATTTCTGGGGCGCATAGTTCAGATGTTAGTTCCCTGTAAGAAACACAAAATGTAAGCTTATCAAGGAAACATGCTAAATAGGTTACTCATTGATGTTTATTTTTCATGTTGGTTAAGAAATAAGAGCCCTGTTTGTAATTTAATTTAAACTAGCTTTTACCCGCGGCTTCGCCCGCGTGGATGTCGGAAAATATCCCACGGGTACATACTACCGGGATATACACGGGATTATATACATAATAGCCGAAGAAAATGTCACTGACTCCTACCACTTCGCCCGCGTTGCGTACAACCATAATTATTTTGTTACGCGTAATTTTGAATCTGTGATATCTTTTAAATTGGTATTCATTTAAATGATTTGATGTCAAGGCATATTTAAATCTAAATGAAATGCCCATTTTTTATATAACATTATTCATTTAAATAACATATTTCATTGGATAAGGATTAATATGATACCGGTCAAAATAGCTTCGGAAATAACAATTAAATATTCATCACAAATTATTAGTATTTTCACAAAAAATGCATTTTTCATCTTTCACGTTGAATATTTTTTGCAACTTTTAAGCTTTGGGCTGCCCTTCAAGTACGATGTATGTGTGGGCTAACCAAAGCCTGTAAGATACTTTATATAAAACTAGTGACCCGTCCCTGCTTCGCACGGTTTTTACGACTTGTTGACAAAACACGGAGATTTCTTTTTTATATGTAAGTTTAATATTAATGAAATATACACATCAATCTTTATGGTGAAAATCGCATCAAAATCCGTTGCGTAATTTAGAAGAACAAAAAGCGAATCTAATTTATAATATGTACAGATACTAACTCCTGGTGCTCCCTGTACAAGTTCTCGGGCACCGTGTACTGGTACAGGTGCAGCACGGGATGCGCGCGCGGCAGTATGCGGCTGCACTTGCGCCAGTACTGGCCGCTGTCACTGGCGCGACACACTCGCTGGTTCACGTAGAAGATGCGCGGTACTGATAGCTTGATCTGGTGCAGTTCGGAACCGACTAAAGCCCACACTTTGAATAAGCCTGCTTCCGCTGTTTCGGCCACCTTTGTGAGAGGAAAAATAAAATTATAATGCATCTCTTAGATTTGTGGTGGCAACTATATCGCCACAAGTGAACACATCACACTGACGTCACGCAAAAATCCTGCATCGCGCAAGCAAAGTTCGACGCGCGACTACCATACATACAACGGCCCGACATCAATTGTCGGGCAGTAGCCCACCAGATACGACACGTCTGGTCGGAGGATCCTCCCTTTTCTATGGAGGATGAGGAACTTTACACCCTGTTCTTCATACCTCTTATAGGTTTTATAAAACAAAATAGGAGAGAAAAAAAAAGTGGCACCCCGGGAGTGCCGACAGAAGTGAAAACTTGAAAAAAATCGGCTCCGCTGTAATCAACGCGTTGATGTCTTTTTAATGGTCAAAAGCTGGTGTCGTAACAATATCGCGAGATCAACGGTTTAGTCCCATCTCAAAAATGCCCAACACGCCTAAAGAAGTTTCCACTTCAAAAATTGGGTGTGGAAATCCTCTTGGATGTCCTCTGCTTTCAGGCAGGCGGAGAAGTCTGTCAGACTCTATCTGACTAAAAACCACAAGGTGTTCTTCAACTACCTTTGACCGGGACGCCAGATAACACTCACCTAGCTCTGGAGTCAATCGAAGAGTCGCTCATCCACTTTAATATTCTTATAAACATAACATAACACCACGCCTACATTTTTACTTAGGTGTACCATCGGGGTAACGCATATCTAACCAATTTGAAAACAAAATCCCGTGCACACGACCCTTTTTTTCGTAGGTAAGCGATACTATAGCGGCGTAGCGCTGCAAGCAAGAATAGTCCTTACAGTGTACAGATATGCATTTCTTCGATAGTACCTACCCACATTTCGCCAGTTATGTTTAAGTCCCATGTCACTGGGGGTGAGCCTATTACCATCAACCGGGCATAAATCCTGACTCCGGGCTGCTACTGAGAAATTCCAGATGGAAAACCCAATAACACTTTGCCCGACTCGAAAATCGAACTCAGGACCGCATGCGATCACTAGACCAACCTTATCTTAATAATAACAGCCGCACGGGTCGATTCATCCGGTTAAGCTACGCTTGCCGGGGTTGGTCTATGGATGGGTGACCATCTTTACATACCGAGACTCCTCCGTGCCTCGGAAAGCACGTTAAGCCGTTGGTCCCAGCTGTCATTCGTGGATCTTTGACAGTCATTACGGGTCGTCAGAAGCCCGAAAATCTGACAACCAGTCTTACGAAGGGGTATCGTATTACCTAGTTACTGAGTTGTGGAGGTCAGATAGGCAGTCGCTCCATGTAAAATACTGGTTTTCAGCTGCATCCGGTTAGACTGGAAGCCGACCCCAACATAGTTGGGAAAAGGCTAAGTAGATTGATTGATCTTATAAAAATACTTATCTCATTAAAATTATTTACATATTTATTTTAGTTAATTGATTCAGGCGTGACCTTGCGGAAATCCATTATAAAACGGATGGATGGATTGACGGGCGATAAGGCTCATTCTGCGTTCAGCGCTCGGTGTGGCAACACGCCGTGTTCGGGTTCGCGACCAGTCAATCGTCATCCTGAGGATGCCTCGTTGAGAGGTGAAACACGTGTCGATTTCTTTCAGGAGTTTTTTTATGGCGCTTTAGAAATAGCTAAGCGGAACAGGTTACTAAATATATCCACGTCTATTGTATTTTATTTAAAAAAATTGTCCTACCTGTATAATCTGCCAGGGTGTGTTGAGCAAGGTGCGTTGAGATCTCCTGATGAATCCGCCAAGAGTGGTCGCTGGGCCAGTCTTGGGTGGCGGCATCATCTCCTTATCCAGTTTACCTAACAAACGAATTGTTTAGTCAAGCTTTCTTTCTTTAGCAAGAACAATGAGTTCATGTGTTAGAGTTCTCACCCTCTCTTTTTAGCACCTAAAATGATATAGCGTTATCTCTAACGCTATATCATTTTAGGTGCTAAAAAGAGACAGTAACACAGATGTAGAGTCTTGACTGTTTTTTTTTGTGTCCCTCGAGAATCATCGCATATTCGAATACAAACGAATGCTAATTTCCATGTCCATGAATTATTAGATTTATCGTGTTTAATAATTTGAATTCAGAACTAAGTACTTTATTGTTGTTTTATTTTGATTTCCGTGTGAACTATATAGAGCTGTAAAACTATTTTCGTGCCTGCGACTTTAGCAGCTTTCCTCCCATTTTTTAAATAAATTACATTAAGTTAAAAAAGTATTAACTACTCTATATACTTCCAAGTCAATTGAGAGCGTCCGGTTAGCACCAAGTGCAAAGGGCAACTGATAGAAATCCGACGACTGACGAAACACGAGGTTTGCCGAGGGACATTAAGAAAATAGTTTTAACTTTATACGAGTAAGATTTGACAGTATAATACCTTTTTTACTGCGGTTGCGAAAACCACGCTGTTCCATTTGCCACAGCCATTTCTTCTTTTGGAACAATATCCACTGCTTTCGCTCAGCCTGGAAAAATAAAACAATATTTTTATACAGGGATCTGATAAATATATGCACATAAGATCACAGTGAACATTAATAGCAAATAATATCTATAGCCGCGTTGACACAATCAAAGTACAGATACGCCCGCCCTTCCTATTTAGCTGGGAAGAAGAAGTGGCGCAACAAACTCCCCAACAGCACAGCTGTCTGTTAGAGCATGTCGATGTCCGTCACTGCCTTGCATACTGTACCTTAGTAGTCCCGAAGGGTGGCGGTGCTCCTAACGCCTCGCGCCAACTCTGCGCCTCCTTGGCCGGAGATTGTTCACGTTTGCGCTTCACCGTGTGCACTATTGGACGAATTGTGGTGTCCTTATCACTGCTCTTGTTGCCTATATCTTCTATGTCCACTTCAGTGTCCTGGTTGGAGATAGTAATAAATATTAACATCTATATCCATTCAAATTAATAATATCGAAGTGTCTGTTTGTAGAGTCAAAATTACAGCTTTTTTATTAATGCATTAATTAAAAAGCTGTAATTTTAATGAAAGTATATACGGCAGTTATAACAAAAAAAACTAAAACATACTAACCAGCTAAGTTAAACAGACAACTAGCAGTCGTACACATTTTCTTTTTTCGATTCTTATCCTTAAAATAAAACAAAGTCCCCCGCCGCGTATGTCTATCTGTCTATCTGAATGCGATAAACTCAAAAACTGTATATATGTGAATTTATTGCTATCTATACTAACAATAAAGCTGAAAAGTTAGTTTTTTTGTTTGAATGCGTTAATCTCTGGAACTACCCGTCGAATTTGTAAAATTCTTTGTGCATTTTATAGCTCAATTCTTCAGAAAGGTAGGCTATTGAACATCACGCAGTCACAATACCAAGGAGACGAGAAAAATAAAAAATCTAAAAGTATGCTAAGCAAAACCGAAGTGATAGCGCGAGCGGGCGATGGGATACGACGCGGTGGGCGGGACAATATTTCACGCCGACGAAGTCGCGTGCAGAAGCTAGTTATTATTTTATATAAGCTGTAGCTTTACTGTTGAAACGATGAATAAAAATATATTTATCAGAAACATTCTCTTACCATATTCCCGCCGCCACTGGTAGACGGTTCTTCTCCATCCTCACAAATCCTCAGCTCCTTGGGCTTCACGCTGAACATGTCGGTGATCTTCTGTGTCTTGAACTTGTCCGTCTTTGCTAGCATCTTCTTGTGCAGCCAGTCGGGGTACTGGCAGCGAGGGACTGGATTGTCTAACTAAAAAGCGAACAGTATATAAAAGCCCACGTTCGCACAGACGCAGACGTAATAAAATCGCGTCGATTTTTTTTCGTTCACTCGATTTTCAACGCTCTGCTTAACACCGAGAGTTGAAAATCTAGTGCGCGATAAAATCCCACCGCGTTTGTCCGTGCGAACGTCGGCTAATGCGCTGTAAATCGGATTGCTTTAAGTGCTTACAGACTTGGTAAATATTTTCGATAAAGTAATTGACTTTACAGTCGATTTCATTCGTCAAATTAGTTGAGCAAGTCTTTGAGTATCATTGAATGTAATAGACAACTTGTTACGGAGGAAACGTTTTTAAGAGCCTCGTTTTTATACCTCAAATTGCTTAGCATAATCCTCCGTTATATCGAAAACACTGCAGCATTAATTTTGAAATAAATATAATATGGTAAAGTTGAGGAATTATGTTAAGTGCTACGTTTGACAAAAAAAAATAATTAAGTGCCTCCAAACCGAACAATGAACCGCTAGTATTGAAAAAATACTTCAAATTAGATCATGAAACTTTGCATAATAACTAAACTAAATATAAAGCAGACTATGTTTCTTTTTTGTTACCATTGTTTTCATCATAATAATAAATTACTTAAATTATCGACGCCTTAGAGCATACTTCCCGCCGCTCAATCTCGCTCTCACTCAGGCCCCGAGCAATATTGCGCATATGAGATAAAGAATGAATTTGAGATGAGGTATTATGGAGTCTTAAAACGCGGTACCGCACGGATAATACCAAGAAAAGGAATGACACATAAATTGACAAACCTGATAAGTTTCTGTGGTATAGGTGTAAAATAATTCAATAATGGTTAAACGATTGGGATTTTATTGCAAAAGAGAGAAAAAATTGAAAAAAACGGAAGGGAGGCCTTTGCTCTATAGTGGGACTCATAAAATAGGAAAAGCTCCATCGATTTAATACGCCAGGTCAAGTAGAGTATTTCTATTTTCTTAATGTCCCTCGGGTATCATCGAATTTCCGAATACAAACGAATGCTAATTTCCATGTCCATCAATTATTAGATTTATCTTGTATAATAATTTGAATTCAGAACTAAGTACTTTATTGTTGTTTTGTTTTCATTTCCGTGTGAACTACGTAGAGCCGTAAAACTATTTTCCTATCTGTCGTGCCTGCGACTTTAGCGGCTTTTCTCCCATTTTAAAAATAAATTACATTAAGTTAAAAGAGTATTAACAACTCTATATACTTCCAAGTCAATTGAGAGCGTCCGGTCTGCATCAAGTGCAAAGGGCAACTGATAGAATTCCGACGACTGACGAAACACGAGGTTTGCCGAGGGATATTAAGAACATAGTTTGTCTTAGTAACCATTAGCTCTACTCACGCCCTGCATAGCAGCTGGTATAGTAATAATCTTCTGCACGGTTCCGCTGAGCCGCTCGATGTAGTACGCCCAGTCGAGTACATCTCTTATGTCTATGTCCTCAGTGATACTGTTGTCCTTGAGCCATCGCCGCAGGTGGTGACGTTTGACAGCGGCTGGTGATTGGAAGATGGCGAGAGGAATCGCTCGTTCTGTCACTGGAGCACCTTCGGGCTTCTTTGATATAATGAATCTGAAGAAAAAAGGAATTTAATTGGACAATTTTTTTTTTTTATGAGTTGTTGAATATTTTAATTTAATTTATCACAATTTTATTTTTGGGTTTTTATCTGTTTAGATTTTAAAATAGTTTATAATTTAAATCTGTAAAATAAATAAATAGTCTGAAATAAATAAATAAATTAAATTAAATGTGTATGTACTCTAGGTGCATATATATGTTTCAATTTGACTATGACAAAGAAACTAGGGATCGAAAAAGAAACAGTGGCACTCCGGGAGTGCCGACAGAAGTGAAAACTTGAACAATTTAAAAAAATACTTCCAAAGCCTTTAAAATACTTGCATAGAACATTGATCCGTAACATAATAAATAAAGAGCACAATCGCGTTTACAAAAATGAGGTGTCGGTAACGGCGTCGCGAGTTCAATTGTTTTTTCTCATCTCAAAAATGCCCAACGCGCCTAAAGAAGTTTTCACTTCAAAAACGACATTTCCGCTCAAATCGATTGCTTTTGACTTATCATGCTAAAGTTTTTCAGCAGTACTGAATATTTTGCAATGAGTCAATCTGTACTGCCTATTGTTGAACATTTCAATGAATATTTAGATCGGTCACCAATGTAAATACGAAATGAACACTTACCTGCACGCCAACCCAGCATCCTTCACCATCTGATCACCTAGAAACTCCGCCAGCCGCTTAGCAGTGGAGATTGAAGTGGACTTCTGAACCCCATAGTCCTCAAGTTTCTTAGACATGGACCGGTTCTCAGAGATAAGCTCGAACAGTTCCGAATCAGGCATGTTACTGCCTTTACTGTACAGCACGTCGAGCCAATAGTCAGCCACCTTGGCGACTGCGTTGTAGCACGACTTTAGGTCATTCCCTTTTAGAAAGGCTTCAAATACTGATGACTGGAAGATCTTGATGAGCTGTAATTCTCCACGGCGTTTTACTTCGAATCCTGGTTGACATATTTTTTGCATTGATTATTATGCATGCTATATCAAACAAAAAACACGTATGCTATTGCATAACAACGGCGGTACCTGCATAGAAGACAAAAAGCCCGGCTTACCCTAATAAAATATAATTCACAATAACAAACGCCTTACAATAAAAAAAAAATATTTCAATGAACTCGAACTGAAACATTCCTGTCATAGGATTAATCTACGTTATTACATACGTGGTTCACGTTTCCGCCCGCCTATGAATAATCATGAATACGGCAAAATTAAATCTATAAAAATCGAACAAAAAACCCCGGAAAAAATACGTTTCTTGTATGGTTCCTTTAATTATTAACTCTTTTTTTTTAAAGTTGTTATAATGGCAATAGAAATACACAATCTGTGCCGTTTGGTACCCTTCTGGTACGGAACCCTAAAAATACTTTGAAATAAATTGTATCCAATGTCGTCATTCGTCATTTATGAAGTGAAAGTTGCTCTAGATTCATTGAAACCGATTGGTAATTTGGTGTACCAACTTCAAGTTTCCGTAGTGTAGCGGTTATCACGTGTGCTTCACACGCACAAGGCCCCCGGTTCGATCCCGGGCGGAAACAAAATTCTTTTTACTAATTAATGAATTAGTTTTTTTTTTTTAAACAAGTCCGCTTTTCTCAGCACTTTTAGTAGTTTTAAAAAAAAATATATTTAGCATAAAATTAACAATACATATTAATAACAACTAACCTTTCAACTCAGCCAGTGATCCATCGAAGTTAAACACAGCATATCTCTTTTTTAACCTCTTGCCCTCCTCCTTAGACGCTGGCAGCACCATGGCCAGGTATGGTCCATCCACTTCAAAGAATATAGAGTTCTCTGCCCGCTGCTCGTATTTCTTCTGTTCGGGATCCACTAATTCGAAGTATTGGTCGTTCGTGAAGTGATCCTGGGTGGGAAATTTTTATTTTTTTATCTTGGTACTTTTACAAAAAGTGTACATTTGACAGTAGTCATATTCACAGCCTCTTGGTCACTGTGGTCGATAGGGCGGAAGGTCTAATACTCAGGCACTGGACCAGGACACAGGTATTACCGTCAAATCGTGTCTTGAAATGATGTTTAATTAATTATTGCATATTTGATGTCTTATTAGTGATGTTGACATTGTTAATGGTGATGTTGACATTATAGTTATTATTTTGACATTATTAACGATGATTTTGACATTATAGTTATGATTTTGCCATTATTATTGATTCTTTTGACATTACTAGTAATTATGACCAAAATTTGCCAAATATTATTATGTACTACACTCGTGACAATCTAAGAAGTCCGATTTGACATTTCCTACTCGTACGTTTAATAAAACGTTATGCCTCGAGAATCAGTTTTCAAGCAATGTAGATAAATCATCGATTACAAAATCTCTCAGTATGTTATATCGACATGTTTCGAGAATCGGTTTTTAAAGCCATCGATTTTTTTTCCATCACTACACAAAGGATTTTATAGCTGTCAAATCGGACTTCTTAGATTGTTGCGAGTTTAAGATGTGTATGTAATTAATTACTAACAAAGTGGATTGTATGATCTGAAATTTAATTTTTGATTATGATTTTTTGTTATTTTCCAAACATGGAGTATAATAATGGTAGTTTTTCACTTTCAGAAATATCTGAATGACTAGCTTAGTCACAGAACAGACTATCAAGTGATTGACTAGCTACAGTTGTTATTTTAGTCACCCACCATTGACGCCTCATAGAGGTCATAATGGGGGTCTGTGAACAAAAAGTTCACAAATCTCATTGATGGGGATTGTCATTGGGAATTTGTAGAATTTTTTCAGTACTTACTTTGACCATAGCGTTGAGCACCGCGTTCGGGAAGGACACGTTGATTTTCTTCTTCTTTGGATGCGTTGTTAATACCGTCACGTTTTCAGGGAACGAGGAGGGTAGGATGCACCATATACCTGTGCAAACATGTTTTTATTAGTCACTAGCAAGGCTGCTCAAGTAAAGCCTAAGTTACTCCTTATAACACCAGCTATCTTCCAGTGAAAGTTTCGTCAAAATCGGCCCAGCTTTTTCGGAGATTAGCCGGAACAAACAGATAGACAGAAAATCAATAAAAAATATATATATTATAATTACCGTACATTCATACTTTCTTATGCATTACAAACAGACACTTCAATTTTATTTATTTGTATAGATTATTTTATTAAAACTGAATCACGAAACACTATAATACTTTTGGCACGTGTATAAATCTTCGCAGTTGCTATGTGTAAAAATACTTACAATAATCCAATGCAAACTATAACAAAAATTACTTAATTACTTTTACCTTATTTAAAGGTTTTGGAAGTATTTTTTTTTTTTGTAAACGCGATTGTGTTTTTTACTTAGATAAGGTTACCCTTAGGAGACGAGCAAAAAGAAAAAAGTCAGAAATAATGCTCAGGGAAAACGAAGTTATAGCGCGGGCGGACCATGGGATGCGACGCAGTGGGTCGGGGGCCGAAATTTCAATGTCAAAATCGCGGGCCAAAGCTAGTAACAAATAAAGACGAAGCCGAAATACACACATCTTTATTATCCTGCATTTATTAGGCAATTTTCAAGACTTCTACAACAGAATATTTAGAGCGACTTGCTATATCGGCGGCGGTGATATCTCGCGTCAGGCCCTGGTCCAGGCCAAGGTACGGAGCGAGAGGGCATGGGAGGCCGTCACCTCCTTCTGCGAAGCAGTAATGCTCGCGAAGGAGGAGACAGAACGCGTGAGAGACAGACAAACGCACCCTCACGCTCCTAACCGCCGCAGGAGACGCTCTGGGCATCGGGAGTCGCAGGCCGATTCCCGGCCACCGTAGGCGCGGGCTTGCGGTCGGTGAGCAATGAGTAGCTCGCCGTCCGATAAGGACCAGACCCGGGGCGTCAGCGCGTTGTGTTGTTCCACGCGCGCCTCAAAGAGATGTCAGCAGAACTGACGGGGTCTGCTAGGGCCGATGCCTGCCGGGGTCGCGGGAAAGTCCGAAAGGGATACCGTGACCCCTGGCAATATAGGCAACTGAAGGAACACGGGTAGGTTTTAGTCAGCAAGAGTCTGACACGCCCTCCCGCTCCTCCCAGAGCGGGAGAAGTTAGTTGATAATTTCAAACCCAAATAAATAAAATAAAGGGCGACTACTATATTACTTACCGTCAGTATCCAACTCCAGTGGCCTTCCAACTTGTTCAATAATCTCCCTCGCTTTCATGATGATATTGGCTCCCGTGTAACATACGATACCCGCCATCTCCATACTGTGCCAGCGAGCACTAAGAAGAAATAACATGTTCATTTGTATTATCCCATATTTGAATTCAGAGTCTGAGATAATTATCAGGTTTTGGAAAAAAACCCTAACATCCTTCATGACAAAGTTCAAATTCCATTGCAAACAACCTAAAATTTAGGACCTTCTTACAAACAGTCAATCAAAAATAAACTTAGACTACCTAGCGATTAAGTAGATAGTTGATAAAGGGATAACACTGGTCAATTAGCTTAGATTGTGTATTCATGTTTAGATTTGAATATTCAAGTGTATTCAGTATTGAATAATGTCCTGTGAACGCCAGTTCATCAGTCACAGCTTATAGTAAGCAAACATAGTGGACTGTAGACATCTTTGGATTACTTCTAAAAGTAATTTTTACTTTATCTTTATAGGAAATAAAACGAGTTGGGGATACACTTTTGTGCGAGTTGTAGCGAGTCGTACAGTACTTCGCGACTCAGCATAAAGCAGTGTTTAGGCTGTCGAGTGACTTACCCTCTCCTCATGACATATCCGTAGAACGAGTTGAGGATACACTTGTGTGCGAGTTGTAGCGAGTTAAACAGTACTTCGCGACTCTTAGCATGAAGCAGTGTAGTCTGTCGAGTGGCTTACCCTCTCCAGATGACGTATCCGTAGAACGAGTTGAGGATACATTTGTGTGCGAGTTGTAGCGAGTCGAACAGTACTTCGCGACTCTTAGCATGAAGCAGTGTTTAGTTTGTCGAGTGGCTTACCCTCTTCTCATGACATATCCGTAGAACGAGTTGAGGATACACTTGTGTGCGAGTTGTAGCGAGTCGAACAGTACTTTGCGACTCTTAGCATGAAGCAGTGTTTAGTTTGTCGAGTGGCTTACCCTCTCCTCATGACATATCCGTAGAACGAGTTGAGGATACACTTATGTGTGAGTTGTAGCGAGTCGAACAGTACTTTGCGACTCTTAGCATGAAGCAGTGTTTAGTTTGTCGAGTGGCTTACCCTCTCCTCATGACATATCCGTAGAACGAGTTGAGGATACACTTGTGTGCGAGTTGTAGCGAGTTGAACAGTACTTCGCGACTCTTAGCATGAAGCAGTGTATAGTCTGTCGAGTGACTTACCCTCTCCTCATGACGTATCCGTAGAACGAGTTGAGGGTAAATTTGTGTGAGAGTTGTAGCGAGTCTAACAGTACTTCGCGACTCTTAGCATAAAGCAGTGTTTAGTCTGTCTAGTGACTTACCCTCTCCTCATGATGTAGCCGTAGAACGAGTTGAGGATACACTTGTGTGCGAGTTGTAGCGAGTCGAACAGTACTTTGCGACTCTTAGCATGAAGCAGTGTATAGTTTGTAGAGTGGCTTACCCTCTCCTCATGACGTATCCGTAGAACGAGTTGAGGATACACTTGTGTGCAAGTTGTAGCGAATCGAACAGTACTTCGCGACTCTTAGCTGACTTGATCTCGGCTGCATCGCCGCTTGCGACTGCTTCGGCTACTTTGGCTTTTGCTTGCTTGTTAAGGGCCTTGTATTCGTATCGACGGTCCCTGGCGATAAATGCTTTGTTAGTAAACTGCTGTAAAATTATTTTCCTTTGAACTGTCAAGTTAGTGAATACGATTAAATGTTTTGTTTTGAATTACCCTTTTCTTTTACTTTCTTTATTTTACAAAACTAAATTACTTTAGTTTTTGTAGTAAAATTAAGTTTCAGCGACAAAACTACAGGATTTCTATTTCCTTAATGTCCCTCGGGTATCATCGGATTTCCGAATACAAACGAATGCTAATTTCCATGTCCATCAATTATTAGATTTATTGTGTATAATAATTTGAATTCAGAACTAAGTACTTTATTGTTGTTTTGTTTTGATTTCCGTGTGAACTATATAGAGCTGTAAAACTATTTTCTTATCCGTCGTGCCTGCGACTTAAGCGGCTTTCCTCGCATTTTTTAAATAAATTACATTAAGTTAAAAGAGTGTTAACAACTCTATATACTTCCAAGCCAATTGATAGCGTCCGGTCTGCACCAAGTGCAAAGGGCAACTGATAGAAATCCGACAACTGACGAAACACGAGGTTTGCCGAGGAACATTAAGAACATAGTTTGTCTGTACTTAATTGTCCCAAAGATTTATCTGTAAGTTGCACAAATAATTGAATTGCGATTATATTTACCTGAAAGCTCTTACAGTGTCGACGTAGAACGAGTTCTCCTTCTGACAGATCGTGGTAGTTCTAACTTCTGTTCTCGTCACCTTCGTCTTCTTGTAAGCCACTCTGCAGTAGTCCGCTAAGCGCTTCTTTTCGTAAGCCGCCTTAAAAAAACACCAATGTTAATGTTGAACACATTACTTCTGTAGGACAACCTATGAAAGATGGTCCAAGGTAGTCATGAACTGATACCTCATTAACAAGAAACGTAGATTGGGCAGGCCACATAAAAGAAAATCCACATGAAGGAAGCTATGGAGTAGAGTTGCTAGAGAAAGGATAGTATATACCTACTAAAATTATAGCACCTCGGGGCAAGTACCCTCCTTGGTATAAAAGCCCTCTTATTAAAATAGTTAGGGAAAAGGCGAAATTTCACTCAAGGTTTAAAAAGTATGGAAATCTATCTGATCATCATTCTTTTGTAACTTTACGTCAGCGGGCTAAAGATCTTGAGAAGGAAATGTTCGATAATTATATTGCAGATATCGAATCAACCATTTCTAAAAATCCAAGGACTTTCTGGCGATATGTAAAGTCTAAACAACAAACCAACTGTTATCCGTCTGTTTTTAACTTTGGTCAAATTTCATCTGGCATTGGGGAGGAAATTTGTGATATGTTCGGAAACTATTTCTTTTCTAATTTCCAAGAACGAAGTGATCACGATCTGCACACTGTGGTAATGGATGAACCGGGTAGTCTGACTGCTGATTGCGTATCAGACATAAGCTCTATTGATGTACGGGAGGAGGAAGTATTTCGGTTGCTTAAACAAGTGGACCTAAACAAAACCGCGGGTCCTGATAACATTTCGCCAATTTTTATTTCTAAATGTGCCAGGTGCCTATCCCTTCCGTTATCATTATTATTTAAGCGGTCATTTGAATTAGGTGTAGTGCCTAGCATCTGGAAGTCAGCGTATATAACGCCGATTCATAAAAAAGGAGTTAAGGCCAATATAGACAACTATAGGCCAATTTCCAAACTTTGTGTGTTCGCCAAAATTATGGAGAAAATTGTGCACAGACAACTTTCCTCTGCACTTAAATTAAGTTTCTGTGAACATCAACATGGGTTTCTAAAAGGACGCTCGACCACATCCAATCTCGTGGTCTGTAGTGACTATCTTACAGAGCACATGTCTAGACGGTCTCAGGTCGACGTTATATACACTGACTACAGCAAGTGTTTTGATCGAATTGATCATGCGCTTCTTATGCGTAAACTCTTGTTGGTTGGTGTGAGGGGTAACTTGTTCAGATGGTTCTCGTCATACGTGGAGAATAGGTGCCAGACGGTGGTTCTCAACGGGTATACGTCGAGAGCGATGTACATTCCGTCGGGAGTTCCCCAAGGATCCTTGTTGGGACCTCTCTTATTTAATATTTTTATAAATGACGTCACCTCTTGTTTCCTTAACTCTAAGGTCTTATTGTATGCGGATGATATGAAGATTTTGGGTCAAGTGTTAACTGTTGAGGACGCACGCCTATTACAGGATGATCTTGACAGGTTCCATAAATACTGCGCTAGAAATAGGTTGGATTTAAATGTATCCAAATGCTATGTATGTACATTTACGCGTAAGCCAAGCCCTGTTATATTCGATTATAGGCTTTCGAATGCCTTGGTAGCCAGAGTGAGTGTCATCAGGGATCTTGGAGTTACCTTTGACTCTAAGCTTCTGTTTGATGCACATATTAATAATATAGTCAACCAGGCTTCTAAAGCCTTGGGTTTTATTTTTAGAGTCTCTTCAGATTTTAAGAATGTTAAAACAATGAAAATTCTTTATTGTGCGTTTGTCCGTAGCCACCTCGAATATGCTTCTCAGGTTTGGAATCCAAATTATAATGTGTACATTAATCGGCTTGAAGGTATACAAAGGCGATTTTTGAGGTACATTCAATATCGCTCAAATACCTATCTCCCGAATTATATAAGTCGGTGTAAAAAATTTCACATTCTGCCTCTACACGAGCGAAGGAAAATTGCAGATCTTGCTTTCTTGTTTAGCGTTATGAACGGATCTACTGACGTCCCTGAGTTGGTGGGCAGGATTGGGCTTCGTGTACCAAATGCATTTCTTCGGAGACCACGTCTTCTCCATGTGCCTCAAGTCAGAACTAATTACAGACAGAACTCGTATGTGATAAGAGCTTGTCGTACTTTTAATGTGGTGTGTCAGAATGTCGAGTTAGATTTATTTAGTACTAGCGTTAAGGAAGTAAAGAAAAGTTTGAACAATTGCTTTTTCAATGTATAACCATTTTTTTATTATTGATTTTTTTTCTCTTTTATTTATAATTGTCATTTTCGAGCGTGAGATAATTCATTTGCGTATCTCTTACGTCGCTGTTTTCGCGTATTTGTTAATGTTACTCACTTTAATCGTTAGTGGAAGCTTGTAATTGGCCATCGTTTACACATTGTGCTTGATATTAAAATGTATTAGCTGTAAGTTTTCCTAAAATTAATAAAATAAAAAAATAAAATAAAATAGAATGGGAACGTATGGAGGAGGCTTTCACAAATAATAAAAACAATAAATACTAAGAAAACATTTTTATATAAACATAGTGCAATATACTAACACATCCAACAAATACAAAAGTGTTTAGAGGTATGAGGAACAGGGTGTAAAGTTCACTCATCCACCATAGAAAAGGGAGGATCCTCCGACCAAACGGGTGTTGTGTCTGGCGGGCAACTGCGACCAGCGCTCGGTGTGGCAACACGCCGTGTTCGAGTTCGCGACAAGTCAATCGTCATCCTGAGGATGCCTCGTTGAGAGGTGAAACACGTGTCGATTTCTTACAGGGTTTTTATGGCTCTTTAGGAATAGTTAAGCGGAATAAATTACTAAATATATCAACGTCTATTGTATTTTATAATGGATTTCCGCAAGGTCACGCCTGAATCAATTAACAGTCTTATATATATCAATACTATTCTGTAAGATTTAACAAAATTGTAAATGTTGGCTATATGCCGATGATTATGTTCGCTGTATGCCGAGATACAGGTTTTTCACCTAGTTCGGCTGCAGATGCTACAAAATTGTAAATGTTGGCTATATGCCGATGATTATGTTCGCTGTATGCCGAGATACAGGTTTTTCACCTAGTTCGGCTGCAGATGCTCCTATGTTGTATTATTTTCATTATAGCCTACAAATTTATTTTAAGCAATATGGTTGTTATGTAGTGTTAATATTTTTGGTGTCAATAAATAAAAAAATAAAAAAAATAAAATTCGCGCGGTAAACTCTAATTGCGCGATGCAGGATTTGTGTGACGTCATCTCTTTTTGATGCGTAGTTCGTATGTGGCGGTGTAACCGCTACAAGTGTGAAGGCAACAAAGCTAGCTAAAAGCAGCATTACTGCTGTTAATTCAAATTTTATTGTGTTGTGAGTTAAAGAACTGGTGCTAAACAGCACTGGACCAAAAATTATATTACAGAGTTAAACTACCCTCTCTGTTGAAGTTTACACTAATGGTAACCTCCAATAATTTTGCTCGCTGTGAAGCCTTAAAATGTCTACTAACTAACCTGATCTTCCTTAGGCAAAACATGGAAAGCTCTGGTAGGTCCACCTGGGTACAGCGGGGGGAACTTCTCAGTCTCCAGTTGTTGTTGAATACGCTGGTACTCACTGCGGGTAGCCGGCACTGTGCAGGGGGAAACAAATTAAGGATATAATAAGATACGAATCGGAATAACATATTGGGGCTAATGGGTTGCACTGCACTGGGAAGTTTGTTTTTAACCGACTTCCAAAAAGGAGGAGGTTCTGTGTTCGTAGCGTCTGTCAATTTGTGGACCGATTTTGTTTTATTTTTATTTTATTGGTATGCTCTCGAGGTGGTCCCATATAAATTTTATTAACTTTGCTTGGATAGTTTTTGAGTTGGGTTCAATAATACGTATTTTTTCCCACTTAGTATGTGGATGATATGATAAGTTCCTGTCACTGCTATTTACATAGCAGGTGTATTCGAATTTATGTGGGGTAGGCACCACAACTAAAGAGTGAAAAATACGTATTATTGAACCCAACTCAAAAACTATCCAAGCAAAGTTAATAAAATTTATATGGGACCACCTCGAGAGCATACCGTTCACAAAACATAAAGTACTACAAAGTGAAAAATTACTTTAATTTCGGAAGTCGGTGTCTTTGGTTTTGAATTTTCGTTTTTTGCCACCGACTTCCGAAATTAAAGTTATTTTTCACTTTGTAGCGTTTTTTTGGAAGTCCGTTGTTTTATATTTTTGTAATAATATTTTATTGAATATTGCATTAAAATTCTTATTCAAACATTTTTTCAACAGACATCTTCCTAAACAAGTTGCCTGTTTACCCATTGGTTGCAAGTATGACATAGAGGAGCTGAGATTTACATCCAGTCAATTTTAACGCGAAGGTTTTGACCGTGATCTGGATTTTTAACTCTCGGCGTCGAACCGAACGTTAATCCAACAGAGTGCAACCCTAGCGAGTTGGAAAAGTGCACAGTTGGATTTTCAACTCACGCCGCTAAGCCGAGCGTTGAAAATCCAGTGTGTAGCAAAAAACGTCACGTTAAAAAGAGCGTCCGAGCGAACGGAGGCTAAGGGTGCATTTCGCGTATCATATTAATGATAAAGATGTCTCACAGTAATCGCCACGCCACATCCACTCCATATGTCTCTGACACGTGGCGCCGGGCCGGTTGTAGTCACACACTGCGCACACGCTGGTGTTCACCATGGCTGACGGCTGTAACCTGTCAAATGAATAATACAAGTTTATACAGTGACGTTGAAATTCATTACCATCACACCACCACACAATACATTCAATTTTACTTTACAGAAATCTGATCAATTTTTTTATTTTAAAACTTTACCCCAGGTACTGTAGGAACGATCAGTGGCGGTGATCTCTTGCGTCCGGCCCTGGTCCAGGCCATGGTACGGAGCGAAAGGGCATGGGAGGCCGTCACCTCCTTCTGCGAAGCAGTAATGCTCGCAAAGAAGGAGGCGGAACGCATGAGGGAAAGGCAAATTTCGCGCCCTCACGCCCCCAACCGCCGCAGGAGACTCCCTAGGCGTCGGGAATCGCAGGTCGATTCTCGGCCACCGTAGGCACGGGCTTGCGGACGGTGAGCAGTGGGTAGCTCGCCGTCCGATAAGAACCAGGCCCGGGTCGACGGCGCGTTGTGTTCCACGCGCGCCTCAAAGAAATGTCAGCACAACTGAAGGGATCCGCTAGGGCCGAAAGGGAGATCGTGGCCTCCGGCAACAGGGCAACCGAAGGAACACTGGTGGGTTTTAGTCAGTAAGAGTCTGACACGCCTTCCGGCTCCGCCACGACCAAGACGAGTGGTCGCACCGACCAGGCAAACTATAGAAACCGGCTAGTTGGCCGCTGCGACCAAGTGCGCAAGATCCCTTAAAGTCATCATTGTTCCGTTGTGATAAGGGAATAGCGCTATTTGTACTGTGTAGCTGCTTCTTTCTCTCGCACTAAACAGTAATAAGAGCAGTGGTGGCTCAGGGGTAACGGCCCCGACTTACGAGTTTTAGGTCGTGGGAGGCGCTTTACTTTGTGTAAATAATTTCATCACCATTACTCTCAAAACGGTGAAGGAAAACATATTAAGGAAACCGCAAGTCCTAGAACCAAATTTTCGAAGACATGTGACATCTACCACCCCGCACTGGGCCCGCGTGGTAGATTACAGCCCACTCTCTCTCTCGAAGAGTGGAGGCTTGTGTCCCAGCAGTGGGAATTACGCAATTGCAATTAGGAAATTTAACAACTGGCAATACAGCCCCAGCAATTAAATTTGCAAGTAAAAAACACAGTACCTGTTGGTCAAAATAATATTCGGATACATAGCGCCGACGTCCAAATGATAAATAAGAGGGTTCTCGTCCCTCCTGGGATGGTCCTTCATATGCTGTAACTTGGCCTTAATTTCCGCGCATACTTCGTCGAAGTTCGTCACCATATCCATTGGGATCCCTTCTTCAACCTCGATGGCGTGTTTCATAGTCTTTTCAGTTGTGTCCATCAGCTCTTGTACCGCTGATGGCACGATCTTGAATTTGCATTTGATGTCGGCTCTGAATACTCCTGCAAGTATTTTTAAGATATATTTTTGAAGTGAAAACTTTTTAGGCGAGTTGGGCATTTTTGAGATGGGAAAAAACATTTGAACGTGCGACACCGTTACCGACACCTCATTTTTGTAAGCGCGATTGTGCTCTTTATTTATATTACGTTACGGATCAATGTTCTATGCAAGTATTTTGACATCAAAGGTTTTGGAAGTTTTTTTTTTTGTAAACGCCTTTGTGCTCTTTATTTAGATATGGTTACGGACCAATGTTTTCTTCCACCAAGGCGATCTTGTTTAAGTTTTCACTTCTGTCGGCACTCCAGGAGTGCCACTGTTTTTTTTTTTTGGACAACAGCAGATTGAATGTGAATTTGTATTACACACTGGCTGAATGTACGAATTGAGTACGCATACGGGTTACCAAACAAAAGATTGCGGTTTTCAAAACTTTTGAATGACAGATGACGATCTGCGACTGCAGGTAACCCGATAGAGAGAGGCACTACTATAAACCGCGGCAGTACAAAACTTAGATGCTTTGCCTCTGTGGAGGGTTACCCTGTGGCCCGACGTTTGTACTAACGCGGAAACACGTTGATTACCGAAGTGCATACCTATTCTGCTTTACCTGAAGATAAATAATGTAATTACCCGACTCTAGCGCCTCCACGTGTCCTCCGACATAGGTCTCAGTTTCTAAAACATGTCCGTCAGTTGTCAACTTGTTGAGCTCCTCCACTTGCTTGTTAGGGAACACAATGTTCGCGTGGAAGGCTTGCACCATCAGCAACGACTCGCAGAGTGTGCCTGAACCTTTGCGGAGCACCTGCAAGTTTACATCATTTTCTTGAAGACCGGAACTTAATGAGCAGCAGTAAGGGAAATTCGAATTCTAAACAGAGTTGATAAGGTTGATTTTGATTTGTAATTAAATAATATGTTTTGGTAACATCCTTCTTGACCTATACTACTGAAGGTGGAATCATGATATTAGTAAAATATAGTCCTATTTGGGTGTAGTGGGATAGTAATAAATAATTTTACTAAACTTTACCCCCTACAGAGGGTCAAAGAAGGTAGTTTTGATCGTGAAGTTGGGGGTATCAACTTTTCCTGTGCTACCAAAACCTATGAAAAAAAAAACTCACATAGTTCAACCACAATTAACTGTTAACTTACCTCATCTGGCTCCAAAGGGATGATGGTGCAGAGCGCGAATATGAAGGGGTGGACGTACTTCATGTACAAGTAGTACGTGGCCACCGCGTCTGATACTGAATAGTTTGATAGCACCTGCAAAAAGATAATAGCGTAAAATATTTTTCTTTGTAATGCGGAGTTTTTAGAGAATGGAATTATACTAATTAGTACTATAGTTTGACCGAGACCACTGTACCGCACCGTAGGTATGTGCACGGTGAGACGAGGGGGGCAGTGCAGGCCGCTCATTTGTCAACGTTGCCCCCTGCCTCGCCGCGCATTCCTAAGGCGCGGTACGGCGGTCTCGGTCAAACTATACTAAGACAACTACTACTAATTACTACTTAGACATTCTTTTGTACATACGCACTTTTGATAGAAAAGCAATTGTACGTATCAGAAAAAAAACATTGGAAGTGAAAACTTTAACAAGATCGCCTTGGTGGAAGAAAAATACTTGTTTAGAACATTGGTCCGTAACCTTATCTAAATAAAGAGCACAATCGCGTTTACAAAAAAAAAACTTCAAAAACCTTTTAAAGTAAAAATACTTGCATAGAACATTGATCCGTAACACAATATAAATAAAGAGCACAATCGCGTTTACAAAAATGAGGTGTCGACGGTCTCGCGAGTTCAATTGTTTTATCCCATCCCAAAAATGCCCAACGCGCCTAAAGAAGTTTTCACTTCAAAAATGTTAGATGTGCAGACGGCGTACAAAATCGTACACACATATAATTTGATATTGCGCCACGTGCTCATATCAGCCAAACCAAGAAAATAAACCTCAATGTGTATGTATCCAGATAAATTATGATAGTGGTGCCGATTCCCTTGTTCACAAACTAAACTAAATTTAAGTTCACTGCATCTTTCTTTCTATTTCATTAAGAAAAGGACAGAAGATAAATTTAAGTTTAGTCCTGTCAAATTAATCAGAGCCTGGTCACTACTCCATAGAAGTTTAGACGTGATTAAAAACTTGCCGACTAAAATTACGTCAATTTACGTCAAGCGCTGATTAATTTGACAGGACTAAACAAAAATTTATCTTCTGTCCTTTTCTTAATGAAATAGAAAGAAAAAGATGCACTGAACTTAAATTTAGTTTAGTTTGTTAACAAGAGAATCGGCACCAATATGAAACTATTTTAAAGAACATCAATAAATAAAACCCAAAACTTTTGGAGAAAATCTAAAATAAAATATAAATACATCGTGTAGGGATTATTTAGTACCTGAGGTTGTTCCGCCGCCATTCTGCACATGTCTTCAGGGTCCAGCTCCACAGGATCATATCTCAACTTAGCTTTAGCGACGGCCTTTAAACCTTGTGATCCCACTGGTAGGTAGGAATCTCGTTTTACCCAGCTGAAAAAGATTATGACTTCAATGGCAAAATCATGGATAAAAACTTCAGTGGCACTCCGGGGTGCCGACAGAAGAGAAAACTTGAAAAAATCGGCACCGCGTAATCAACGCGTTGATGTCTTTTACTCCACGGTGTCAGTAAATTTGGTAACAGTGTGGCGAAATCAATGGTTAGTCCCATCTCAAAAATGCCCAACGCGCCCAAAGTTTTCACTTAAAAAAACTTTGTCTTCTCGTCCTTGTCTTTTTTTCAACATGGGTCGGTTTCACTACCTCCTGACAGGTTCTGATAAACTTATCTGGCAGATAATAAACAAGCATATACAAAGGTTGCTTTTGTAATGAAGTAGGCTGTTTTATTATATGGGACTTAAACATAACTGGTGAAATGTGGGTGTCCTATAGGTACACCTCTACCTAACCCTTCGGGGGTTACAGGCGTGATGTTATGTTAGGCTGTTTTCATAGACATGTTGGACAAAATACGTTTTCTTTTTGTCTGTTTTGTCAAATAATGAGGAGTTGCCAGAATAAAATTATTTCATTTCTTCAAAACATGACTGGTGTAGCGCGGATTGAGAGAATTGGAAGAAAGTGACAGGTATTTGCCAGTTGTGGGACAGAATAGACTAATAATAATAAATATCTTATACTATTAATTGAGCAATATTTGTATATATACTGGGGCGAAAAATCGAACTAGTTAGGTCTTATTTCTGGGAAAATTTGTTTTCTCTATTTTGAGCAGAGCTCGGTCGACCAGGTACTGATTATAATACGTTACCATAAACAGTCCATATGCATAGCAGGTCGACACGCGTAGGTCCCGTCCCTGGCGGCTATTTTACTGAACCCTATTTCTTGCTTCATGTCCAAGCCGAGCACAGCCGCACGCGCTTCCACGAAGGGCCAGTCAAAGAAGTCACCTAAAAGTCAGGAAATTATTACATGGTGTTGATTTGTTGATAGCTGAGACAGATCACAGGAAAGGGAAGAAGCAGCGATAGACGAACAACAAGGCTCGGGTCAACTGAATAATATGTTTTTGATGGGTTTTTCCATACTTAGATTTTGATAAGCTTGGGCGCCAGTGGAAGTTTCCATAAAAGTAGTCAGAAATTATGATTTTTGGTTGCTCAAATGTAGGGTGTAAAAATACCCGTCACATAGGCCGTTATCTACGCATTCTCTACATCAAACTAGAGCAAAAATAATTACTGGGAAGACTTATTTTTGGCGTGAAACATCGCTGTTTTCGGTAGTGCGCAATGTAACTCACGCAAAACATTGTGCTTAGAAAAAAAAAGTAGAAGTTAGAACCTCAAAGTTTTACCTTCAATAAATGATAATTTATTTCTGTAAGTAGGTTTGTACAAACACTTTTACACGTCAATCATATTTTAAAAACTAGATGAGGTCGGCGTTTCCTATCTGACTACTCTGAGAAGAAAGCCCGAAACAAACTCAGAGGTCAGTCTCTTTTAAAGTTCAGATATAATCTTGGTCAGATCATGCGAAGACAATGTAGATTGGTGTCTGAAGTGGTCTTTTGAGGAAAACACCACACAGATTGAGAGGACCTGTCCAGTCAGTGCACGCATTTGACAATATCTCCGTAACCAGAAGGTTCCTAGCTATGGTCGTAGTTGTAGTACAAAAAAAATATCACGACGGCTTCGTTTTTTTCCAAAATTGTGTTAGGTATTCAATAAGGTAGTAGCAACTTATGATTCTTACCGTTGTATGTAACGAAAATGTGAGGTTTAACATCCATAATGTGATCAAAGAACTTCTGTAACAAGGCCAGCTCATTTTCTTCATTGAACACTACAAATAACCTGGAAAAGAAAAATGTCATAAATGGCCTCCAGAATCTAAACAACTGTCACCTGTTGGTTAACTTAACAGGCGGATAAGTTATTACAATACATTCTGGTCTATTTTTTTATGTGTCTCGTAATTAGTGCCATCTAAATTATTTTTACTTACCCCTCAAATTCTGGTTTAGGAGTATACTCAAAATCCTCAACATCTACAGAAATAATCTCCCTATTAGTGATCAAGTAGCCTTGCCCATCAATCATGTACGATATCATCATTATCTGATCCGTCTGTGAGTCCGGAAACTTCAGTGGGAGTTTCGTAGTCTCTATGTCAAAGGCCAACACGATAGGGTCTGGTCTTTCTATAATGTCGTCTCTTTTAGTGAATATTGGGATCTCTGTCCCTCGGCTTTTGATTGTGTACCATGTCCCGCAGAATATTTGCATGTCTATTGATACTCTGACGTGGTAGGGGACATCATGTTCTCTGCAAATATTAAAATGCATGTGAGTATTGTTAAATCACACATAAAAAATCTTTAAATTAGGAGTGCACCCAGTACACTCCTATAAGTACATAGTTTGATCATCAGAAAATATAAAGAGCTGGCTGCTGGTGGAAATTATAATCTTTGAACTAGTTTCTTAAAATGACAGGAACTTCTTACCTCATATTTTTTTGTTTTGTTTAGCCTGAACAGATAGTGCCATTCACGAGGACCCACCCCACTCCGCGATTACTGTACTGTAAGCTGCACTTTAGTACAGAGCGGAGTGGGGCGCGTTTTCGTGGATGGCACTACCTATACTGTCCCATTTTACGGCAAATCCTTACATATTATAAAACAAAGTCCCCCGCCGCGTATGTCTATCTGTCTGAACGCGATAAACTCAAAAACTACTGAACGGATTTTCAAACGGTTTTCACCAATGGACGGAGTGATTCATGCGGAAGGTTTTAGTGTATAATTCATTAAGGTTATGTGTAAATTGGCTGAAATTTGGGGATTATTGTTAAAGATGTCGGAAAAAATCATGCCGACTGGGGGCTTAATTGGCGTGCGCCGCGGAAATAGTAAAAGTTACATAAAATTTATGTTCTACAGTATTGTTCATCTTAAAAAGTTCAACAAAAAAGTCCACGATGGCATATGTCTATCTTCTAAGGATGACCCACAGTAACCATCATTATCTTTCAGAAAGCGATAAAAAAAATATTATTATTTCCGAAGCTTTTTTGACCGATATTACATTAATCCTTATCCAAGAAAATATGTTATTTAAATTGTGCATTTACTTTAGATTAAAATATGCGTTTGCATCAATCCTTAAATGAATAGTTTAAAAGATATCACAGTTTCAAAATTACGCGTAACTATATAATTATGGTTGACAGCGCGGGCGCAGCGGTATTAGTCAATGACATTTACTATGGCTATTAGGCATGTAATCCCGGTAGTACGTTCCCGTGAGATATTTTTCGACATCCACGCGGGCAAAAAAAAAAAATCCTATTGCAGCTAACCCATCCCGTTAATAGTCGTCGTACCTATTTAATAAGCCAAACAAGAGTAATAACAACTTTAATAATAAGACAAAATTTTGAAATGCAGGACAGGGTTTAAAAATTAACTGAAGTCAAAACCAAACACACCTGATATCAAGAATATTTTCCATATGATCAGTTGTCTTCTTAGCATGTTCAATAGCTGCCGCAGTGGTTAACGCATTGGTCAACATTTCAGCGTAAATCTGATCTTTCTTCTCTCTTTCTTTATTTTTGTTGACAGCAGTGAGTATCTCTCTCCGCGCTTTCATCATTTCATTTTGTGACATGAATGAGATCTTTATGTACCTCTGCTTTATACCAGACAAGTGGTTCAACTGTAAAGAAAAAGTTATACTTAAAAAACTAGGCGATTTGCAGCTTAAAAGTAGGTGTAGTAGTATGCGGACATGTTGACCGAATGAAAGAGGCATTCTTTATCAAAGTTGAAGCTTACTAGACCAGTTGGGTGCTGTTTCAGAGGGATGCAAGTGACGTAAAGCTAAAAAAAATTTTTTCGGATTCTTTGTACGAAAGAGAATATAGATCCGTAGGTTGCGCCCCCTCGAACCTACCCGCTTCATTGTTCAAATCAAC
The DNA here is from genome assembly GCA_963680765.1 of Agrochola lychnidis. Taxonomy (NCBI): domain Eukaryota; kingdom Metazoa; phylum Arthropoda; class Insecta; order Lepidoptera; family Noctuidae; genus Agrochola; species Agrochola lychnidis. The sequence continues at coordinate 19,177,418 of OY796862.1, forward strand.
AAAATATTATTTTTATATGAAAAATGCGTATTTTTTTTAAAGTATTCGTAATTTTTTTTAAAGTTGTTCGCAATAAAAAAATACACAAGATATGTGGATTTTCATACCCCGTTTTTTCAATTAACCATGTTAAAATGGCTAGTTTTATTAAAAAAATCGAAGAAATGCAAGAAATTTCTCGAATTTTTTAAAGTTATTGATAATCATCTTAGCTTAACAAAACTTTAGCTCAAGTAACCTCAATATATCTAAGTAAGCCATACAATTTTCAGGGCGATCGCTCATGCGGTTTTTGTTTAATTGTTATGAGAAGATGGCAGTGCATGAATGAGTACTCTTATTTGCAAAATAGCTGGACGCCTGAAGAAACAATTTATTTGCCAAAAAAATTTGAGAGGTTCCTGGGGGTCTATTCATCGATTCCAGGTGCTAGAATATTCATTTTAATTTTTTGGGAGTCATGGGAGTGTTTTAAAAATACTTTCAATTTGTTAATGTTAAACAAAGATGAATAACTCTCTGAATTTAAACTTTTTTCCAGTTCTGCAAGTTGGTGTTGATAGTGCTTGATTCGAAAACCGGCTAAGTGCGTGTCGGACCACGCACAATGAAGGATTCCGTAGTTGGGATAAATTTATCCCAAAAACAAACTTAACTTTGTAGTTGAAAAAGATGTTCTCCCATACGGAATGTATGGGAAAACATGTTTTTGCAACTGCAAAGTTGGTCAATTATTACTCGTTAACTTGTAGCACCTGGAATCGATGAATAGACCCCCCAGGAACCTCTCAAATTGTTTTTTGCAAATAAAAAAATTTTTTTTAGGCGTCCAGCTATTTTGCAAATAAGAGTACTCATTCATGCATTGCCATCTTCTCATAACAATTAAACAAAAGCCGCATGAGAGATCGCCCTGAAAATTTTATGACTTACTTATGATATATTGAGGTAACTTAAGCTAAAGTTTTGTTAAGCTAAGATGATTATTAATAACTTTAAAAAATTCGAGAAAGGGGTTTGAATATTTTTGTATGGAGGGTGGCAATAACGTCGGCCGCCATTTTGATTTTTTTTCAAAATCGCGGTGCACAACGATAGTTATATATTTAGATAGAGGACTCTTATATAAACAAAAAATTTCATGAAACATAATATCCTAAAGCGTCAGGTTTTGGAGTTATTCACCGAAATATAAGTCGAAAACTGAACCTTGAAGAAACAGGATTTTTTTGTTTTTGTCTCTTCAGGTAAGCATACTGAACTATGAAAACATAATTGCATCATGTGTAGGTAATATTTCAGTTATGAGCGAAAGAGACAAAAGTATACCCCCCGCCGAATGAGGACACCCCGATTTTTTTTATTGAATTGTGGGAAGGAGTTATGACTTGAGTCAATACAACATTGTCGTTTCTGATCCTTGGCTTTTAAGAGCCCGAATCCACTCAAGACACCAAAACAATCGAATTTATTTTGTCTACATCTTGCTCGATAGTACTTTGCAAGGCAGGAATAAAATAATTGGCTACTATTGCAATTGCATTGTAGGAAAACGAACACTTGGATGTTGCACCCATGTTATGTGTATTATATGGTATATGGCATGAGCGCGACATCAAGAATATCCTATTCAGCCTCCCGCTGCCTTCTTGGATGATATTATTTATATCGAATATGATTAATAAATCTATTATGTTCAATAAAACACGAATTAGGTAATTCACTGTTTTATTTCGGGGACAGCATAAGCACTAGGTAGCCTTACACTAATGTGATATTATTCAACTTGTGGGGTACTTGTACAAATCTTATTATTCAAGAAGATTTCAAAGTACCTACATTAAAGATACACAACATACCTTTCCCCCAAGTATGCATAAACAAAGTAAAAACATAATTGAAATATAAACAAAACATAAACATAAAGCATCATAAACTTCTCAATTCAACTAATATAACAATTAAGTAAACAGGAACAAACCAATCTAAAACACATAACATTACACCAAATAGTTACTGTGGCTAGGCCTGGCATATGGTGACTTTGCATAAGAAGAAACTTTGTTCTTCAGTTTTCCACCTGGATAAGTGGTCTCTGCCCCACTAGGTATCCCAAGCATCTCGGCCCATTCCTCCGAGCTAGGAATTTGGATTATTTGTTCATCGACTTGACTTGAGTCTTCCACCTGCTCCTGTATACTTTCTTCCTTTTCCTCTTCCGGTTCCATATCCTTCTTCTCCTCCTCTCCTGTTGTTAAGCTTGATGGCTTCTTCTGAATCAGTTGGTCAATATGTCTGCTTACAACATTTCCATTGTCTGATGTCACCTGATAGCTAGACGGGCCATCCTTACTTGTTATAGTGCCTGGTAACCAACGTGGCCCTCTTCCATAATTTCTGTACATCACGCATTGACCAATGTCCGTTTCTCTGTGTTTCCTTTGTGCATTTTTGGTAATTTGTTGCTCGACTCTCATGTGCTGTTTATTGACTGGATGAATACTGTCCAATAAAGTCCTTAACCGTCTGTTCATTAACAGTTCTGAAGGGCTCTTGCCTGTTCCTGAACATGGCGTTACCCGCAGTCCCAGTAGCATGTTAGGTACCTTCACATCCCATGACACATCATCCATTTTGCGTAACTTATCCTTAACCGTCTGCACCATTCGTTCAGCCAATCCATTTGTAGCAGGATGGTATGGTGCTGTTGTGATATGCTTAATTTTATTAGACTCCAGAAATTGTTTCATTTCAGCTGAAACAAATGCTGTTCCATTGTCTGAAACCAATGTCTCACATAATCCGTGTGTAGCAAATAGCATTCTTAGATGCCGAACCACAGTTTCTGTAGTCATGCTACTTACTACAAATACTTCAGGCCATCGTGAATATGAGTCCACAATTATCAAAAAGACTTTATTTTGGTATGGACCAGCAAAATCAATATTTATGCGAGACCAAGGTCTTGTAGGTACTACCCACTCGCAACTTGTCTTAGGAGGCATGTGCCTATTTTCGAGACACTTGGTGCAATTGTTCACCAATGCCTCAATGTCGTTATTTAATTCCGGCCACCACACATAGCTTCTGGCCAAAGCTTTTGTTTGAACTATACCACTGTGTGCCCTATGTAAAGTACGTAAAATATCCTTCCGTAGCGGTGGTGGTACCACCACGCGACAACCCAGCAAGATACAACCATCATGTAAGGAAAGTTCAGTACGATGTAACCAATAACTGTGCAAAGCTTCCTCTGTGACTTTAGCTGGCCAACCAGATAACACGTAATGCATGACTCGTGATAAAGTCTTATCTGTTTTTGTAAGCAGCTCGATCTGATTAACATCAACTGGAAAGTCTTCGGGAGCCTCGGCCATCAATAAAATATCACAAAGCTGCTGTTCAGGTTCCTCTGGCACCGGTTGTGGCCAGCGACTGAGACCATCTGCATTTCCTATTTGTTTACCAGGCTTATACGTTATATCATAACTGTGTGAAGTCAAAACAATTGCGATTCTAGTTAATCGGGGCGATATAATATTGGGTGGGTATTGGCTTCTTAGGATCAAAAATACTGACCAGTGGCTTGTGATCCGTTACTATTGTAAAAGTTCTTCCCATAAGATAATTATGAAATTTTTTAATTCCGAACATGATTGCTGTAGCTTCTTTATCAAGCTGAGAGTATTTACGCTCGTGTGAATGTAATGTCCTAGAACTCATAGCGATCGGTCGTTCTTGCCCATCCTGCATCACATGTGACAATACTGCACCTACACCATACTCAGAGCTATCGCATGTGAGTACTAAGGGTTTATTTAAATCATAATGGACTAAAGTAATGTCTGACGATAGTAACCGTTTCGCTGCGTCGAAACTTTCTCGTTCACGTTCTGTCCACTGCCACTTGCGAGACTTATCAAGCAACCTATGGAGCGGTTCGAGGACAGTAGCTTTATGAGGTACGAACCTCTCATAAAAATTGTACAACCCTAAAAAAGCCTGTAATTGCTGAACACTCTGTGGTTCTGGAGTTTTGACAATCGATTCCACTTTGCTAGGAGACGGATGAATCCCGTCGGCGTCAATAACAAAGCCCAGAAATTCTACACATTCTTTAGCAACCTTGCACTTACCTGCATTCAGTCGCAGGCCCGCTTTTTGTATGCGTTCTAGTACAGCATCCAGTCGTTGAGTCATATCTGTCAAGGTATGCCCACTTATAATAATGTCATCAATTAGTACTGCGACGCCTGAAATACCTGCCAGTAAAGATGTCATCAACCTTTGAAAAATGCCTGGACATGCCTTTACTCCAAACGCCAGCCTGTGAACAGTGTAAAGACCTTTACATGTATTTAATGTTAGCAGTTTAGCCGTGTCTTCATCCACAACGACTTGTGTATATGCACGCTCTAAATCTAAAGTAGTGAAATACCTTCCTCCAGCAATTGTAGCAAATACCTCATTAGCAGTTGGCATAGGGTAAGTATCTGACTCGGTAGCCTGATTCACCGTGCTGCGATAGTCTCCACACAGGCGAATCTCGCCTGTTTTCTTAACAATGGGCACCACTGGTGTTGCCCACTGTGAGTAAGAAACAGGGCGTAGTACCCCCTCAGCCATCAATCGATCTATTTCCTTTTCGACTCTGTGCTTAATTGCAAAAGGAACTGGGCGAGCTTTAAGAAACCTAGGAGTAGCGTCCGGTTTTACATGTATGGTCACCGGTTCGCCTCGGTAAGTACCAAGACCCTCTTTGAAAACTTCAGAGTGTTTTTGTAACATTTCATTAGTCATTGATATGCCAGTACTAGACACAGAATTAATACAAACTTTTATATTAAGAGCTGAAAACCAATCACGACCAATTAAATTGGGGCCTGAGCCTCTAGCTACAATAACCGGTAAAACACACTTAATGTCTCTAAAGTTTACGTGCACTACTGTCTGACCGAGCACATTAACCGGAGTCGCCGTCCAGGTACGTAGATTGTTGTGTACGGCCCGCAGTTCGGGGCGCGTCTTTGCGTTGCGTAGGCCTCTCCACGTGCGCTCGTTCACGAGCGAGAAACCAGCACCGGAGTCCACCTGCATAGTCACTGACATCCCATTCAGATGAACCTTAACATCATACGCTGGCACCCGCAATTGACTACTATCGAAGTTGTATATACCATTCAACTGAATGTGTGACTCCTCCTCTTCTGTGAAATTGACTTTACTGTTCGAGGCTTTCTTCTTTGCAATGCAAACCTTTTCAATATGTCCTACCTTCTTGCAGTATCGACAAGTAACCTTAGCAAAACGACATTCTCCAGCATGGCGATCACCACAGCGGTAGCAATGTTTCATGTTTGTTTGCACTGCATTTATGTCCATGGGCTCAGGAGCTGCCGGCATGGTCGTCGATGTACTCGCCGTCGAATCGAATCCGCTTGCAACATTGCTGGTGCTCCCATTTACCTTTTGTATCATGCGAATATCTCTTATAGCGCTTTCGGAAGACAACATAGCCTCAACCACATTGTCATAACTAAGTTTATCTCTTTTCAATAAATCATATTGCAGTCTGTGATCTTTCATTCCACACACGAGTCTGTCACGTAACATACGCTCTAAATCCGAAAAATTACAATCCGAACTAATCTTCCTCAGTTGAGCGATATATTCCGATGCTGATTCGCTTTGTTGTTGGTCACGTTTATAGAACTTATATGACACTGATATTTCGTTAGGTTTAGGGCTATAATGTTTCGTTAAAACGTTCACGATTTCCGTAAATGAGATATCACTAGCTTTTTTAGGTGTAATTAAAGCAAGAAGCGTATCAAACACTTTTGATCCACACACTGTGTAAAAGTTTGCTCTTTTACTTATGTCCAACACAACACCATTTGCTTCAAAGCAAAATGTTAGCCTGTCTATGTAATTGTTCCAATTGTCTGTTTGAGAATCAAATTCCGAAAACTTCACTGCCCTACACTCCATTCTTAAAAGTTTATTCCTCGTCGCCACTATTATGTTCAATAAAACACGAATTAGGTAATTCACTGTTTTATTTCGGGGACAGCATAAGCACTAGGTAGCCTTACACTAATGTGATATTATTCAACTTGTGGGGTACTTGTACAAATCTTATTATTCAAGAAGATTTCAAAGTACCTACATTAAAGATACACAACAAAATCTTATGTTTTATCCACTAGGTGTTCAATTATTTCATGTTTACCTACAAAAATATCATTGTAATTCGACACATTTATCTCATATTCTCATGTTCCGATTGTATTAAAAAGATTTTAATGAACAAAATAAATGATTAGTATTATAATATTTATATATATATCAGACTTGTGGAGCGGGTTAAGAATACAACAATCCGTTCCATCAATAAAATATCTGATGTCACTCGGAAAGCTGCCACGCTTAAATGGAATTGGGCTGGACACATCTGCTGCATGTCAAACGATCAATGGGCCAAACTTACGACCCAGTCACCCAGGTCCCGCTTATTGGCAAACGACATCGCGGCAGGCCCAGACGGAGATGGCGGGATGAGCTGGACTCCTTTAAGAAAGATTGGTCCTTGGAAGCTCTGGGGGTAGAGAGGCCTTTGCCCAGCAGTGGGACAATAATAGCTAAGTTTTTTTTATAATATTTGTTTTCTTTCTCTGTCTGGTTCAGATCAACAATAAATAACTACAAAATAAATAAATAAATTAGTTATAACAATTGTTATTTTTATCTTTGAATATCTCAGAAACGTGACGCTTTACGATGTTATGTTAAATTCTTTTTATGTTTGTATAAGTGTCCCCTATCCAAATATATGACATTTATTGTGCACCGCGATTTTGAAAAAAAAACAAAATGGTGGCTGATGTTAGGGCCAAAACCTTCAAAGCCATTTCTTCGATTTTTTTTATAAAACTTTGCCATTTTAACATGGTTAATTGAAAAAACGGGATATTAAAACACACATATCTTGTGTATTTTTTTATTGCGAACAACTTTTGTCAACTGAGATTTTGGCCTAAAACCCTCAGATTCCAAGTTATTCGTGCTAACGTAAAAAAAAAATACGCATTTTTCATATAAAAATCATATTTTGTTGATTTGAACAATGAAGCAGGTAGGTTCGAGGGGGCGCAACCCATGGATATATATTCTCTATCGTACAAAGAATCCAAAAAAATATTTTTTTGCGTTACGTCACGTGCACCCAGTTTACACTGAGCTCTTACAGCATCCAACTGGTCTATACATAGAATAAGAATAAACAAACATTGCTACAAATTTTTCCAATATTCTTAATTCAGTTCTTACCAAATCCAAATCTTCCTTCTCAATAACATTCATCTTTTGTATGGTGCCCGCAAACTTCTTTGATATGAAATGTATGACCTCCTGCTCACACTCCTTGCGTGGCAGGATTAGGAAGTACGGCTGGAAGGGCAGGGACACTTTGAACCTGGATCCATCCATCTCTATGAAGTAGTAATCCATGGCGGCCACTAGTCTTTTATCCTCATCTAATATTTCAGCCTGAAAATTTGAATTGTTTGAAATAACTTCATATATAAATAAAATGTTAAAGACTTGTACTCCAAGTCTATTATTTCCCATTAGGGTCAGAGGGTCAACTTAGGATGTTACTACAGATTGTGCCATCCACCAGGACGCGCCACACACTTACAGTACAGTAATCACGTTTAGAAAGAAGAGTGGGATGCGGCTTCGTGGGTGACACTATCTATAAGCTAAATACAAGTTATTGTCAAGACTAAAGGACTAAACAAGTTTTTATGCTCATAGAAGAGTACAATGCAAATATGATTGTTTATATACATGATATCTGGGTACCACAAGACATAAACAAACAAAAAACACTTACAGTATGCATGTTTATCAAGTAACCCGTACGTTCTTTGACGTCCCGTACTCTGTCGAATCCATACTTGGAGTCAATCCTGTCATTCTCCAGGGCCACATGAATCCGGGTCTCCGACGATTCCTCCCTATAAAAGAAAAACGTAAAAAGTAACCTGCTAGTTAAAAATATGTATCAGAAAGAGTTTATATCTAGTAAATTACTAACCTGGGGCCGGAAAACGAGCCAGCTTCTCTTCTGTTGAAATCATCCCTATCTGTTCTGTACTTTCCCGTGTTTTGTAGAACCATGGCGTCGTAAATATTTCTAAAACATATTAAAAATAACTATCATTGATCATTGAAAAACTCAGTTGACATTTATCATCAGGATCAGCTGCTGCCGCTGTCATAATTTCGCGCCATTTCTTACAGCAACTGACAATAGCAAACGGACCCAGAGGTGCATTCAAATAATACTGATAATCCAATCTAATAAAATTATTTTACGTACGTAATAATTATTATGCTGATTATTTACCAGTATTAATGACTGTACCTAAAGTACCTGCTGATAAAATTTTCGTTTTACTGTTTTGCTCTGTGCTGATTATTCCGCGTGTTCGACGACGACACTATGGCGTAAACTACTTTTACACGTAATTTTTTTATTTCAAAGTTGTTAATGTTACTCCTATTTCTGTATGAACGTTCAAACGAAACAAACTTCTTTCTTCTTTATTTTTTACATCGTTAGACTGGAAGAGTGGAGCCTACCCCAACATCATAGTTGGGAAAAGACTAGGCACGCCCCACCACGGATGGTTTTAAAAGGTTAAAGGTTTAGGAAATAGGAGATATTTTGCTAAGCTATACAGAAAATATGGAGATTTAAGAGAATGCAGGACGCAAGAGCTATCGTAGCGAGAACATTTAGTAGGAGTTATTTTGTCAACCTATACAGAAAACTATATATATATTTAGAAAAGTTAGAAAATGTACGATGGAAGAGCGAGCGCAGCGAGCTTGAAAATGTAGCTTGGTAAGTTTATATTTTGCATACGTAGAGGGCCTTCGCCTCCAAGTACATACAAACTGCCTCTTTGTTACTGAACATATTTTGGCCTTGTTTGGAATTTGATTAAAAAATACTTCTCGAGATTTGGGGCCCCCTTAGGACCAGGGGATGGGGATAAACTCGAATAACGGAATAACTATACTTTTTAATAATTTGTTAAATGTTTTTGCGAGGCGAGAGGCCGTCGGCGTTCATCGACATCGCCGACGCCTAACGCCGCCACTGCCAATGCTGCCAGTCTCTTGGACCAGTCTCTCACCTACATTACGAGTGGACAGCGATGCCGAGAAATTTTTCGACACCATATTTTACTTTTTAAGTTTTAGTTAAGTTATTATATTGTAGATAGTTGTATAACATAACATCTCGCCTTGTTTCCCCGAAGAGTTGGGCAGAAGTGTCCCTGTAGCAGGTACACCCACATATAAACAGTTGAATAATAGTTTACTACTGAATAGTTGATGTCATTGTGAAATGTTTCAACAAAAACTCACCACGCAAAACCTCATAACAATATTTCGAACGCATCCCTATTCCCAACGTTTTTACGGCTGTCAAACACAAAGGATTCAAAGCCAGTGTTGCCACTTTAGCCTTTTTCGGGCTAGATCTAGCTCTTTTTACACCGGTTGAACCCGTTTTCATTCCTTTAGCCCTAAAATGGCAATCTAGCCCTAATCGATAAAATGTTAAAGAAAATCAATAATTATTCACGAAAAAAGCTTTTCTAGCCCTTTTTCAGCTTCTTAAATAGCCCCTCTTCAAAAAGTAAAGTGGCAACACTGCTCATAGCGTCAAATTGTCAAACTACCACCGGAGGCCAATTATTGTTTTCCAGATTTTGTTAAAATATTGAGATTATCAAAAATGGATAGGTCTTTCGATATTAGCTTTAGTAGTTATGAAGATCTATCCATGAATAATTCGACCAGGAAAGGGGATATAAGCATCAGCGATCAACTATCAGGTTTTGCTAGGTTACGGGTATCTGCTCTAACAAAAGCCGCTGAAATGAGTCCTCTAGTGAAAGAAGTGACTATAGGACCTAACAGTCCTTTGAAGAAAGATGAGGTTGAAGAACCAGTGACTATCATTGAAGAAGACAACGACGACGAAAACTTGATAGAAGATAAACTTCGTGAAGACCTCCGATACACGCTCATCATGAAAGAATGTGAAAACAAACTCCAAGAAACATCCGAGGACCTGTTCAAAAGCCTGCTTGAAAATATGATAACCAAACGCGCCGAGTTCATAACAAAGTTTTGGACAAGACAAGGCGAAGAATGTAATAAGCGAGCTATGGAATTCAAGGCACGTAAACTTCAAATGCTTAAAGAATTACAGGAAAATGACAATTTGTCTGTTTTGAAAAGGGCTCGTTTAGATGAACAGAATTGCCAAATCATCAATACACAAACAATACAAAATATGAACAGAATATTAGAAGAGCAAAACAGAGCTACAGCTAGGTTTGCTGCAATTACAGACAGCCACACTAAAATTTGTATATGTTACAATGAAATAACAGACATCTTGAACATTGAACCATTTGCTAAAACCATCTGTGATAAATATACTACAGCAATAAATACTGTTGTAGGAAATATTGATCATATTATGGAGATATGTAAGACTGGAGGTGTGACAGAAAAAGATGTAAAGCAAGCTGAAATTCTAGCATTGAATATTGAAAATATTTATAGGAAAATCTTGGCAAATATAGAATCAGTTAAAAAAGAAGAGAACTTGAAAAGACAAAAGGAGGAAGAAGAATCACAAAAGAAAAAAAATCAAGAAAGAGAAGCACAACAAATAAAAGCAGCAGAAATAGCTGCAGCAGCTGAGGCAGAGAAACATAGATTAGAACAACAACCTAAGAAGACCAAACCAGTGTTTCATTCTGCAGAAAACTATAACTACTACGAGAACCTTAAGAACTATCTGGAGCAGTATGAAGCACAGTACAGAGATTTGTTACAAGATGTTAACTTAAAGAAATTCAGATTTGACTGTCAGAAAGCAGTCAATACTCCAGTGAATGCATTGTCATCAGTCAGCGCATCACACATGAGGGATAAATGTGATAAACTTTCAAAATTACTGAAAGGGGAAAGAGTACAAGTACTAGATATTTATGTGACAGCGACACAACATCCACAAGGATTATTTTACTGTACAGCATTATTGGCCAAGAAAATTGTGAGACAAGGGGATCTATTAGTATCAAGTAGTACAGAAGCGGCTTATCCCCTAGCTGCTGTCACTGCAGTTTTATGGGCGCAATTCCCACACTTTGGAAAACTAGTTGAAGCTAATTTCCATAGATATTGTCCTTATTTAGTACCAATGTTCTTACCCCAAAAAGAAGGACAATCTGACAAAGAGTTTTACATGTCAAGAGGCTACACCTACAATGATGAAGGAGTTGTTGAGAAACAGGACAAGTTTCTCAAAAGAATGTCTGGCATATTCAGGTTACGTTGTGCCATATGGATAGCTTCAATGCCCAAATTTATGAATACACCAAATCCTCATGGTCTGCGGTTTGGATGGCAATGGCTTGCATCTTTTTTAAATTTGAAACCTGAACCTGATATTTCTGCAACACTGTTGCATGATTTCTTCATCATGTGTGGATCAAAGTATGACAAACATTATGGTAAACAATTTAGGAAAATATTAGAATTAACAAGTAATCAGTATCTTAAAGTTCTGGAAAATATTGATGAAGGTGGGCCTAAGACTAGATTAGAAGTTTATCTCCAGACTGTATTAAAATCTAATGATGTACCAGCACCCCCAGCATCCTCACAAATAAATTGGTGATATTTAAACTATGGGTATATTAAATAAGTTTGTACGATGAATTTGTGCTGTATAGACATTTTATTTGACATGAAATGTATATTATTAAGCTAATAAAAATAATAGAAATAATTTAGGATTGATTATGATTATGCATGTGATTGTGAATATTTTTAAGCCAGTAAAATTAGTACAGTGCTAATTTATTTCGATTTAAGTTTGTAATAAACAATGTTGAATAATATTTTTGTTTGCTTAAATACGAAGTTCCATTGTACTGTTTGTTAGTATGTATTGGAATGTATGGTATCAAAAATGACTTGTCTCCCAGTGTGTTGTTCTTTAGTAATATATACATTGAAAGTATTTAATATTTAGTTGGGATTTGTAATTATTACCAGTCCTGGATTTCCGCCTAGGTACACAAGGTACTGGCCCAGCCAGCCTAGGGCCCTCGCCCACCCAGCTACCCTGACCAGCTTGCTTGCCTGACGACAGGCAGAAATAAAATTATACACTAGAGAAAAAATAAATGATTTTTTTTAAGGGAAACCAATGATTTCTTAATTTAGGGATATGAAAATTTATATGTACATATTTTTCTCAGTATTGACACACAGATAAAACTAGTGCATTTTATTTACTAAATTTCTAAAATGTCGTTGGAATGGGGGGCCTTAAATGTTGACCTGCCTGGGCCGGGGGCTCTTAGTTTCTAAGTCTGTGCCTGATTATTACCCAAAATAAAACTATTTCGACAAGCTGATTGAATGATGACGACTCAAGCACGAGGGCACATATTACAAGGGTGCAGATTCGAGTACCAAATTTATTATTTCGAAAAGTAAAATTCTTGGGCTTTTTTAAACCTTTTAGGTAGGTACAACTTCGATCGTTGCAAGTTGTCTGGCTATTATTTTAGTCCGCCTTTTTTTTTGACTTGTCAGGTTTTGAGCTAGGATTGAAGAATAGTAGCATTTAAAAAAGTTAATTGAGTTTGGAGTTTGGACATGAAACTGATGCTGTGTCTGTGGACGCTCCTGTCTCTCCTATAAAGCGTGTGCTCTATTTTGTGGCATGTTCGTGGAAGAAATGGTATACAACACGCTGGTCGAGATGTGGCGAGTGGGCGAAGCCCCGCCAATCGCTCGCGGAAGCTATACAGTGGCCCATGACTATGGGCCGGCCCCTCATAATGTTGGCCTAAACGGCCTGTAGAAAATGACGCGATTTAATGCGTCTATGTGAATAGTTGCTATGAATATTTCTGAAGGCGCTCCACAACGCTAAATTCTATAGCGCCGCTATCTTCACGACATCTCGGCGGTCTGTCCCTGCCAGGTGAGACTACCAGTTGCACATTGGGGCGGCGTACGTCAAGATTAGGTGCACGTACGTTTTATACGCGCCCAAATTGACGCGCGTCGGGATGCGGGATGAGAGCACGGGCCTGAGGAGGTTGCGGGCTACCCTATACTGTGTGGCGACCTTGTGGACATAGAGCCCCATCGTGAGACGGCCGTTGATGGTCACACCCAGGTATTTGACCCGGGGCGACCACGCGACGTCGACTCCATGTAGTTTCAAAGGTGTTGGGGGAGGCGCGGATCCGATGACCATCACTTGCGTCTTACCCACGTTCACCGACAGCCGCCACTTGAACAGCCACTCAGGAAGGAGGTCGAGGGCGCGTTGCATTTTGACCGCCGCGATGTAGTAATGTACGCGGCGTCCGCGTCGTCGGCATACAGAGCGAGCGTCTCCTCTGGATTGGTGGGGATATCGTCGGTGTACCATGACTGATCATGAGTAACACGCCGGCTATATGCAGCTCCTCCGCGGCACGCCATCCAGCACCGGGCGGGCGCTGGATAGCACCCCGTCGACCTTCACCTTGAAATTCCTGTTGGACAGAAAAGAGGAGACCACCCTTACGACGCGACGAGGCGCGTCTGACGTCAACACGCTTACAATAATATGGCCTTATTTATAGCTTTCCCATAGCCAGTTTTTTAGTTAAAAAATATTCGAGGTTGAACGCAACTACCTTTACTATTACTATCTTTTATGAACGCATGAACGCATCCACATGCGATTGTAAAAAATGGAACGCGTAGCGTGGAATTTAAATGGTTGTGGTTGTTTGTATATTTTTGACAGATTTTTTTATAACTTGTAACCGCAACGTAAATCAATCAAACACAAAAAGCATTAAATTCAATGACATAACTTCGTTGAACAATATAAATTATAGCCGCTATTTTGAGAAACGAACTGAAAAGTTGGAAAAACCGGAGTTTACTTTGCATTTACCGATATATTTTTTGTCTGTATTTTTGAAGTACATCTCTAGCAAAACTAACCTAAGATGCGATTTGGAGTTTGTGTGTTGTGTCAATAAAGTGAATTTTGAGATAAATATAAATAATTTAGGTACAAACCACAGTGCACTTATCAGTATAGAGTAAATTTGGCGAAAATGGAAGGGCCACCTGGCACGGGGCCACCCAACAACAATGGATCAATGGGTCCACCGGGGATGCCAAGCTTTCCCCCGATGCCGCCGCCGCCTGGCTCGATGGGGACTGGGAACATGCCTCCACCGCCCATGGGGCCACCTGGAGCGATGCCACCTGTTAGCTCGTCTAGCGGACCACCGAGTGGTCCGCCCACAATGCCTCCCGGTATGGGCCCGCCACCCGGTATGATGGGTAATATGGGGATGGGTCCTCCTGGAATGGGACCACCGCCACCTGGCATGGGTCCCCCAGGTATGGGGATGGGCCCGCCGATGGGTCCGCCAGGCATGGGACCACCAAGAATGCCTCCAAATATGATGCGCGGTCCTAATATGAAAGGTAACTTTGGAAATCAGGGTATGGATATGGGCCCACCGGGGATGGGACCGCCGCCGAATATGCCTCCTATGGGCTGGGATGGACAGGGTCCGCCAGGTTGGGGTCGGCAGGATGGCCCACCAGGGTGGGATGATCACGGTGATGAGGGAGATGAGGATGAGGGTGAAGGTGATGACTCTGGTGGGATGCAAGGAGCTCCAACTAGCTTGCCGTCACTGTTGACCATGAAGATTGATACTCCTGAGGAGTTCAGGAACAAGCCAGTTGGTGTGGGTGGGGTTGTACTTCCCAAGGCTTTGGAAGAAGCTCTGGCCTACAAAGATCAAAGGCAGGCTGCTCTTGGAGGTGAACCAGATGGAGGAAAAGGTATGTTGCAGTTTACTTGATGTTAGTTCTTACATTTCACCATAATATATTTGTGCTAAAGTCTGACTAAATTGATAATCTGTTCGGCTTCATAAATAGTTGTGTAACAATAATTAAAATGATTGCTTTCAACAGTAGATTAAAGTTAAATTTTTATACAAACCATTGCAGATAGGTGCACAATTTACTGTTGCCTAGATTGATGCACACATTGCCTATGTAGGAAACATCAGTTTTTTATTCTTCAGATGCAATATTGATTCAATTCAACTAACTATGCATGTGCTAAATTAGCATCTATACAGAGTGGCGCTTTAACGATGACATTAATTTAACACACGCATACGGATTAGCGTTTTCTTTTTAAGAAAATATTTTAATTTAATTAAACATTATTTATCAATCTATTTTAAATTTTCTAAAATGGCATCTTGGTGCAACCTGTACTTAAGAACTGTAGCGCAGAGGTCATTTACCGGGATCACGGATCATAACATCGCATCAATGAAAATAATACGAATAACGTGCAAAGAGATGGCGAATTGAAGGAAAGGGAGATCCCTATGTCGGCGAGCGATTGAAATTTTAAATTTTTCAACTAACGAATTATTTATTCTTATTATATTTTTACGATTACTGGCTACTAGCCTTACCCGTGTATTAAATTAATGTCGCCATTGTAGAGGCATGTTGTATATCTTAGTGCTAGAGGTAGAACATTAACACTAGTATAATACCTTTTTCAGAACAAGATCTGGAACCGGAGGCGCCGCCGGCACCAGTGATCAGCACGGAGTATGATGCTGAGGAGGATGACGCAGACTCGGATGATGACAACATCCCTGACGCACCACAGCCACCAATCATCTCTAATCTAGAAGTAGGTTTACTTTTATCCTCATTACACCATATTTTCTAACTAGAAAGGATCATGTGGGTTTAACATTAATAGCTAGTTTTCCTTTAAACCTGGCTCATCGCACTGATGCATTCTCTAGTATAATCAAACATTTCCTTGATAAGCATCATCATTGTGGGATGAATCCATATGGCTGAAATTCTGATATTGTTGATGTAGTACTTAAACAAGACACAAATGTGCATATTCTGTAATCTATCTTAACCCGCAGACAAACTATGTGCAGTAAATAAAGCTGTCTAATTCTTGAAAACATTGGGCATCTATTTAGCCTGATTTGTGTCCCACTGCTGAAATCCTTTCCATTTATTAACCACTCTGAGTATATTGTTAAATTCTAGGGACTGGCAAACAAAGCCAATAAGAATAAAAGAAAGAAAAAGAAGAAGAAGGCAGCCAAACAGAAGAGGCGAGAAGATGCTAAGAAAAAAGATGATGATCACACAGCATCCAGTCAGGAAGATAGTAAGAAGTCTAGTGACAAGGAGAATGTAAAGGAAGCTGACATAGAGTGAGTAGAATTAGATTTTTCTTCATCTCTATTTATTTATTGGATCGCCAACAGAGGCTACACAATAATTGTGTAGCCTTCCAATTATAGGTGAACACATCATTCAATTGTCACAGAGTCACTTGTTTGTCTTATATCGAAGTATGTGTTCTGTCCACCCCTGTTCAAATGGTCAATGCGAACCACTATATCCTTAGCCTTAGTTTTACTTCTTATTTCAGTGTTATTGATTTTGTCCCTTAGTTTGACGCCTAGCATGCTTCTTTCCATCGCCCTTTGACATTTTGCTAGTTTCGCTCAAATAATATTTACACAAATCTAAATCAGTTTATTATACAAACATCCCAACAGATATATCCAAGAGAACATCCAGTTCCATGAATTGGAGCCGATGTACCGTCAGTTCCACCGCATCTTGGAGGCGTTCAAGATCACAGAGTTGAAGGAGGACACCATCAAAGAGGAGGACAAGGACGCTCCCAAACCTTCCAAGCCCCAGGAGAAGGTGCAAGATCAGTTTGCTGCTGATGAAGAGGCTGTAGAGGTAAGGATTGTGCTGTGTTATGTTTGACCCTCTGAGGCTGACAACCAAAGTGCACTAAAGGGGCATAAAAAATAGGTAAAAAGATTAACTAAATCTACATCGAAATTTAAGAAAAAAACAGTGGCACTTCGGGAGTGCCGACAGAAGTGAAAACTTGAGTAACCAACGCGTTGATGTCTTTTACTCCACGCACCGCGGTAATCAACGCGTTGATGTCTTTTTAATGGTCAAAAGCTGGTGTCGTTACAGTGTCGCGAAATCAATGGTTTAGTCCCATCTCAAAAATGCCCAACGCGCCTAAAGAAGTATTCACTTCAAAAAATTGCTAAATGTCTTCAGCAATTTTTTGTTTTCTGATAGCTACAACTTAAATACAGTGTTCTTTCAGAGATTTTTCTGAAAGAACTACTACTAACTACTGTCCTCTTCTTGACTTAGATTGTCACATAATAGAGTTATAGAATTATCTATAGTCAACCAGCGTCAGGTACTAGTTGGCATTTTTGCTGAACTGGGCCTATTTGGCGCAGCCGCGAAGCACAATTTCCTGCAATTTTTTTTATAACGCACTTCACACTTGTTCATTTGTTTTATTGTTTTTATTTCTGTTTTACTTGTAGAACAATATGTTGTGTTGTGTGCCTTTACACATAACACATAACATAACATCACGCCTTGTTTCCCCGAAGGGTTGGGCAGAGGTGTCTGTAGCAGGTACACCCACATTTCGCATTTTTTTGTGCTTTTAGTCTGTGCTAAATAAATGTAAATATTTTCTTTCTTTCTTTCTTATAGTTATAAAATACTTTCAAATAAGTAGGTTGCAATTCATTCCACAGAGACGAATGAGTAAACATATTCTTAGTTATCTCATACTATGTTGCACACCTTTCGCACAAAAAATGAAAACTTTAATCATATGACTGGCTATCATTGAAAACCCCAATCCTTATTCCATTAGAATTATTTCTAGACTTTCTGACTGCCTCGTTGGTCGAGTGGTCGCAAGCGCTACTGCTCAGCATGAGATCCTGGGTTCATGCCCAGGTAAGGCAAAGTGTTATTGAGTTTTTCCATCTGAAATTTCTCAGTAGTAGCGCGGAGTCTGGATTTGTGCCCGGTTGATGGCAATAGGCTCGCCCCCTATTACATAGGATTTAAACATAACTGGCGAAATGTGGGTGCCGGTGTACTAAAAGTTACATCTCTGCCCAACCCCCGTAAGGTTGGGTTAATACAGGCGTGATGTTGGCGTCCGGTTGACGTCATCACGTCAGCACCGGCTGTTGCTGAAAACCAGCGCTGGGGCTCCGTCTCGCATGTGACGCATATTTTCTCCCAATTTTTTTTTAGTTCGTCTTTCAGATAATAAAAAAATATTGGACACGTATTTTTTCTTTTTTGACGTAATCAAAAGATTACGGCGATACATTAAGTTAAAATGTGGCATGACGTCACGCCTTGCTAGATTTTATACTGCGTTGTGACGTAGCGAACCCCACTCCCCAACTTTAATGCGTGTTTTCTAAGTTATTTTTGATTAATATGATAAAGCAAAAAATACATATCTAATATTTTTTTATTATCTAAAAGATGGACTAAATAGTTTTTTTTTTTACCTAGGAAACTACCCTATTTGTTATTTACGTTTTTTTTTTTGTCTTTTTTTGCTTCATGTTTACCGCAAATAAACGAATTTTCTTTTTTTATGTTATTTATGTATGTATGTGTTATTTCTAGAAAAACGCCGCTGACGAGAAAGAGCGTTTATCAAAGCGTAAACTAAAGAAGCTATCGAGGCTTTCCGTCGCGGAGCTGAAGCAACTGGTCTCTAGGCCCGACGTGGTCGAGATGTATGACGTCACAGCACGAGACCCTAAGCTTCTGGTGCAGTTGAAGGCACACAGGAACACCGTGCAGGTGCCGCGACACTGGTGTTATAAGAGAAAGGTGAGACTCTGTTAGACATATAATTATGTATCCAGTTTCAGAATTCAAGTTGAGAACTTCTCAAACTCTATTTTAGTATGTCAGTGTGTATTGTAATGAGCAGTGATGGCCCAGTGGTAACGGCTGCGACTTACGAGTTGTAGGTCGTGGGTTTGAACCCATTTTATACGTGTTTACCATGAGGTCCTGGGTTCGATTCCCGGGTCGGGCAAAGTGTTATTGGTTATTTCTATCTGAAATTTCTCAGTAGCAGCTCGGAGTCTGGATTTGTGCCCGGTTGATGGCAATAGGCTCGCCCCCTATTACATGGGACTTGAACATAACTGGCGAAATGTGGGTGTACCTGCTACAGGGACACCTCTGCCCAACCCTTCGGGGAAATAAGGCGTGATGTTATGTTACCACGTACCACGCCTTTCATTTAAGGTGAATCAGCAGTTGTAGTCCGCGGATTTTTCGTTTTTTTTAATTTTTTGCAATTTGCAGGTCAGTGTCAGGTTTTATTTTGATCAAAATATGATTCGCGACTATAACAGATATGTATTAACAGAATTATAATCATTAATACATTTGTTCCTTACGAACTTTTCCATATCAAATAATTATATCAGTATTTTGACAAACAAGGTATTGTTGGAAGCGTCATTTAATCTTTTTCTTAATCATTTTCTACCCAGTATCTCCAAGGCAAGAGAGGTATTGAGAAACCTCCGTTCGATCTACCAGACTTCATCAAGAAGACAGGCATCATGGAGATGAGAGCCTCCCTGCAAGACAAGGAGGAGACCAAAACCCTCAAAGCCAAGATGAGGGAGCGCACCAGGCCCAAGCTTGGCAAGATTGATATTGATTACCAGAAACTCCACGATGCTTTCTTCAAGTAAGTTGTACGGTCTTGTCATTGAGTTTAAAAGGGTTATAAGGAAATGAAGTATTTACCATAAATTGGCATCAAAGATAAAAAAAATTGTCTAAGGATAATTTAAATGACTCTGGGTCTTTTGAGACATAGTTTTTTCTATTATCGGATAACACTAGCAAAGAATTTGATGTTGAGAACATAATTATCATTTCTATGTTTTAATTCTTCATAGAACATTACGTTCTGCTGTTCTGCAAAGTTACAATATTAATTACAACAAACTTTTCTAAACAAATGTGATCATATAAGCAAGTTTATGTAACTGTTTTATTTTTGATCATGTTACACCCAGTTTGAAAACTGGATCCTGCATTTTTTTTCTTTAGCGGAAGACACGAGAGGGACAGAAAATAGAGAGAGAGACATTTTGGTGAGTATCAGCATACAATTGTACTGGGTGGCAGGGACATCGACGCGAAAACTGTTACCATGGATTCAGTATAATATATGATTCTGAACCCCCATGCGTTGAAATTCCCTTGGCTAGAGGCTTTGAGTTTAGCAGCTTAAGGTACCCACAGGATTGATCGGTTAAATAGTCATGACGTCAGAGGTCAGCTATGAGATGCCCTACAAAAAAAAAAAATCGTTGAAATTTTTCGTCGGTTATTTTAAAAACAATCAGCTATTCCATACATTTTGACCATGTAGGTATTGCACTTTTCTATGAAATAGCAGATTTTTTTTTAATAACCGACGAAAAATTTCAACACAGGGGCTTTCAGAATCATGTACTGAACCCATGGTAACAGTTTTCGCGTCGATGTCCTTGACACCCTGTATTAGTTAATAAGATATTCACAAAAAACTGTTTTTCATTTTTCCTGAAAAATTTGGTTTTTACGGTTACGATTTTATTCGCCGGGGACAGCGACATACGCATGCGACCGATCACGCATCCGCGCGACAATCGCTTTTACATAGGACTCGGCCTTAAACTGCTGTAATTGATCGCTTTGACCATTGAGCTATTAGGGATCTCGCGCACTAGACGGCCACTACCACGACTAGTGGTTGCAGCGACCAGGTAAACTACAGTAACCGATACGAATCCCGCACTTGGTCGCAACGGCCAACTATCCGCAGATTCTATATAATACCACTAGACGACCACGACTGGTTGGAGTCGTGGCCGTGTAGTGTGCGAGATCCCTTATAGAATTTAATTCGATTGATCGATCGGCCAAAGATAGACTAGCCAATTTAATGCACAATAAATAATATGTTTGTAATTCATCAATTAATTGTGTAGTTGGTGTCTCTATGGTGCCGATTCCCTTGTTCACAAACTAAACTAAATTTAAGTTCAGTGCATCTTTTTCTTTCTATTTCATTAAGAAAAGGACAGAAGATAAATTTTAGTTTAGTCCTGTCAAATTAACCAGCGCTTGACGTAAATTGACGTAATTTTAGTGGGCAAGTTTTTAATCACGTCTAAACTTGTATAGAGTAGTGACAGGCAAAGAATTACGCATATCCATCGTTTGAATCGTGAGTTTTGGTCTTGAGTTCAGACAAAAATCCTATAGAAAAAAAGCAATTTTTCCTGATTTGTCCAATTTTCCGGGCAACTTTTCCTAAAAACCTTATTAGGATTATAATGAATGACGAGAATTTATTTAAAAAAAAACAGTGACTCTCCGGGACTGCCGACAGAACTGAAAACTTGAACAATTTTATTGGGCAAGAAATACTTTTAGTGAGGTGTCGGTAACGGTAACAGTGCCGAGAGTTCAATTGTTTTTTCCCATCTCAAAAAATGCCCAACGCGCCTAAAGAAGTTTTCACTTCGAAAACAAATCTGTCCAGGCGTTCTCAAATAATTAATAAAAGCATTAATTTTTATTTAAATAGATTGTACTGACTAAATCCCCTCGTGCATTTAGATGGCAGACGAAACCTCGCATGACGATCCACGGCGACCTGTACTACGAGGGCAAGGAGTTCGAGACGCGGCTCCGTGAGAAGAAGCCTGGTGATCTGTCTGAAGAGTTGAGGACTGCGCTCGGAATGCCTGTTGGACCCGGATCACATAAGGTCAGTACTGGCATGTTGTTTGTTTATATTCTCATCTTGCTGCACTGAAAATAGTGATATTTCTACTTGCGTCCATAGAAAATTTACTTAATAAAAATCTAACATTGATTAATTCACTGACAGAACGCACAGCCTGCACCTGTGCCTAAACTGCTGGGCTAGAAGCATGAATTTTTAGACAAGATTCCCTTGATATCTACAGGATTTTTTTAACCAGTGCGCAAACTTATACACGAGACTTTACTCATCATTATGAACAACTTTTACTATGGGACCAAACCTGAAATCGCGAAAAAAAGAAATCTGCTGTTCCTTACATTTTGAAGAGTTATGCGAACATAAATGTAGGGAACAGCTGATTTTTTTATGAGTGAAGTCACGCGTTAAGTTTGCGCACTGGTTAAAAACTTACCCTGTCTAACGAAAGTGGGCGCTAAGGGTTTTAAAAAAAAAATCCTCTAAAGGAGTTACATAGGGGATGTTGTTGTTAACAGTTTGTATGGAAGTTCATCATTTTTGCCGATGAGATATGCCATCGGGAACACCGCACACGGCTCGTGTTACTAATAAAACTTATTTCCGCTCAGGTGCCACCGCCATGGCTGATAGCCCAGCAACGTTACGGCCCGCCGCCTTCCTACCCGAACCTGAAGATCCCGGGTCTGAACGCGCCCATCCCTGAAGCCTGCGCGTTTGGCTACCACGCCGGGGGCTGGGGCAAACCGCCAGTGGATGAGACCGGGAAGCCGCTGTATGGAGACGTGTTTGGTCACCAGAGCAGTGGGCAGGATGTAAGAAAAAAATTGAGATTTTATAGAATAAGGTTGTCGAAACAGTTGTGGCGCCATCTATATCGCCACATGCGAACTACGCATCACACTGACAAGCAAAGTTTACGTGTGTGTCCGTGTGACCGCTTAGATATTCTAAAATAAACAATGGATTATGTACACAAATATTTAATTTTGATACAGAACATAAATCTCAATGTCTTGATGTGTCGCCACGTTTGTAAATTGCACCTGAACGAAGCTAGGGGTCACTAGTAAATAAATAAATAAAATGTTTTTAACTGGAACCTACATAATTATAATACTGGTTTTAAAATGAATGACGCTCGAACGTAACCCCAAAATCTGGACCTGTTATACATTGTAACAGCGAATCAATTTTCAAGCCTCCCCCTTATGATCTAGGCCAATTATTTTTTTATATTCGGATATCTCATGACAGGACCTAAAGAGGTGCCATAAAGAATATGAATTAAAAATCGAACTTAAAAAAAAAACGGTTTTAGCTAGTGTAACACATTTAGGTCATATTCTGGCCATAAATCAAGGTGCCTTTATGAATTATTAATAAATCATTTTTTGTTTTGTTGTAGGATGTAGAAGACCAAGACATTGACAGGACAATGTGGGGAGAACTGGAATCTGAATCTGAGGAAGAATCTGAAGAAGGTATGTGTTACTTCAAAGTGCATAACTTTCGTTTTATTTGTATGTTACAAGCTATATGGTTAGAGAGGGGGTGACTACCGATATGGCAACGAATAGAGAAGTATGGAAGAATAAAAAAACAGTGGCACTCCGGGAGTGCCGACAGAAGTGAAAACTTGAACAAGATCGCCTTGGTGAAAGAAAAATACTTGTATGGAACATTGGTCCGTAACCTTATCTAAATAAAGAGCACAATCGCGTTTACAAAAAAAAATACTTTCAAAACGTTTAAAGTAAAAATACTTGCATAGAACATTGATCCGTAACGTAATATAAATAAAGAGCACAATCGCGTTTACAAAAATGAGGTGTCGGTAACGGTGCCGCGAGTTCAATTGTTTTTCCTATCTCAAAAATGCCCAACGCGCCTAAAGAGTTTTCACTTCAAAAATAAAACATGTTACGCCGACCCTAAAATAAATTTGGATAAGGTCAGGAGAGACTGATGATGAATTTAAGTTAAATCTTTCGTACTAAAATCTTCATTATTTCAACAGAGGAATCCGATGACGGAGGCGAGAAGCCAGGCGAGGGTGAGGTGGCAGCCGGAGTGGCGACTCCTGGCGAAGGCCTGGTCACACCCCTGGGCATCAGTTCCGTACCTCCCGGCATGGAGACACCAGACACCATTGAGCTCAGGAAGAAGAAGGTCGAAAGTGATATGGAAGGGTGAGTTACCCATTCCTTTGTGGACATGAGCCTTCCTATAGTTTAATATAATGTGTTCAATACTCTGGTTATTCAAATTAGAGCAACAAACAAGGATTCATTCCAATTAATCCTTGTTACTCTACTTATTATGCAAGGAAAATGTTAACCAATTTGTTTTTATTTCAGTGGCGACACGCCAGCTCTGTACCAAGTGCTACCGGAGCGGCGCGTTGGGCTGACGCCCGGCATGATGGCCTCTACACACGTCTACGATATAGCCGCGGCTAACCCTGGTGAGACTTAATTTTATCTATTGATGTAAGGGTTATGACACTTGTCTAAACCGGACATTGTTGTAGACTGTCAGAAGACGAATGGTCTTCGTTTTTTTGAAGAACAGTGTTGGTTATTCTTCTGAATTGTGGAGTCACATGTAACTTATCATATTTTTTACAGTCCGTTTTATAGAAAACCGTACTTATGACTTTATTTGAGCCTTTTTCATTGAATACTAGTATACTTTATAATTAAACGCTATTTCCCGTAACAGGCAAGCGCGCAGCCCCGTCGTCGGCCGCCGCGGGCACGGCGAGCGAGGGCGGCGGCGCGGCGCTGGGCGGCGTGGAGGTGGCGCTCGACCCCTCCGAGCTGGAGCTGGAGCCCGAGGCCGTCGCCGCGCGCTACGAGCGACATCTGCGCGAGACAAGGCCGAAAGCGCACGAGGACCTCTCCGACATGTTGGCCGACCACGTCGCCAGGCAAAAGGTAAACCGGTCAATCGGTTTACTGTAACAAAATTTTAGATTAGTAGAATCTGCCTAGCCTTATTCCGACTATATTGGAGTTGGCTTCCAGTCACTCACACAGTTTTACACAAGGAGCGACTGCCTATCTGACCTCCACAACCCAGTTACTGGGTAATACGATACCCCAATATGTGTAATGCTTCTGTTCTTCTTCCGCACTCATGTTATACGAAAGAGCTCGTGACAATCGCGGTCATAAAACGTGCAAGCAGAACGGCGAAATGAGTCTTGTGTAGCCTCGCATTTTATAACCGCGGCTACCACGAACTTTGTCGTATATTATAGTATTTAATGTCGTTCTCAACCAAATTATTGACCACCATTTTGTTCTTTCTTTTCACTTTCAGAACAAGAGAAAGCGACAACAAAACACAGATTCCAAGCAATCGAAGAAATACAAAGAATTCAAGTTCTAATAGTGTTAATAGACATATTATTATTTTAATTTATATTTATATGTAAACCTTTGTTATTCTATTCTTGGGTAGTACAATAAAATATATTCGAGGTTTTCAGTGTGACAACCAATTAAGATAAATAAAGAATGACTTCAATGGAAAACATTTTATTTTTCATCATCAACTAATCCTAACATATCAATAAGTTAAGGTTACCGCAAAAATTCTAATAATGCGCAAGCGCTACACTATTCACATTATTGCCGTAAATTCGTCGTCAGCAGTGTCTAAAAACCGTAAAAATAAATAAATTTTATGGCAACACATGTTTCCAAATGTCAGTTTTCCTTCGTCAGTCAGCTATTGTGACTAAAAATGCTCGGTGTTGGATCCATAAAAATATATGTGTATAATTATCTGTGATAAAAATTAAATTAAAAAAAGAGCTGGACTTCGTACTTTGTTGGAAGTTTTTCAATTGTTTTTACTAAAATTGAATTAACTCGTGTTAGTTTGTCGTAAGTTAAGTTAACCGCACAAATAACAAAATGGCTCGAGTTCTAGTTGGAGTCAAGCGAGTTATCGACTACGCGGTAAAAGTAAGTTTACGTCAAGTGCAAAGGTTACTTTTATAATAATTTTCAAGTTCATTGAAATAAAATGATAATTATGTGAGTTTGTCTCATAGTAACAAACCCTAATTAAATTAAAGACACATTTCTATAAATAAAAAATACCAACATTTTTCATGCTACAGTAGATTTTCTATTACAACTACTCAGTGCTTACACCTCGCAATTCAAATTCGTTATCATCAATAGCCTTGAACTGGCTATACAAAAAAATATTGAATAGTGATTAGATGAACAGATAGACTACCACGCCATGCCTATAATGGATAATACATGATAATGATATTTTTATGGAATTATGCCAACAAAACTATAATTTTTCCAATGCAGATGTAACCAAGCATGAAAAATGTATATTCATGAGATGACTATTAAACTTTAGGTAAACACATATCACATGAAATACTGTACGTTAAAGTATCATAACAATATTGTCATAATGCAGGCTAATGTAAACTAACATCTGCAAAATATTGTAAACTCAATTAAATGCACCATACAATTTGTAGATCCGTGTGAAGCCAGACAAGACTGGTGTGGTGACAGATGGAGTGAAGCACTCAATGAACCCCTTTGATGAGATAGCAGTGGAGGAAGCAGTCAGAATGAAGGAGAAGAAGATTGCCAGCGAAGTCATTGCTGTGTCATGTGGACCCGCACAGGCAGCAGTAAGAATCACATTAGAATTCATAGAATCAATTATATGAATACATACAACTTTGGACAGGTTTTTTTTTGTAGCTCTGCATTATCAGAATTAGTTAAAAATCAATCAGAACTAACCAACCTCTGTACAGGAAACCCTCAGGACAGCTCTTGCCATGGGTGCTGACCGCGCTATCCACGTGGAGGTGACTGGTCCAGCATATGACACCCTGCAGCCCCTACATGTGGCCAAGATCTTAGCCAAACTGTCCCAGGATGAGAAGGCTGATATTGTCATTCTTGGCAAACAGGTTAGTTGACACAAATCAGTGGTAAGGTTTATAAGGGGATGACCAAAAATGTGTGTATAAATTCTTTGGTTCTAGTAATTGTCATGTTATATGGGAAAACTGAAAAGAATGGTGAAAAATGTAACTTTACCCCATTGACAAAAATGTTTATTTTATTCACAATCATAATAAACAATCTATTGTATAGAAAATAATGCCAGTAAACAATCAATACTATCCATTGGTGGAGTAGTATAAATTACTCACCTTAGTAGATGTTCACGAAATCTGATCATTCTAGTATTCCTTTCAAACATGTTCAACAGTCTAAATGGGTGTTGGTCTGGTGATCAGAAAGTAAAGAACCTCTTAAATAAATATAATTAAATAGAACTACATACAGATTTGTGAAATTGTGATACTTTTTCAGGCCATTGATGATGACTCAAACCAAACTGCACAAATGACAGCTGGCCTACTGGACTGGCCCCAGGCTACCTTTGCATCCAAAGTAAGTAAAGTTTTGATTTTAAATCAAAGCTCCGGATCCCTCCACAAGCACATCTTAGTTATATAAATTATCACATACCTAAAATAATAACTCTTATCAGCAATGATACAGATTCTTATCTTGTTTTTACCAAAACAATGTACTGATTGCCTTTTCAATTTTATGTAGGTTTAATTAAAAGACTTTTTTCATTACCCAGAAAAACATCAGATTACCTTAACCACTGTTGCACCATCTTCCTAGGCTTTCTAGACACGATTCACCCAGCCAGCATTAGCCAAATTTGCCTTCTTTCTTCCTATTTTGTTTGTTCTAGAGTCGAGCCTTTCTAGCCATTTTATCTTTCAAACTCAAACTTAAAGCATATATTTCAATTAAACCATTTATAGGCACTTTTGAATTGGCAAAGAGTCGGTCAGTTAGTCAGAAAGTTGAAGCTAGTTGCCCATTCCAAAACGTAGATCTCTATGGAGAAGAACGGGCAAGAAACTCCAAGGACACTCTTTTAAATATAGATATTACAAAATCCTGGGTAAATTATTCTTGTTGCTTCTATATGTGAGAACAATGTACAAAAAATAATCAAAGCAATTGAAAATATAAGATTAAAAATAAGCCCTGGCAGATAAGAGATGACCAGTCTCAACTGACGGTCTTTAAAAACATCCATTCTTAATTTATGAAATTTTCAGCATGAATTTATGTATGCATTGTGCATAGTCTTCCTCTATTCTCTATAGAGAAACACATTTATACTCAAGACTTATCTCGCAACATCACTTGCATTACATGGCCCTAAAATGTACGTATTTATTATTATCTCTAGGTTGAGAAGACAGGCGATGGGCTGACGGTAACTCGCGAGATCGACGGCGGTCTAGAGGTGATCAAGACGAAGCTGCCAGCCGTCGTCAGCGCCGATCTGCGTCTCAACGAGCCCAGATACGCCACCCTACCCAACATCATGGTAAGTGCGAATTAGAGCCGATTTTTTAATGGTCATATAAACTTTTATCTGAAGAATAAATATGGCGGTTTGACATTTTCTATACAGAAGCTGCAATTTTGTGAAGATTGTAAAATCGGCCCTTAATGACTTTCTTACAATATCATACTTTACTCATGTGCTTTTGGAAGTGAATACAGATATTCCTCAGAACCTGTGTACACACGGCTACCTAATCAAAAATCCTATACAATGCGAGATCAGCATAAACTGGAAATGTATAGCTTGATGTAGCCGTATGTAAAACAGCTAAATAGAGCAGTTTTATTATTTACTACAACAAAACTCCCGACATCTTCGTGTTAAGAATTGCGTCGAATTTAAATCGAATGATTACGTAGCAAATTCATGCTTGATCTAAATAAGAGTCAAATTGCAATAAATTTGTATATTTTTCCTGAACATGTTCTTAATTTGTTTACCTCCTAAAACGAATATTTTACTTCACAGAAAGCCAAAAAGAAGCCCCTAAAGAAGGTCACCCCCAAAGACTTAGGCGTAGACATCGCTCCTAGGATCAAAGTGTTGTCCGTAGAAGACCCTCCAGTCAGACAGGCCGGTGCCGTGGTCCCTGACGTGGATACCCTCATCGCCAAACTTAAGGAAGGAGGCCACGTCTGAATACCATTGTAAATAGCGCGAAATGTGTGTGTTCAAAATCAGAAAATACCTATATTTATACTGAGATTTTATGAGCGTCGATTGTAGATTACATTGTATAAATTGTTGAAATACATTTTTAATCTGTTATCTTTTGTTTTCTTACGACATGATTATATCTGTCTATACCTACCTGCTTTCTAGCATGCTGTAATCTCTAATCTGTTTGTCAAGAATGGTCCATGTTTCAGCCGTGACACAGTATAAATATGGACAGTACAGAAACGTACGTAAAATAAACGTTCGAAACGGCACACACACTCAAACGCGCTCATTGACAAGACCCCAAGCGATTGTCGCGATGTGTCGCTGCGATCTTTTTAACCGACTTCCAAAAGGAGGAGGTTCTCAATTCGACTGTATGTTGTTTTTTTTTTTGTATGTTTGTTACGCGATTACTCCGTCAATTATGAATTGATGATTCTTTTTTTATTTGGTAGATCATACTTCAGAGGTGGTCCCATATAAATTTTATTAACTTTGCTTGGGTAGTTTTTGAGTTAGCTTCAATAATACGTATTTTTTCCTCACTTAGTATGTGGATGATATTATGATAACTTCCTGTCACTGTTATTTACATAGCAGGTAGTGGTATTCGAATTTGTGTGGGGTAGGTATCACAACTAAAAAGTGAAAAATAAAAACTTTTAAAAAAAAAAAAAAAAACAACCGACTTCAAAAAAACCAGGGTTGTAACGGATGTCATATAACGGATGAGGATGCGGATGAGGATATCGAGATAATCGGGTTTGAGGATGCGGATGTCGTACAAAAATAGCCCTTGTTTTTTATAGTATTTATATTTGTATAGGCTACAACCTATACAGTAATCATTAGGTAGGTAAAAAAATTGAATTTAAAGTTGTGAACTGAAATTTCAAATTGTGGAGTCAATTGCACAACTTTAATATTCAAAATAAAAAAAAACATATATTTAAAAATTGTAATATAAATTTAAATCAGATCAAGATGCGTAAAGGTAAATTATATTTGATAAAAAGCAATTTGTAGGCCTTTTCGCCTTCTAAGCGGTTTCTAAGTTCATCATAGATAAGGGCCTGCTCCATTAAATAATTGTTCGCTAGGGATACTTGCCAGTGGCGGTGATAAAAAAAAAACGAATGATTTTATACCGAGTAAGCCGACGTTCACACGGACGTAATAAAATCGCGGCGGGATTTTATCGCGCACTGGATTTTCAACTCTCGGTGTTAAGCCGAGCGTTGAGAATCAAATACGCTGGGACGCACTCTCGTCCCAGCGCGTTGAAAAAACGCTGTTGGATTTACAACTGTCGGCGCTAAGCAGAGCGTGGAAAATCCAGTGCACGAAATAAAATCGCCGGGATTTTATAACGTCCGTGAACGTCGACTAACTTAAATTGTGACATGTGACACCACAGTCGTGCCACCACTGCCACGTGCGGCCGATCGTTTGTCATAGGACAAGGACATTGCGAATTCAGCCAACAGGAACGCGTAACTCACTTATCGGCGCGCCCATTTAGCTCGGCGCGAGTTTTTAAAAATCCATTATTTGTGCGAACAAGGTAGTCACATCCACATAGACATTAAGCCCGCCTCTGTACATTTGTGTGCTTGAAGTATTAAATAAATAAATAGACATTATGAAGATGCGGAGCTTTTAAAATCAAAAGTTGAGGATGCGGATGTTTTGCGGATATCAAAATTTATGCGGATGCTCCGCAGTTGCGGATGCGGATACGGATATCCGTTACATCCCTGAAAAAAACACTACAAAATGAAAAATAACTTTTATTTCGGAAGTCGGTGACAAAGAACGAAAATTAAAAACCAAAGACACCGACTTCCGAAATTAAAGTTATTTTTCACTTTGTAGTGTTTTTTTGAAGTCGGTTGTTTTTTTTTTGTAACAAGTTTTTTAATAATGGAGGTTAGGTTATTATTTCAACAAATAGATCTAGTTTCGATACTGTCTATATTTATACTGTGGTGGCCATGATCATTCAGTATCATTAGTCTGCTACAAGTGGCGGCATCACGGTACTCGATGAAAAGGAATCAAATGGAGAACTGAAGAAGTAGGTAATTAACTGGTCATATTTTTGGGATAAGTAAAATAAAAGTAAGTCTGGACTCGATAAATTAAAATTTATTAAGTAACTGTAAGCATTATGTCATTTGGACAGGCGCTCTGGCCGTAGTCAATTTGAGACTAAAGTACAAAGGTGAGACTCGTGTGGTGATAAATATCATCTAAAACTATCTTCTACGATAGATTACATTGATTTACTTTTATTTGCTGTCTCACCTAGCAAATTCAGGAGAGTGTAGCAAACATTCCAACTACATTACATAAATCCATTTTTATTCAGCCTTATTGATAAATTCCTCATTATTTAATGTTACTATTGTAGCTGCAAAATTTAAAAAACTGTCTAATCTCTACATATTACAAACATTCAAATGCGTAAATGGCCAAGTTCCTTACTGAAGTAAGAAAAAAGAAACTGGCACTCCGGGAGTGCCGACAAAGTGAAAACTAAAAAAAAAAATCGGCACCGCGGTAATCAAAGCGTTAATGTCTTTTACTCCACGCACCGCGGTAACCAACGCGTTGATGTCTTTTACTCCACGGTGTCGGTAAATTCCGTTACAGTGTCGCGAAATCAATGGTTTAGTCCCATCTCAAAAATGCCCAACGCGCCTAAAGAAGTTTTCACTTCAGAAATACATCGGAATTATCTAACATCAAATGATATATACCACTTTAACACGTCATATATTTGAATATCTCTCTGTAACATAAGTATCGAGCCTACTATAGCGCTACAAGGTTCTTTTGGCGCGTGGCCAAAACCAGAACTAACGGCGCCATATTGTTTTTTCAATGCATTACAGCAAACATTTTTACCAACAGCGCCCCCCCGCAACGTCATTCGAGCGCCAAAAGATCCTTGTATCGGTGTATTATGGACGACCGTGTAGCTCTCTAATTCACTATCTCTGCCGGTGATGCTGCGAAAAGTGGTAACGTTTGATTCGACAGTCATCAGCCCACTTGTCCAGCTAGGTGACTTTGCCCTGTCGCACGGCAGTGAAGCGCAGAAAGCTGAGCAGGCAGTTAAAACATTTCATCTAATAAGTACAGCATGGTTCGAATAATAAACCATACATTTGTCTAGTACATGGATTCCCCGCTGAAGGGCTGGTGCCACACGATCTTGCCTTCGAGGCAGCCGGTGACGAGCATGTGGTATCGCGGGGAGAACTTGGAGCTAACGACGAGGTCCTGGTGGATGCCCAGGCTCTGGCCGATCTCCACCATGGGTCGCGGGCCGCTCAGGTCCTGCACACAGTTGCACAGCTCCCCACATTCGTGGTTCAGGGCTAGAAGCCTCATCCCCCGCCCGAATGGAGAGCACACGATGCGTCCGTCCGCTGAGTAACACAGTTCCTGCACATAAAACAATTACAAGTAATGGGAGGTCAATGCCATAGGCTTAATAGGCATCATCTGCCTAGCCTTTTCCCAACTATGTTAGGGTCGGCTTCCAGTCTAACCGGGTGCAACTGATATCAGTATTTTACATGGAGCGACCGTCTATCTGACCTCCACAACCCAGTTACTGGGTAATACGACACCCTTGTTAGGCCAAGCCCGAATTGAGATAAAAAAATCGCGCGAACTGACTGACTACCTCGTTGGTCTAGTGGTCGCAAGCGCTACTGCTGAGCATGAGGTCCTGGGTTCGATTCCCGGGTCGGGCAAAGTGTTATTGAGTTTTTCTATCTGGAATTTCTTAGTAGCAGCCCGGAGTCTGGATTTGTGCCCGGTTGATGGCAATAGGCTCGCCCCCTATTACATGGGACTTAAACATAACTGGCGAAATGTGGGTGTACCTGCTACAGGGACACCTCTGCCCAACCCTTCGGGGAAACAAGGCGTGATGTTATGTATGTATGTAAATCGCGCGAATTTTTTATCACAATTCTGTAACACACGATATCATATGTACCTATTTATACGCACTGGTGAATAAAAATTCGCGCTGAAATTCAATTCCAAACTCTGAATAAAAACCGCGCGATGAGGTTTCGCGGTGCGGGGAGTAGGCCTAAGGCTGGTGAGGCTTACTAAGTAAACAATAAAATTACTCCAAAGCTTCATATCTCCTATCTTGTGACGACGCGACATCTAGTTTTAAAAATAAAATTAATGTTTCCACACAATCATATTTTTGCGTCTTTGAATAATTTGTCAAACAATATAATTATAATAATCGATTCAAGACTTCGTAAAATATCGACAAATAATTAAATGATTAGCAAAATTAAGCCAGACTATTTAGTTGTAGGTATAAGTACATTTCGACACAAGAAAAATAAACACAACCCTACCTTGATAAACCCTTTTCCTTCGTTGGTCTCCTCCGTGTAATACAGAAGTCGGTCTTTGTTTTGTCTGATGGGTATTTTGGCCAGTTCCTCGTCACTGGTGCCAGGACTGTCACGCGGCGGAGTCTGCCCCGACGGCGATGGCGACAAGCTTCTGAAATTATCCAAAATAAGGTTTATTGGACATGGAATCATCAAGTTACAAATAAGGTGATTTTTCAACAAGTTGGAAAGGGCAACCGACAAAGAAAGAAAAGTTGCATATTATCTACAACAGGTGCAAAGCAATCATAGATGATTATTATTTCTCAGAAAGCTTATTATCATGGCCTCATCTTAACTTACGATGTTAGAAGTAGCTCGGAAACATAGAGCTGGGGGGCAACGCTCAGTCGCAATCTGCCAAAATAAATCTCTAATTTTTGACAAGTTTTTGACATTGATTGTCGCCGAGATCTGATATGAGATGCGACATGAATTTGAACGGTTTTAATTACGGGAATTGGCCTTCTGGGGGCCTACCAACAGCTCAAAAGCAGTATTATTTTAATATTACTTCAGTGGGAGAAAAAGATGGAGCTATCCGTCCTTTAGAGCTTCATTTCTTTCCCACACTGAAGTAATATTAAAATAATACTGCTTTATGAGCTGGTAGTAGGCCCCCTGGTCGTAAAAAAAACATTGCGGTTGTAATTGTACTGGCTAGTTAAAGCATCAACCACTTGTACTTAATAAAGGCAACCCTGATTTATTAGGCTACAAGTAGGGATGTAAAACGGTAAAATTACCCTGGTATAATACGGTAAAAAATGTTATTTTACGTAATTTACGGTATTTTACGGTAAAATATGGTAATTTTCGGTAAAAAACGTATTAAACGTACTCATACAGTCTTACCCACTAAAACACTACAAATACGGAAGTAAGTATGTTTGTGCGTTTCACGGATAAATGGATTTGAATGAAATTTGCCAGAGATATAATGCAGTATTGGAACTTAAAAAAAACAGAAAACTGGGCTCGTGCGACTCATGCGTACTAAAAATCCCTAAAACTTAATTCTCAAGTTTATTCAAGATACGAATCACACCATGTCATGGATTATGATAATATCATCTATCTGAAGAGCAGAGGACAGCACAAATTAAAATTGAAAACTTCATAAGTCGCCGGTAATTTATATAAATGACCGTAAAATACCCGTATTTTACCAGCGTTTTCCGTAAAATTACGTAATTTTGCAACCCTAGCTACAAGCCATAACGTGTGCAAAATGGGATTTCCCAGTATTATTTAACCCCTTTAGGGGATGAATTTGATCTTTAGGGGTATCGTATTACACAGTTACTGGGTTGTGGAGGTCAGACAGGCAGTCGCTCCATGTAAAATACTGGTATTCAGCTGCATCCGGTTAAACTGGAAGCCGACCCTAACATAGTTGGGAAAGAGCTAGGCAGATTAATTGAGGGGATGAAATTTCAAAATTCCTTAGTGCTCATTTTCATTATAAGTACCTACATATAAGGTACGCTAGTGCAAAAATTCATGCTTATAGACCGAGCAGTTTATACTGTCCGTTTTCTATCAGCAGTAACTGAACGAAAGAATTCATTTAAGAATTTTTAAGAGGAGGCTCCCGAAATTGTATGTTAATTTGCATCAATATTCTGAAAAAGTCACGCATACAATCAAAATTGAACTTTAGTATATGATTTATTGGATCTTTTTCTTTCCATATATAAGACAGTTACGTAATTGGAACATTTTCGCTCGATTCGTTTTTTTTTTTTAGAAAAAACAATTATTTTTTAAAGATTATTTGAAACAAAAACAAGATTACTCGGCTTTTATGTCTAAAATAATTATTGGCAGTAAGAAAATATAATTTAATATCCATATATAAGATATTTTTTCTCTAGATCAATTATTACTTTAGTTATAAACGAAATAAGAATTGAGACTTACGACATTTAGTTCTGTGCTCGAACACAACCAAAGAGCGCACGCGATATTCAACTTTATTACTGATGTGTTAGCGTATAGCACATATTGGAGTGGTGGGGTGCATGGGGGCGGAGTTTACGTGGAAGTTGTCTTTGAAGTGCCTGGTCTTAAGCTATTGCTAAAATATTGTAGTAGCGTATCTACGTATACCTTGGAGCGTCACCGTCGCCCTGCCGGGGCGTGAGCGCGGGCCGTGGGTTAGGCGTGGCTGGCGGCTGGATACCTGTGTTGATGCCCGTGATGCGCTGCATATTGAAGTTACGACGCACCTGCCCTCTGGACGAGTTGCAAGCCTTTAGTTATATCACATGCTACCCACCCATACAACACCGAAAATAATTTCGCATTGATGATGAATAGTAGTCTGGTACCCTTGTAGTTTGTTAGTTGGCACCCTGTCACTAGTAATACCGCCACGTGCAATTATTTACTTACTATAATAACCTAAATAAGGCACCAGCTTCCGAGCATTTGCTTGTCCAGAATAATTTATATTTTACGCCCCAAAGTTGTCATGGGCGCGACTGTTAATCGCAAACAAATCTATTACACTTTGCAAAACTAGTGATAGTTTTTTTACAGAAACAATCGGAATCGATTTTACACACTATTGCTTAAACGCATCGCACCGCTGAAAGGAAACCCAACATGGAAATAATAGGTATTGTGTTTTAACCTAAGGCCACACTCATAGGATTTCGACAACATTCATGATTTTATAACAAGCTAAAAATTAGAAATGTGTGCAATTTCTGACGAAAATTACGATATTAAATACATATTTACCGAAACCCTGTAAGTGTAGCCCAGGATTAAAAGCCCACCTGGCTTCTCCTAAGCTATCGTCAGATTGGCCGAAGAAAATAAAATTACGATTAGATTTGTGTGTTGAAATGGTTCCAGTATCAAGTCGTTATCGAGGTTACCTGGCTGGTTTTACTACCCACTAATTATCCTATCATTACACAAAGTGAAAGCTAATTAATTTATAGAAAGGTGGTTTTATACCGGCGAGGCGAGGATTATTGAACTTTATAACTGTGAAAATAGAGTATTTATTTACATTTTACAACGGATATACAAATCTCGCGCGGTCTCTCTTCGTCAAGTGCTGACTCGCGATGTCTCGCGCTGGCACGCGCCAGCTCGCTCCGACAATCGCTAATACTTTCGGCTGGTCGGGCAACGCGTGATAGCACGAGCCGGCGCTGGCTATCGCGATACGGCGCGGTATAGCGCTGGACATCTTTCGGTGTAAAAGGGTAAGCGTAATTTCAATTCTCGCCCATCCCATCCACGCCTATAAACCACCTTTAGACCTTTTACAAGCACAAGTATTCGTTTGTTAGATAATTGGGATTATTCCACTTTGTCCACCTACAATGTGTCCCACTAATTGATTTTGGTGGGGCAAAGTGTAATAATCGGATAGTCACTAGTTGCAAAGCGTAAATTATTATGGGAAAAGACGACCGCCCAAACCAAGCTTGTAGGTGTTGACTTTTGGTGAGAGGTATTGGATTGGATATTATTAGCGGGTGATGAAACCGGCCCTTTAAAAGCAAGCATAATAACCATGTCCCAAAACATGCAGTCAAAGTGACCAGGCGCTGCCACCGACGATATAACTACAGTACGATCACACTCAAAGGTCCATTCTGAACTACAAATACGGACAAACACATGCATATCCCATTCAACTATAGTAAAATGTCAACATGCTTCTTTGCGTTCACAAAACTACAATTTTGCCCAAAACTTCCATAAATTTTGTTATGGCAGCTTTAAGAATAGTTGCGTAGTAAAAGCGATTTAAGAGCGTTCATTCAAAAAGTTGGCAACGTCGCAAATAGCTGTCAAATATTTAACTGTTTTGATTAATTTGGCAATAGGTGTTACTGTATGGAAATAAGAATTATGGCTAACTATACTCCGTTTGAAATAAGATTAGACATTTAAACAAACCTTTTTTACAGTCCGTTCAACTGATTTTGACTTCTATACCGTAGGCATAAGGATGGCATTAAAAGCAAAAAAAGTGGTTACAAACCAACTGTTTACTGCAGCTGTCATTTGTCATACCACCAACGCAATAAAAGTCAAAATCGGTTGAACGGACTGTAAAAAGGTTTAGTTAAATGTCTAATCTTATTTCAAACGGAGTATAGTGAAGTAGAATATTAATAATGAATTGCAATTATAACACTGAATTTGATGTTGTAACCGTTTTATTATAGGTGTAAAAAGGCATTTGGAAAATATCCAAATATATACTTTTTTACAACTAAAACGAAATATTCGGTGTTACGATAATAATATTAATTATTGCATTTAATAATCAATATTTTAGCTCACTAGTTAGCCATATTTCTTATTTCCATACAGTCATATCGCCAAATTAG
Source organism: Agrochola lychnidis (assembly GCA_963680765.1). Taxonomy (NCBI): domain Eukaryota; kingdom Metazoa; phylum Arthropoda; class Insecta; order Lepidoptera; family Noctuidae; genus Agrochola; species Agrochola lychnidis. Next base: position 19,215,166 of record OY796862.1, read on the forward strand.
AAATGAATCAAAACAGCGAAGTATTTGACAGCGATTTGCGACGTTGCCTACTTTCTGTATAAACGCTCTTCACTACATAGTATAAAACAAAGTCGCTTTCTCTGTCCCTATATCCCTATGTATGCTTACATCTTTAAAACTACGCAACGGATTTTGATGCGGTTTTTTTTAATAGATAGAGTGATTGAAGAGGAAGGTTTATATGTATAATAACCCGGTTTATACCCGTGCGAAGCCGGGGCGGGTCGCTAGTTTAAAATAAATTCTAAAAAACCGTTTGTTCTTCAACTCGACTACTTCTTATTTTAAAGTGTCAAACACAACACTTCTTTGCAGTGGGGGGAAAAAAATGTGTAAAGAATGCAATGTGTTTTATTAAGGCAGCCAAATTGTAACTACTCTAATTGTCCGTATTTGTGCAAAAAGGAACCACCCAACAAACACGCACTTCTGAGATATCAGAGGATTTATAAAAACATGTGCAGCTCTGTTATATGAAGTAAAATTACTATTTATTTTATTTAAATTTATTGATAAATTACTTATTTAAGTATGTGTATATAAATCTGCTCTGAATACTCTTAAACTTTCTAGATAATTAAGAAAATGTGCATGTGGTTCCTTTTAACATTTACTAAATGATAGGTTTTCTCATATGCAAAAAGAACCACAACCCAAGGATTTACTGTTATAAATGAAACTATTGTATTTATATTATCCTAATAAAGCACACAAAAAAATAAAATAACCCATAGAGAGCTTTTATTCGACAATCAACATTATCATCAAATTGGATTTCGAAATCTACTGTATCTAGTCCATCTATGTCGTCTTCTATTGCATCATCACAAATGAGACCATTATTGTATTGCTTAAAGGTGAAGAAAGCTTCTCCAGAGGTTTCGAGGTTCTTCGTTACTTTCTGCTGTAATAAAAAAAGCTTTAAAATCAAAACGACAAAACCGCATGATTTTTAAATATACCGATATACCACCATATACCGTCGGCAAAATATTATTATTAAAATGTCGTTACTCCAGAAAATATGTTGTACGGTGGACTGGGGTACCCAATTGATACAATACATGCGCCTTGTACAAAAATCATGCGTAACAGTGACCTTAACTAGCAAAAAATTAAATAAATTTGTTAAATCTTTTTAATTTCGCGAGCTAGGGCGTAGCAATCCACCTTATTCCGCACAATACAGTGGCCTCGTGAGTTTAAATATCAAACAAATAATTAAATAGCTGTCCCGGCACCGCCGTAAACCATGGATAATTTGCTGATCCACAACAGTACTCTTAAAAGCTAGAATTAAACTGAATGTATTTTACCAAACTAGTACCTAAACCATCGACAGTTAAAAAAAATGACAATATCAATCGAACTGCGTCGGTAATTCTGATAGACCAATATTTTAAAATACGGTATTACAGTAGTTTCATCTCACGAAAGCAGATGAATCGAAACAAAATTACTCTTATTTCGACGTCATAAAAATCACGTAACCCACCTTCGGGAGATAAAACAACTATAGTTTCGTTAAAATACGAGTAAGTAGATGTATCGCTCCAATTTTATCTTTAGAATGTTTGCCTAATCCACAGTGGACTCCTCTTGTACTTACTTGTTGCACAATCTTTTTAAAATCACTCCACAATCGGGAATCAAATGTGGATAAAGCGTACATCTCAGATTTATTAAGTACTCAATGCATTAAATAAAACTACTTACCTGTTGTATCTTCATTATTATCTTCGGTGATCGTCTCCAATGCTTTATTTACCAATTGCTTGTCTCTACTCAACATTTTCACACTTAATTTTAAAATAAATTAACAACAAGTACAATGTAAACCGTTAAAATTTAAAAAAAACCCGCCACAAACATTTCCTCATTTCTCTTTCCTACTCCATCACCAGACCCTGTTCACCATCTATCTATAACCTATTCATTGAGAACATTCCAATGAGCCCAAACACGATACCTGTGCTGTAAGTTGGTAAGGGAGTTGGGTATGCTGCAAATTCTAGATGATGCTGCAGCATCAGGTCAAGGTTACTATGTTCTTCTAATATCATTGAAGTAACAGAATACCAAATTTCAAATCGATCAGACCTGTGGAAGATACTCACATCTATTCATCAACTAGAAAACCGCATTCAAATCGGTTCACCCGTTTAAGAGCTACGGTGCCACAGACAGACACACATAGCGGTCAAACTTATAATACCCCTCTTTTTGCGTCGGGGGTTAAAAACAATAGAACTTTCTTCGCGGAGAAAAAAAACCGGTCGCTATGTATCCGAACTACCTATTTCGTTGAATGTCACCTATTTTGACAGATGTTTGACGTTTTGCTTTGAAACTTCGAGTTATTTATAAGTTGTATATCATGCCGTTTGAGAGGTACAGCGATTTGCCAAACGTTACCCCAGCGGCATCTTGAATAACTCTGAAACCTCAAGACGCACAAATTTCATTTTTTGGGCACAATTAGGCACAAATGTGATGTATCTAAGTAGCTAGTTTGTACTCAGCGACGACCACCGGTTAAAAAACATGCCGCTGGGGTAACGTTACTCCAGCGGAATCTGTTTTACGTGAATATCTTTGGATATAATGTTAGTTGTTGCTGTTTGGTTCTGTTCTGCTTTTAGTGTATCTTATTTCCAAGGGAAAAATCATGTGGTCCTTTTTGTGTAGGTTTAGACCACTTTTACATACCTAGTATTCTTAAAAAAAAAAGTGAAAAACGAAATTTGTCGTGTGGTTACTTTTTGCATAACTACGGACAATTATTGTTCAAAGCGCAATGCAGGTATACTATTATATCTTGAAATACAATAAAAAGGGTTTGTCCGAAGGTCGTGCGAAAACCACTCCGAATTTTCAGTAGGTACCTACATTCGACAAAGTTGGCGGTTGACTACTTTTTAACCGACTTCCAAAAAGGAGGAGGGTTTCTCCGTCAATTATAGACAGATTTTGAAAATTATATTTTTGTTTGAAAGGGTATGCTCTCAAGGTGGTCCCATTTAAATTTTATTAACTTTGCTTGGATAGTTTTTGAGTTGGCTTCAATAATACGTATTTTTTTCCCACTAAATGATGATGATATGATAAGTTCATGTCACTGGTATTTTCATAGCAGGTAGTGGTATTCAAATTTGTGTGGGGTAGGTACCACAACTAAAAAGTGAAAAACAAAAACTTTTTACAAAAAAAAATCAACCGGCTTCCAAAAAAAACACTACAAAGCAAAAAATAAATTTAATTTCGGAAGTCGGTGACAAAAAACGAAAATTCAAAACGCCTGAAGATGATAAAGAGTGAAAAGATGTTTAGTATGTTATTGTGTATGTGGTATAGCGATTTTTTAATTCAAGTCAATTTAAGATAAATGGATTCTAATATTTTTACAGATCTGTTTGAAAAACCGAATGCATAAAAAGCAGTCAAAGTTACATGATGTAAAATGTAGCTAAACTTCGGTCACCGAGAGAATGCGTTTGTGACACCTGTCAGTTGGACAAGATTTGGAACTATAGTCTTGTATTCAGCTGACAGGTGTCAGAAACGCATTCTCTCTTCGGCCGGAGTGTAGCTATATTCGCACAGGCACAGACTATCCTAAGATGCGCCTACTAGCATTCATGCAGTGTCACTACGCTCACCTGTTGTACATCTCTTGCAGTATTCTCTGCTGTTTGACCGTGATGGCCGCCTCCCAGACATCATTCTGTATACCAGACAGACCCTGAAGAATATGCTAGCGGTTTTTAATTGTTTATTCTACTTATAGGCCGTAACTCCCTTATTCATGCAATGACGTTAATAGTATCTGTTGCATAGTGACGTTAATACTATTACAGTCCGGCAGTCGAGGGTATGCGATCTTGACACCTGTCAGTTTCATTCTAACAAATACATGTGCTTTGCGAATTTGATTCTGATTACTACTAGAAATTGTCCAACTGACAGATGTCAGGAATAAGGATGTAAAACGGTAAAATTACCCTGGCATAATACGGTACAAAAAAAAAAAAAATTACGTAATTTACGGTTTTTACGGTAAAATATGGTAATTCTCGGTAAAAAAACGTATTAAACGTATTCATACAGTTATACCCACTAAAACACTACAAATACGGGAGTAAGTATGTTTGTGTATGTCACTACTTCACTAATAACGGATAAATGGATTTGAATGAAATTCGCCTGAGAAATAATGCAGTGTTGGAACTTAAAAAAAAAACAGAAAACTGGGCTCGTGCGACTCATGCGTACTAAAAATCCCTAAAACTTAATTCTCAAGTTAAGAATTCAAGATATGAATCACACCATGTCATGGATTATAATAATATCATCTATCTGCAGAGGCAGAGCAGAGAACAGCACAAATTAAAATTGAAAACTTCATAAGTCGCCGGTAATTTTACCGTAATTTATATAAATGATCGTAAAATACCCGTATTTTACCAGCGTTTTCCGTAAAATTACGTAATTTTGCAACTCTAGTCAGGAGCGCATTCCCTCGACGGCCGGACTGTAAGTAATTTTAGTTATAGGACGTTTATGAATAAGGGAGTTAGGAATATTAACAGTTTGGTCTAAGAATGATGAGACCTATGTCCAGCAGTGGACTGATACAGACTGGTAATAATGAATCTCATTGAACAATTATTATGTTAGGAGGTTTTTAGAAGTGATTTTTTTATTTCTTGAATTTATGTATCATTAGATAAAAATATTAGATCAAAGTGATCAAACACGTTAAATCTGATCCTTCATTACATTCGATTAATTGTTGCCAAACTTTTTATTAAAATTCGATGATTTGTTGCTGTTATTGATATTTGCAAGCGAGCCAAAATACGGAACAGAGAAAAGGAGAGCCATGATATGAGCACTTTATGTGACGTAGTTAATTCGTCGCCATCAAAGGCACAGACTAGCTATGTAACAGAAAACAAGCTTCATACAATCGTGTTGCTATATATTATACTACATGGCAATATTCCACACGCTGCTATCCAGATACAGGACTGGGCCTTTCGGGCTCATGTAATCAATGTTTTTCTTGACCCTGAACCAACGCAACCTCACTAGAACAAAATCGTTCGATTTCGTTTGAATTAGGAATGCGTAAAATCAAAGAAGATTCCAAGAAACTACTGAAGAATAATAAGTGCGTAGGTAAGTATTACGGTTTGTTCCAAAAGTATAAAATGAAAAAGTAAACAGATCAGAAAACGTACGTTTAGATGCACAATTTGTAGTGTCACTTACAAATTGAATGCTTTGATTCGACTATTTGAATATTTAAACCCGAAATTCTAATTTTAAATCTTTTAGATATTTTTCATTTGACAGTTGAGGCTAATTTAATAACCTTATTTTCGTCGACGATATTTCAATTATAATTTAATAACATTATTCAACAAATAATTGTTGGAAAAGGTGGTGAGAAAGTAGTAACCTTCTAAATACAGATGAATGTTTTACAAATTGGCTTTAGTGAGTGATTGCGTAAGGGTCAGCTCACACCGAGACGCTACGCGCACTTTTTTAAGATCCGATCAATATCGAATTTATTTACTACGCAATAAGGTACACGCGCTGCACAACACCGCGCATCTAAACGTACGTACTTTGACACGCGTTCTCGCTCGCACTGAAATATACCTTTTCGTGAGGAAAATAAGTTAAGGGTTTATTTACACTTTCATCAGATACTTTTGGAACAAATTATAGTTAGCGGTATGTCGTCACGGGGTGTGCTTACCCCGGCGAGGCGGGAGGGCTGCGGCGCGGGCGGCGCGGGCGCCTCGCGCGACGAGCTGGGCCCCGCCGCCGGGGCCTCGCCCTCCCTAGTTATGTGAATGTGAGTCATCGCCCTGCCGACAAACGTACCTCCACTTATTTACATTTACCTAGTTTTAATCATTATCTTATTTTATTGTTTCAAATAATTATATTATTTATAATCACTGTTATAAATTTGCTACAATATGTTAACATTTCTGCTTGATGGCTATCATTAATAATTTATTATTTGAGTAGATTGGCGCTGATAGTCAAAATACAGGCTTTGACTAGTTCGGCTACAGATGTTTAATTTGACTTAAGTATAAGACATTTGTACCATTGTAAATAATTCAACTATGTTGGGGTCGGCTTCCAGTCTAATCGGATGCAGCTATTGTAAATTGTAAATAGTTATTGAAATAAAATATTATTATTATTTACTTTTAGGCCCGATTGCACCACAAATGACTAAATACTTTTAACGTTAAACATATGTATTAAATTATCATAATGTCTCTGTCATCTTCAAGCAATTGACAGAAACAGAACGATGTTTTAATATGTTTAGCGCTAAACGTATTTAGTCATTTGTGGTGCAAGTGGGCCAAATACGAACAAAAAATTAATTTGTAAGTGTTTTGTATAGTCCTGCATCGCGCTTGTAAAACTAATATAATTTGGTGTGTATTCTAACATACCTACTTAGGCTTGGGATTCGTTAATATCTATGTATGGTAGAGATTCTTCTACCTTTAATAATTCGTACAGAGGTTCTCAAATATAATGAAAATATCGACACCGGAAATTTCAATTGTCGTAAAGGACAGGGAAATACAATATCCTTTACGACAATTGAAATTTCCGGTATCGATATCTTGTTAGAATTATTACGTTTATTATTACGTAAACACAATCAACCTAACCTCACAGCCTATGAGATTAGGTTGATTGTGTTTACGTCACAAACGCGCATACGGCAAAAGCACCCATAACCATAGAAAAAGAAATAATACCTCGTATAGAACCGAAACTAGGCGAATACGCCCGAAGGTATAGATTACTATAGAACTATATTGAACAAATTGCGTTTCACATGTTGCGTTGGCTAAAAATATCATGCTCTTTAAACTGAAGGGCATATCAGTTCGAATTTGAACCTGTTCGTTACAGCAGTCTCGGTTCTACAGATACGAATTATTTCTTTTACTACGCTACCTCCCTAGCATAATGAAATGTTAGTGCACACGGCTACATATCAAGCTATACATTTCCAGTATAAGCTGACCTCTCTTTGTACGGAAATCCTATACAATTCGCAGGGCCAGATTTAAAGGCGTTGAGGCCCTGGGGCAACAAAGAAGTGGAGGCCCCCATTTTTTTTTGGTAAAGACGAATTTTTGGTCATAGCTTTCAACAATTTATAAGCAAGGTGGATTTTTGAGACGGGGTAGTTAATAGGTACCTTAACTGTTGTACCTACAGAAAAACCATCTAGGAGACTGCTTAACTTTTTGAGAAACTTTGATCACAGCATTCACAGATTTTGGAAAAAAAAAAACAGTCAACAAAGAAATGGGCAATATTCACAAAATCTTTTTTCATGTCAGTCGATCCTGTTTTTTATAAAGAACAAAATACTATAATACCAGATGAAGTTTGAGTAGGTACTAGAAAAGTCAGAAAACGCAAAAAAACTTTTCCCATACATTTTGTAGGAAATGAGACTCAAAATTACTTTTTCATGATAGATAGACTGACGCTGGGCGCTGACATCGAACAATCTATTTAATTCGGTTTTTGGGACCAGAGTAATTCAACGTATTTCATCACAAACACAACGTGGGACATTAAAGATAATGAAAAAGGTGAAACTTTGTGAATGTAAACTTTTGTCTCTTTAATTGACACAAAGAATGTATTTTTTTTTCTTATCTAAAAAAAACAAATTGTGGAGGTCCGGGGCTAGAGCCCCTGTTGATCTGCCCTAAATCCGGCCCTGACAATGCGAGATCAGCTTACACTGAAAATGTATAGCTTGAAATGTATCCGTGTGTACCGTTAGTATAGAATGAATCATGATATTCACCAATAAAACCAGTCATGAAAGAGGTCGTAACTCACATAGGGTTGACATTATGCGACAGCCGGTTCATGCGGAAGGTTCTGGTCCGTCGCCGCACGCCGGTTCGGCTGGCCGGGTACGTGCCGCCGCCGGATGGAGAGGTGTCCCGCGTACTCTTCAAGCTGGCGTCGCTGATTGGCTGGATGTCGTGGATACATGTCCACTGCGTAAAAGTAATGTTTTAATTTTTGTTGAATCGCATAATGGAATTGCAGATTTTTTCCGAAATATTGAATTAAATTATGTGAAACTAGCTGTTGTTCGCGACTTCGTCTGCGATCCAGGATAAAAAATACCTATTCTATGTCCTAACCTAGGTCATGATCTATTCCAAAATCTGCCAAATTTCATCGAAACCCGTTCATTCGTTTTAGCGTGAAAGCGTCACAAACTCATAGGCAGTGCTTGTACACACGGCTACACATCAAGCTATACATTTCCAATAAATGCTGATCTCACATTGTATAGGATTTCCGTACAATGAGAGGTCAGCTTATATTGGAAATTTATAGCTTGATATGTTAACGTACACGTGGTATTTGCGAAAATGAAAACCTACAAAATACGAAAATTGAATTTATTATTAGGGTTCGATTTTTCAATATTTTTAGTATCAGTAAGGCGTGAGTTTATGTATGTATGTATGTAAAATATTACAAATTAGAAACTTACCTCTGATTTGTCATCATGACTGATATTTCTACTCAAAGCGCTCCAACCCTGGGGGTGAATCTGTAAAAAAATATTATTTGTTATCAACATTGCTACAAAGTCATACAGATGGTATGAGGTAATCAATACATCTGAATGCGTATTTTCCAATAAATAATTCCAATCAGACCATTGCCTGAGAAGAATAAAAACCTTTCATGCAACAACAACGAAAAAATTGGGTAACCATTGGGAAAATACTGGTTCAAAACTTTGTTATCAGGTAACCATTGGGAAAAATACTGGTTCAAATCTTTATTAGTAGGTAATCATTGGGAAAAATACTGGTTCAAATCTTTGTTATTAGGTAAAAATTGGGAAAAATACTGATTCAAATCTTTGTTATTAGGTAACAATTGGGAAAAATACCTGTTCAAATCTTTGTCAAGTATTGGATAACGGTTCAACAGAACCATTGGAAAAATACTGGTTCAAATCTTTGTCATTAGGTAACCATTGGGAAAAATACTGGTTTAATTCTTTGTTATTGGGTAGCCATTGGAAAAATACTGGTTCAAATCTTTGTTATTAGGTAACAATTGGGAAAAATACCTGTAATTGTTTTTGTCAATTATTGGATAACGGTTCAACAGAACCATTGGAAAAATACTGGTTCAAATCTTTGTCATTAGGTAACCATTGGGAAAAATACTGGTTCAAATCTTTGTTATTAGGTAACAATTGGGAAAAATACTGGTTCAAATCTTTGTTATTAGGTAACAATTGGGAAAGACACCTGTTCAAATCTTTGTCAAGTATTGGATAACGGTTCAACAGAACCATTGGAAAAATACTGGTTCAAATCTTTGTCATTAGGTAACCATTGGGAAAAATACTGGTTTAATTCTTTGTTATTGGGTAGCCATTGGAAAAATACTGTTTCAAATCTTTGTTATTGGGTAACCATTAGAAAAATACTGGTTTAAATCTTTGTTTGTTAGTTAGTTTAAACTATCTGTCTCATTATTTGATTAAAAATACTTTACAAAATCTCCATACCTGTAAAGCGCTCACAACTTCAGCATCATTGCCGTCCGGGAAGTCAGACACGAACTCGACGCGGTTCTGCTTGCGGTTGCTATCGAACAGGTGGTCATACATGGTGGCAATAGGGATACTTTGCCGGCTCATTTGCATCAATCGGTATAGATTCGGCTGCAAAAAAGATGCTGGTAGACATTATGCTAGTCAATTTTGTCTAATAATTGAGTTAAAAGAATAATTATGAAATAACCTTTTTTGAAGGGTTTAATGGGGATATTTTAAGATTTTATTTGATAACAATGTGGGTGCTGTATCCTGTATCTGAGCAATTGGCTACGGCACTAAGTGACGCGGGTTCGATTCTTGCGTGGAACAAAATACATAATTATACTTATAAACCTAAAGATAGGTAATCCAGATCTAAATGTTGTTTGAGAGAATGTTTTATAAAAGAAAAAACAGACTAACCTTAAATCCATTTAAGTCCTGAGCCAGTGTATTCAAATTCAAATCGTGTATGAGAACAATAAGTCCGCCCGTCGTGCACATGACCATCTGCTTCGCGTCCGGAGACAGCCGACATCTCATCAGACTCGACGTATGAAATACTCTTTGGTAAACAAGGTTGTATTCGGTATAAGAGTTGATATCCCACGTGTATATGCTCCCGTCTAGCCCTGAAGTGACCAGTAATTTGTCTTTGACTGAAAATTCTATGTTTTTCACCCATTTGGAGTGGCCTAGTAGAGATCGTATCTTTTTCTTGAGGTTCCGGACATCCCATAGAGCGATTGTCGTGTCGTCTGAACATGTTGCGAACATTCGTCCATCAAGGAATCTAAAAAGGTTTATGAATTTCTGAATGTATACCCAAGAGTTGAGGATGGACTGAAGAGGTGGAAAGAGGTAGTTCTCTTTTTATCCATGGATAAATCTCGTTTAATTCTTATTCTTTCTCTTTCTCTAAATCAAAATTAAAAGTAATTTATTCAAATTAGGCTGAGAATCAGTTCTTTTTGAACACCAAATTACATAAAGAAATGTTAATTCTAAATGTTCAAAGCAAGTTCAAAACTAAGTATTACTTACTTAACACAGTTGACACAGTCTGAATGTGCTCCATTTACTGAATGTATCCTCTCATGTGTGAGCGGGTCAAATATTTGTACCGACTTCTTTTCACATGCAGCCACCAATAATGTCCTGAAATGTTACATTTATTGTCAGACACTTTTACAGAACTCAATAAAAAGATGTCGAAGTGGCTTGGCAGAGTGATTGGTTTTATTACACACACATTCCAGTATGGAACAACCGTTCATTATACCACTAGTCTAGTTTATTTCTTTGTTCAGTCTATGAGATCCAATCCTCAAAAGACCATCTCAGACACTAATCTGCATGGTCCTCAAATGCCTGACCAAGATTATGTCTAGATTTTAAAAGAGACCGTGACCTCTGAGTTTGTTTCAGTATTCCTACTCAGTTTTAAAACATAATTTGTTTTAGATGTGTTAAAGTGTTTTTTTTTACAAAATTACAGAAATAAATATCATTTATGTCTCATGCCAGTGGCCCAATTTACATTTTATCAAAGATTGTCAATAAAATTGTAACTAGTTGGCATAAATGGATCTTGCCCGCGTCATATAGATTTGATGTTTAAGTTTACTTGTTATGGTTCCTTACATATCTTGGAATTTATGGGTAGCACAGTGCAGACAGAGGAGCAAAATTACGAAGTTTGTTCTTAGCCACTAAATTTTCAGTGAAAATATTCCTACATGAGCATGCTCGAAAACACACTACAAGAAATATTCTTTTAAACTCTATTTCAGCTGTGTTTTAGTTCATTGTCTATTTATCAAAGAAATACTGCTACTCTCTGTTCTGGCCCTTACATAAACAGCCTGTGTATAAGATACATTATTTAAACTAAAAAAACATACAATTGTAAAATTTATATTGACAGGCAATACTATTTTTATTTATTTAGTTTACTTAAAATCAAATGAATATTATTAATTTATTTCTTATCATTAACAGTGGTAACTATGTATCTTTTAAAATAAGGAATTAATTTTAGCTACCCATTACTTTTGAGAAACCTTTATTTGATGTGACATTTAATAATGATAATTCATTTTTAAATTAATTTAACTGCTGTGTTTTTACTTTTTTAAAGCAGTTTTAATGACGACTGGAGCCAGGAGCAGTCCAACGTGTTTAGCAGCAAATCAAGTTAATTACCAGATAATTATACATGCAAGTATATTCTTGGTTTTAGAATGGAATTGAAGCGAAACCAAAGTCAAGGTTAACATGCGTTGTTCAAACATCGCACACATACCCTTCCGGGGAGAATTCAAGGTTGAAAACACCTCCAGTCGGGGGAATCTTGTCGCGTTCGGAGTCCCATGATGCAATGGGTCTCATGCCGCAGTACAAACTCTTCGCGAGCGCATCGCTCTCTCCGATAGAATACTGATACCCCAGCTCTCTCTGTCTTATGCGATATGGATTAAATGCTGAATATTTAGCCATGTAAATCGAATTGTCTTTGTTAATGTTACCCATCTTGCAATGTTTATGACACAAATGCTTCACACAATACAAGGGATTAAGTACTCAATGTTACATTGATATAAATACAGTCAGAAACCATTAACGACATCGTTTTTCACATTGATAGATGAATTTTTAATGTAAATAGGAGTGATAGAACTAAATTAACATCATAAACTTTATACACAATTCACAGAGCCACAATTTTAATTTTTTGACGTTTACTAAATAGACAGCTGCGTTCCGTTTAGTGAACTTGTGTGGTTGCGGGTCGATTTTTAGATGAATTGCCAACTTAAAAATTAGCTAGAGAATGTTTTTGTATATGTCACCGTAAAATTATAAACCTCGTTAGTTTATAATCTATCGGTATTATTTCCATTAGATTACAAACTGTCGAAAAATTGTGAACTGCGACAAATCATTTACGATTTAACGCATTATTTTTCGATAGTTTATATTATATCCATGAGAAACGAGCGCAGTAAGTGCTGCCGCTACCGCGGCAGCGCTTACTGCGCTCGCTCGACTCACGCGGTTGGTCACAGTTCTAACCTAACCTAACCCTAATTTCACCCAGTTCACAATTTTTCGACAGATTATGATCTAACGGAAATAATACCGATAGATCATAAACTAACGGTGCTCACAATCTTACGGTGACATATATAAACATTACTAGCTGCGCCCTTTCAGTATATTAGAATGTACTCTGTGCTGCGCCCCGCGGTTTCACCCGCAGAAGTCTCAATCCCGTGGGTATATCGGGATAAAAAGTATCCGATGTGTTAATCCAGGTTATAAACTATCTGTGTACCAAATTTCATCCAAATTCGTTCAGCCGTTTGAGCTTGAAGAAGAGACAAACATACAAACATACACACACATACATACACTTACAAACTTTCACCTTTATAATATTAGTGTGATAAAAAAACCCTGTTTGAACTAAAAGGGGCTCATAGGTACTGCGATAACATTACTTAAAAGCAATAAAAAATCGAATTATTATTGAAAATAGAAAAGTTATTGCTATTTAAAAATCTCTTTTTTAGTAGATTTCAAAATTACCCCAAATTCGTTAAAAATTTGCCAATTTTCAACAGGTTATTATAAGTTATGACTTGTAGACATTCGCTAAGTGACGACCGTCCGCGCCCCATGTAAAATTCCCCACTGAAAAAAAAATGAGACGATTTTTTTCGGTTTTTCTGGATTTTACCGCAAAAATAGACTCTCAGTACCCCTCACGGATCGAACAGGGGTTTTTTTACATGTTGTATAAACAGTTAAGCTACGGTTTCCTAGAAAAGCGGTGACCGCTCGCGTAGCGTCCGCAATTTAAGTTGGTGTGGTTTCCTAGAAAGCGTTGTTGACACCGTAAAGCAAACCCCGTCCCCCAAAGATTGAAATCGCTAGATTTGCCCTCATCGTACTCAGTTAACTCAGTCAGATGAAAAAGTGTCCATACTGAGAAGAATAACCTTACACATTTTTAAATATCGTTTCCATGACAAACAGGTGCAGATTGTGTGTCAGAGGTGTCAAACGAAACAGAAACGCGACTGTCTTTTGACGCGGTAGGGCGAATCTAACGATTTAAATCCTTGCCGCTGTTATCATTTTCATGAAAACTATCACTGCGGCCATCAAGTGCAGCCACCGCTTTCATATGAAACCGTAGCTTTAGCTAGATATTTAGTCTTTTAATTAGGTACCTAGTGTAAATAATTAGTTGTGTCAAAAATAGTAAAGTTACATTACGTGCAATAAATATCCATCGTTAGAAAATGCCTTTTTAGGATTCTTATGGTCCGACCGACCTTTCATAAGGTATGGTCATACTCCAACTGCACCGAAATCAAGAGACCCCAGCAAGCAAGCTAGCATTGGTTTTGTTTTTGCTTTGGTTGAAGTAGTCGCTCGATTTTCCACGAGGGGCACTTTTCAAGCACGTATGATTGTTTAGAGGTTTCATAATAATGACATAGGCCATCCTCAAGCATCGCCACATCGACTGGTTCTGCTTGGGTTCCATTTAGTGTTGTTATCGTAAAAATCTGAGCTGCCGTATGTTACAGTCTGGATTGCCGTATTTATTTTGAAAAAAAATCTCTTCCTCATTTGTTTTTTTTTTTCCATAAAGGTTTCTTATCGTTTCTATTACTTTAGATTCATGTTTATCTAGAGTGTACTTCTCCCAATTTCTCCTTGCTTCTCGCACATGTCGCGCACGTGGTACAGTATCCTTGATTTTGAATCAGTTGTCATCGATTTTTTGAAGGTCATTTTCAGTTTTGACAATTCGTGGTAGTTTCTGGGTTAGTGGCAACATTGACGATTTTTTTCTCTATTATTGTGCCGCATAGATTCTTCAGGTGACAGATATTTGAGTTTCATTTTCGTTTAATTCAATAAGCTAGTGAAAAAACGTTTCGTATAACCTCTAATCAATTGCCGTATTTTGTGATACGGCAATGAGAGGCCTGCCGTATGCCGTATTTTCCGAAAATATATCGTGGATTGCTGTATCAATAACAACGCTGGTTCTATTCTACGGGCACTGAAAATGACACTCACATGATGCGAACATTTTATTTTCGGAAAGTTTATGTTTTTGGCGCTTTTTTGTGTTATAGAAACACTGAAATTCAGCTGCCATAACTTGACAATCACCTGACATTTTGACAATTACCTATTGACTGTGGCCCTGTAAAAAGGATTTTGTTATCAAATTTTCTTGTGATTACATCAATAACATACGTGTACTTCTCCCTATTTGTTGCGTCATTATAATTATTATACTGTTATAGTTCCTACCTGTTGTGTATTTTGAAGAAGATGGCAGAAATAAGTGAAAAGTATAACACAAAATGTCCTGGTGTCAAACGTCTAATGAGAGAGGCCATGGAGTTGGCGGAGGCCACAGAGGAATATTGTGCGCGGCCTTTGGAAGACAACCTATTCGAGTGGCACTTCACCGTGCAAGGCCCGAAAGGTACAGATTTTGAGGGAGGTATTTACCACGGTAGGATATTGTTGCCCAAAGAATATCCTATGCATCCACCTCACATAATACTGCTGACGCCCAACGGAAGATTCGAAGTCAACAAAAAGATTTGTTTATCCATTTCTGGGCATCACCCTGAGACTTGGCAACCTTCATGGTCAATAAGAACCGCCTTATTGGCTTTGATCGCGTTTATGCCGACTCCAGCTGAAGGGACTATCGGATCGCTCGACTATTCGCCTGCTGAACGCAAGGTACTCGCCAAGAAATCCATAACTTGGGTGTGCTCCCAGTGTGGAGAGATTTCAGCTCTGCTGTCATCAACAGCAGCTAAACCAATTACTGACGAAGAAAAGTCAGTGTTGAACCAGATAGCATTCAAAGCAGAAGAGGAGCAGACTGCTAAAGCCCCAGCTGAAGAACCTGTTCATGAGCCAGAGCCACAAGTGTTGGAATCAGTTGAACCTACCAATAGTTTCTTAGATCAGCTGACTGAAATACTGGTTGCCTTACTACTAGGAGCCATTGGCATTTTTATTTACAGGCGTTGGAATGCACATTATCCAACATCTGAGACAGAGCTGTAACTTTTAACAGATTTTTATATTAGGGCCTAAGAATAATTTTGAAGTATTTGCAAGTGAATGCATCCTCCTCTTTATTAAGAGATCATAATTCAAATTGGGGTGTTCACTTAAACAGGTTTAATCATAAACATACCTATCAAAGTTTTGGTTTTCTGATAAATGATATGATTTTTTCAATTGTGCCTTAAGAATAAGGATGTAATACTTATAGGGCGTCCAAATGCCTCTCTAAAGGGAAACAAAATTACATCACTTCATTTTTTAATTGCTCATTATCATTGACTTTACTGTTTGTACAATTTATTTATTATTAAATACCAGGATGCACGATGTTGTAAAATGAATAAATACAGCATTTCAAGTTACATAGTAACTCTGAATTTATGCAAATAATTAATTTGTGTGCAATAAAACTGGGTGTCAACACTTATTTCTTGCCAAATATTGCAAAAATGATCTTTAGACCTTGTGATCTCTGAAACCTAAGTGACCTACTTTTACATACACATTATTATGAATGAAAAGATAACATACGGCCCATGTCTCAGTGTTATATTATTTTATAAAGTATGGTCACGTTGGGCATGTGATTAAAATCCTTCCGAGGTATGAGAAAAGTACTTGCTTTGGCAAATGCCAAATTATATGTATGTATTTCAAGTGTTCTTCTATACTAGTAACATCTAGGACTTTTAAAAATGTCTTTTGTTATTTTGGTTATACAAAACATATTTAAACAATTACAAAATGGCTATAGCGCTGGTAGAACATTTGATTTTTTGATACAGCTAATATATATGACTCCAATATTCTAACACTGTTATTTGTAAAATAAATGTTGATCTTTATTATCTCTAAGAATTCTTTTTGATTACCATAGATAAATTATTGTTTTGTAAATTAATATTGCACCATCTCGTGGATAGTATCTAGTACACTAGTAATGAGTACAGGCTTCTGACCTGTACTGGTAACATTCCAAGAGCTTAGCTGTCATTACAATAATCTTTTGGAATCGACATTGTATTAATACATAAGTTTTTATTAAGTAAAATTATTGTAGTGATAAGTTCGTGTGACTGACACTGTCATGGCCACCATCAGGGATTTTAATACACAAAAAATTGGTCGCTAATTAGTCGAAATTTTTCGCCGAATATCAGAATTTGTCGGTCACTGATTTAAAAGTTATAAGGGTTTATAGATGGCCGATCTGGGGATCATTTTTCCAGCTTGGCCCAATTGAATCTCCAAAGCTAGGGCACCTAGCGAAGATCTGCTTTCTCCCAAATTTTGTCGCTAATTAATCGCAATTTTTCGCCAAGTCACAGATTTAGTCGACTCTAAGGCCTGTATTCCAGAACGTCACTCAACACTCAAGCATGGTCCGTATTACAGAACGTCACTCAATACTCAAGCATTGCTTAAAACTAGATTCAAGCCATTTGATTGGTTGAAACTAGTTTTAGTAATGCTTGAGTATTGCGTGACGTTCTGTAATACGGACCTTAGGTCCGTATTACAGAACGTCACTCAACACTCAAGCATGGTCCGTATTACAGAACGTCACTCAATACTCAAGCATTGCTTAAAACTAGATTCAAGCCATTTGATTGGTTGAAACTAGTTTTAAGTAATGCTTGAGTATTGAGTAACGTTCTGTAATACGGGCCTTAGGCCCGTATTACAGAACGTCACTCAATACTCAAGCATTACTTAAAACTTGATTCAAGCCATTTGATTGGTTGAAACTAGTTTTAAGTAATGCTTGAGTTTTGAATGAGGTTCTGTAATACGGGCCTTAGACTATACTTAAAAAACTTACTCATTATATCTTCTAAACTAAGACCCGACTAAATTTGTGACTTGGCGAAAAATTGCGACTAATTAGCGACAAAATTTGGGACAAAACAGATTTTCGCTAGGTGCCCTACCTTTTTGAGATTCATCTGGGCCAAACTGGAGAGATGCTCCCCAGGTCGGCCACCTATAAACCCTTATAACCTTTGAACCAGTGACCGACAAATTCTGATATTTGGCGACAAATTTCGACTAATTAGCGACAAATTTCGACTAATTAGCGACAAATTTTTTATGTTATCAAAATTAAAATCCCTGATGGTGGCCATGCCAGTGTCAGTCACACGATAAGTTTTATTTTTTATGTATGTATATTTTAATGTGTAAATTAGTTGTAACATTGCTTTCAGAATACTATGTTGCATTGTTTGACTAACATAAACTTTGTAAATTCACTACATAAATGGTGTAATTATTTGCAAGCCCCAAAATCCATTATTCTTCCTCACAGGAAGTAAATTAACATAAGGTTGCCTTTTGTTTTGAGTAATTACAAATTTTTACCCGACTGCTCCAGAAGGAGGGTAATGTTTTTCGAGAGTATGTGTCTATTTTTTTTGGCACGCTCTGTAGCCTAAACGGCTTGAAGGATTTAACATATGAGGTGTCGTTAGGTTCGTCTTAACAGTGGAAGTGACATAGGCTACATAATATTTATATATTGCATCTGCAAATACAAAAAAAAAAGAGGGGTAGGTTTGAAAAAAAAAAAACATTATTGGTATCAAATAAAAGTTAGTAATGAGTCAATTCCAAATATATACATATTTATATATTAATAAATCTAAAAAGTTTGAAATAAAACAAATTATTAAAAAAACAAAAACCTGAAACTGAAACCTGAAATTTTGGTGAAACTTTTGTTTGTCCCCGTCTGCAATACCAAAATCCTATAGATTATAATGCTTGTTTTTCTTTTTTATGAGTTTTTGCAGTCGGGTTTTTTGTTTTTTTAATAATTTGTTTTATTTGAAGGATGTCTTTAGTCTCGCAACAGCAAGACTCTTTTTGTCCCCGCCTGCAATACCAAAATCCTATAGATTATAATGCTTGTTTTTCTCTTTTCAGTTATGAGTTTTTGCAGTCGAGTTTTTTGTTTTTTTAATAATTTGTTTTATTTGAAGGATGTCGTTAGTCTCGCAACAGCAAGACTCGTTGCTTATTCTGCATGTCATGGTGGGGTGGTATGAAATCTCTGCTCCCAAAAAATAAAACATTGTTTGACATTAAATTTATTTATTACGATATTATACCAAGATACATCTAGAAAATAGCTTACAAAGTAAGAAATATTTGGGTGCTGTTAATCCCTTCACCACTGTGCGTTCTGCCAGTTTATACTGGGTTAGAAAAGGTGACAAAAGTGTGGTGTTTATAAATCATTTTATTAGATTAAATCTGCCACATTCATAGGCATCTCATCAATTTGCGTGGAGTAGTACTGTTCAATGTCTCTGAGGATCCTGATGTCATCTGACTTGACGAAGTTGATGGCCACACCCTTGCGTCCGAAACGACCTGACCTGCCGATCCTGTGGATGTACAACTCACGGTTGTTGGGCAGATCGTAGTTGATGACTAGAGATACTTGCTGCACGTCGATACCCCTTGCCCAAACGTCAGTTGTGATAAGGACACGGCTGAAACAATACAATGTTTATATCAACTACATGTTTCAGTAAACAGTAATATTTTTTTAGTGCTAATGACATCATTAAAATCGGAGCACAATTCTTTGGGTGACCAGTTACGTCATCCAGAATAACAAGCAGTTACACACGTTCGACTAATGACGCCTGCAGATTACAGTTAACTTGCGAGTTCCTTATAACGACCTGAATGTCAAAAGTTTCGGTATTCAGAAAATTGGTCTCTCGACTCTAAAGGCCAATTTTCGGCAGGGGCGATCTGCCCTGGCCCCTGGTCCCGGGGCCCCCTTAATCTTGAGAAGTACTTTTTAATCAAATCCCAAAGAGGGTCAAAATATGTTCAGTAGCAAGCAGTTTGGTGTTGCGATTTGCCCATTATGTATGCAAAATATAAGTCTAGGGTGCTAAACTTTTCGAGCTCACTAAGCTCACTCTTACATTCTTATTGAAGTGAAAACTTCTTTAGGCGCGTTGGGCATTTTTGAGATGGAAAAAACAATTGAACTCGCGACACCGTTACAAACACCTCAATTTTGTAAACGCGATTGTGCTCTTTATTTATATTACGTTACGGATCAATGTTCTATGCAAGTATTTTTCTTCCACCAAGGCGATCTTGTTCTAGTTTTCACATCTGTCGGCACTCCCGGAGTGCCAGTTTTTTTAATTATTTGATATAAATAAATCGACAAAGTAACTCTTATTTCTGCATGAATTGTGAGAAGAAAACCTTACCCATACCTACGAAGCGGGATGCTTACATTTTGGAGATCGCTTCACTCGCTCTAGTCAACATTCTTTTAATTCTCAAACGTTTCTACATACGTCGGCAGGCAAACTTAACTCTTCTTTCTGTAATTTTTTATGTCCACAAATTATGACTGAATACTACTAATTTAATAGATTAATAATGAGCACTGCCACGTTGTGTAAGAGGGTCACACTCGATTAGTAATGCAAAAGAAGCTTTATGTGTGTCGCTTATAGTTTGTTTCTATGAAACAGTATGATGTGACGTGTCGCGCTATGATTTGTGTTCAATGCCACGTGACCAATGGCTTTATGTTTGCTTAAAACTAACTAGCTGCCCACCCCGAATCGCTCGGGTAGCACTAAGTACTTATCTATGGTGCACCTACCTATCCCTACCCTACCTACCTACATATATACCTACCCATAGGTAAGGTAGGTACCTACGCTGTCTTGTCAAAATTTCAATTTTGATTTTGCGGCTGTTCCTTTGGGTTTTTCCAATTTTTTTTCTAATCCACCCCTGTATTGAGGCGAACAAAACAAAAAAAAAAAACTAATCGGTCAAATCATTTTCGAGTTTTTGCGAGGCAAGGCAGATTCTGCCTACCCCCATGGGAAGAAGGCGTGAGTTTATGTATGTAATGCACGGCATTTGATTTTTATTTATATAAATCTAAAATCATTTATAAAATTATGTGAATTTTTTATATTACTCAGTACCATTCTACAATACAAAATTCATACGGTATTTTTCTTATCGTCAACTAACCTATTAAAGTGCATCCAAACCATAGTTACTTTTTGTAGAGCAACTTTTTGCAACATGATAACAAAGGCTCCGGGGCAAACTTACAAGCACGACGCGACGCGACACTGATAGAACAATTTCTGAGAAGTTTTCATGGAAATTGTTCCACCAGAGTCACGTCGTGCCTGTCTGCTCCGAGCCTTAACACTTTCGCTGTCCGCAAAGCAGACACAATAGTTAAACAATTGCCCTGAATCTTATGTGGTTCATGGGACAGCGATAGTGTTAAGTAAGTTTCTATAGCTTTTAGTTAGTTTACTAAATAACTTTATGTTATCCATTGTTGCCCACCACTTGCAAACGTAGCTACACAACCGAGAAGACCGATGCGCCCTGATATTGTTATGCAGCCTGGGCACCCGACAAGCTATGTTCTATGTTATGGGGTTTGGTTTCCGCACTTAGTCCGTCAGGTGGACCACTGTGCGTGGGCCATGGCGGCCGTTTGGTGGTTATTCCAACCAGCCCACCTCCCTCCAGAAGTTAATTAAAACTCCTGGTCTGTCAGAACGTCAGTGAGAGATCTGGGTGACCCGAGGGTTTCTGTTCTAATCTTAGTAACACCTGTGCATTCGAAGAGTACGTGCGCGACAGTTTCCTCAGCCTCCATGCACGCCCTGCACAGAGGACTGTCCGTTATGCCTATTGTGTGGAAGTGTCTGTTTAGCGAGCAGTGACCCGTGATGGTCCCCGTCATCAGGCGCAGGCCATTCCTGTCAAGGCTTAATAACGCCTTGTTAGCCTGCTATCCAAGGATGGCATTGCTTCCTTGGACTGCTTGCAGCCCGGTGTCGAGGTCCACCAATTCTCCGCTTGGGTTTGGGTGAACTCCTGTAGCCACCTGCGTATTTGGTTGAAGGGAATTGGCACGATAGGCTTGGGTCCACAGACTGCTGTGCTAGAGCTGCATCGTTACCCAGCAATCCGCTGTGACCCTTTATCCATTGCAGTGTCACCGTATTGCGGCTAGATACCGTTACTTGTTCTAGTGCATTGTGACATTCTAGTGTTAACTTTGAAGTAATATATTTTTTCTGTAAGGATTGGAGAACTGAGGCGCTATCGGAGAGTATACATATGTGAGTGTCCGTAACTCTCCTGGCTTCTATGGCGTGGGCCGCCTGTATGATGCCCACACACTCCGCCTGACAGACAGTACACCCAACAGGCTTAGTCTACCACAGTTTGTCACTATTGTATAGTGTCTAGTCTAACATTAAGAACCAACAAAATTTTCTGAGTTTGAGGAAGTAATAATAATTGCACATTAGGTGGAGAACCCACCATGACGTATCCCGTGTGGGATCGCTTTCTTGTTGCACCACATGTTTTACAAAGTGCGCTACTTATATTCAAAATGCATAAAATACGACACCGAGCCGATTGCATGGCACATCGCAGTGTGATCTGCCTAAACTATCACAAGTAATGATAATAACAAATTATATACCTTTGCCCAGAGCGGAACTCCTTCATAATGTTGTCTCTTTCCTTTTGCGGCATATCACCGTGCATTGAGCTGACTGTGAAGTTAGCTTCTTGCATCTTCTGTGTGAGCCAGTCCACCTTTCTCTTAGTGTTGCAGAAGATGACTGCCTGCGTGATGGTCAATGTGTCATAGAGGTCACAAAGAGTGTCAAACTTCCACTCCTCACGCTCCACTGCTACAAAGAACTGCTTGATTCCTTCTAGTGTCAACTCGTCACTGTGAACATAATTTGTATTTTTTTTAATTTTTGGTGTGCTCTCATGATGAATCATAGTTTCTTTTTCAAATAATGGTTAGCCTGCTACTGAAAATGTAAAATTTTATTAATAATATTCTGTACACTCAGAAATTTTATTTGGAATACATACCGTTTAACCAAAATCCTAATAGGATCAGTCATGAATTTGGAAGTCATTTCCAGGATCTCATGAGGCAGTGTGGCAGAAATGAGCACAACTTGCGTGGCAGGTGGCAGATAGCGATATACATCATAGATCTGTTCTTTGAAACCCTTGTTTAACATCTCATCAGCCTCGTCAAGAACCAGCATTTTGATGGACCGTGTTCGTAGTACACGTCTCCGAATCATGTCTAAAAAAAATATCACAGGTCAATTTTTTTTTAATATTCATTTGACATCACGTAACAGACAACTTGGGGATACTAAGGCAAATGGTTCTAATAAAACTGTTATGTTACTGTTTATAAACAGTAACATAACAGTGGTGATGGTGATCAATGTCATCACTACAAACACTGGTTGTATATTAGTATTCTTATTTAAAACCGACCAATATCTCAAACCCTGACATAGGCAAAATGGTCGAAAATTTGTTGATGGAGCCTTAGCCAAATTACTTACACAAGATGTTGAAATAAGCATTAGTAATGAGCCTTGGCCCAGCAGTGTGACAGACAGACAGTAAAGCTGAAAACAATGTATAATAAAATTTTCATGCTTTTCTATATACAACTTTAAATCAACTTACCAAATACTCTGCCAGGTGTTCCTGAAACAACATGCTGACCATAGTCGAGCTTCCTGATGTCTTCACCAAGATTTGTACCACCAATGCAAGCATGACACTGTACATTCATGAAGTCACCCAAGGCAAGTATCACTTTTTGGATCTGAGTGGCCAACTCGCGGGTAGGCGACAAGATTAGAACTTGAGTTTCACGTAGTGTGGTGTCCAAAGACTGCAGAATGGAAATTGAAAACGTCGCAGTTTTACCAGTACCAGACTGTGCTTGAGCTATCACGTCTCTGCCTTTAACTATAGGCAGTATACTCCTCTGTTGGATTGCGGACGGCTTCTCGAAACCTGAAAAAATGTGAAAGTGGGTGATGTATTGCCGTTGCCGCGTCAAAACGAATGCAAAACAGAACTAAAATTTTGGCAGTTTGACCCTGATATTTTATGTTTATACGTACCATAAGTGTATATCCCTCGTAGTAACTCGTCTCGTAATCCCATTGAATCAAAAGTTGGGATAACTTCCACATCTTCGCTGGTGTCGAATTCAACATTCGACAAATCTTCTGATATTATTTTACGATTATAAGAAACTTCTGATGCAGTCATCGTGCTTCACAGTTATTGTAATTATCTAACGGAACTATTTTATACGGAAGCTACAAGAACAATCAAAATATTTTGAAGAAATCAACGAGGTTGGACTTGATTCATACTCGGTCTAGCCACTAGCAAAGCGGTGTGTGTAAATTTCTATTCTACCTCTCTTTCTTATTACATATGAGCAAAAGAGAGGTGTATATAAAATTGATACGATCATACGAAACAAAATATTGAACATCAATATGGCCGCAAAGATGGCCGACTGCGACTGCCGCTGGTGCGTAGTTCACAGATTATATGAGTATACCATAGCTAAAGAAAAAAAAGTGATAGGAAAGGATCGAATTTACACAATCGATTTCTTTCTTTGCATTGCCCGTCGGTTTCATTTTGCCAAAAAATCTCAATATTGATGAAAGGATGATTAATGACAATTTTGAGAAATGTATGATAAGGGGATCTTAGCTTATATTTTACTCTTAAATAATTTTATTCCAGTAATAAAAACGTAGAATAAAAACGACGAGGATATTTTGGCCGCATTCCGAGTTAAGTTAAAAGTGATTATATCGCGTATCCGACCAAATTTAATAGTCACAAAATGTAAGGTTTATTGAGTAATAATTGTGGCTTTGGACTTTGGTCGGATTCGCGATACTATCACTTTTATCGTAACACGGAATGCGGCCTTTATTGACTGTGCAGCAAAGCAATAACAAAACGCATCTCAGAACGCATTCGGACCATTCAGATTTCGAGTTTATTTGTGGTCAAAAGAACGATCATATTTGATTTTGAACGAATCAAAATGGATGCTGGGTGTGAATGAACTATGTACTGAAAAACGAACAGCTTTTTATCGAGTTGTGTCGTGGGCCCGATTATAATTGGGAATCCGGCGTCGCGATTTTATTTAGCCATAATTTAAACAGTGAGAAAAGTAAAGTGTTATAGGAAATAGGATCGACCGTAATATTGTACAATAGAGAAGTCACCGTGTCGGTAATGTGTTTATACGCAAGATTCGGTGGAGCCCACAATCCGCAGGTGGCATTAGGATGAGGACTTTGACGGATATATTGTATGTCGATCCGAATTCGCGAGTGTTTGATGCGTCGGTGTTCTCCAGTCTCGGTGCGACATGGCGAGACGGTTCGGACTAAAGTGTCGCTCGCGTGATGTATGAGCGGTCAGACATGAAATGCATATACAGGAAGGAACAAACACAACTCTGACAACATGTACCAAAATGACAGAGGAAGTAGACAGAAGACATGGCGTGAATGGTAACAGCAGTAGTAAGGGTGCTAGTGAGGATGCTCCTGTGAACAGTTCTGCTCTCACTGCTACTGGTGGGAGGCTAAAGTTTTTCAAAGGTGGGTGTCATTATGTCACATTGCACAGTGCTACTAAATATACGGGGAGACTCCCAACGATTAGGTAGTTAGCTATTCATTGTTGTACCCGCTGGGCCAGTTAGTGTGTTAAGACAAACTAGAAAGTCATTCATGCTCTGATAAGCCTACATAAGCACATTTGACCGAGCCGTTGCCAATTGTCTTAAGCACAGCTTCTGTACTATTGTTGTGAGTTTCGTAAGGAGCTGTGGCCACCCTAGCGGAAACAAACAACTATTTGATAATGTCTTAGTGAATTACTATTATTTGGATCATTCAATGTGAAGTGTGCTTGTGAAAACATAGTATGTGAAGGAATGTTATTGCTATTATTGTAAATTACATGTAAAATAGTAATTGAGTTGTACACCTGCAACATACATGAATAAGAAATTTCATACAAATTCTTTTTTGACTGGTATTAGTGTCAAAATAACTTGTTTTTGCTAGACAACATGGTATGCAAACATGCATGTATGGCAAGATTTTGTTAGTAATTTATACAAAATTCATAATGTGAATTCATTATATTAGGTTTTATACATTCCACAAAAGAATTCAAAAATATGGTACACAATATTGAGTTCCCTATGAAGAAACTATGTATCTCATAGTTAAACAACAGTAATCTTAGTATAGTGTAGTAGTTAGTTCATCATTACTTGAGTTAAATTTCTTACACCTGTGAGTGTATATCATTGTGGATCAACATCAATTTCACTTGAGTCAGTCAAGCAGGTGGTGCAGCAGCAAGTGACAATATAAAGTGCTCTATCACTTAACAAATACAACAGTATTAACATACATTCCTTCAGACAGTCTGTGTGTCAACAATCTACACATTTTGTTGATTGACCTTTGTGATGTTCTGTTCCTTGTATTTATCAATATTCTTATACAATGTGTCACAAAAACCCTGTCTGTTTATTGAAAATGAAAAAGTTATTGCTTTTTAATTCACGTTTCTTATTACCAAAATTATTTAAATTCTATTAAAAATTGGTAAATTTTCAACAGACACACTTGTAGACACCTGCTAAACGACGTTCGCCCGCGCCCCATGTAAATAATACGGTAAAATGACCCATTAAAAAAAACATCACGTAAGTGGACTCACTATAATTCTTAGCAACACCCTCAGGCATCGGAAAGGTTTTTTGTTACACACTATACATACCTACTTCTAATGAGTTAACATAGCTTAACAAAATATAGGTCAACAATAATGTCTTACACAAATACTTATTATCATAATACAATTAGTTGGTTGGTTATCAATGTGTACATTGTTATGCAGCAGTTTATAACTATGTATTTTTTTATCAACAAACAACATGAAATAGGGATTAGTAACTAATAATCATGTATAAGTTGCTGATGTGGTCAGCACTTGTGATTCTGAAATAGGTTTACTTAAACTGATTATTTTGATCTTATCAGGGATTTGAGGATTTAGTGCTGAAGTGCTTGCTCATTATGAGAAACAATCAGATAGGTTTATCTGAACAATAATAATTATATTCTGTTTTAATTTTAACTTCTCACGCAATTAAATAATGGTATATACATCTATAGAATATACAAAAAAATTGCTATTTTTTTCTTTTAGAACTGCTGTTTAGATTCACGTAAATGCACATAGAGAACAATTCATAACATATACCCCAAAGAAGATAAAAAAGAGAATAAATTCTTCATGTATCTGACAATAATGTGTGGAAGTAACAAGTGACATCAAAGTATGTATGTGTTGTATTTGCAGATGGAAAGTTTATTCTGGAGCTGGTGCGCGGGTGCGCGCGAGAGGGCGAGCGCGCGGGCTGGGTGTCGGTGCCGCGCAAGACGTTCTGGCCGCCCGCTGCCGCGCCGCCCACGCCGCCCGCGGCCGCGCACCCGCCCTCCGCCTCGCTGTCCGTCTCCGACGACAACAGCTCCGTGCAGTCCTCGCCCTGGCAGCGCGACCACTGCTGGAAGCAGACTGCCCCGCGCAGAAACATTTCCAAAGAGTTAGCCATGTACTATTGCCGACCGAGCACGCTGCACACCGCCGCTATCGAGGTGGCCAGCCGGCTCAAGCGGAGGAGACCGTACGACACCACCCACCTGGATGGAATGGTCAACGGTATCAATTCCAGGAGAACTCTGACTAATGGAGTGTGCGATAAAAAGAACGGTGACGTTGACTTGCCAGAGAACAGGGGCTGTCGGAGCGAGGATGTCGTCGACGGGACCGCTCCCAAAGCGAAGTCCAACTCGGATGACGATCGATGGACAGAATACGATCGAGAGAAATACTATCATATGAAACTAAAGAAACCGTATCAGTATCGTAAGTTAAGGGTGTATAAAAAGACGAAGCCGGCGATAAGACGTAAGGAGTTGACCAAAACAATAAACAAGCTTCGAGAGAGGATTTCCTCGCTGCCTGCGCCCGTCAACGCGAAGTTAGCGAACTGCAGGCAGGAGCACATGATGGTCTCACCGAGGAAGCGAATTCTCCGAGAGTTGGAGCGAGTGAGTCTCGAAGACCAGGGGATGAAGCGTCGCGCGAAGACCGTGCCCGCGCTGAGCACGGCCTCTTACCCGCCCTCGCCGGGCCCCAGCCACACGGCGCACAAACCAGCCGTCGAGACGCCCGTACGGTCGCACAACGGCACAGCGCCGCGGAAAGAGGCGCCAAGTCACGTTTCCAAGAACGTCAGCAGTTACAGTATTCACTCGCTGCTAAGCATGCCAGACGACAGCCCCACAAGGAGGTCTCCGGAAGCGAAGCGGTCGCCGCACTCGCATCCGCCATCGCTGAAGACCGAGTCACCGTCGAGCGTGAACTCGCCGGACTTGAGCCCCAGCCCGGACAACTACCGCTACCGGTACTCGGCGCTGATGGGCTCGCCGGGGCCAGGCGGGCTGGCGCGCGACTCTCCCACGCCGCCGCTGGAGCTGGCGCGGTACCGGGCGCCGTACCCGCCGCCCACGTCGCCGTACGGCGTGCGCCAGTGGGGCGGCGGCGCGGGCGCGCAGTACCGCGGCTCGCCGGCACGCGACGAGTGGGGCCGCGACGTGGCCTACATGTACCCGTACTCGTACATGGGCGCACACCTCTACCGCACGCCGCCGCCGCCGCTCTGGATGCAGTACCCGATGTCGCCCGGAGTGCCGCCCGGGCCCTGGGCGCCACTCGCGATGCCGCTCCCTAACGACCACATACCGAAGGATGAACCCACTTCAGGTAAGTTACATTCATACTCTGAAGATGGCATTGCCAACCTTTTTAAAATAGTAATAGGAGTAATAGCAGTTCATCGATTGTTTGAAGAAGACTACTTTGTACTTGCTGTTTTTGGGATTCAATTTCATAGTCAGTTCAAAATACGACCTGCTCTTGATAATGCATTGTGCCTTTGTTTTTGACTGGGGTAAATTCAAGGAGGAAATTAAACTGTCCGTTTCGCTCGTCCCTTCAGGAAAAAGAGCTGAAAAATCTAAACAGCAATATACCTGTTGCCCATCATAACAGATGTTATTTTTATTTCCAGATTTGCCGCTCAATTTGTCGAAACACTGAGATCAACGGCGCCGGCGCAAGTCTGACACGTGAGACTGAACACACAAACAAACATTGTTTTAATAAATTCGGTCAATTTCGCTCCGTCGTGCGTGACACGTACACGTCGTACACCGGGTCCCGCCATGTCATGTGCTACCTTTCACGTGCGTTATACTTGTATAATGAAAACGCGATCTAAGACTTAAAAATTAATATGTAGCATATAAGCGAAACAGCAATATTCATGGTTTATATGAAGTATAATAATGATACATGTGGAAGACAAGTAAAAGATAAACTTGTGGTGTCATGTCGTCAATAAAATTGTCTTATGAACATTCCACTGTCACACTCAACGATTGGCGCATGCAAAAGTCCAAAAACTAGATCCCACCTAACACAGCGTTTGTGATCGCGCTGATGCGATTATGTATTTTATATATTGTAACTGTAGCAAATATCTTTTGCAAGCTTGCAAAAATATTTTTGTATAGATTGTCGTTTTCCGACGGAGCACTCTGTTCGGGGATCTATTTACAAACTAATGTATATTAACACTGAAATATTATATTTTAGTATAGATGTATGTATGCAGAGTCATGTGTGTATTTTCATACGAAATATTTGTACTGCGAGTTGAATATTTTAATATTGGCTATTATTTTAGGGTAAGATTCTAAGATGATCTAAATAAACAAATACAGTTATCAATTGTTAAATTCAGTGCCTTGAAAGAAAAAAGATATTAAGATCATATTTAATTATAAACGAAAAGTATTACGAGATATCCTGGCTTCGTCCAAATTTACAACATTACATAACGCATAGGTACTGCTTATATTCATATAAATAAAATTTTACACAATATAATATTTCTAAATGTTGCTCCTGTTCCTTGTTCATTTGCAAAATTCCATATGTTTATGTTCGATCTCATTATTTAATTTAGAAAATAAAATGAGGTAAAGACTACAGTTTTGGGAACAAATTTGGATGTGTGTTTATGTAACATGTATAATAAAAATAAGAGACATTGTATATAATTTGTGAATGGTGTATTATTGATGGAAGTTCGGGGCGTAGATATATCAGAGCATTAATCGTTTACGACTTATCAGTAAGGAGTTTATTACCTTCAAATAATTATTGTAATTGTACAGTATTTTTATAACGAGTATTTTATGTTGTTTACGCTGATGACGGGAGTCTGTCTTGTAGTGGGTGTATCGAGGAGCAGCTGTCGCGCTCCTGCAGGCTTTGAGATTAAAATGTAGAGCTAGATTTACTGCAATTTTAGTTGAAGTATGGGGTTATGTAATATAAGAACAGTTAAATGACGGTAAGGGACTGACTTCTGATGTAATATTATCATTAATGGAACTGTATAAAATAGTTATATAACCGAAGGCCTACTGTAACAATTGTGTTGTCCTCCAACTAAGTTGACTTAGTGTAAATGTAGCTGTAATACATCCTGCTCAATTTAACTCTTGAGTTAATATAGAGAACAACTTTATTACAATGTTGTGGTGCGCGCAGGAGGAAGCTGTATTTTTTATATTAAAATTTGTGTCGTTATTATGAAAAATAAATTGAGTATATGCTATCCACTAGTCCATGATGTTACAACTTCGATATCTTACTTCGTGGGTTGCATATACTCGACAGTGGGAATATTACTCCATAATTGTCGTCGCAATAAAAAGAGATCATATTGAAGTATGTAGTGATGTCGTTTTTATATGAATGCATCTTGTCCATCACCTCATATCTTTTTGCAGTGACATGATCCCAAAGAATAATAAATACTTATTACCTTACATAGTGCTTCCGCAAGTCTTATGAATTGGCACCGAAAAATTATATTAAAATAAAATAGGTGGATTTTAATCATTTTTGTTAGTTTTTTTTCGTACTTTGAAGAAAGTACGATAGATTCTTGTAAAAAAAGTGTTGTTTACTATATCCGGTGGCTATAAATCGTTTGCTCACCATCGGCATTGTTAGGTACTAAGAACGTAAGAAGTACATTTGAGTGCCATTTGACAACGCGACAACTGTATTGAGGACTTTCACTTTTGTGGCTAAAGTGAAAACTTTGCTGCTGGATTTATTAATGCTATATACAAATAATTTCTCAGCTATGTGCTAGCGCCTGTTGCCTAGGACTACGATGGTGCGTTTCCTCATTAGGGTTGTCGGTCACAAGCTTTTATTTAAGTATATTTTTATATGGGTTTATAGAAAATGCAGGCTTCTCCCAACTACAACATTGTTTTACCGCTGTTTTAAAAATGCTAAAATATTTTTCTACGCGATGATATAACACAAACTTGAAGTATGTGATAGTGCTTTCAGATTAAGTGAGACGCGATCATGCAGGTGTCTTAAAATCCCCCTAAAATCATATTTATCATACCGAGAAATAGTTATTATCCATTTATATTAAGATGTAGTTATTACTCGAATAAATATAACTTTTTAAAATTGTCTTTTCTTTACTTGCCCTGTCCGCCATGCAAGCAAAACTTCAATAAGTACATAGTTTATTGTTTTTGAGTGTAATGAACAGCATTTACTTTTTCTAAATATAATCCTCTTACAAACCCGCACCTTGCGGTGCGTTGCGACGTCGCTCGTGCGTGCGGCGATGCAGCGCACGCGCAACGGGTCAGCAACGAAGCGGGGAGGGTAAAAGTACTCTGTGGTTCTTGTTTTCACTGCTAAACGAATATCAACCATGCGCTAGTTGAAATAAATGAAGTCCACGTCTGAGAGAGCATCAACGCGAACAGAATTTAAGAAACAACGTCAATAGTTGTTTTGTGTTTGGCAGGGACAACCGCGCTTCGGCACGTCCATAATTATTATGTTGTACGTCTAGCGGGACTCTTGGGCTTAGCAGTCAGCCCAACATGTAATAGGTACTTGTTGGGTGAGCCCGTCGCTCGGCCAACGTATACTGGGCCTTTTTGCGTGATTTGACGTTGGGACTTTCATGTATTTCCGCAAATATCGCCCGTTGGGCGAGCGCACTCGGCCTACGAATCGAACCCAGGACCCCATGCTCAGCAGTAGCGCTTACGACCACTAGATCAACGAGGGAGCACAAACTTGATTACCCTTTTTCATCCACTTAGGGATTTCTTTTAAAAAAATCCATAAACCTGTCTTTACTTTCTGTCTGTACCGTTTGCTGCTGGGGAGATTCATTCTCTTCAGGTTGGCCACCTAGAAACATAACTTTTGAACCAGTGGCCGACAGATTCTGATATTTGGCGACTGATTCAGACTAATTAGTGACTAAAGGGAGAAAACAGATCTTCGCTAGGTGCCCTAGCTTTAGGGATTCAAATGGGCCAAGCTGAGGTACCTAGGCGCTCCCTAGATCGGCCACCTATAAACCCTTACAACTTTTGAACCAGTGACAGACTAATTCTGATATCTGGCGACAATTTTTTTGTGTTATCTAAATTAAAATCCCTGATGGTGGCCATGTCAGTGTCAGACACACAAACTTTAACATCCCCTAAAATTCCTGTATTCGTGCCAAGTTACAAGTTTATTAACTCAAGAAATAAGATTATTCGTACAACGAAATCCCCCCTTTTCACCCCCCTAACAGTTGAATTTCTAAAAACCCCTTATTGCTCGCGTCGCGTACAAGCCCGCATTCCATGTTCCGTTAAAAGTGATAATATCGCGAATCCGACCAAAGTCCAAAGTCAATTATTACTCAATAACCCTTATATTTTGTGACTATTAAATTTGGTCGGATATACGATATAATCACTTTTAGCGTAACTCGGAATGCGGCCCAAATAAAAGGAACACTTTTGCATAAATTCATGTACTTACCTTTTCAAAGTAGTTTGGGCTATGCGCCCTTTGTTTCACAATTTGGGCCTGCGCAGACTGGCGGATGGGACGACAGAAGATTTTAAATTTATCAATTTAATTTAATACTTATCCAATCGAAATAAGGTATATATTTCAATGCTCGGTGATCGACTTTGGAGCATCGTAGCCCAGTTTTCTCTGGAGCATCGAACAGCGCGCTGGTGGATACCGTGGTGGGAGCCGGCGGTATACGCTAGTCTGCCAGGTCTACTTGTTCAATTGGAATAAAGTATATATTTCAATGCTCGGTGATCGACTTTGGAGCATACCGGTGGATGATCCAGTAAGCTGGCGGACGCTCGCGGTATCGCAGAGGATTTTTCTTGTCAGTGTGCGCTGGCGGACAGAGGAATCCCCTCGATGCTCTCCACTGTCGTCCGCCAGTGTGCGCAGGCCCTTTATCCATTTCAATGCGGCTTTGGTGGTATGAGGAACAGGGTGTAAAGTTCACTCATCCACCATAGAAAAGGGAGGATCCTCCGACCAGACGGGTGTTGTGTCTGGTGGGCAACTGCCCATCGGTTTGAAGCTGAAATCTTGTACGTATGTCGATCGCTCGGTTAACTCTAACTGCGCGATGCAGGATTTGTGTGACGTCATGTCTATGATGCGTAGTTCGTATGTGGCGGTGTAACCGCTACATCACTCCCCTCCGGAGACCAGAGGTCGATAGTGGGCTGAATCTTGCGATGCGTCACGGTGCCAGCTGTGGTTCCAGTGAGTCGAAACCGGGTGCCACATAGTTCGCGGTGAGTCGGAACTGTCTGTGGTGATTCCCCAGTGAGTCGGGGTGACTGAGGTGATTCCCCAGTGAGTTGGGGTGATTGCGGTGATTCCCCAGTGAGTCGGGGTGATGAGGCTGACAGCGTTGATTCCCCAGTGAGTCGGGGTGATGAGGCTGAGGGAATACGCGTTCGCTGCATGTTGGTGGTCAGGATACCCGTTGAAGCCGTGGATACTGGCCGGCTGTGTGAGTCGCCTCACGAAAGCTTGCGGGAGTGATCATGATGACGTCACACCGAAGTATTTGCACGAAGGCTGCGTTGACGTTCATACTTGGGGTCACCAATTTAGGAGTATGAGGAACAGGGTGTAAAGTTCACTCATCCACCATAGAAAAGGGAGGATCCCCCGACAAAACGGGTGTTGTGTCTGGCGGGCAACTGTCCATCGGTTTGAAGTTGAAATCTTGTATGTATGTCGATCGCTCAGTAAATTCTAACTGCGCGATGCAGGATTTCTGTGACGTCATGTCTATGATGCGTAGTTCGTATGTGGCGGTGTAACCGCTACACGGCTTTTGACACTTGCAGTATTAGTCGACAAAAATAGTGCGTTTACAAAAAATAAAGGCTAGTTCTTAGAATGGTAATTAATTAATTCATTCAATTGACTTGGACTTGTGGAAATTGAAATAATGTGGTAACCTAACCTTGACCTGATGCTGCAGCCAGGAAAGTCTGCGGACAAACTCCTCAACAACGTACAGCCACACACACACTATAGACGCATACTCTCGATGAATAATTGACTTGATGATGAAGCAGGAAGGGTGCCAGGAAATCATCCTTACTAATAGTAGACCCAGAGTTAGGAGTGTGAAGTGAACCAAGAATGGTCTTGCTAGACGAGTAGTTAGTGGACAATTTAGTGTGGTAAGATAACCTTGACCTGATGCTGCAGCCATGGAAGTCTGAAGTCTAACAAACTCTTCGAAAGCTTACAGCAGACGTATCGTGTTGGGGCTCATTCAATTGGTCTCGATGCGTAATTGACTTGGGTATGGTGAACATAGTCTGATGAGGGAGCAAGGTGGTCTACAGGAACTTAGCCTCATAAATCAAAGATCCACAAAAAGGACTAGTTGGATTGGTCTAAGTGGTTGGTAGCCTGTGAAAAGGATCTGATGATGTAGCAGGAAGGTGGCCAGTCAAATGATGTCAGTTCCACTTTTCACAAACATTGTAGTAATCAATAGGTCAAAAAAAAAAAAAAAAAAAACATAAAACTTGTGTATTCAAATCGGCAAGGTACTGCACATGCCGTACGGCATAGTTACTCATACGTTCAACGTCATGGTCGCCTTATTCTAACGTAACCTCGCGTCTTCAGTACGCAGTCTACGCTGCGATCAGTTCTACACTCAAAATCAATGAAACCAACCTATATTTCAATTTGTGCTTTATTTATGAAAAAAATTGTAAATTATCCTACAATGAATCTCCGAATGAATTAGACTTACATATCGTTTTATGTATCAAATACATTATTTTGCTCGACGCCAGATCAAACCACATAAGAACAATATAGTTTAAAATATTATCTACAGAATCCGTCCTCGGCGATTCGATTACCAAAAATACAATCTTCGTTCGGTCCCCGGGGCGTCGCGCGCGGCGGCGGGGTATGTACAGCGCGAATATACAGCGGACGCGCTCGGCGACGCACGAGCACTAGCCGAGCACTGGCCGAGCACTAGCCGAGCAGCGCCTCCATGGTGTAGGGGTGCGGGGGCGGCGGGCGCGGCGCCGGCTGTCAGTCCAGGATCACCAGCTGCAGCGGCGCCGCGCCGCCCGCCGCCTTGCCGCACGCCGCCCCGCCCGCGGGCCCGGCGCCGCCCGCGCCGCCGCGCAGGGCCCGCCAGGGGGCGCGCGCGCCGCGCCGCAGCTCGCCGCACGACAGGTTGCGCCGCGCCACCCTGCACACACGTACGTTAGGGTAGCCCGCAACGTCGACACTTTATGAAGCGTCAAAGTCGAGGAAAAAGGACCTAACTAAACACTAATGGCGTCTGTACTTTCTCGCCGAGGCACATCGAGACAGGCCGAGTGCGAGAATGTAGATGAGAGTGCTCGGCCCACCTCGGTATGTCTCGGCATTCCTCGCTCGCTTTCCGTCCAGTGTCGTTTTTTTGTGCCAGAGTCAAAGGATCTCGTGCCAGTTCCTCCTGCGTTCACAACTTCAACTGAAACAGGCGGGTGTAACATGGACGCACTCGAGCTGAAGCCCCAACACGTACGCTCGGACTTTTTCGCGCGACCTAGCGAGAGCACTCAGACAGGAGCGTACAGCCACCAAATGAATGTCAATAGCGAAAATTCACTTTTATTGTTTCATGATCATCTACCGATCCTCAACCAATCTCTTCTCTCAATCTTTCATATAAAACAATCGGCCGCGCATTCCTAGTATGTACACAAGTCACTCAGAAAGTTTTGCGACTAACAATTTTTGTCTATGGGACACTAGCTGGTTTTGATGTCAATTAAAACTATGACCATTTATTACAAAAAAAAAAACAACCATTCCCAATTCGAAATTCCCTCCACATTTTACGAGCAAAATCAAAATACTCTGTGTCTCACTGAAAAATGGACTTACAACGAGAACATTTTTTTACGATTTTAAATGTCGTTTAGTCGGCATTTGAAATCGAAGCGAATGTGAAGAGGTTCAGTATATACTGCAGATTGGATCGGGAAGTGTGCATGAAATTCTACACGGGCATCTTAGAGTAAGGAAAATAGTTTCACGGTGGTACCGCAAAATCTAATAGCCTGTATTAGGCAGAAGGTGGTTCGGCTAGAATGGTGCCAAGACATGATAGCAAAATTTAAAGCAGGCTCGTCTCGACGCGTTTAAGATATCATTACGGATGGATTTATCATTTTTGTTCCTCAAAATAAAAAATCAACTCAAGGGAAAACAGTTTTCATCACCGTAAGATGCACTGGCTGCATTTGAGAAGGGAATTGAAGAGGTGTCTGATGCGGACTGGAAAATGTGTTATGAAAATTGGTTTAGACGTATGAAACTGTGTATAGACACCAATGGAAAGTTCCTTGAAAAATAATTATAAAAAAATTATAACCTGTAGTATATTTTTTTTTCGAATCGCATTACTTTTTGAGTGGCCCATGTTCAAAATTCTACATTTTATCTTGTAAATATGAATATGAACAACATTCACACCTTAGAAAAACTGGCAGTAACCACTGAAGGCAGCATTCTTACATTTCCCACAAATCAGTTATTTTCTTGTATCTTCCAGAATCAATATAATTTTCTTTTCATACAAACTTGTCAATACTTATTGCCATTCAGTTATAATAGGCTTTTGATAGTTTAAGATGAGAAAAATATGACTATGTTTAAGCGCGATTAGATAAGAATGAAGCAGAATGTTTGTGATGTGTTATGGCTAGGTGATACCGTGCAGTCCAGTGGCGCGCGCGGCTACTCACTTGGCGGTCTCGGTCGCTCGGAAGTAGAGGTCGTCGGGCGCGTCCATCCAGGAGATGACGTGTCGGCGGCCGCCTCGGCCGCTTATGTTCGTCGGCTTGCCGTTGACCTGCACACGGTACGAGCTCGTTACAATCTCGGTCGGCCGGGGACGGGTACTGGATAGTGCGATAGCGTGGTTACGGGGAGGCGGGACAACTGACGTGTGTGAAGACGTGCGCGGGCAGCGGCTGGCCCGTGGCCTGCGCGCGCGCACACATGGCGGCGTACTGCTCGCGCGACGGCCGCTGCATGGGCGCCGGGTGCTTGTTGGGCCGCTTGGCGGGCGGCGGCGCCGCGCCCTCGCCGGGGTCGCGCCCGGGGCCTCCTGCGGGGGGCAATGCCACTTGAGTATCCACGGGACGAACGAAAACCAAACATCGTAATAAATTGCGCGTACCTGTCGCTGTTTCCATAATGAGCGTGAAAAAATACGATAACGTAAATATTTATTGTATATTTTTATAAGTAATTTGACCGTAACATTGGTATAACAGAAAAATCTAACGATACTGACTGTCGAGGCCGTTGATGTCGTCGTACGCGCGTCGCTTGAGGGGTTGCGCGGGCGCAGCTTCGGCGCGGCGTGCTTCTATTTCGGCGCGCGACAACACACGTTCGTACATTAGGCTGCCATCTAAACAAAAATTAAATACATGTAAATAAATATTAAAAACGATTCGATTTGGAAGAAAATAATTTAAGAAATAGGGAGATACATATTGTAAGCATAAAATGAACATTGGATGGATGAAATAGCGGCAGGTCACGGGAACAAATCGCGATTTTTGTATTTCCTTTAAACTTAAAAGAAATATTTATAAAACAATAGTGAGAATCTTATTGTCCTGTACAGTACAGAATGTTGGGCCACAAAAGGGATGATTAAAAGGCAATTAATTGCAGCTGAAATGAGAACGTTAAAAGAGATTTATGTGGTGTTTCGTGAATGAATAGAATAAGAAATAAGTATATAAGAGGAACTGAAAGTGATATTGAGGACGGAAAAGTTGTGTGGAAATCGGTTGTCGTGGTATGGGCATGTGATGCGGACGAATGAGAAAAATGTCGTGAGGAAAGTTTTTGAAAAGACTAAAGAAACGAAGCAGGGATTTTGTTTAAGATGACATGGCTAGAACGGGGGTGACCCCAAATAAATTGGGATACTGGCAAGAGAATTATGATGATATTGTAAGCAACGTTTTCAGGTATTCAAGCTAGTATTTGGTCAGTCACCTGGCGCCTTGGGCGGTTTGGGGAAGGCGACGTGCGGCGGCACGGGCATGGCGTCGCGCGGCGTGAGCTGCAGCCAGTCGTGCCGGCCCGGCGCCAGCGGCGTGCCGCGCGCGCCCGCCAGGCGCGCCGCCACCGCGCCCACCGGCCCGCGCACGCGCGCCGGCCCGCCCGCGCCCGCCGCGCCCGCCGCGCGCAGCTCGGCGCCACCTAGACCCGCCATCGCTATTGAACCTGGGAATACAACACACGTCAGTTGACCGATAAAATGAGGAAGCCGTTAAGGTAAACTTGAATTCAGAATCTTATAATTATCGTGATTTTCGTTCCCGAAAACGAAACGATAGATAGTCATAGAAGATTCTGAATTCAAATATCGAAGTATAGTCTGTTCGGAGCCGCACTCACACTCGTGCTTGACCTGCGCCAAGTTGATGGGCGAGAAGGGCGAGCGCGCGAAGTGTCTCGGACGCCGCAGCGCGCGCGTGAGGCGTCGCGCCAGGCGCGTGAAGGGCGAGGCGCGCAGGTAGAAGGCGGCGCGCGTCTTCATGACGGGCCGCGCGCCCTCGCCGCTGCCGTGCGCCGTGGCCACGTGGCGCGCCAGGTGCGCGCGCAGCTTGAACTCCTGCAGGTCACGCGTTACATTCGTACACGAACAATGTTGGAATAAAATAAAACGATGACATTTTGAAGGACTCGATCAAAACATAACATTAGTGATGAAGACATTTCAAACCAAATAATCATCCTCTGAGGCCCACTTGCACCACAAATCACTAAATACAATTGACGAAAAACGTATTTAAAACATCATTCTGTCTCTGTCATCTTTAAACAATTAATAAAAAAAGAATAATGTTTTAAATTCGTTTAACGCTAAATGCAATTAGTGATGCGTGATGCACTAATGAGCCTTAATGTTATGATGCTGGTTGCAGACTCCCTAAAGACAGAATTCCACCAGCTTCCTTGAAGAACTATTTCACATACCTTGGCGCAATTTAGAACAGTACAGCGATGTGGACGATGAGACACGGACAGTGCGGTATCCTCACCCTCACCACGAGGTCCCTTCGCGGCCTCCACTTCGGTCTCGCCGAAAACGCCAGCGGTCTATCACAGATACATATCCATTAGAAATATATTCGAAGTTTGATTATATCACAAAGGCGTGCAAAATGAGAATACGTTCAGACCTTTACCTTGAGACCTCCATACTTTTTCCAGTATTGCCAGCATGTGCCGCAAAGTCTGTATTGTAAATGCTGCGGGCCCCATGTGTACCACTGGTTTGAATTTGTCACTGGAAGCGAATCCACTCGTTTATCATATGATGCTATTTAATAATTATTGTAACTTGGGCACAAGCTTGTAACCTAGCACATTTAGAGATATTTAATCCAGCTTCACCCACTTGTAAGTAATTAGTGATGTACCCATGAAGAATACACAACGATATGAAAGTATTGGCACCAAAAGGTATTGATGAATATTGAATATTCTGACTGAACCAAATCACCATTCACAATCGTTTATGAGAATGCTATTCTATTAGAAAGCAAATTAGTCGGTATGTCACTGACCATTCGCAAGTTACTCGCTAGTGTCTGTATTTCGTCTGAGTCATCTCTGTTTGTGTTTATTGATATTTCCCTCTCAGCCATCAACAAGATACATATTTTGCGCCTGCGACTGCGCTGCGTGTATTGGGGTTTTTGTACTTCTCTCATATTCTTGATCTACCGGATTTATTGAGATCGGTTAAACAGGTGAACCGTAATAGCATTATTACCTAAATCTAGCAAACATTATATCATAGACGCTCTGAACGGGAGTGTTCTTATCGCTAAAA
Source organism: Agrochola lychnidis (assembly GCA_963680765.1). Lineage (NCBI taxonomy): Eukaryota > Metazoa > Arthropoda > Insecta > Lepidoptera > Noctuidae > Agrochola > Agrochola lychnidis. The sequence continues at coordinate 19,255,308 of OY796862.1, forward strand.
GTCTAGACTTTAAGAGAATCTGTTACGTAGTGTCCATCTATAATCGATATTTACTACACACTGATTTCGTCCCCTTTTTAGGATTTTTAGGCTTTCTTGTGAGACAGTTAATATGATCACCGCGTGTACAGAGAAAACGTTATTCGTTAAAAGTGAATAGCTTTACATTGTATCAGAGTGTATTGGATCGGATGACGCCTCATTACATTCAATTATCCACTTTGCGAAATCGTTTGGCCTCATGTTTAAACCTCAACATGTAAATGTTTTTCTCTTACAATAATAAAATGCTATGCCTAGCTATAATAGCCATATAATTAGTTTTGAAAATTTTGGTTAATTCGTTCCAGTTTTGTGACTATTCACACACTATACACTTGGGCCACTGAAAGTAAGGTTGGATGTTTACCTTGGCAGGAGGCGCAGAGTTGTCCAGCAGTAACGGTGGCAGTACCGTTGGTCCCTCCGTTGAGCACGGCGGGCGCAGTCTTGCCACTGCTACTGTTGCTCGTTATTAGGGCCGGGTTCGGCTTGTTGCTGCAATTTTAATCACATATTGATGAAGCGGAACAATCTTGGTAAACTAAACTACGATGTTAAAAGCTGTGGTAAATAAAATTGTTTGTTTAAAATAATAAATTGTAATAGAACAAATGTTATGGTACAGATGTTTTCTATCTCATGACGTTCGTGCGCATTGTTTCTGTGAACCGTAAAGGCGGCTTGGCCAATACTAAGCACTCCAGGTTTGCGCTGATAGAAATAAAATGTACGTGCATGAGACACACACATAAAAGACCAACCCACCATCTTGAGACAGAACATCTGTTTCAAAATGATGGGACACTTTTGAAGACACCTTTATCCCCAAAGAGAACACTCTGCTTTTTCACACCTTCTGTGAGGTAATAAAAACCAAATTGGTTTCATACCAATTTTTGTTGAGGATCCAAATTCAAATCACATTATAACGAAATTCAGTACAATATTATAAATTATACCCGACTAGATCCCACAATGATCGATGAATGATGATATATAATTTGACACTCTCGAGCAGGTGGTGTGAAAATTTATCACCCATTACATTAATTAGCTATATCACGTCACACAGTCAAGCGACACAAACAAAAAATAAGTAAAGGCAACAGAACATCACATCGACATAGTATATGCATCGTGTGGTACAAACACTCACTAGTTGGGAATGTACACTTGTTTCAGTTTGGACTCGGCCTCCACCGCTTTGACGCGCTTCTGTTGCACGTAGCGGTCCGTCGTCTTCCACATGTAGTAGTACTCCACAAGGTTCTTTAGCGTCTTCCATGGCAACTGTGTCAGAGAAACATGGTGTTAGAGAATGAGACAAAATCATTCACAAGCTGTGAATTTAAACTGGCAAGCTAATGGTCGTGAGTTCGAAAACCACGTTTTGGAATAATTTATGTAACATGCCTGTTCTCTATAAAAAATACAAAGGTTTTCTACGTTATACATAACGGTTGTTACCAACCATCAATACAGGGTGGCGGGGACATCGACGCGAAAACTGTTACCATGGATTCAGTACATGATTCTGAACGTCCCTGCGTTGAAATATTTCGTAGGTTATTTTAAAAAAAATCTGCTGTCCCATTCATTTTGGTCGCGTAGGTATTGCACTTTTCTATGAAACAGCAGATTTTTTTTAAAATAACCGACAAAAAAGATCAATGCAGGGGAGTTCAGAATCATGTACTGAATCCATGGTAAACGTTTTCGCGTCGATGTCCCTGCCACAGTGTATATTTATAGTCCTTTTTAGGGTAGGTAAAAAGTACAATCCTGTCAATTAAGGGCCACATTACGCAAAAGCAATGAGAAAATTAAAAACGAGCGAGCCTAGTCGCATAAGATGTGTAACATCTGACATCTCACCTTGGTAATAAGCAACATTAAAGGGGCGGGGCCTCGTCAAGGTCGTTTCTGACGGCCAACTCTAGCACCGCGCGCGCTCATTAGTCAAATCAAATAACGCTCGCTTCCCCGGCTTCTTGTGACACACTACCGTCCCTTTTCACGAAATCACTCTAACTGATTTGATTATTTAGATTTTTTTAGTTGCAGGAAACCAAGAGGAAAGATGTTGCACATCAGTAAAAATATTTTAGAACGACAAACAGCACGTTCGCCTTAAGGTGCAGCTAAATTGCAGCCAAACGACTTCGACCGATCGATGTATCGTCGCCGTGCAGTGAAACCGTCGTGATTGCAATAAACGTTGGAATAAACAGGGAAGATAAAAACTGTCTGAAAAAATGGCCGTCATTGACGTTCGCCAAGGTTCTCATTATGATTAATAGAAGAAATTCCGCCTTAGAGCTGTGCACGTTTGTTCAGGCATTACGAGGTTTTCTACCCAATAAATAAGAAAAAGAAATGAATTTTTCTTTTCAAGGTTTTCACTGCACGGCGACGGTATGTAATCCGGCTGCAATGTACCTCATTCGATCGATTTGGTTATTATCACCGCAGTTTACTTGCTCATTTCAATTCTTTATTGCATATCACATGTGTTTTATAAGATCTTAATAATAATTATAAGTTCACATGGAGCTTGTTTGTTGGACACAACAATTTAACACAATATGAATAGTAGCATGTTTTAAAATCATTAAAGTAAATAGGAATTAGTTCAATTTGTTTAGTTTGTTGGTACAGGAATACTCACAAAGTCCTGCCGTATATCAGCGAAGTCCTTGCCGTACTTGTCGAGCGCCTCCTCGAACAGGTTGGCCTCGGACGCGGACCACTCCTCCATCTCGTCGCGACACAGCACGGGGCCAGACGCGGGCACTAGCGACGACAGCGCAGACTCTATGCTGTAGCCGGATTTGTGCAGGGTGTCCATCGCGTGGAACTGGGTGGATAATGTTTATATTAATATAAGTAATATAAAAGGTGTAAAATAACGCTTAACGAAGCCGCGAGTCACTTGTCATTGTGATATTATTTTTTTTAATCCTGGACCATACCTGGGATCATTCTGGTTACGGAGATATTGAAGGTCAAAGTCCCAATTTTTTTGAAAGTATTTTCAGGAACATCTTTTAAATGTCATAAGTCAACTTTAGATGGCCCCACAACTCGCATTACCGTTGCATGCACCCATAAGCACAATATTTTTCGAGCAATTTTTCACACCAAAATTAAAAGTCGTTTCCCAGCAATAATTTTTGCTTACTGTTATTTAGTTTGATGTACAGAATACGTGTAGATAAGGGTGATGGGTTTTTTCACACCCTGGCGAAAGGCTCGAATGCCTAATGTCTATGGTCTATAACATTATCTTTGTCCTTTGTCGCTATTCACAATACCCTTTGATACAGACGGGTTCTGAGAAACATAAGCCTCTCCCGAGCATCGCGACATTGAAGACCTGTGCTTCTTGCACCCAGGATGTTCCCATCGGTCCAATTTGTGGGAACTTTTCAAATCAAAAGGGGCAGGATAGGTACAGAGTGATAATAAAGGTATCATACTGCCAACTTCCAAACTCCGGGCAGCGAGACCCCGTGCCTCGGAAACCATGTTAAGCCGCTGGTCCTGCACCTGATCTCTCTCCGACGGATTGTCGTCCCATCGGTCTATGACAGTGCAGACGACGCGGGAGGTATTACAGTGTGTATGCGCCTGCGTAAACACAGGTGTACTATAATGTCTCCCGCGTCGATGGCTAGTCTCCTTTGAGATTGACCGAAATTAGGTTAGGACGAATAAAAATGTCATTTTCATTTACTGACAGACAACGCACAACCCTAGCTTAACCCAACCCTAGTTTAGAAGCATGAAATTTCGCAAAAGAGTAATTTTATAACGAAGGCGAGTACTAAAAAAAGATTTTTGAAAACTGATAAAGGGTTTAAATAGGGGATGAAAGTTTGTATGGAAGTTCCTTATTGGTTATACTATCAGGCACACAGATTGTTAATAATAAAGGTAGTAGACATACGAGTGTGATGTCGCGGCTGGCGGCTGCGGCGGACATGTGCAGCGAGGGCTGCTTGACGCTGGAGGAGCAGTCGAGCGCGCGCGCGAACGTGCCCACGGAGCGCGACACCACCAGGAACTGGTCGATCTGCCGGTCCGTGAGCCCGTGCTCCGGCGTCCACACCAGCGTCTCGAGCTCTTCACTGTTACGTACGTCCTCTTCGCCTAAAATATACAACGGATATTTAATACTTTTGCGTCATATTTTAATGCTATTCTACAAATTTAGAAATACATGAAAAATATTGTCAATTTTTTTTATAGCATGAAAATATACATTATCAGAATCACAACTTTCAGTAAAATATTTTGTTGCTACAAATAATAATACACCAAAAAATACGTACCATCTTTTAATAAATTAGTTACTTCAGTCTGATATCTACTTCCAACTCTGATTTCTCCCTTATCTGCTAATAAAGTCTTTTGTGAAGGATCAAATACTAAACAATAAAAAAATGCGTCCTGAAACAAAAAGAGAAACTCTCATGAAAACGTGTTAAAATGCAAACTAGACATTATTCTAACAAAACAGTTATAAAAATATAATATAGATAACAATCTTTTAAATTGCTCCCATGACAACTACTTGTGAAGTGCTCAGTAATCTTAATTATTCAATAAATATTACAGACTGTTTAGTCTAATTATAAATATTTAGTTATTTAAATTAGATGTTCCATTCGTTGAATTTTGCAACAATGTAGCTAGAATTTAATACAAATTTTGGGCGAATTAAGTACTTATGCATGTTTGGGATTAACTTTATTCCGGCCGCTGAGTGATTGCGTTCCTGACACCTGTCAGATAAATACAAAAGAAAACGTGTTTTACGAATTTATACTTTATTAGCTTCCGCCACAGAGCTGCCGTCCTTTAACTAGAAAGCCGTTAACCCTCAAATGAACAATTTTTACTTTTTAATTGAAAGTGATAGAGTTCAAAATTCTCTATCTTTCTGTCTAAGAAACATTTTTAAATATAAATAGTTCCAGAGATATGAAAGTTTTGTAGGCCGTTAAGTAACACAATTTGTGATGATTCTATCACTTGAAACGTCTAACCCACACTTCTTCTTTAAGAGTTTCTGGACAGAAAGGATTCTTTACGATAAACAGAAAAGAATATCAATTGATGTGTTCAACAATCATAGTTTTTAAGAAACAACGATTCCCGCGTTTTTTGTTTTTTGCCATTTTCTCGGCAATAACTTTTTGGACTTAACCGCCTTCAGCTATACGTCCTGTAGAGCTTCATCTCTTTCCCACACTGAAGTAATATTAAAATAATACTGCTTTATGAGCTGGTGGTAGACCCCCTGGACGACAAGATGGCAGAGCGGCTTCGCTCGCGTGTTATCTATATATATTAGGATAATATAGCATTCAACAGGTGAAAGAATTTTTAAAATCGGTCCAGTAGTTTTTGAGTTTATTCATTACAAACAAACATACAATTTTTTTTTTCTTTTTGTAATATTAGTTTAGATTTGTTCCTAATCGTGTCCATCTGAGAGGTGTCAGGAACGCAATCTCTCCGCGACCGGAGTTTATTGTGTATTTGTTAATACATGAAACGGTCGTCGGATATAGGAAGTGACATCAGATTAGGGCGTGGTGACATTTCCTAATTGAGATTGTTAGCGGCTGTGTGGCCTAGCCTTGAAATAAAACGGGATGAGTGCCTAATAATTAGTCATGGTAGCCATACACAGTTATTTGTCTTATACATCTACTTAGTTTAGTTGTATGGTGTATAAGATGGTGCTCATTTAAGTGGTAATTACTAGAGAAAATTGATAATGAAACAATAAAAAGTCTCACGTTGCGTCTGTGATTAGGGAATGAAATTAAAGTAATTTATAGAATGCTTGTATCAGCTCTTAATCTTCCCACGTAAGTTGAATAATAGTCGCGGACGAATGACTAGAAATGACTTCCATTATAATGAGATTTCTAATTAAATTCAGTTTGACTGTGTGTGCTACTTGCACTTTGTTTACACACAATCGTATTAAGCTTAGGGAGTATTTAAATCAAAATCATAACATTATCACGCCTGTACTTCCCCGAAGGGTTAGGTAGAGGTGTACCATCGGGGTAACGCATATCTAAGCAATTTGAAAACAAAATCCTGTGCACACACCTTTTTTTTTCGTAGTTAAGTGATACTATAGCGGCTGAGCGCGCAAGCAAAAACAGTCCTTACAGTGTACATATATGCGTTTCTTCGATAGTACATAGGTACACTTCTACCTAAGGCTGCCTGTCCACTGGAGCGGAGTGAGGCAGCGGAGCGGAGAAATGTGCCTATATTAACCAATCGGAGCGAAGCTCTGAAGCGGAGTTTAGATTCTATTGGTAAATATTAGTACATTTCTCCGCTCCAGTGGACAGGCAGTCTTACCCTTCAGGGAAAGTACTGTGGGTTTACTCTACCTACAGGGTGGCAGGGACATCGACGCGAATACTGTTACCATGGATTAAGTACATATTAAAAAAAAACTGCTGTTCCATACATTTTGACCGTGTAGGTATTGCATTTTTCTATGAAACAGCCTATTTTTTTTAATAACTGACGACAAATTTCAACTTAGGGCGTTCAGAATCATGTACTGAACATTTCGCCAGTTATGTTTAAGTCCCATGTAAAAGGGGATGAGCCTATTGTCATCAGTCTAGCACAAATCCAGACTCCAGGCTGCTCTGTTAGTGAGCAATTCCAAATGGAAAATACAATAACACATTTCCCGACCCGGGAATCGAACCCGGACCTCATGCTCAGCAGTAGCACTTGCGACTACTAGAGACCATCGAGGCAGTTAAATCAAAAGTCATTTATTCAAATTAGCCTGAGAATCAGCATTTTTCGAACGTCAAAATGACTTCAGACAGTCCCCCAAAACGCCCACCCTTCACCACTTCCTAGTGCTTTAGCTGGGAAGAAGAAGTGGCGCAACAAACTCCCCAGCAGCACAGCTGTCTGTTCAGTTAGAAAAACTTGAATCATAGGCTTACATAGGCTCAGCTGGGACTAATATCATACAAAACAAGACCAAACTCATGGTTTAAAAACATATTCCTATGGTGCTACGTGCAACTTTATCAATATTATTAAATATTAATTAGCAGGATAATGTTCTTAGAAACAGATAACGCCATACCGCATGTGGCATGTAAAGTATTCAATTAAATCATGAATTTTTGAGTAGATACTAGTTGAATTTTGTAAAATCGTAGTAATCGAAAGCACTATAATTTGTAATGCAAACCATAAAAAAAAAACAATTCTTAACATTCCTTCTTTTTGTCATAAATTAAAGAAAGAAAGGAAAGAAAAAAAAATACAATTACAGAGACAACGACGTCGATTACAATTATTATTTGTTTATTTATTAGAATTTTTCTATTTTCTAATTTTAAATTAGAGAAATGTGGCTTTGTACACTTGAGAAGCAATACGAGAGCAACGTCGTACCATATGCAATGAAATCAGTAAATAACATAACATCACGCTTTGTTTCCCAGAAGGGTTGGGCAGAGGTGTTCCTGTAGCAGGTACACCCACATTTCGCCAGTTATGTTTAAGCCCCATTTAACAGGGGGCGAGTCTATTGCCATCAACCGGGCACGAATCCAGACTCCGGGCTGCTACTGAGAAATTTCAGATAGAAAAACCCAATAACACTGCCCGACCCGGGAATCGAACCCAGGACCTCAGGCTCAGCAGTAGCGCTTGCGACCACTAGACCAACGAGGCAGTCAGTAAATACTTTGCGGTTATTTAGAAAATATCGGAAGTTGAGAAAGAGAAAGAAAAACTATTTGGACACAGTTCGTGGTGACAAATAAAAAAATGAAAAAGTGAAAATAATGTTTTAACAACAATAGTGTGTCTGACGGCTGCCCCAAAAAGATTCATTTTAGCATTAACGCCAGACAGATGCTGTCCTGACGCTGGTTTTCTAATGAACCCAGTTTGTCAGATTGGGTCACATAATATCATTGAGAACTTGAGGGGATACCATATAAAACTATAACATCCACTAGTGAACATGGGTTGCCTTATAAACCGCTATAATGATCGCTCGTGGGAACATTACCATTTTAGCCATCTCTAGTAAATGGCCGAAACATTTACTGATGATGCGCATCCAAACGAATTACGAATCGATTTTTTTTACGAATTTATGCCTGTAATTTTTATGGTGTATCATACATAACATCACGTATATAATCCCCGAAGGGTTAGGCAGAGGCGTATCTATAGTACACCCACATTTCGCCAGTTATGTTTAAGTCCCATGTAATAGGGGGCGAGCCTATTGCCATCAACCGGCACATACATAACATGGTGTACATAATAAAGAATATTCTATCTATATATCTATCCATTTGTTGGAATGTTTCCTTAGTCATTATTAATGATATTTATATCAAAATTTGGCCTTTCTAATTTATTCCAGCCAGTAACTATTTTCCATTCCATGTATGAGTATTCAAATGATCCAAAATACAAAACAGTTTTTTTTTGTAATAATAATACTTGAATAGGTACAATGTTTCTAATACTGATTTATTGTTTACTACATTTTGCTAGTTATATTATTGAAGTAATAGATGGACTAAATAAAAAACGTATAGAAGGCCAACTCCTAAAGATACGCAATAGGATAAACTGACATTACTCAGTGCTATGGACCTTCGTCCGTTTCATGGAAAGGCATATGGGCCATAGTCCCTTGCTTCAATCTGCAGACCCAACCACATATTTCGTCATTATAGACGGGCTTGGGATGAACCGAGTAGCGTAGCTAAGATCAAACAGCCTCCAACTATTTCAGCCGTGGATTACACAGATTTTGCCATATTTTTATTACATCTATGAGAGACGGTTTGTTAGGAGTGGGCCTTCTACCAGTAGTGGTGTGTCGTTCGTCCGTGGCCGGTACATACTCACATCCTTATTGAGATAGCTGAGCAGCGACTCCGTCTCGTTGAGCAACGTGACGGTGCACTTGCCGCGGATGTGTGTTGCCGGCAGTGTTTCCACGTGCCGGGATAAGAACAGCTCCCGGTGTTTCGCCTGGTGCCGCTGTTTGGGCGCCAGGCCGTCCGTGCCTGGCAACTCGCTAGATTCCTCCTCCATCGCCGCTGGAACATACAAGTGAAAACGTTAGAGTCAAATATTTGAATGTTGGTGTGGTGTTGTATAAACGAATTCGGTCTTTAGAAGTAGTTGCCAACTCAGAATCGTAATACAGAGCCGATAGGTCAGTTTCTGACCTTTCAACGTGAATTTTTGTTCGTTTGAATGTTTGGAAATAAGGAAGAGGCTAACTTCAAAACTAATTAAAGGCACCAGTGGATGGCACTAAGTGTAACTTTATCAATTTAGGATGTCACAAAACTGGACTCCAAACATCAGCTCCAAGTGGGAGTCAGGGTATCACAAATCTGAGATCGGTTGCATAAGCAGTGAGACAAATAAATTCCGTAAATATGAAAGGTTTTCTTTTTGAAACCAATTTCAATATTATTACGAAGGTTAAACTTAATTCGATAATTTTGCATAGATGCAAGGTTATAAGATGTCAGTAGGGTTAATTAAACATTGAATTGCTTCGGTTTCTTGTAATTGTAACGACAAATATTTCAGTTGTCAAATCATGAAGTCAATATTAGTAACAGGGAGAGTACAAAAGCCAGAAAATTGTGCGCGGCAACCATCCAGTGTTGGTACTTGTCAGTAAATGCATGCTTCTATTATTATAAGTTGTAAGTACGCATAGTGCAGTTGCAATCAACGTTACAATTTCGCAAGACATCATCTCGTATTTATTAACATCAAGTTGTGTACTGATGAATCACCGCGTCCCATAGACGAGTGTCGAGAGCGGTCGAGCGGCGTACTAGTAGTGTGATTTGCGTAAGAGCGGAAACATGGCTGCCTTGCGCGCACCGATTACCGATGCACTTGGATCACGGTGAGGGGACCCTAATACGGACAATACTAATAATCTCTATAAAATAAACGATTGTATAAACTTCAGGGTTTATCGTGATAGCTGTTATGAATGGTTTATAGGTCGTAAAGTTTATGTGCGACTCCTTCATTCATGTGTTGATTGGAAAGGGCTCGCATCACATCTGACGGTGTGACTGAGTGTTGCCGCCTGCCGGTCGCAAGTTCTCTGCAGCCGTCGGTCGGCGGCCGGCAGGTGCGTTGCGAAACATGTCTACGTCAACTTATGATTTTTATGTGCCGATGTACCGACCGCCATTACGATACGCGGTGTACCTACGCGTATCACACAACATGTCGGCCATTCCGTTTTATTCATATTAAATTAAGTGTACCCGCGAAGCGAGACTTGTTTATTGTTATTCGACAATAAATATCATCCATTTACCCATCTCGAAGTCCTTGAGTAACTGAAAGAATATCTTTACACACCTGTCTTTTGAATAAAGATAAAATGCTTTTTATTTTCTTTTGTTACTCGAAATATGTCCGGACTATTGAACTTATATTGCTACTGACCTTTAAAATTCATACCAATTTAATGTTCCATAAATATGCAACACATAATTTATAACAGATACGTTTTATATACTACAATCGAGGAGAACATTGATAGCTGTAAAATATTTCAAAAACTTGCTCTTTGTTGTAATTTTGACTTTTGTCAGGTAAACTCAATCAAAAGTAGAGTAAACTGTTATTTTGTTTTTTTGTAGCATTGTAAAGTGAAACGGGGCGTTGTCGAAGGTAAACACAAGGGACAGCCGTCCCCGCGGGCAGACAAAAGCGCGACCCCTGCGGCCCAAAGTCACCCGGTTTGGCGTCGCGTCACGCGCCAAGATTTCTTCAATATCAAACATATAGAGCATCCATAGGTACACACGGCTACACATTAAGCTATACAATTCCAGTTTACGCTGATCTCGCATCGTATAGGATTTCCGTACAATGCGAGGTCAGCTAATACTGGAAATGTATAGCTTGATGTATAGCCGTGTACAAACAATGATTGAAACAACCAAAATCTATGAAACAAATTAGGTTATTATGTAGGCCAGTGTAGTGTTTGTTGGTTTGTGTTAAGACGGGCTGCGGGCGACGCGGTCATTGGATAGGGGCGGGTGTTGTGAGGGTGAGATTGTATCGGCTACTTATTATTACCATGCAGACACCTCAGTAATCACAGTAATAACACAAGAATAATAATAAAAGTAGTTTGGTAAACTAAACGATTTTAGAGCTAAATGGGGTGTGCTTGTGCGACAGATGTCATGCAGTTTAGAGCACAAAGGTTCCGATAATGGGGGACCAAGATATAAGCTTTCGCAGGGGATAAATAAAAAAAGCAAAGTTTGTCAATAATCTAGATTGTGATTGCCTGTAAACTCATTATTGGCATTAATAAGATAAATGAATAAAAGAGAGCAAGGAGAGGAAGGCGGTAAAACAAGCGGGCGAATTTAATTCCGTCGCCAATACGAGATGAGAGCGGTGTGAGGCAAAAAGTGGAAACGCGATTGTTTCGCTCTCCACCAAGAGCTATGGGATAGTGTGTCGCGTTCCTAGTTTACTGGGACATCGATGATGCTGCTAAAATATTGCCGGATTATGCATGTGCTGTAGTACTTTATGCTACTTTATATAAAAACCTTTTAAGGGAAATCGGAAATCAGTCAGTAAAATGAGACATTTGCCTTTGGCGGAGCCTGGAGATGGTATTTTAGTTTATGCTGATCGAATCAATTTAATCTAGTGTGCATTCAAATGATAAATTTCTTGCCCATAAACCGGCCAGATACCTGTAAGATGCGCTAAGCTTTTTCATCGATACGATACAGTGTTGCTGACACAGATAGACATCACTAGAGCGTCGCGACGGCGAGGGCCCGCCATTTACCGCGACGCCCCGGCCCCGGGGCGGTCGCCGAATTGCGGGGGATTTACTTTATGATAATTATTTCGATTGCGATCGTGAGGAAAGAGCCAGGGCGCACTCGAGCCGATCTCGAGACGACCGATGCGAGGAGCCCGTAAAAATCACAGCTTTACACCAACCACTTTTTACTGGCAAGCAATTTGCACCATGATTGGTTGAAATTAGAAAGCAATCTAGAGATTCCAATTAAGAGGCTCTTAGAGGGTTATTTCGATTAAATATAAAGCTTCTTTATTACATAAATGAATCGTAGTGTTTAAATAGCTCCTGAGAAAAAGGTTGACTGGCAGTGAGTCTATGCTATCATCATCAAGCCGAAGGTGTTGGGTATTTAAAGCCTGGTAAAGTGGAGAGATCTTGCCGAATCATGATATGATCCGACTGTGGCATTCACAACCACAATCAGAGATATTTATTTTAATTAAAAGCACACTCTTTCGTCAAACATTATGGAATAACTGGATTTCCAGCGCTTATTGAGGATTGGAAGAAAAATAAAGGGGCTAATACCGATCTAGCTGATGCAGGATGATCCGACACCGGCTCATGCTTCTTAGCCAGAATATATGGTCCTACACATGTTTTGAAGTATGTTGTCTACACTCCGGTATAGTACTTATGCATTTTGTCATAACATTCCTAGAAGTAAATGGAATGCGGAATGACGACAGACAACATGCGAGTCGCATGAATACAAAACAGTTATGATAGTCATACTCATCACAGTAACAGTAACGTTTTTAGCAGATTTAAATAAATCGTCTAGCTCGACGTCTCCGTTAACATTCAAGGGAATTGTGTTCAGAAATATACTAATACAATGTCATGATGATAATGATAAGATGCTTTAGTTATATGAATCTAGAAATCAAGTTTCGAGCCAGATGAAACGACCATTTTGGAGAAGTGGATCAGTTAACCTGGATTAATATAAGACACCTATTGAAAGGAAAGATTAACGTTAATAAACGCCTTTGTCTTTGTTGTAAGTGTTGTAACAAAGAGAAGTATTAATTAAGAACAACACAATTTGGTTTATTCCGATTGATGAACCAGAAGCTACAGGCTAATTTAAATAAAAATCTGCTGTATCTGGAGAAATCGAGTTTATAGTTTCAACTTTATTATTGCGGTTACAAATTTTTTATCAAAGTTTTTAAATTGTGAGACAAGATACAGTTGTCAGAATAAGCCCAACTTCTCCTTTAAAACTTGCGCTTTTAGCGGAAAATTGGCTCAGTTTTCGGGTGTTGACTGTCGGCTTCGTGAAAAGGGCTAGTTGTAACATATTGATACACGCTACGGTAAGTTATACATATTTTATATGAACATGAACCGTGGTCAGAAGTATTCTTGGGTCACTTGCTCCCCGGGTGACACTTCGACAAAGGTTGCTTCGAAAAGTCCAGCTTTTGAAGCCGGGCCATATGAATATGTATAAGCAAAAAAGTTGGGAGCATAAGTATGCTTACAAAGAAAGAGCTTTGTTAAGCGTGTATTTCAGGTGTGTCGCGGCGTACAGGAACACATGAATTATCTATGGCTTTATCTAATCTTGGTATCACAGTGTCACGAATGAAATATTGAAGACTGGGATATTGTTTAGAGTAGACAAAAATTATGTTAAGATAAATCCATTTAATGCAAGGCCAACTTTACCGGGGGGAACATGGAAAATTGAGTAATGTAATAGTTGGCGAAGATGTATTACTTTCTTTTGCTTTTATGTTCTTCTGATAGTATTAGGTATGATTAGCACTATGCTAGCGAACTAACTAACGTAGTGGATTAAATACTCGAACATTGCAGTGGTTTACCTCGTTTGATAGAGTGGACGGGACCTGTTTGGCAATTTAATAACATGGGATTATGGATCTACACGCGTCACTACGCAACTAATTAAAGCGTAGGCAAAGAGAAAATGGCAATCTGTGGAGTCCTCCCCCCGCTAGTGGGGGGGTGTCGGTTACGTGTGCCCCCTTGGGGTGGTCGGGTGTATGGTTTTTCTGCTCGGGCATCCTTTGCTTACTTATTGATCCAGTCAAATGTGTGGAGGTGGCGCGGTGGGTGGCACGCCCGACCCCGCGCCCCCCGAAGGGGGTACGTCCAAATAAATCTGCCCGCCCGCGAAACACCGCAGTGACAACAGTGGCGGCCGGTAAGATGCGGTCGCACTGTCTCTATACTGAACACATCAAGGGAGCCACCAGTCCCGGCATCGGGAGTCGTTGTCTAGCATTTATTTTAGTCTCGCATGAAATAGGTATGGGGCTTTTTAATTGAATTCAATCGGAAGGCGGTGGGCTCTACCTTAGAGAAACAGACATGCGCGCGATCGCAGAATGTACCACCAAACCGCGATGCCTCTGCTCTTTTCACAGGGGTCAATGACGTTTAGTTTCCCAAACAACGGATATGTAATGTAACGTTTGTCTAAAACTAATTAGTATTCCCTTTTAACGCAATTGCGCCTTGGAACTGGGAGTTGAATCAGCTTCGTGAGATTTGGTCTAATAAAATTCATTGTTTTCTAAATACAACAGTGGAATTAATTGATTCAGTATCGCAAGTAAAAATTTGAGAATTAATAAATAGGGAATTGCTAAGTGATAACCAACCGATGATGTGACATTATCTTAGTGGGGCACAGGATGAGATTGTTACTGTCACACAGTAGGTATATGAAGTTCATGCCCACAATGACCCGTGCTTACTCATATTAGCAGAATGATAAAGATTTCACAAAATGACTATACATTAGTAACAATCTTCTTAGCGTAGAAGTCAAAATCTTCAGAATCCTCAAGTCATGTTTAATTATTGCGGCCAGAATGGTAATTGTTAAACGGAAACATGGAGCCAGCATGAACCTAACAAGTGCCTATGGACAGGCCGGTTTGTTCCTCAAAAGGTACAAGTATGAGCTAAACGTTCGGCATATGTTACACAAGTTCATGACCACACATAAACGTGTTTAGCAATTAATTCAAATTCCTGACTACAAAGGACACGACTCTTAGGAAGGAGCAGACCAAGTTTTTGTCGTGTGAAAGTGAGCGAACTAGGTCGTCGACCCCCATGTTTTGATACGAAAAGAACACAATGAAAGTTTGGTCTATGAAATATAGGACAACAAATATGGCTTAATACATCAATCAAAATTTAAGGAGAACAACACAATTAATATTTTAAAGTTGGTCCAAATATGCCATAAGTATGTAGTTTCCAAAATTGAACTTTGGTCCACCCTGTATACATAAACAAAGTTATTAAGTCAGGCCAGTAACATTCTTCAAATTAAAATGTGTTGTGCTTTTGATACGAGTACGCATTATTCATATTTTCGCCCCGGTTTTCTTAGAGCAAAACTCCGAACAGCTCTAACATTAGTGAGACTTGAGACGGTTGCTCGGAAACACGTGCAACGAGTAAGAGTGTTAAAATATTACATGTTGGTAACAATCACAATACTATTTTTTGTATAGCATTTCACCATGATTCTTGCAAACTTGTGATGGGAATCCTACAAACCCGGACAATGTAAAACCAGCGACTCCCAAGTTTTACTCAGCAGTAGGTAGCCTCTTGGGTTGAACTTCCATGAGGACACATTTTAAGTTACTCTGCTGTTTCTATCACTTCTAAACCGCATAGAAACAACGCTAATGTTAACGTTACTGGTGCGCTGCCATCAAAAACCAGTTTTTCAAAACAGCGATTAGCAAAAACGTTAAAGGCGAGTGAGACGCTATGTGTGTATATTTGAATATGTTGCACGAGTTGTTAAAGAATAGATAAGTACCGTTATTCGGAACCGTCACCAGTTTCTCTGTAATGAGTGTATCGCTGAATCCTAAATGCAAAAACTTTGCGAGGCAAATGTTTGTACCGCGGAGCGTTGGAAATGTTACCAATGAATATTGCATAAATATATTTGGTCTCCTGGCCGTTGGACATGTGTTGATTCCAACTACCTTTGTTTTATGATTTATTTATACGGTTCACGGGATGTCTGATCTGTTGTTTTTCATTCAACTAGTCCGGGTTTTCGGAATCTAAATGGGCTAGCCTGAATTAGAAATTACCGTTAACTCTCATTTCAAATACATATGCAGACTTATGAATGGTAAATATGGTGTAGTGTGGTGTTTGATTTAGTCTATCATCTATAGTTCTATACTATAATAATATTTTACAGGTACACCTATGCCCAACCCTTCGGGGAAACAAAGCGTTATGTTATGTTATAATATTATAAAGATGTAAATTTTTTGAGTTTGTTTGTAGGGGGTAATCTTCGGAACTCCTGATCCGATTCCGAAAATTCTTTCACTAATGTGAAGCAGTATTGCCGAATGTCATATTTTATGTTAAAACAAGAAATCCTACGCGGACGAAGTTGCGGGCAGCTAAAAGATTTATAAGTTTGAGCGTTGCAGACCCTTCTAGATAAACTATGCTTTGTTAATGCTCGTTTAGTCTAAACCCGGATGCCATCGAGATAAGAATATCGACTGAACAAATATGGGCAAGCAGTCCAAACAGACTACTTCGAAAAAAAATCTCGCAAACCACGAAACGACTCAAGTGCTTGAAACTTACAGGTCTACGGAAAACTGCACGTGTAAAGCGTGGCCTCACTTTATTTCATTGTGGCGACTTTAAAGCTGTTTTATTTTTCATGCTTTAGAACCTGAAACGGATAGTAACGAGACCTCAGATGGAGACTTTGGAAAGAGCAACGTGTAACACAACATAGCAGTGATATTGAAAAGCGTCAAGAAAGCAGTTTAACTCCGCCAAAAGATTCACCGTTCAAGATTCAGTGAAGCTGGACCTAAACCGACCTGCCGGCGACGTCATTAAAAGACTACCCATAGATAAATATCACCGCCATCTCTACACTATTCCATTGCCTACTCTAGGATGCATATCCAGTAAGGGTCGCAAATCCTTCCATATCCTAAGGACACGTCTTCCCTACCATTACCGCGCCCCCCGGTCTACTCCTTGATATGCAATGGTCTCTGCAGTGTAGCCCCATAAAACATGAGGCTCCAGAGGCTAGTGTAAATCTTAGAGTTCATTCGAGTATTTGAGTCTGTTCAAACCACGCTGGGGTCGGTGCATTTCATTCATTCATTTAGGTCGTGTTCACACCAAACGTATTGTCAAACGCCGACTGTGAGCCGTTTACTTAAACCGACAATACGCTATTACGATCTAATACGTTATTTGTGAGCCTGCTCACAATCGGTGGCTGACTAAACGTATGATGTAAACGCGGCCTTGCTAGTGATTTCATTAAGTAAAATATTTATTTTTAAGACCTTATACATTATCAACAGAACTATTGAAATGAGATATTGTTCAGTATTTTGGAAACAAAATAGTTTTATGTGTTATAATTGTAAGTTTATTGAACGTTAGAAAGGCTTAGATTACGACTTTACGACTGTCAGTAGTCGAATATTATGATGAATACCAGATAATCAGTATCAAATCATTCCCCTTCAATTCGTTTTAGTCAACTACGTTGTAGCAACAGGTTACTTGTTGACTCGTATGCAGGTTTTCCAGTCTGATGGCACCAACTGAAAATTCAACAGCATTTGACTATTGGCTACCAAGTCTTCCATGTTAAATCTTAGCGGACCGCCTAAGGACCTGAAATTACTTGTATTGATTAACCAGTATTGCAGATACAACCCAAATTTTAAGGATACTTCAATGCAAACCAGTTTAAGTAAGACGTCAGTGCAAGTGGACCTAATACTGAATTGCACAACAATGTAAGTACGTTGATCTGCGCAAGCGCAGCGTTGATGCAACGTCATTTACTCGTAGTAGGCTTCATACTATAGTACGGTAAAAGCAACAAGTTGATAGTATTGCAATGTTACTTACAACCTCATATTTTTGTAATAATATTTATTCGGAATTTCGGTGAGGCATGTTTTGAAACCGTAGAATTTGTACAATTCTGAACCTTGTTCTAAGACCGTAGAAGTGGTGAGTATTTTACGTGATACGTGAACTTTCCAAGCTTTCGAACTACAAAATTGAGTTTCCGCCACACATTTTATTTGGAGGAAGCGGGATTTTGGTTTTTGGTACGCTTATTTGATATTGTTACGTCAATTGTCATCCGCCGATGACGCTTGTCGCGGCCGGCGCGGCGGCGGCGTGAGGCTTGGAGTGGTAATGTGGTAAGAGTGTAATGAGAGGGTCGGTCGGTCCTGTGTGGCGCCGCGCGGTGTGGCGCGCGGCCGGCCGGTGCGGGGCGGGAGGGCGCGCGGAAGGAATGCGTCGTTTTCGCATCGGGAGAAACGAATGCGTTTAAGCGTCGCGGGTATACAATGGCGGCGTGACGAGATCCGGTTCGCGGGCAGTGCGGGGGCAGGGGGCGGGGGCTCTAATCGATAGCCGGCGAGCGACGGCCGGGCGACTGCGGCGCATAGGTGACAGCTCGGGCCCAATCAAATTACCGGCCGTGGAGGAGAACTGCAGTGCCACGCACGCCGGAGAAACACGCCGCCGCCGCCACCACCCGTGCTGACCCCGCGTTCCGCCGCCGAAACTGCACCGACGAGCTCCTATTGTCCGATACACCACCACCTCACATACGTTCTCCTATGCAACACATTGACGGATAGTCGTCACTTATCACGCCGCCCGATACGCGAGACCCATCCCCCTAACCCCCCACTTTGTACGGCTGCAATTTGTACACGAGCTAGGTAAAATAAGCCATGAGTGAGTTAAGGTTCTATAAATATAGCGATTGCTACCTATATAACATAAGAAAAACTCATATCTGATCTGGGCGGGCTTTAATTACTATTGGTAAAATTGTTAGATTTGTCTAATGTTTTATAAATGCAGCAAGTTCATAAGCACCAATGCTAGCTATGTTTCCAAAAAATGACTTTTAGAATACAAATAATCATGCTTCATAAAATGTACCATCTGTTGCTAGTGGAGAAAGTCCTTACTCCTTACTATAAAGATGTCAGGTTTAAACAGAGATTTTCCAAGTATAGCCAAGAACTTTAAGCCGAAGCACGTGGCTAGTAATGTGTTGACCGATTATGTAAACAACTGAGAAAATGCGGGCAAAGAGCAAGATTCAAAACAATATAAACAAATACAAATATGGATGAGTCGCTTTTTATAGGTCACGAAGTTCTATCTAAAGCAAAGGGGTCAAGTTCCTAACTTACACAATGTGACAAACTTTAATAAGATTATTTCAAAAGACAAGAAATAAATGTTGTATTTAGCGCAAAAGCTGGAAGTTGTTACGGTATGCGCAAATTCGACAGCGTTCCTGCATCAAATACATCAACGGATGTAGCGTAAACGACACATCTACGAGTTCCACGGCTGAGGATTGGTGTACGCGCATCTAATTATAGGTTATTCCACCCGCGTACCACACAACAGATCCACGTTGTACCATTAACGACCTGTGCACGAATGTCTACCCTGTACCTACACATAGACAACGCTTTATATACCACATACGCGGCCGATGTATACAGAGAAATGTGATGTAACCCGTCACGCATACTGAACTCTGGTCGGTCGCAGTGGTGGAGTACACTCGAAAGATATAAAACGGCAGTAAAGGAAATAGTTAGCGACGACGACGCTCGGTAAAAACGAAACTTGACATTGAAAAGGAAATTAAATCAAAACGTTGCATAAAAGATAACGACGCTGTAAAGTTTCCACAGATCGATCGACTAATGTCGGACTCGTCGAAGCTTATTTCGGTGAAGACTGAAATAAATGTCGCTTTTATAGGTAGGTAATGAAGTGACCGCCGCAATTAAATCGATGACATCATAGCCTCGATGCGTGGCGTGATGGGAAATAAAAGCACAATTCAATCAACGGGACGGCGACACGTTGGCCCAATCCATGTATGGAGCCATTATACATAAACAAGGACTTTATTATTTAGAGCACATACTTTAATCATCAGCTCCAATTAATTTTACTTATAGAGAACTCAGAACTACAACGATTAGGATGGGTCTGGCTGTACAACCTGAAGATGGTCTAAGGTAGTTGGTGGATCTTATATGTTAATCAGGTATGTCACCCGCTATTCACTGAAAACAATGTGGAAAAATGTTAACTAAAGTTAAAAAACAAGAAAATCCTTGATATACTTTCGCTTTAGCCATTTAACCTAAAATCAGAACAGTGTCAAAGGTTCAAAGTTCGTGAACTTTTTACAACCCCTTGCCCGAGCGTCTGCAGCTCTATTCTATTTATAAAACACTTTAAGAGAAACTATCTTCCAAATATGTTTAGTCCTATTCTACAAGAAGGGCAGAGTATCGTTGGCCTGGCTTGACCGAGACACTGTTGTGCCAAGTTACATCTGGAAACGCAAGTTTAGACTCACCTAGCGCAGGGTCGAGGACTGCTTGTGCTGCTTGCTCCTCGCCGACCGGCGTCTTAAGGCATATTTTCTTGAGTTTCATCGCGATTGGTGAGTCTTCCGACTGGGCCACTGTAACACAAACGTAGAGTTAACACGATGATTATTGAATTCGGGTCTTCCAAGTACGGCCGATAGATGTTGGATTATGTCACATAAAAGTTCGCAGTAAAAGCTGACACCAAAAAGTTCATAAAAATACAAATTTACCCGTAAAGAACCCTAAAGAAAAGCGCGTTTGTTTAATTGATTAGTCGATCCTCTGCTAGAAGAAATGTTGAACAATAATAAATTAATGAAGAGCCTCACGACACCCTTTTTATTGCTTTTACTTATTGATTCCGCAATCGATTACCAATGGCTTACATTACATTCTATTACGCATTGTTTTCCACACCTATTTTCTGATCTTGGTTTTCTTCACCCGTGTGTGAAAGAAAGAAAGAAAAGTGAAACATATGACTAAGAACTTGATTATTGCCAGTTTTTTTTTTAAATCCACAACGGGGAAGCTCTTGACCTGCATCTAACCTGATGTTAAGTGATGATCAGGCCGAAGGTCGAAGCGAGCTTCACCCGGAATCTTCAACCACAGAGGAACTGGCTATCTTACCTCCTAACTGCCGAAACACAATAATACTGTTAACATTGTTGCTATGGCGACAGACTTAGATAAGATGGTGGTAGCCAGGCGGACAAGGAACCTTAATATCAACAAGTCAAGAAGCAAGTGAGTACGGCCATTTATTACAAAAACGCATATAGTTTCTACTGCCATAACATAAGGTAAATGATATAATAGCGCAAGAGGAAATTGATAGTGTTAATTTCTGTGACGAGGAGTGGGTTATATTAAGTACAATATTTAAAAGATAAATAAATACATTTTAATCATGGCCTTGGTTCTGGTAATGTTTTACCTGTTTTTGTTTCCATTGTGCAAATGTCTCACCTTCTTCTAACGACTGAACTTGAGCATAATAAAAACGAGTATAATAACAACAATATTTTCAGGGTACGTAGCTCGGGGGTACAGAAAAGATAGCTTTCCGCTATGGCGCAACAAAAAGCACCTCTTACAACTTACGAAATGTGTGGTTTCGGAAAGCCCATTTAATGGAGTCTGTTGTCAAGTGATGGCTTTTGATCTTTCCGTTATAACAACAGTCAATATGAGATTTACAGGATATAAATTATCAGAGATGTGTTAGAGACACGTCAGAATTTAAGTTTGTTCTATGTCGCATTATCGATGTCATTATAATGCATCGTGCTGCCTCTCAGCATGGCATACAAAATGCTCTGTGTGTTTTTTTTCATGCATTTGTGATTGTATCGATTTGTGTAATCTGTATCGATAACCACGTTTATGTCTACTTCAGGCACCATTGAGCTCATTTATTTTTTCTCTAAGTTAATGTACGGCCTCGGGGTTTACAGTTGATTGGTTTTGTTTCTAGTTATTCTTTTTATCGAGACAGCAATGTTTGTAAGCCTAAAAGCCCGCTCCACATTCTCTGCAACTGCAAACTACACGAGACTTGCCGAATACGAGAGTGTAGAGGGAATATTTATCCATATTCTTGTTGTTCTCTCTTCTTGTTCTTCTCGTCGAGACGTCCCGCCGAGAATGAGCAGGCTTAAGTCAGAAAACGCCTCTGCCTATATAGAATGGTTCAAATAGTGACTTCATAAAAAAAATGTAGATTCCTCATGCCGAGGGGTATTCGAAAATACATAGGGTATGTTTCGCGATTCTTGAGCTTTTATCGAGTTATCATTATTTTTAAAAATGTCTTGATAATTTTATGGAAACCGCTTTAAAAAAATATCTATCTTTATTTTTACACGGTATTTTCACATAAAATTATCATATGGAATTTACGTTTGAGTGGTAGAGTCGAAATTTCCGAGTCAACTTTTTGTGATATGTAAGCCTACATTTCGCCTAGTTTTTTCAAATGATTTAGGAACCAGGTAGTTTCGAACGTTAATACCTCCTTTTCGATAAAAATGTGTATCTCGAAATAATGAGAGATTATGTCTGAAAGAATATTTAATAAAAGTTAAAATTGCAATAAAAAGTATGTGTAAACCGTGTAAAAATAAAGATAGAATTATTTTTTAAGCCGTTCCCATAAAATTTTCAAGAAATTTTCAAAAATAAAGATAACTTCAAAACTATCAAGAATCGCGGAACATGCACGGGGTATTTTCGGATACCCATTGGGCATGAGGAATAACTTTTTTTTATAACGTCACTATTTCGGCCACCCTGTATAGGGCACTTTTACAGATGCGTATAAATGTTATATGCACAAAATGCTCGAATCGACAACTTGTCATATCTCAAATCAAATCAATTTATTTGCCATAAGTATTCGTACAAAATTTAGGTCTAACATAGATAATAGGTACAGACAACAATAACGGCTGCTTTGACGAAACGCTGACCTTAAAATTCACGCGATCGTCTGCGAAGTTTTAGAGGATGAATGATTAAAATACGTTGCTTTACAATATTATGTATTTGAAATTTCAACCGCGCATTGATCGTATTCTTCAATCGAGTACAAAACTCGTTTTGAAACTCGTATTAGTGGTTTTATGTATAGTATGTTTAAATTAAAATTTTCAATATTAATTGTCGAAGTGAAAGTTGTAACGATAACTACTTATTTAAGCGTACAGTATAAGCTCATAAAAGTTTAATGAATAATGAGATGAAAAAGGGTCTATATACATAATAATCTATTAAAAGTGTATAGTTAGAATGTGTAACAGTGTGCCAGGTCTCGTCTGCGACCTTGACGGCCTGAGCGTCGGCCACCGGAGACCGGGACGCCGCGGTCGTCGAGGGCGCGACTTGAGATCCCGGGTAAAGGTGCGCGTACACTGTCGGCTACTTTAATATTGCCACGACCTACGACAACTATCGCGTTGTAAATGGACCTTGTGTATCAATATCAACTCTATTGACGTATTTTGTGACAGTTTATACATCGACCTCGACTCTTGAGTAGTTTTTAATTTTATTTATTAAACAATAATATATACACTAGCTGCTGCCCGAGGCTTTGCACGCGTGGACCCTAATTCTTTTTCTAAAATAAAAGTAGCTTAAGTTACTCCGTATAACACCAACCAGTGAAAGTCCCGTCAAAATAGGTCCAGGCATTTCGGAGATTAGCCGGAACAAACAGACAGACAGACAAATTAAATAAAAATGATTTTTTTGTTATAAGTACCGTATATATTATATTTTCATATGCATTTAGTAAAAAGCTGTTATTTTGACATTGCAAATAGACACTTCAATTTTATTTATTTGTATAATGTCAATTTTGGTAGGTATGACATTGCATTTAATACTGTATAAGCTCGTGATTTTTCGACTCATTTATTTAAGTGTAGTAACTTAATAGAAATTTGAAGTCGATGGGGTGTGGTTTTTGGTCACCAAAAATGAGGAACTACCGCATTATGAGGATGAAGAAGAGGAATCTCATCAACCCTAGTTTGGTGCTACTATTTAGAATAAAAACTGGGCTGTCGAAACATTGTGATTGACCAGCGAGCGCTTCAACATTCAAGATACCAGTTTCAGGCGGTTTAGTGGATTAACAAGGTGCCGCGGGTAAAAAGCGTCGCGCTTATGTCACGTCACGTGGTGACGTGGTGGACAGTGTACAGGCGTCACACACGTCGTGCGGTGCGATGTCGCTAGTGTGTCGTGGTTACGGCAGGGCAGGTGCAAGCGAGGCTGCACGCTGCGCCGCGCGGAGGCTGCGCCCACCCTTGCCACCCCGCGTCACCCTCATGCTCCCCCCGTAACCCTCCCGCGCACGCCATCTTAACAAATCGATAGGATATGACTGTTCTCCACTTCGCGGGTGCGACTTTTGGGCGCGGACGGAATGACCCCTCTTGATTGCGTAACGCAAGTGAACAATAGAATCGGGCGAGATTCCGCCAGCGAAATGTACCGACATTTAAAACAGACCCAACACGGCGGGCGAAGAGGAAAAATCTAAGTATCATAACTATACAAACAGAGCGAAGGGCTTTTCGCCTGAACAAATGTTGGTTTAGCACCTTCCGAACGGAGATTCTTTATAAATAACAGTCACGTTAAGTTGACTTCACTGGTCTTAGCTATAAGGTTCCAAGGCAGTTTCTGCGATGTCCGTATATATGATAAAACGTCTAATCCAAGTTTGCGTTATTAAATAATTAGCAATTAAGACGCAGCAATTAATAAAGATAATAATAATAAACCGAGTTAGCTGATGTGGTCGCTGGTAGGGAACAGTTTGCGATGCGTCTCGAGGTTTACGAGGGCGTTATTGCCGCATCATTTAACCAATATGACCAATGTGGGTAAACAGTTGTGCACTAGGCAGTACATGAAGCTTTATTGTGTAACAATATTGGTCCACCTCGGTTACATAGATTATACTATAATAGCATAATGGTTTCTGTGTAATTTATACCATGTGTTTACTGTTTAAGAGGTTTGTTTTTGAGGAGTTCGTGGCTAAGTATAAATAGCCGCACGGGTTGATCTATCAGGTTAAGCTACGCTTGCCGGGGTTGGTCCGGGGATGTGTGACGATCTTTACATACCGAGACTCCTCCGTGCCTCGGAAAGCACGTTAAGCCGTTGGTCCCCGCTGTCATTCGTGAATCCTTTGACAGTCGCTACGGGTCGTCAGAAGCCCGAAAGTCTAACAACCAGTCTTACCAAGGGGTATCGTTTTACCCAGTTACTGGGTTGTGGAGGTCAGATAGACAGTCGCTCCATGTAAAATACTGGTATTCAGCTGCATCCGGTTAGACTGGAAGCCGACCCCAATATAGTTGGGAAAAGGCTAGGCAGATTGATTGTTTACCAAGTTTATGAGGGGGAAGAATGTTTTTGTTTGGGTTACATAGGGTCTTGACAATTTTTACTAGGATCCTAAACGTGTTTCCAGAATAATATTATGTACTATCATATCAAAATGTAGAACGTGCCTAAATAATCAGTTCTAGAATTAACCTTTCTCAAATATTTCATTTTCACTGGAGCGCAGTCACGGGAGGTCATTTGTTATTTTTAAAGTTCAAACTTTTTTATAGAACCAATCTAGAACATCAGTAGTACATTTACTTTTGATCTCGGTCGGTGGTCCATGAGAAAAAGTAAATTTTGGCGAAGTGTTAAACAAAAGTCTTTGAAATTAGGTCACGGAGTCCTATGCAGAAAAAGATGGCAAAGGAATTTCTTGTATTGATTGCAATAAATTACAAATAGTTATAGTAACTAAAAAAAATATATCCTCACTAACCATTTAGTATAATTAATTTAACTGAACTATAACAATTTAGTGATATCAGAAAGTACTGCAGCTGCAAATTACTTGAAATGTAGATGAATAAATGTGGGGTGAATTGTCAGGAGGTCGAATTCGCTACCTGTGTACGCTTACGATTCATCCTTCTACTGAAATGGAATTTGGTGGCGCCTTTTTCATCAGCAAACAGAATTAATTCAATGAGAAGGTAATCCCAACCGTCCTATAACCCAAGCGGGAATGGGAGTAAACCGCGGGCCGCTCCCGCCATCTCTACTTAAATATTCACGCCCTCTAATGACACGATGTCGGCTCACTTTAACAAGGTTCTAGGTGGCCAACTAGACGCGCGTACTTGGAACCTTACCGAACCAAGCAATACGGAACAAAGAAGTTAAGATAACCATCCGCAGAAAGTGATCCAGTACGGAATGAAAGAAATTCGCTCCTGTGAGGGATGCAAAGGATAAACTGTAGGGTGAAGGTACCTTTGTATATTAGGTAGGTTTCTGGCATTCTATTCACACACTTCCGATCGATATTTATCTTGGCTTCCTTACTTCGTCAGCTTCGACTGAGAATCAACATTCGCATTTGTTGTGTTTAAATTCAATACAGCACTGCAATTAAGTTCAGAGCATTTTCCATATTATGTGACGCTGTGCAACGATGGTCATTGGTCTTCGTAGACGCGACCATTTTATAGAAGATCGGGTGCAATTTATGGGAGTTCACATTATGTATGACAACTAGTTGCGTCCCGCGGTTTCACCCGCATGTGTCTCGATCCCGTGGGAGTATCGGTATAAAAATATCCTATGTCCTCATCCTAACCCAGGTCATGGTCTACCCTTGTGCTATATTTCATCCAAATGTGTTCAGCCGTTTTAGCGTAACAAAAAACAAACAAACAAACTCACTTTCGCATTTATATTATTAGTTGGAATTCTATGAGCAGAATTGTTAACAAGAGCATAGAACAGAATTAAAAAAAATAGGTTCCGAAAAATTCAAAAGTATCTTCAAATCTGAGCTCAAGCCTGCTTCATTGGCAGAACAAACTCAGCGGAATGGTTCATTGGAATAAAGCAGATTCAGTTATATATATTAGTGACAAAAGTATGCGAACGAACAGAGTAAATTGTTCTAATGATACTACATATTCATTGCCGCGTCGATTTCTCAGACTTAACGGTTTACAACTCGGTGACCAACGACGTACCGCGGTAAGTATCAACAAATTAAAAGTACACAAGTCACAACGATAGCGAAGCATCATGTGACCTTAATATTATGTTAAGTAATGACAAATGAGGCAGTGGTCATGGTGTAATGACAATTGCCACAAGTAACCAGGAGCTTATATTTTATCACAGCTAGTTTTATATCCGCCACGAAGACAAAGATTGAAGTTACTCAACTCTTCAATAACGCTCGAATTTGGTCGCCATTGTCGATTTGGAGACCTATGTAGACTGCAATAGACTGAGTTGATTGATGAATGCTGTTATTTTCAGAAAATTTTGAAGCGTCATCGTCAGCACTAAATACTAACAGCTGGCGTTGACCATGAAAATCGGTTGTCAAGGTATGAGCGTGTGATGCGGAGGAATTAGGGACATGTCGTTGAGAAAGTTTAGCAATACCACAGAAACGATGGATGGCTGTGTGAAAGATGGTATCAATGGGCGGTGATTACTGAGATGGCGGCTAATAGAGATACATGAAAAAGGAAGACGTGCTTCGACGATGCCAAGTACAGAAGGATAATGGTACTGGGTTTGACCAATGAGTAAACTTGTCGTTCGAAACCTCTCTCGGAGATCCAGACCATATATTTTGTATTGTGAAAAAGTAATAATATACCTAAATGAGCTGACCTGTGTACGAATTAAGAGTGATAAGCAATTTATTTATTCAAACGATCTCACTGTTTAGTCTTTCACCATATGGATGACATATTAAGTATAATGATAACGTGTTGAGATTGTTTCGGGAAGGAAGACATTAGACGGGTGATCATTTATACATAACAGGTTGTTTCGCTCGAAAAGGAACCCGCAAGGATCAGGAAAAGGTCGATGTTGCTCGAAGACGAAGGCAACCGCCTCGTAGTCCAGTTAGGGCCGTGAAACCGGCAAGTGACCTTCAGGATCAGTTTAGCAAAATATATGGTACTCTAACTATGATATTCCTAATACTAGTGAGATGGCACAATACTGAAGTGGATCAAAATATTCTTAGTGTACAACTTTCTGTCGAAACATTTAAGAGAACATCAACAATTCAGAAAGTTTCAGTAAAGTGATCAAAATTGTTCGCCAGTATTTATTTAAAACTGCAAAGAATAATATAATTAACAGTCACTTTATAAATATGGCTAGCTACTAGCAGCCTCGTTTAAAAGAGATTATAGCAGTGTTGGGAACCAAAAGGACATCTTTTCATGTGTACGACGAAGATCAACCAGTAACCACTGCAGGTCGGTCAATAATTTTGTTTGCTCACTGTGTTAATTGCATGGCTGTATTAGGAATATTTAAGTTATTTTGTATACGATGGATGTTCTTTAACTTATTGGTGGAGGGTGGAGAACACGTTTTTGATCTGAGGGTTAACCGAGGGACATACTTTCTGCACGACATGCCAAGCATAGTGTATTAGAGAAACGTCATTAGTTTTCTTACAATGCTTACCAGGGGGAACCAGACAAATTAATCAGACCAATGCATCAGCTCCAGTTGGACTTTCGATTAAACTAAGGACCGAACAATGACTCATCGTTAAGTAAGATTAATGTGCCTTACTGGTTTAATGTACAAATTCATGCGTCCATCGAGTTTGATATCCACTCGATATATGGAGCGGCTAACGGCGGCACCTGCAGAGCCTCAAGTATGACCTTGTCGCTAATACGCAATACCTACTTGAACGGTCAGCGATCGGCATAACACAACTATTATGCGGAATGATTAAATAGAATATATTAAGATGTGGCAAAAAATTATACGGACCATTCAGCCTAACAAGTTTGATACTGACTGTTTGTTCTTGACAAACAAGTGTGAGTTTTACGTTCATGTTAACTAATATTAGGGAGTATTATGATTACATCAACGGTCTGTTATCAGTACTTATCAGCTAATCTAAAAATCTTTGTTACTTTGGAAATGTTCGTAAACCAAAAAGTAACGACGATTGACTTTATTGTGGTCGCCGCTTAACTTCTGTCAGACCGGTAACTTGTTCCCTCTTTCACTTCCTGCTAAGTAGTACTTCCCGAATGATTGTTATTTCCTCGGATAGTTCACTAATGGTATCTGTTCCCTAAAAAAACGTACGTGTTTGCCATTCTAGTATACGATTAGGATAAGTTGTCACCACACCACTACGTGTGCTCGCAGTGAGCCAGCAGAGCGACGAAACGGATACTCGCTTCACCTGCTCGCTTCCGCTCGATAATTACAAGAAACGCACTACTAACAAAACATTATTATTATGCTTTATTGTTTTCTCTATATATACTATTGTCGTTAACTTGATGCGATTGGTTAGAAAACTGGAGTACATTATGCTTTGAGTAACACAACGAGGGGTGTAGCAGGTAGCAGAGTAAGATGCAGCGTTCGTTGTACAAAATCTTCCGAGTTAACGACGCAAACGCAATGATAAGTTGTTTGTCAAAATATGGCAGCCTACTGTCTCAAATATTGCTGAGGCCGGTTTCAATGAGTAAGACGCTAGAGTGTGAGCTACGGGTTGTTGAAACAATGCGACGGTCTTGTACAAGTGCGGATCGGTCGGATGCGCGGGGGTCATCGACCCTGTGCCCCTCCCCCGCGCCGACCGCGGTCTCACTTTCGATGCGCCCGAGGCCTCCATGAGTCCACGTGCCCGTGCGCAGCCACCGACGCCGTCGCTGGTGACGTCATCGCCTCCAGGACCACGCGCAACGAACGGTGCTACTTGCCAGAGCGTGAAGCTGTTTGTGCTTTTCATTAGAACACCCATGGGAACCATGCTAACAACGGACGCTACAGTCCTTTCCCTTACTGACATAGTTTAAATTGTTCGTAACGTTCTAGTAGTTTGAAAATTTCTTACGAGCATTATATATTGCGATGATGTAAGTAATATTCCTATACATACAATATTGAAGTGTCTGTGTAACAAAATAACAGCTTTTTACTAAATTCATATTTTATGAAAGTTTATAAATATTAGACGGTACTTACTTATATTTAAAAATAAAAACTATTTCTGTCTGTATGTTTGTTCCGGCTAATCTCCGAAACGGCTGGACCTATTTTAACGGGACTTTCACTGGCCGATAGCTGATGTTATAAAGACTAACTAAGGGTACCTTTATTTTAAAAAAGAATTGGGGTCCATGCGCGCGAAGCCGCGGGCAGCAGCTAACAGAACAATAAATTAGAAGTAACGTTTTTTAGGGTTCAGTAGTTGCAACCCTTATAAATTCGCCATGTCCGTCTGTCCAGGGGGGTTACCTCAGAGACTCCTAGTACTAGAGAGCTGTAATTTCGTATGGGTATACATAATATTAATCACGCCGAAAAAGAGGTAAAATAAAATTTTGAAAAACAATTTTGGGTATCTCCCCTTTACATAAAGGGTATGATGTTTTTTTTATGTCTATCCCATGGTGTGGGTCGTTGGATAGACCGTTAAAAAATATTGCGGATTTATATAAACCATTTTTCGATTCGGAGATCCGTTTGCGAAATACTAAGCTTTAAACTGCTTAAATTTTTGTTAGAGTCAAGTGTCCCGGCCAGTTAAACGGTTGTTTTTGGATACGTGAAAGAATTGACGGCACTAGTATATAATATAACGAATTTAAGGCTCCCACAAACAGGCGCGACGCGACACTAATAATTTCTAAGAAAACTTCATGGTAGAACAATAGGGTAGTTGCCTAGGTAAAAAAAAAGAAATTCTATTTAGCCCGTCTTTCAGATAATAAAAAAATATTAGACACGTATTTCTTGCTTTATCATATTAATCAAAAATAACTTATAGAAAACACGCATTAAAGTTGGGGAGTGTGGGTTCGCTACGTCACAATGCAGTATTAAATTTAGCAAGGCGTGACGTCATGCCACATTTTAACTCAATGTATCGCCGTAATCTTTTGATAACGTCAAAAAAGAAAAAAGACGTGCCCAATATTTTTAATAATCTACAAGACACTATCACAGCTAAGTAGGCTTTACAAGTTAACGAGAAACAGTCGACCAGCTTACATTTGCAGTTGGAATTAATCGGAGAACATGTTTTTCAACTACAATGTTAAGTTTGTTCTTGGCATAAATTCATCCCAACTGCGGAACCTTTCATTATGTGTGGTCCGACACGCACTTGGCCGGTTTTTATTATGTAAACTAACATATTAGTCAGCTCAAAAGAACAGACAGCAAAGCATGTAGAACTCCGAATAGTGTGAAAGTGCGAAATATCACGCATTAGTGTAAAGTAAAGGCAAACGAACCTGTAAACTACACTAAAACTATTGGAAGCTACATGTATTGCTAGCAGATAGATACATAGAAGAGTAAATCGTGTCAGGTCCTTTGTACAGACGACAGCACATCAAGCTACTACAATCTGTCAAATTTATTTAATAGATTTTCAACTTTATCGCTGAAATCTAAGGTCCAAAGTTGATAGGGAAAATTTGACAGTTTCGGGTAGCTTGATGTGCTGGCGTCTGTACACACGATTTTCTTGCCGTGAAAAACTACAGTTTATATGCTGTGTGTAGACACGTACCCTAATTGTGTAATACACGATCAATAACAATTTGTTTCGATTTGAAACAGATTGCTTAATCCATTGCTTCATAACTTGGAAAAAAAATCTTCTCAACAACGTAAATAACGCAATGAATGTTCTTGAACTGTCAAAATGAAACAAATTAGTCATAATCGTTTACGAAAATGTGTTACGTAATAGGGTACTGGTCGTTGTTGTATGGATCACTATGGAAGCTTGTTGACAGACACGTTTTTTCTCCGGCGCGGTTTATACGCTGCCGTACCGTAAAGAAACCGTCTTTTCTTTTTCGTTTGGTTAGTGACTAACCTGTCGTCAGAGTTTTAAAGCCGCCCATGGGCCTCTGATTTGGCTTCACATGCCGTCGAGAAATATCTTTCAAGCATGCCGGTTTCTTCAAAATGTTTTCCTTCACCGACTTTGAAGCAAGTGATAATTTTAAAATACGCACATGAATCTGAGAAGTCAGAGGTGCGTGCCTTGGGTTCGAACTCGAGACCTGTGACTTGGCAGTCCGACGGTCACACCACTAGGCTATCACAGAAACCGTGCCGTGTATAAAGGGCCCGATATGAACTAGTTAACTTTCGTCGTCTCATTTTGCATAAGGCACTGATTACCGTCTGTCTATAGCTTCAAAGTTAAGATCAAGTGATGCTGATGCAAGGTGATTAGTGATTATATAGGATGACGATATGATAACACATTCTGCATTGTGTTTCCTGTAAATCAAATCAGTTCGAATGGCTACCACCACTACCATAGATATATTATATTTCTATGACCACTACCATGCTGGACACCCTATTCTCGCTGATGCAGGCGAAAGTTATGGTATGCAGAAGAGTTGACATTATGACAAAGCTTGAACTGGTACATGACCATTTAAGGACTAAGTGTGGAGGCCGGAACAATTACTTAGCATTGTCGATTTTGCCATCGGCTTCAGTATCATAAAGAATTATCTGTTCGCATCAACACACAAGGCTTACTTTAGTCGTGTGTGGGTGCATAAATAACAAACAAAAATACAGACTGGCCAAATATCTGTATGTCGAACAAATATTATGCCGCGATGCGGAGATTAAAGATTAAAAGCGCGAGGTCTTAGCACCGCTAGCCGATACCGATGCTAAGGCATTGAGCCTCAGCTTACATCTTGAGGTTTCTACAAGACTGTGCTGCCTAAACCACCGGGCTAGACTAGCGTGTTGACTTTTGTAGTCTGTCCGATCTTGTTTACTATAAATTTGACTTAAGTCCACTAACCTCTAATGTTTACATCAATGAAAAAGAATGTCGATATACTTTATGATAGTTGAGTTATTTGTAAAATTTATCGCGACATCAACCCGCCAGCATTTTGCTTGGTAACGAAACACTAGCCAGTTGTTAAAGCCGGGGATACATTACAAATCCCAGCGGTAAGTAAAGCGGATTGAACATTATTTTATTTTAAAGCTTGCATCAAATCCAGACTTTTCGGCCCGGAACATCAGATCAGCTCATCCTATGAGTGTCTTGGAAAGGCATTACTCAATAGGTGGGTACTTAATGTGTTGTTGGTGAGTACCCGAATGCTGTTTGGTCGGACCGACAGAAATAGGGCTGAACACAAATGAGTCTGTAAAAAGTATTGCATCATAATTGTAGGTACTAACATTTTCCCGTGGATAAACAAAGACATCAGTTTATCTCGGGGGTGTTGTTTTGACCGTTTTAATTTTAGTTTGATACGAATAATTTTCCCGCTATCATTTATTGCTCAGCCAGGGGTTGAGCGAGCAGTCTTAACAATGTTGCAGTAATCGACTCAACTCGTGTAAGCAACTATTACACAATCGATTGCGTAATAGAAAGTTGTGATTCGTTATCAACCAGATGGTTTAAAACATTCTTTTACATGCGTCAGTCAGCCAAATATTTCTGGTTCTGTAATGACCACTAAACACAGTTCATCCACGAAATCCAGGATCGTACAACTAACTTAAAATTTATGAACGATTTGTATGCAGAGATTTCAGAGTTAGCAGTCTGTCTGATAACACTAAGATCAAATTTTACGAAATTTGCTGAGTTATGATAATTATGTCAACTGATATAAATTGTAATTAAAGCGTAATAAACGCCTGGGAAATGTGATACAGATATTATAATTAAGTAAGTAAGTATGCATTACATATATTTGAATAAATAGTGAGTTGGCAGTGAGCAGGCCGCGTAACGGTGTCTAGTATCGAAGTCGTCGGCGAGGGTCATCGGCGCGTGGCGACAATTAAAACCGGGATAAGTGTTGCGTGTACCTGCGAGATGAGGGCGCCACGGTCGATACGAGGGGGAAGCACCCGCGGGGAGGGGGGGCCATTCGGTTAAGGAGTTTAGAATACAAGTCACGGAGTATTGATGTCTCCCGTGTTATTTTTATTGCGTAAAAGGACAACTATGAAACAGTCCCTAGCTCCCCCATCAACCCGCGCTACTTCATCCGAGCGATATCGCGACGGTAGATTGGAAGGTGTATGACGGGCTGTAACGATGTTTTGTCTATCTGCAGGTAGCCTTTGTCTAGTTGGGGTTACAACAGTTTTATTTTTATGGCTCGCTGAAAATGACTTTCTCGCATAAGACCTTTTAAACAAATCGCGTATTTGGTTTGGTGAAGCAAGTTATTTTAATTCGTATATGGAATAATAGATTTCCATTACGCGTGTGTTAAAAAATAAGCATGTTTTCAGCAATTTCAACATCTGCGTCACAAGACGTGTGGGTGTTGAGGCGGCAGACAGAGTGTGCGGGGGTGGGGCGGGGTGCGGGTGAGCCAACTCTTCATTCCCATTTAGCTACTGAATTGTACAGCGGGAGGAGGCCATGATTATGTTTACTAACCCCGGCCGCCCGTGCCCCCGGTCTACGCGGTCCGAATTAACACACGATCTTTGTCCCAAAACTCGGTCTTTACATAGCCACCCTGCCGATCGGTGTTGCTATGTGCGAAATTGCGAATGGCGGATATGTTAGCACTCTGTTTATCCGTTCGATTGTTCGAGAACCAAATACAGAATTGAACGCATTCTATTTTGAAATGACTCACATAAACACTAAGCAATTGAAATTACTTGCTGTTTAAGGTTATATTAAAATGACATTACCTGTTTGAATAATTAATTTAAATTATGTAAGTTTAATTATGCTGCTTTGTTACTGATATAATGTAGTTTCGTTATAAATGTTGTCAAAATATTGGTTTGATCGAGGAAGAGCAGACATCTCATATTTTGTTGGCTTATTTTGTTTTGTAAAAAAGAAACATGCTTAAAAACAGTAAATCAAGGCGCGTGCCCACAAGGCGGCGCGGCCAGACGGCAACCACAGCATAATCAAGTGTTATGATATAAGTGAAACAAAAAATATGGGTTCACTCACAGTATGATGTAATATAGTAAATATACTATAGAATATATAATTATATTTGAATCAAGAGAAACAAACCGATTCAATGACGAACCGTTAGTGTCTGCCAGTCCAGATCGTTCGCGATTCCCAATTTTCTTAGATCAGACAGAAATATTACATCTATTTCGGTGTCCGGAAATAATCAGAGGGGGCAATGCCCGTAATTTTAAGGATTTGAATCTGTTAAAAATACTTCTAATTTTACTACATTTTTAACTAGTTCATGGCATTGACTGTCGCGGAGATGAGACTGTGACTTGATTTTGAATGTTTAAAAAAAAACAAGAATTGCCCTGCAGTTCGGCGTCAGCCCTTGTGCACTATACGTACTCGTTCCACACCACAAGCGTGACTATCAAACGGACATTAAAACGAAAAGATAGTCAAACAGAATGTAACTTAACACTAAGTTAAACTACTGCCGTGATGTGATCCTGTGGTACCGAGTTGACCCACTGATCCTCTTTACACTGGCGTTGGTAATCGTCTAAAAACTCGACCGCGGCGAAGCCAGCCCCCTGACCACCGGTCGCGCGAGTGTAAGTAACCGGCAAGCTGAACAATTTATTTATTCGTTCATTCAAAACATACAATAAAAGGAATAGTGAATTAAATAACAATGAAAAAAAAAAAGCTATGGTTTTTTTTATACAGCATGGTATATTTTCGATTTGTAAATTAAGATCGAGATTTTTACTATCGGGTAATATTAAAAAAAAAAACATTAAAGTCTTACAAAAATGGCATACAGCTACATATCTTCATGATAAAAAAAATATATATGCGCTGTCATATCTATAGAGAGAGAACTAGTTTATATGTACAAACGACTACATTTCCAAAAAGGTAAATAGGCTAACTGTTACTACCGAATACTTCACAGTATTAGGGGCATCCGAATGTTTGGAGTGTCGTGGCGGCTACATACCACACGGGCTGCAGGGTCATTACCACGCGGCTGGGGGCGCGTTCCTAGCGCCAAGCGTTCCCGACAACGTTTACGTAACACTGTCTTTATGACACCTCTGATTAATTTTACGAGACGCCCTTGATTCTACATCCTCGAGTAGACATAACTGGACCACTTTGCATAACGTGAGCGTGGTGAGATTTTTTGAGAGTGCAACTGCAACAAGGCAGCAGTCGACATCGCCGGGACATATTTTTAGACATTAAAGTCCCGAATACACTAGGGAACAAAATGTCCCCCAACATGCGACGAATCCCAACATGCGATGCATGCCCAATCTACGTGACGCTGCAACGTTGCATAGTGTCCCGCAACATTCCCCGCAACATAGTACGTGACGCGGGGCATGTTGCTTGCTCCCGCCTCGAGAGCGAGCGCACCTGTCCCGCGTCAGTGTCGCGCCATTTGTCACCGAGTGTAGTCGGAGATCACTTAGAATATTAACTCTTCTTTCTCGTTGTAGTAAGAAATTCCGCATCCACCACCTTCTCTTTCTCTTACGTTTCAACACACTCGATACAATTACTATGTATGCAGCAATAATAGCCACAACCTCCTCGGGCGACATTTCTATGAGCACTGTCTAGTGTGGCCGGCAAAATGTTCCGCGACAATTGTCTCGGGACACTTCACGTAGTTGTTGAGGGACATGTTCCGCAACATGTTTCTTCATTTGCCCCCTAGTGTATCCCAGGCTTTATATGAGGTGGTAGATCGAGGTCGACTACGATGTGGTTGCACCCTTGCAGCATGAACACTGCAGGCAGCTGACAGTGCAGAACATTCAACTACATTCTCGTCAAATTATTCATGGAATTTCGTATTTTGCCCATACTTGTAACTAAGCGACGAGAGTGATCAGCGCGTCGACTGTGAGTAACACTATCCAGTCAAAAGTGGCGTCACAACTTGCAAACTGATAGCAACGACCTGGATTCATAACGTAGGAAAGATTGCTGGGTGGTGAGAAGGTAGTGGGATGGCGTAAACCAGTTAATTAATTTGAAAATCACAAAAAAAATGCAAATTCTACCTTTTCCAGCATTATCGACTGCTGCATAGGAACCTCTAAATATTTGTACCTAGTTAGATAGCTAAATTAAGATGTCTTTCCGTAATTTAAACGCTTCATCAGTACAATTTTTAGGATAACTGGTGTCAAAGTCCATGTACGTAGACGATTTTTGAAAATGGTTAATACTAACTTCTTCCTTTAACTGTTCGATGTTTTAGATAATTTGGTTACATCGAAATGTTTGTTGAAGTTTTCTCGGATCCCATGAATTTTCGCCTATGCTATATGGGGTGCTTAATTGTTGCATATGGGTCACACCATTGATGTAAATCGATGGATCACACTATCACGTCCTGAAAGGAATTCGTCAAATTATAAGTCAACCTGTATATGCAGAAACCAAATAACTGCAACATCTACTGTACCACTTCTGGTAATTTTTATATTTTCTGGATTCGCATGATTGAATAATTTTCGAACAACTCTATATGCAATTATAATTATCTGGCGGGATGAAGAAAAATTTACCTATATCGATGACATCGTATTTGTAAAAGGAACGAATACACAACTTCAAGAGTCTGCAAAGTTGCATCCTTGCAGCCATACAACGCTATTTAGCCATAAGTCGATAAGATGAATGTTTAGGTTTTAATTAGAATCGATTCATGTCGCCAGAATAGTTCGTATTCGTACTGGAATCGTGGGATACTAACAATTCATACCCATACCCAGTTCCTAACTGACGTATATTTCATCTAAAAGAACATAATAAAAGGTTTGATTGTAACTTCGCAAGCATGCCTTATTGGCACCAATTCTGTTGTGAAAACTATTGCCTTCTTTTAGTCACAGCTATAAAACATAAAAAGATCTGTCAAATTTGTTTGAGTATAAGGAATTTAGGAGGAAAAAACTTGTGGTGCACCCAGAGCATTTTTGAAGACGTATATGCAGGGCGAAAAGTTGATAGCTGAGTAGGTACGGCATGATGAGAGAACACCGAAAATACAGATATTTGAAAGTTTCAGATAGAAGCCCCGTGGTAAGGAGTCTACTTTCAGATTTCCAAAATGGATAAAAAATATAGTGACCTTCAGAGCTGTTGATTTTGGTATGATTGTGTGAGTAATGATTTAAATAGGCAAATCTGATGAAGAAATTGTGGGCTTTTCCTAAATCTGACGACTTTGAAAACTCGGATTTGGATAAAATTTAAAAGGATATTCAGGGCGAATAAAAGTTATTCTGTGCAGTAGTGTTACATATCCTGATAATGAATATATAAACATCTGAGGGATTGGAGCCTTTTTAGTAAATATGACGAAATTTCATTGATTCAGAAAAGTACCGAAAAGTAGTTATATTTTTGCATTTATCTCTAAATCAACGAACCGAGTAGCTTCGATTGCTATTTGTATTTGAAAGTGGCCCTTTTGTGAAGATAAATAAATAAATCAATCTAAAATAATAAGAACTTTCCGTATTCAGAAGTAGTTAAGTAGCAAAATTAAAACATCATCCGAGTATACCATAAACAAAGTTTTTTTCTTTACTATGGCACTAAGCAATCCAATTATGTATTTGAAAAACATTCTCATCTTATGGGCTATCCAACGTGCTATCAACATTAAAAAAAATCAGAGGTGCCCGTCAATTGTTTTATAAAGCTGACAAAGATGGAAAGCCATGCTTACTCAAATTAACGAAAATATTAATTAGACTAACGACTTGTCTACGTCGTAACACTTTCGTATTCAAGGTTTTATTGTAACTACGAATCTCTGCGCTCGATATGATATCGCCCGCCCCTAATTCTGTGATAGTTCGTTTTTTTAAATAAGCCTTAAGAAATATGGCTTTACGAAATTTTAATTAGAATCAGCAATACAACTCCTTATGTAAGAATAATCCTAAAATGTCATGATTTCATGAAATAGTAATTCAATAGGATTATATGAACTTAAATATTTGATACCGCCGCGAATCATATTGAGATCAACATACAACCCGATACTGTCTTGCAAATTGCAAAAAACGTAAGAAAATTTGAATTTCGCGGGCTACCTTGACGCTTTCGTCTTAACGCTTCTGTTTATAGATCACCAGCTCCGAGTTAACTAGATTACATAAAAGAACATTTAATCTAGTTAACAGATACAACTGATTTTTTTTACCTTTACGACTAACATCGACGATCATACCAAAATTAAAGGCTGAAGATCACGATATTGTTTGTCCATTTTCGAATCTGAAAGTGGACTCCTGACCACGGGGATCCTATCTGAAACTTTTCAAATATAATATCGGTGATCTCTCATCATGTCGCACCTACTCAGCTATCAAATTTTCGCCCTGTGAATGGTCAAAAACCCTCTGGGCTCCCCTACCATTGGGACTTGTTACACAACATTTCCGTACAAGTTCAAATAACAAACATGCCGCGTAAAAACATGCTGAAGTTTAGCATATAAACTAGTTTGACAACTTTAAACCTTGCACTAGCTCCTTCTTGTTCTATTAAAAGATAGAGAAGCTCCTATTATTGTTCTGTGGTGAACAACAAAATCGATGACGTGCCATTGGCAATCAAAATCGGAACCTTGCAGATGATTTAGCCCTGCGAAATCCTGAATTAGGATAGGATAATTTTAATCAAGATTATATTTTTTATCAAGGTACAGAAGAAATTATGAAAACATGTCAAGTATATCGCACAAGTCAGGGAGGTTTGGAAAGAAAAGAGGAGGCCTTTGCCCCGTAGTGGGATGCAACAAAATAGGCCAAAAAAAAATTATCGCCAAGTAGAGAACTTACGGAAGTTTACTACCGTTTACCAAGAAAGTCAAGGTTTTATTAATATAGATATATATATATTTCGCTGTTTTGTATAGCTTGGACTGGGACAAAAAGAGCACAGGCAACATAGATCTATTTAGAAAAGAAATGAAAAGAATCAAGTTTCAACATAAAGCACGATGTTAACAAGTGGACCTTTCGTGCGGTTGTTCGTGTTTACTACGACATCAACACTGCAGACCAAATAATAAACCAAGACATAGCGCTGCGGACACAGTGAACCATGCCAAAACTACACCTCCGCTCTGTGCATACACGCTCACACGCACACATTTACAACCATTTACAATGAAACTACACCTCACTAAGTGCACACATGTTTACGAAACCGGCCTCACGTTATTGTTGACAGCGCTATGTCTTGGTTTTTAACGTGCGTTTAATACTAAGGCCAGGTTTCCACTACGCCGGACCGGCAAATTTACCGGCATGGCAAAACTACCGATAGAGCTAGTAAAGAATTTAAATGAAGATGTTCACAGTATCCGACAAAAACACCAAGCATTTTGTCACTGTGAAGCGCCGGTAGAACACCCGGACCGGAGTGTAAACGAGTTTGCGGCGGTATCTATGTCCCCTGCTGTGTGCAGGTCCGAATTCAACTGAGGTGAGTACTTGACTGTCCGGGAGCTGGTTTCCGGCAAATATGGGCCGGCCGGCCGGTATGGCACAGTGGGAACAAGCCCTTACGAAAATTAATGTCCAGTTATTTTAAGCTTATGAAGAAATTGTTAAACTACTTCACGTAGATCGCTTTTTTTCACCACTGCAAAAAATTGGTTGCATTTCGGTTGCAAATTGGCTGACGCGAATATTATCAACAATTATTATTATTTCGACGGTAACATTAATGTGCCAAAGTTCCAACTCGTATACATATTTGAATATGTGATGTCATTGGAAAATTAATCTTATAATAGTGTTTATCTAATCGCTGTATCAAAATTGTCTCTAAGTTGATCTGGTAAAGTGGAACATTACAAAAGAATAGGAAATGGAATCAACTCAATGGCCCTACTGATCTCAATATCTATTTACTTACGTACAGTAGGCCGCACGTCAGTGGTAACACTTAGGGATCTCGCGCACTAGCCACTACAACGACAACCAGTCGCAACGACCAGTACCCTAATTACGTAACACATTTTCGTAAACGATTAAGACTAATCCGTTTCATTTTGACAGTTCAACAACATTCATTGCGTTATTTACGTTGTTGAGCAGATTTTTTTTCCAACTTATGAAGCAATGGATTAGCTATCTGTTTCAAATCGTAACAGATTGTGATTGATCGTGTATTACGCAATTAGGGTGCTGGTAAACTATGGAAACCGATACGAATCGCGCACTTCGTCGGCTAGTTGGCCGTTGCGACCGAGTGCGCGATTCGTATCGCTGCGACTGGTCGTGGTCGTGGACTAGTGCGCGAGATACCTTAGACCTTGAGCTGGTCTAGCGTAGTGCGGAGTTCCAATAGAATATAGGCCAGGTTATATTGGTTTTGTTAACACTGACGCGGCCTGCAATACTGTCTATGAGCACTATGAGGGGAGTCGAAGGACATTTAGTTGTTGTCCATATCGAAGTACGGCACATTTGGCCTTCAAAAAAGGTCAAACCGTATTATTTGAAACGCTTCGGCTGAGTTTATTGGAGCTACGAAATCACGAATGTAGATTTTTTTTAATGATTACGCTAGGACACATATTTAAGTACTAACTGTTAATTAATCAATAATGGATGGTAGTATTAAGATGTTGTCCAAGGACTTGGTTGGAGCGCGAGTTACTTCGCGTATCGAGGCAACCGCCCGATCGCGTGAGCCCTTGTTGTTCATGATATTGGTATGGTGAGACGGTGGATCGATTCGAGTGAGTTTACGAGCTTGATCATTATCTCTATCAACATTTCGGTAACGGCTGTGAACGGTTAAATTGTAGACTGGTTTTGAGTGACTAAAACTTGACACCGACGTTTTTTTTAAGGACTATTCACTTTTGTCCATGAAGAATTGAATCATGTTCTTTAAAATGACACCACAATTGATTTTCTTAATACGTTCTAGTTGTTCAGAGAATTTTGCTAGTTGCCATGTATGATGTACTAAAGGTTTTTTAGTCTAAAATATATAATCTCTCTTGTCAAAGTTTAATCTTAAATCGAATCGTCAAATGCATTACAACTTTTTATTACATGGCAATAAAACTAAAACAAGATGTTTCTGGTGCGGCTCCATTATAAAAAGGTGTAGAATACTAGAATTACGATACGAGCGATTTTACATAAATAGTCGATACACTCAATTAATTTTTTGCAAGTCGACAATCGTGCGTGTGTGTTAGACACGGCAACACGCAGTGGGATTGTTGAGATTTCGGGGTTCGAGTACCGACACCCGCTGAGTAATCCTTTATACAGCCCCGATATAGGATACTTTATGAATCTATTAATAGAAAATAATCAAACACGCGTTAATCCGCATGGGTCCACGTGACGCAGACGGCACTGCAAAATATTATTAACGTACAAGTAGTACCTAATACTGCTGTCTTCGTCAGTCGATGTGCGTGACTGGTCTGTTACGAAAATCAATATCAAAACAATGTCTTATTATAAAGTTGGACTCCAAGGATGTTGTAGTTATACAAGTAGCCTTGTGTACGATGTCGATATACATAGTATTCATATACGCGCAATTAGATTGAATTTGGTTGAACAAGCAATAGAATTAAAAGTTTTAGACTAACTCCGCAACAGTTTATATTCGATCAATAACTGTTTCATGAGCTGTACCCCTTATAAATCGAGGAGCCCGAAGACGAGAGGCTGAATGTTTCTCTCAACTGGGTACAACTAACGGAGAACCACATCTTTTAGCAAAACAACCACCATGTAACACTTCTCTCTTATTTGTTCCACGCGAATTCTGTCTCGTGTAACATGTTTTATTTATCACCTAGCTTAAGTCTACTTCTAAGTCAAAACGCCACTTACTATTATTGGTCATGAAAGATTCTAGTCTAGAGGATAACACTTACTTTGATGCTTATCAGCTAACTGTATAAGAGGATTTGGAAGGTCTCGCCGCCTGTAGAAGCACATGACTTTTGCTTCCACGTTCCCAGACGGCGTCTTGTTCAGCTCCTCTATCCGTCGGATCTGGTACGGAGACGTCGACGACGTCTCGAAATAGACGCAGTCTGCAGACAAACATAATGGACATTGGTTAGATTGGAGTCTACCCGTTACTTGCAACAGTTTATTGTAAACAGTCTAATTTCTATTCGTAAAGTTTATTTACAACAGCCTCTAAGAAAGATTTAGTTTATTTGTAGAGCAAGGAGCAAAGGTATAAAATTAAAAGCAA
Organism: Agrochola lychnidis; assembly: GCA_963680765.1. Lineage (NCBI taxonomy): Eukaryota > Metazoa > Arthropoda > Insecta > Lepidoptera > Noctuidae > Agrochola > Agrochola lychnidis. The sequence continues at coordinate 19,298,545 of OY796862.1, forward strand.
TACAATGTTATAGGAGTTAAATTCAAACTGAACATGTAACAACGCGGTGGGTGTCATCATAGTCAATAGATTTTTGTTCTTCGAATAGAATTGATTAGCATTTTAATGTCACTTAACATCAAATTATTCCCAAAACCATGGGCACTCACTGGAACATTACCACCAGTGCATTTAAGATTTCTACGGTACATTTGAACGTTTTTTCCTAGGCCACAACTGCCAACTCTAGGTGTGGAAGTAGTTGGTGCGGAACGGACGGTTGCTGTTTATCCGTACCTGCGATACTTATGTTAGTTGTTGTGCCACATGGACAACTAATGTAAATGGCGCCTTTTTACCGTTACTCCGTACAATACAACTAAATAACACGCGCGCATAATGACACGCTTGAAACCTTTCTTTCCGAACCGTAAGCGCGTTAGTTTTGGACGATTAACCTCCTGACAATACAAGCTATAGCTGTATTAAGACAGAATGCAATAGTGACGTGGATCCCTCGCTACTAGACAGCGAAAATATGTCATCATCTACCGGAGATTTTCTCCGAAGTATGTGATACATTTCTTTCTTCTTTAGGCGGTCCTAAAGCCATTCAAAGAGATAGTTCAGGAAAGCAGAAATCTAACTGCTATAGGGCAGTTGGTTGGTAGCGATCTAGCAATATCACAGTAATAGTTTTGCAGACTTGGGCTCGCGAAATTTTCAGTTTTGTCTGTTACATTATTAGTTCGTTAAGTCAGAAGTAATAGGAAAACTCGTGGCACTTAATAATCACCAGAAAATATAATTCTAGTGGATCTCATATTTCGTACCTATGAAACTTTCCATTCTGGTACGATCGCGAGGTGAACTAAAATTAACTTACGATGAGACGTGAATTCACGTGTAATAGATACGAAAGAGCGCTTTATTTTTTTTCATGTATTACCATTATCATTGTGATGTGATACTTCCTGTTAGAGCATTGTGGCACTTAGATGTATTTATAGTACTTTAACAATGTAGTCTTATTAAGGTTAGGGTAGAGTGGTCATGGAAAGGAGCACTATTTATTTTTGTACCACATTGTTTTGGTCATCTCGATTAGATTCAGATAGGATAGATTCATTTCTTGTGAAACGATTCTAAAGCATCCAATAAACAGTAAAAAGGGGTTTATACAAAATTGATCTCTGTGTAAGAAAGCCTCGTAAAAAGCACGAGTGTAGACGCGCGGTCGACCTGGCGTTTATTAGAAACAAGACCAGCGCTTATATCAATAGGTATACATATGTACGCAGAGCTTCATCTACACAGATATATAGCCGGCCAATATACGAGTGTTACGGATACGTCTATACGTATATTACCTATAGTTATGTATGTACGTAAGTTGGGGCATTATGCGGCTGATAGCGATGTTAACGCCCGTTCAGTTTTGCCAAGAAGTGTATTTTTGGAACGTGTCAATAAGTAAGTGTATAGTAAATTTAGCCTGGACACGTCATCACAAGAGGGCGGAGAATGATTGAATTCACACTGTAAGATTTCGCGTAGCGACGCTTTACTTGTTTCTTTTGTTGTAATTACCATAACTGGCCTCAGGGTCACCTGTTACGAGCGACATGTAGACAATTCTCCAGTTTTAATAAAACTATATTAAAGTGAAAATCAGCCTACCTAATACATAGCCCATAATGTTAAAATGACTATTGCTTCATATGTAAAATATAGGTTAAGTTTACTTTAGGACAATGGTTCTTTTTTAATGTTTCGATTTTTAACATTGTTTATCTTTCTTTCTACAATCAAATCTATAACTTAATTCGAGATGGAGCATGAATTAACAAAACTCAACAGATAAATCTAATATAGCTAAAAAAGAATACGTTTAAATAAGACCTTGATGTTTCTTATGCAGTCGTTATGCACCTTCGGTAAGAGGTCGCCATTGTTTGGTGTTTTAAAACCCTTTTTTATCCCTCATTTCTTTTCTGTTGTTCTAAATCACTGGGACATAAAATCTTCTAAAGTAATCATTACTTTTTTAATTAAGAATCTTCTGTTCCATTTTTAAATGAGAACGTTATTCGGCCCTGCTCGTCTGACCACTTGTATTTTAATTTTTGTTTTGTTTGTTGTGCGTTTGTGTTACAAATACTTATTAGGTAGATGCATTGAGGACATTGCACCGGTGTGTTTTGGTTCACGATAAGTTTTATGATAGCTTGATGAGACCGATTTTTACAGATCAGCCAAGAATCAAACTCATATAATATTTGAGTGGTAGTTCAAATATTTATATTCACTAGATTTCCCATTAAAAAAATAAATGATTTGTTTGATGCACTGGACAATACAGATGTTTTTAAATTACGTCTACATACTATATAGCTTACCTAAATAGGTGAGCAAACAATAGAAACATTAAATTCAATGATAATATCAAAGTCAATTTTATCGATTGTAATTAGCAATACATTTTTTTGAGTTTATCGTAAATTATATTTTATTTAAAACTAGCTTTTGCCCGCGACTTCGTTCGCGTGGAAGTGGATAAAATACAGCCCATGTTACGCTTACAATGTAGCTTTCTATTTTAATTTTTTTTTTAATCAGTTCAGTATTTTTTGAGTTTATCCATTATAAACAAATGTACAAAAAATCAAATCTTTTTTCTTTATAATATTAGTTTAGCTAACCCGACAGACGTCCTGTCCAAATTTCAATAATTAATGCAAAAAATTACGTTCAGTTTTTCCCGAATTTATAAGATTTTCCGGGATTTTTTTCCGATTTTTCTTTCCGTAAGAACGTGATTCGATATATTACAAACAATGCCAAATCGGTCTAGCCAATCTGAAGTGATGAGCTTGCGAACGAACAGCATTTCATTTTTATTACATAGATAAAACAATTACTTGTATATAAATAGGTAATATCTAATACTGCTATTACTGATAGTTATGGGGAAAAGACCCTAGAAAACCCTTCAATTCGAGTTCGTGAAAAACATTGCCAATACGGTGCTTGGCGGACGAAGTGCACGATCAGTCACAGAAGGCAAGGGTAGATTGTGGGAGGAAGGTGGAGAACTGATCAACGGTAGACTGGGTTAGTTAGGATAGGATTTGGAGACGTTGCAACATAATAATAAGTGATTATTGTCAGATTTTTCGGCTATGTCACTGAATGGGATTAATTGTATGGCGTTACAAAGAACTCAAAAACAGGTTCGCGCCAACCTGAAAGACTCTGAAAGTATGAAACGGCAAAAAGAACCGGCTGAAAATCATACCAAAAATAGTTTTTCCTTAGTGCACAAGAGATCTGAGCGTCAGCTGCTCCAGTAGTGCGGGAGTCCAAAGTTAGAAAAAGCATGTGCATGTCAAAGTTGTAAAAAAAACTTATAAAAAAAGAAATTACACACCGCGCCAAAACCTTATGGGACGGTTTTTAGGACCATCTTCTAAAATCTAAAAAAAATAGTCAGCTGCATGGAAATGGGGGGAATATAAGTCAGTCGCGTAAATGAACACGATTGTTGCGATGGCACATCAGGACTAAATTCGAAATTATGGCTAGTAGGGCAAAGTGGTCAATGGAACCTTGAGCTTAATTTTGAAGGAAATAAAACTGCAAATTTTGTTTTTTGAAAAAGCTTCAGCAGCATTTGTCTATTTTTTGGGTAGAACATAATCTCAAAAATTGTCCCATAAGGTTTTGGCGCGGAATGAAGTTTTTTTCACAACTGACATGCTGTAACTTTGGATTCCCTCTTGGGTGCGGCGGCTGACTCTCACATTCATGGTTATTAAAAATTAAACAACTACTACAAATGACATTTATTCGGTATACAAATTGTTCGCAAAAATCGAGCAGTACCTCTCTACTATATGTGAAAAGTCACAAAAGCAGTAAAAATCGCGTTTCGAAAGGCTAAAAACATACAGTAAACGTGATAGCTCAAGATAGACTGCGTAAGTGATAAAATAGATATTAGAATACACAGATAACGGATAGATTCAAAAAGGATAATAATTAATAGCCTTTTAAATCCCTCAAAGACTTCACGATTAGCCCGTCTGAAATGATGCCAGCAATCTGATAGAAGTAAATGCATGTTAGAGTCTGGCCACGCCAAGTTTGCATAAGTAAAAAAAAACGGTGGAATTTGAAAATCTATAGACGGCAACACCCATCTTGTCCTATGAAAAAATAATTTTTGATAGGTTATTTTGTTTCTATTCTGATTTATTCCTGGTAAAGAATAGTCACTTTAGCACGATGCAGTGTGGATTTGATACAGTTTTGTCATCGTATGGAGGTAGAGCATAGGTACGACATAGTCTATTACACAATCTATTAAGCAAAAATCAAAATCATTAGATCTATTAACAACACCGAAACTGACTGATGTAAAAGAATACCATACATAAAACTTTTTGGGGTTGCGCATTTATTCCAATGCAGACTTAAATCCATTAATAAGGTGGGCGCCAATAAGAGACGATGGGCGCCATTAAGGACAGATGCCTTAATATGCCTCCTTGTGGAGCGCAATTTGAAAAATGCAACAATTGAACAAAAGTTTAAGACAGTTTCTAGCTAGATTAGAGTTTTTATAAAGACCGGTTCGAAAGAAACCTTGCTCTCAGATAAAGGAAAGAGGTCTAGGAAGCAAATTCCCAAGGTCATCACTTGTATTCTTTGTCAGATTCATTGATACTACTACATTTGGCTATATTTGCTGCGTGCATGGAGCTCTACAATACTACGTTGTCTGGCAATGGTGAACCGCGTTGTGTGTTCGTCTGTCAGTGATTTCGTGGTCGTTTGTATACGCAACAAAGCGTTGGTGTCGATTTGTTCCGTCAATGAACGTATTCACGGGCCCAATATGTGGTTACTACATGCATAAAATCGTATGAATTTATTTAGAACTAAGTAATCCGTCAATACAGCTGTCCCCTGTACAAGTTCATAGTTAAATGAAAATCCATATTTACAGAACTATGTATTTCGCTTCGCGGCTTATTTACGAGTTAGTACCCTTTTACGGTTTTATACAATAACTACCGTAGTTTGTGACATAACACAATGCATCTGAGCGTCGTATTTACTCTAACATTGGCTAACCATTTGGATAAGCTTGTCATTGTAAAACCACAACCGTAAGTCATTCTACTATTTTCATTTACTGACCGAGCTTCCGTTCAAGTTTACGAGTTTAAACACACTAGTTCTCGTGTGTTTAAAATAAATAATAAGGGTAAATGACGACGAACTTGGTGCGATGACAGATAGACACAGATTTCGAGTATCATCTGTGATGTCATAGGTACTTAGTCGATATCACTATTAAGTTATCTGTATTACACAATATAAACAACCGTTTAGGTTATTGCGGTGAAATACCTATTTTGATTTATGAAACATAAATAATTGTAACAGAGCAAATAGTTAATTCATTAAACCTAAGATGCGGTGTGATTTTCGTCAGCTTAGCGTATTTGTAATGTTAATGAGTTGTTGTCGATAAATTATTCAGATGTTTTGATGAACAGTTCCTACTTACTGGAGTATCATCCTTTTGTGCAAGGTTTAAATCGATGCTAAGATTTAGGTAAGTGCAGTAGGCAATAAGTTGACAATTGGCATAATATGACGTTTGTGATTTAGCTAGACGTAATAATCATTGAACACCCTAGACCTTTATGTTCATGGAATGTTTTTGTTGGATGGATCTTTTTCACTACGTCAACTGCAAGAGGGGAGTTTATTTGGTGGGTGGTGGTTTTGAACATTTGTCTGATTATATCGGGAGACGTAAGTAAACATTGTTTAGTGTTTTTCTATTTATTAGGCTTTTACTAGCGTTCAGCTAAAAACCTATCTCACGGAAGTATACGTAGTTTTACACAAAAATGTAGTGAAAATGCCAAAATCCTATCCATGGGTCTGTTGGCAGTGAGTTCGTAAATCACTTAACCGATTTTGATAGAATTCTCATTAGATAATAAAACGTCGCACTTTGTATTCTTCAGATAAGGCAATGTGATAAGCTTAAGGCGAATTTAAAGTGACAGTTTGCCTTTCAACAGTAACTGTTTCTATGCAAAACCAGTAACGTTTTATAGGAACAAACACAATTAGAAAATCTGGACGCTGCCAGCCACAATAACAATATAGTTGCGTAACGTAGGCTGAACAAACCGACGATTAAACTGGGGTTTACGAAACAGAGATCAGTGATAGTGTTATTCAGCATCAATTTTATTGATAGGGGTCTTATTATTTGGGGTAGGGGGGGGCAAAAGACTCTTCCCTTGTTACATGCGACTTAAACATTATAGATAGGTACTCCTCTGTCTAACTCTTCGGGGAATACATGCGAGGATGAACTCGCTGCCGAATGGCGATCACCGATTCATTTCATTTTTGGTTGGGCTGTTAAACTTAGCAAGGCATCTAGTTAAGTCATCATTATCTTCCTGTTACGTGGGGTCGAGGCAACACGTTTTCTTTTTCCATTCTCCCCCATCAACCGTCAGGCTATCATTCACTCCCTTCTCTTTCATAAGTATTTTTATTAAAATGGATCGAAGATATTTGGCGCGCGTGGTGTTTACGACGTTATGGGCCGTAAACAACCGGAAGAAAATAGTTCTTAGGAGTAAAGAATCTTTGATGAGAATGAGAACACATGAAAAATTTCGAATTTTTGACGCTTGTTGATTGAATTCAAATAATTCGGCGACGTCCTTTTAAAATCATTTCCTGAACAGTTTTGGTTCGGTATTAAAATACCTAGCGATGTTCCCGCGGATTCTATAGAACCCACGTTTTCCTGTGGTTTGAAAAACAGTACATCACCACCGCCACCGGAATGCGTTTAATATTCATAATCAACTGAAAACGTCAAACTATCGAAACGAAATTCATCGCGAATCCTTTTAATGAGGAACTAATTAGTAATTTATTAACTAACTGTGCAGTTGACTGTACATTTGTACGTGTGAAGTAACGTCATGTGATTATGGCTTGAAATAATATTATTAACGCGAGATATTAAGAGGAAAATAGTCATAAGAACAATAAATTAGCAGAGCCATACCACATTGGAAATGTGTCAATAGGAAGAAATATTTACTCAATACTATTTAATACTACTGCATGTACAAGCTAGTACTAGATATTAAAAGTCAGGCAAGGTAGTTAGGTTACAGCTTATGCATAAGTAATAGGTCAATGAACTCTTACTTTCACATGACAGAAGGTTATATTAAACAAAATAAGGAGTTTTATGTTGATTGTCATAACTAGGTGTACAAAATGGTTATGTAGTAAGAAAAATGTAAGGAAATGTGTCTATTCTTTCAATGATTTTTTTGATTGATCGCTGGTTTCATATGAGTATAGATCAGTGGTTCCTAACCTTTTCAATATTGTTACCCCTGTGACCTATTAGGAAAACTGATTTTACCCCGACCTTAAAATGTTATCAATACAAACAAAACAAGCTTATAATTCTTACATATCTTATATTTAAATTAAACAATGAATTAAGTAATTGGTATTGTTATGCATTCACAAGTTTTTTTATTTTGGGTTTAGTTTCGTTTACAGCGCATCTTAAGTCATGTTCCACATTGAAACAGTTTCTGGCCTTTGTTTTAAGTGTAACCGAAGTTAAAAAACCACAATCACATCTATAGGTGGTTGCAAGGGTACTTATAAGCATTTTTAAAGCTCTGTTAGCTATTAACAGGATATTCGGCACCAGCTTTGGTCCCACCAGATTAGGTTCTTTGTTACCCCAACTGAATAGCTGATTTACCCCCGCGGGGGTAGTTACCCCCAGGTTCGGAACCCAGGGTATAGATAATAGCTAACGAAGTAACTTTGTGTTGAGTACATTTGAAATACTTTTTATAAAGTAGATTTACATTTTACTTTTGCCTAGTTTCTTTGAATTGTTGTTTCCTTCAACATCAATTTGTAGTATAAGAGGTTTGTTTATTTATAAACATTGCTTAAAGTTAAGTAATGATTAGTGATTGTTTAACCATACATTTTTGACATTTGAATGTCATAAAAAAAGCCCTTAATCTAATGATGTGTGTAAGTAAATAGACAAAATTTAAAATATTTGTGTTTGTAATATTTAACAATATAAATGAAAACAATTGCCATTTAGATCAGTAATTATTTCATAGCCATTTGGTAGTCAAACTGTCTTTTGTCTACTCCATATGTATGGAATGCTTATAAAGGAAAATTTTCCAATATCATCTACTACAATTTCATTGTTTACCTATTTGAGTGTTTCAGCAGCAAATCAGTAGATTAATATGTGACTAAAATAGATTGCTTTCCGTAACCTTGATATCTCGAGAGAACTGTTTGTACATACAAAAAGTAATAATCACATTTTTATAAAAATATTTTGTTAACTTCTTCATAAAGCTGGGACCTTTATTTCTGTTAGGGCCATAGGTTATTAATAAAGTTCAATGGCAAAGAAAAAATCCAAGGTAGTGAATGTAGGTCAAGTTATTCTTTGTCAGATACAAGTGTATTATGTATGCAGGCATTTTGAGGTCAACACAAAAATGATAATTTTAGTTATGCATGTGAAATAAAAATCTTCCTAATTTATTTAACAACTGATAGTTATAATCAATTGTGGGGGTAGTGAATGACTTAGGGATGGTAAATTCATGATACTATAATCTAATAGGTGAATCAAAAATAAAAAAGTTTGAAGCTCAATTCAAAATTCATCAACCTTTTGAGTGGCACTGCACTATTTGATAGGAAGTTAACATATAAGGAAGAGCTAATTAACATTCGACGCGAGGTCCGCGGAGCGAGGCACGCGGCACTCGCGCCCGGCTCCCGCTTACACCAGTGACACCGAAGCGCCGGCACTCACAGACCAAACATGACAAAACTAACCCCAATAACCTGCACAACTACTCATCCCAAACTCCCAGTATACCACAGTAACTCCCCAACCATCAACGACCCCCACAATACAAAATACTTCCAACAAAATGTTTTGACAACATCGAATATAACCTAAAATCTCGTGCTGAAACCATCAAAACTTCGTCAAACAATCCCCAAAACTCATAAACGCCGTCTGATAATTGCAGGCGCTTCGTGTCTAACCATCCGCACGCAGATACGCAAGCCGATACAATGATACCTAGATGCAAATGCTAATGTCCTATTTGACGAATTTTGGTAAAATAAATATAACTTTTCCGCAAACAAGGCTTTGCCGCGATGTTTTAAACGCTAACCTTTAGATTAGTTTGAATTCAGACAAGTTAAGAAATATAACTAACTGAACTAATTAATGTGAGCAATTAATGAAGGTACGACAACCAAAGCAAAGCACCGCTAGTCGGCTGGCGGTGAACCGGCGAAGCTACAACAAAAATAACCAATTATTGCCACTTACCGCCGACTCTGTACATATTCGCAGCCATTTTTATACACAATCACTATTCATTAACACTTAATTAATCTACATCTGACACAATTAATAACTATAACACTATGTAATTGAGCTTTTAACAATGTTTTTCATCACGTTAACTCCGGACGCCTTTCGCTGATCGCCATTTTCTTTCACACTACTAATTTGGCCAGTGCGCAGTCGCACTTTTTGGCGTAAACTTCCTGCTCTTCAAACAAAGCAATGACATGTCATTAATTTTGTATCCACTAATTATATTAGAATGTTTGTTCTTATACCATTAAATACGAATTATTTTACAAATAATGTCCATAATTGAAATATAATTTACTATGTCCTAAAAATAAAAAAATATTTCATTCAAGAACGTTTCATTACTACTCAGAATGTCCACAACCGAACCGTCTGTTCCACACGTGTATTTCATAATTTCCAAAAATATTCTACACTTTTAGTACCAAAACGCTGTTAATCACTGTTTTAAAGTATTATTTACTTCAAAATTATTAAATTTTCAGTAAAAACCGGTATTTATTTATTTTTTTCATTTTTTTAATTCCCGTATGTGTGTAAAGGAACGCGTCACTTTTTGCCATAGACAAAGACGCTAAACTTATCTATGGAATTTCATCTTCAATCTATGGTTATCCGTAGACAAAACCAAAAAACATCGAAAGGTAACAACATTAATTTTAATTTTGTTATTTCTAACTACCAATTATTCTAAACATGACAAAACAAAAAGCTTAATTTTATATAACTTTATTGAAAATTATTTTATTAGAAAAATTATGTTGCGTCTTCCAAAATGACGTGGCCATTGTGACAGCTGATTTGTCTATGATTTTGACAATTGCCAAATCAGCCAGCCTCTCCCGTCTGCTGAAAATTATTGTAAAATCTCAATAACAACTAATTTCTGAATGAATACATAGTGAAACGTTAACATATTGCATATGTGGCTGGACTCGAGTTGCCGCATGCACACTTGGTACGTAAAATAAAGAAATAACAGATATATTCCTATTTGTAATCCACTGTTTGCTAAATCTGTGAATTATCGATGTTTCGTTTTTAGATCGGCGATATGGCCACGTATGAGGAGTTTATTCAGCAGAATGAAGACAGAGATGGTATACGGTTCACGTGGAACGTGTGGCCTTCGAGCAGAATCGAGGCTACCAGGCTGGTGGTGCCGCTGGCATGTTTGTACCAGCCACTAAAAGAGAGGCCTGACTTGCCGCCGATTCAGTATGAACCTGTACTGTGTACCCGGAATACATGCAGGGCTATCTTGAATCCGATGTGCCAGGTGGACTACAGAGCTAAATTATGGTCATGCAACTTCTGTTTCCAGAGAAACCCTGTGAGTAGTCTATACTTTAAATAACTTTGATAACATTTTATGGTTTTATTACTTTAAATTGTTTTGAGCTGTCTTCCTGACCTTTATTGACAATCTTGCCATTCATATGTATAATTTATATGAGAAAGGATTAGAACAGGTTTCAAAATCTTACAAGACCATCCCATGTTTGTTTATTATTTTCTTAAATGTATAAACATTATGAAAGCAAGTTTGGTTTATCTTATTTAAAGAATGGTGATGGCATGTTTTTGCAACTCCTTTCTTGATTGCTATTATAACAGCCCTGCACAGTGTATTTGGTTTTCACTATAATATCTACATGTTGATGATGCAACTCAATTACTTACCTCAGATTTACCATAGCCAGCATGATGTGTGGATGATGTAATACCTATTAATTTTGAGTACACTTAGCTAATTTTGCAAGAAGCTCAGTTATAGCAGATGATTCACAGTTTGTTGAAGAAATGTATTTAAAAATAATTTTAAACCAACTAAAACCTCCCTTGTTTTGTGTTAACACTAATAAAGACAATATTGTCAGTCATGAAACAGCCAGCTGTAGGCCACAAATTTTAGTACTATTCAGGGAATAGAACCATACCCACCATATTGGTAGATCTTCAATTATTTTACCTAATAACTTGATTATCATACTGCACCATTATTTCCAGTTCCCTCCACAATATTCAGCGATATCGGAGCAGCATCAGCCCGCAGAGCTCATCCCGAACTTCTCCACAATAGAGTACACCATAACTCGGGCCCAGACCATGCCACCTATCTACCTGCTGGTAGTTGACACATGTTTGGATGAGGAGGAACTCGGGGCACTGAAGGACTCGCTTCAGACGTCACTCAGTCTTATGCCACAAAATGCTCTTGTTGGTTTGATTACTTTTGGACGCATGGTGCAGATACATGAGCTAGGTAAGTCAGATATCTAAACTAATACCTTATTTTGATACCTTTAATTTTGAGTACAAATGTAATGCTAACATTAACATATCATCACTAACATAAAAAAGAAAAACATCAGAAATGCCATCAGCGTATTGTAGTCTTCATGGTTTGATTAATAAAACCTCTAATCACAATAAATTGCCACCAATTCACTACTTTGTAACTGAAAAGCTAGAGTGAAATAATGAGACAGCAGTAGCGTACTTTAAATAGGCTTGCACAATCAAATTTATTTTTTACGAATGTCTCAAATTACAATCAAGCCCATAAAAGGCCGATTTTCACAGCTTTTTCATAAAATGCATTCACTTTCATAATTTCTCCATTTTTTTATCTGTTATATCCTACGTTATATCACTTATAATTAAAACAATTTGATGTTTCCTGTTTTTTATCAATATCTCTGCTTGATTTGTACATGTTTTATCTTCACATTGTATGATAGTATTACATGATAAGACTATTAAGTAATTGTGTAGGTATTAACTTTCACTTCCTGCATACTTACACTTCCTCAGTATTTACATGTTTTAAATTGGTTGCCTGATATGAAATACTTCGCTGAAAACCAAGACAAAGGAGTCCACAACCTCTTGGCTTCAAGCCAAGTGTGTTTACTAGAAATATTATCGGAAGCTGCGGTTATAGTATAATGGGCAGGTGTCCGAACTTCACGTCCAAGCGCGTATTTTGCGTATGGGTGGGAAACTTGTTAGGTCATTGTTTTATCCTTGGCATATCCCTGAACTCTTTATTATTTCTCTTCAGGTACTGAAGGCATATCAAAGTGCTATGTCTTCAAAGGCACGAAAGATTTGTCAGCTAAACAGATTCAAGAACAATTGTCGATCGGTCGCGTCAACGCTCCAAATCCCCAGCAGAGAGCCGGCGCGCCTAATCCGCAGCCACCAGCACACAGATTCCTACAACCTGTCAAGACTTGTGACATGGCATTGACTGATCTGCTTGGAGAACTTGGACGTGACCCATGGCCACTAGGCGTCGGAAAGAGACCGTTACGTAGCAGTGGTGTTGCTCTTTCTCTAGCCGTTGGTCTTTTGGAAGTGACGTACCCCAACACTGGTGGAAGAATCATGATGTTCCTTGGTGGACCTTGCTCTCAAGGGCCGGGTCAGGTGGTCAATGATGAGCTGAAGCAGCCGATCCGTTCGCACCACGACATTCACAAGGACAACGCCAAGTACATGAAAAAGGGCATTAAGCATTACGAAGCTCTGTCACTGAGGGCGGCGACGAACGGTCATTCGATTGATATTTACTCGTGTGCCTTGGATCAGACTGGACTTTTGGAGATGAAGCAGTGTTGTAATTCTACTGGGTGAGTAAAATTTTGCAATTTTTTTTTATACCCGTGAAATACTCAATAAGGAGTTAAATACATAAAAAATAGAAGGGCATAAAAGTAGGTACTGCTTATTATGTAATTTCCGAATAAGAATTATAGTTTGACCGAGACCGCAGTGCCGTGAGCGTTGACGAATGAGCGGCCTGCACTGTCCCGTTTCGCCGCGCACATAACTAAGGCGCGAAAGAGCCGTCTCGGTGAAACTATAGTACACGAGAATGTTTCGTCTCGTGAAAGTTGAGAAGACTATAAACAACTACTGACAACAGAATCTTAACATGCGCTTAGAAAACTTTGCGATCACTAGTTGATTAGATATTATGATTCCTTCTCAATGATCAACGCGATTTGGTGATTACACTAAAGCACTTCTCAAAGTCTTTTCATTTTTCCAATGATTCGTTCTTATGATTATTATGCGTAATCAAAAAGATGACGACATAAAACACATGCTCTGCCATTATCGATGTTTTGTCTGTTTCAATAATTAGTAATATCATACACTTAAACGTAGTAAAATGCGTGACCAGCATGAAGAACTTACATCATTCTGCATGAACTGATTGGCCACACTTAGAGACAATGGACACTTTTATACGCTCAAACTCAAAATAGGCTTTCATGGCTCAAAAAAAGGTTAAATGCATCCTTTCAAATGTCATTAATGAGACACAATAGAATTTTAATTGTTATCGATCTCAATGAGTCCTCGTACAGTTGAACTCTTATGCATTAACTACAGTTAACTAGACATAATAAAGATCGTCCTTAACATTCTTAAAAGTCAATTTGTCGCCACAGCTTAAAAGTGAAATAGACAAAATTGATTTGCGATTGAAAATTCGGCCGATAATGACTCGCACTGTACTTGATACATAAGTTTAATTCTCTTCATCATCTTTTGTTACGCAGCGGACACATGGTAATGGGAGACTCGTTCAATTCCTCGCTGTTCAAGCAGACATTCCAGAGGGTCTTCGTTAAAGATCAGCGGGGCGACTACAAGATGGCATTTAACGGCACGCTGGAGGTCAAATGTAGTAGGGAACTCAAAAGTAAGTCAATTTCTGGCATATTTTTAGGACACAGAAGCTTAGCATTTTGATAATACACATTGGAGAGTGTTCTCCATTTGAAATAAGATGTACAGTGTTCTCCATTTGAAATAAGATGGAGAGTGTTCTCCATTTGAAATAAGATTAGACATTTTACTAAACCTTTTTTACAGTCCGTTCAACCGATTTTGACTTCTATTGCGTTGGTGGCATGACAAATGGAAGCTGCAGTAAAAAGTTGGTATTGTAACCACTTTTTTTGCTTTTATTGCCATCCTTATGCCTACGGTACAATAGAAGTCAGAATCGGTTGAACGGACTTTAAAAAAGGTTTGTTTAAACGTTTAATCTTATTTCAAATTTGAGTATAGTTTATACAGCAAAAGGTGACTTTGCAAAAGTTAGGCCATTTAAAAAAATCTTGGAAAGTTTTTAAAATTTTAATGTTACATGATTTAATTATTTCATCACCACTGCTCTCAGAACGGTGAAGGAACCGGCATGTTTTAGAACCAAAAATTCGAAGACATGTGACATCTTCCAACCCGCACTGGGCCCGCGTTGTAGATTACGGCCCACTCCTCACCGAGAGGAGGCCTGTGTGTTTACCCTAATTTCATCCACTATTTAAACCAGTCAGTAATTTCACATAAAACTTGTGTTCAACAGTATCCGGTGCGATCGGCTCGTGCGTATCTCTGAACGTGAAGGGTCCGTGCGTGTCGGACCAGGAGGTCGGCATGGGTAACACGTGCCAGTGGAAGATGTGCACCTTCACCCCAAGCACTACTATGGCGATATTCTTTGAGGTAAATGTCTTTTAGAAATTGATGACAGAACTTGGAGAAATTATGCACAACAAGAAGGTTTTACAAGGAAGGAAAGCGATTAATGTCAACTTTTTGTTATGTAATATCTCTACTCCCAAGGGCACTTATGTGAGTGTATAGGTCAATCAATGTTACTTCACTGTTTGATTTACAAAGATTTTACTTTAACCTTTTAATGACTATGGATTTCTCATAAATGTTACGAAACACATAGTTATAATGATTTTCTTGCAACATATACAACCTTAACCACTTCACTTCGCGTATTTGTCAGAATATTCGCGATACATCGTAAATACAAAATGAACTTTATATCAATATGAATAAGGTAGATTTTGTATTACCTAAGTTAGCATTACCTTTATTCGATTATTATTTGTTTCTTAGGTGGTAAACCAACACGCGGCAGTTCCTCAAGGCGGGCGCGGCTGCGTTCAGTTCATCACTCAGTACCAACACTCCAGCGGACAGCGCCGCGTGCGCGTCTCTACTGTAGCGCGCAAGTGAGACAGCCATATTATCATCTTATCTCTTTCTCCTCATACATTACTGTAGCGCGCAAGTGAGACAGCTATACTATTATCTACATGCTTGTAATGTACCTATTATCTACCAATTGTATCAGATCGGTTCAGTTGCTGATACCTAGTTGTATCCTATGTCATAACCCAGGTCGTGGTATACCTATGTGCCAAATTTCATACAAATCCGTGCAACCATTTTAGCGTAAAAGCGTAACAAACAAACTCACTTTTGCATTTATTTTATTAGTTAGGATGTTTACCGGCTGTATTAAAAGGCCCACTTGCATTACAAACTACTAAATGCGTTTAACGCTAAATATATTTCTGTCTCTGTCATCTTCTAACTATTGACGGAATCAGAACGATGTCAAATCAAATCAAACTTTATTTGTGAACATAGGGTACAAAAAGGTCTTAAAAATATACATTTTAGCGTGATCTGAATGTTCTACCAATGCAATTGGTATACAAATAATTTGTTATATAATTTTAATAAGTACTTATAACATGATAATAATCAAAAGAATTAACTAAGATTAAATAGGTATAGTCCGTGCAATCCACGAAGACGCGCCCCACTCCGCGATTACTGTACTGTAAGCTGAACTCTAGTAAGGCGCGGAGCGGAGTGGGGCACGTCTTCGTGGATTGCACGGACTGTAGATAGATAGATAGATTCATTTATTTGCCTGAAATATGGTATTTTACAGATTTTATAACAAATACACAATAGTTGAAAAAATGAAAAATGAAATGATGTCAAAAGTCTAAGTCAGTTTCTAATATATTATAATGTAGATAAATGTAAAAAAATGATTGTGTGGTTTTATGAAACCACGGTAAAAGTGAAACTTTACACGGTCAGCTGCTGCGAACTATAGGCGCCCCCATATTGGCCTTGGCTGCTCTGATGAGCGCCTTTAACTTTATCCCTACTCCGCGGCCGACCGTCACGCGACATACAACACACAGACGAAAAAGTTTGAGACGATGTAATAAAAGTTTCACTTTAAAAAAACGCGTTTAGGGATTTGTGGTGTAAGCGGCCTTCAGTATCGCCTAGCCGTACTAAACCTCGCTTCTTTCCACCAGCTGGGGCGACGCCGCAGTGAGCCTGCACCACATATCGGCCGGCTTCGACCAGGAGGCGGCGGCCGTGGTCATGGCGCGCCTCGTGGTGTACCGCGCCGAGCTGGAGGACGGGCCCGATGTATTGCGCTGGCTCGATAGGATGCTGATTAGACTCGTATGTATTTAAGGGATGAAAGAATAACACTTATTTGGCAACATTTCGTGAAACACAAAATACAAATAAAATAAGAAGTGAAAATAATGTTTTAACAACAACAGTGTAATGTGCCAGGCCCGCGAAAAAAAAAATCTTTCATGAACTTTTTAATTATAATCTCTTGCATATTTTGTAAACATGGAAATCGATAGATGGACATAGGTTTTTTGAAGGAGATAATGGTGCGGATTCCCTTGTTCACAAACTAAACTAAATTTAAGTTCAGTGCATCTTTTTCTTTCTATTTCATTAAGAAAAGGACAGAAAATAAATTTTAGTTTAGTCCTGTCACTACTCCATACAAGTTTAGACGTGATTAAACTTGCCTACTAAAATTACGTCAATTTACGTCAAGTACTGATTAATTTGACAGGACTAAACCAAAATTTATCTTCTGTCCTTTTCTTAATGATATAGAAAGAAAAAGATGCACTGAATTCAAATTTAGTTTTGATATTTCTATAATATATTTTTAAATATCACTGAAGCACCAACAAATAAATTTAATATTAAATCTAAGGTAGTACATATTCCGTTATGAAACCCACTATTTTAATAACATCGATATTACAGTTTTTTTTTGGGAATAAGGATAAGTTGATAGACATGCAATTGTTACGAAATAGTCAATAATTTTGGTTTTGACCCGTATATTATCTGCTGGTTGGTAGAATTACTTTCTTCCCATTAGCACAAAGCCTTAAAACTCTACATCTTATTAACAAACCATTTTATTTGCAGTGCCAGAAATTCGGCGAGTATGGCAAAGACGACCCGAACAGTTTCCGTCTATCAGAGAACTTCAGCCTGTACCCGCAGTTCATGTACCACCTGCGTCGCTCGCAGTTCCTACAAGTGTTCAACAACTCGCCCGACGAGACCACCTTCTATAGGTAAAGTATCTTTATCAACTTACCCTGTAATTCTTAAAGACGTTTTGTTATTCTGACTTATTGATCATCTGAAATTTAAGCGTCCCGAAAAAAGGTAGTATGTTTGAGCATGCGTCCTGCATAGCTCCATCTCTGTCTCACACTGAAACAGTGATAATTCTTATGCCCCTGTACTTCCACTTACTGACTATAACAGGTGTAAAAAGATGATTAACGAAGCCGAGAGTCACTTTTAATCCCCGTCATTTAGATAAAAAAATTATCACAATACTCGTTATAGAAGGTCAAAGTTACAACGTTTTTTAACTCTTTTTCATGAAAATATATTTAACTTCATATGATCCCATTACTTCTGTACCGCTGCATACACTCATTTTTACAATGTTTTATATAATATGTCGTTTCCCGGCAATATTTTTTGCACAATGTTACCTAGTTTGTCGAGCTTTTTCTGCCAAACACAATAACCTGTGTGACAGTCTATTACAAAAAATGGTGCTAATTATTAAGGGCTCCCGCAGAAAGGCGCGACGCGACACCGGTAAAACAATTTCCGTGAAGTTTTCATAAAAATTGTTCCACCATAGTCGCGTCGCGCCTGTATGCAACAGCCTTAAGGCCTCGGTACTGTACTTGAAGTTGGCGTTGTCGAACTACTGATCACCAAACTTATTATTTATCGCTTTTTCTCGTCTCCCACAGGCACATGCTGATGCGTGAGGACCTGACCCAGTCCCTCATCATGATCCAGCCGATCCTGTATTCCTACAGTTTCGGGGGCCCTCCGGAACCCGTGTTGTTGGACACGTCGTCCATACAGCCTGACCGCATCCTACTCATGGACACGTTCTTCCAAATACTTATTTATCATGGAGAGGTAAGGTTTTGACGGAAATTGTGTAATAGGTAATAAAAATATACAAGAACTGGTTGAAATAAAAGTAGCCTTAGTTACTCCTTATAAGATCAGCTATCTGCCAGTGAAAGCACCGTCAAAATCGGTCCAGCTGTTTCGGAGACTAGCCGGAACAAACAGGCAGACAGACAGACAGACTTGTCTAAGTACCGTAAATACTTTCTTAATATGCATTTAGTAAAAAGCTGTTATTTTGACTTTACAAACAGACACTTAATTTTTTTTTATTTGTATAGATATATTTGCGAAGCTGGTTTATAAAGAAGAAATAAAAAGTAGTATAAAAATTATTAAAACTAAATATACTCATTGTCAAAACGTAATCCTCCTTAATCACAATCTGTCATTTTGTCTATTCTTCGTCGACAAAACCCGTTCCTATTGTGGTCATGACGCGTGTTGAAGCTGAAGCCGTATGTTTAAAAAAAAATGGTAGAGGGATTTTATACCATATTTTTAGTTTACTTTGCGGTATAAAACACCCTAAAACTCTTGACCTTCCTCCAACAGACAATAGCACAATGGCGTGAGCTCCGCTACCAAGACATGGCGGAGTATGAAAGCTTCGCGCAACTGCTGCGCGCGCCCGTCGACGACGCGCAGGAGATCCTGCAGAGCAGGTTCCCAGTGCCGCGGTACATAGACACCGAGCACGGCGGCTCACAGGTAACAAACAAACAATATAGTTTAACCACAGTACATAAAGTAGCATAATACGAGAGAGCAGAGCAGGTTCCCAATGCCCCGGGACATTAATACTGAGCACGGCGGCTCGCCAGAAAGAATATAGTTTATTTAGCTACAGTAGTTAAGATAGTTAATTGATTCAGGCGTGACCTTGCGAAAATCCATTATAAAATACAATATACGTGGATATATTTAGTAACCTGTTCCGCTTAGCTATTTCTAAAGAGCCATAAAAAACCCTGAAAGAAATCGACACGTGTTTCACATCTCAATGAGGCATCATCAGGATGACGATTGACTTGTCGCGACGGGCGGTAAGGCTCACTCTGCGTTCAGCGCTCGGTGTAGCAACATGCCGTGTGCAGGTTAGTGACAAGTCAATCGTCATCCTGAGGATGCCTCGTTGAGAGGTGAAACACGTGGATTTCTATATTAATGTCTGTAATTTTTATGGTGTACATAATAAAGAATATTCTATCTAACAGGTTACTAAATATATCCACGTCTATTGTATTTTAGCTACAGTACATAAAACAGCCTTCCAAACCTTTCTTTTTTTCTTTTGGGTTCCCAATGTTTTACCATACGCGCCTCCCGCAATATTCCTTGCCTGTCAGGGTGGGCGAACGCACGACATAAAGGAACACTGTATAACATAAAGTGAAATACAAATTATATTGTGTGCCTTACGGCTGCGCTAAATAGGTTCAATTTCGCTCTACTGCCAGTAGACGATACCTACTGTCTGACGCACCTCTCTCAGAAACACATTCATACATAATGGTGGCACTTCACATCGAGCAGTTTTTACTGTGTTTTATTCGGCTATATAGTGTAGAAGTCCGAATAACTTGAACACACCGCCCACACATCGTCATGAACAGCGAATATGCCGAACATTCAAGAATATTTTTGCTAATCTGAGCGCAAAGAAGGACGTGTTGACGGTAATAGCGACTTATTATTTCTTCTATATTAATTACCAATCCATGTAATGCGTACATAAAACACCGCACTCTACTGAGCAAGTCATGTATGGACGGTAAACGAACTTATTCGGTATATTCGCAATCCTTTGATAGTGACCAAAAACCGACAACCGGCGGATACGAGTGTTAGTGTATTTGCGTATTCGTCTTAATTCATGAAAAATTTGCAAATAGAGGTGAATAGAGTAACTTCACAGCGTTGTATTTGACCAAAAAAAAAACAGTGGCACTCCGGGAGTGCCGACAGAAGTGAAAACTTGAACAAATTAAAAAAATACTTCCAAAACCTTTAAAGTAAAGATACTCGCATGGATCCGTAACGTAATATAAATAAAGAGCACAATCGCGTTTACAAAAATGGGGTGTCGGTAACGGTGTTGCGAGTTCAATTGTTTTTCCCATCTCAAAAATGCCCAACGTGCCTAAAGAAGTTTTCACTTCAATAAGACGAATATGCATAGCGATGTGAAATGCCACCATAACATAATGCATGTATTTCCCGATGGGGATAGGCAAAGTGTACATAGTACACCCACATTTCGCCAGTTATGTTTAAGTTCCATTTAAAAGGGGGCAAGCCTATAGCTGTTTTATACTGGGCACAAATCAAGAATCCGGGCTGCTCCTGTGAAATTTCTAATGGGAAAACTCAATCACAGTGCTCTTTCGGGGATCGGACTCACGCTGCCGCGCTAACTACTTTATTGGTAATGATAATGTCACATATAAGAACAAATGTTTTCTGACTACATATTTATTCCTAAAATATATAACATCTACGCTACGGTGTCTCGACACTGTGTGGGCCGCTATTCTTAACATTATTCGCGAGCATCTTCTCCAACATGTCTGTCACTTTCAGCTGGGACTTCAGAAAGTTCTTAAAGTGTGTGTCATCGTATCTCTTCCGCTGTTTGACCTTCACTAAGGGCATCTGTTGTCTAGCAGATATTTCATCGTTACTGCTGTCTGAGCGCGACTGGAAATTTTTCCAAGTACTTGACCGAGGCCAGTTCTCGATTCTTTCCAATTTCTCATGGAATTTTTTTGCTCCGTACCGCGGTTTGCGATCGTATTCAGAATGGCCGTACGATCCCGGGTGGTGTCTTATTCCGTTTTGGCGACTCCCTGGTTCATTTAAACCAGGTCTGTTGTATCCTCTGGGGTGGTTTAAATCTTCATAGCTCGAATCTCTTGGTCGACTTACATGCTCTAAGTGACTCAATTTTCCTGGATAATGTAACTCCGGGAATCTTGACCTAACGGGGTGTGTGTTCTCCATATAATGAACCTTTTCATGATACTCATGATTGTACAACGGCTTTTCTCTGTCCACATACCTACTGCCCCTATATCGGTCTCTAATTTCATGGTTTTCTGCGAATCGAACTTGTTTCGGTAAATCAGACTGAAGTTCAATTTTTTCTCTATGATTTCTGTATTCTTTTGGGATTCGGAATTTTTCATCGATATGTTTTATACTGTCCCGTTCCCGTTCTTCTCTTTGTTTATCGACCGTCCGTTTGGTAGTTAAAACTATGTGTTGGTTCATATGCTTCAATGGTTTCGATATTTGTATGGCTAGTGGTGCGATCTCGTCCGAATTGGTCTGAATAGTGATTGCACCTAAGTGGTAATCCTTGGTGGGCTGCACGTTTAACGGTGGCAGCATGTCTTGTGGAACTTTATTTTGTGGTGGTTTGATTGCAGAACTTATACGTTCTGGGACTACTCCTGGATTATAAGAGCTTGTCTGAATAAGCTTGAAGATAGGATGGTTTTGCAAAAGATACGGGTTCAATGCAGCAACTTTTTCTGGGTATGATTGTATATGCAATTGAGGAAGTCTCGTCGTGCCATTACTCACAGTGGTAGTATTTGGCAGCATCTGATTGGTCAGCTTTGCAGTGTCCTTCATTGCTTTCAACTCTTTAAATATTTCCATCAGTGTTTGCACGACATGGTTCGCTTTAGTAAATTCTGTCTGACGCGACGTCGATGGTTTTTCTGAAAGTATTAAATTGGTTATGATGAAATTGAAGTATTCGTTTGGACGTGGATCTGCACGTGCACAAAGCATTTATGTAATAGGGTTATTGAAAATTATCTGTCCCTTTCTGGACTTCACATGGCTAAATAAATGTGCAGCTGCTTATAATATAATGCCGACTCGCTACTGAGAAACATTATTTTGTCGTGCAGTTCATCTAAAGTTGGGCCATATATTGTTCTTTGATGAAATGCAATTCAAGTTTTTAATTCACAGTCAGAAAAATTCTAAAATACCTTTTTAAGGATACAAAATAATATTGCATAGTTCTTACCTGATGTAATTGTTGTCATCAATGTAGAAGATATTGTACTAGGAACTACTGTCGTTGAATGTGTGACGTCTTTTACAATATCCTTCAAAACCATTTGCTTTACTTTGTCCGCGATCTGATTAATAATGCTAGCTGGTATAGCTTGAAGATCAGACATGTTCATTGAATCGAAATTTTGAGTTGTTTTCGAAATATTTTCACTAGCCAGTGTAAGTTGTTGGTTATCTCGATCAAAATTGTTTATCATTTCTTGAATGGCTTTAATATTTTTAGAATCATGAATTGGTTCCCATTTTCGGACTACCAGGGCCTTCTTAATTTGTTTACCATTAAACTCTTTTGAATCTTGTGTAATATTGTTAATAATCCCTGAATCTGCTTTATATGTGTCATTTTTCATTTTAAATAACTGATTTCGAGGAAATTTTTCTATTGCTGCTGGCTGCTGGCTGACGATAGCTTTTTTAACAACAAACCACTCGGTACTCTCATTTTGTTGTTGTTTGTTAAAGTCTGAGGGCATTCCTATTACTTCATTGTTAGTAGTTTCCGAATTTTTGTTTTGTTTCGAGTATTTTACTGATGGTAGCATGGCTTGAAACCGCGGCACCTTATGTTCAATTTCTGAATTTTTATGTAATTTCCATTGCTTTATGTCTGGAGGTATAACTTCAATTCGATTATCATTTGTGTTAAAATGTTGCAGTTGTCCAGTCTCTTTTTTACTTATTGGTGAAGCCTTGAATTCCTTGTTTATCTCTTCGTTACTTAGAATTACTGGTTCCCATGTTTCAGCCTTTAGTGATGCACTTGTAGATTGATCGTTTTTAACGTTATTATTTCTATTTACATCATTCATATTTTGAAAAAGATTGAATAGAAATGATTCACTTTTATCTTGGTGTTCATTGCTTTTATTGGTAAATAACTTGATAGTTTCAGTTCTAGTTTCGGTTTCAGGAATTAGTACTCCATTATTAAAAAGGTCGCTCTTCATTTGGAGAAATCTTTGAAGGATTCTTGTTGTATTATTCGTTTTAAGTGGCTTTGATTCTCTGACCTTCGGTTCCTTTCTCTGAATTTGGCTGGATGGCGTTTCTTGTACCCTTTTAAGTAGTTGAGTACTATCATACATAACTTTTAATGGCATGCTTTTCATTTTTTCTAACAAAGAACTGTAAACCGCCATAGCGGAGTGAAAATCATCTTGCGTAGCATTATTTATTTTGTTCATCTCATTATTTTGCTCATTTACTTTCGGTATTTCGACTGGAGCTTTACTTGATATCTTCCAATATTTTATTGGTACATCATTCTGAAATACTTCTTTCGTGAAGACTTTTTGAGTTGTAGTAGGAACAGTTTGACTTGCCAAGTATTCGGCCAAAATTCTACTGATATATTCCATTTCTCGAGAGTGAACATATTCATTATTAGGAGTTTCTGCTTGTACTGTTGCAGTATTGTTCTTCTCTTTATGAGTTTCTAATTGTGTAGTTGCAGTAACGGGTGCCAAAACTGTAGTTGGAAGTGTAGTTACAACTTTCGTAGTATAGCGTGTGAGCTTCGTCCAAAAGTTCATCACGCTTTCTACATCCGGTTGGTTCTGAATATTGTATTCTATTTTTATTATACCCTTATTTCCTTCAACGTTTGTTGCATTTCCTAAATCAGCCTTTTTTTGGGCGACTACGGTAGGAAATTGATCAATATAGTCTTTTGTTTTATTCATATTGGCTTCATTATGAACGACAGTTTGATCTACAAAATTTGCTGCCAATAGCATTCCTATTTTTGGATATATCCCAACAGTGACATCATTTTCAATACCTAAAAATATTTGATTTTGGTTACATTAATAGACTTGTACTATATTATATTGAACGAATTTATTTTGAGTTGGGACTCACGTTCAATGTTAGTGGAGGTTTTCAATGCTTCTCTCTGTACTTCAGTTGTAACGTGGTCTAACAAGCATTCTTGGCGCTGTTGTCTAAAAAGGAACTTGCTGTTTTAAGTTTACAGTTCTAGTTTTCATTATTCTAAATTAAATCATACAATTGTAAATATAGATTTAGATTTCAAAAAGAGAATTTAGAAAAACATTTGGATAGAAACTACTTACGAAAACAACACAAATGTTCTAATAGCTAGCCAGGTGCAGTATACCTATGTAAATGCACATTGTACTGCATTCTTGATAAAGTAACAATAACACTTACTCATTGTTCATATCATCGATGTTTACATTGTATCGGCTCAGCTTCTCCAAAGTGTTAGCATCTAGATCATCCTTTTGCAATCCACTCCACAACAACATACATATTACATCTGAAAACTATCACATTTTAATGGCACACGTTTTCACAAACAACCGGCAGTTATGACTTATGTTAGACAAGAGACCGTTTAACGCGTTTAATGGGTTAGTAATATAAACCTAATGTTAAATTGAGTGTTATTGGAACCTTTTATCTGGACTAAACGTTGTGGGCCCTGACCGTCGGCGCGTACGATTATTTCACGTTTGAACGTACATGATATTGCTACTGCAGTCAATATAGTTCGGCACCACATTTCGTTATCGCTCTGAATACTTGAACGTTTTCATTGTTTTGGCCAACAAGGTTCGGAACATGGCGGAAAAGAATAGGCGACTGGTGGCCGGCGCTATCGTAGATACGTAGCTTGTTTTGCAGGTGGCGACGCCGTGTTAGTTAACTCCTAAAATAAGAAACTTGAAAAGTCTCGGTACAAATATTTGAAATGAAAGTGTTACGAAAACGCGAAACGGAAAAGCATTACAGTAACTGCGATTGTGTTTTTTTTTACCGTTACAAAATGTGCTGATAAAAAATTCTTTGTAATAAAAGTTCTTAGTCTAGAATCCCATACTTTCAGAATTTGTGCAGGAATGTGTGTCTTAGAAATCTAGTGATCAGCAGTCAATGATTTTACTGTTGAGATAAAAATGGTGTTAAAAACATGTGTTTGTCTGTTCCAGGCCCGGTTCCTCTTGTCGAAGGTCAATCCTTCGCAGACACACAACAACATGTACGCTTATGGAGGGGTGAGTACACAACCATGCTTTTGTAAAGTTAGATGTCACATTCACATTTAATCTCTACAGTCGGCCTATGAAAACCTTTACCATATTTAAAACGACGAAAAAATTACAAAGACAGCTACAGCTGTACAAATGTCAAAAGCGGTCAACGTTTTCATAAGATGGTTGTCAATTAAAATGTTAATTTGTTGTTGTACTGTATTGTAAATGCATGGCGTTCAGCCTTGTTCTATTATGTCAAAGTTTTGTAGTGATTCAAAATTTGCATGGTGTGACAAAATACCATCAAGCATGGTGTGAATTTGACTTTGTTTTTTTTTGTTCCATCATTGTTATGGCGAAATCCAGGCGATGCCGATTCCATCAGCGGTAGTGACTTTTATCTTTTTTTTATTGGTGTTGGCTTTTAAATTCTGCAGTTTTAATTTAACAAAGCTTTGCGCCTTTGCGAGCAGTTTGTGTAACTCTACGCACGATCACTGGAAATATTTTAAAATAACACAATTTAATTGTCTCGCTCTTTTAGTTACTTTGTCACTGTTATTTTTCCCGCATATTTATGTAATTAATTAAGTAAAATGTGTTGTTTTAAAATATTTAGACTGGTGATCGTCAACTGCCTTTGAGCTTCTTTTGCAGTTTTTCCTAAATTATTATCAATGTAAAAATAAATGCAAAACAATCAAACTGGTGTAACGTTCCTATCATAGAAATATAAATAACAGGAGAAGCGGCATGGGGGCGTGTCTGTGTCCGCGCGTCATGATCACGATGCTCATGTCATAGGAAAATGGCCGTCTCCGCTAACTAGTACGCTTTCGGCCGCGATCGTGACAACATTTAAGAATTCCGTGTTGTTCTGCGGTTTTGTGGGGACAAAGTGGAGATATTGGGTTTCGATACATTTTTAACTCCCTCCCTCCTTCTTTCTTATATCTATGGTTCCTATATAACTTCACATACTAAGTTTTGCATAAATCAAAGATGAGAATTAAATAAATATCTGCGTTTACAGGAAGATGCCAAGATTAAAAGAAAAAAAAAAAGAAAACAGTCATGTTTCTAAAAAAAAAAAATTTGTGTCCGTCTAATCCCGCGTCCTATTTAAAAACGATCATTCGTACTTTTTGTCCGGTGAATCTGAACGCGTGGTCGCGCCGACAGAGGGCGCTTTCCGGTTTTCTGAACAAAAAGTGACATATGCACGCGACCGATCGCATGTTCGCGCGAAGACCGCTTTTAAATAGGACGTGGCCTAATGATAATGGTTTAAATTGACACAATCTAATTAAATTCACGCTTTAGTACTCATAAACACGAAGGCACGTTGCCTCTACTGTTGGCAACGCTCGTGTTTATGAGCACTTAGATTTCAAACGTTCTGATGACCTATACATTTACGTTGTCATAGCAATTTAAGTATTTTCTTTAGTGTCAATTTTCAATAGTCAAATATCTTTATCAGCACGCTTAGCATGACCACAATAGAAACGGGTTTTGTCCACGGAAGAATAGACAAAATGACAGATAAACAATCGCAATCTATCATTTTGATTACTCATCCGTCGACAAAACCCGTAGAAAACCTGTTTCTATTTTTATTATGCTACGCGTGCTGAAGAATTTATCGGTTTTGTGAAGAATTATTTATGTGAAGAATATGTATGGCGGTTTCACATATTTTATATACATGCAATTTTCATTTTTCAAATAAACGCTGAAGATTGAAAAATCGCTCCTTAACAAAATATTAGTTGGAAAATTTTGAACTCTGATATGCTTTGCGTTTTTGCTTACCAATAAGAAAAGTTTTCGAATGTGTAATTTAATAAATGCTTTTAAAAATACTAACATTACGCTTAAAATGCCTTGAATGTTGATTTTTGTGTTCATTATTCTTATGATAATGATAATAGGGGATAAGGGATTTCTTTTTACTTTTTCTACACAGTCATTCTTTGAGAACAATAACATATATGCTGGTGTTCTTTTTGTGACACAATCAGGGTTTCAGTGATGTTGGACACACTTCAAATTCCATAGCAACAATTGGGCTACCAGAACGAAATGGCTTGATAGAATGGGTCCACTCCGTTTTCAAATTCATGGGTAAAAGCACCAGTGCATGAAGTGTTGCCTTTTCAATAAAAAAAACTGACCCAATGTCAGTCGGACTCGTACACGAAGGGTTCCGTACCACCGTAATATATTTAGCAAAAAACGCCGAAAAAATCAGGTTGTATGGGACCCAATTTAATTTTTAACTTTGTTTTTATTATAGCGGCAATAAGAATACAAAATACGTGAAAATTTCTACTGTCTACCTTTTACGGTTCATGAGATACAGCTCACACAGCCCGCTGACAGACAGACGGACGGGCGAATAGCGGAAGTTTAGTAACAGGGTTCCGTTTGGCCCCTTTCGGGTACGCAGCACTAAAAAGATGCTTCGTTTGAAAACTATGCAGAAAGATGGACTGTTTGATGAACAGTTTTTTTTCAACTGTAGCTATGATTATGAATATTGAAGTGTGTTCCAAATGTTTTACCTACATAGTGTAAGGGACTTCGAGCAAACTGTTACCATGAATTCAGCAAATGATTCCTGACCCCCAAGCGTAAAAAAATCTAAAATACAAAAATGCAAAACCTACACGGTCAATATGCATGGAACCGCCATTTTGTTTTTTTGCAACTTTTTCTACGCTAGTAGGTCAAGAATCATGTAGGTACTGTTAATGTTAACAGTTTTGCGCGTCAATATCCCTAACACTGTATATTCAGCAATGTGGTGGAACTTGAATCCTACTCTGATCCTGGTGGTGGCCATTTTCCATACCATTCAAGTTGCTCATACAAATTTCATATATTTGCAGGACGGTGGCGCCCCCGTGTTGACAGACGACGTGTCGTTGCAAGTATTCATGGAGCATCTCAAGAAGCTAGCCGTGTCCTCAACAGCTTAGAGAAACAATATGGAATCTCGCTACTTTCAGAACTGATCGCTATTAGCTTATAATTATCTAGAATGCCTTATGCCCGATTTCGGAATTGAGAGATTTAAATTGAGAACTTGACAAACACTACTTTAGCATAACTTGAAAGTTAAAGCCCGCAAAATTCAAAAACACTTTGCAAAAAACGTACGAAACTGAAATTCACGGGCTACATTGAAGTAGTCACCATAAAGCCCGTTGTACACGGCAGTTTCTTTACGGTACCGGTGTGAGCTTGTATATGACACGGCGAACCACCGGTGTATGGTATACGGCGACGGAGCCGTGCCGTATTGCCGTCGTGTCTGTCAACAAACTTCCATAGTGATCCATGACGACCGTACCTACACACGGCGAATCAACCGTAGTTTTTCATGGCAAAAAAGCGGGTTTTAGTTACGCTAAAGTAGAATTTGACAAGTTCCCACATTTAGAAAAACGGGTATATTCCTCGTGACTCTCTTGAGATTCGACGAGTCTTGAAAGGTTAAGTCCTATGTAGATGTATTGAAAGGTTTGTATGAAAATCGTCACGTCACTGTATATCTTGGAGGGGTAGGCACAAGTGTATAGTACGACATTTCGTCAGTTATGTACCTATTATAGTTAAACATTTATTTTAACGATATTCCTAAATAGTAACTGCGGTATTTTGCTGTCTGGATAAACTGGTAGAATGCTCAAAATTTAGGAAATAGCTTGGTTGATGATAGAATTTCATTATTTTCACCATCACAGTATTATATCACGGCGGTCAATAATGTCGGGCATTTTTATAATCTTTAGCTTCGGTTTATAATACAGTTTGTACTGGGCTTGTGTATCTTATGATTTAGTATAATATATAATTATATTCATTTTATTTTATAATATGTAGCTATACACAGGTGTAGTCCTAATAGTATCAGTTCTGAATTAATATAATTATATTATCGCAAGTGGAATTCCAAATTGTTTTTGAAATTAAGTTACAATAATTTTCTACAATACTATGTAAATTATATGAAATTAAAAATGTTTATGAAATATTAGGTGTGGTTGTTTTATAAGATACTTTTTTATTTCTTTATATCTATTGGGAACAATGGGTAAATTTTTTATCATTTTTAACAAATAATAATACTACATTTTGTACAAAAAATATTTATTCCTAATTTCTAGACACCAACATGAAACACTAAATATATAACTTTTAAATTAAAACATAATTTTCCTACATACACGTAAAATAAATAAACCTCATATACATATATCTCTGTTATCCGTAAAAAACAGGAAAAATAGAAAATAATTCATTAAAAAAACAGATGACGAATTCAATATGAACTTACAAGTAAACAAAATTCATAATTTACCCAATAACATTTAACAAAAAAAAAAATGGTTAATATACAATAAACATTACGCTATATTTGGGTATCGCGAGAGAAACTAGCATCAACAGCTACAACTCCTACACATTTCTGCAACTATAACTGTATCTAAACAACAATTTTCAAAAGTTTCCATCTACTATTGGACGTAAATGCTGCTATGTTTGAGAACATCTATGTATGTGCTGTCATCAAGTCTATTCGTAGTTCATAAATGCGAAACACTATAGTGCGAACAGTACTATCTACTTCCGTTAAACACTATTAAATAACTCCCTTATTCATATAAGATTAATATCCCTACGCCTAAGATTTACCTACCTTTTCTGTAGCTACTATGCAACTTTATAAATCACTTTACAACGCTACTCTGCAGGCTGCCTTAATTGACGGGTCAAGGAAGGTACTTCTAAACATGAATGAATAAGGGAGTTAATGCAAGCGTAGCATGACAACCATAGAAACAGGTTTTGTCGACGGAAGAATAGACAAAATAACAGACTGTGATTGTTTATCTGTCATTTTGTCTATTCTTCCGTCGACAAAACCAGTTTCTATTGTGGTCATGTTAAGCGTGCTGGAATCAGGGTAATAATTCTTCTAAAAAAATTAAGATCGTGCGGTCATAGGGTTTTGGTTTTCATCTCTAATCCTAAAATACTTTCCAATAGCTTATATCATTACATACATCCCTGTTTATCACAATTCATTGTCAATACTAAACCAATCACGAGAAAGTAAAAAGAACAAAGGAATATCACATTAGCTTGACGCGCCGAGAACAATGGGCTTACTTTTTACGACGTCATAATTTTGGCTCAAACTCAACTGTTGCTTCAGGATTTGTAATAAATTGATAAATAATCTACTTCTTAACTTCAATTGTTTTGGAGCCCAATACTAACTTGTGAAGTAGGATTGGAAAAGTGATGTTATAAATACATAAATATCACACAGATTATCAAGTTAATCGCATATCTGAAAAAAAAAAACCCACTTAACATTTTCTGCATAAAAGAATCTCTTAAAAAACTAATCTAAAACTGTAAAACACTTAACTAATCACTCATATACACATTAAGCATTGTTTATACATTTGTAGCATCATTTCTTATTAAAGAGCCCGTACATGATGAGGGCCAGCAAAAACATCAGCATGTACTTAATGTATTCGGTTCAGGAGTGCGGAGGTCAGTTGAGGAAACGGATGGACATCTTCTGCTCGACATCTGTCCGCTCAAGGGCATGGCAGAACTCCTCGAAACAGATCATCTGGTCGTTGTTGGTGTCAGCTTCCAGGATTGTGCGTTCAGCGATGCTGGTTAGTTGCTCTTCACTGGAATTAATAAATGTAATAATAATACCAGCTTATTATTTACAGTAAGGCACAGAGTAAACAATATCTTGCCTTCTTATCGTAAAGTCAAGGTGTATTATTGTGTTCAGTTAAATTGTCTTTGATGAATAATTGCCTTACTGTAAGGACGGGTAATTCCGAGTATAACAAGTAAGTGGGGTATCTAAATCTCCTATAACTCATTAGCTTAAGGTGGATGTTCCGATCGACCGTCCATACATTTTTTGAAGCACCTTTACGCTAAAACTAGACACTCTTTGTTAAAAACGAATCATTTTATCAATTTTTTCACAATGAAATGTGACCGCGTTTGACCTTTTTAGGAAATAACTTACATTCATGTGAAATCCCGACAAAATTTGACACTTCTTTATATGTGGGTTCGTGTGTGTGGTAGATGCAAGAAGCTTATAGATAAAAGTGGAGGCAACACTAGATACCTAAATGAAGACGACTGTGGTCGGACGCTCTCTTTCTGATAGAGATGTGTCCCTCACTCATGAGGTGCCTCGTTTGAGGTACTCGTGATCGCAAATTGAAAGAGTTACTCGAATTTCAACATTGAACCACCTCACTCGTTCCCTCATTAAAAATTTTGACATTGATATTATTGACGCGAGTACTCGCGAGTGAGTAGAGTATTGAGTGATTGAGTGAGCTATAGAATGAGTGAGGTGAGGTCTCGTAATTTTGAAAACACAGTAAACATTACAGCAGCTATTACTATGAACTCTAAAAACATCAACATTAGATTGGTAATCAAGTGTCATTGATTCGTTTATTTTGACGATCAAAAATTTATGAGCGAAAGAAAGTTATGTGTATGAGGGAGACGTAAAAATCGGAATCGTGAGTACTTATGAGTCGACGGACCCGTCCGCCCCGCTGCCTCGGACTATCAGCTGAATTCGGCTGAGTTCGGCTCGAGCTCAGCTCGTGAGGTGAATATGCCGACGAACGACTCCTCGCCTCAAATGAGGGGTACCTCGTGAGGACCTCGCGAGGTAAAATGAGGTACTCCCTCAACCTCATTTAAAAATGATGAGTTACCCATCACTACTTTCTGAATACATTCATAAGATAAAACACATCACTGTCTCGTTCTTATGTGTGTATTTAGATAGAGAGCGTCCGACCACAGTCGTCTTCACTTAGGTATTTAGAGTGTTGCCTCCACTTTTATCTATAAGCTTCTTGGGTAGATGTTATTTTACACTTACGAGGGTCATTCAATAAATACTTAGCCTACAAAAAGTAAACGAAAATTTTGGAAAAGTGGCAATTTATTTTTCAACATAGTTTCCTTTTAGTTCGATACACTTAGCCCAGCGATGCTCCAACTTTTTTAACCCGTCCGAAAAATAGTTTTTGTCAAACTCTGCAAAATAGGCCTCCGTGGCGGCGATGACCTCCTCATTCGATCCATATCTATTCCCGGCGAGTGATTTTTTCAGATTAGGAAACAGAAAGAAGTCGGTTGGCGCAGTGGTTAAGCGGCTGACTGCTGCGCTGCGTGTCGCGGGTTCGATTCCCGAACGGAACAAATATTTGTATGACCTACCAGTAGTTGTTCCGGGTCTGGCTGTTTGTGTATGTGAGTTTAAATGTTTGTAATCGCACCCACGATACAGGAGAAATTCCTAGTGTGGGGCAACGTTTTTTTAAAAAAAAACATAAAACACAAGGGGCCAAATCTGGAGAATACGGTGGATGGGGCAGCAATTCGTAGCGTAATTCGACCAATTTGGCCATGGCAACGGCAGACGTGTGAACCGGTGCGTTGTCGTGGTGAAACAGCACTTTTTTCTTCGCCAGATGGGGTCGTTTTTAGGGTTCCGTTGCCAAATGGCAAAAAACGGAACCCTTATAGATTCGTCATGTCTGTCTGTCTGTCTGTCTATCTGTCTGTCTGTCTGTCTGTCTGTCTGTCCGTCCGTATGTCACAGCCACTTTTTTCCGAAACTATAAGAGCTATGCTATTGAAACTTGGTAAGTAGATGTATTCTGTGAACCGCATTAAGATTTTCACACAAAAATAGAAAAAAAACAAATAATTTTGGAGTTCCCCATACTTAGAACTGAAACTCAAAAATTTTTTTTTCATCAATCCCATACGTGTGGGGTATCTATGGATAGGTCTTTAAAAATGATATTGAGGTTTCTAATATCATTTTTTTCTAAACTGAATAGTTTGCGCGAGAGACTCTTCCAAAGTGGTAAAATGTGTGTCCCCCCCCTGTAACTTCTAAAATAAGAGAATGATAAAACTAAAAAAAATGTATGATGTACATTACCATGTAAACTTCCACCGAAAATTGGTTTGAACAAGATCTAGCAAGTAGTTTTTTTTTAATACATCATAAATCGTAAACCGCAATTTACCTTTCATTCAATGTTACTTGCTGCTACGGAACCCTTCATGGGCGAGTACGACTCGCACTTGGCCGCTTTTTTTCTTTAATTCGGCGTCGAATCGGCCCAATAAATCGGCATAGTAAAACCCTGTAATTGTTTTACCCTTCTCGAGGTAATCGATGTAGATCACACCTTGTGAATCCCAGAAAACGGTGGCCATAACTTTTCCGGCCGATTTTACAGTTTTCGCCTTCTTTGGAACACGTTCCCCGGTCTGGATCCATTGTTTTGATTGCTCCTTGGTCTCTGGTGTGTACCAGTGGATCCAGGTTTCATCGACGGTCACAAAACGACGCAAAAACTCCGCTGGATTCCGCTTAAACAGCGCCAAACACGTCTCCGATGTGGTCTCACGGTTGCGCTTGTTTTCTGGTGTGAGTAAACGCGGCACCCATCGCGCCGACAGCTTTCTCATGCCGAGTTCCTCGTGAAGAATATGATGCACTGTTCCTTCTGAAATGCCTACAGTCTCAGCTAGCTCCCGAACCTTCAATCGGCGATCTGCCAATACGAGATCATGGATTTTTTTAATATTTTCCTCCGTAGCAGCTGTTTTCGGTGCACCTGGACGTGGTTCATCAAAAACCGACATACGGCCACGTGCAAACTCGTTGAACCAATTCTTGACGGTGGCCATCGATGGAGAAGAGTCACCGTACACAGCATCCAAGCGCTCTTTGATTTCGATGCGCGTTTTCCCTTCCAAAAATAGGAATCGAATCACCGAACGATATTGCTCTTTTTCCATTTTTGTAAAACCGATCGACACGTTCGCTTCCATAAGTTGTCAAATTAAAACAAATGAAGGGATTGGAATGAAAATTTGAAAAAAGAATTAAAAAAGAATGTGCTACACTGTGGTAAAACTCTTTTGAAAGTACAGCGCCCTCTGGCGATGAGGCTAGGTACTTATTGAATGCACCTCGTATGTGTCAAATTGGGTGGATTTTGAGACATTGTTATGATCAAGTTCAATAAAGTGTAATGATCTAGTACCGCGTTCACTACTCCTACGACTAAGTAAGGCTCCAATTTCGCATAAAACAAAATTAACTAAAAAAAATGACTTCAGCGCCACCTAGCGGGAAAATGGCCTGGAACAGACCGTATGATCCACCTTAAGAAAAGCATGTTGTGTTCGTTCTAAACGAATAAGAACGGTCTTGGAAGCACCTCCCAATAGAGTAGGTTATAATAGATATCGAAAGATACACTAATAACACTGCAGGGCAAAATTATTTTCTCATGCAGACGAGGCATCACCACGCTTGCTCAAAATCAAGACAGGTTGGCGACTTCAGACTTATATTTAACTACAGGTGGCGTTCTGTTGTTTCTGCCGGGGGGTAGGCATTTCATGGGAAGGCGTGAGTTTATGATTGTAATAATTATAAGTTCAGGTTTAATTTATTAATAAAATGTATTTTAATTAGGGCTGTTGCCAGGTTTAAATGGGGTCTTTCACCAAGTTATTTCTTGGGGTTATCTGGGGTGTGGATGAATGCACCAGTGCTACCGACTCTTACCAATGGTAGGTGGAGGAATACTGCTGACAAACGCCACTCGCGGGAGTAGGCATCCTAAGGCAGGATTCCACACGTAAAACGAAGTACTTTTTTTTTTTTTTTTTTTTTTTTACTTCCACCTCTACTTTCGCTAACGATGTTTGGCTGACTTATGTACGTAAACACCATCGTGTTATGCCAGTGTCAATGTAATCCATACGATAAGTATAGGTGGGACAAGTTTTTTAAACAAAATAAGTTGCAAAACTGTCCGTGAATAGTCCGCCGCGACCGGCTGCTTGCTGCGTATTGCGCGGTGAAGACGATGAAGTGCACGGATTAATAAATTATATTTGTTGGAACGTTCAAAACAGGTTTTTGTTCGTTTCGATAACATGCGTCCGTCTCATTTATTTGCCAGTTTCTTTTTGTTTTGTTGTTTTGCAATTTTATTTGATTTCACTCAATGTATTCGTTATTATTATTACACAAATTTATTTTAATTACTTAAATATAGATACATACACACATTGCAGTATAAAGCGAATTATTTGTTATTGTTATTATTATCTTACACGAATTTATTTAATTTAAGTATACACACACACATATTGCAGTAGGTTTAAAGCTGATTTACATCCGTCACCTCACACTTCAGGTTCAGTTGAAAACCAGCGTCAGGCACTAGCTGTCTGGCATTTTTGCTGAACTGGGCCTATTTGGCGCAGCCGCGAGGCACACTTTCCTGTTAAATGATTATTTTTACACTTTGTTTTTGTTTCCTTTTTTATTTTTTACTTGTGTTATAATTGTTGTGTTGTGTGCCTTTTTGTCTGTGCTAAATAAATGTATTTTCTTTCTTCTTTCTTTCTTTCTTACTCCAATTATTCGAACTTGGTTAAAATCGTAATGATTGGAACAGTGCCGGTTTGTGTTATTATCCGTTAAGGCCGCGTTTTCACTAAGCGACATGTCGCAGATACTTATCGCTCGACATTCACGTAGTTGTCTCTGCAAAAGTTGTGGGACAATGTCCCGCGACATATGACTTGTTCACATTGGCCAGTCGTGATCAGTATGTCGCTCGATCAGGGTCAATGTATTCTCGTTGGACCACACTACTGCCCCATTTTCAGAACACAAAGCGACACACGTTCTCACTACTCAAAGCCTGTCCGGCGACTGTCGAGGGACAAGAAGGACGCACGTGTCGACGCTCGCAGAGCATCGACTAGCGACAAGTTGCTCGACCCGTAAATGTTCCAAGCGACGTCGGGCGACATCGCGCGGGACACGTGAATTTCGTGTCGAGCGACAGAGTCGCGGAACAAATGTCCCCTAGTGAAAACGCGGCTTTATCCTAGTATGTTCACGTTTATCAGCTAAGTAGTGTGTCATCATCAGGTCACGGACTCACGGCCTAATCGCTAAGGTTACACGGGACTACTAATGATTTTGCTACTCCCTAGGTCAGTGATTCCCAAACTATGAGTGTGGGTCGCGAGCGAATATTGGGTGGGCCTTGAAAAATTGATTTTCAGCTATGATTAACCTCTCGTATGTCGTAATTACAGAAACAATTAAAAAACCATTGTCTCGCGTGGATCCACGTTTAATATTAAATTCCATCCATGGTTGATATTAAAACTAAATACCGAAATAAATTGGACGTATCAACTCATTGCGATTAAAAGTAACTAAAATTGAAGTTCATGCTAAAGCCATACTTAATGATAAAAAATAGGAAACAAATACATCCTTCTCATTAAAATAGCACTCCTTGTATTTAATTATGTATTAACATTTTCGATTGTAACTGAATGTATTTTTTCTTATTTGAACAGTCGTTCTCCTTCATTCATATAGTTAAAAGTATGCCCCTTTTTTCACCATAACAGCGAATTTGGAAGTTTTTGTTAGGTGGGTCGCGGTCCAGTCAACTTTGGGAACCACTGCCCTAGGTATATGTATTGACGCTACGAGGGAACTTCATTGCTACTGGGGTAAGGTTCAATTTCAATTTTTATTTTTCCTATCCTACGTTGATCGGGAAATGCTATAAGCAAAGATGTAAAGAAGGTTCATTATGTAATAAACTGTTTTTATCAAATGAATTGAAAGTCTTAATCGTAAACACGTTTTAATCCGATTATACGAAGCAATAAAATATGGCTTTTAAATCTAGAGTACCTAACTAATAAATTTTATCATTGCACAGGATTAACATACATTTATCATTTAAGACATTTTGTTAAATTAAATACCTATGCACTAATTAATCAAAAAAATATCTTTGTGAAAAAAAGAAAAATCAGCTAAATCTTTTTTTTTTCCTAAGTACCTCATGGGAATACCTGATTAATTCTGATATATTAATTAGCAGGAACTTGCGCTGCATACCTAGCTGAGCTGAATCCACCATGACTTCTTACTAAATCTAAAAAAACTCAG
The DNA here is from genome assembly GCA_963680765.1 of Agrochola lychnidis. Taxonomy (NCBI): domain Eukaryota; kingdom Metazoa; phylum Arthropoda; class Insecta; order Lepidoptera; family Noctuidae; genus Agrochola; species Agrochola lychnidis. Next base: position 19,336,382 of record OY796862.1, read on the forward strand.
TACTAAAAAAGTCACTTGGTGGCCTTTTTCTATCATGCGGATTTGTGTCCGCGTGCGTATCTGGGCCGTATGCGCGCCGGCCGCATCCTATCCTTACGTACAGTCTAACAATTTTCTTAATGTCTCTCAGGAATCATCGCATTTCCAAATACAAACGAATGGTAATTTTCACGTCTATCAATTATTAGATATATCGTATATAATAATTTGAATTCAGAACTAAGTACTTTATTGTTGTTTTGTTTTGATTTCCGTGTGAACAATATAGAGCTGTAAAACTATTTTCGTATCTGCTACTTTAGCAGCTTTCCTCCCATTTTTTATATAAATTACATTAAGAGACTATTAACAACTCTATAAACTTCCAAGTCGATTGAGAGCGTCCGGTCTGCACCAAGTGCAAAGGGTAACTGATAGAAATCCGACGACTGACGAAACACGAATTTTACCGAGGGACATTTAGGAAATAGAAATACAGTTTTTTTTTAGTTATTCTGTACATACTTTTCCTGTCTGTCATGCATCCCACACGCACGCATCGCGGGGCGTTTGCGGATGCATCACACGCGCTAAGCTCACGCATGCGGGTAAAATACGCACGCGGGCGCAATCCCGTGTGATAGGAAAAAGGTCCTTATTAAAGTATAAATAAAGCAAATGTTACCTGATATTAGCTCCGACCATCATGTGCAGTATGGCGAGCAGCTCATCTCTCGAGATCATGCCGTCATTGTCCAGGTCATACATTGAAAAGGCAACTGAAAAAATAAGCCTTTAGTTATGGTTTGGTGGAAAAAGTAATTTTTCGTGGGAAAGAGGAAGGCCAGGTTATCGTTGCACATCACTAGCGCGTCTTGGGTCTTATATTATTGACGTGAAGCTCTGATCAAACTGAGCTGAAACCCGCGCGGCATGCGCGTCGAAATTCGCTCGCGTCGATTTTGTCACTGTCACGAGTGTGTAACTTGTACGGAGGCGTTCAATTTGGAACGAATAGTATTAAAATAATAGACGACCGCGGAGTTCGCCTCTGTTTGACCAGTCCTTTTGTTTTTTATACATGGGCGAATAAATAATGCCGGAAAAAACAAGTGCATTTCATTAATATTTCATTTTTATGGGGAACACGGGCACAGCTATAAATTAGTGATTTCAATATCATATTTATGTTGTTGTTATGACTAGTGATCACACAGTCACAAGATGAATTGTAGATAAATTAAAGTTCAAATGGTGAAGCAGACTCACTTCAATTCAACTTGATTAATTGAATTCATAAACACATAACATCACGCCTTGTTTCCCCGAAGGGTTGGTCAGAGGTGTCCCTGTAGCAGGTACACCCACATTTCGCCAGTTATGTTTTTAAGTCCCATGTAATAGGGGGCGAGCCTATTGCCATCAATCGGGCACAAATCCAGACTCCGGGTTGCTACTGAGGAATTTATTAGCTAACGCATGTTAGGATACCATACCTATTACTGGGTATTAGTCAAATATTAGTGAACCGATTCGTTATTAGCTACTCAAAGATAATCCGAATCCGGGTCACTGTGAGCTTTGGTCACTACAAATATTATAAACTAATATCCGTATTAGCTAATACTAGACAATGCGACAGAAACAAGTAACCAAATGTTAAAAAACTGTTTTCATTGCTTGCTTACTTGGTAACCAACTCAAGCAGCTTTAATACGAAGCCCGATGTGTATAATATGTCTTTACAATATACACATTACGCACGCACTCTATTCATACAGTACAATATTCATCTCGCTCACTCGCCCGCCTCGAGTCTAGTCATCTCGCTCACTCGTCAGGTGCCAAGACGTCGGCGAGTGAGTGAGATGACCGCGGGCGCGGTTGGCAAATGATAATAGCACAGCGAGCGCGGCGAGCCGCCTCGCTATTACGCGACCGCGTCCCTATTATTTGACTAATACCTCAATCAATCTGCCTAGCGTTTTCCCAACTATATTGGGGTCGGCTTCCAGTCTAACCGGATGCAGCTGAATACCAGTATTTTACATGGAGCGACTGCCTATCTGACCTCCACAACCCAGTAACTGGGTAATACGATACCCCTTGGCAAGACTGGTTGTCAGACTTTCGGGCTTCTGACGACCCGTAACGACTGTCAAAGATCCACGAATGATAGCCGGGACCAACGGCTTAACGTGCTTTCCGAGGCACGGAGGAGTCTCGGTATGTAGAAATGGTCACCCATCCACGGACCAACCCCGGCAAGCGTAGCTTAACCTGACAGATCGACCCGAGCGGCTGTTAGTATTTAGCCACGAGCTCCTATTTGACTAATACCTGGTAACCCATTACTCTATATTCGCATATCCTAATATGAATATACGTGGCTTGTATTTATAATACCTGTACATATTACGAATATATTAGTCACACCTCTAATTCGCAGTGTCCTTGACCATCAGCCGTACGTGACAGTGGTAGCATGCTACCACTGTCACTGTGGTGTCAAGTGTCAAAACAAGGGTTATTTTTCATACGACATTGCATCTGCATCCTCAATAAGGAATTCTCCAATATCCATATCCTCATCCGCATCCTCAAAGCCCATTATCTCGATATCCTCATCCAGTATACGACATCCGTTACTACCCTGCTCTCTAAGTCTTACGGGGAAGTCTTTTCCCATGATACCTTGACCCAGCTACATTTTAATTACGTAAGGGAAAATTAAACTAAGTAAATGAAATAAGCAACTGCATTCACTTACATCTCAACTTATCATCTCTGCTGTTAAGCTTGTTCTCCCTATTCTTCCTGATGGGCCGGAAGTGTGCCAGTACCCTCATGAACTGTAGGAAATTCACTCGATCATCATGGCTCTCGGCAAAAAATGAGTGGACAATACGCTCACTCAGTGGGTTGATTGCTAACTCTGGTATCCTCAAGAAATCCTCTCTGGCTAATGTGCCACAGTCATTCTTGTCTAGCGAGGTGAAGCGGGAGTACAGCCTCTCGATTTGGTTTGGTGTGACTGATAAGGAGAATAAAGAACATAATAAACAATGGAAACAAATAGACTTCGGAAAATTGCCTGATTTCTGATACTTTGTTGAAAGTGTGACTATGAGAAGCCCAAATTTGATTTCGTAGGCCATCCAACTAATTTAAAAGTAAGTTTTCTTACTTCTTAGGAGTACTAAAATACTAGGTGAATGGATGAGAGAATCCACCTTAAAATGGACTAAGTAAACAAATATCAGCTGGTAGCGTAACAAGTGTAGGTATAACAGCTGGTTTTTATTTACACCAATATATAAAATGTTAAAATTTTCCTTTATGTATTGTTTTGGTATATTGTAGATAGATATAACACACCTTTGACACTGTTTACATAAGTAGTGAAAACGGTAAACCAAGACAGAGAATGATTCGTTAAAGTACGAATAATCCTTTAATGCATGTTGTGTTGTGTCATGCATATTTGCAGCTTTGCTACCAAATAGTTTATAATTAGCCTGGGCCATAAAGGCCACTGTATTGCATGGCTCTCGAAATTATTTCGTGTTACAATGTATGAATTCAAAAGAGACTACATTTTCTTCAATATTTACAATAGAGAGAAACAATGACTTACACCCAGTCTCTTCCTGTAGTTGAGCGATTTCTTCTTCTCGTAGCAACAGAGATGATTTGTTACCCATATTGAATACACTTAACGCTCCACGACCACTAAAAGATCTTTTACCTTATAGACAACTGATAAGATTGATTCAGTAAGGATTTTACGAATATTATGCACACAGTCAAAGTCCACTTTACCACAGCTGCCTACTGTTATGAACTTGATAAGTACTAGAATATGATTATTTGAATATTCATTTATCGAAAATATTCGTTGGGAAAGAATACCAAATAAAGGTCTTTTATTTATATTAGAGTTTGGGTAAGTGTAAATCAAGAAAAAAGAATGACGACAGAAAAAGAATCAATTCGTCGATACTTTTTACTTTGACATTTCGGCATTTGACGTTCGTTGTCAAATATTCTTTGGCTGCTTTCCGATTTAGAACATTTTCCCTTGTAGCGCTGACATAAATAATTTGCGTTCCGATTTAGATATAACGATTATGACAGCTGAGGGCTGTCAACAATTCGGAACGCTCGCGAACGCGCTCACAGTGCTCGCTCAATGTCAAAACTTACATAATCATATTTCTTTGTCTAAATACCACAAACTTCTTCTTCTTTGATTAGGTGGCGACGGTAGCCAGAAGCACAATTTCGAAAATGCCACGTTAGGCTAAAGATAAGATGCGACTCAAAACAAAACAGCACAACTGTCATTTTTGACAGCAGTCACGGTGATAATAATTTAGAGCATGGTCGGCATTATCGCAAGATGGTGCATATCACGACGTCATCTATAACGATTAACGGAACATCGTTATCACGCTCACGCTAATGGGGATAAAAACTGCCACTTGCTCACTTCAGATGGCGCTGATCTCCAGCGTTTAATAATTTGACAGTTAGTCATATATTTTTTGTAAACAAGCGACTTTACGCATAATTAATTATTGAGCCCAGTTGTGCAGCTGTTTACTGCAAAAATACGGGGACCCCAAAGATGTTATAAGAAGAAAACTGTGGAAGAAAGCTCTCCGAAAAAAAATTGGAATCCGATATTTCGTCGAGACGATGTGTTATCCTTTAAGCCTTTTATGGGACAAAGTGGTTTATAGGTGATGCTCCCAAGAGAACTTAGTCTGTTTTCATTACATACGGGCACTTGTGATGTGATAAATGATAGTAAAGTATGTGTGTGTTTATATTATCATATTAGATAAGTGCTAGAAGGGCTATCTCTCAGGGTTTTCAGTCAGGAAGATCATGCCCGAGTTGGTTTTCAGCTCTAATCAGGTTATTTCTGTCGCACGCCTCATCGAATACACAGTCAACAAACACAAAATAACCTATAAATTATAAAACGTTCATAATTTTTTGACTTCTCCACTAAAGCTGCTTTTTTACCAGTGGTAGACGCTTTCCCTGTCCTTAGCTCGTCTTTTAGTAGAGCGACACTCCAAGTCTCATACGTATTTATCTAGTTTTCATATAATTTGTGATCCGACACAAAAGTAAACATAAACACAACAAAGACGTACTAACTGTGCTGCCGCCTGTTAGGAGCTTTCAGTTTTTAACCTCATTTGATACGGATGTTTTTAACCTCCCCGTGTGCCTGGGGGCTGGAGTTCCCTTATGGATGCGTCCGGGGGGAAGGCCAGTCTCCGGGACGGTGCACCCTGGGGTACGGACAATGACTCCCCAGCTAGGGGTCTCGTTGTCCGTATGCCAATATCCTGTCGGAGGATAACGCTCTAACGGGTACTCACTAGGGAGCACTCGTTGAGCAGCGTTAGAGTAGGAGCGGGCTCGGCGTGCACTAACCCTGCCGTCGGGCGGGCAGGAGGAAGTCTTTTCTCCTGTCACCGCTGGTCTCGTAGCCCCGAAGAGTGTCAAGGTCATGTCTCTGGCATTTGACGGGGGTCGAGGGTCTTGGCTTAACCGCCCGGGCCGCGAGGTAGAAAACCTCTATAAAAAATCACCCCAAACCTCCAAGCGGCGGCGCACCGTGAGGGAGGTTGGTAGCTTGATTAATGGGTAGCTTAATTAGTCATTAGTGCGAACCACACAATTTTGAGAAGATAAAAAGTTTATACTCGTGGGAACTAATATGAAAAATAAAAACAAAAACAAAACGACGCAAAGGGAGAGGAGTGATGCGGGGTCGGAGTCCGACGCTGCATCGGGCGCAGAGGGCTCCAGCTCGGGGCGCGAAGTGGTGGGGGCGGATGGCATCATCCGGAAATTCTTCCGGAAGCGCCCCAATTCGGATGATGGGGAGTGGTCCTCCGCCGACAGCAGGCGGAAAATGCACACCAGCCGGCGGGGTAAGGCCCAAGAAAAGGGGAAAGGTGTGGGTAGAGGGCTCACCACCAAGAAGGCTGGTGAGTCAAGCCAGGCCGGCCCAGTCGAACTGGCCCGGCCAACCGAGAGCCTCACCACGGAGGAGCACCACCCGGGAGAGACCAGCACCGGGCTGGTCCTCTCAGAAGCCTCTGGTGGTGAGTCGGACGTCGCTGGCGGCGGCTCCAATCAACAGCAGGAAGCCAGGTTTGCGGAGGTCGTGGAAGCCGCGATCAGGGCTGTGGCCTTGAAGAGGATTCAATCCTCCAAGGACAAGGCCATACCCGCGGCTGCGGCCTCTATTTTGGCGGCAGCGAAGGAGCTGCACTTTGGGCCTCCGTCGGACGGTATGTCCGAGATGCGGGCGGAGGTCGCAAAGTTGACTGCCGCCATGGAGCTTCTCCGAAAGGAAAACGAGAAGCTCCGAGCGGACCTGGCTGGGCTGCGAGCAGCCGGCCCCCGAGAGGCGCCGCAGGGAGGGGAGCGGCATGGGCAGGTGCCCGTGCCCGTGCCTGCGGAGGACCGGGTTCTGGCCCTGGTGCGGCAGGAGATGGCCGCCCTGCGGAGCAGGTTCTCCGCCCTAGAGGCTATAGTCCTGCGCCCCCCGCTAGCGGCGAGCCAGCCGGCCATAGACCAGCGGAAGGCGGCGTCGTATGCCGCCGCCGCATCTGCCGCGGCCAAGCCAAGCCAAGGCAGGCAGGGACAGGCCAAGGGTGGAGCGGCTGCGCAGGCGGCGAAGGCCCCGGCCCTGACGGCGAGGGCTTCGGCCCAGGCGGCGGCGAAACGGCCACCTCCGCCTCCTAAATCTTCTCCTCCGGCCGACGCCGGATGGCAAGTAGCCGGGGAGAAGAAGAAGGCCAGTAAGGAGGCAAGGGCGGCCAAAAAGAAGGCGAGGCGGCAGCGGCGCAAGGAGCGAAGTGCCGCGGCTAGGCTCCGCGCCCCGAAGTCCGCAGCTGTAGTGGTCACACTGCAGCCGGAAGCGGAGAAAAGGGGCGTGTCCTACCAGCAGGTGTTCGCGACGGTGGACTGGGTGATGAACCTGGAGGAGATCGGCGCCGCCAAGGGCATAAAGATCAAAATCACGGCAACCGGGGCCCGGATGCTGGAGGTCCCTGGTGCGGCCAGTGGCCCAGCCGCTGACGCTCTGGCTGAAAAGCTCAGGGCGGCCCTAAATGCGGACGAGGCCCGAGTCTCCAGGCCCACCAAGTGCGCTGACTTGCGCATCCAGGGCCTGGACGACTCCGTGACGGAGGCAAAGGTGGTGGCCGCCGTCGCTAAGGCTGGAGGGTGCTCTGTCGAGCAGGTCAAGGCAGGCACCTTCCATCCTGACCACACGGGGATGCAAGCCATCAGGGTGAGCTGCCCCGTGACGGCGGCCAAAAAGATAGCCGGGGAGGGCCAAAGGCTTTTGGTGGGCTGGGTTTCGGCGCAGGTCAAACTGCTGGAGCCCAGACCTCTGAGGTGCTTCCGGTGCCAGGTGGGCCACCACGTGGGGGCCAAGTGCACCTCGGAGGTAGACCGCAGCAACCTTTGCTTCCGCTGTGGTCAGCCCGGTCACAAGGCCGGCTCGTGCAACGCCACGCCGCACTGTGTCGTATGTGCGGCGGCTGGCAAGCCGGCCGATCACCGGGCTGGGAGCAGGGCCTGCGCTCCACCCGCCGAGGCCAGAGGCAGGGGCAAGCGCTCCGCCACCACCGCCGTCACCGCCGCAGCCGCCGCCACTTCCACCGTGGCCACCGCCGCGTCCACCGTCGCTGTCGCCGCTGCCGTTTCCGCCGCGGCAGGGCCCTCGCAGGGGGCTCGGGGGGAGGTAGAGATGGAATGCCAATAACGGCCCCATTTCGCCTCCTCCAGGCGAACATCAACCACTGCGCCGCCGCTCAGGATCTGTTGCTCCAGAGCATGGCGCAGTGGTCGATCAACATCGCCGTGGTCGCTGAACCGTACTTTGTCCCGCCCAGGGATGACTGGGTGGAGGACCTGAGCGGCTCAGTGACCCTCATTTCATCGGCCGCCGCCGGTACTCCGTCCCTCGAGTCGGTCAAGAGAGGACGGGGTTGCGTTGCAGCACGGTTCGGGGAGATTGTCGTGGTGGGTGTTTACTTCTCCCCGAACCGAACTCTTGCCGAGTTCCACAACTCCCTTGCGGAGTTAAGAGTCGTCGTCGTCGGGTTTGGTTCCCTCCCCGTGCTCGTACTCGGGGACTTCAATGCCAAGAATCTGGCTTGGGGTTCCCGGTATACGGACACACGGGGCAGGATGGTGGAGGACTGGGCTCTGGAGACAGGCCTGGTCGTCCTAAATCGGGGTTCTGTCCCCACGTGTGTGCGGATGCGGGGCGAATCGGTGGTCGACATTTCGTTCGCCAGCCCCGCTCTGTCGCCGCGTGTCATTGACTGGCGCGTCATGGAGGGGGTGGAGACCTACTCCGATCACCGGTACATCCGGTTTGACGTCTCCACCCAGACCTCGAGTGCGCCGGTCCGACAGGCCCCGAGTGGTCCGCGGTGGGCGCTGAAGCAGCTGGACCGGGAGCTTCTCCTGGAAGCCTCGATCGTGCAGGCCTGGGTGTCATCACCGGACAGGCCTGCCGACATCAACGACGAGGCGGAGTGGTTCCGGGAGGCCATGTCCAATGTGTGTGACATGGCAATGCCCCGGGTCCATCCTAGACATGCTTCGCGCCGGCTGTACTGGTGGTCGCAAGAGCTGGAGGCTCTGCGCAAGGCGTGTGTTGCTGCGCCACGCCGGTACGCCAGGCATCGCAGGCTCCGTATCCGCCCTCCGGATACGCAAGCCATTGAGGCGGAGCTGTACGAGGGGTACAGAGCGGCGAAGACCGCCCTCCAAGCGGAGATCCTGCGGGCCAGGGCGCTGGCCCGCGAGGAGATGCTGGAGACTCTCAACCGGGACCCGTGGGGACGCCCATACAAGATGGTGCGGGAGAAACTCCGCTCATGGGCTCCCCCGCTGACGCAGAGTCTCCGGCCCCAGCTTGTGGGGGACGTGGTGAGCGCTCTGTTCCCCTCTAGAGGGGATCATACTGCTCCGCCCATGGCTCCGCCTACTGCGATGCCCGATGCGGACCACACCGACGACGACGATTCTCCTGAGGTGACTGAGGTAGAAATGAGAGTGGCGGTACGCAAGATGAGTGCGAAGAATACCGCCCCAGGACCCGACGGCATACCCGGAAAAGCCTGGGTCCTGGCCATGGGGGCTCTCGGGCCTCGACTGAGGGGGCTCCTAAGCGCATGCATGGAGAGGGGCCAGTTCCCACTTCGTTGGAAGACGGGGAAACTGGTCCTCATCAAGAAGCCGGGGCGCCCAGCGGACTCTCCGTCCGCTTATCGGCCCATTGTGCTGCTCGACGAGGTGGGCAAGCTCTTTGAAAGAGTCATTGCAGACCGCCTCGTCGGGCAGCTGGTGCGAGTGGGGCCGGATCTGGCGGAGAGCCAGTTCGGTTTCCGCAGGGGGCGCTCTACGGTGGACGCCATCATGCGTGTGCGGGCCCTCACGACGGGGGATGCTGTGGCCCGGGGTGGGGTCGTCTAGGCGGTGTCTCTAGACATCGCCAATGCCTTCAACACCCTGCCCTGGAGTTGCATAAGGGAGGCACTCCGGTATCACCGGATGCCGACCTACCTCTGTCGTGTGGTCGAGGCCTATCTGACGGACAGGGCCGTCATCTACCCCGGTCACCAAGGAGAGTGGAACCGGCAAGAGATGTCGTGCGGTGTCCCACAGGGTTCGGTCCTGGGGCCGCATCTGTGGGACATCGGATACGACTGGGTGCTGCACGCCGACCTCCCTAGCGGCGTCAGCGTCGTTTGTTACGCTGACGACACGCTTGTCCTGGCGCAGGGGGGGTCGTACCAGGCGGCGGCCGATTTAGCGACACGCGGGGTTGCGACAATCGTCGATAGGATCCGGCAGCTGGGACTCGAGGTGGCCCTGCACAAGTCTGAGGCCATGGGTTTTCATGGTCCTCGGAATGCGCCACCGTCGGGTTCCCAGGTAATGGCGGGAGGGGTTCACATCGGTGTCGAGTCGACGATGAAGTATCTGGGACTCGTCCTCGACAGCCGGTGGAACTTCGTAGAACATTTCCGACGTTTGGCTCCCAGACTCGAGCGGGCCGGGGCTGCATTGAAGCGGCTCCTGCCCAATCTAGGGGATCCAAACGCCTCCTGCCGGAGGCTCTATGCGGGGATCGTGCGGTCCATGGCCCTTTACGGGGCACCGGTGTGGGCGCGTTCATTGAGGCTGCGGCCAGCCCGCCGGTTGAACGCGTCCCAGAGGGTCATGGCCATCCGGCTGGCCCGAGGATACCGCACGGTCTCCTGCGAGGCGGCGAGCCTCCTTGCCGGATTACCACCATGGGATCTGGAGGCAAAGGTCCTCGCGCACGTCTGGGAGTGGCGCGAGGAGGCGAAACGCCGGGGCTTAACCCCGATGCCGCAAGAAATTGCGGCACAGCGGACAGAGCTCCGGCGGGATCTCATGGCGTCATGGAGGGTGCGATTGTCGCAACCCCGCGCTGGGCACGCCACAATCGCGGCGATAAGACCCGTCTTTGAGGAGTGGCTGGAGAGACGCCACGGCGTTCTCACCTTCCGCCTGACGCAGGTCCTCACCGGACACGGCTGCTTCGGGAGGTTCCTGTTCAGGATAAGGCGGGAGGAAACACCCGGGTGTCACCATTGTGTGGATCGGCCTGAGGACACGGTGGAGCATACGGTGGAGGTCTGCCCGGCTTGGGCGGAGCAACGCCGTGTTCTCATAGAGGCGATCGGCGGCGGTGATCTCTCGCGTCCGGCCCTGGTTCAGGCCATGGTACGGAGCGAGAGGAAATGGCAGGCCGTCACCTCCTTCTGCGAAGCGGTAATGCTCGCGAAGGAGGAAGCGGAACGCGTGAGGGAGAGGCAAATTTCGCGCCCTCACGCCCCTAACCGCCGCAGGAGGAGACGCCCGGGGCGGGAATCGCGAGCCGATTTCCGGCCACCGTAGGCGCGGGCTTGCGGACGGTGAGCAATGGGTAGCTCGCTGTCCGATAAGGACCAAGCCCGGGTCGACGGCGCGTTGTGTTCCACGCGCGCCTCAAAGAGATGTCAGCAGAATTGAAGGGGTCCACTAGGGCCAATGCCTGCCGGGGGTTCGAAGAAAACCGATCGGGAAATCGTGGCCCCCGGCAACAGGGCAACCGAAGGAACACGGGTGGGTTTTAGTCAGTAAGAGTCTGACACGCCCTCCCGCTCCGCCCAGAGCGGGAGAAGTTATTTGATAATTTCCCAACCAAAAAAAAAAAAAAAAAAAGTCTCATACGTATTTATCTAGTTTTCATATAATTTGTGATCCGACACAAAAGTAAACATAAACACAACAAAGACGTACTAACTGTGCTGCCGCCTGTTAGGAGCTTTCAGTTTTTAACCTCATTTGATACGGATGTTAGCCATTGATGTAAATCAAGGATTCGCCCTTGTCATACTTACGTCGCGTGAAAAGTGTCACTCCCTAAACTGAGCGACATCGCTCACTTGCGAATCATTTCCTCATTCGCCACAGTTCGTAACCAGTGGCGTAGCAAAGGGGGGGCGGCGGGGGCGGGCCGCACCGGGTGTCACCTTTTTTGGGGTGACACCCACCCGGTCTCTTAACTTTAAGAACAATGTACAAACAAAAAAAAATCGCTAGCACAAAAATTTCTTTTTCGGGGATTCCTCCACTAGCATTAGCTCAGCTCTATGTATAATTCGGGGATTCCCGCAAAAGAGCCTGACGCTGTCGTGGGGCATTAATAAAAAACTATTTGCGGGCAACAATGACCCAATCGCGGCTTAGCAATCTTGGTATATTAGTAATCGAACACGAGGCAATACAAAATATAAATTTCGATGAAGTTATTGCTGAGTTTGCAGCTGTCAAAGCTAGAAAGAAGAAATTTTAATTGTATAACAATTCCTTTTCTGTCTTAGTTATTATTGTGTTTTGTTATTTCTTCAATATTATAAATTAATAATAAATGATCCATGTCCTTTATCATATAAAATGTATTACTTTTAACTTTCGATGGGGTGACACCACCAACTTCCGCACCGGGTGCCACCCAAGGTAGCTACGCCACTGTTCGTAACACATTGGAGTAACTTTTTCGTTTTTGACACACACAGCTGTACAAAGATGCGTTCTTGTGCCTTCAGGTAATGTACCACCAACTCCAAAAAATCAAATCAACTTAAAGGTATTACTTTCCATGCATAATTATTTTTTTTTCAAATTTATTACGATTTCTAAAATAAATATTATGACGGAAGATGACATATAACAAAAGTTCCGTTCCCATGACAACGAACGATAAGATAGTGTAACGTTGACAAAAAAAGTTTAAAATATCAATTAGGAAGTATGGAGGTCACATTATGATTTTAAAATAATTTAAATGCCGGATATTTTAATGTCTTTCTTTTTTAGATTAACTTTTCTTTGCAACTATGTTTTCGAATACAAAATTATTAACAATTATTATAAAACGCGACTTGCTTCGGAAGCATAGCGTGGGCCCTTCGCCTGATCTCTCTCCGGTTGTGGTTGGTTGCCATCCCGTCGGACTATGAGAGTGAAGAAATGGAGATTCCACCTACTCAAGCACGTCGAAAGAATCCAGGGGAAGTAGCGCGAAAAAAGGCGCAGTGCAAAATTTGGCGTGAAAGGATAACAGACAGGACTTTCGGATTTTAAATATTAAATAGATGTACCTACTGATGATAAATCACAATTTGTATTTAACTGTTAAGTTCCCACAAGAACCGGGTGTTAAAGAAAAATGGATTCACATAATCCAAGAAGAACAAAGAGACGATGAATGATTACCAACCAAATACAGCAGCATTTTAATGATCATATGTTCTTTTAGACACAAGACTATAAAAAGAAATATTTTATTATTCCAAAAGCACCTCCTTTTAAAATTAAGTATTCTTTTCGAAACGAGTATGCTGACGGTACAGCGACAATTCTCTATGACATTGTGTGACAGATGACAACTTATGCACAAATGCGGTCATCTTTTGACGAGGGAAGGGCGATTCCTTCGATGTAAATCGATGGTGTTAGCACGCTCAAATCGATTACAGCGTAATTCGGAACGCAGCCTTTGACGACAAGGTGCTTTTTTATTTGTAGACTGTAGTTCAGAAACGACAAAAACGAAAGAGCAATTAACTTATACTATTTAAGTGTTTGTACCTTAGGTATTGTACCGTTATTTATTTATTTGTTACATTTACAAAAATATCTTCGGTTGGGGATGATCTACGTTTAGTGATTGTTAGTGCCTTTTCACACGTCCCGGTTGCCGGGTGGGCAGTGTCGTAACCAGCGGTTAACTTTAGGGGCATGTTCGTTATTTTTCACACTTACCGGATAAGGATAACGTCAATGCCCATACAATTAGCTGCTGGCTACGGCTACCCGGCACCGGCTAGCCGGCAATCGGCACGTGTGAAAAGGCACTTAATACATGAAGGCTGTACTTTCAGTTTCCAAGCGATCAAAACAGTTTGCATAGAAACTGAAATCCTGAAAATTGTTATGTCAAAACAATACAAGGGAAGTTTATTTTATCCAAAAAAAAACACTTTAAAGTGTTGTGATTTATTTCAAATATTGAATTGAGAGTTAAATATATTTTTAATTGTTTACTAGGTACATCTATAAAATTGAATAAAGCTATTCCATAAAATGAGTTCCCCTCTGAAACCCTCGGCAGAACAAGCTCCTTCGGAGCAGAAACTAACAGATCAAGAACTGCCTAGTCAGATGCAAATATTAGATACAGTCGAAGAACTTAACGAAAGGGAACCAAGTGAGATTTTTGAGAAACCGCATGAAGATTTTGAATTTGTGGAAATACCGCCGAAAATATTTGGATTGATAGATATCAAGGAACCGCTAACCATACCTTCGCTAAATAATGCGATTTATGAACTCGGTGTTGTGAACATGTGCTGGCCGGAGATCAATGAGCCGGTATTCGAAACTCGGACATGTTTTCCTCTAAGTTATTACACCAACAGTTCGAAAGAGCGTTTACTTTTGTCATATGCAGAGAACTTCCGGCGACAGTATAATCTTTACTTTAAAGTGCGGAGACCTTTATTACTGCAGGTTCCAAATGAATGTGGTTTGCAGGTAGGCACCTACTTTTTAAATTAACGCTCGATGTCGGGCTAGATTCTTCTTAAAATACACGCTTAACGAGTATTTTTATCATCAGAAAATGGTGTGTACTTCAATAAGACCGACCAAACTCTGCTTTGAATCTACAACCGACTGGCAGGGGATCGCGTCTTTGGTGGCTGATTTCTTCGACTACGAGCCCTTATCCAAGCCCATGTTACATGTGAGTTATAGATTGTATTGTAATAATATTTTTATTGAAGAAAAATGATAAAATACGGGAATCAGTCTACCATAAATATTTATCACTGGAAACTTTATATGTCTACTCGCCAATAGATGGCGTTACTTGTATGAAGGACTCATCCTCGTTTTTCGCAAACTGTCGAGTTAGCAAACAATTAGGGTGCATAGATGTCGCTTGGAGTAACAAATTACAGCAACACAGATCAAAATTAACTTTGATTTTTAGTAGTTACTTTTACGTTCCAGAAACTAGTCACGTAGTTTCGAAGAAAAAGACCTTTGACAGACAGAAACAAGTGTTATATAATCGTTCTAATTTTTCTTTTTATCCTCGACTGAATGGAGAATAGGTAGGTACCTACCTACCTATGCGTTTGGGGTGAGAGGTTGTTTGTTTGTGTGTGCAAAAACCGAATGTTCCCCTTTATCTCCAAAACGGTTTGACCGATTTAGATACGGTGATCTGTAAAAGGTTTATAGCAAACCGTAAATAATAAAAACAATCTGTAAACCTTCTAACTGCTACAGAAAGTGGAGTGGTTGCCGTGGTTAGGTGGTTTCTCGTGCAATTTCAAGAGGTAGGGATACGCAGTTAATTTTTTTTCGGTCTAGATCGATCGAGACGAAATCCTTGTTAAGAACTTTTTGCTTCTGCTGTTGTCTAGTTAATCATACTACCTGTGCCACAATCAATGCCTTCAATTCGAAGAGTAGGTACCTACCTACTTCATTTAGATTTTTCAATTAAGTTTTTTTGGGACATTCGCTCCTTCTTTTGGCCAATCTCTAAGTCAATCAAGACTTTTATCAGTGCAACAGGTTGACTGCTGTAATTTTCTTCTCTGTTATTGTTACGTAGGTAATTAGGTATATACTCCATTTGAAATAAGATTAGATATTTAAATAAACCTTTTTTACAGTCCGTTCAACCGATTCTGACTTCTAATGCGTTGGTGGCATGACAAATGGCAGCTGCAGTAAACAGTTGGTATTGTAACCACTTTTTTTGCTTTTAATGCCATCCTTATACCTACGGTGTAGAAGTCAAAATCATTTGAATGGACTGTAAAAAAGGTTTATTTAAATGTCTAATCTTATTTCAAATGGAGTATAGGTACCGGTTAGGTGTTTGGTGTATCGATTTCATTGTTTGTAATTTCTTCTAAATAAAAGTGCTAAGTTCTTCAGGATATCTGTCATTTTAAAGTACATCCTATTAGTTTATAATGTAACATCAAGAGAAATAAAACAGTATCGATGTAAGGTTCAATCAAGTTTATTCATTCAACATTTTCGAGATCACAAGTCGTGATAAGAGAATTTATAATCCAATTTTTTAATTTTGTACAAAATATCATCTCTCGAACAATTTTCCAGTGGAGCTAATTTTAACGTGAAATGCAAATCAATAATTCTATCTTCTGTGGGAAGGAGACACAATTTTTGAACGTTTTTTTTTTCCTAAAAGACTGCGGGTCGCGGCCGGGTGTCACCGCGACCTTACACCATTGGACAATCTCTTAAATAACATTAAGATAATACACTCTATTAATTAGGAATGTACTTACAATAATAATAATCTCTCAATAATTTATAATTTTGATCACAGTGTCCTTAACTGTTAACGTTAACGTATAATACAATTCCGAGTCGACACGTCGACGTTGTCTACCATATACATAATATATAAAATACTGAGCAATAGAAAACAATTACACAACGAGTGCCTAGCTAACGCAATAGAGTCATCTATATCTTAACAATATTACCTTGTTCTTACGATTGGCACAACAATACATTCGCATCCTTTCAATATTTGGTATCGGCCGGGAGGTGTCGCCACGCGCCGCGGCTGAGCCACGCCACACACACGCCACTCACACTACACACTACTACTCAGTGAACGGTTGAAAGGACGCCGTGCGTGACTTAGTATTAGTTTGACTTGAGGTAGAACATAGGGATTCAACTATAAACTATAGTAAGGGTACAACTAGGAATGTAATCGTCAAATGGCAACATACAGCGGTACTATCTAAACTAATTATTTAACAAGTTTTGTGTGCATCGGTAAGAGAAAACGCAGATATATAACATTTAGTTTACAACAGGTATAACTATCTACCCATCAAGTTTCACATAGACTCGGAAACAGGCGACCGTGGCCTCGCGGGCCGACAGGTGCGCGTGCGCGAGCTCCTGTCGGCTCGCCTGGCTCGGCCTGAAGTCTTACGAACTAAAGAATAATGCATAGCTTTTCTTTTAGAACAAAGAAATTACGCAAATTTGGCTACACATATCACAAGTGAACGCTTACTGGCGACAACGTAACTATGTACATAATTGAAATATTCCCTGTAGCGAGCGGCAGTCCTTGCGGGGCGTCTACTTGCGGCGGGCGGCGTGGTCAGCGGGGTGCGCGGGGTGAGCGGGCGCTGGTGCGCGGCGAGCGCGCAGGTTGTGCAGCAGCGCTCGCAGCTGGTGCACGTGCATGCGCGTCACGCTGGGGTCACCGCTCGCTTCCAGCCACGCCAGGAACTTGTCGCCGTGTTCCAGCGCATCGGCCGCACCCGACTCCCACTCGCCACTCGCTGGCGACGCTGACCGCGTCTCCGCGCTCGCTGACTGGTTGCTGTTGTTGAACAGCAGGTTGTCGAGCACGGTACGCGCCTTGGTCTGGCTTCGGCTTGATTCGTGGATCCTCTCGGGTGTGGGCTCCTTGTTCTCGGTTCCAATCTCTGGACTAGCGGCTGGCTCGGCCACTCGCGGCTCCACGCTGGGAGTGCGGCGAGGCTCAGACTCATTGTGTACATGTGTGTGCCCTGGACTAGTCATTGCTCCTTGCTCCTCCTCAATCTTTCCTTTCGTCAGGTGTGAGTACAGGATATTTTCTGCTGTCTTATCCTTTGGCACCTGGGAGGCGGATTTGTGCTTTTCTTCAGGCAGAGGCATGGCTCCACCGAACTGTTTGTAATATTGCCAAAGCCAGGAGTTCCTGTTGTAATCGAGATGTGAATTGATCGGTGCAGCGGCGATTGGTTTAGGCGGGATGGTTGGTTCGCTCGGTTTCCCGAGCTGTAGGGGGTGTGCCGTCGTCGTCTGCGACGACAAGTCAAGCATTGCCTGCTGTGTCTTCAGCCAATACCATAGTGTGTCATCCACTGGTTGGTTGGCCGCAGATGAGTGCGTGCTGTGATGATTAGATTTCGACAAGCTCGTACGGTACGGGTCTGAGTGGTGATGATGAGTCTTGCTACGGTGATGATGCTTGCCATCGTTCAAGTTAAGCATGCCGTTGTGGGCAGGCTTTGGAGATCGAACTGAGCGCAGTGCGCGACTAGCAGGTTGAGCTGATAACGCTGATAGTCCAGGGTTCAGTTGAGCGAGTAAAGTTAAATTGGTGGCAATCTCATTGAAGCTGAGGCCGAGGTGTGAGTGTGTGAGGCCAGGCAGATGAGGAAGGCCTGACAGCGGGCTGATGGCACTCATTGAGACGTTGGCGCCGGGGTCTGGTCGGCGCTCACGAGGGATGTGGGAAGTGGGGGATGGTACAGCACGTTTGGTGGTGAGTTCGACGGGTGCGTCGATAGGTGGCGTTGGCTGCTGCACGATGGGGGCTGCACTGACAGGTGCTGAGAGGTCAAGTCCGGTGGCCACAGGAGAAGGAGGTGCGGCAGGAGATTCTGTGCGCGCGCGCTTGTCGGGTGGCTCGCCGTCATTGCTCTTATCCGTATCAGGTGATGAGAGGCGAGAGGTCATGTAACGCAGCTTGTCCTCGTTCTTGCACCAGCCCCGCAGCGTGGACTCGGGCACGCCGATGTCCCGTGCTACCGAGGCCTTGGACTCGCCGTCGTTGACGCGTTGGATGGCCTCGATCTTGTCGCTGGGCGTCAGTGCACGCATTGGACGTTTGCCCTTGGTCGCCATTGTGGCGTCGCGTCTGCTGTAACAAAAACATATACGTTGTAGATTATTCTGTTTGACTTTTATTATTGTCTAGCGGCTGGTAATTCCTAAAGTGGTAGGTTATTCCATTGGTCCGACAAAGTGCGATACGCGTTAAATGAATTAAATGTTATTCAACTCAGGTTTGTTGGTTAAAATTCGGTGAATAAATATTCGTTTCGTGTGTTTCCCTAGAAGTTCGATAAAATTATAATAGGCAACTGGAAATAAGTAGGTACGTATTGTTTACGCATCGCTATGCAACTTACTATAAATATTATTGTATCATGTTCATATAATTATGTAGTAACTTAGTAGGTACCAATGTTGTCTACTAATTGAAAAGAATGCTTTAATATTTGAGGACAGCACTATATGGTTAAAAAGAAGGTAGATAAGTAACGATCTAAACTAAATTGTCATCAGTCTCAAACAAGGACTTGGTGTATTACGCAGTCCGTACGTATGAATCCAGAATGTTGCAATAATAATCAGACATGACAACAATAAACCACAAAACGCCTTTGATTTCAGCACAAATAACGACTTTATTTACAGAAAAAGAAGTCGAGTGACAAATAATGCACATGAACCGAGTCCCGATATATTTCAATAGCAATGTTGCACAATAAACAACAATGTTACCACTTAATGTTATTAGTATTACAATAAAATTAAGAAAAATATAACTGGCCGCAAACACGTTTACAACTGTTACCATAAACAAAAACGTTTACGCGGGAAGCTATAAAGTTACGAAAAGATAAACAAAAAGAAGACATAAAATTATGACCTACGACAACAGTAGGCGGCAAAAGTTGTCGGGTCGTTGACACGGTGACCTTGCGAGTGGTTAGCGCGTCTCCGCCGGCCGCCGATAGATGGCGTTAAGCGACCGAACGTTTACCTATCCTGTTTATTTGTATCGAAATGGAAAAGTTGATTACAAAGTTTATGTCATCCTTATATTGGTCACTTGAAAATAGTACGCGTTTAGCGACGCGTACATTATAAAGACACTCGATTATAACGTTAATGAACACGTAAAATCGAAAAGAAATTGAGAAAATATAACAGTAACAATGTTTTGGTAATTTCCAAATTAAGTTTTTCTACATTACTCGGTCTGAATTTAATAATATTGCTTTGCTAACAAATAGTTTTCGTATATTTCAAATGCGTTTTATTATTACAAAGATTGGTTATCTAGAGAAATATTGGTAACGATCTTTAATTTCTTTTTTACTTGAGTTAAATTAGGTACCACACTAAAGTTTTCCTGAACTTAGTTAAACTTTAGTAACAAGAAGATTTTCCAAGTGTACAGAAATACTTGTCTGTCAAAGTAAAGTTTTATTGTGTTGTTTATTTTTATGGGTATTCCATAAGTGTATTAGGTATCGTAATGAATGTTTTTTTTTGTCATCGATTAATGGGATGTATTAAGGCAGTTTAGATACACTTAACTATTTAATTATATTCTATTCTCGCTTTTATTTTTACTCGCACCTTTGTCCAGCTGTGGAATTTCCACTGTTGGGCAAAGGCCTCGAATCTCCCTGTCGATTTTCAACTGGACGGTTTTGCAATAAAACTAGGTAGGTATACAGTTAATTAAGACCTCAATCCATCTCCTCCTGTTATCGCTTTCGCGGGCATTAATTGTACAAATCCAACTATTAACCGTGTACACACAGAACTTAACAAAGTGACACAAATAATGATAATTCGAGTGAATTTCGGGATTTATTTCTACCTGTCAATTTGTTCAGAGTTTATAACAGGGAAAACATTTTCGTAGCTTTGCTACGAGCTACGACAGGCTACGAGCTACAACTTTTCCATCGAAAACTTTTTCGAAACTATTCATATAGCCATTTTAAGAATTAGTCAGAATTTTTATTGCGTTTTTGTAGCTAAGTAAATTACCTGAGAACTGAATAGTAATGATTGCACAGTAAGCTTCAAATAAAACTGAATGACCACTTTCCACTCACAAAGAACAAAACATCCTGCACTCACTTGATAAGTTGGAACCTTTTTTTTTTTTTTTTTTTTTTTTTGGGTGGGAAATCATCAAATAACTTCTCCCGCTCTGGGCGGAGCGGGAGGGCGTGTCAGACTCTTACTGACTAAAACCCACCCGTGTTCCTTCAGTTGCCGTGTTGCCAGGGGGCCACGATTTCCCTATCGGTTTTCTTCGAACCCCCGGCAGGCATTGGCCCTAGCGGACCCCGTCAATTCTGCTGACATCTCTTTGAGGCGCGCGTGGAACACAACGCGCCGTCGACCCGGGCTTGGTCCTTATCGGACGGCGAGCTACCCATTGCTCACCGTCCGCAAGCCCGCGCCTACGGTGGCCGGAAATCCTCTCGTGACTCCCGACGCCCAGGGCGTCTCCTGCTGCGGCGGTTAGGGGCGCGAGGGCGCGAAATTTGCCTTTCCCTCACGCGCTCCGTCTCCTCCTTCGCGAGCATTACTGCTTCGCAGAACGAGGTGACGGCCTGCCATTTCCTCTCGCTCCGTAGCATGGCCCGAATCAGGGCCGGACGCGAGAGATCACCGCCGCCGATCGCTTCCTCGAGGACACGGCGATGCTCTGCCCAAGCCGGGCAGACCTCCACCGTATGCTCCACCGTGTCCTCCGGGCGATCCACACAGTGATGACACCCGGGCGTTTCCTCCCGCTTTATCCTGAACAGGTACCTCCCGAAACAGCCATGTCCGGTGAGCACCTGTGTCAGGCGGAAGGTGAGGACGCCGTGGCGCCTCTCTAGCCACTCCTCAAAGAGGGGTCTTATCGCCGCAATTGCGGCGTGCCCAATAAGTTGGAACCTAGCAACACAGTATAAGCGATTGAAATACAAAGTTAGCAACTTACTTGCGAGCCGGCGGGGGCACGTGTGCTGTGTTTACAATTTTTGACAGGCCAGCCGTTATTGCGATATTATAAACGGCCCGTGAATGGAGGACTCCAACCAATAAAAATATAGCTCGGGTGCGCAGTGCGCGGCACGTGTACACACAAGTTCCAGTTTCACTGATCAGTTGATCACAAGTCACTGAGCGGAGTGCGGAGAGCAGAGCGCGGTTCGCAGAGACGTGCGTCGCGGCGCGCGCGGAGCGACTGTGTGCGGCCGGTGATAAGGCGCCGGGCCGCGGCTCGCGTCCGCGGCCGGCCGCTCCTCTCCTTTGTGTCCGTCCGTCACCCCCCCGGCGCCGCCGCCCCCCGCGATCTTGCCACCTCCTCGCCTATTCCTCCGACATTCGAGCCGCGCTCGGCCCACCTATCTCCCGCAATATATTAACTCGATTAATTATTAATTTTAACGCATCAACTTTCCCAGCGAAAAAATCGCCGCCCCCAAATTGGAACTTTTTCCGACGTCAACTTGCGGTCGTAGGACGAAAGTTGTTTCACAATCGTGGTGCTCCACAACTTTTCTAAGTGGCGAACTTTGTCTCGTAATAACGTCTCGCGCCCGTCTACCAAGTAATAGTTGCCAACTAATTACTCTAGTTCGAGTCGAGTTGCTTTCGATGTTTTTCAGTGGGTCGGCGGCGACCAAACAAATAAAACGAAAACAATGTAGTTAGAGAGATGATAAGCGATGGGCTCGCCTCATTGATATGCTACGAAGTCTCGTAGCGCTCGCTACGTTTGATATTATGATTATGTTCGTAGCAGTTAATTTTTATGCGTAGTGCTTGTTCCTTCCGTAGCTTGTAAGTTGTTGTTGGTGATTTATCTAATGTTATGTTTGTCGAAGGCTAGTGTTGTCTTAAGTTGTCAGAACTTTTTAAGACTGTAATGGGTTTTTGTAAAGTCGGTTCAAGGGCAACCGATGGTAATAAATTGTAGACTTGCAGTGATGTTTTATTTCGAGCACATTTATTTAACAGCCTTCAAAAGTATGTCATCGAAGTGTTCTGTTTTCGAAGAAAACTTATTGGTATCGTGATTACGCAGATATTTCGTATTTACACTTCAAGATAACATTCTTGCCGTGTGTAAGTATCACATGCTTGATAGTACTAATTCGCGTAGTGAAAGTGTTACTACATTACGTGTTTCAAAAGCGCTAAATGCCAAAGTTAACCAACACTTATGTCATTTTTCATAGACATCGAATTCTTTATTGTATTTCTTTTAATTGTGCTTTTCTACTATTATCTCCGGAAGCCGGAAGGGGAGCTTGTGGCCAAGTAATAACAGACGCACGGGTCGATCCACCAAGTTAAGCTACGCTTGCCGGGGTTGGTCCGTGGATGGGTGACCATCTTTACATACCGAGACTCCTCCGTGCCTCGGAAAGCTCGTTAAACCGTTGGTCCCGGCTGTCATTCGTGGATTTTTGACAGTCGTTACAAGTTGTCAGAAGCCCGAAAGTCTGACACCAAGGGGTATCGTATTACCCAGTTACTGGGTTGTGGAGGTCAGATAGGCAGGCGCTCCATGTAAAATACTGGTATTCAGCTGCATCCGGTTAAACTGGAAGCCGACCCCAACATAGTTGGGAAAAGGCTAGGCAGATTTTTTGAGAAATCCTGTGATGAACCACCAGGACGGAATGAAGTTGCTGACAGGCAGTGAATAAGCCAGTACCCTAATTACGTAATACACAATCACAATCTGTTTCGATTTGAAACAGATTGCAAATCCATTGCTTTATAAGTTGGAAAAAAAATCTGCTCAACATCGTAAACAACGCAATGAATGTTGTTGAACTGTCAAAATGAAACAAATTAGTCATGATCGTTTATGATAATATGTTACGTAGTGATCAATACTCGTTCTGTTTTTTAGGTTGGTAAAGCAGCAGCGTTCCTATTGGTGTTACAGGTGGTGGCAACCACTTCCCATGAGACCTGCCGTGGGCCTGCATCGACAACCGCCTCATTACAAAACGAGTTCGAACTTTATCCCAAGCCATAAACTTCGAGCTACTTATTGTAAATCCTATACTATTAAACGAGCCATATTTGTTTGTACTCATGTTCTCGAAATCGGCTCTAACGATTTCGATGAAAGTTGCAATATAGGGGTTTACGGGGGCGAAAAATCGATCTAGCTAGGTCTCATATTTGGGAAAATTTGTTTTCTCTGTATTTTCACCCGAGCAGAGCTCGGTTGCCCAAAGTTTAGAACAAGATAATGAACATTAGAATAATGATATGGCAGTATGGAATTAGTAAGTACCTACTATCATGGCAGCATAGAATAAGTAGGTATTATACATGGATTAGTATGAACTTTCCTATACTATTAAATGAGCATTCTCTATTTTCACCAGAGCAGAGCTCGGTCGCCCGTACTTAACTTTTATTTCGACAAAATTGACAAGTTACTCTCGGGTTTAGCGTCATTTTTTGTAATTAGAACTAAAACTTCGTCGGAATAAAATTAGAAATTAATAAATGGTTCCATGGTTTAAACAGGTTTAACCATTCGTATGCCGGGAACGTGGATCCAGGGATCTAAAGATAAACATTGTTTTGTCATATAGCCGTTTAAGTTGTCTGTAGGTGGCAGTAACTACTGTTTACCAGCCTCTGCCAAATAATAACAAAAATTTATAAAATGTTATCAGGAATTTTTTATTAAATATATTATTATACTGCATCTCTTCAACATCAAAGAGTACAGAAAAATAGGCTACACGAGTAGTTTTATAAATATACATCCGGTACACCCTTTTTTTTTTTTGGTTGGTAAATTATCAAATAACTTCTCCCGCTCTGGGTGGAGCGGGAGGGCGTGTCAGACTCTTACTGACTAGTACCCGTGTTCCTTCGGTTGCCATGTTGCCGGGGGCCACGATTTCCCTTTCGGCCCTTATTCGCAGCCCCGGCAGGCATTGGCCCTAGCGGACCCCGTCAATTCTGCTGGTGCTAACATCTCTTTGAGGCGCGCGTGGAACAAAACGCGCCGTCGACCCGGGCTTCTGCCACCTTGTTGTGCAATTTTTATCACTACATGAGCCATACTTTCAAAGTTAATATACGATAAGAAGATTTCCTGAACAATACCTACTCTTATTAATGACATGTGTTGTCTCGTCCCAACTCAATCAATCTAGGACTTTAGCAAGACTGCTATGCTGGTCACCAATAGAGCGGTTATGCTGGACAAAGCACAGTAAATGAGTATGCATATTGTGTTGTTACCGACAGACGGTTAAAGACCGGTGTCCGTGGTAGTTTCACGGTCTCATGAGGCGTTACAACACTTAGGGCGAATTTCACAAATGAAACTGAACGGGCTCAGCACATCTAAACTGCGTGGTGGTGAAGGGTGGGCGTTTTGGGGGACTGTCTTATGTAATTTTGACGTCCGAAAAGTGCTGATTCTCAGCCTAGTTTGAATAAATGACTTTTGAATTTTGCGTTCAAGATCTGTCACTGTCAAAAAATTTCTGACAGCTCTTGAACACAGTTACACGATGTGGGTCCTTTCTGCTATGTTTTTTTTAGTTGCTGTGTCAGATCTTCTGGGTCCTGCATTGTATGTTTATGCATGTCGTTGGTCCGAGGAAGTGTTTTGGCTTACCTATTGTTTTTTAAAAGTTAAGTAATGGGCTATAATATGTGATACGGGATGTTGTATGGGAGGGTGGGACCGAGACAAAACATTGGATATTCTCGTGTAGTTATGTCACAAGGTAGGTACATTAATTATGCACGCACGGTGATGCCTGACGATCGATCAGGTTAAGCTACGCTTGCCGCGGTTGGTCTGTGGATGGGTGACCATCTGTACATACCAAGACCCCTCCGTGCCTCGGAAAGCACGTTAAGCCGTTGGTCCCGGCTGTCATTTGTAGATCTTTGACAGTCGTTACGGGTAGTTAGAAGCCCAAAAAAGTCTGACAACCAGTCTTACCAAGGGGTATCGTGTCACCTAGTACTAACTAGGTTGTGGAGGTCAGATAGGCAGTCGCTCCATGTAAAATACTGGTATTCAGCTGCATACGCCTAGACTGGAAGCCGACCCCAACATAGTTGGGAAAAGGCTAGGCAGATGATGATGGTGATGCCTGACGAATAATTTTTATGTTATTTAATAATATTTATTCTTATAATTCGTTGTACAGTTGTTTTGTAACTTTAAGTACTGTTTATTTTATTTTATTTTGTTACTTTTTAAGCTATTGCATAGCTTTTATCGCGGGCTTTGAGCGCGGCGACCGAGTTAAGAAATTCCGTAACGAAAATAAAACCTAACACCTCCCACTCCGCCTACCATGTAATGACGGTTCCCATGACAACGTGATGTTGTCATGGGAAACGTGATGTTGTCATGGGAACGTAATTTTTGTTTTATGTCATCACGTCATCATCCCAAGTGTAGCGTTGACAAGTAGGAAGTATGGAGGTTACAAATGCTATGCAATAGCTTTACCGCGGCAGTCCCCGAGTGCCACACGTTTTTTTTATTATTTACAAATTGCTGTACCTGACTTGATTTCCGTCCGTTTTTTTCGGGTTGACCACTGAAAATCAGCTGTGCTGTGGGTCCCCCATAGCACCGCATCATGCTGAGTGGAAGCCTTCTTGTCACAGTCATGACGTGCAGCTGCCGACTATTTCTGTTTTATACTCATGTTTGCATATTATGTACTAAGTTATATCTATTTTGTTTTCTGTTTACCTACTCTTGTCTTTGCATGCACATGTTTCTGTGACAAATAAATTTATTTTTCTTTCTTTTATATGAAAGAGGGTGGGAAAGTTCCATAGATCTTGTTAACAGTATCGGCTCTATGTTTTGTACTGGAATCGCATTACCGTTTATGCTGTAATCCACCGTTTGTCACTTGTATATTTCTTGCCCCATAAGCAACAGGCAAGTGGCATAACTATTTAAGCTCATGTGCGAAACGTTTTCTGTTGCCAAGTCTAAATAAAACCTTTACCTAAGTGTCAAGGAGGGAGGTCTGAGAATATTCAGCAACTGTAGTCACCAGACTATAGACCGGCCGACTCAAAATATAATAGACTAGCTTCTGCCCGCGACTTCGTCCGTGAGCCCATAACCTTTCTCAAAAATTGGGCTATCCATTGCAAAAAGATTTTTTTAAATTCGACTGGTAATTCCGGAGATTATCCCCTACATACAAACAAGTAAACAAATTTTACCTCTTTATAATATCCTAGCTGCGTCTCGTGGTTGCACCCGCAGAAGTCTCGATCCCGTGGAAATTTCAGGATAAAAAGTATCCTTTGTTTTAATCCAGGTTATAAACTATCTGTGTGCTAAATTTCATCCAAATTGATCCAGCCTTTTGAGCGTGAAGAAGAGACAAACATACACACACACTCACAAACTTTCGCCTTTATAATATTAGTGTGATATATTATTAAATGAGCAATATTTGTATGTCTAGATAAATAAATTTGTAATCACATCCTCGAAAACGGCTTTAGCATTTCGATGAAAATTACAATATAGGGGTTTAAGGGGGCGAAAAATCGATCTAGCTAGGTCACATATCTGAGAAAATTCGTTTTCTCTATTTCCTAGAAAATGTGATACAACGTTGGTAACCTGAACGATATGATCTATTTTCACCCGAGCAGAGCTCGGTCGACCAGGTACTATATATAATATATATAAGCCTTTATTTACTGATAACTAAAACTAATTACAATATAAAATAAATTAAGCAAACATAACTATTGCACTTCGGTGTCTTCGTTGATCAGCGCGTCCTTTGACGCATATGCCTCCCCCAGGCTCCTCCATTTAACACGGTCTCGTGTGTCTCTAGTCCATAGGGCACCAGCTGTTTCCACTAAGTCGTCGTCCCAGCGTTTACGTTGTCTTCCTCTACTTCTTTTCGACCCATCTCTAATTTGCCATTCCGTCACAGCTTTAGACCACTTATTGTGCCTATCGCGGAGCATGTGACTAGTCCATCTCCATTTCAATATTTTTGGTTTTTGGACCAGGTACTATTAATTATTGAAGAAGTATAGATGATCGGCTCATGACGTTCCCGTGATAGGGTTACAATCCATTGATATCGTCAAAAAATTAGTGATTGGAAACCGCTTTATTGATGTGAGAGAACTTGTTCTAAGTTACACCGTATAAGCACTAACCATTGCCTTTCTTTGCAAGAGCCCCCAGAGAGCTTACGACACATGCCAGACAGGCTAATCTCCTTTCTTCTTAGACTTATAGATCGGATAACATCGATTTCATCCGCACCTGGATCTTCATAGACTTATGCAACACTATACTCCGTTTGAAATAAGATTAGACATTTAACTAAACCTTTTTTACAGTCCGTTCAACCGATTTTGACTTCTATTGCGTTGGTGGCATGACAAATGGCAGCTGCAGTAAACAGTTGGTTTGTAACCACTTTTTTTGCTTTTAATGCCATCCTTATGCCTACGGCATAGAAGTCAAAATCGGTTGAACGGACTGTAAAAAAGGTTCGTTTAAGTGTCTAATCTTATTTCAAACGGAGTATAGTTGTATAAGTTGTATATAATGCTTATCTTTACATATAATAAAATAGTATTGACCAATACCGATCGACTGCCTCGTTGATCTAGTGGCAGCAAGCGCTACTGCTGAGCATGAGGTCCTGGGTTCGATTCCCGGGGCGGGCAAATTGTTATTGGGTTTTTCTATCAGAAATTTCTCAGTAGCAGCTCGGGGTCTGGATTTGTGCCCGGTTGATGGCAATAGGCTCGCCCCTATTACATGGGACTTAAACATAACTGGCGAAATGTGGGTGTACCTGCTACAGGGACACCTCTGCCCAACCCTTCGGGGAAACAAGTTCCGGATTGGCGCAAAAACGGCTGAACGGGTTTGGATGAAATTTGGCACGCAGATATTTTATAACCTGGAAGTTAATCCAGGTTATAAAATATCTGCGGGTACTTTTAATCCCGGTACTACGTTCCCGTGTAGGGTTCCCACCTCTTCCGGAATTCCGGGAGTCTCCCGGAATTGAGATAAGAATGTTGTTTATTTTTTTAAAGTTTTTTTTTTTCCCTTGATTTTGACTAACTACAGGTGGCAACCCTGATCCCGTGGGATATTTTCCGACATCCACGCGGGCCAAGCTGCGGGCAAAAGCTAGGTCATTGTTTGCTAGTTTATAATTTTTCAATAATCAATCTCAATAGTCCAAAAGTCAAGACAACAGCCGCCGGTGACATTGTTGATTTGCCACGGATAGTTAAAGAAAATCAAAGGTAGGTAAATAACCTACCGAGTTGTTTACCACCTTGAGTCGATGCGTCGAATTTGTATGCGGTTGGTCTTGCATCTACCTATGTAGGTACATTGTACATGTTTACCGCTTCTAATACCCACAGTCGCGAGACGGCGAACGTGTCGTATTCCTAAGCGCGTTTGCCGCTGGCGACGGGTGTGTGTAGGTATGTTTTTGCGCGCCGAGGCCACACAAAGGCTCTCGGCGCGGCCTCGGCGACGGGCGAGCCACACCGAGCCGCGCCGCGATTTACGACGCGTCGCCCGCACTGTATTTCGGGCATTGGCGATGTATGAGATGTGGGAAGAGTTGGAGGAGGTAGTTTAAGATGATTTGAACTTTTACAAAATATAAAGTTGAAGGTGTAATCAAGTTCGTAGCACTCTCGTAGAAGTCGTAGCATTCGTAGCGTTGTCGTCGTTGTGGACGTAGCAGTCGCTCCCAAAACTCCTAATTCTGATTGTGAAATATAAATGCCTTGACCTTTGTAATTCATGGATTGCTTCTGTGAAGGAGACTTTATTAGACAATTCTATACTGCAGAATTGTTGTAGATCAATCGATCAATAGTTTTAATAAATAATTCAGCCATCGAAAAGTCTCAACTAACCTGCAAAAAACAAAACTCAGCTCAATCACAAAAAAAATTACTTGAAACTACCGCATCGCCCCCCACTAACTTCACACATCCGATATGCACGTTCTCTAGTGATTTTGTTATCGGCGCGCACCCCCGGCGACATCCGACGCCGCGCCATTACCGCCCCCCTCCCGCGCCTCCCCCGTGCCCCCCCCGCGGTGTTGCCAACTAAATGCGAGATAATTGATGTTTAGCGGCCGTTCAGACGTCAATAGTGGGCTGATATGCCTAGCTCGGGCCTGGGTTCTATGCTCGATTTGTAAATGAAGAAATTACAAATTGTTTGAGATAAAAATGTTGGATGGGCTTTGAGCTAGGAATGAGAAAAACGGGATTCATTTGGGAAACTTAGTACTTGCTGAAAGTTTCAGCCGCACCACATGGGTAGGAATGTGGCTCAGTGGCGAAGTAAACTGCGCCTGCTTCACTTCCGGCTCACTTTTTATGCGGCGAAAGCTCTAAGCAGACTTTGTTTTAAAACACAAATTAAATTTTTATTTCATAAGCTAAATTTATACATAAGGAGAGAAAAGGGTTAACAATGAATTTCTTAAGTAAATAGACTAAGTACATGCACGAATTTGTGAAACTCCTGACACCCAAACTAGGACATGTCCTGTTTCGGTGTCAGCATTTCTTCCTGCCAGACACATTGTGGAGCGTAAGTTATTGTTTAAATGTAAAAAAAAACCTTAACTATAAAACTCAAAGCAGTTATCTGAACTGTTTCTTCTTACGAACAGTATTTGCTTTCCAAGCTCTCAATCAGGAATCACTGCAAGGTGTGCAGGATTTGTCACTTTTCTCAAGTCTATTCTTCTCTATAAGTATGTACTTTATTATTTTTCTCTTTATTAAGCTCTTCACGGGATGGCGATCTGAAAGATCGATTTTTCAAATCGATATGCAGTACTGAATCGATTCAGTGAATCGATATTTCACCCTTGAAAATCACCATTCGATTTTTTTTTTGTTTTAAAATTATTTACAATTAGTTGAATGTACCCGTAATATTACGGTGTTGCTGGTTAAAGGGAAAGGGTTAAGGGCTCAAAATCTCGCGAGATTTCATGTAATAAATACATTTTGAAAATAAATATCTTCTTTCATACCTGATCCGACTTTGATATGGTAATGAAAATAATTGTTATTATCAAATTCCCAGAACTAAAAAAAAAACAGATTTTATTGATAAGAGATCATTTATTATGGTATCTTTCTTGTTTTTCATAAAATGGATTTATATTTACATTATAAATGGAAACTTGAAAAAATAAAAATAAACTAATTTTTTAGACCTCGATTTTTTTGTGAATCGATACATCGGCTTACGATTCGAATCGATTTAAAAATCGACCTTTTTCGGAAAGAATCGCCATCCCTACCTTCACGTCCAACCATTTGACAAAACAAGAAATCTTCACCATACAAGTCTACTAAAGAACAATGTAAGAACTCCCACTGTTACTTCGTCCACATCTGGCAACTCCGTCGCGCTCATTAGCCGATGGCGAGATCGCCTGCAGCCGATGCCGCGACTTGAATTTTTACAACCTATAAGAGTATACGTACACAGTCTTCAAGTATCGCGGAACATTCGAAGCTATATCTTTTACTGGAGTTTTTAGTTGATTAGAAAGAAAAACCGTTTTGAGAATTTTTACGTTTATGTTTTCGACCTGTTTTGGAAGTGGCATAAAATGAGGCTTTCATTGTAGATTGTGTATACCTTCCTAATCAACTGTGTCAGTGGCTTATTATCAAGGCTTAGATTACCTAATGGACTGAGTGTTAAACGCGGAGTTTAAATGGTTTTAATGGACCTCCTCATAGAGTCATGGACAGTTCCTAATGTTTCTATTAGCGATCGCGATCTTTACCAAAACAAAAACCACACTTGATAAATAAATGGATGAAGTAGTTGTTATGTTATTAATGTTATCATCGTCCTCATTTATCAGCCGACTGATGGAGGTAGAATCACTGCATCATCGTTACCTATACTGCGTTTGAAATAAGATTAGACATTTAAATAAACCTTTTTTACAGTCCGTTCGACCAATTTTGACTTCTATTACGTTGATGGCATGACAAATAGCCGCTGCAGTTAACAGTTGGTATTGTAACCACTTTTTTTCTTTTATTGCCATCCTTATGCCTTCGGTATAGAAGTCAGAATCGGCTGAACGGACTGTTAAAAAAGTGTGTTTAAATTTCTAATCTTATTTCAAATGGAGTATAGTTACTATTCTACAGTAATTTTGTACACTTCTCCCAAATGAGGCCTGCTTGCTTCTGGGTCTGTAGAACCCCCTAAACAT
This sequence comes from Agrochola lychnidis, assembly GCA_963680765.1. NCBI lineage: Eukaryota > Metazoa > Arthropoda > Insecta > Lepidoptera > Noctuidae > Agrochola > Agrochola lychnidis. Next base: position 19,367,905 of record OY796862.1, read on the forward strand.
CCTAATAATGACAAACCAGCCGTTAACCGTTAAAAAAACGAATAGAAATATTACACACACTTTTAGCGCGAATATATTATCTGATACCACGCGATTATTAGCTGATGCCGCATATTAGGTTACCACTACCTATAGTAATGATACGTCTGTTCAGTAACATGATAATTGTAACGTTCGCAGACCTATTAGGTATTACTGTGCCGAATTATAGCCGAATACGAGCATGCAGGACGTTTGTGACAGCTTCTCTTTGTTTTGAGAATGATGTTAACTGTCAAAAGTAAAAGTAGGTTTACCACGAATTGACGTCCAATATCTACATAACGTAACATCACGTTTGTTTTTCTTAAAGGGTTAGGCAGAGGTGTCCTGTAGTACACCTTCATTTCGTCAGTTAAATTCAATGAAACAGGAGGAGAGCTTATTATCATCAATCGGACACAAATCCAAACTCCAGACTGCTAAGAAATGCCTGATGCAGTGGCGGATTTACAGTCTTGGCCGCCCTAGGCCCCAGGCCATGTAGTAAGTATCAGCCGCCCCTTTCTCAGCACCCATCATATAGACTACATAATTAATTTATTGCCAACTTTTATCGAAATCGGTTCATAAGCTGCTGGTTTTTAATATTTTCCGAGATTTCAGGAATAAATGATTTTAAGTTATTATTGTTATACGATGCGGTGCAGTGCAATTTTTCATTTAAAAAAAAAGTTATTATTTTTATACGATGCCGTGCAGCGCGGTCCGCCATTTAGAATATATAGGTACTTTGAGGTATTTCTTGTTATAATCAGTGAATTTTTTGTCACGATAAGCCGCCCCTAATATCTGGCCGCCCTAGGCCCGGGCCTACTGGGCCTTAGGGCAAATCCGCTACTGCCCTGATGAAAAAACGCAATAAACTTTGCTCAACCTGGGAATCGAACTCAGGACCTATGCTCAGCAGCCCTTGTGACCAATAGACCAATAAGAAGGTGTTTTGAAAATGATGTTAAGGTGATATATTGAAAAAAATGGGCTTTTTCTTTTTCGTGTAACTTTTAAAGTATTTGGAATAAGGATTTAACATTTTGGTGTATGATTTTTGACTAGTAAATCTAGTATCCTGAAAAAGGAATACACGATACAATGAAATTTTCTCGATACAAAAAAATTGCAAAGGTTCTATCTATTTTTATCTTTTTTGAGTATCATGGCGCAACGCTTATGAGTTATTCAATGGAATTTACTTTAAAACATAGAGAGTAAGAGTTTCGAGTTTTAAGAAAAGCAGTTTTTTTTTAAATAATACTTTTCATTTACAAAAGACGGCATTTCGTTTTGGCACATACGTTGTTTTATTCCGAGCAGACACACATTATCGTCATCTCTTCTTTCGCCTATCAAAAGTATTGTCATCACTCTCGTTCATTCATAGATCAGTCGCCCGATGGGGCTCATCGACGAAGAATCTATGTCATTTTTTTGCAAATTGGTGCGATCAAATTTACGTGATCTAAAGAATTTTGTTTACAGAAAAAGTTAGTACTTCAGCAAGTTAAAGTAATTATTGAATGCAATTAGTGTTGAATAGGTATTTAGACTGTGTGTGTGTATTCTTGTGAGTCATGTGAACAATATAACATTATTTTTCTATTATGTTTACGTGGTGACATTTAAATAATTTATAAATATAGGAAGAAATATAAAACCAAAACTGAACAGTACCTGCAACGTTTGGAGTGCACAGGGTTATCAATGAACTCATTTTACAGGAATTCAATAAGATGATGATAAATAGTGAGTCGAATTCTCCACCTTCACTAAAGCTTAACCAACACAATCTATTCCCGCCTTGTAAAGTATTATTATGTAAGTATTTTATTTTCTAAGAACATTTGTTTTTATACCTACAACTTATAATAATCTTTTGTCTAAAGAAATAGGCTAATTTATATAATTCGTTTTTAGGTTTGAAATACGTCAACAGTACATCAATATGTCAAGTACTGTCACTACGAATGATAGATCACAAAAAAGAAATGGAGTCACATTTGAATTGTGAAAAAAGGAGTTTTTACCCGACTACGGCAAAACCAGAGGAGGGTTATGATTTTAACATGCTATGTATGTATGTAACAGGCTTTCAAATGCAAAATAATATTAGAATCCGACTAATAGTTCCAGAGATTAACGCGTTCAAACAAACTCTAAGCTTTATTATTAGTACTAGCTGCGTACCGCGATTTCACCCGCGAAGTCTCGATCCCGTGGGAATATCGGGATAAAAAGTATCCTTTGTCCTAAACTAATTTATTATGCCATATGCCAAATTTCATCTATATCTGTTCAGCCGTTTTAGCGTGAAAGCGTAACAAAGAAATAAACTCACTTTCGCATTTATAGTATTAGTTGATAATTATGTAGTAATAATTAATATAAACTTAATATTATGAAGGGAAAAGATTTGATTTTTAGGGTTCCGTACCTCAAAAGGAAAAAAAACGGAACCCTTATAGGACCACTTCGTTGTCCGTCTGTCAGTCTGTCAAGACCCATTTTCTCAAGAACGCGTAGAGGTATCACGTTGAAATTAATAACAAATACCTAGATCTGTGTTCCCTTGGAACTCTAAAAAAATAAAGCATCTAAGTCAACGCAAAAAAAAATACGACCCTTTATATGACATATTTTGATACTCGCAAGTAAATCAAAACTTACAGGGTACTTCGCGTTGACCTAGAATCATAAAATTTGGCAGGAAGCAAGGTCTCACAGCACAAATAAAGTAAAAAGTCCGAACATTGATAATAATTTGTAGTTTTATCACATAAAAAATATTTGATTGCGATTACAAACTTACATTTGCAGTTGGAGAATTGACCGTGACGTATATTGATGTATCTCAACTACTAAGTTAAGTTTGTTCTTGGGATAAATTCATCCCAACTACGGAACCCTTCATTGTGCGTGGTCCGACACGCACTTGGCGAGTTTTTTTTTAATGTTTGTTACGCTTTCATGCTAAAACGGCTGAGCGGATTTGTATGAAATTTTGCACATGAGTAGACCATGACCTGGGTTATTACATAGGATAATGTTTATCCCGATATTTCCACTGGATCGAGACTTATGTGGGTGAAACCGCGACGCGCAGCAAGTATTATACAGGATGTCTCAAACGTAGTTGTTCAAAGGCAAATGGGATAAAGTGGAGGTGGCCACCTATCATTTAATTTTTTTAAGTTAGGATATTCTCAATAGTTCAGAAAATTTCACTAATTTAACCATTTTCAAGAAACTTTACATTTTCTACGCTTGGATTTTTCGGCCCTGTGAACAATATTTTCGATGTAGCGAATTCAAATCTGGCTGGAAGATACCTTGATAGTGTAGGTATAAGATTACATTACTATTTACATACATACATTCAGTGTGGCTTTGCAACGCTTCAGATTTTATTTTTACTTGTCTTTCCTAACTTTATATTAAACTTTATCGCAACTTTCTAAGCCCAGATTTAAAAAAAGTGTACTACCAAGTACTATCGAAGAAACGCATATGTTTACACTGTAAGGACTATTCTTGCTTGTAACGCTCGGCCGCTATAGTATCGCTCACCTACGAAAAATAGGGTCATGTGCACAGGATTTTGTTTTCAAATTGCTTAGATATTTGTTACCCCGATGGTACGTGCTCATAGCTTTAAAAAGTACCTTTATTATTAATAGTTAGACTAGGAAAATTTCACAAAGATAACTTAATGAGAAAAAACTTTGTGCTCTAATTTTACCAAAACATCTCTGAAAAGCGTTTAGTATTTAAATTTAACACATTTAGACGTGACCTTCGGTACATGTGTTTTATTTTTAATTCTTTTTTTTTTACTTTCGCTGTTGGCATGCGTAGGCCTTCACAACTTGTATTGTCATTACCAAATGCCATCATAATCTGCCTATACGCATGGGGTATGGGGTATAGTCTTGTATCTACAGTATCAAGACATCTTCTAGTCATTGATCGCTACGTCAAAAATTTTGTTCACAGGGTCTAAAATCCAAGTGAAAGTGTTAAGTTTCTTGAAATGTGAAATTTTCTGAACTGTTGAGAATATCTCAACTTTAAAATTTTTAAATGATGGGTGGCCTGCACCTCGACTTTACCCAATTTGCCTTTCGATCACTACGTTTTAGACAATCTGTCTACGGTGGATTTTTGAGATGGGGCAATAAGGGCAACTACCTTAACCGTTGTTGCTACAGGAAAACGGTCTTAAAAGACTGTCTTTAACTTTTGAGACATTTTGATCTGCATTCACAGATTTTGAAAAACATATTACAGTCAGCAAGAAAATGGGCAGTTTTCACAAAAAAATTTTTTGATGCCAATCGATCCTGTTTATTTTATGGAACAATAAACTTTAGTGGTCAACTTCATTAGTGGTCAATCAACTGAGGTTTGAGTACTAGAAAAGTCAGAAATCGCAAAAAACTTTTCCCATACATTTTGTGTGTGGGAATGTCACCCTGTAAACAATAAATATTTTTGCTGATAACTAAATATTTTGTATTATTTGTCTACTCCATAGTTCGCTATATGCAAAATTTCATAGACCGAGATAAATTATCGTTACTTAGCACGCACTTTTTTCTTAGATATGTTTCCGTCTTTATCATGCACTTTTAGTATGACAGTTGTGCGATAGTGACAAGAATAATGCTTAGTCAAAGCCCATGCTAAGTAACTAACGTTTTCAAATTCCGGTCAGTTATTTCGTTAGTTCCACTTTTTGCTGCTGGTTCAGATAAGTTTGTGGCAGCGCGACGATGTGGCTGCCAACCATCGAATATAGAACCGCCACTCCCCGCGTGCGGGGGCAATAAGTCACGCCCATCAAACTACTGTTTATTTTCAATATAGGCCCTTAACTGTCAAAATTATAACTAGGTTCACGACAAATCGACGTATATTGAGTTGAGCTCCACGATGACTGACAAATGCGTGCACTGACCGGACAGGTCCACTCAATCTGTGTGGTTCTTTCCTTAAAAGACCATTTCGGACACCAATCTATATGGTCTGACTAAGATTATGTCTGGAGTTTTCGACTTTAAAAGAGATTGTGACCTCTGAGTTTGTTTCGGCCTTTCTTCTCAGAGTAGTCAGAAAGAAAACGCCGACCTCATCTAGTGTTTAAAATATCATTGACATGTAAAAATGTTTATACAAACCTATTTACAGAAAAATTAAGTCATTTAATTTAATTTCATTTTCTTGTATCATCGTCATCACCACCAGTCTACAGCAGTCTATTGCTGGACAAAGACGGCTTCCCCATCCAGCCTACCCGACACCTTGCGAAGATCGTCGCTCTAAGGAGTCTGATTATCAACGCTTTTAAAAAGAAACCTTTAAAACTACAATGATTCATAAATTGATCACCTTAACCTAATGAAGTGACCTGCTGCCTTCTCTGGTATCCAAATAAACTTGCAAACAATTCAAATATGTATTTGCCGATATCGCTTCTTGAATTACAAAGCCACGTGTGGATGAAATGAATACGCATAAACAAAATTGAATAACGTGTTTTGTTGTAATCTAAAGTATCGATTGGAATGATAGAGTATTGCTTAGAACTTCGTTTTTCAGATTCATAGGCTTTAGGAACTTATTCTTAATCTCGTCTCGTTGGTTCGATTATTATCGAAGATGTCGGAAAAAATCATGCCGACTGGGAGCTTTACTGGCGTGCGCCGCGTAAACCGTTAGAGATACATCAAATTTATGTTCTACAGAATTGAAGATCTGAAAAAGTTCAACAAAAAAGCTCGCGATGGCATTATGTCTATCTTCTAAGGATGACCCACAGTAACCATTTTATTATCTTTCAGAATTTGATAAAAATTCTATTGTTATTTCCGAAGCTATATTGACCGGTATCATATGAATCCTTATCCAATAAAATATGTTATTTAAATTAGGCATTTAATTAAAATTAAAATATGCCTTGACATCATATCATTTAAATGAATAGTTTATTAAAAGATATCACAGATTCAAAATTACGCGTAACAAAATAATTATGGTTGGAGCGCAGCGGTAGGAGTCAATAACCTTTTCCTGGACTATTAGGTATGTAATCCCGGTACTATCCGGTAAGTACGTTCCCGTGGGATATTTTCCGACATCCACGCGGGCGAAGCCGCGGGCAAAAGATAGTCTATTTACGAGTATGTGCCCCACAATAGACTTGCCTTCTATTACGTCGTACCTACTTATTATATAACTGGTCAAACGTTGATGACTGATGTACCCCTCTGACTATTCCCTGTGTTGTTACACGTTTAGAACTAAAGTTCGCCTCTTTTAACACGTGACTTATTGTACAACTGTTTCTACTTAAGAGGCCGGCGACATGGCTCGCAACTACAAATCGAGATGTTTACAAAATCCAATTCCAAGCACGTTGCGCTAGTGTGAGTGCCTGTCGGAGCGATATACACCTACAGTGAGCAATACTACCACGCACACATTGACAATTATTGCTTGACGCGATAGCTGGCTTTCGAAAATATATGATAAATTTGGATGTGTTCCGTAATACAAAAAATTATGAATGAAAAGTTAATGTATTTCCATATTTTTTTTTCGATAATTTGTAACTTGATAACATAAACTATGCTTCTGCGGAAACAATATTACAAATATTGTTGTTTATAATACAGAAAAAACAATATGAAAACATGTCATTTACGTTGTAAAAATGTACGAAATGCGATTCGCTTACACTTCATTTAAAGGTAAGTGTTTGGAAATAAAAAGACGTAGGAGCCTAGATAAATACTGTCTCAATCCGAATATCAACATAATATGGTGGAAATATGCTCAAATTGCAAATGATTTATGTACTACGTTTGTATGGACAATTCATGCGTCGCCGCATTCTTAATAGTAGTGTTTATAATACGACCGTTGCTTACATTACAGCGTATGGGTTAGCAACTTGTATTACTTATTCAAAGTCGTGATGTAAGTGTGAGTCGGCGCGAGTATGTGAGGCGTGGATTGAGGTTCACGCCCGTACATGCTTTCGGTGAGTTATTGCATATAGATAAGGTTGTTTATCATTGTTAAGGCGAAAGACGTCCACTGCTGGACATAGGAGTCCTCCAAGCGTGGCTATATCGACCTGTCCTGGGATTAGTTGTTCACGTAGGCTTATTGGGGGGCACGGTATCGAGCAAAACAAACACAAATGCACAGCCGTACCATTTTTCTCGAAGCCATTCAAGACATTTTCGACTCCCTTTCATTTCGTTGTTGATAAAGCTAGAAGCCTGAATTTTCAGAGACCAAAGGGGCTTAGTATAACATTATTCTATATTCTACATACAACAAAATGTACCTAATATTAGCGCTGCGCTTTATTTAATTAGGACTATTTAAAATAGTAGAGTCGCTCAAATACTCTATGGGGTGGCAGGGACATCGACGCGAAAACTGAAACCATGGATTCAGTACATGATTCTGAACCCCCAACGTTGAAATTTTTCGTCGGTTATTAAAAAAAAAAACAGCGGTTCCACACATTTTGACCGCATAGGTATTGTACTTTTTAACCGACTTCCAAAAGGAGGAGGTTCTCAATTTGACTGTATGTTTTTTTTTTTGTATGTTTGTTACGCGATTACTCCGTCAATTATGAATTGATTTTGATGATTCTTTTTTGTTTGGTAGATCATACTTCAGAGGTGGTCCCATATAAATTTTATTAACTTTGCTTGGGTAGTTTTTGAGTTAGCTTCTATACGTATATTCTAAATAATACGTATTTTTACCTCACTTAATATGTGGATGATATTATGATAACTTCCTGTCACTGTTATTTATTTACATAGCAGGTAGTGGTATTCGAATTTTTGTGGGGTAGGTATCATAACTAAAAAGTAAAAAATAAAAACTTTTTACAAAAAAAAAACAACTGACTTCAAAAAAAATACTACAAAGTGAAAAATAACTTTAATTTCGGAAGTCGGTGACAAAAAACGAAAATTCAAAACCAAAGACACCGACTTCCGAAATTAAAGTTATTTTTCACTTTGTAGTGTTTTTTTTTTAAGTCGGTTGTTTTTTTTTGTAAAAAGTTTTTTTTTCTATGAAACAGTTGATTTTTTTAAAAATAACCGAAGAAACATTTCAACGCAGGGGGTTCAGAATCATGTACTGAATCCATGGTTTCAGTTTTCGCGTCGATGTCCCTGACACCCTGTATACTGAAATGAACAGTTCTGGAATTCGGACAATAAAAGCTTTGCCTACAGACTTGTTACTTGATACAAACTTCACAGTTTATTCCATTAATATTATTTGTGAGTTGTGGATCAGATCAGGGATCGAACCACAATCTACCATCAGACATTCCACCATTGTTCTATCATACTTGTGAATGATGCAAGCTCAAATATTGCTAGTCCAAATTAGGGCTACCAACCGTCCGGATTTGTCCGGACATGTCCGCCTTTTCGGCCACCGTCCGGAGTTTGTCCGGCCTTGTTATTTTGTTGGACTTTTCGATTTAAAGGGACTTTTTTTATTAAAAAAATGAGAACTGAAAATGAAAGTAATCTTTCTTTTAAAGGTAAAATGTGTGTCCGGCTTTTTCCAAGGACTTTTCAAATGTCGAAATGGGAGGTAACCCTAGTCCAAATAATAATGATAGATAGCTTAGTTAACGTAGTCAATCCGGTTTATAGTGTGACAGTTTACTGCATGGTATCCTAAAATCCATGTCATGGACGCTGTGGTCTTGTATGTCTGATAAGAGGAAAAGTTTTACCAACTAAGCACAATAATTGGTTGTATATTGAACTTTAATGGTATAATTTTTAGAATTAATAAGAGTGTTTGATTTTGATTGGATTTAATATCTAATATGTATCAAGTATCTTTTTATGAATGATTTTTTTAAGCAATTCATTTCAAATGTACAATCAGGGTATCTTTAATCAAATGGACACCCTACGTCAAATTGCTGTGTTATAGCAAATTCATTCAACTGTCAAATAATGACAGTTGTGATTTGAATTTGAGTTGGTAGTGAATTTACTTATAAAACAAATAATTTCCCTGACTTTACTAGTGCCTACTTGTGCCATATCTACTAGGCTACCTATGCCATATGCTGTTCGGCTGTGCTAAGCTTAAAGATTGGGACATTCGTAGGCCGTTTCGGGTAGCGCCTACAGGCTACGCTACGTTAGGTAATACTTATTTACTAGTAGAATTTACATGAAAACCAAGTAATTTTATGTTCAAGTATTACTTAAAGTACCTGGGAGACCGAGCTCTGCTCTGGTGAAAATAGAGAATGCTCATTTAATATTATAGGAAAGTTCATACTAATCCATGTATAGTACTTACTTATTCCATGCTGCCATGATAGTAGGTACTTACTAATTCCATTATTCTAATGTCATTATTGTCATGTCATTATTCATTATCTTGTTCTAAACTTCGGGCGACCGAGCTTTGCTCGGGTGAAAATACGGAGAAAACAATTTTTCCCAGATATGAGACCTAGCTAGATCGATTTTTCACCCTCGTAAACCCCTATATTGCAACTATCATCGAAATCGTTAGAGCCGATTTCGAGAACGTGAGTACAAAGCTATATACAAACAAATATATATACAAATATTGCTCGTTTAAAGTTTAGGATTAATATTAGGACTGTTGGTCTTTTATGTCTCTACGACTACTCATTCTATATACGTGCATAGGATGCACCAGAACTCATCTAAATATCAAGCAAACTCATGCATGAAATTTTCTCAGTTTTCAGCAAGCTTCTAAATTCTTCATACAAACGTTACTGTAACAACGCTACCTTTTGTTTAATACATAATAATATAAAACGTTCAACAACATGCGTCCTATCCTAATTATAATTCCAAAGTCTTGCATCTCAGCGGGCGCGACGTGGCTTCGTCTACCTATCTGTACCTAGCGCCCTACTCAAAGAGTTTTCAGCTCTATTTGTTCGCTGATAAGGTTGGGTTTGTGATGGTGTGTAGTGTGGTAAACAACACAATAAGTTTTCTGTGTAATTGTTATCGCGACACTGCGCTGCAGGGCCGCCGCGCCGCGAGGTCGGGTGACGCATAGATAGTGCGCCCAACCCTACCGCGGGCACAACCTTCGCTCGAGCGTGACTGCGTGGAACATATTGTGGGTTTTACGCACTGTTTTTAGAGTTTGGACTGATAAGTTTGTAATTAAACCAATTTATTCGATCGCGCGATGTTAGGTAAGCAAAGATGGTCAATGCGAGCGACAGCAAAAATACTGTAAAATGCGTTTCATGGTAAACCATTTGATTCGCGGTTTAGTTGTGCATTAAGCACAAAAAAGTTTCTTACTGGTTTACAAGACGCACAAAGGATACCCACATAATTTATCTCCTTGAAAAAAAAACAAACTAAGTTACATAACTTGCAAGGCTTCCAACAACAGTCACCTGTAATAATTATGTGTTAAGTTATCTTGGTTGGGTCGTACGACATGGAAAGAGATGGCCTGTTGACCTATCGCCTGCTCGCCTACGTGCGCGGTAATTAACTGCTTCCTTTAGTTTCTTACAAAATGTGTAGGAAGTTAAGTAGCTAGGGTACTGTTTTGTTTTATTTTTATAAACAGTTGAAGATAATCATTAACTATTTTTAGGAAACTGTACGTACGGTTACAACAGTTTACCGGTTTTTTAAATGTGAACGTTCCAATTTGCACCCAATTTGCGATAATCCGAACGCGATTATAACATCACAAGCTGTACGGGCTGGTAAGAGATGCGTTCTATTTTTAAAATGGCCCGCGAAACTGCACATCTGGCGTTTAGGGCAGGCGATTATTGTCCCGTCCATCGGTTTAGTGGGCAACTACAAAATATTAATGCGATATCGCGTGTTGTTAATAGAGCTTTTGTTCAATTAACGATAATGTCCAGTCGTGGGTTCGATTGTTGTGAAAATAACTTGATTGTTCTTCCGCAAATGGCGGGAGTTATGGCGGAATAGCGGGGTGATGACGTGTCGAAAAGCCGCGGGGCGCCCTCTCAGCCAGGTACTATTTGACCGGTTATGGTTATGTACACATACTTTTTGGTTTATTTTCCCTGGTATTGATAACGCGTTCGGTGTTATTGAATTCTCATAATTGTAAAGGTCGTGGGATTCTATGGATATGTATGGATGAGTTTAGTAGAGTGTTATCGATCGACTTAGAGTAAATAAGGAAATATTTCAGCAAACTAACATCAAAATAATATACCTAGGAAACACGTATGAAAATGTTTTTATGTGAGCCATCAGACCATCAGTAGGCATTGACACTAGGAACTTATTTATAGGTATAATAAAGTTCAAACTATTTCTACACGGAACTAACTAGAAAACAACGGACACGGACAAAATTCAAAAGATATTATGCAAAAAATGGCCGTTCGTCAAATTGAAACCCGGACGACATATTGCACCCTATTGTCCGAGGTATTCATTCTACATCTACATTCACGCGGGCTCCTTGCGTTTTCACATAAACAATAGCAGGGTCATTCAAAGATACAGTTGTTCTCTCACTTTACGTTTTGTCTTCGTAAAAGAGTTTAAAAAAACGCGGGTGACTAATAAAAGTGTCATGTTACAGGCTGCAGGGTGCATTGTCTATGATTCGGTTATTGTTTTTTTTTTTTGTGACATCTTGTACTGGCTGGTTATTGTAACGACTTCGTAAGACGTTAGGTTCATGTCATTTTTTCGAGCATGGTTTCCTTATGGAAGTTGGTGCGTGGCTGAACGATCCATATAGTTATCTTAACATTCGTTACTTCAAAGTTAAAACTTTCTTCAAACATACCTAAGTAACATTTTTATTAACACGGAACTCCGGTAAATTGCTAATGGCTGACTGACTGACCCACTGAACTTACAGCGATCAGATCCTATACAAAATTTAATATTAAAGCATGGAGTCATAAAACGGGACCTGTTGCTCGAGCCCCGTGCATTGTGCGTTTACAACCAGTGTTTCGACTAATTAAACCGTTTTATGAGCTTTTGTTTTGTCTTAACGGCCATTCCATGGACTTTAAGGGTGACTTTTGATGATGTTACATTAATTTAAATAGCGTTATAAATTACCTAAGTAATACTTTGTGTTATGATATATGATATTTTAGAATAAAACTTCAGTATGACAGAAAAGGCTGTAAGGATTTGTTACCTTTGCTTAAAATTGGTTATGTCATAGACAATTATTTTAAACGTACTGCATGAATGATATAGTCCATTAAATAAATTTTATTAAATGCAAAAAATCAAAAATAAGAAGACATTTAATGGCATTCAACAGGTTTGATACTCATACTGAGTGAACAATTTAAGTAAGTTGCTTATGTGATCTTATCTTATAGTTATAAGCTTATAACTTATAATCACTTCTAAGTTATCTGGCGCGAGATCAAGATAGTTACCGGCGAAACTTGATTTTTCGCAAGCTTCTCTCTTGGTGCGAAATAAATGACAACTTAATCTTAATTCAAATTGAATGATACTGGTTACACTTTAATGACTGCAAACCAGATTATACAGTGCCTTTTCATACATCAAAGTACAAATATTTGAAGTGAAAACTTCTTTAGGCGCGTTGGGCATTTTTGAGATGGGAAAAAATAATTGAACTCGCGACACCGTTACCGACACCTCATTAAAAGTATATTCTGCACAATAAAATTGTTCGAGTTTTCATTTCTGTCGGCACTCCCGTCAGTTATCGTTCAGTTTTTGAAGTGTAAAGTGCTCCAAGTGGAAGTATTTAAAATATATTTGATTATTATACATTGAGTGTTTTATTTGAAACATTAAATCTAACACAATTATGACGAAATAGGGCATTACAATGATTAAAAAAAAAAACCTTGCCATCTGTTGACGGATGTTAGAATTTATGCACTGCTTAACCTTAGTAAGTTAAATACATTAATCTGAATAATTTTCTAAACAATATAATTATTTATGTAAGACAGCATTTATAAAATATGAATTAAGGTAAAGCGTAATTTGAGTAACAAAACATTAATCAGTGAACCAATATCATTACTTATTAACGAGTGGTCTTACAATTGTAATTTTTGCTAAGGCTTCTTGCCCACGATAATGCAGTATCTAGAACACCCTGAGATAAATCTATCTATCTGCGATAGATACTTACTCTAGTTAGAGCAATTTTATAGATTTTTGTATTTACACGATGTAGACTGCTCTTAAAGAACCGCCCTGTGAAAAGTGAGTCACTCATGGAAGAAACGCTTTGGAACTAAAACTGTCATTATGGAAGGAGCCAAAAATATAAATCGATTGGATTTTAAGTATCTTTTTGATTGTATGTGATTGAGGCAAACCTCAAATCATTCCAATATAATGTTTACAAATCACATGTTACTTGATTGGGACGGGAGTCGGTGCCGACAGACGATTTTTTTTCTCGATTTATTAATTGCAAACAGGATTTTTTATTCTGTACAAAATCGCGAATGGAAACCGCATTTGAACATTCTTATTTGGTAGGCATGCGTATTATTGCGTACAAAGTAAATAGGTCACAGCTCTACGGAAAGGCGCCTACATTACATTCTGTGTAACCTTAACTGAAAATCTATGGGTAAAAAAAAACAAGACTCGTTTTGACACAACTTAGTTTTTTTTGCTATCATTTTATGACACGTAAGTTTCATGTCTGTATTGTCTATGGATGACAAACAGCACGTCTGTCCAAAGACGGCATGTAAATTACTGTAAAATATTTAAATAAAAGAAATGACAAAACACTAATTTCTTATTGTTTGTCACGTTGGAATATACGAAGTAGATTTTAGTAAGTAATATTTCACACCGCTGGCGGGCCCGCTTCCTTCATGAACAGAACTTATCGTAAAAGGGATGCTCAGGTACTTTGTCTAATGAAGCATAAAAATGTGTTTTCTGAGTTCAAACGAGCCTAATAAATAAAAAGTCACTAATTGTGTGGTTTCGCCTCTGAATAAAATCCATGGAGTTATCAATTTTTGTGTTAATTTTTTGCGACATGGGCAAGTTACTTGTATGCAAGTTGCAAATTGCATACAACTTGAATAAACTTGCATACAAGCTACAACTTGTATGTTGGAGTTTGAACTTGTACATTTTTTTATTCAAATGACGTGCAAATTGATAGCGCAAACGTTAGTTGTACGTTTCGAATTGCAAACGGTACGCGCATGGTATCGATGTTTCTTTATTGACGACGATGTTTCTTTTTTTATTCAATCGATAGTTTATTATTATATCAGTCATGACACTGCAAGCAGCACCGACCACAGCAGCACGTCTTCCACCCATGATGTCCTACTCAATTGTTAAACATCTCCACTTGATGTCTTGAATGCAAGTAAAACCTGCATGCAATTTGCACACTCTCGAAAACATGTCTCCAATACAAGCCACTTGTACGCAAATGTCATACTTGCATGCAAGACTTGCCTAAGCCCTAATGAAATCGCGCCTTAAATAAGTCAGTTGCTCTAAAAATAAACTCAGCTATTGTTTTAAAAAAGCACGATTTATTGATGACTAGTCAAGTTGAAAGAATTTGTCCCACGGTGAGTAGGTACCCGTAGGTGTATTGTTTCATTACGTTGAAACCTCCTTTTCGTTAACATGCAAGCAGTACACAGTACCTAAACCAGTATGAAGTAATTAAGTTTTTAAGCACTTAATACCTTACCAAACATGACCGGGATGCATTCAAAGAATTTCAGTAAAAACCCAAATGAGGATTGTTTATGCGTTTCTCACAAAATCGCGGCAGTCGGCCGTAGCCGTAATAAGTAACAACAAAGGCGGGCTCGCGTCCCTTTCAATTAGTTTTTACGCGGCGGAGATAATGATTTACAACGGACGGACGGGGCCCACGGTGTAATCGCGGACGGCCATCTTTTCCCGGAAAGAGCGACAATGAACACACGTTCGCGGTATTTCGTCCCCTCTACTCTATGGTCTCGTTTAGTTTAGCTGTGTGAAAGCTTTCGCGGGTGCGTGCAGGAAGTGTAGCTACGCGTTGTGATAATAATAGTAGCGTCCTACTGTCCAACGCACAGCCGCTCGCCAACAATATTGTATTTTGTTAATCGAATCAGCAGATTTGATTTTAGAACCTTCTTTGACTGACAGGCAGAGTAGCTAGGATCCAATGACAAGTGACCATGTCTGTAATCTATATCTTGAAGTAAGATCAATCATAATCTGTATCATTTTGAAGGATATTATTGCTAATCCATTGCTTCATGTGTTCGAAAAATGTGTCTGCTCAACAACGTAAATAACGCAATGAATGTTGTTGAACTGTTAGAATGAAATAGATTGTGATATGTGTATGTAACGCAATTTGGGTGCTGGTCTCATATTTTTTTGAAAATCCGTATTACTTTAGTCCAGCTCAAGGTCAAAGTCGACTGACATGCGGCGTACTGTACATTTAATCGAAAAGCCCAAAAAACAATAACACAGCTTGCAATGTAATGCGTGCAAAGCATACCACAGATGTACAGCAAGGCACGTCCAGCGGGCAGGCCGCAGCGTGCGTATCAAATCGTAGTCTGAACGATGTTGTGTCACTAATATTGGTGCTCACGACAAACCCACTGCGCTTATTTGAACAGGCCGGCGAAACAAAAGCCTTTTGTACTGCAGTTACGCTGCGAACCACGGATTTTGTGGAATTGAGTGAGATATCGTTCATTTTCGATGAAAATTGTAAATGGTTAGTTGAGTCTTTAGTTATATGAGCTGAGCGGATTAGATGACTGTCTTATGAATTTTACCGCGTACTTTTGTGGTAGTTTTGTCGTCATTTAGCTGCCTCTTCCTTTCCCTTTTATTGAGAACTAACTACATACTCATTTATAATTTTTATTGGTTTGTAAAATTGCTTCATCTGTCTATTTTCTAGATATATATAAAAATCAATTTCCGTGCGATAGTCTCGCAAAAACTCTAAAATAGCTCGACCGATTGTGTTGAAACTTTGGTAAGTTGTTGTGTGTATGCCGAAGAAGGTTCATAATAACAAACAAAAAAAAAAAAACAAAGGCATTACAACGCATGCCGGGCATTAGCTAGCGAGTCTATTATCATTTATAAACATTACCTACTTACCTACTAGAACTTGAAATTCGGAAATGAGTTTTTTTTCTTTAATTTTGATTTTTATCTTAGCCTCTTCTTGTTTATTCGTTGTTTTTTATGTTTCGATGACTCATCTCATCTAGTACGCATACCTTGGTCGTGTCCTTGATTTTATTGAATGAACGGGACCGGAGCTGGCGCAAATCGATGGTGCACGTCCTCGTGCGACTTTCAGAGGAAACGTGAAGTGTTACTTGGGTACTCGTAAGACGGTAACGAGCTGACTAAAAGAAACTGCGTAAAACAGGTTGAGTAGATATATAGATATTATAGGTTATGGTACCTATAAAAAAAATTGCATTGAATGAAGAATGAAGGGACAGTTAGAAGAGGTGATATTAATTAATGTGAATTTTAATTTAAAGGTAGGTATAGTTATTTAGATTGCGTCCAATCCATCTACACTCGTAAATAAATGTCTAAGCTTGGTGCCTTACTAAATAAATAAAATAATATTAGGCGGTTCTCATAATTAATTTCATATTGAGTACTCATTCTTCATTATCTCCACGTTTTTCAAAGGGTCTCAAAAATCTAAGTTGTAACAACGCGTAAAAAAACATAACCGTCCCTTCGCCATAGACAAGTAAAAATGGCAACGTCGCGTCTCTCTTGCCGCGGGTAAAAATGCGCGGTAATGGATGCGGGCAGGGCGCGATACTACGCGACTCAGGTAGGGACATAATGAGCGCAGCACGCAGGTACGCGCGAAACAATGCAGCTGGAAGGGCCGCGACTAATAAAGTAATGTTATTATTGTTACTTTACTTGAAAGAGTAATCGGCATCGCGCGTTACCTGCGACTCAGACGCGGTTGGGAGCAACGTCGCAATTTGAGGTGCATTTTTTATGAGTGTTGGGTTTTGAGAAAGTAATAATGTTGAGCCCTTTTTAGTTTGGACTTCTTGAATTGAATGGTGTCTAATGATATTGTTCGGAATTTTAATCTATTTTGGAATTGACTGAATTCCTTGTTACGCAGCTGGTAAAGTAGCCAAAGTAGGAAAAGATTCTCGGTTGCTCTGTTACCTATAAAATAGGCTTAGATTTCTCTCTCAACATTGAATTCTATTATAAGTTCCAAAGCAAGACCCAAATATTTTTTCTAAAGGGCCGTACTCGCATCGCATCACACTCGCACGCGTATGGAAAATAATGATACCTAAGTTATAAGAGAATTTATACTCTCACCCCTACGCATGAATACCGATCGCAACGTGTCGCCCGGCTGACGATTGATGGCAGCAATTTTCGCGGCCGTGCCCCTTCAAGTTATAGCCTACACGTATCTGTGTCGCGCTAATGGCGGCGCGGAGGCGGCGATCGGTCGGTGACGGGCGCGTAAAATGCGTAAATGTAAATGTGTGCCCGCGGTGTACGCCATCCGGCGTTCGTCGCGAGCGGCGATAATTTAGCCGCGCCGCCTCCCCGCAGTCGTCCCGACCCCGCGTCGCGCCGCGCTGCCGCCGCTATCGCCGGGTGAGACGCGCGTTACGTAAAAACTCGACGTCTGAACTGCACTTTATGTTATGGATATGGTAACAATCGCTTCATCGGCTTTCTCTTGGATTCTCTGCTTTGTTGGTATCTGAGCTAACTATAATCAAGAACTTGGAAGACTATCGCTCAGTTATCAAAATTGTCTGCTGTAATAATTGCCCGTACCATGATCTCACATACATAAGGACCATAAAAATCCTTGACCTGTAAAAGGTTGCATAAATACAACAATAAAAATCATAAACTTTCACTAAAATTCTGCAGCATCGTGTCGATGAATAAGCCGGCAACTGATGAAGTGCTGATATTGATATTATTGACCTTTATAAAACTCAATAATTACACTTACAGTTAGTAAATGAAACATGTTATCATGTTATTGAGGCTTACTCATCAGGTAATCAGTGTGTTCTTATCGGCACACAAATAGCTGCAGCTCAATCGGCCGGTCGATGACTTATGCAAATTCTTTCTACGCGCTGACATTGAATCTCGGTTTTAATGAATTTGTTGGCGGCTGCCCCTTGAAACTTTGTTTTTATTTACTTTTATGTGCGTGTTGAATAGGTACCTACAAACTAATTAAGTATTCTAATATAATGGTAATTAGGCACCAAAAGATTGCAGAGGTGATCTGGATGAGACTTGGACTGACCAGAGAGACATTTTATTTAATTTATTTTATTTTATTTGGGTGAAATACAATAGTCGTAGATATATTTAGTAAACTGTTCCACTCAGCTATTTCTAAAGAGCCATAAAAACTCCTGAAAGAAATCGACACGTGTTTCACCTCTCAATGAGGCATCCTCAGGATGACGATGGACTTGTTGCGAACCCGAACACGGCGTGTTGCCACACCGAGCGCTGAGCGCAGACTGTCTATTGTATTTTAAAATGGATTTCCGCAAGGTCACGTCTGAATCAATTAACTATCTGCATTTGGGTGGCTTACAGCACAGCTATGAATACAGCAGTAGTAGTGAGGTAATTTCCGACAAGCCATTTACAAGCTTCTATAGGTTTCAATATAGTATTCACATATAGAGAGAGATGGATAGAGTATTGACATGGCAGAAAAGGGAGGAGGAGGGTATTCTTAGCAATGACTGGAACACAGACCGTGGATGAAGATAGTGAGGCTCCGAAATAGTACACAGGTTCCAAGTCCATAATATGCAGTGTGAGTTTTTATAATGTGCAAATCTACGCTTAATCTCATCAACGGAAAAAAAAAACTAATCTATTTTTTAAACGTTCCTAATGGGGGAGTCTTATTGAGAAATGTTACGATTATTGTAAAAATGTATGGAAAAAAAAGATTTATTTTCAATTGAGGGTAATTTTTTTCCTCAATTTTCATTTTCTGAGGACGTCTAATTATTTCCAATCATTATAGAGTTTGTTCCATCGCGATAGATCATTTAGTTTAAAAGTTACACCGTATTGTTAAAAATATCCATATAAAAAATATATATTTAAAAAAAGTACACCATCGATAAAATTAAGCATAGATTCCCCATTTCGTTATCTACACATTATAAAGATTCAACTGTACTTTTTTGCAGAATAGTTTTATCCGCTGCCAGCTCCATAACTTTGAATTTGTAAAATCTGACATCTGTTTGGCATAATTTTATTGAAGGGTGGCATACCGTACGAAAATGTAAATGTCCCGACTGCGGAGGTGGCGGCCTAAGTAGAGCTTGGAGTGACCTTGACCTTTGTGGAATATGGAGTAGTTTTCTTTATTACTGATGTCCTATTTCAGGCTAGAGCTCTAGTACCGCCTCTATCATGTAGTTTAGTTAGTGCTAGTTGGCCGTTATGTGCCTGACATCTGTGACCTTGGATAAGACCTAAGGATTTCTGTTTGAAGTTGGTTATAATGATTGTCTGTGGTGTTATTACTGTCATTGGTTTTGTAGAGTGACAAGACTGATAAAATTGTGTATTATGGTAGCTTAGACCAAATAAAATACCAAGACAGCGCTGTCAACAGTGACGTGACGCCGGTTTTGTAAACATGTGTGCACTTAGTGAGGTGTAGTTTGATTGTAAATGGTTGTAAATGTGTGCGTGTCAGCGTGTATGCACAGAGCAGAGGTGTAGTTTTGGCATACTTCACTTTTATTGTTCGCAGCGCTATGTCTTGATTTTTTAGTAGATCTTGGTAGATTATCAAAACGGAATTTTGCATGTCTACTTTGTAGAGGACATATCCACCGTTTCTTTTAAGTAAAAAGAGCAGGATGTGGTAAACTTAACTAATACCTTATTCACCCCCGAATTTAAGGTAAAAAGTACTTATTGGGTTGGGTTATACAAAGAATTTAACACAAAAACGTATTGCTGAAATGCCGACCGTCCCAAAAATACAATCGTTACATTTGTGAGATAAGCACGACAATTACTATGTAGTCAGCAGTGAGTGTTCAAAGGCGCGTCGGGACGTGCCTTATCAATGGGGTGGCGGGTTTGTCCCGCGGCCGCGTCTACGTGCAGCCCGGCACACGGACAAAGAGCTCCTAGCTAGACTATGTCGCGGATATTCGTGGGAAGAAAGGGTTGGCCGCACCGCGCCCCGCGGATACGCAGCAAAAAATGCAATAAACAGCTCATCGGATAACCGTCGCGTGAGACCGTCTCGTTTCAAAAACTTTAATTGGACCCTTTTCGCATCGATTGTTATGTAGATCGAGTGACGTTCGCGTCTTAAATATTCTTTGTTTTCTGTCAGCCCTCGATCCGCAAGTCGTTTCGTCTCTTTGTCTCTTGTCCTTACGAATGTAGATTTACTTCCGGCGCGGTGTCATTTACAAAATCATATATCTTGTGACCATTTACTTCTCCCTTATTTCTGTCTAATTACTGTGAATTGTTGAAAGTTAATTATTAGTGTTCGCGGTTGGCGACCGTTTAGCCGGCACTTTAAGCTTCTTTTTAATTAACCCTTTAATTCTCGAAGAGAAATAGAGTTGCGAAATTGCTAAGTGAGAAGCAATTCTGCGAAGTCTGTCGTACGATAAGTTTCGTTTCGCAAATCGCGGTGTATCGCGTTTCGCGAGTGTTGCTCCGTGATTATGTAAGTGTATTGCGTCTGCTATCTGCGTCGTTATCGCGGCACCTAAGCGCGCAGCCGTCCGTGATCTGTTATCACTGGACAGGTTCGCCTTGCGACATACTGTGTCGCATGTGTGCACGCTATTACACTTAATCACTCGTATGCAGGCAAAGGTTCGAAATTGCCTTTTATGCTCGAGTTTTTGTAGAGCAAGCGCGATATTGGGAATGAATGGTGGGCAAGCATAATATATTTCGTCATTATCGTTTATTACTTCGTGCCCACCCATTTTCCTTATTTAATATGCACATACGAGGAAACAGCCCATCCCGAACACATAAAACCCGCCACTTTCCCTATCAAAATTATAAGCTTTATTAAGTAGATTCGAGCTTAATCGAGTCAACTCGAAGTTTTCATTTTGTGAACGGCTCAAGTTGTTGCGAGAGCACACGAATGGGCGCGGGTTTAACGAGCGCCGCCGACAGAGTTTCTGAACGATTATCTCCACGACTAATTATTTCCGGCGGCGCGCGGCGGCGACTCACGCGCCCGTCCGACACGTCGCCGACGCGTTCGGTCATCGAACAAGCTTTTAAAATTGTACATCTTCGCGGTCAATAGACGGCGCGCATGCATTTCACGCGCGGCCGCCCGGAGCCCATCTATACTCTATACCTGACGTTGACGCTCGCGATCTTATTACCGCGCGCTGGCGAGAAAAAACAACAAAGGAAGCGGCGGCAAGCGGAGCGGCCTCGGAGATTTATGGAGGCGCGGCGCCGCCGGGGGCCGGAGTGTCCCCGAATCGCCGCGGCTCGCGGCTTCCAGGAAACGCGATGCGGGCGAGGGTTGGCTTGCACGGCGAATATTGATTACCCACTGGTCGTACTATTAATAGGAGGTCGGTTGACGTCGCCCGGTGGGAGTTCACCCGCTCTGTCCGCACTCGACCTACGCGAGCTGAGTACGTTCGCCTTTCCGGCGTCCATTTCGTTAATTGCCTCAAGCCACACCGGCTAGGATCCGGTCTTAGTGTGCTATGTACTAACTAAATTATTTCGTGCATGCACACCGCATCGGTAATTGCGGGGCGATTTCAGATCCATCTACGAGAGTGCCAAATTATTTAAGCGCAAGATCTAAATTGCTTCTTCATTATGACCTCACGTGTACTACTAATGCTTAGATAGAGTATGTACCTAAGTACCGAACATTAGGTACTAACACGTGTTCTTTAATTTTTTCGTCCATTGTTATCGCGGTTTGTTTTTCAATAGCACGAGATTGACTCTACCTGTAACTTCAACACTGCTGACGCTAAAGTAAAAGCAGCGTAATTACATCACACAACAATCGATTCGGTTCGGAATAATTAACAAAATGCAGCTGCGAGCGTCGAGTTATTTGAACAAGATAACAGCGGTCATCCGCGGAATATGAACTAGGGGAAAGCGAGCGTGCATTGAGCTTCTAGAAAGTTCGAACAATGCGTTAATCGTCGGGACAGGCAGTGAGCAGTGAGGCAGACAGTGACCTGCAAGCGCCGCGCCGGTCGTTCCGTCACGCGCGTGACGCGTGCGCGGGCTGCGCGGGCGCAGTCGCGAGGTCACCGCCGCGCACCGCTACTCAACAACATATAATAGGACAGAATGCCCACTAACGCGAAGGGCGATCAAGAACGTATGCATAAATAATTTGTCACGATGCAGGCTGGTCAGAACTTTAGATCATGGCACGCGATATCTCACTGGGCATTTTACTTAATTAAACAAGTAACATATAGGTACTTACATTATTATATTGGAAGACCTCGAATCGACCTCAGTATCCTCGGTCAGATACTTGAACGAAGCGGTCGTTACAGTTGGCAAATTGATTTCATGTAGCGGTTAAACTAAAAAAGTAAAAACACAATATCATTTCCAGAATCGTGGAAAGACTTTCCACTTTCAGGAAACGGTATTGTCCATGAATGGAACATTTTCAGACCATTTCACAATAATATATTTGACTTTCTGCGACTTTTTGATTCATTTGCGGTGTTTTTCGTTTTATTTCACGATGTTATTGCAGAACAGTCTACCTTCTGCATCTATCTTATATTTGTTATCGTTCACCGCGGCCATGCCGGCGCGGGCGCAGCTACGACGCACGCGCTGCAACACGATGCGACGACCGCGGCCGCCATTATCTCCGACATATTTGATCGATGCCAGCGATAATGTTCAACGGCTCAATAACGTACCTACTCAAGTACCTACAGGCTACAATATAGTTAATATTACCGAAAATACAAGAGAGGTTATTGTCCGAATCACCTGTTTTTCTTCGCCAATATTTACTTGTTGCTAATGCCAGTGTTTACTTTTGTCTATGAGTTAAAATAGTAGGGAAGTCTGCAGCATAGTGACGTTAATTTTACGTAGTTTAATCTGTGATGTTTTTTCTTGTCAAGGGTGTTACAAAATACTCGTGTCATTGTTGTAGTGTGTAGTTATGATTACGAGCGCTAGTTACTGCTTATTGTAATCATCTTCGGCAGATTGCATAAGGTTGAATTCACACGTCAGGTAGCTGTCATTGCAAAGGTCAAGCTGCGATATTGCAGAATGTACCAATAATTTATCAATACTCCTTCGATCCTTCCCCATAGCGACAATCACGCCGCGACGGTAATGTTTTAAACAATACCGCGTTATCGCGAAACTAAATGCGTCACCACACTGTTCATTTGAGCGTGGTGTACATCGGCGGTGCTGCAGCGTTGCGTCACCGCATCGAACGGATATAGCCGCGATCGATCAACATCGCTTCCTTTATTTTTGCGCGACGCCATCGCTTGCAGCCAGCTACGGCTAGCGGTCTCGCCCACGGCACGACATTCTGTACCTAGCTTTCTATTCTATTCAGAGATACGTAGTTTCACAATGTGAGTGTCGATGCAACGTCAACACATGCGGACTGAGGAAGCGACGAGACATCGACCACCTCTGACACGACTATTCAGCGTTTACGCAATAAGAAGATTAATACGGACCCCGGCTATCACTTTGGTTTTGTGACCACTCTTATAAATCTATCGACCTAACTACCATATTATTGGTCTGCCGAATTTTGTGGAAAAAAAGCTTGGCGCTAGATTTCTCCCAAACTTTGAATTGTAATTTATAGATAACAATAGACCCATTCTCTTCCTTCCATTTAGGTTTCTGATTTGTATCCATGTCTAAATCAAAACACGTATCGTTGCAAAAGTGTCGATTTGATTATCTTAATGATATGATCGCGGATACGTGATGATAACAAGTACTCTGTCGACGTCATTCGCGCAACGATCTCAAACGCACCGACTAATTGTTGTTGTGTTCGGACTGGGTTGGATAGAATTATTCCATCGCTGTAACTCGCAGTTCCGCGTGGGTGCATCATTGCACTTCAGCCCACTCTATTTAAACTTGTTAACGCATTTCGAACGCGTCCATCGATGCTTTGCATTTATTTCTTGCTGGACCGTTGAAGGTTCGTCCATCGATGGGTGTTGTGCTACTCGATGCGTTTGCTGTGAAGTGGTTTAGGAAGTGTATCGGGGAAGGGGCCTGGCGTCTCTCCGCCAATAACTTTCAAAGTTTTATTTTATGTCGCTGTATCCACGTGTACCACTTTGGCTTGTCTCTCGCTTGCGTTAAATGCGAACAATGTGTGCCCGGACTTACAGTTAGTGGCTGGGTGCGGACTTTATAATAATTCGCTCTTTTACGGTTTCCGCGTTTTGTAAGTAACATGCCATTGTCTGAAACGAACATGTTGTTACAAGATTGTTAACAATCTACTTTATTTGTCCTAGGTTACAGTTTTTTACATTAAAATACTGTCTGGGGCTTGAGTTTAATCGCTCCGATACACATATAAAAAGAAATAGATATATTTTTTACAAAGTACATTAGTGCTCTTTTTGCTTACATCTATAGTACATAGTCAAAGAGCGCTACACGAGTCGGCAGTCCGCACGGGTCGCTACTTGCTGCTTATAATCAAGTTTTCAGTAGTTACGCGGTAAAGGATAGCTTGAGCCAGTAATTTGTCTGAAATCCCCGCTGGCTACACACGTAGGGAGGTGGTTCCTGGAACTCAGCGTCTGTTCTATTCCCAGGACTACTTGTAGTTGATGTTTCACGAATATTATCAACTAATTCGCATAAAGCGAGCCAAAATATTATTACTAGCGTGCCCTCGCCCGCGGCATCGTTTAGGATTCTTGTCTTAGATATAACAATCGGTATTTTAGACCTTTCCCTGTTGCCTTTTGGTTTGTGACTTTCCAAGATCTGTTTCTGTGGGGATTTACAGCATTGTTCTCAGTCTAATTTCAGTCCAAAAACTATACATTACCTTTACTCCTGCCATTTATCAGGTTATTATTATTTCTACGGTAATTCGCTCAAACGGTCAGTCGCTAATATCCAATTTAAATGCATTTATAATCGGCGAATGGCGGTAGACACTAAACTCTATTGCACGTGCATACCATTATTCTAAAATCAATTACGTGTGTGGACTTTTATGGCCATAGTTAAGTTCCGTCATGTAAAGGGCAGTGCGCATCGATCGCCCTCTATTAGCGCAATCGTTGCGGCGCATCGTGGGAGCGCGGCGCAGGCGCACCGTGCGCCTGACTCACTGCGGCCGCGCCGCGTCGTCATCTGTCACTGGGCGGCCATTTTCGGTGTTCGGTCGCCGCCAATTTGAATTGTTAATGGCGGTTTTAACAGCCAAATAAAATGCCTAAGAAATGTATTTTACGTTTCCAGGTTCTAGCGTATTCTGTTCGTTTACGATGGCGCTCATAACGCCACATTGTGATGTCTGGTACAGTGAATAGTGAGGTATTTCAGTTAGCTTTAATATGTTCAGTTGTTTCTATAATTTCGTTTACGGGGTAAGCAGAGTTGTGAGCCGGTGTGGTTAGGTTCGTTGACACGGCTCAAGTTAACGAGCAGCGGTAAAGTACAGAGTTTAAAGACAATAAGAAACCTCGCGAGGTAATACAACGTGTTGTTAAGTGCGCGTGATAGGACAGCACCTCAAATTGCAGTTCACATCTTTAAACGGGGAAATACGAACTATTTTCTGCAGATTATTCTCAAGTTTGAACGAACTTTGATTGAACATTTCAGTTCAACCCTTCCGAAATTTCAGTTCAAACCTATCATACAAATATGATTTCATATCTGTCAAATTCTATGATCATAGTTAGTACGCTTGCTGTCAAATAGGATCCCTTAACTATGATTATAGACAATATGAGTCATATATAGATATTATACCGTCATAGGACATAGGTTCTTCATACCAAAATGACTCATACATGTCTGATCATATTTCTATGATGATAATTTATTATGGCTCTAATTCCGTAGCACTAATAGATTTATCAAACCCATACTCCAAAGAGTCTATACTGCACATACATTACAAAAGTAAAAGAAAATTAAGTAACTAGGTAGGTACCTAAGTTTTCATCTTACCATCAACAATTTTCAAAAAATTCTTTCACACCAAAAACCCGCGGATTTTTTTTGTTATTGCAAAATATTCTAACACCAGACTCTACGTTACTCTTGACAAATAGTTAGACATTTATTCTAGGTACAGAATAGCGAGAAAAAAACGAATTACCTTCGTAGGGTCGTACCTGTCGTACCTGCGTAATCAGAGAAAATGTATGCGTGATTCTCAAGTTCTCAAGGATACCCAGTAAGGGGAGTTACCTACGCGATCGCGAGATGCGTAGTATCCGCAGCCTCAGGGTCATATGTTTGGTAATATTTTAAAGACAAATATTCAATATTGGCACTTGCAAAATTAGAGGATAACGATTGCCCCATTACCGTGTGCGTAAGATGCGGTAGTGGGGCGCGTCATTACAGAGTGGACAAGCTTTACCTATGGTTTTTGATTTTCCGTTTATCTGGGTTTCCTTATAAAACAAATATGCCAGTGTGCATAGTTAATAGGCAAATTGCTATCAGCATTATGTACGTCTACAGTGACCTTTTATTTTTAACCGACTTCAAAAAAAGTAAGAGGTTCTCAATTCGACCGATTCGATGAATTCGATAGAAAAGTGCAATACCTACTAAAATGTATGCAACAGCTGATTTTTTTAAATAACCGACGATAAATTTCAACGCAGGGGGTTCAGAATCATGTACTGAATCCATGGTAACAGTTTTCGCGTCGATGTCCCTGACATGATACCTGTATATGTTTTTTATGTGTGTTCGCTGATAACTTCGTCGTTTATTAACCGATTTTGATGATTCTTTTTTTGTTGGTAAGGAGATATTCCAAGGTGGTGCCATGATACGAAAACCAGGATCTCATGATGACATCCCAGAGAAATCGAGGGGAACCTTCGAAAATGGTAGTGGCGACTAGTGCGTTTTTATTAGTGGGTCAGTTTGTAATTTACCTAAGTTACAATAGCTTAATGTCAACTGCTCATCACCTTTTACAAAATCTTCCCTATCCCGATACAGGGACGTTAATCGTTGAGGAGTTCACCTGATACTTCACCATCAGCTCCACTTCTCCATATGCATTGTGACGAGCATAAATTTCTTGGCAACTACATTAAAGTAATCAAATCGCACAACTAGTGAAATACTAATTATTGAGTAGTTCCGGTGGCTATTTGTGGTCTTCATCATGAGTTCCACTTAACTAAATGGTGCTTTCCAAGAGCAACTGCACGAGTTACTATAAAAAATACCCAAATCGCTAAAGGTTTGCCTGTAATATTTGAAGAATTCCCTCGATTTCTCTAGGATGCCATCATCAGATCCTGGTTTCCTTATCATGATACCACCCTTGGGATATCTCCTTTCCAAAAAAAAAAATATCATCAAAATCGGTTCATAAACGACGAAGTTATCCGCGACCACACATTAAAAAAATATATATATACGGTCGAATTGAGTAACCTTCTTTTTTTGAAGTCGGTTAAAAAAGCGAGAAACAAAACCTTTTTTTACAAAAAAAAAAACAATCTACTTCTAAAAAAACACTACAAAGTGAAAAATAACTTATATTTCGGAAGTCGCCTAGTCGGTGGCAAACTACGAATATACAAAACCAAAGACACCGACTTTTTTAGAAGTCGGTTGTTTTTTTTTGTAAAAAAGTTTTTAATAGATACAATTATAGACTAAAGTTCAAATTATACAGATATTACAGATTAGTTTGTATGACCGGTGATGAGTTTTCACTTCGTAGCATTGCGTTTCTCCTCCGTTTTCCCCTTAGTTACTTTATTAACGTAACAAGCCTCTATGACGAACTGCTATACCCCTAATTAGTAATACCTATAACCTTTAAGCTGACGCAATTAAATGGTCGACATAACAATACTTAACCACCTACTGCACGCTTAGCATGACCATAATAGAAACGGGTTTTGTCGACCGAAGAATAGACAAAATGACAGATAAAAAAACAATCTGTCATTTTGTCTATTCTTCCGTCGACAAACCCCGTAGAAAACCTGTTTCTATGGTTACCATGCTACGTGCACCTTACAACAACTTACTACCAGTAATAACATGAGTTTCTCTAAAACGTCATCAGATTTGAAATATTTCTGTACCTCCTAAGCACTTAATTAGTTATTACTACTTAAACTATTACCCACAGTGATGTATGCAAGTACGTCAGCCTCGTTATCCTGTTTCCTCGTGGACTGCAGTGCGCTGTTCGCAGCTGCGCCGTGTTTTTTTAGCGCGAAAACAGTGCAGATGCATGCGGGTGCGGTTATAGTGCGTGGGAGCGCGGGGCATGAAGCGTTTACAATGGGTGCATGTCATTAACGATGGGGAATTGAGAATTGAGATCATTATCGTGTTGTTTATATCGTGATCGTGTTAAATCTGATAGAGATACGGGTGTGTTTTTGGTATGGCCAAATAACTATGTCATTTTATCGTGTACCTACTAACTGTTGGATTGTATGTAGATATGATATGGTTAGTTGAGGTGAAGCTTTTACGATTGAATATTACATGAACGCTCAATATGGTTGATAATTGGGCCAAAAGGTCTTTTCCAATGAAATATAATTACTTGGCCAATAGTTTGATAGTTCCATACGTAGAGAAAAGGGTATTTAGGTGCCCCAACCTAAGCGCAAGTAGAGCCAATTTGGCACGTCAAATGTATATATGTTCTTTAATTTTTTATAAATACTTTTACGTTCATTAATACAAAATCAGACGGACTTTAACTTGCACTGCTGCTGTTTATTGCAAGTCCTTTACATCAATTTGTACGACGTCATGACAAAACAAAATAAAAATAAAAATGAATCGCTTCCGCCTTCGCTGTTCCCGCCACCATACCCCCTACCAGTCGGTCGGTACGTTTGCACGGCTGACGGTCACCGGGCATCGACGCGCGCGCATTACGCGGACGCGAAGCCGCTGCGCTCGCGCCGCCAAACGGTGAGTCACGCGCGATACCAACAACATTCGAATGTTTGTGCATCACTCACTCACTTGTGCTTAGGGTTACCATCCGTCCGGACATGTCCGTCTTTTTGGCCCCCCGTCTGGACCTTATCCGGCATTGTCATCTGTCCCGATTTTTCAACTAAAGGGGATTTTTGAAGTGAAAACTTCTAAAAACACGTTGAGCGCTTTTTTTTAAATAAAAATGATAAATGATTACTGTAAAAAGAAAGAATAAAAGGTAAAATGACTTTGAAAATAACATACCTAACATCACGCCTGTATCCCCAGAAGGGTTAGGCAGAGGTGTATCTAAAGTATACCCACATTTCGGCACTTATGTTTTAGTCCTATGTAATAGGGGGCGAGAGGGAGGGGGGGGGGGGTGAAAATGTTGGATTTTTGTCACGACTTTCGAAGTAGTAACCCTACCCGTGATACCAACAACATTCGAACGTTTGTGCCTCACTTTTGCTGTTGTGCTGGTATTTAGTCGTCTACGTCCGCTTTTAGGTCATCTGGTACACTGTACGATCTAGAATTCGAGAGGATACTGTTACTTAATGCGTGTTTTGAAGATCATAGTATCGGTTCACGTTTGAATTATAGTCATTCGTTTCGTATTCTACATTTATTTCCATAAAATTATACTGGCTAAAAGATTTTCAAATAAAACCCTCCCCAAATTACTGAAAGTTTTCAGAAGGCATGCTATGTTAGTGATCAACTTTCAAACACGCTACAATGCGTGTTCCTTACTGTTGGACCCGACTTTCCATAGCCTCTCTAAACTGATTATGAAATAAGAACTTGTAATCAACAGTGTTCAGTAATATCCGAGATAACAAAACATTACAGACAGACAGTTGGTTTTATTTTTTATCCGTGCTGAAAACAAAATGTGAATAACATTGAACTTGTGAAACCTACCGGTCACCGTTCGCCCTTGATACTCACGGATTGTTGAGTTCTTTGCTCCTTTTGTAATATTAATGATCATGTTTTGATAACGTATTAAATAATTTATCAATAATGTATTTTGGTATTCTGGTGTATTTTCGTTTAAAAGTTAAAGTTAAAGTTTTATGTGTTATTAATTTTATGATAAGATAAGATAAGATCATTTATTTGTCCAAAACATAAATATACACACATGGCATGCAAGATGTTACATGAGATTATAGCACAGTCATGTTTTGCCTTAACGGCGTACAAATGTAAACACGTTGGTTATTTTTATTAATTAAACATCAAATAATTATAAATTTGTCCATTATTCAAAGCAATTAACATTTATTAAATTAAAACTTAATCAATCAAATTATAATAAATACTGCAGAATAGTGTCATCAACTCGTCATAGAAATTATAATAAAACAAAATTAGCCAGTCAAAAGTCAAAGTAATTAGGAATAAAAATCTACATATTATGTCACACAAGTCAGATTAATAAAATAACATTGGTAATGAACAAAACAAACAATAGGTAGTCGATAGTCGTGATAATGCTTAAGTATTATGATCTTAGAAGTTACATACCTAACACATGTTGCACTCTGATAACATTAGTATTATATTTTTTAAGGTTTATAAAAACTTAGTACCTGGGCGACCGAGCTCTGCTCTGGTGAAAATAGAGAATGCTCATTTAATAGTATAGGAAAATTCATACTAATTCCATGCTGCCATGTCATTATTCTAAGGTAGCCATCTTGTTCTAAACTTTGGGAGACCGAGCTCTGCTCGGGTGAAAAAACGGAGAAAATGAATTTTCCCAGATATGAGACCTAGCTAGACCCCTATATTGCAACTCATCGAAATCTTTAGAGCCCTTTTCGAGAAGTAGTTACAACTATTTATACCGAGACCGGTAGATTTTTGTCAGTTGATAATCTTAGATCATAATAAGCGAATATACAAGAAAAATAAAAACAAACATTGGTGCCGATTCCCTTGTTCACAAACTAAACTAAATTTAAGTTCAGTGCATCTTTTTCTTTCTATTTCATTAAGAAAAGGACAGAATATAAATTTTAGTTTAGTCCTGTCAAATTAATCAGCGCTTGACGTAAATTGACGTAATTTTAGTCGGCAAGTTTTTAATCACTTCTAAACTTGTATGGAGAGTGACAGACGATGATTAATTTGACAGGACTAAACTAAAATTTATCTTCTGTCCTTTTCTTAATAAAATATAAAGAAAAAGATGCACTGAACTTAAATTTAGTGTAGTTTGTGAACAAGGGAATCGGCACCATTATCTACCTAAATATAGCTCAAATTAATATATAGCAAACCTTTTCTAAACAATAATCAATCTACTTAGCCTTTTTTCCCAACTATGTCGGGGTCGGCTTCAAGTCTAACCAGATGCAGCTGAATACCAGTATTTTACATGGAGCGACTGCCTATCTGAACTTCACAACCCAGTTATCTGACTAGAATCTGTTCTAAACGCCACCATTAATTTTAACCGACTTCAAAAAAAGGAGGAGGTTCTCAGTTCGTCGGAATCTTTTTTTTTTACGCACATTTTCATAAAGTTACAAGAAAAAAAACTGACATTCAACTTTACGACAGTAAGCAATAATAATCAAAACTTCGCGGTTATCATTAGTAGCATTGATATCTACGTAGCCACGTGTATGTTAACATTGTACGCGACCTTGCGATTGCTATTAAATTCTCCTTGGATCACGATTATCTGCAAACTTCTTAAAATATGTCCCAACACTGTCTTTATAAATACTGTTGAACCAACCCTTCCCCCAAAAAAAGGGTAGTCGCAACATAAAAATATACAGAATATACAATGAAAACAAACATCTTACGAGCAGCTGATCTCAACGACCACTAACATGTCTATAAAACGTTTTCAACACAAAACGTATCGCTAAACTGCTGAATACGACAATTGCCCATTATTAACACAACAAAATAACTTTTAATTCCCAACAATAAAGTTCAAATTGGAACGAAACATAAAGGGCAATGATAATAACAACAGGGCAAAGAAAGGCCAGTTTAAAATGAGCTTCCACCCTCTTTTCTTGACTCAAATTTTGGAGGTATTAAGGGGATGGATAGTGATTGTAGAGGTCATCTGAAATTGGTCGATTTATTGAGTTGCGTCGGAAAGTTTTGTAGATATTGAAACGAATAGCGGCACCTGTTGAGCTCGGTTTGCAACTTCGTTAATGGCCGCTCTATTGGGCCAATGATGTCTGTGTTAGATTGTTGTTAAAGTACTCAAATTATACGTGTTTATGAGGGATAAAGCCTTCCGCGCTCTGGGGCGTTATGCACGTGTAACAGGTGATAATGATTTGGTTGTCGAGTGGTTTAATATTGTATGTGTTTTGGGAGAGGTTTGGTTTTGAATTCATATTAGGCATAGTGGTGGAGGGATAGGGTTCCGCTTATGAAATTAATAATCCTACAGCACGCGTAGCAATAAAAATAAATGACAATCACAGAACCGAGTTTTGTCGACGGAAGAATAGACAAAATGACAGATTGTGTTTGTTTATCTGCATTTTGTCTATTCTTCCGTCGACAAAACCCGTTATTGTGGTCATGCTAAGCGTGCTGATCAGATACGTCGAAATCCGTAGTGCGTTGTAAATTGTAGATTTTTAAAGTCCACTGTTCCGTTTTACTTTCCTGCAAAATTTCCCAAGCGTGGATAGGCATCGTCACTTTCTGCAAAAGATTATACCTACATAATTAACACAAGTTCCTTCAATCAATGTGATTTCTTTTTGTATATACATATATTGCTGAAGTTTTCAGTAGTTGCTTTAGATTAACTATTCTGAAAAATAAAGTATTCGTTTTTCTATGGAACTTCTCATAAATACACTCGTCCAGCACGCGTAGCATGACAAGTGACAACCACAGAAACGGGTTTTGTCGACGGGAGAATAGACAAAATGACAGATTGACAGGTGATTGTTTATCTGTCATTTTTTCTATTCTTCCGTAGACAAAACCCGTTTCTATACTGGTTATGCTAAGCGTGCAGTAAATAGAAGCGTTTTATCGAGTAGACAGAGCGGTAAATTCGTTACTCGATACTATTTGATCTACCCACGACTCACTGAATTACGTGCAGTTTTAAACGTGTTAACTTTAAGGAAAATTGTACATTTTCCTTCTAGGAGCCGTAATAACAGCTTACGCCACTCTGACGTTGACAATTACTGCAGCTTGACTTAGTAACATAATTAATTATGTGACGTTACGGTCATAATGCTACGTCAGTATTACCGGTTACGTAAACAATTAATATGTACCTATTGGTAGACGGATGCTATTGGTCGTGAAAGATGAGGATGTATTTTAATTTTTGGAGCAAAAATACTTGTTTTTTAAAACATCGTGAGGAAACCTGGACCCGTCTTGAGCGAGCGTGGTGATCAATGTTCGTGCCTTCTCTGTATGAAAAGAGGCCTTTGCCCAGCAGTGGGACAGTAAAAGGCTGGTATTATTAAAGGTCCTTATTTTCAGGAGGGCTGTGGGTATTGCAACCCCTGGTGTTACAAAAGGTCTTCCTGTGGCTTTTTTTACTGATGTCCTTTTATAACAACTACTTCGAATTGAGATTATGTTTTTGTGAATTTAACCATCTAGCACGCGTAGCATGACCACAATAGAAACGGGTTTTGTCGACGGAAGAATAGACAAAATGACAGATTGTGATTGTGAATCTGTCATTTTGTCTATTTTTCCGTCGACAAAACCCGTTAAGCGTGTAGGTCTAGTTCATAATATATCTAATACAGTTACGAAGAAGCCGTAACTATCCCTAGAAGAATATTTATTTACGTAGTCGGTGACCCACGCAAGCTTTCCTTCTCAGCCGATCAAAGTCAAAAGACAGTCAGAATTTTCTGCAAATCAGCGATCAACACTGATCGCAATAACAGTGTCACCTACCGAACACCCAACTAATGAAATTAGCGGTAATCGATTACAAAAGGTACATCTACTGACTCGATACTCGGCTCACATAACAAGCGGTATCGAATCAATAGCCTGCTGGAGTCATTCCGAGTCAAACGATCGACTCGAAATTAGAGCGCGCGAACGTGCGTTCCTTTGAGCACCATTTGCGACAGAAAGCAACGCTAGCAAAGGGGAGCTTATTACTAGAGGTGCCACGCTTCGGCCCAGGGAACGACGAAGATACTTCTGACTTGTAGATATTTTTTTTAGATTTACTGGGCGTTTTAAATGATGAAATATTGACATGGGCAAAGTTTACTTAATAACATTTTTGTGCCAATTTTTGTTTCATTCTTATCCTATCCTATACTATTAAATGAGCAATGTTTGTATATATATTTGTAATCACGTCCTCGGAAACGGCTCTAACGATTTCGATGAAAGCTGCAATGTAGGGGTTTACGGGGGCGAAAAATCGATCTAGCTAGGTCTCATATTTGGGATAATTCGTATTCTCTATTTTCACCCGAGCAGAGCTCGGTCGCCCAGGTACTATTGTTATTAAACATACGGAAATTTAATAATTTATTAATTTATTCAAAGTATCTGGGCTGATGAGTTGAGTTTTCCTTAAAGTATTTTTTTCCAAATCGTCCTGATTGAGATCTGTGTTTTTGATAGACCAAACACAAATTTCGCTTACAATTGATATGTTTTTATCACCACTTTATACACACAGTCCAATCTTCGGCTCACAAAAACTCGTCTTCGGCCTCGGCCAAAAACCCTGGCAAAGCGCCTCTCTACTTATTACGCTCTGAGGCGCTTTATGGCGGCTGGACTCGGGTCAGCTCGGGTTTTTTGTCGTGGCACGTAGCCACCCCCACCCCGTGCCACCCCCGCGAGTATCACGCGCGGCTCCAGATACGGGGGGTAGCTGTGACCGCGTGTTGGGTAGCGTCGCTGTTCAGGTACTTTTTTGGTATGTGTGGAGTGTGGAAAGTTCTAGGTTTTACAGTGCTGGCGTAAAAAGTCTTTGGGCTTTTTACATCAGCACAACATTTGTTATGGCACAGCTGGGTAACGTTACTTATGAGTTCTGATACTCGAAATGTTGCAGTTTTTCCGTTATTTGGAGAACTACAATCTACACTATGATTCAAAATGTCTTGAAACAAATAAACATCTCTGGTTAGCGCTGTAGGTATCTTTTCTTTTGATCACACATAGTACTGAAGGTTCAAGGTTTATTTTTCAAACTTTAATTTCTTCAGAACAAAGACTGACATACCCACTGAACAGCGACGCTACCCTGCTCCCTGATCCGCAAGTATCGCCTTCATTGTAATACCGCGCCCGAGGCCGCGTCGCGTTGCCATAACAACCATCGCGAGAGCACACCGCACCCCCTCCCGCCTCCGAGCCACCCCCGCCGCCCACCCTGCTCTACCTGCTCTCATTAATATGTACCCAGCCGGACACAGCGGATCACTTCAACTCGTATATATCGACAAATGAAAATTTTATTAAAAACGCCGGAGGTGTTTCTTACTTTTGCATAGCGAGAACTACGGGCCCCTGAAACTGCTGGTTCCCTGAATTTACATACCGAACGGAGTCCTTTGGCAGACTTGTTCGAAAATGTAGAGGATTCTTTTTTCTTAGTTTTCTAAGTGACTCACCCGCGGCTTTGTTAGCGCGAATAGTTTTTCCTTTTTCGGAATTAAAGTGTTCAATGTCATTTTATGTCACTTTGACCGAGAGTAAATGTTAGTAAATGAAAAGTAGTTTCTTACGAAACTGCCTGGTTGATGTAGTGGTCACAAGCGGTATTCCTGAGCTTCATAGTCCTCCCCGAAACTATAAGGTCATCTCTGAAACACTGAAAAACTTAGTGAAAAAGCTTTCGTCTAATTAAGTAGCGATTATACCCATTTGTTCGTATTAGCCGTAATGATCTGGAACTCGAAGAAAAGCGACGGATCGAGATGTTTATCACCATGCGCAATTTATGTGAGACATTCGTGAGAAGCAAGTTAGTCGGTAACGGTATGCCGAACTACATATGTGCCGTCTGTCAGCGCTCAGCGGTCGGTCCAGCAGAATTGCTATAGTTAAACTTGTCTGTAACACTATCCACAAAACAGATAAGTATACGGGCAGCTATCTACTTTTAATTCAGTACCTGGGCCACCGAGCTCTGCTCTGGTGAAAATAGAGAAGGAGAGTTCATACTAATCCATGTATAGTACTATCGAAGAAACGCATATCCAAGCAGTTTGAAAACAAAATCCCGTGCACACGACCCTTTTTTTTCGTAGGTAAGCGTTACCATATTGGCCGAGTGCTGCAAGCAGAAATAGTCCTTACTGTGTGTATAGAAATGCGTTTCTTCGATGGTACATACTAATTCCATGCTGCCATGATAGTAGCTTAGGTACATACTAATTCTATGCTGCCGTGATAGTAGGTACTTACTAATCCCATGCTGCCATGTCATTATTTTAATGTCATTATTCTCATGTCATTATTCTATATCTTGTTCTAAACTTTAGGCGACCGAGCTCTGCTGGGGTGAAAATACGAGGAAAACTAATTTTCCCAGTTACGAGACCTAGCTAGATCGATTTTTTGCACTCGTAAACCCCTATATTGCTAATATATAAATACAAATATTGCTGAAGAAACGCATATCTGTACACTGTAAGGACTATTCTTGCTTGCAGCGCTCGGCTGCTATAGTATCGCTTACCTACGAAAAAAAAGGGTCGTGTGAGATTTTCTTTTCAAATTGCTTAGATATGCGTTACCCCGATGGTACATAACATCACGCCTGTAATCCCCGAAGGCTTAAGCAGACGTGTAGTTACGTCACCCATAAAAATACAATAACAACGGTGCCGATTCCCTTGTTCACAAACTAAACTAAATTTAAGTTCAGTGCATCTTTTTCTTTCTATTTCATTAAGAAAAGGACAGAAAATAAATTTTAGTTTAGTACTGTCAAATTAATCAGCGCCTGTCACTACTCCATACAAGTTTAGACGTGATTAAAAAATTGCCTACTAAAATTACGTCAACCGCTGATTAATTTGACAAGACTAAACTAAAATTTATCTTCTGTCATTTTCTTAATGAAATAGAAAGAAAAAGATGCACTGAAATTAAAGTTAGTTTAGTTTGTGAACAAGGGAATCGGCACCAATCTGTACTAATAGCGTAATGGTTCTTTTTTTCTTACATTTACCACTCTTTTGTTGACTGTACCCATACATAATGTTATGTCCGCGACTAAAACGTTGTCCTCGTACCAGACACTGGTAACAGAAGCTGTCTGTACTTGCGTTATGTGTCCTGACTGGCCTCCTGGGCTAATTAGCTCTCCTGTTCATCCTCAGTGGAAAATCCATCTTTATGCAAGCGCAAAAACGAATGAAAATATCCCGTTGCAAAGATGGCACTGTGTAGACAGTGACAAGTGTACCTAAAAAGCACCTTATTGACAAGAAGACTTCCAACCTTAGGCCAGATTACGACGTCATCATCCAAAGAGCGAAGAGCAGTGGTTGCCCTGTGGTAACAGCCTCGATTTACGAGGGTTCGAACCCAGGCAGGCGGTTTACGTTTTGTAAATAATTTCATCACCACTGCTCTCAAAACGGTGAAGGAAAACATCGTGAGAAACCATAGAACAAGGTTTCCCAAACTGTGCGTCGCGACGCCCTTTTTTTTTTTTTTTTTTTTTTTTTTTGGGTGGGAAATCATCAAATAACTTCTCCCGCTCTGGGCGGAGCGGGAGGGCGTGTCAGACTCTTACTGACTAAAACCCACCCGTGTTCCTTCAGTTGCCGTGTTGCCAGGGGGCCACGATGTCCCTATCGGTTCTCTTCGAACCCCCGGCAGCGTCGCGACGCCCTGGGGCGTCACGGCGTTATCCCAGGGGCGTCGATAGGTGATCCACATAGATTAGAAACCCTTTCCAGTCGACCTTACTACTATCAACACTTTCGACAAAGGATAAAGAACAATTACATAATAGAATTGTCCTGTGATTCTAGCCTTAGCTCCAATACGACAAAGACAAACTGCTTGAATTTTGGAGCTCAGTTTCTCAATGTAGAGAAAGAGATGAGAGTGGCGATTTCTAAACTTGAGCCCCGTTTTGAGAGGCTATGCTCATAAAAGCAAGCACATCCTTCTCATTAGTAGCCAGCCAAAAAAGTAAAATAAATACCCCTTTTTATTTAATTTTAATTTTTATGATTTGTTTTTGTTCTTATTTTCTAATAAAAATTATAACTGTTATTTGGAGTTTTTCTGATAACTTGTTACTAGGCGCTAGAACTACAACTGGTAGGTACTTTTTGGCTTGGGGGCGTCGTAAAAAAATGGCAAATTCCCAAGGGCGTTATAATAAAAATAAGTTTGGGAAGCCCTGTCCTAGAACCAAAAATTCGAAGACATGTGACATCTACTAACCCGCACTGGGCTCATGTGGTAGATTAAAGCCCACTCCCTCTCGAAGAGAGGAGGCCTGTGTTCCAGCAGTGGGAACATTATAGGCTGATTATGCATCATCATCATTCACAGCTCGTATTTCACCCATTGCTTGGTATAGGTCTCTATCTTTGCTTGTGCCAATCTCCACGCACCCAGACCATCGCGGTCACGCATACCTAACCATTTTGAAAATAAGATTCCGTACACACGAGGACCACATCTGTTTACCGCGCCTTTGTTTTGTAGGTAAGCGTTATCTTGAAGACAATAGCCGATAGGATCTCATCCTCGCTTTGGAGGTCACTTGTTAAATCAGTCATCTAGGCTTAGTTTGACTGATTTTTATCATTTTTAATATTTGTAATTTTATACTCAATGAAGTTTTGGATTTTAATTGACATTAATTTTAATGAATTTAAAGAATGTAAATTATTTTAAAGATTTGAATTAATTTAAAGATCAATATTTATTTTACAATTTTATTTTATGAAACTTATTAATTAATTTTACAATTTGATTTTATGCACCTATTTCAATTTTGGTTATAATAATAATAATTATTATTGTGGCATGTATTTTTTGATTAAGTACTAACGTAATTTTTAAGTAGGTATACTAACATGAATATGGATCACTGTTTCTGTCACTGTCTGTTTAAATAAATAAATAAAATTAAAAGTTACCATAGCGGTCGAGCGCTGTAAGCAGGAATAGTCCTTATGGTGTTCAAATATACGTGTCCGCGATAGTACATACCCTCAAACATCTCTTCTAAACCTCCTTGGACCAACAACCTCCTTCCCCGTCCAACCAATAAAACCAGCTTCGATAGCATCTTGCTACCAATTCTTGTGCGGCACAGCCGGCGTAGAGGGAATTAGCGATCCTCCGTGAGGACTAATGGAGGGCCGGAGGACGTCGGCGCGCTATAAACTGGAAGGTTTATGTGTACGTGCCGCCCCGAGCTGGGGAGTGAGATTATTACTAGAATAGGAATTGGAAGGGTTCAAGTTATTAAGCTTTTTCTGGGTTTAATTTCAGCGTGTGTGGTTGGGGATTGGAAGTTTCATTGGTGGGAAATTTTGATAAAATGACTATTTTAACAAAGCAGCAGTGATAGCCTAGTGGTGTGACCGTCAGACTGCCAAGTCATAGGTCTCGAGTTCGAACCCAAGGCCTCTGACTTTTCGGATTCATGTGCGTATTGTATAATTATCACTTGCTTCAAAAACGGTAAAGGAAAACATCGTGAGGAAACCGGCATGCCTGAGAGATATTTCTCGACGGCATGTGAAGTTAAGTCAGAGGCCTATGGGCGGCTTTATATGTAACTCTGACACCAGGTTAGTCAATAATCACACGAAAAGCAGAAGAACAAAGTAATTTTATAGATTTGGGTACCGTCAGACTCCCAGATTGACGGCACGGTTGGCGCAGTGGTTAAGCGATTGACTGCTGCGCTGCGTGTCGCGGGTTCGATTCCCGCACGGAACAAATATTTGTATGACCTACAAGTAGTTGTTCCGGGTCTGGCTGTTTGTGTATGTGAGTTTAAATGTTTGTAATCGCACCCACGATACAGGAGAAATTCCTAGTGTGGGGCAATGTTTTTATAAAAAAAAAAAAAAAGATACAGGTTCGTAAATGTAGCATGTTTTAAAACCATGGATTCAGTCAGTAATTGTAAAGCACAGGATGATGTATTAATTGAAGTCACAAACACTGAGCACTATTATTACATTTATGCTTATGCGCTTAACCAACATTAAATACGTATCTATCAAAAGAACGTAAAAAAAAAACTGATAAAAATACTCGAAATTACAAAAAAAATATTCATCTTTCCTAGGAGCACCGTTGATGTCTTTTACAAAAGAAAACTGAGCGGCTCTATTGTAAGTTGTGACTTTGAGAGGTTTTCGTTTTTCAGTCCAAGAGTTTTCAAAGTTGAAAATTGTAATTAATCAATAATCAAATCAATTAAGTCGTTGTTTCTGAAAGAAAGTAGTGTTGAGTAAATGTATTTATTTATATGATGTTTTTGATGGCTGATTTCTACCAGCTAAATATTTCACACAATAAGTAGTGAAATATTTTATTTACAGAAACTGCTCCTACGATCGTGAATTTTTCTGTAAGTAGTCTTTTGATATTTGACCAAGCAATCAAAATGATTACTGCTGTTACTAATTAGAACTATTGAGCAATCTTTATGAAAGTGTGTCAATATTACTCTTATACCTAACCGTTTTTTTTTTGGAGGTCTTCATGGAAAACTTAGACGCAATCTCGAACTGCAATTACCGATAATTTTGCCTTCTAAATAACAAACACTAGCCAACACATTAGAACCAGAAACCCGAGGCATAAGAATCGAACATTCTAAAGCTAAGCGCGTAAAGTGGCTGGCCACACACGGTGCTTTATACCAGCGCATACGCATCGGCGCGTCGTTAGTTAAGGAGCTATTCCACTTGGCTTAGTTTACTCGTTTAAACGGCTCAGTTAAGTTGATATCAGACGCTCCACTTTTTGTGCATTTATGTCTTTCAATCGGTAAGTTTCACTCGAAGTGAAAAGTCCGAACACCAAATGAATCAAAAGTGAAAAATTAATTCATTAGTGAACCGATCCACCGACGACGTCAGATTTTGTATGCAGCATCTTATACTGGCGCTCCGAATGATAGAAAATTTAATTGAAATAAGCAAAGAATGTATTATTGTTGGTATCGTGTGAATGAAACAAAAAATGAACCTTCACTCTATCGAAACGTCTGATATCAGCTTTACTAAATTCGGACAAGTGTCATCATGACGTTTAGCAATTTAGCCTCTTAAAAAGTAAAAGAAGAAAAGGTGGCGTGTCTCTTTGCTCGAATGATGAATAAATTCAGACAAGTTGAACAGCCCCTTTATACCGGCGCATACGTCGCTACATCGCCTCGCGCATGTGCGGAAGAGCGTGCCGCATCTGGCAGCATGCGCGCGCGCCGGTGCGCCGCGTGAAAGCGCCGAACTATGGCTTACATGCCGCCGAGGATATTGTATGATGCGGGTGTACTGTTTTGAAATTAGAAGTGGTGGAAGTCAAGTGGTAAAGTGAGGAAGGAAGCCGACGTGCATTGTTGAAAATGTCGGTTGTGTCGTGTGTACTTGTTAGTTTAGAATAAAATTAATAAAATAGTAGTAGTAGTTTTATATTATGAATAGTATTATGTAATGTGATATAGAGCAGTTTCTCCGTAGCAAGCAAAAAGTCCCGAAGGATAAAGCATCCTTATAGTTACTTTCCTCATATGACCTCGCCGTAGATAATTTACTAAAACGTATGTTCTATGGCTTCAGAATTTGGTGGCCAACGACATAATTTAGAAATAAGAGAAATAAGGGCGATCCTGTATGCTACAGTTACATTGGAACCGGAACCATGTGACATAAAAAAAATATATGGAAATGACCATACTTTTACCTAGATATTTGTAAACCAAAGTATGCTATAATTGGACTGTTTTTGGGTCAACTTTAAACTGCTCTCGAAACAACAGTAGCGCAATTCATTCTTCAAGAAGTAAAAAGCAACGCTCATACCCAAACACGTGTATGTAACAATGCTGTATAAATTAACCGTTTACCGCCGCAGACGCAGTTGAATAACAACTTATGAATAAGGGGTAACCAGCGAAACGCATCCGTAATACTAATACCACGTCGTGAGGAGATGAGAGATGTGTGGTGCATGTTAAAGCGAATGGCTACTAATTGTGGACGTTGAATTTCTCTTTGGTGCTTAGGATCCTGTGTGTGTTTGTGAGGGGCTTGTGGCTAAGTAATAACAGCCACACGGGTCGATCGATCAGGTTAAGCTACGCTTGCCGTGGTTGAGTGACCATCTTTATCATCTTTTCATCATACCAAGACCCCTCCGTGCCTCGGAAAGCATATCAAGTCGATGGTCCCGCTGTCATTTGTAGATCTTTGATCGTTTACGAGTTAGACGCCTAAAAGTCTGACAAGGGGTATCGTGTTACTTAGTATCTAGGTTGTGGAGGTCAGATAGGCAGTCGCTCCATGTAAAATACTGGTATTCAGCTGCATACGCTTAGACTGGAAGCCGACCCCAACATAGCTGGGAAAAGGCTAGGCAAATGATGATGATGATGCTTAGGATCCTGTGTAGAGCCCAAAGATATAAGACGCGAAATATGTAACTAAATTCTCAGAATTTATGGGGATTTAATTTGGTTTTGACTTTTATTTCAGTTTTCAATGAATTTCCCTTTTCCCGAGCTATTATTCAAGGTAAAATTGGATATCGTCCATGGATCAATCAATTTCTTCACTCCATGATCCCATTCAGTGCAGTTGCTAAGGGTAGTTTCATCATGAAAAACGGCTGAATAATTTACAATGTCATCGTGTTTTTCTGCACAACTACCACACTGCTATAACTTCAATATTTATAGCAATTTCCTCTTTTATCGTTTTGCGTAGCTGTCTTTGGACGTTCCAAGTTCAGCAAAAGACGTTTAATGTATTTTTTTTTCAGTTTAACACGTTTCCACTGCTGTACGCTTAGTATGACCACGGGTTTTGTCGACGGAAGAATAGATAACATGACAGATAAAAAATAATAATCTGTAATTTTGTCTATTTTTCCGTCGACAGTAAAGTTTTCTACGGATTTTGTCGACAGAAGAATAGACAACATGACAGATAAACAATCACAATCTGTCATTTTGTCTTTTCTTCCGTCGACAAAACCCGTAGAAAACTCGTTTCTACGGTTGTCATGCTACGCCTGCTGGAAAACTCCGAACTAAGGCCTCCTATTGTTTGCTGAAATATAAATAGATATTTAGTTAATCAACATTTCACAATAATCACATTGATGATGATGCTAAAGGACAGCTTAGGGGTTCATTGGTAAGGTTTTTACCTAATATCATGATATCCAGAATCATACGAAGTTCAGTAGTATATACATATGTAGATCGTACGGTTCACTAGTCTAATAAGGCGAAATGTTATAGTGTCCAACTTAATACATGCAATCCACTTTATTAGTGAAAATTTGGCACGGTTTGTGATACTGGATCCAGCAGCCAGTAAAAAGGATTTTTATTTCAGTCTAAATTAATTCTACTGTGCACTACTGGACACTTGGCCATATTATATACTAGATGTTGTCCGCGACTTCATCTGTGGAAATACAAATATCCAGGATGAAAAGTAGTCACACACATCAGTCACGTCCACGTCAAGTCGCCGATCAGTCACGTAAAAAAATATCGTTATGTAGAAGTTATAGGACGTCGACTACACACATCAGTCACGTCACTACCGGCACATCTCAGTTGACGTCGCGTCACCGGCAAATCAAAACTTGTATTGCATTGTGACAAAGACAATTTGTAACCGAGGCATTGCTATATGACTGACTTGACTTATTGAAATTGACGAGACTGGCCGGTAGCTTGACTTTGACGTGACTGATGTGTGTGCATGAACCATAAGCCCTTCTCCAGGTCCCAAGCTATCTGTCAACTCACATAAAGATCGGTTTAGTGGTTTAGGCGTGAAAAGATAACAGACAGACTGAGTTATTTTAGCGTTTATAATATT
Source organism: Agrochola lychnidis (assembly GCA_963680765.1). Lineage (NCBI taxonomy): Eukaryota > Metazoa > Arthropoda > Insecta > Lepidoptera > Noctuidae > Agrochola > Agrochola lychnidis. Next base: position 19,412,303 of record OY796862.1, read on the forward strand.
GTATGGAAGTTGTAGTCTGGGATAGTGCCACTTTTTCAGGAAAATCATGGGGTATTTATGGTAAATACCCCACGAGTCCGAGTACGAGTCTTGTGTTGTAAGTACCTATCATAAAATAGTACATAACTATACTCCGTTTGAAATAAGATTAGACATTTAAACAAACCTTTTTTACAGTCCTTTCGACCGATTTTGACTTCTATTGCGTAGGCATAAGGATGGCATTAAAAGCAAAAAAAGTGGTTACAAACCAACTGTTTACTGCAGCTGCCATTTGTCATGCCACCAACGCAATAGAAGTCAAAATCGGTTGAACGGACTGTAAAAAATGTTTAGTTAAATGTCTAATCTTATTTCAAATGGAGTACAGATGCTGTGGAGTGTGGTCGTTGACTTGGTTGCCCAACATAAATAAAGACAATCTCTTTCTGGGCTGCAACGATATATCTAACTGTTAAGAGCTAGCAGCTTTAGCCTCAATAAAAATAAATCTTGGTAATAACAATTGGCGAATTTACCCAATTGATTCTTAATGTTCCAATTAGAATTTAGTTTAAACATTAACAGTTTAAATAATCATTAAACAGTTCAAGAAAATAATCATCATGATCATCAGCCTACTGCAATCCACTCTCCTATATCCTTTTTACTAAACAAAATAATTGATGTGGGAGCGAAATCACATTGAAACATCTTTGTAATGGATTTTTCTTCATAGAATTTTCGGCCAACGAACTCGCGTCATGTACACTCAACCTAAGATCCATAAACGTTTAGAAAATAGTTTTTGTCTCAAGTTTTTATGCGCGGGTAGAGTATGGAGCTCGCCAGGATCACAGGCGCGGTTAACGCCATAGGCGGCGATCGTACACTAAAACTGTTTGCGAATACCCCGACGCGACTGGTATTTACGATAAACTGCGTGTTTTGTAGCTGACGGCAGAACCTTTCAAACGAGATGTGTGGGGCAACAAACTGTACAGTTAAAATCAAAAGTTATCGATGAGGCTAGGAAACTTTAAAGATTTTATGAAGACAGAAAACCGTTTTTGCGCAGTGAATGACTGATTTAATTACTGACTGATATTAAAAAATATGCAAATTACTGATTGGCTCGTTATTTTTAAACATAAGTCATCACCATCAGACAGGGCTGAGCTCGTTAAGTTCTGAGTCAAGCTATACGATTACTGACTAATCTGGGCACTGACGGAACGGGTCTACTCAAATCTGTGTTTTTTTTCCTCAAAAGATCATCTTAGACAATAATCTACATGGGAGGACCATGTAGATTATTGTCTGAGATGATCTTATATGGCCTGACCAAGATTATGTGTGGACTTTAAGAAAAAGAGGTCACAGTCTCTACTGTTACCTCTTTTTTTTTCGTTCTTTTTTCTCGACGTATTCTCTAAGTTATTTTTGACGTGTAAATGTTTATTTGAACAGAAATAAATATCATTTCTCATTTAGGTAGTCATTAAGTCATTACACTTTCCAATAGCCTTTAATTGCTTTCTTTTGGGAACTAGAAGTGTCGTGTGTACTTTCATGACCCAAATCGCATTTTTGAATGTCACGATTATTTCTGAAACATGGAATAGCAACAGCCCAAACTTTTCCAAACTATTGTGGATATATGGCGTTTAAAAAAATAAAAACATACAAAAAAAGTTTTATTGGAAAAGAGAAAAGGTGAGACCGCCAGTAAGCTTGCTTGTTCTTGTGTGCTTTGTTGCTTGTAAGTACTGTGTAGTTAGTTGCAAACGTCAATGGTGCCGATTCCCTTGTTCACAAACTAAACTAAATTTAAGTTCAGTGCATCTTTTTCTTTCTATTGCATTAAGAAAAGGACAGAAGATAAATTTTAGTTTAGTCCTGTCAAATTAATCAGCGCTTGACGTAAATTGACGTAATTTTAGTCGGCAAGTTTTTAATCACGTCTAAACTTGTATGGAGAGTGACAGGCGCTGATTAATTTGACAGGACTAAACTAAAATTTATCTTCTGTCCTTTTCTTAATGAAATAGAAAGAAAAAGATGCACTGAACTTAAATTTAGTTTAGTTTGTGAACAAGGGAATCGGCACCAATATCAATCAAGTTTAGGTTGATAGCAGCAATTTCTCCAGAATTCGAGATCTTACGTTGTGCTTGCTAGTGATGTTCTGCCGACATGATTGATAACTTAATCAAATACTGTGATATGAACTCTGTGCATATCATTTACATAATCTTTAAATCTATATATACTTTTACACTTCACTTCAGAAGTACTATGTAAATTTGAAATGAAATTATTCTATAAATAGGATATCGGAATCATTTTTACACGTCATATAAAAAAATATTAAAAATAAGCTAGATGAGTTCGGCGTTTCCTATCTGACTACTCTGAGAAGAAAGGCCGAAACAAACTCAGAGGTCGCTGTTTATTTTTTAAAGTCCAGACATAATCTTGGTTAGGCCATATGAGGACCATGTAGATTAGTGTCTGAAAAGGTCTTTTGAGAAAAGAACCACGCAGATTTGAGTGGACCTGTCCAGTCAGTGCAAGCATTTGTCAGTAATCGTGGAGCTCAACTCGAAGAACAATACCAAAGAAAGGACATTTGGGTAGGCCGCAAAAACTACTCAAACTGCCAGACCATCACTAAAACTAGCAGAGAAATAAAAATAATATCCACATAGTCCTCACATTCACAATAGTTAAAATAATATTATAATACTTTACAAAGTAATCATGTCATTTTGAATATAATTTTCAACAATTTACTGACTGATTTTCCTTAACATAGGTTTTCATAACCTAGCTAGGAGAACTGTGCTCACCCACACGATTGTAGATATGGTACTTATTACGTACCTGTAAAATTGACTTTATGAAAGGCAGTTTGCTGTTAAATACACACACACTTCAGCTCATAAAACAAGACCTTTCCAAATTACTTCTTTGATGGCCATTTTGTCCTGTTAATGACCAGCGATATTTTATTTTAACGGCAAACTTTAGAGGTCACGGTCAGGCCCTTGTTTATTTGTATTATTGCACCTCGTTGAAAGTGAGGTTGGTTTTGTCCGACCTTGGACGGAGCCCATAAAACTTTTGTTTCTGAACTCATTAGGTACGCTTCAGTAGTGTGCAGTTTTGAACGGGCTATAAACTGAGCAATGTGCTCTATATTTTTGTTCTTTCGAGAATACGTAAGTACGGTCTGAGTTTAGACTTTTATTTGGGGATGCTACTAATGTTTTGTTCTTTTGGTATTTTTAAGTGAACAATTTCTTCAATGTTAAGAGTTAAGACTAATTTTGTATCAGGTACTTTTTATGTGAGTAATACGTTACGTTTAATTTACGTTTGATTTTGTATACTTTTCAGTGGTCTTTACAACATAGCCATGATTACAAACCTGTTGTGTATGCAGTCATCCACGTATAGCGCATAATAATCAACGACTTATTGATACTTGGATATCGATAACGCTAAATCGATTATAGGTACCTTGTTCGCAGATCATCCTCGGCCTCTCGGAGATTTTGAGTTACCTATAGGATATTGTACTATATAACATATTATATTAAGAATGTAAAATACACCCAGATTTCGCCAATTATGTTTTAAGTCCCATGTTCGCAGGGGGCGAGTCTATTGCCATCAACCGGGCACAAATCCGGACTTCGGACAACTACTGAGAATTTGATCTTGTAATAGTAGGTAGATGGAGGTACCAAAGACAAAGCGCTCACGAATTCAGTCCCAGTAGGTGCGGGCAAGGCTTGCGACGTAGATTCGGCGGCAATTATTGTCCGTCAGCGAGCGGGGGGTGTTGCGGTGGGGTGTAGGGGGGGCAGCCGGCCCCGGGGGCTAAGATGGCCACCGTAATTAATTGGCGCGACGCGGGGGCCGACCGCGACGCGTCTCGTTCGCAGCGCGGCATTGCGCCCGCGTGTATGGTGGCTAGGTTTTGGAAACTTGCAGGATGTTTTAGAACGTTATTTTGGGGTGAAAGTTTAAAGTACTGCTTGCTGCAACCCGACAGAGGTGACCTTGGTGGTTTACAACCGTGTAGATGGTGGTTTACGACCAAATTTCTAACAGCTCTGCCGGTCGACAACCAGGGTCTCCTCTGTCGGGGGGACGCAGTTGGCAACCGTATAGCAGGCACTTAAATGGAGTAAGAAGTCACTAGGTAAAGAATGCTAGACTGATAGACATGGTATGTATGGATTCGATTGCGTGTGATTGGATTTGCCGAGAACGATCTCTCATGGTCGTAGAGCAATATAGCTCTGTCACTGCAGTCATTCACGTCACTGCAAACAATTAGAGTATTCTTCTTCTTTATAGCTTCTTAGCGTCCATCAGTTCTATTAGACTCTAATGATTAGAGTATTAGAATTGGGAGTCAACAAAAACTTAGTACATATTTCCAAAAAACTATCGATGGAATTGCTGCTACTTTTACGTTTACCTCCTCGGCAGAACTACTGCTTCTGTGAAAGTATTTGCTCAAATTATGCAGTAGCACTTAATATTTAAAAACGTGTTTTTACTGCTAACATTTGACGATGTCTCATATCCCTTGGCCCGAGTCGTGGTCACCGCAGCGTCGTCGACCAGCGATCCGACCGTAAACGTCTCACCCACACGCCGCGCGCGCCCGCTCGCCACTCGCCACTACATACCTACCTACGTAATGTACTGCCGACCGACCAGCTCTCCCGGACCCCTTACCATGTTCACACTAACTCCCCAGAACACAGAACCCAACTGCATTAGAGGAACGTGGGAGTTTTACTTATAATGGACAGCTACCAATACCGCACTATACCATAGTTTGTCACATCAAGACCTCTGACCACTTGCACATTCCACCCCTCTGGCGCCTTCGGCTCTTCGATCTGCGGGGGGTGGGGTAGCTCTCACAGTGCTGGCCAGCGGCTCATACAAATTGCATGGGTGTGAGTGAGTAACGTTAGTGCTCGGACCTCGGTTCGCTTAAGCGTAAATTCTGTTGCGTAAGTCGGAAAAGACGTCTGGTTTTCGAGATAGGGACGAGGGGAAAGTTATTGGAAGAATAGTTCGGTGAAATGAGATAATAGAATATATTATTCAGTTAGCAGGTCATTAGTATTCAGTATTTTTTTCGCTTTCATTCGGGGTAGAAAGTTGAGGGTTAAGGTTTTCCCGCGCAACTTGTAACTCCGAGAAAGGTGACCATGACCAACGTTCTGACAACATGTGCACTGTATAATTATTTATCTTTGTGACATTAAAGCCGTTACACAGTTACATTTAGTCCTAGTTTAGCTATTATTTTAATTGCTCGGCATATATCTTAGAGCATTGCGTGTCTAACCATGACTTATAAAAGAAAAATAATAGTTAATTCATGGTTGGAAATACATAATTAATTTTATCATAAACACATCAAAATAACCCTTGAATTGACGTTGAAAAATTGCAGGAATAATTGGTTTAACATAGCCATTTGCAGAAGGTTCTAATAAAATGCGACGAGAGTCGTGAGGCAACATTAAGTTACTAATATTTTTTTATGCGCTGCTAAAGGACTCAATTCACCGAAGATAATTAGCTGCCCAGCCAACCGAAAACTGAGATTCGAAAAAGGAATTTCCATTTTTCGTCAACAAAGAAACAAATGTAGGGACAGGACGCATGTTCGAACTGCCTAATTGGTAGTCAGCTAGTCAGGACTTGGTTTATCCTCTGCAAGACGTGTGGTGCCTACCAGTCCTACCGTGTGTCAATTAGGATAGGACACACACTATAAGGCTTTGTACCAACAGCAGTTTTCGGCGAAGTCTAGTGCCAATCAGTCGACATAATTGCCACCCGAGGCATCGTCCTCGCAGACGAAAGAAAATAGAAAAAATGCGGGATTTCTCGATGGATTTCCCGTTTTTGAAGTATTGGAAATATGGAAGGTTTACGATCGGCTCCGAGCGTCATACTTGAAGTGAACACTCAAACAATGAGAGAAGTGCTGAGAGATTGGGTGCTTTGTTTAGTTTGTGTGATAAACTGGCAATGTAGCGCTGTAATTGCATTTTTTTTACTTATTTTTGCGTAAATTACCAAATTCTATACTATTAAATGAGCAATATTTGTAATCATGTTCTCGAAAACGGCTTTAACGATTTCGATGAAAGTTGTGGTTTACGGGGGCGAAAAATCGATCTAGCTGGGTCTCATGTCTGGGATTTGTTTACTATATTTTCACAGCCTCAGGAATGTGATAGAACGTTGGTATACCTGGATGATATGTTTATCTATTTTCACTCGAGCTGAGCTCGGTCGACCAGGTACTTCTTCATAATCGTTTCTGCATTAAAGTAGGATACTTTAGATTAAGACTTGAAACATCAAGGAAACGACGCTCACGACACGTTTTGGGTGAAAGAGACGAGACGAAAAGTCCACCTAAGAAAACTTACAACTCCTTCGATTTTCAAAGCAATCAAAACTTTTTGTTTTCCATCTCCCTTTCATGAAACCTTCTAACTATATTCTATCCTCACTCGTAATACCAAAATCAATTGTCATAACCTCATAGCCCACTTTTTAATCTGTGCATTAATGACGTCAGCATCGTTCCAACGCGTCGTGATCTGCGATCCAATCGTGCGACGTGCTCACTGAGATAATAAAACCTACTTGTCAGAGAGTCGTTGCGTCATGCGACAATGGGCAGCGTCTGTCGCCTGACTGCGTAAGTGAGCATTGCTATGTGGAAGCTACTGCGCGTATCAAATAATTTGAACGGTACGTGGTAGCGGAGTAAAAGGGCTGCTTATATATTCTCATAATTTCTGATAATCTATACTTTATATATTATGTTACATTATAAATATATTAACTATATTTTTTATATCATAAATGTGAAACTTTGTGAGGATGGATGGATGGATGTTTGTTACTCTTTCACGCAAAAACTATTGAACGGATTTGGATAAAATTTGGCACACAGATAGTTTATAACCTGGATTAACACATAGGATACTTTTCATCCCGATATTCCCACGGGATCGAGACTTATGCGGGTAAAACCGCGGGGCGCAGCTTATAAAACAAGCCAGGATTTCCCATTGGCAAAAATGACGAACTTCCTTTTAAATTTTCATCTCCTTTCTAACCTCATTCGGATGAATTTTTTAAAATCGTCCTTAGTGCTCACCTTCGTTATTTATGCAAATTTTCATGCTTCTAGACACAGCGGTTTAGGGTGTGCGTTGTCTGTCAGTGAATTAATAAATTTAAGATTTTTGTAATGCTGCGGCCGCATCTGCATCTATCGTGACGAAGCAATGCATGCCGAAGCTTCGTAAATTTTTTTCGCTAAAAAGTTATCGCGCTAATGCGGTGGTCCCATTAGCGGCTTCATAGTTTTAATGAATAATTGTACAATATATATGGCTCTCCATTATTTCGACAGAGCGTCTACGCCATAGATCTGTTTTTTTATATTTCTATGGTCTACGCAGTCCGGAGACAACAGTCGAAATGAACAACGGTAGTCCGACCACACGCCACGCTAATTAGCGCGCTAAAACCCTTACATGTATCCGAGCGGGCGATAAGTGCTACGCAGCCCGAACTATGGCAACGATAGCCGATAATGGTTGGTCACATCTGCGTGTATCGTATCACTGTGCGAAGCTTCGTCACTCTAGACGCAGATGCGGCCGCAGCATTAGGTAAGTACCACCGCGGTAACGCATATCTTACCAATTTGAAAACAAAATCCCGTGCACACGACCTTTTTTTTTCGTAGGTTAGCGTTAATTTAGCGGCCAAGCGCTGCAAGCAAGAATAGTCCTTACAGTGCTCAGATATCCGTTTCGTCGATAACATATAGATTTTGATTCAACACGAGCTATTCGAGAGTATAAAGCGAGGCGTCCACCGCGAGCTAAACTAAGTTTGCAGTTGCGCACATGTATAAAATAAAAACTGGTGCCGATTCTCTTGTGCATCGAACTAAACTAACTAAAATATCACTACAATTCCTTACTTTTGGCTATGAGAATCTTAAAGCTATTCTGCAAAAATATTTCTCTAAATTTAAAAAATATTTTGACATAACTAAAATCGAATTTGACAATGGCGACTCCACGTGGTACTTGTTTGCCCTACCCCGTGAATTTTTTTTAGGGCCGGAGGCGCGCATGGCGCATGGCGCAGCCTCGATGTGTTTTATGAGGAATTTTACACCTTTTTAATCGCGATTAAAAATAGTCAGATTTAGTTAGACAATCAAAATTTTAGGTGAAAATCGTTAAATTCAGAATAGCAAAATTGCCATTTTCACTAAACTAATACTAATAACTCAGTGCCATCTTAGTGCTGTCAAACTAAAATAAAGTTAAGTTGTGTCACTTTAGTCTATTTCAGAATGGGAAATCGTCGTTTGACAGGAATAAACTAAATTTTGGTGATTTTTAGTCTAGTTTAGAGGCATTTGTGACAAGAGAATCGGCACCATTGGAAAGCTAAACTAACTGCAAACTATACTCCGTTTGAAATAAGATTAGACATTTAAACAAACCTTTTTTACAGTCCGTTCAACCAATTTTGACTTTTATACCGTAGGCATAAGGATGGCATTGAAAGCAAACAAAGTGGTTACAAACCAACTGTTTACTGCAGCTGCCATTTGTCATGCGACCAACGCAATAGAAGTCAAAATCGGTTGAACGGACTGTAAAAAAGGTTTGTTTAAATGTCTAATCTTATTTCAAATGGAGTATAAGTTAGTTTAGCTTGCGGTGGACGGCTCGCGTTATTGTAACTTATGTCATGTGACAACAAGACAGTGAGTCAGCAATGTTGGTAGCGCGGCTGACAGACCAGCGCGTACCATCGCGGAAGCCCATAACTAACCACTTTGAAAACAAAATCCCGTGCACACGATCAACACATCTGTTACCGCCCCGGTTCTATAGCGGAGTGCTTCAAGCAAGAATAGTCCTTACGGTGATTAGTAATGGCTTTCCTCAATGGTACTATCGAAGAAACGCATATCTGTATACTGTAAGAACTATTCTTGCTTGCAGCTTTCGGCTGATGTAGTATCGCTTACCTACGAAAAAAAAGGGTCGTGTGCACAAGATTTTGTTTTCAAATTGTTTAGATATATGGTTACCCCGATGGTACCTATTGGAATAGTGGAGGCTCCCTTAGTGGTATCGACATGTAGGTACACGACGACTACCTACGTATTTGAACTGCGGGTTAATTGCGTACCACACTTACAGTAGCAATGGCTTTCATTTTGACAGTTCAACAATATTCATTGCGTTATTTACGTTGCTGAGCAGACAAATGTTTCGAACATATGAAGCAGTTGATTAGCAATACAGGGTGGCAGGGACATCGACGCGAAAACTGTTACAGCCCGATTCAAACTTAATGGCGACTCGGAACATGAGGCGAGTCGCTGCGCAGAAACGAATTCATGTGTCAGCGGGGGTGAGGGGTGCGGTACTGCGCAATGAGTAGCTAACTTCCGAACTGCCATTAAGTTTGAATCGAACTATACCATGGTTTCAGTACAATAAAAAAATCTACTATTTCATAGAAAAGTGTAATGCCTACGCGGATTTTGACCGCGTAGGTATTGCAATTTTCTATGGAACAGTAGATTTTTTAAGCTATTGCATAGCTTTTATCGCGGGCTTTGAGCGCGGCGACCGAATCAAGAAATTCCGTAACGTAACGAAAATAAAACCTAACACCCCCCACTCCACCTACCATGTAATGACGGACCCATGACAACATCAGTTGTCATGGGAACGTAATTTTTGTTTTATGTCATCACGTCATCATCCCAAGTGTAGTGTTGACAAATAGGAAGTATAGAGGTTACAAATGCTATGCAATAGCTTTACCGCGGCAGTCACCGAGAGCCACACGTTTTTTTAATAACCGACGAAAAATTTCACCGCAGGGGGTTCAGAATCATGTACTGAATCCATGGTAACAGTTTTCGTGTCGATGTATAGTTCAAAATCATTCAGATTGATAGTGTGTTACTCAATTAGGGTGCTGGTTCTAATTGACATCACTGCCTAGATACGACGGCACGGGCGCAGTTCGGTCGTAGTTTCTAGAGTGGGTGGATTAGATCGGGGATCCACACAGAGTTTGGGTCTATATAAAGTCCTTGCAGTCGGTTGAAAGGAAATATAATATTTCCTACACTCAATCAATTTGCCTAGCCTTTTCCCAACTATTGTTGGGGTCGGCTTCCAGTCTAACCGGATACAGCTGTATACTGTATTTTACATGAAGCGACTGCCTATCTGACCCCCACAACCCAGTAACTAGGTAATACGATACCCCTTGGTAAGACTGGTTGTCAGACTTTCGGGCTTCTGACGACCCTTAACGACTGTCAAAGATTCACCGAATGACAGCCGAGACCAACGGCTTAACGTGTTTTCCGAGGCACGGAGGAGTCTCGGTATGTAGAAATGGTCACTCATTCACGGACCAACCCCGGCAAGCGTAGCTTAACCTGATGGATCGACCCGTGCGACTGTTATTACTTAGCCACGAAAACGTTAACGTATCGTAACGTTTCGGAATATTTCCTTCACAACGAGTATTTACTGATAGAACAGATTTGAATAGTAATGAAAGAGTTTATTTATTTATTTAAACTTTTCACACTCAAAAAGGTACAAAGGCGGACTTAATGCCTTAGGCATTCTCTACCAGTCAACCAAGGGTGGTGAAGAGATTGGATGGTAGGTGCTCTGTTTGAGAGGAACAAAGAAAAATTTTTTATTAAAAATATATCATTAGAAATAAAATAACAGTAAATAATAGGTTATAACTTATAATACACATACATACATATTTTATATAATATACAAATATTTATTATATATATACATGTATACAAATTCAAGGGAGAGTTTCATTTCACGAAAGAGAACGCATGGCCTTTCTTTGCATAAAATTCTCTTTTCAAATTGTAATGACGTCACACACGAAGGTGGCTTTGCTGCACATTTGGGGTGATATACAAAACGCGGCAAGGCGGATGACGTCACGGGTACCCGGTAGGTATCGTCTCGCTGCATACCAGTCCGCAGCGGCGGAGCATTCTGTACAGCGGCGGAATGTTCTGGCACGTTCGCTGGGTATACAGGGTGTGGGTTTTGGAAGAGCGATTTTGGTCCATATATATCCATGTTGGATAGATATTGTTCCAGGCAGAAAACGCCAACAATGGGGTAACAAAAAGGAACAATTTATAATAATCTTGTTAAAGATTATAACATTTTCATAATTTGTGTTGCAATTACTGTCTGAAAGTTGTCGAATCTTCGAAAGTTGTAAGAAAATGAAAGTGCTATAAAATCGCCCTCACAGAGTTACCATAGAACTTGAAACTATTTGTATTACACACGATTAAATAAACAAAACTAAAATGCTTACACGCCATTTTTCAAATTCTATTTTATTTGATAAGACCTGAAATGATTACATTACATTAATTTTGGTTGCCGCGTCAGTAGGGTAGAATTGGGGGTTCTGTATCACTTCTTCCTCGCTCCGCTCGGAATATGATCCAGAACCCCCAATTCTCCACACATCGAAATGTGATCCAAAAAACCCAATTTTCCACACACAGAATGTGATCCAGAACCCCCAATTCTTCACACATCAGAATATGATCCAGAAACCCCAATTTTCCACACATCAGAATGTGATTCAGAACCCCCAAGTTTCCACACATCAGAATGTGATCCAGAACCCCCAATTCTCCAAACATCAGAATGTGATCTAGAACCCAGATTCTCCACACATTTTATCTATTCAACGTCAGATATCACTTTTCACTGATTAGAATTGAAATTTCTTTCAACCTGATTTAAATAAAAAGATTTTTCATCTTCCAGTAGAATTTGGTAGCATAATAATGTCTTCTGAATCAGATATATAACTTTATACCTTTGTTTCTTTTAAAAATAGGCATTTTGATTTGTCAAATATTCTGTTCCTTTTACAGCATTTAAATAAAAGCAATCAGGAAAAAATATAGCATGTTGCATCCAAGGATCATCGTAATACTCCCAATCTTCGATAACACCTCCACATGAAAAACATGCTGATTTATCATTTATACTATTTCCGCAATAAAAGAATCCAGCATCAGCCATTTCTGTTACCACGGCTTTCTTTGAATCAGCCGTCGCCCAATAATGGTTGATTGAAAATAAGCGCACTTTATATCTATATGTGTCATATCGAGGATTGTATTTATTTTGAGACATATTTTGTACACTATTCTACACTACTTGACGTATGTCTCTCACGAAATTTTCACGAAAAATCGGCACCACCTGTATACAGTCGTGCATTTAATAGGTAGACAAGTAAGGTGGCGAATCCCGAAGCGTTATTTAGGTACTCGTTCAAAAATAATTGTTAACTATATGTTTAGCGGCGCTGGCGCATTATAAGAACACTTTTGGCAGAACACGTGGTATTTATAGTGTACTAGCTGAGCCCCACGGTTTCACCCGCATAAGTCTCGATCCCGTGAGAATATCGGGATAAAAAGTATCCTATGTCCTAGTCCAGGTCATGGTGTACCTATGTGTCAATTTTAATCCAAATCTGTTCAGCCGTTTTAGCGTAAAGCGTAACAAACAAGCAAGGAAACTCACCTTTGTATTTATAGTATTATACAGGGTGGCAGGGACATCGACGCGAAAACTGGTATAGTATCAGTTTCCAGAAACATTGTACTGAACAGTTTTCGCGACGATGTCCCTGCCACCCTGTATAGTTAGGATGAGATAAAACCTTTGAGGAAACGCTGTTCAATAAATTCTTTGAAGTGCTTAAGAAATAAAATAAATAATAAAGTTACATGCGCAGGCGATTATTACCCACTTACCTAATAAAATAAGCCATTTATGACACCTCAATTTGTGTTTAACCTGTGTACCTAAATCTGCATACATATGTACATACGGCTTATCAGAATTGATAGAATGATTTGTAGCCGTGTGTAACTACCTGGATTATAAACTATTTTCTGTTTCCTTAGGAGAAGGCACAATCTTTATGTCTCACAATCTAACGATCAAGCTGGGTAATATGCCTGTGTCCAAATTTTTATTTTTTAGTCCGTCTTTCAGAAAATAAAAAAATATTGGACACGTATTTTTTATTTTTTGACGTAATCAAAAGATTACGGCGATACATTGAGTTAAAATGTGGCATGACGTCATGCCGTGCTAGATTTTATATGACGTTGTGACGTAGCGAGCCCCCACTCCTCAACTTTAATGCGTGTTTTCCAAGTTACTTTTGATTAATATGATAAAGCAAAAAATACGTGTCTAATATTTTTTTATTATCTGAAAGACGGACTAAATAGATTTTTTTTTTTTACCTAGGAAACTACCCTATTGTGAGTTGTAGGTTCGAACCCAGACAGGCGTTTTACTTTGTGAAAATTATTCCATCACCATAAGTTCTTCTTAAAGTACGGAATTACCCTTGAATCTGTCTACCCATTTGTTAAAAGCAGCATGGTGGCAGTTACACCCTCTAGATTAAGGTCATCCACGCATACATTAGCGGCATGCGCCAACGGTACAAGCAAGTACATCGTGCGAACTTGTCCCCAGGTCCTCGGCTTAAAGGGAATTCTAATTAATAGCTGAATATGAATATGAAAATTGAAAAATTATAAATGCAACGACAATTAACAGCTCGTTCGAGACATGTTTGAGCGATGAATTTTAATGTAATATGCCTCGGATAATTTTAATGTAGTGGCGGCGGGTATTTTTTTATTATTTTATTAAGTTACTCAAGAATCGTTCAGATCTTTATCTACATGTGTTAAGAAAATTATTGAGTTTTATTAAATTTTAACGTTTGTAAGTTTCTTATAAGGTTGGTTGTTTGGTTTTTTTGAAGTGAAAACTTCTTTAGGCGCGTTGGGCATTTTTGAGATGGGAAAAAACAATTCAACTCGCGACACCGTTACCGACACCTCATTTGTGTAAACGCGATTGTGCTCTTTATTACGTAACGGATCAATGTTCTATGCAAGTATTATTACTTTGCACAATAAAATTGTTCAAGTTTTCACTTCTGGCGGCACTCCCAGAGTCACTGTTTTTTATCAGGATGTAAAGTTAAGTCCTCACGTGATCTGTCTAAGATAATGTCTGGACTTTAAAAGAGATTATGAGCTCTGAGCTTGTTTCCGAGTTTTTTCTCAGAGTTGTCCGATAGGAAACATCAACCTGATCTAGTTTTTAAAATATTCTTGACATGTCAAAGTGTTTATATAATTACCTACTTACAGAAGTGTTATTGGGTTTTTCTATCAGGAATTTCTCAGTAACTGGTGAAATGTGGGTGTACTACGGGTACAATCATCATCTGCCTAGCCTTTTCCCAACTATGTTGGGGTCGGCTTCCAGTCTAACCGGATGCAGCTGAATACCAGTATTTTACATGGAGCGACTGCCTATCTGACCTCCACAACCTAGTGACTAGGTAACACGATACCCCTTGGTAAGACTGGTTGTCAGACTTTTTGGGCTTCTACGAGTAACTACCCGTAACGACCAACGGCTTAACGTGCGTGGACTACGGGTACAATGCGTGCCATTAAAGATGAGACTTGGCGAGTGTCAGTTGTTTGCGCAGGTACAGTCGTGTACGAAATAGTTATCCATAATTTATAAATCTATTCAGGGATTTTTCGATGGTATTCGGAGTTAGCAATACCTACTTATTATTATTCCATTCTGCAATCAGCATTTTGTTCATGTTTTGATTGTTTGTTTGTTTTCATTTGCTGTCGCATGCAACACATTACGCAATAGCTATGTAAATATCAAACTTTTAAATACTGAATACGAGGCTTTTGGCTAATTTGCAAATGTATTCTTTTTAATGTGCTTTTGTTTAGTTTTTGCAGAATAAACAAGAATCTTTCTTTTTTTTTCTTTTACTATATTAAAATTCTTAACAATATTTATTACGAAATAATAAAGTTTTGTTTACAAAAAATGGCAGATTGCCCTAGTCACTGTCACTGTCAGTAAATGATACACCAGCGGGAAGATCATCGTTCGGGACGCAGCTGCAACCAGGTACATACACACTACAAAACATACCACTTGTTCCAGGATTTGACAGATCATCGTTTTCGTTATATGACGATGAGGAACTATCTGAGTCACATGAGCCGCTGTCTGACGAATCTCCTACTCCGATAGTTATCTCCGTATCTGTCAAATTGTCAATTATGTGATCACTTTCTATGTAAAAGTCTTCAATTTTTTTTGTTTCATCACATAGAGCTTTCCATTCATTTGGTCCCATTTGGTTTGCCTTTTCTGTTACTAACTCCATCACACGTTTGAGGTTACATTGCACATTCTTACTGCTCACATAACCTTTCATTGAAGCCCAAGCCATTTCGATTGGATTTAAATCAGGGTGGTATGGGGGTAATCGCAGTACGTCATGACCGTGTTCAGATAGTATTTTATCAATGCTGAATGTCTTAAATGGTTCTTTATGCATTTTAATTAATTTGTACAATTGTGGTTTAAGCATATCTGGACTGTGGGGAATTCCTTTTTGGGTTAGCCATGATTGCATGTCAGCTTTCTTGGTGTTTGAGCTTGGTGCAGATTCATACTCCTTATTGTGATACGAGGCATTATCAAGTACCACGACGGCATTTGGTGGAAGATTTGGTATTAGCTGGGTTCGAAGCCATTTCTGATAATTTTCGTAGTTCATGTCGTTGTGGAAGTCACCCGTTTTTGACCCAGATTGAAAAGTTAGTAAAGCGTTTGGTATGAAGCCACTCTCAGAACCAGCGTGTACAATAACCACGGTCTGACCTTTAGATATTGGTTTTTTGAGCCCTTTATCCGAATCATCAGGCCAAGATTTGGAAGTAGTGTGCGTGGAATGCACGTAAGTCTCGTCAGTGTATACAAGAACGCGGCCTTTTTGGCGATATTTTCTGATTTTTTTCAGATATTCAATTCTTTTCAGTCTGATATTGGATTTTTCAATTAAAAATTTTCGATTATTTTCTGTCTTCCTCCATCGAAAACCCAAGTCTTTCAAAACGCGGCGTAGACTTGATTTAGAACCCCGAAAGGCAATATCATCGCGCAACTTTGCTAAAATTTTATTTAGGGTCGGCAGTTCCTTGTTCGCAACATAGAAGTTGTGAATACATCTTCTTACCACTCCTTTGTCAAATTCATCTAGGTCGGTTATAAGTTTGGGCCTTGACCTTTTTTTTCCGGGAGTGCGGAAATTTGATAGTAACTCGGAACTATTTCCTTCCTTCACAATTCTTTTTACTGTGATTAATGATGTTTTAGTTGCGGCCGCTGTACGCATTTGTACCTGCTTCAAATTTTGTACACCTTCCTTTGCTTCTTTTGACATATAGGTGTACACGTCGTAAACAATGTTCCTACTTTGTCTTCTTAATGTTCTACCTCGAGGCATAATCAAGATTTCACAAAGTTGCACTTGTATTCAACACAACTGTAAACAAAGTAGAAATTTATAAACATAGGTTGCACTCGTCTGTACTTGCGGAGTCAAGCGGTTCGTGCACGGGGTGAAGAGAACGGGAGGCAACTAACGTGCATGCGTAGAGCCGTACCGCGCCTCCCGCGCTCTTTCCCCCGCCCCGATGACGCCCGGTCCCTTCCCACCTCAGACCTCATACCGCTAAAGAGACCTATAAATCGTCTACTGCGCAAGTAAAACCACGTGGTGTGTTAAGTCTCATCTTTAATGACACGCATCGTACACCTACCTAATTCTTCGGGCATTACAGGGCGTGATGTTATGTTATGTTACTTACAAAAATAAATATAATTTAAGTAATGTTGTTAATTTGAGAATATATCTACATCTTTATCCAAATGTAAACAGATTTGACTAGACCTTTGGCGTCATTGAAAACTAATTAGCATCATCGCCTACCAATTAGAATCCAAGTGTCCTTACTTTACCATAATATCAGGAACCACTTAGTGACAAACTGTTGCTAACCGCTGAATTAGTGCTGTAATCCCCATAAGACAGTCATGTAATAATTGCTTTGGCTCTGCTAGGTTTATAGATAAGGGGTGTTTGAAACTTATTAAGCCGCGAAAATCATAGCAGATTGGCATCATTTGAAAACGCTTAGCATAATAAAAAAAATCTCCCTCTGGAACGCCGTCCAGCAATAGGCCTGTCTCCAAAAAAAATTTTTTTAGTCCGTCTTTCAGATAATAAAAATATAGGACACGCATTTCTTTTTTTGACATAATCAAAAGATTACGGCGATACCTACATTGAGTTAAAATGTAGCATGACGTCACGCCTTGCTAGATTTTATAATGCGTTGTGACGTAGCGAGCCCCCACTCCCCAAATTTAATGCGTGTTTTCAAAGTTATTTTTGATTAATATGAAAAAGCAAAAAATACGTGTCTAATATTTTTTTATTATCTGAAAGACGGACTAAATAGAATTTCTTTTTTTTTACCAAGGCAACCCTATTACACAAACGGAGCAAAAAAAAAACAACTTACATGTGCTGCTTTCCATCCATCCTTTGCGCGGTGGACATCGAATGGGTGGCGATGGATCACGCACACTCACGCCGTCACGCGGCTTCAAGTCACTTCTCTATGGTTCTATGACTTTATCCATATCAATTCTCCATAGACATCATTCTTACATATATCTGAGAATATTTTTTTGGTAATTTTTGGTTGACAAGCATTGACTTTAGTGCCGACACCCAAACTAGGCTTAAAACTGACACACACCATCACACAGGGAGACTTTCGGGTGTATTTAGTAAAAATCCCAACATGAGAACTATTGGCAGCTCACTTCACCTAAGTATTCATGGTGATTTTACTAAACAGATTGGTTGTAGGTATATGGTACAATGGATGTCAGTTTTAAGTTAAGATTTTTTTTTTGGGGTCCTTTCTAGTAACAGGAATAGTTTGAAACCGTAGCGATGACCTCCATAAACCAATTTCATAGAAGGTAATGTGGATTTATAGCTTATTGCAAGCAATGGTCCAGTTAAACGATTAAATATCTAAAGATTTAAATCATTAGATTTGCCCTCACCGTGCTAACGTCGCGCGAAAAAGTGTCCATACTGAGAAGAGTGAGCATCCCGCATAAATACAATTTTCAGTATGTGTGAACGAGTCAATACTATTCAAATATCAATCTTACCATCTTTTGATGCGGTTGGAACAATCTAATGATTTAAATCTTTGTTAATATCAAAATAATATAATCAGTGCATAAAACGGGGAATAAATCGCGAATGCCTCTGGTTACCGTTGGTTTAACGTACCTTATTTAATTCAAATTAAATGTCTGTGTAAACTGGTAAATACGCTATCCGATACAGGCATGTAATTATGTAAATATTGAGAGTCTGGTGCATAATTTATGTTAAAATGCAGGCTGATCAGACTTATTATTGCTTTTCTGTGATCACTCAGTCGTGGAACCATGGGCTTATGAGATGAACTATCCTGAAGGGCAAACTTCAAGTAAAAGGGCAGCAAAAAAGCAACGTCTGAACAATTTAATGCAAAACACTCCCACAAAAAATCCCTTTTCCTCTCTCAAGTTTTCATTAAACATTTTTTAAACATTGAGATCGGCGCGGCACAGCGTGACACTAATGCAACATACACGATTTTTAATTTACTCCCCCTTTTCTCATTTTCTTACTACACAAAATTGCACCGAGTCCTTTGTTTACTAAAATCGATTGTAGTAACCACTCGATTACTCGGTTTCGCACGGAACAGGCGTCCCAGGTCGCGTGGTCGCGCGACGGGAAGGCGGTCGCGGGACTTAATTAAAATCGCGCCGGGTCGCGGCCGCATGCGACCGAAATAATGTCGTGTACCTACATACATACATATTATAGTATAGATTGGCGCTTGGAGTGTAGCGTTATGGGTCATGTGATTAAAAAAACCGTGACTAAAAATGGTCCTTTAGGAAATACAATAGACGTGGATATTTTTGTTAGTAACCTGTTCCGCTTAGCTATTTCTAAAGAGCCATAAAAACTCCTGAAATAAATCGACACGTGTTACACCTCTCAACTAGGCATCCTCAGGATGACGCTTGACTGGTCGCGAACCCGAACACGGCGTGTTTCCACACCGAGCGCTGAACGCAGAGTAAAAAGTTTGTTATATTTTATAATGGATTTCTGCAAGATCACGCCTGAATCAGTTAACTATCTGGTCCTTTAGGGTAAGGAAATTAGGTATTTCATTTAGACTAGAACTTATATGCGACCAAATAATCGAACTACAATTAGTGGTCGTAGAAAATTCTCAGAATTTTGCCTTCAAAGAGTCGCTATCAAAGAAAATATTCAGCATGGCAACTCTTATAAATGTCGTCTTATTCA
Source organism: Agrochola lychnidis (assembly GCA_963680765.1). Classification (NCBI taxonomy): domain Eukaryota; kingdom Metazoa; phylum Arthropoda; class Insecta; order Lepidoptera; family Noctuidae; genus Agrochola; species Agrochola lychnidis. The sequence goes on from OY796862.1 coordinate 19,431,809, forward strand.
CGTGCAAACTGTTTTCTAAAGTTTCGCAGCAACTTTATTACGACGTCGACGAATCACCAATCGCAAACTAAGCGTCGCGTTGGTAAGTCGCGTCGTGTACGTCCGTACGGCTTTTGAAACAAAATGTGCTGTGACATTCTGGCTACTCATTAGAGAATTGAGTGTGTAACACGTTACTTTTGAGTGGACGATGTGCCTAGGAACTGCGATTAATCTTGCACATAGACAGAGAATGGACTGAGCTGAGCGTTAATGTCAGTTACCACTTTCTAGAAAGAGACAAACCGACTGTGTGGCTAATACCTGTCTCTTTTCTGCAAGCCTGTAAAAGAAAATTACTACTATTCAAAAACAGAATTCTAGAAAGAGACAACTACTGGCCCCACATTCGCTTTGTCTCTTTCGTACTTTTAACTATGTAAGAGTCTGTTAACTGCTCCCAAATTACCATGTTTTTTTGTTTTTACTTTCTTCCTTGACATATTCATTCATCCTATTATTTGACATTATATACCTACGATTTAATTTCAACTCTTTATTAGTGGCTTTTGTGGACATGATAATTATTCAGATTTATTTTAGTTGTAATAGCAATCATGTAATTGCGTTTAATTAAAATAGGTTTTTATATTTATTAATTTAGTTATGCTTTGTACAGATTCTTTTCTATTTTGTGAATGTGAGAACGCTGTAGGCATAATGGACTGTAGATCTGTTAAACATTTTCATTTTGTTAAGTACCTGGTACTTATTGAAATACCTACACTGTCCTCCCATACCTAGTTACACTGTTATTTGAAAGTACATATTGTAAAAGCCAATTATTTTTAAAAGAGTAACCGTGGAGTTTCTTGCCGGCTCTTCTCCATAGGAAACGACCAATTGGAACCGTGCACCTAGCTTCTGACGTTTCATAGGTGCCCATGTAGGTTTATGTGAAATAAAATATTTTGAATTTAGAATATTTTGAATTATTTTTTTATCTGTATTCACTGCACATTTGAATATGGAACGCTCAGTCAGTCCATTCTCTATGTTTATGATCGCGCGTGACTAGTTGACGTTAAACTGTGACATGCCATATTGCGCGCCTGTTCTTATTATCGCGCGCTTTTTTGTCGCGGCTCCGGTTATTTTATTAATTGCCGGCTTGATGTCGAATAGCGATTACCGGTTCGTTTTTTTCTATATGAAGGCTGTAAATCCACGTTTCCGTTGCTTTATGAAATGGGAAAACCGTGAAGGAGTTTGTGAGCGACTTCATTAATTCAGATTTACTTTTTGAATTAGGTGAAGTCTACAATAGTTAATCGTATTGAGGTTTATGTGTTTGGTGTGCACTGTGCATAGAATTTACAATAGCACATTCAGGAATTCAAAACCCGAAACTGAATTTATAATTTAGGTATGTAATTAATTTTCTAAAATAAAACTGACATACTTTTGCCCTAGGGAAAACTAAGTATCACGCGGTGTTGCTTCAAACGAAACGTAGAAAATGTAATATTTGGCAAGCTTTCCCTTTATAAACATTGGCAGCCGATATAGGCCATCTCTATTCATGTTTTTTTCTGGTTCTGACCGAACCCAGGCTTCTTTTAATTTATCAAAAAATATACAATCCATTTGACAAAAAAATCTTTGCGTCCCCTTGCTTTTCCCGTGTATTCTTTCAAAAGCTCCCCCTGGTTGCAATTTTCCTTGCGTTTCTAATCACTTTCCTCTAATTACCTCATCCAGCGAGGTTCCTACATAAATATGGAGTTGCTATCGGGAGGAGTCACAACATCCACCTTGCCTTTGACGCAGATAAGGTGCTGAGAGCGAAAATAACCGCGCGCTCAGCGACACAACCAACGGTTATCGATTCCAAATCGATTTGTGAGATTGGAGTGACAAGTGAACTATGTTTTTGAAATAATACCTTTTTACCCGACTGCCTTAAAAGAAGGGTAATGTGATTGTTATCTTAATTTATTAAATTATTATTTAAGTTTGTTCTCATCCTGAAGATTTTGATCCTGACTTTATTTTTGTCACCTACTTCTACTTAATAATAATTCGTAGTAGTGATGTAACGAATATTCGCATTCGTATTCGCGAATATTCGCATACTTTTGCATATTCGCATTCGCATTCGCGGAATTATTGCGAATGTTGATGCGAATATTTTTGCGTGTATAATTTTTTTAAATAGGTAATAATAGTTGGTTAATATAAGAAAATCCATTGATTGATTTGATTTCTCATGTTTATACTCACTATTCACACTGTAACCTCAAAATTCACTTGTTTTGTTTACGAAAACACCGGCGCGAGCGGAATGACACTTCAATCGGATGCGTTCGTATTAACTCGGCTATTCTCGGAACGAAAAACAGACGGAACGCACTTCGTTCGAACGGGACAGGGGACTGCTGCTAAAGTCACCAGTCACCAAGCCATAGATGGCAAGCCAAGCAACAAATGGCGCCAAATTTAAACAAAAACTGAATATTCGCATTCGCATTCGCATTCGTGAATGTTGGCAGCAGATATTCGCATTCGCGAATGTCCAAAATATGACATTCGTTACATCACTAATTCGTAGGTAAGGTTATGTCAAAACAATTTTGAAATTATTCGATGTTTGAATAATCCTCAAGGATGTCAGAAAAATACCCGAATCCGAATCTGAAACGGGTGAGATCACCATTTCAAACAGATTCGGGCAATTTGATCGGGACGCTGTGATCTCGACATCAGTGCTTCATAAAGGTTATTGTTCAATGATTACGTGTAAGCAGGTGCCATTCGTAATCATTGTTTTGATGATGAGCAGTTAGGACAAGTATCTGTTTACGACCAATGAACACTGAACTCAATACCATTTACTTGTATTGTGTTTAAGTGTCGCAGTTGTAGATCAGCAAATCGTGATGGATCAAGAACCAGTAACTGGGTCTATTGTTTCCATCATCTGCCTAGCCTTTTCCCAACTATGTTGGGGTCGGCTTCCAGTCTAACCGGATGCAGCTGAATACCAGTATTTTACATGGAGCGACTGCCTATCTGACCTCCACAACCTAGTTACTAGGTAACACGATACCCCTTGGTAAGACTGGTTGTCAGACTTTTGGGCTTCTAACTACCCGTAACGACTGTCAAAGATCTACAAATGACAGCCGGGACCAACGGTTTATCGTACTTTCCGAGGCACGGAGGGGTCTTGGTATGTAAAGATGGTCACACATCCACGGACCAACCGCGGTAAGCGTAGGTTAACCTGATCGATCGACCCGTGCGGCTGTTATTACTTAGCCACAAGCCCCTCCTCAACTGGGGCTATTGTTTACGCGCTTTAAATAGAATGTCTGATAATTAGTGACCGATACTTAAACACATCACTTTACTCATCATTATGAACAACTTTTAATATGTGACCAAACCTGATATCGCGAAAAAAACAGTGGCACTCCGGGAGTGCTGACAGAAGTGAAAACTTGAAAAAAAATCGGCACCGCGGTAATCAACGCGTTGATGTCTTTTTAATGGTCAAAAGCTGGTGTCGTAACAGTGTCGCGAAATCAATGGTTTAGTCCCATCTCAAAAATGTTCAACGCGCTTAAAGAAGATTTCACTTTAAAAAATCAGCTGTTCCCTACACGTATGTTCGCATAACTCATCAAAATGTAGGGAACAGCTGATATTTTTTCAGGTTTTAATCTCGAGTTTAATATCGGTCACTAATTACCAGTCACCCTATATACTTAATTTGCTATATACACGTTAGATTTTCTTTCACATATTATTACGTTCCTCAGTCGTTATTTCGTTTCCTTTTATGGCTTCAAAAATATCACAGGTCCACTCGTGAACTGCAACCAGCCAGTACGCTGAAACGAAACCAGAATCAACAAAAAGAGAGTTTAGATGTCGAATCTCCAAAGATCATAAAAATTTTACAGTCTGCGACTAACGTGTCGAAACGATCGATAGTATACGCGGGACAATCGAGTCCCCATAGTAGGTGCCGGGTTTCCTCATTACGGACAGAATTCCTGACCGGCCGGCTATAAACCCTGGTCCTAGCGGCCCGAATGTAAAATGGGACTCGTTTTATGTAGACGGCTCTTTGATGGCCTTTTAAACAGCGCAGCGCAGTCGACCAGTCTGTACATAGCTTTATATCTGGTACTACGGACCACGGCCACGGTCTCCCTAAGTATTTATACTATTTTAATATTTATCCTTTGAGAATTTAGTTTTAGTAGAAGTGTTTTAGTTCGATTGGTGTTCAAAGATCTTTATTGCTTTTTTGGGTGTTCAGCTATTTATGTTATTTTCACTAAGTCTAAAATTAAGGCGTCAACTATCATTGTAACATGATAACGCGAGTGTTCTGGCTGTAAATTGTATTTTACATTAATTGTTCGGACGGGCCGGGGCAGGGCTAGGTGATATGGAGTTCAGGAATGCGATTTATCAGTTCAATTACTTACTACTTACAATTACGTCCAATGGCCATTCTGAGTTCCGAGTAATCCTTTGCATTCTTTGTAGGGACGTTAACAGAGAATTTGAGATGAAATTTTTCAATAAAAGGAAAATGGTTCACACGGGTTTGATCAAGCAATGTTGATAATCTGTCGCCAACAAGCCTGGTTTACTAGTTAACAAATGATCAATTAAAACATACCCATCTTCATTTGATTATAGGGGGCGAGCCTATTGCCATCAATCGGGCGCAAATCTAACGCAATCAGCGGGCTGTTACTGAGAAATTCCTAATGGGAAATACCAATAAAATAGCCGACCTGTGGATCGAATCCAGGAGTCCATGCTCAGCTGTCGGTCTTACGATTACTAGACTAAGGAGGCCAACTTTTACTTATGACTAAAAATGCCTGGATCATTAATTCCTGGAGCTATCATTCGTACTAGCACATACATATACAATCAATCTGCTTAGCCTTTTCCCAACTATGTTGGGGTCGGCTTCCAGTCTAACCGGATGTAGCTGAATACCAATATTTTACATGGAGCGACTGCCTATCTGATCTCCACAACCCAGTAACTCGGTAATACAATACCCCTTGGTAAGAGTGGTTGTCAGACTTTTTGGGCTTCCAACTACCCGTAACGACTGCCAAAGATCTACAAATGACAGCCGGGACCAACGGCTTAACGTGCTTTCCGAGGCACGGAGGGGTCTTGGTATGTAAAGATGGTCACACATCCACAGACCAACCGCGGCAAGCGTAGCTTAACCTGATCGATCGACCCGTGCAGCTGTTGTTACTTAGCCACAAGCCCCTGTTATGCTACTAATAGGATTTAAATGAGGCAGACAGATAGTTTATAACCTGGATTAACACATAGGATACTTTTTTCCCAGTAGTACGTTTCCATGGGATAATTTCCGATTTCCACGCAAGCTAAGCCGCGGGAAAAAGCTAGTACGTATAATATAGAGCAGGATATTGCTACATACATACTCGTATAGTAGTAGGTACGTTGATGTCAGTGCATCGTGTTTTTACGACTTCATCGCCGGCCCCCGTTCGCTCTGTCCTTTCTTAATTATACTCGCCACCCCCTCACCAACTAGTGTATCGTTAGGGGGTAAGCAGGGTTCGTAAACATGTGATTATAGTTGGTATGATAAGGACGTAGAAGTATTTGAAGCTGGGTTTAGAATTTTTTTAGGGTTTCAAATCAGATTTCGATGTTTTGGGGTGACGATTTTTGGAACAAAGTTTTTTAACGCGGCTTGTAAACTTTCAGTAATCGCCACGCTAAAAAGTGTTAAAACTTGCGACTGTCTTCTTCTAATTTAAAGAGAAAGAAAGAGAGAGAACGCCGGCAGAAAAAAAAACAAAAAAACAAGGAAAGTGATTACAGTGTCGTGGGATAAAATTGTACACATCGGCCCGAGTACACTGCATGCCGAAAAGAGAGAGAGAAAGTGTGAGTATGGCTCTGAAAAAATTTTCATCATGGGTATCGTTTTCATGGTTTTCGAGGATGTTAAAGCCGTTAGTGGGGTCGCCATGTAAATCCAACATGGCGGCTGTGAAAGTTTTCTTTCGTCATGGGTGTCGTTTTCATAGTTTTCGAAGGTGCTAAAGCCGATATGAGGTCAAATGTAACTCAACATGGCGGCTGCAAAAATTTTGTTTTTGTTTTAAATCATACGTGAGAAAGAACTTCGTTCCTGACGGATAATGTCCCCGACCGCAAACGTTTTTTCTTTGCTGTCTTCATGATTTCGCAAACAATTTTTTATTTCAGCATTCAGCAGTATTCACAAAAATAAGAGCCACAAGCATGAATTATCTAGAATAATAATAGGTAAAGTGGGTCGATCAGTTTCCACTCCACTCTATCCCTGAGGCGACTAAACATCAATGTTTTTCTTACGAGCACAGACGATGTTTACCGACCTGTCTATTATAATACCTACCCACTCTACGAGTGAGCGTCTCGCGTGTTTTCCTTCAAACTTCAATTATTCGAGCGCCAGCCGATACGTCAGGCGGCGATCACTCCCACGCGACACGTTTCGGCCCCTCTGTTGTGCTTTACCTGTCAAACTAAACAAACGCGAGGGGGGCAAGGGGCGTCCGCGCCTTATCGAACCGCGACCCCGCGGCAACCGCAGCCGGCCTGCTGACGACGTACCTACCTGTCCCTACGTCTCCATCCACCAACGTTCCCCAAGTTTCCGACCTCCGTCAGTTGCGACAAGTTGCAGATCTGCCGCTGAACGGTCGAAGTCATAGCACGCAGCGAAACTTTACCGACAGTTTATGTTCTCGTTCGCTGCGCGTCGGGTACAGTCAGCCTCTCCCGCAACTAAGGTCGCCGGGCACGTGTGCAGCGGTTAGTGCGCTGCGGAACGATTAAATCTAATAAAAAACGAGCGCTGACCGGTCGGCTTGACCGCACCGGCCCGCAGCGATAACAAACAGAATTCTGTAAAAAACCACTCGACGCGACCGAATCGATGACCGAAGCTTTATTTCAACTTTATCGTTTTTGCGTCGTCCATAACTTGGCACCCTCTATGTTCGCCGAAAGCCAGTAAGTATGTAAATTACGGTCGCGAGCGCCGGTCCTCGGGTGCCCACTTATCTATTCAAATTCGGCTCTGGGTGCGGGGTTGCGTCGCCGGCCCACGCTAATCAAAATCCGATCAGCCATTAAGTCCTCTCGCTATCTGCGCTTAGTTTACGAGCTAGAGGGGGGAGGCGTCACGAGGGGGGCGCAGGGAGGGGGGTAGCGCCGTGATCACTTATTTATGTGGCGGGGGCTCTCGGCGACTGAAAAACTACCCTCGCGTCGTCGGAGCGGCGGCGGCGAGGCAGCGAGGCACGCGAGATGCGCGCCCATAAACCCGACGCGGCTTTGTAATCAACCGTGCCGCGCTTTTTATGAGTCCGCCTTTTGCAGTCACTGCTCGGGATAAATTTAACCCGCTATCTGATATTGAGGCGACGTATAAACTTTTATACTTATCTACCAGCGCTTTCAGCGAGACGCAGAGCTTTTGTGTACACCGCATTGCGTCCCACGTGTTTGTTTCATACTGTTATAGCTTGATCTACTTACTTCAACTGCAACAACTTTCATCAAGGCATTTAGACAAGAACAAAAAATGTTGACGTCGTAGAAACCTTTTACGAAAGGACCTTGTTTTTTTTTCAATTCTGCGAAGTCTTCAGAGATTTTCCGAGAAATTTTTACATTTCTTCTTTTCCCTTTCCTCTTTGCAGTTCCGCTACTTCTAGTAAAAACCGTCAGGGCTTTACCAGTACTTTCAATGTATTCAAATTATATGAGAAGTAATCGCTGACTTAAATACGAAGATTTTTTTTTCTAAATTAATGTTATAAAGAGAAAAGATTTGTATTTTTGTTTGTAATGAACAAACGCAAAAACTACTGAACCGATTTTAAAAATTCTTTCACCAGTTGAATGTTATATTATCAATTTATCACTGAGTAACATAGGCTATAATTTATAAAGATATCACGCGGGAGAAGCTGCTGGCGAAAGCTTTAGTATTAAATATAACACATAAAAAAACTGCCGGTTTTTTTTATCATGATGGGGTTCTGGATAGCTCTAAAACTAATCACTTAAATAAATTGTACATATATAAAATATCGACTTCCACTTTTAATCATTGTTGGACACTACAGTGGTTACATGTAGGTACTTCAATGAATAAACACTTTTATACTTGCAGAAAACTAACTAACCAAGTATTCAAACTTACTTGCTCCCGTAACTGCAATTTTTTTATATATATCCAGTACTTGGCTTTTTGTTTTTTTATTGCTTGAGGAGCTCGTGGCTAAGTAATAACAGTTGCACGGGACTATTCATCCGGTTAAGCTACGCTTGCCGGGGTTGGTCCGTGGATGGGTGACCATTTCTACATACCGAGACTCCTCCGTGCCTCGGAAAGCACGTTAAGCCGTTGGTCCCGGCTGTCATTCGTGGATCTTTGACAGTTGTTACGGGTCGTCAGAATCCCGAAAGTCTGACAACCAGTCTTACCAAGGGGTATCGTATTACCCAGTTACTAGGTTGTGGAGCTCAGATAGGCAGTTGCTCCATGTAAAATACTGATATTCAGCTGCATCCAGTTAGACTGGAAGCCGACCCCAATATAGTTGGGAAAAGGCTAGGCAGATTTTTTTTTTTGGCCTGCTTACCTCGTTCTCGCCTGATGAAAGATGAGGCCTATGATAGAACGAGCGTGTCCAGAAGATACCTGATCACTCTTGCTTTGAAGGCTGACAGGTTATAATGTGGACGGGAACACTGACGCTGGCAGAGAGTTCCACACTTTGGCTGTGCGCATAATAAATATAGGAATAGGAGAAGCGCTGAGTACGACTGGACGGGATATCAACCAAGTGCGGATGGTACCCTGCCGATGGCCTCTGGTGGCCCTAAATAACTCGCTCAGCCAAATGACATCGTACTACGCAAATTCCACCCCAAACGGCTCAAAATTGTAGTTCCCCACACACCCACGTACTGTTGCACACTCCAGGTCACCTATTCCTCGGACATTAGCCGCTATTAACGCTCTCCTGAACTCAAACATTGATCTTGATACGTTTGTGAATGAATGGAAGATGATACTGTCAGAATGTTTGAATTTTTGTGAGAAGAAAGGACTTTGTTGAATAAATTTTATGTTTAAGTAGTGTAATTGGCTTCGGCCGTTCTATTTAAAATAAATAATTAAATAAGATTCATCACCCGTAATGATATCATAAACGCGCCGAGACGAGTCTGCTTCAAATTTTGTTATCATGTCTCGGCACTATTCTACTCGAACCTCCTTCTGAGTCTGCGTTAGATTGTGCGGTACCCAGCGTGAAACTATCTTCCTTACCCGAAGATGCCCGTGAAGAATTTCATGCACACTTCCCGATCCAATCTGCAGTATATGCTGAATCTCTTCATATGTAATTCGTCATTTTCTTGAATAACATTTTTCACAGCCAACACGTTTTCATCTGTAATAGCCGTCATGGGGCGGCCACTTCTTTCTTCGTCCGCCAAAGTTACTCGACCACGCTTAAATTCGCTGAACCAACTAAAAACAGTCGCTTTAGAAGGGCTTTTTTCTATGAACGCCATTCGAAGTCTTTCAAACGATTCTTCTGGTTTTAGTCGACATTTGGAATCGTACAAAATTATTGCGCGAAAATGTTCTCGTTGTAAATCCATTTAACAGTGAAAAATGTGGAGGGAATTTCGAATTTGGAATGTTGTGTTTTTTTGTAATAAATAGTCATTTTTTTAATTGACATCAAAACCAGCTAGTGTCCCTTAAACAAAAACTGTTAGTCGCAAAACTTTCTGATTGACCTGGTATTTTGGAAACTATGTAGATGAGGTTATTGCCCAGCAAGTGACAAGGCTCGCCCCCTTTACATTGGACAACTGGCGTTTGGGTGTTCCTGTTCTATAGGTATATCTCTGTCAAACCCTTCGGGGAATACAGGCGTGTTATGATGCTGTTAAACTTGAGCATTCACTGGTATTGAGCATTCACTGGTATTGAGCATTCACTGGTATTGAGCATTCACTGGTATTGAGCATTCACTGGTATTGAGCATTCACTTGTAATAAGCATTCACTTGTATTCAGCATTCACTTGTAATGAGCATTCACTTTTATTGAGCATTCACTTGTATTGAGCATTCACTTGTATTGAGCATTTACTTGTAATGAGCATTCTAGCAAATGCTATACATTAAAGAAAAATTAAGGGCAGCGTTTTAGCGAGCATTTTAGCGAAAGGACAGTAAATTTGTTTCGAGCTTTTTGCCGGGCTGAGCCATGCGACCGTCAAGTCTGATCTTCGTGAAGAAAATTTTTTTGACGAGTGTTGACTAGAGCATTTGCTAGAATGATCGTGAAAATGGTCGTAGCAAAGTTTGGCTCTGTTCGTTGTTCAGTTGGACTAATTTAAAAACGGCGAATGCTCGCTGTTCTGATACAAGTGAATGCTCAAGTTTATCAGCACCTTTATGTAAACTGCCTGGCTGTATATGGTAAGCTCGCAGTACCCTGTATGTCCTGCGTAGGCGGTATGAAGGCCCGTTATCGTTGGCTGACAGCGAGACGGATCGCGGGCATTTTTGTTCGCGCTGGTGATATATTGCTTGCGAGCGCGGAAAGTGGTATGTGGGATGAATTTTGAATTGATTTTGTGATTTATTTAGAGGTAATTTGACGTGTAACTTGTTGCTGACAGACATGCTTTTTTTCTTACAAGAAAGCATATGCTTTTATTAAGTAATTGCTAGTTAGTAGCATGTGTGTAATTGCTAGTTATGCAAAACTTCGTGAGTGTTCAGTATTATAAAAGCATGCTATTTTAGACATGCTCACAAGCATACTTTTATGAGGATTTGTGTCAGTGCCTTAAGATGATTGCAGGACTCAAATTCCGAAAAGTATACCGGTGAATAATTCTTACGTAACATATAATGGTACGTATATTTTGCGATGTAAACTTCAACTGAATTTAAACTCGCTTTCCTTCTTTCTCCCCCACTATGTCCGAGGTATCAGTAAGTGCGGTGTAGGCAAGGCAACATACGATGTTATCGTATTTTTTGCGAGATCGATGGGAGCCCCGCCACCTGTGGTTTCACAAGTCTCCACATTGATTAGGTACCGAGTACCGACTCCCTGCATTCACGTCCATGACAAATAAACTTTATTTTAGAGAACGGTTTTTGAAGTGAAAACTTCTTCAGGCGCGTTGGGCATTTTTGAGATGGGAAAAAACAATTGGAACTCGCGACACCGATACCGACACCAAATTTTAGTAAACGCGATTGTGCTCTTTATTTAGATAAGGTTACGGACAAATGTTCTTCTATACAAGTATTTTTCTTCCACCAAGGTGATCTTGTTCAAGTTTTCACTTCTGTTGGCACTCCCGGAGTGCCACTGTTTATTTTTTAAATAAAGTTGTTGTGCAGTTACGTTTTAAAGAGGTCTCTCAAGTTCACAAGGCATTTGCAAGGTCACACGCTGTTTGCAAGGTCACCTCTCTGTAGAAAGTTTGCGAAAATAGAAGTTAGTAAGTCTGTATTACTTTGATTTGGAGGGAAAGGTTCTCAGCAACCCCCCAGGAGGTATGTTCTACTAACTATAGCTATGGATATGAAATTATGGAAACAGGGCCGATGCCTGCCGTTGCGAAGAATACCGAAAGGGAAATTGTGGCCCCCGGCAACATGGCAACTGAAGGAAAATGGGTGGGTTTTAGTCAGTAAGAGTCTGACACGCCCTCCCGGTCCGCCCAGAGAGGGAGAAGTTATTTGATAATTGCCCAACAAAAAAAAAAGTTATTTAAAATCTCCAGTTTTTGATACATATGCTGTAGTTTGCAAATGGAATCGAAGTGACTTCAGTGCCAAACTAAGATCGCATAAGTTACAAAAGCTCACATAAGAATAAAATAAATTATGCTGATCCCTGAGAAGACTTTAACAAATGGTACTGACAAGCAGTTGATTTTGGAAATTAAGAATACATCGTCGTGTTAGTGTTATTAAACGTTTTCCTCAAGAGAGTACATTCAACCGGCTCACCTTCGATTTGTTTTGAAGAACAACTCTGTTGTCAACATTAGGATGGTGTTTGATGACTTGCTGAGTGATGCCTTTATTTTCGGGAAAAGTCAGAATCAGGGACATCTCTCAAGACAACTCTCTTCATCATCAGCTTGAAGAAGTCCTCTGCTGAATATAGACCTCTCCAATCCTGGCTTCATTCAACTTGATCCTCAGCAACTCTCACCCAACTGTTATCAGCTACCTTGCGAAGATCATCGCTCCAACTACGAGTATATAGATGCTTTGCTGAGCCCGACAGGATCTTCAGTGATCATGACTTTATAAACCTATAACCTAAGTTTACGTTGTGCAATGCAATAAATATATTGGATACTATAACTTTTGCCTGCGGCTTCGCCCGCGTGGATGTTGGAAAATATCTCACGAGAACTTAATAAACCCAAATTTGTGTGTGTGCCAAATTTCATCCAAATCCGTTTTTATATCAATCCGGAACATACATTCAGACAAACAGACAAAAATGTCTTCGTTACTATTTTTTTATAATCTATATGTCGCAGTAAGATGGTTATAGCCGTGATATAGTTATATCCCTAGGGATATAGCTATGTACCGTAATATAGTTATATGAAAGCGGATCATAACTATCTTACCAGGAATATAGTTATTATACGAGTACGATCTAGTAATATAACTATTAGGGCACTTCGAACAAATAAGTTACTGTTAGGTTAGGTTAAAACTGTGACCATCTACGCGCGAGCCGAGCTAGCGAAGCGAGCGGTGCCGCAGCAGGACCGGCGCTACGTTGAAATTTGTCGCTAAAAACTAGGGCATTCCGACACCATGAAACACTTTCATATAACTATATTATGGCTATAACCATCTTAGTGCGACATATAGAATCTGCTGTCTGGAATAATATGTGAAATGGTCGGTCCTAATATATATAAATATAGTTTTCCGCAAAAGGCGCCGGTGGAAATCATAAATAGTTTGGTCTACGAGAATTCGTAGTCGTTTTGCGATGAATCCATTCATTCTAGGGTTTCAATAAACTCTACAATGAAAGGATTCGTCGCAAAACAACTAGATTAAATGGCACCATAAGTAACTAAGTTAGCTATGTTAAATGTCAACATGGCATTGCTATAAAGTTCTTTTTGAGCATTCAACAATTTTGAGTTCTAAAAAAGGGTCCATGATAATAATCAGTGATAAAATTCGATCCGCGAAGACCAATTTATTACCTTCAATTTTTTTAAGGTTTTTTCATCTTATTTTCGTCCCTGTCAGTTCACAAGTTCGGCGGTTTCGACCACGAATAATACAACAACAAAAAAATACAATACATTGGGTGTAGGTAGGTAGATAAAAATGTTGAATGTCAGCCAAGTGACTTGTCACGCGCCGCGCTCGCGTAAGTACATTAGCAGGTACTATGTATTTGTTATACAGACGTTTTCGGTATTGTGTTATTTGGGTAGGTTTTCTCGTATTATCGAGTTATTTAGGAGAGTTTTTTTCTCGTGTACTCCATCAACGTAGAACTTTTACTGCTTCAAAAAAATTAATCACAAACCTGGGCTAGCGCATTAGTTAGAAAACGCAGGTTCATTTTCCTTAATGTCGAGATGGTCACTTTTGATTTCTAGTAAATACAAATAAAACGCCTTAAAAATATACTTATGCCAAAAGGGCTCAGCATATTGTCTGGTGGCAATACTAAAACCTGACGCTGATGAGCTAGAGCTTCTCATCATCATCATTTCAGCCGAAAGACTGCTGGACATAGGTCTCCCCCAAACACCGTCACCTCGACCGATTCTGTGCTTCTCGCATCCAGCGAATTCCTACGGCCTTCACCAGGTCATCGGTCCACCTTGTGGGGAAACCAAATGTCTCGAAGTATTGTATCTTCAAAAATCCTAGTTTGGTTACATGATGAACAATAACGTTTCCAGCCCTCAATCCATTTAAGTAAGTCTTATTACAATATCTTCTGGACAGCTTTTCTGAAAACAAAAACAAACGTGTGAAATGCTAAGTATGATTTGCGAAACAATACTCGACCGATGCGCGGGCGCACAGTCTTTGTTCAGCACGTGTCGTCATCACACGTGCACTTATTAAATAATTCATTTGATTGTGATCGCTCTGTCATTTGAAATTGCTCCGATGTTGGATGTTTTCGGATTCCTAAGCTAATTCGCAGCATGCACGAATAAAATCCGAATATTAATTATGAAAATGTGAAGGACTACATTCTCTAATGGCTGATTCCTATAATTTACGGACCGTTAAAGGTTAAAATTAAGACTTTTATCTTTACCAATAATGAAGCAAAGACCTCATTCATAGCTTTGCAAAGTAGACCCTCCCATATGGAAGTAGCTCTCACAGGTAAACTTGTTAATGTCGCGACGCCCCCGCGAGGGGGCGTGGCGAGCGGAGTCAGGGTTTCGCCCTTCGCCCGCGGAGGCCATACTTTGATCCATAAAAATGGACCCCTCGATTGAGTTCACCTTGCACGGCTTAATAGAAAAGACCACATTTTGTGAAGCAAAATGCGTCTATGTAGCACAGGTAAAATTAGCTTACGAATCTATTTATATGCCCAGTTTGGATAAAAAAACTACCATTGGTAGTTTTTTTTAAAACGATTCGTTTTTTTATTGGAACCGAGCATAAAACGATGCTAGACCATGATTATCGATGGTTAACCGACTAATTTAACGCTAATATATACTCAAATCTAGTATTAATTCGAAATGTTGCCAATGAATACTAGAGAAGTCCCTTTTACAAAGTTTTTTTTTTTGTTAATTCGTCTTAGGTTTTAGTTTCGATGGAAACAACAAGAAGAAGCTGGAAAGGGAAGGAAAAATTGATGAAGGCCTGATAGTAGATACGTAGCGGTATTCAGGATGAATGATGGGTTCTGAAAGCCGTCATCTTTCTTACTTCATATCAAAATAGAAAATGCTGCAATCATCGGGTTGTAGAGGTAGTAAATAAATAGGATTACGTCGTTACGGTAAATAAGTGTAAAATGTATGTAATGTTAGCTGTTGCAATTGAAATAGTCACAATGTTTGTCGAATATAAAGCGTGTCAACTAAAGTCAGCTGATTGTTAAATTGTTTCGCTCCGCGGAAACCGTACAAAGTGCGAACAGTAGGTTGGAATGAGTCAGCCGAGACAAAGGGGTTATTTAACATGTTCACCAGCCAATCAGTTAGTACTGGTTACTGTGTCATTGAAGATTTACTTACGCAATTGATCCGACCGATAGCGTATTGATCGTTAAAGCTGTATCGATATTATAGTGTAAAGTACCGGTTAGGACATTTTCGTTTTATGTTTGCGAATTGCTTAATTTGTAGGATAATGATCATTATGGTCAGGTGCCCTAAAAGCATGATAAAGGCATTAATAGACATATGCAGAGGGTGAAGTAGCGAACCGTAAAGCTGTATGTAGTGATACTATCCGAATTATGTCAGTTTCTTAAAACCTGATCGAGCAAATTAAATCTTCTGTTGACATAAATGTTAGTTGAACTGATTGTTTGCCCAAAATAATATCAACTAACCAAGTTACTTGAATAAGGTTCAACGACGACGATTAATGTGCTTAAGTTTCCATTTACATAGCTGGACGACATCACAGCACTGTCCCAGGAAAAATTGTGACAGTTATTTTTGACACAGTAAAACTATATTCAATATCTTCTCAGGAATTCCAGGCATACTTGAAAACGTCTAAAACTTTACACATTTCAGCTTGTCCAGAATATAATAGAATGGACAGAACCGTTAGCGATGCAGACAGTAAATTGTCCATCTACGCGCAGATAGCGTGTGGGTGCGTAATGGTAGCTAGCCGTCTTGCTGATAAGCACGGCCATCTAAACGCTGTTTAGAGGACCAACATGTTACAATAGGGCTGCCAAAGTGAAGTCTGTGTGTATTGTTTTATTTTATTGTATTGTTCTCTTTTTTTATGCACGTGTGTCTGTGACAATTAAACTTATTTTTCTTTCTTTTCTTTTTTTCTTTTAGTAAATCGTACGATGTTCTCGACTAGCGTAGTATTTTCTAGCCTTGAAGAAATAAAAGCAATTCGCCAAGCTAGGCTACTAATTGAAAATAACTTAAAATTACAATTCTTTTATCATATTTAATGCAGTCAACTTTTCCTAGAACACATTGAAAAGCTGGTGTTTGTTGAACGGTTGCGTAATTGATTTAAATCATTTCTCTCCCTCTACCTTCCCTCTTTCAATTCCATTTGACGATGTACTTAGCGATTCTTTTTAGCTATGCTATTATTATTCACCTCATTAATAATCTTCATTAAAAGTAAGATATTTTGAACTTTGTGTAACAAAGAACCTTTGCCCAAAGCATTCAGAATGTCATGTGGCTTGGTTTTGTCTCCCATTGTAGATGTTTAAAGATTCCGCTTGTTCGGGGCACAGATAACAGAGACTGCCATACCGGTTGAATTACACTAGCTCCTAGCTTGCGTCTAAACTGCCGCCATATTTGGCAAGCCGTGGCAAAGTCCTCAACTGGCAGGAAATTAGAGAAAAAGATCTTTTCTAAAATTTTCTTCCCTAATTGCATAAGTATTGTTTTCATATTCAAGACCATCATCATTCTGGCTTACTGCAGGCACAGTGGTGGTCTAAGTCCTCAAGTTCCTTACACTCAGTGGCCAGTGCGTGGGAGCATCATGGTAGGCAGTCGTCTGTGCGGCAGATAAGCAGCGCGACCAACTGGCGATGGCGTGTTGATCACCATTACTGAACTAAAATGGCGACTACGCAGGGCTGTCAGTGAAACGAACTACTAAGAATGGTTCCAACAAAAAAAAAAAATGCACAAGATTATTAATACGTAGTAATAAAAAAAATTTTTTTGAAGATATACAGGCTGTTTAGCAGAACGTTAAACATACGAAAATGATGGATAGGTGGGGTCATCTGCTACTTACTCAGCCCTAATTTATTTGGCCCTGGCCCTCTGGATATTTCTTAAAGTTTTTTTTTTGCTTTCTTCTAGTTTCACCACTTTCTTAACTTTAAAGTGTGATTTTTATTAAAAATGGGTAAAACAGGCAATTTTTTTTTTTTAAATCTTTAATGTTGACAAATTCTTATAAAATTATTGCTTTATTCAGATGTTAGCTAGAAAAAAAGTTATGAGTCCTCAAACTTACAGAAAGATGTAAAAAATACTTAAATCTTAATTTCAACCAGCATTAAAAAAAAAAACAAAGGTCAAATAAATTAAGGCTGAGTAAGTAGCAGATGACCCCACCTATCCACCATTTTCGTATGTTCAACGTTCTGCCAAACACCCTGTATATCATTTCGGTTATTACATTTATAGATGATTTTTTTAATGTATTCCTGTTATGTAACCTCTACAACCACTTCGTTGACATCTCTCCTTAGTGTATCAGGTAGAAATTAATGCTTCTCCTTCCTCTTTTACTACACTCTTATTTTTTTTTTTTCCTTGATTTATTGTTTGTATTTGTATAACTCAGGGATTTTCAAAGTTATTTTGTAAATGACCCTATCGAAACAAGACCACATAAATATCTCGTTTATTTTCATATCAGCTGGTAAAGTCCATTGTTGCTGCCTTTCGATGTAAGTAAATACATTAATGAACAGATAATTAATTAAATTGATATATTTATGATACGATAAATAAATTGAATTGCTTGTTATTACATTTTATTGAGTGAGACTAGATGATTTGATATAACTAATGTGTGTAATCTATATCTATACTAATATTATAAAGAGGAAAGATTTGTATTTTTGTATGTAACGAATAAACTTAAAACTACTGGACCGATTTGAAAAATTCTTTCAGCAACAGATAGCTACATTATTAACGAGTAACATAGGCTATATTTTATCCTCGTACTCCCACGGGAACGGGAACTACGCGGGTGAAACCGCGTGACGTCCGCTAGTAATATTATAAATGCGAAAGTGAGTTATTTGTTACGGTTTCACACTAAAACGGCTGAACGAATTTAGATGAAATTTGGCACATTTGTAGACCATGACCTGGATTAGGACAAAGGATACTTTTTATCCTAATATTGTTACGGGATCGAGGCTTTTGCGTGTGAAACCGCGGGACGCAGCTAGTTTATCATGAAACAATAAAAGGTCGTGAGGAAATATTTTTATGATCACCATTCGCAGATCTTTTTGTCGTTATAATCATCATCATACAACTAAAAGACGTCCAGTGATGGTTATAGGGACCTTGGTGCATCTTTTGGGGGGGCCAATTCATGCCACATTTATCTATTACTGATGTAATATTATTGGATATGTTGCAGATGGATTCTCGAATCCGCTGTTTTACATAACCGCTAGCTGTTTTACAAAACATCTCTCCACCTTACTCTTTTAATGGTGCCACTAAAAAGTGAGGATTGCTCTCGTTCAGTTTTTTGGTCTTGCGAGAGATTTATGATATCCATGCATTATCTTAAGAGTAAGTGCGAAAACTTTGTTCTTTATTCATATTACATACTTAAAAGTTTGTTTCTTCACACTCTAATTTCCATTTAAACTTCAACTTAGTTTTGATGTGTCGTGTGTGGGCGCACGGTAGGTAGCCGTCGCGTCGCTGGCGCGGCTGGCCGATAACCGCAGTGCAGTCGTCGTAGCGCGTGCAACTTACAATTTAGCGCCCGACACGACCCGACCTAGGGGTGTCCAACTTGTAAACTATAATATTTATAATTTTGCAGTTTCTGAAATAAGAAATGGGTGTGGACATGCCAAAACCATAAAGCACTAAGTGGAAGAACTTTCGGGAATTAGATAGACAGTTCTAAGAAAAGAAAAACAAATAAACACGAAACTAGGGACTCTCCTCCTTGGTTGGCCAACAAAATCAATTTACATATTACTAATAGGTTATTGCTAATAGATTATTAGCACCTGGTCGACCGAGCTCTGCTCGGGTGAAAATAGATAAACATATCGTCCAGTATACCAACGTTGTATCGCATTCCCGAGGCTGTGAAAATAGAGAAAACGAATTTTCCCAGATATGAGACCTAGCTAGATCGATTTTTCGCCCCCGTAAACCGCTATAATGCAATTTTCATCGAAATCGTTAAAGCCGTTTTCGAGAATGTGATTACAAATAAATAAAAAAAAATACATATACCAATATTGCTAGTTAATAGTATAGGATTTTAATTCTTCTGAAGTAGAGAGTTCCTTTCAAACGACAACAAAGCTGCGACTTCTTGTTCACTATGAAAAATACATTAAATTTTTCGAGACTCATCACGCTTTGCACGGATGGCTCAATATTTCTATAATAGCTGTTGTTCACTCTTTTGGGCTATTGCCATCCCAATGCGTCTGACTTTTCCCTGTACGTCAGTACGTCACCTGACCTTTGGTCTGACCAACGAAATGAGAGGAGTGGTCGAGTGATGAATGACTCCAAAGTTCAAGATGCAATGAAATGAAGAGAGGGTGATTTCATTGTTCTAAGAAATGACGCTGGGTTTGTTGGTAATAAGAGGTTAACCTCTCTCCCCGCGGTTATAATAAAGAATAATACGATGGACAGAAGCGGCCTCCTTTTTATTTAATAACGTACACACTCCCGCCAAGGGTTGTTATTTTGGTAAGGGCGTAGAGCATGTGTGAGTAAATCCTGCACTGCTGACTCATGGTACCACCCTATGGGTTTAGTCGGTAAGAGACCGATTTACTTAGGATGGATTTCACAATGAAACTGAACGCGATCAGCACATTTAAACCGCGTTCAATAGCTGTCAGTGTCAATATTCTACAACAGTGATGACACTGACAGCTCTAAAACGTAGTTTACTTGTGTTGATTGGGTTCAGTTTCACTCTTAATCGGTCAAAACAAACACAAAGTCACTGTCGTACTATCTTTTCTCGAAGCCATTCAGGACAATTTCGACCCCCTGCACGCGTAGCATGACCACCGTAGAAACGAGTTTTGTCGACGGAAGAATAGACAAAATGACAGATAAACAATCACAATTTGTCATTTTGTCTATTCTTCCATCGACAAAACTCGTTTCTACGGTGGTCATGCTACGCGTGCAGTAACTTCGTTGTGGATAAAACTAGAAGCCTAAATTTTCAGTGACCAAAAGGGCTTAGAATAACTAGGTATATTCCCAAATAACATTCAATTTGAACTTGTAATTTAAGAACTATTGCAGGTCAAAGTTCCTAAATTTTCTCACTGACATACTCACTCACTCACCGATCATCAAAATTCTAAGGTACTTCTAACGGACACACAAGCATTAGAAAAATAGAATGACCTGGCAATCGCACACGGCAATAGAACTACATTCTACATACAACAAAATCTACCTAATATTAGCGTTAAACTTTACTTAATTAGGACTATTTAAAATAGTAGATTATTCTTATATGATTATGTTGCCGTGAGATGGCCAAGTCATTCTATTTATTAAAAAAATAAAGATGAAAAATAACATATAAGTAAGTACTGCATAAATTAACAGCTTAGTTTTACATTAGATCTCATCTGTTTGCGGCAGAATAACTGCGATGCGAGGCTTGCATTTTTTAATGTTATGTTTTTGATGGGCTCGTTTTGTCCGCCCTAGACGAAGGGCATTCATAAAGATTTTCCTACGAATTTAGCTAATAACAGACACAGTGAAACTTAAAAATGGAAAAAAAAATTAGGTTATTTAATTATGCATAACCTCTCTCAATGATACCTACAGGAAAATTCTGTGCATGAACATATAAATACCGGTGTGATATTACCTGTGTTATTATTTTCCGTGAATGTTACCAATTGCTGCGTTTATTAAAAGCTATTCCTGGATTATTACTGTTACAGGTAATTCTAAACTGAAGGTTTGTGAGTAAGGGCTGATTTCATCAATTAAACTGAACGCGACCAGCACATTTAAATCGCGTTCAAGAGCTGTCAGTGTCATCATTGTTGTGAAATATTGAAACTGACAGCTATTAAACGCGGTTTAAATGTGCTGATCGCGTTCAGTTTCTTTGGTGAAATTGGCACAAAATATTTGTTTACTGTTTTGTTACGTTTGATTGAACGCGTAATTAGATTATGCATTCATTTTATATTCCTTTCTTTATGATTTTACAGATTATGTATTATTTTTATTTAGTTTTCAGTAAAAGATAACTATGGCATCTGTATCTTTGATTTTATTACTTGTTCCGTAAATATCTTTGCAATTGCCGTGCGTTAGTCTCGCAAAAACTCGAAAATGGCTCGGCCAATTGTGATGAAACTTTGGTGAGTTGTTATGTGCGCGCTGGAGAAAGTTCCTAAAAAAAAGAAAAAGGCTTTGCAACGCATTAACATCAATTAGTATTTTATAATTATGTATTTTTCAACACAGTTTTTATCATTTTGGTACCTTAACCAATCTTAGTCCACTGCTGGATTGCCCTCCCTAATAATACACATGAATTTTCCATCAACACAGTTGCACAGCCATAATCTTAATATTTCATAACTAGTACCAAGTTCAAGGTTATTCAATATTAGTGGCCGTAAAACTCAGCATTTTAGGCCCGACAATGACTGGCGTAAAGACGGGGTGAGGAAAATAAGGTCACGTTACAAAATGGACTCCTTATTACAAAGGTGTAAGGTTCATTTTGGCGAAGTTGTTTTGTGTTCTCCTTGCAAAGTTGTTCATTGTTATGGGTCCATTGGCTCTTGTCACTTTTATGATGTTAAGTCAGCGTTTTTTGATGACCAGCACCTTAGGTTCTGGATTTAAAAGTGTTGGTATGTTCTGGTAACTTAATCATTGAATTCTGGTAAGTATTATAATTGTTGTGGATGGAGATTAAGTGCTATCCTGAAAGAATTTTTCTGTGGTAGGTATCTGTAAATTTTTCTAGTTGATGGTTAGGTATATTTGTTAATATTTCTACTACTTTTGCGAGAAATTTTTGGAATACTATGATAGTCTTTAGTAGATGCACATGCATTTCAAGTTATGTTCAAGTCTAGAGTTCTCTGAACATAAAATGTTATTACGCGTCTATCGTATCCGTCCGAAGTAGACCCAGTCTGAGTTAGGCTTCGTTTTTATGAGTGTTTATAAATAGCTCGGATGTATAGGTAGGTAATAATCGGTATCACGCGGCAACCTTGCGGCTCGCGGCGCGTGCAT
This sequence comes from Agrochola lychnidis, assembly GCA_963680765.1. Lineage (NCBI taxonomy): Eukaryota > Metazoa > Arthropoda > Insecta > Lepidoptera > Noctuidae > Agrochola > Agrochola lychnidis. The sequence goes on from OY796862.1 coordinate 19,454,154, forward strand.
GTGCCGGCGCGGCGTCCGACCGCTATCGCTCCAGGATGATCGAAATCGTTGACATCGCGCCAGCGCCGCGGTGGAATGACCGCCCGACGTTAATTGTCGCGTCACCTTCGAGCAAGGGCGGCCTCGCGACGCGCGACGCCCTGCCCCCCCGCACCCCCGCACGCGCCCGCGCACCCCCGCGCTCGCCGGCTCGCGGCCCTCTCGCGCGTCACGTTACCTATGACGGTCAGCCACCCGCGATCGTGTTTTGTTTCGCGTGTCCGCGCCACGTACTTGCGAACTCGCGTCAGCGCGGCAGTCGGACGCGCGGACGCGGGACGCTAATAGACCCGACCTATACATAGCAAGTATTCACCAAATGAGTAAGAGCAGAACGCGCCAAATCGCCGAACGCCTTCGAACATTTGGTTCGATTTAAACGCGATGGAAAATGGTTCGCAGAAGTTATTGTGTTCTTGGAAGACTGAGAGCATCCGGAACAGCGAAGCGTCGCGAATTAATTATATAATGCGTGCACTAGCTGGAGGACGTAACGAAGGAGTTATGGGCCGATTATTGCGCGCTAGAATTAAAATAAGTAGAATCGCAGTTTGTCATATCCGACGAACATCGATGCTACCTATATACCTACTAGTGTAATTATGTGCATAGATGCACATAATTAATTACACTAGTAGGTATATAGGTTGGATTGGAAGTTGGAACACAAGTACCTATACTCCGTTTGAAATAAGATTAGAAATTTAACTAAACCTTTTTAAACAGTCCGTTCAACCGATTTTAACTTCTATTGCGATGGCGGCATGACAAATGACAGCTGCAGTAAACAGTTGGTTTGTAACCACTTTTTTTGCTTTTAATGCCATCCTTATGCCTACGGTATAGATGTCAAAATCGGTTGTACGGACTGTAAAAAAGGTTTGTTTAAATGTCTAATCTTATTTCAAACGGAGTATAGTTGTCTCAAGCAACGACCTTAGGACCGAGGATTTCTGATTCTAAGGCGCAATAATCCGTAAACGATTAATTATATTGCACAACTAGCTTCTGCCCGTAACTTCGTCCGCGTGCCTATAACCTTCCTCAAGACTTGGGCTATCCAATGCAAAAATAATTTTTCAAATCCGACTGGCAGTTCCGGAGATTACACCTAACATACAAACTTACAAACAAAAAAAATTACCTCTTTATAATATTAGTACAGTAAAAATAATAAAGATATCACGAATTGCGCGATGTTATTGACCGTTTAGGGTTAGATTGCGCAGTAATATTGAACAAAAGTTTGAGCAAGTATATTTCATCATCATTCATCATTTCAGCCGAAAGACGTCCACTGTTGGACATAGGCCTCACCCAAGCACCGCCACTTCGACCGATTCTGTGCTTTCCGCATCCATACTGCGATCGCCAACCCGCCTGCCAAGCGTGGCGATCATGGCATAACCCCCCAAAAAAATGACAAGTTTAATATTTATTGCACTATATTTTAATTGCACCGAGCAGGATAAATATTGCGCAGGTCTTGCTCACGTGAAAACATTGAAGTATTTGGGCCGTCAATGTTAAATTATTGCTTGAAAATAATGGACTGATTCAATCATATTGCGCATGCGCAATATAAATATTTCGCAAACTTACTGTTGGTCAGCAGTGATAGCCTAACGGTGTGACCATCAGACTGTGAAGTCGTAGGTCTCGAGTTCGAACCCAAGGCACGCACCTCTGACTTTTCGGATTCATATGCGTATTGTATAATTATCACTTGCTTCAAAAACGGTGAAGGAAAACATCGTGAGGAAATCGACCATTCCTGAGAGATATTTCTCGACGGCAAGTCAGAGGCCCATGGGCGGCTTTAAAACTCTGACAACAGGTTAGTCACTAACCAAACAAGAAGAAGAAGACTGTAATAGGTGTAGGGGCCGCCATGGTCCACCTGAGGAAATAAATGCGGAAATCCAACCTTATTACACAGAAAATAGGGGCCGCCTAATGCTCACTTTCAAACAGCTTGTGCACAATTCAAGCAAACTCCTAATTCTTGAGTATAAGAAAACATTCTAAGGAAATCCACATTTTCATGGTTCAAAACAAAGAAAAAGCTCAGAGAAAATAGCTTTCATAACATCACGCCTTGTTACCCCGAAGGGTTGGGCAGAGGTGTACCTAACATCCACATTTCGCCAGTTATGTTTAAGTCCCATGTAATAGTGGGCAAGCCTATTGCCATCATCATTTCAGCCGAAAGACGTCCACTGCTGGACATAGGCCTCCCCCAAGCACCGCCACTTCGACCGATTCTGTGCTTTCCGCATCCAGCGGATTCCTGCGGCCTTCACAAGGTCATCGGTCCATCTTGTGGGAGGCCTTCCAACCAATTATTGCCATCAACCAGACACAAATCTAGACTCCGGACTGCTTCTGAGAAATCCTAGATGGAAAAACCCAATAACACTTTGCCCGACCCGGGAATCGAACCCAGGACCTCATGCATGCAAAATAGCCTAACAACAAACATTTCATTAGACACACTATTAGTTGCGTGGAAACCCGCAGATGCTCATGCGCATACGTGCATCAGCTGCCGCCCGCGCAAGGGTTAACAGTAACAGTCAGTTGAGGGTTATGGCCTATTGTGGCCTTTGTAACGATGGCTACGTATTTGTCACACCGTAGTCGAATAAGGGCTACCTCACGTGTAATGACTTCCTTTCTCCTTTTATTATTAACCTTTTGTACAACGAATGCAATTTTATTACAGTCGGATTTACGTGGGCGACAGTAGATTGGATGTAATGATGTAATGTTAGTATATAAGCATCCTATACCATTAAACGAGCAATATTTTTATCACTCACGTTCTCGAAAACGGCTCTAACGATTTCGATGAAAGTTTCAAGTTGCAATATAGGGATTTACAGGGGCGAAAAATCGATCAAGTAGCTAGGTCTCATATCTGGGAAAATTCGGTTTCTCCGTATTTTCACCCGAGCAGAGCTCGGTCGCCCAAAGTTTTGAATAAGATAATGAATAATGACATGAGAATAATAAAATGGCAGCATGGAATTAGTAAGTACCTACTATCGTGGCAACATGGAATAAGTAAGTACTATACATGGATTATAAGTACTATTTATGGAAAATTCTGGTCAATGAAAGAAATATTAAAAGGAACCTACAGTTTGCATATTAAAAAGACAGTTCACTATCAGATTCAGTTTCAGCTAATCAATCCATAGAAGGTAATACCCTTTTCCTAAATTGAGAACTTGACAAATAGTAGCCCGTGAAATAAAAACAATCTTACGTTTTTTGCAAATTTTTCGAATATCGCGATATTCAAGTTCTCAAATTCTCAGTTCAGAAACCGGCGGGGTAATTGCGTACCCCACTTACAGTAGCAATGGCTTTCATTTTGACAGTTCAACAACATTCATTGCGTTATTTACGTTGTTGAGCAGACAAAGTTTTCGAACATATGAAACAATGGATTAGTAAATATCCTTCAAAATCATTCAGATAATGATTGAAAGTGTGTAACGCAATTAGGATGGTGAATGCTTAAATTAGTTAGGTACCATAACATGCTGGAATTTGGGTCTGCAGCGTTTTTTTTTTCAATATCCAAAATGAGTGTGTCCTTATTGTGGTGGCGAGTGTGTTGGATCATTCGGTTCCCTACAAAATGGTTGATCTGGATGGTGCTGATCCACGCGTCATGTTCGTGAACGGACGCCGTCAGTTGAGACTGGTTATCTCTTATCTGCCAGGGCTTATTTTTAATCTTATATTTTCAATTGCTTTTGATTATTTTTTGTACATTGTTTTCACATATAGAAGCAACAAGAATAATGTACCCAGGATTTTGTAATATCTATATTTAAAAAATTGTCCTTGGAGTTTCTTGCCCGTTCTTCTCCATAGAGATCTATGTTTTGGAATGGGCAATTAGCTTCAACTTTCTGACTAACTGACCCCTTGACAGTTCAAAAGTGCCTGTAAATGGTTTAATTGAAATAAATGCTTTGAGTTTGTGATATATGACTGGTTTTCTAAATTCAACCACGAATGACCTCTAGTCTTTGCACATACCTGAAGCAATTCCAACCATCCTATAACAACTTATTCAACCCCATCTCAACTCTACATTCTAAGTCAACGCTGCAGAGGGGCCAATTATCCGGCGATAAATCGAACGGTCCCCATCCTGTTACGTCACATGGCTAGTTGGCGACAGTCTTTTGTTATCTATAGTATGACGTCCCGAAACGATTAACGTGGCAGATAGGGCTGTTTGTGTAAGCTTGTAACAAGAGGTAGTTAATCTTGAGATGTTTCGCAGGTTCTGAAGCTCTTGTGGGGTTGTTGTGAGTGGTAAAATAAGTTATCTAAATTATTTTGTAAGCTGGCTTGCATAATTGCATTGAGATTATGAAGTTTTGGGTCGATGGTCACACAAATTGTTGGTTCCTTTTATTATTTATTCATTTTGCTGTGGTCCATTAGTTAAAAAAAAACGTGTGGCACTCGGGGACTGCCGCGGTAAAGCTATTGCATAGCATTTGTAACCTCCATACTTCCTATTTGTCAACGCTACACTTGGGATAATGACGTGATGACATAAAACAAAAATTACGTTCCCATGACAACACATGACATGTGTTGTCATGGGAACCGTCATTACATGGTAGGCGGGTGTTAGGTTTTATTTTCGTTACGTTACGGAATTTCTTGATTCGGTCGCCGCGCTCAAAGCCCGCGATAAAAGCTATGCAATAGCTTAAAACTATTTTGTTTCTTTTAGTAGCTGCTTTAGATATTGAATGTCCCAAGTAGATAATAGAACAAGTTACTCCTAATTTACTGCATCAATGTTTATCGTATTTCTTAAATATTTTTTTTATTGCTGACCTCCTAGATCTAGATAGAATATTAACTAATTAATATTTATTAATTAATAGAGTGCGGCTCTTTGGTCTAATATAGAGTGCGGCTCTTTGGCCTAATATAGTGTGCGGCTCTTTGGCCTAATATAGAGTTCGGCTCTATCTATACAAGTGTTGATGAGTGTGCGCGTAGATCAAATACGCACGGGGGTCGAGGTTTAACAATTCATTGAGCAATATAGCAAGTTTTATTCATTATTCAAACTATATTTAATTTCACCAAAAAACAGGACATCGAAAATTAATCATTTACTGTACCTTTCAAAATTTTCTAAAGTTAACTTGTTAATGAGTAAGATGCCTTCGTGATATTATTATCAGCCGATATGATGATGATGAAGACATCCTACTTCTTAGCAAGTTTATTTGGAATTTTGGACGCACAGAAGGGACTGGCTCTTATAATAAATCTTAGGCGTTATAGTATTGATATTTGGCTCTCTTGACTAAAGAGTTCCGACCACTGTCCTTAATGATAAATTATCGAGCAGAACTTTGGGATTATCACCATGCTTGGCAAACAAATGGTAGCAGGCAGATCTAATCGTAATATTCTGTTACTGTAACTAGCTTTTGCGCGCGGCTTTTTATCCCACGGGGACATAGTACTGGGATAAAAAGTATCCTATATCCTAACTCTGGTCATGGTCTACCCATATGCCAAACTTCATCTAAATCCGTTCAGCCGTTTTAAGGTGAAAGCATAACAAACAAATAAACAAACTCACTTTCGCATTTATAATCTTAGTTAAGATTAGCGCACGTCGGGGTCCTTTCTGAAGCCCTAGAGACCATTTGTCATGCCAACCATAATTAAGATTTAAGAAGAGTCGGACCATAAACACTACCTTTAATTTCCCGAATACCACCTCTCATTTCGAAAACAAAGTAATCACACAATAAATCAGCCAAAACTAGATAATAAACCTGGGCTAATTTCTCGGCGACCAAGTCAAAACAGTCTGCTTAGAACTGGGTCACTTACAGTAAACAATAAGTCATGAAATCCGACAAATAGTTTTAATTTGTCTTGAAGCTACATCTGCTGCCATCTGTTGGCGCGCGCGCGAACTAAATTTGTAGAACAGTCGAATGATTTATAACCTGAAAGTTTTCGCGGAAAATTGTTAAGAGGTCTTGATTTTTCTTCTAGATTTTGTGAAAAATATGTTTTTTAGCATTCTGTGTTTGATTTTGATCAGCTTTGACCTTTTCTGCTATTATTTATGTTTGAAAAAATTATAATTTAAAATAGGTAGTACCTATGGCGGTTCAATTTTTTTTTTTCGCTATCTATGGTCAATGGTCATAGGGGGCTTTGAAAACGCAATAAAAACCTTTTTAGAAGGAAATTCTTATTAGAAGAATATATATAAAAACAGAAACATGAAAAAGTTCTGATTTGATTAACATTATTAGTGATAATATTAATATGAGGTTTTGTATTATTTTCAAATATTTTCTATTAAACTTTATCACAAATACTTATCGAAATATGACCTTTTCCTTACAACCTACTTAACTTTTTACGCCAAAGAAAAAGAACTTGGCGACTCGACAAAATTCATCTAATTACGGCCTTATAACTTTGAAGAATTAAAATCCCTAACAATTAACCTTTTAATAAGCCAACTCGACATCACACTCAACTCAGTTGTAAATAAACAAAACAGCATCAGAAATAAACAAAACAGCATAAAAAATAAACAATAAAACATAATGAAATAACATGAAAGGAATAATTTCGACGCTCGCTTGTTTTGATAACAATCATTCTCGCGCCCTTTCGTTTTCATTCATGCTCGCTGCCCAACTAAAACAAACTTTATTTCAATTTATAAATGTGTGTCTTACGACGACTGTTGAGAAGTGCGCATGTGTGCGGTTTGTGGGCAAAGAATATAGATGGGCGGGGTTAGTATTGTGCCTACTTGTTATTTTCCAGAGAATGAATCAGTTGCCCTAAAAAGAAAGTGTGGGGATCGCTTTTGGGAAATTAGGGTGTGATGAATTTGAATGATGAAAGACAAAGTTGTTTGTTGCTGTTATAAGTATTTGGTTTTGTCTAAAAGTTAATTTTATGTTTATCACCGTTTAAGACATTTTACTTTCTGTTCTGTTTTAGAAAAGAACGTTTTTGAAAATGATCAGTTAAATAATAAAACGAAACAGAATGGATGGAAAGCAGCAGATGAAGTACCTAATTATTTGCTCCATTGGTGTAATTGCTGTTGATAAATAAATCGGTGTGTTGGTAAAAATAATTTCTAATAAAAATAAATATTTATTTTAGGTTTAATGAATTTGAAGTAAGTAATACTTTTTTTTTAACGAGCCAAGAATACGACCTCAAGCCCACATCATTATCTTCTCTTCTAGCACTATTCTTGACAGCAAAAAGATGTCTACCTACTTCGGTCACCAACTTGTGAATTTGCTAATCTATAAGGTGTTGTGTTATTGACAATATTTGAGAAGGTTTGATGAAAAGTGAAAAGGAACTAACTTTCCCCAATCAGCAACAGTATTACAATCACAGAAAGTTTTATATCATCTACGGCCATTAAAAAAAAAAACTTAGTCTTTGGCTCGTCACAGTCGCAAACACATAAATATGTAGGAGGTATCGCCGCAGATAAACTTGTAAAAAGTTATGAATGAAACCGAGAGTGCCCCGTAGTAGAGTTGTAGACTGTCCCCCCGCCCTCCGCCAGTGTTCCCCTTCCCCGTTTCCCTCCCCCCGCAGCACCCTGCCACCCCGCGTCCTCCCAGTGTGCCGATTTGTTTTACGCATTTAGTTTTATTTTGTTTTGACTTATTTTGTACTCTTGTACTATCGTGTAATGGTGTGTCCGCTGAGAAATTGTTCGAGTTATTTTAAAACGTTTTGTTGTCGTAATGTTGTGTTTTGCGTTTAGTTTTCGCTGTTTTGATTTGTTTTTAGTATTGCTTGGTGTTGTTCATATAAGTTTTTTGAGAGTTTTGTCGAACAAAGTAATAAAATATATTGGTGAACCAGTTTTAGCTCATTTTAATTTTATAAAAAGACATGTTCATTATTTTTCTTCTTAAACCTAGAATTATACCAGCATACCCATTGAATATTTGACAAGACTGTGCTTACATCCTGTACTATTAAATGAACAATATCTGCATATATTTATTTATGTATAAATGTATTTTTATATATATACATACATACATACATAAACTCACGCCTTCTTCCCATGGGGGTAGGCAGAAACTACAGAACGCCACCTGCTACGATCCTTACATAGTCCTTTTGCCTCGTTTACGTTCATACATCTGGTCATACACGCACGCCGGTTGCGAGTACTACGCACCTGGCCTTTCTGAAGAACATCACCAATAAGGTCAGTATATGTCCTCCTAGGGCGTCCCCGCCCGGCCTTTCCCTTTACATCAGCCTTGTAAATACATTTTGTTAGTCGCCTTTCCTTTTTATGTATATTTGTAATCGCGTTTTTGAAATCGGTTCTAACGATTTCGACGAAAGTTACAATATAGGGGTTTACGGGGGCGAAAAATTGATCTAGCTAGGTCTCATATCTGAGAAAAGTTGTTCTCTCCGTATTTTGCTCTGCTCGGGTGAAAACCCGAGCAGAGCTCGGTCGCCCAAAGTTTAGATCAAGATGGCTCCTTAGAATACTGACACGGCAGCATGGAATTAGTATGAACTATACTAATGCATTCTCTATTCACCAGAGCAGAGCTCGGTCGCCCAGGTACTAGAGTATATACGAAGGTAGATAGCTTAGCGTTCGTCTGAGCAGGACACGTGGGGCGCGGCAACTAGGGCAGCGCTTTGCCAACTAAGCCTACATAGTGTGCCTACGATTACATGCTAGTATCTATCTAGTACCTACTATGAGGCCGAAATACTATATAGGTATAATATATGTTTGTGTATATATATAGCTGTCGTGATAGCCCAGCATGCATAACATGACAACCATAGAAACGAGTTTTCTACGAGTTTTGTCGACGGAAGAATAGACAAAATGACAGATTGTGTTTGTTTATCTGTCATTTTGTCTATTCTTCCGTCAACAAAAACCGTTTCTATTATGGTCATGTTTAGCGTGCTGTGGTTAAGACCTCGTCTCTAATGCGTGAGGTTGTGGGGTCAAATCCGGGCAAGTACCAATGTGACTTTTTCAATTCGTACTTTCTGAGCTTATCTTGGACATTACTTGACATCGGTGAAGGAAAACATTGTGAGGAAACCTGGACTTATAGTTCATATAGGTACCTAATTCTGAAATCGCCAACCCGTCTTTAGCAAGCGTGTGATCAATGCTCGTGCCTTATCTGTATGAGAAGAGGCCTTTGCCCAGCAGTGGGACAGTAATAGGTTGGTATTATTATTACTGTTTAGCTTACATTTACTAAATTTTACTTAAAGATTTAAAACAACCGAGTCATCAACTAAATCCTCCCCTCACCCTAATTTATCGGGGTCCAGCGCAGCATGTCTTCTACCATTTATCTCTTAAAGCCGTTTTCTCAATATTCACCGGAGCCCCTTTCTAACCATGAATCTAAAAAAAAAACTCCAATTCTTGACAGCATCATCATCGACTGTCTTTAATGATGCATCGTATGGAAATCTTTTGCAAACTTGGTCCTGGCTCCTCACTAAGATGAAACTTATTTATGTTTGTGACAAACTTTCTATCTTATACTTAATAAAAATCTTAAATTCACTGACAGGCAACGTAACGGTGCTGATAAACTTGAGCATTCACTAGTAACAGAACATCGAGCATTCGCTGTTTTTAAATTTGTCGAACTGAACAACGAACAGAGCCAAGCATAGAGCCAAACATAGCTACGAACATTTTCTCGGTCATTCTAGCGAATGCTCTAGTCAATTCTCGTCAAGGGGTGCGGGAAGTATAGAGGAACGGCGGTGGAATAATGATAGAATGGCTTGGATCGGCAAAAAGCTTGAAGCAAATTTACTGTCCTTTCACTAGAATGCTTGCTAGAACGCTCTCGTGAATGCTCGCTAGAATGCTCTCTAGAATGCTCGCTAGAACGCTCGCTAAAATGTTCCCGTTTATTTTTCTGTAATGTAACATTCGCTAGAATGCTCATTACAAGTGAATGCTCAAGTTTATCAGCACCTTAAGCTTAAGCCACTGAGTTCTATGTTCTATGTTATGGGGTTTGGTTTCCGCACTTAGTCCGTCAGGTGGACCATTGTGCGTGGGCCATGGCGGCCGTTTGGTGGTTATTCCAACCAGCCCACCTCCCTCCAGAAGTTAATCAAAACTCCTGGTTTGTTCAGAACATCTGTAAACGATCTGGGTGACCCGAGGGTTTCTGTTCTAATCTGGGTGACGCCTGTGCATTCGAAGAGCACGTGCGCGACGGTTTCCTCAGCCTCCATGCATGCCCTGCACAGAGGGCTGTCCGTTATGCCTATTGTGTGGAAGTGCTTGTTTAGCGAGCAGTGTCCCGTGATGGTTCCCGTCACCAGGCGCTAAAAAAGCCACTGAGTTTAGAAACATTGAATTTTGCACAAGAGTTCCTTATGTAACGAAAGTGGGCACTAATAAAAGATTTTTAGAAAATTCGTCCCTAAAGATTTTAAATAGAGATATAATTTTTTATGATGAGAATCCCATCGAGTATAGGACTTGCCAGTGAATAAGTATTAAAGATGGTATGGTAGGGCAAGGGGCATAAGACAAAATAATACCAACCTCAGGACAAAGAACTTGTACTTACCTAATACACGTATACACACAAGAATAAATAGAGGTGTGTCCCGCAGCTTGCTTTGTGTTCGTTTGAAGACCGGACAGTTGAGGTGTTCTCCGAACGCTAAGCCCACATGTTGACGGCTAAGCTCGCACTGACACAAGAAGGGCTGTTTGAGCTTGTGTCATGGTGCCGAGGATATTTTTTCTATTTC